>FR990044.1:23245994-25708494 GCA_905404095.1 Glaucopsyche alexis
GAATGACCTTTCCTGGTGTATGCAATATGTATCGCTGTCTCTGTCGTGCTACATCTGCTGTCCTTGTCGCGCGCGGATGCTTTATACAAAATATTAAATTAAAATATTGCAAGAAATTAAATAATTTTAGTTTGTATTTTTTTTTTACACGGGTTTAATTATTTTTTTTTGCCTAAAAGTCTTTACACAAGCAGTAGATCATGTGCCCGAAGTATTCGTAATTGATTTTACCAAACCTTATATATAACGTACAGAGAAAGAGCTTTCATAGAACGTTCCAAATCGAACCAAATTTGATAATCTTGAAGTTTCGGGAGGAGTCCTTCAACGGCCCAAAAAGTTTCCACACAATCATGGACATAATGTACGCTTGTAGTAGTACATTCAAATCGAAAGCTAACTATACTGTTTATCTGTTCGTCTTCCTTTAATCTGTGACCGCCGCCGAGGCATGCAAGTGCTGCGGCGTTTCACCCCCTCGCAGCGGCAAAAGTGTCATACAAATTCTAGTGCAGTAGAAGGATCTGTAATTATGTGTCTTTTGCGCACTCTCTTCTTCTGAAACTGGTATAAAATCATTCCCTATTAATTTATTTTCCCTTAAAATTTATTTATTCATATAATTTCTTTTATTTTAGGCTCCCATACGATGATGACGTCGAGATGTCGGAAGTTTCAAGTTTCTCTATAGATGGTAATTGTATTTTATTTCTGTCTAAACTTTTCTTTGCAATGCGTGGGCCCCCACTTTAGCTCCTCTTGGAGGGTTCAAGACATTCCCGTTGACCCACGATGGTACGGTCGGTCGCCAACAGACACGGTGTACTACACTACTGTGTGCCTCTGTGGTCTAGTGGTTAGAGCTTGGATCTCAACTCGGAGGTCGTGGGTTCGATTCCCGCATTGGAACAACAAAAAATGTTGTTCCAAAGTTTGGTAAGGTTAGGCACCTGATGATTAGATGATCTGACAAGAAAGATGATCCATGCGTCGGATGGGCGTGTAAAAATTTATGTCGGTCATCCGTCTCACTGGGTTAAGAGAGTAAAGGAACAGAGAGTGCTCTTTTGAACTGTGCACACACGTAGGCACTATAAAATTACTCCTGCGTAACTGTCTTGGTTTCAATGAAACCGGCCACCGTCACCGAACTCGGTGTAGGGAGTTACAATGGTCTGAAAGTAGTATACCGGGGTTTTCAGCAATCGTGGACCAGGGGGGGACCACGCGCAATCAAAGTAAACTTTTTAAATCAAATTACCTACAGTGTCATATTTTTATCTACCTCTTTCAGATCTCGTGTCCACCTTTGATAAACTGTCTAATTGGGACAACATTCCGTTACAAGAGAAGAACATCGTGCGAGCCAATCTGCCTCTATTATGTGCTGACGTAGGAACGGTTAAAGAACAATTACAATATTTCGATGGTAATCATTTTATAATTTTTATTAGTAAGGGCTCTAGTATTTTTCTGATACTCTGATATTCGTAATAGTACACTCGCCGACAGATCCGGTCACTTTTCAACCTAATATTACTTATCAATAAGGTTAAAAAGTGATAAATTTGCCCGCGACTGTACGTTTGATAAATATTCTAAAATGCAACAATACGGTTTATAGGTTGTGTCGATGGTCCCTCATGGTTCGACAAAATGGTGGACGTGTACAAGGGGCGGGACGTCGATCACATGTGCTTTAGGAATTACGACAAGTGGCCGAGGAAAATGTTTGAATTATCTTCCGTGAGTATCGTAATGTACTAATGAAGTACCATGAAGCATAGAGAACAGGAGAACGATCGCTGTAGAAAATAGTGTCCTAGAAATATGGACAAAATAAGTGAGGTGGCGCTGCGATCGCTAAGTTGTCTCAATAAAAGCGGGCCACTAATGACATGCCAATAACCAATGCCGCGAAGAAAATTTGTACAATCATTAACTTCATCTACTTGTACTCATAAACAGCTAACTTCGCAGATACTACTTACCGACGGCAGCGCGGCTGGTGGCTGAAAAATGAACTAACAAATTCTACAAATTTTCAGGGACAGGCAGACAATGCTTCAACACGTAGCGATCGGTCTCCTGTACCCCAAGCAGGAACTTTTGTAAAAATTTAAAGTTACGTAAAGTATGACTGAAACGGGAACTTCGGAATACGTAGGGACGTAGTACAAAGCGCTTTGTAAACGTATCGTGAGCACCCAATCCTACGTAATGAATGAAGAACGAACGAAAGAATGAAATTAAGATTGACTAAAACAGTGTTGCAAAAATATACAGATTTGCCCATATGTATGCAGAATTTTAATTATTTATATAATTTTAATAATATTTAAAGCTTAAATTCAGAGATATCTCAGAAGTTAATAATGGTTACTTACCTATAATTAATCATGCTATAGCGGTACTAATGGGGAATAATGAAAATATCGAGTACAAACAATATTATTTTTCAAGATATTTTAACTTTTCATAACATTTTCTCTCAAATTTGTTTATTTTAGTACTCCAAATTATATCAGTCAAAGATAAGGTAAGATAAAAAAAGACTATACAGATTTTATACGGAATTTGGCAAATAATTTGCGGAAAACGGTTTTAGGATGTCGGCATCACCGACAGCTGACGTTTGTCATTTAAAAACCTAATTTTGAAAGAAGAAGTAAAAAACTGCTAATGCCGGCTGTGTTTTTATTTTCTTAGATTTATTTTTTATGTAAAACCTTAGCTAAAAGGATATTTTTGTGATTACGGAAGTTTTGGACAAGTTCTGCCTATCAACAAGATCCAATGTATGATCTACTTTAGGTGTCCGTCAAGCAAGTTGATTCTCCGTAAAAAGTGAGATTTAATATCAATATAGAAAAGGTAACTTTCCTTTGTATTTATAGTATTGAGGCTTTTATTTTTTCATTGTTCAAATACCTATACTTACCTTAAATGCCCTATAATATTATAAAGTCTAGTATATTTTGTTGATCTAATCATAACAATAGGTCGCCGATCGTGTTATTCCCTTGTAGATACTTAAAGTTAAAGAAAAACATTTTGTAGTAGGAATTTATATGTAGCATATTTTGTTTTAGCAACTCAACAGTTGCAGCAGTTCCAAAAGAAAAGCAATATTATATGAGGCTCATTATCATTTATAGCCCGTTAAGCAAGTCAAGATTTCGATGTTTATAAGCACAAGGACAATTTTAAATTAGCACAATAAAGCTCAAATGAAAGTAGATACATTTGGTGTTAATAAAACAATTATATTTGTGACAAGTTTTATTTCTTTCCTTTTACATAAATTACTTTAAAAATGTGCATATTCCTCAAGCTACTTTTTGTAACTTTGCTTATCTGGGGGCACGGCAGTGCTCCTCATACTTATTGCAAAACTGTTTAATGTTGTAAAATAATTAATTAACTTTGGTATACATTACATAAACACTTACTAATATATTTTATTGTCATAAAACATTAGCATGCTTTATGTTTGAATTTTCATAAGTCTTCATCGGCTTTCAAATATATGGCTTGTCTAATGACAATTATTATGTAATTGACAATAATTGTATCTTCGAATAAATGTTAGAATTTTGTAAATTTTCTTTGTTTAGCTCGACAGTTTGTTTTCCTGAAATGAAAGATAATTACAAAAAATATACACAGCTGTGTTGTTTGTATTTTGTAAGTAGGAATAGACTATGGACAGACATGAATAAAGCCAGACAGGGTTTGCAGCTTCGAACCCTTAAAGCATCCAACCAAATTGGATTAATGCTCTAAATTCGAATCCCGTCATGTAACTAGAAGAACTAGAAAATAATGTAAATTCTGTAACTAATTATTATCTATACTTCTATACTAATATTATAAAGAGGAAAAGTTTGTTTGTTTGTGTGTTTGTTTGCATTGAATATGCTCCGAAACTACTGAACCGATTTTGATAAAATTTGGCACAGATATAGAGTAGACCACGGGGAAGGACATAGGCTCCTTTTTATTGCGGCAAAATGTACGGTAGCAAACTTACCGTGTACCTCGGCGTTATAATTCCATGCTCTTAGTTAACTATGAGCACCCTCTATTAATCTTGTTCCATAGTAATAATTGAGCGTCCTAGGTTAAATTGGAGGTCCTCCTTTCATTTTTATGTGTCCTTATCAATAAATAACATATTATTTTGTTTAAAAACACCCTTAAAATTACACAAAATAGTTCGACGTAACCTTTGTCACCAACAAATTTTAGGTGATAGAGTATTCGTAAAATTACGTAGAACGTAACTACACCACCCGTCAAATTGGTGTTCGTGCTCGCTATTTTCATACAAATTGTCAAACGTATCGTTTACGTCACGTTACGTTACTCAGCAAAACTATCTAAAAAAGGTTCCTGCTACCGATTTAGTTACTTTTACGTCCGCTAGAGGCGCTTTCATGGTTTTCATACAAAATTTCTCGTTTACAAACACGAAACGATAATCGCAAAAAGTTCCTGCTTGGGGTACTGTTCTCTATGCTTCATGGTACTAACAGACAGCAATACAACTGCACTCGGACTGCAAATGTGCTTTTTTAGTTCCATTAACGGAGCTAACATCGAAAGTAAATGAGACAGATTTATAGCTTGCTGCCAGAGTTGGAACTGTACGCCCATCGATTATACGGTTAGCAGGGTGCGGCACGGTTGGTTTACAGTTTTATTGTAGTCTCACTTTAACTGCATTTAAACTGCGCAGTTGGAGAGCAGTTGAAATGTATTCCGTCTGTGTAAGAGCCTGCCTAATTGTATGTAAATTATTGTGTGTTATGTTCCTAAATCCTAGGTCATGGTAGTGATTTAAACATTAAGTACCTGAGTAACCGAGCTTTGATCGGAGTTCTGATAAAAAAAATAATAACAAATTATCTGGCCAGGATTCAAACCCACCACCAAAAATTATATATAAATAAAAATTATGTATATGCATACCAAACTGTCAATCCGACTGACACATTAGAGTCAAAATAATTGATATATTGTTGCCAAGGAATTTGTAAGTATTATATACAACAGGAAAGAGCACTTCAAACTTTATTTTCTTTTAATTCAATCAAAAATGATCTTTACGACTCAGACTTAAAGCTTATCACGTGCGCAATAAAAAAAACCGGTCCCGGTGAGATAGCTATAAGTTATCCCTGTGTCTCGTTCTAACAAGTAACCTAGTGTAGCCAGTTTATATCTTTCCTTAAATTTCAGGTTTGGTAGATTTTATATGCGATATGGTGTATTTAAGCAAGAAATAATAATAAAATCGGTTAAATATTATGTTATTCATAATCTGAGAGAGAAATGTAAAATAAAAATCACTAGTTATTTAGAACCTACCTACTAACCGATAATTAGAAATTTGTTATTTATTTTATGATTATTTGCATTTTGGTAGAGTAAAATGGAAGAAATGAAAATAGAATAGTTGCAACACAAAACGCCGTGTATTTCCCTTGGAACATTCTAGATGTTCGGGTGACAATATGATTTAATAGGGAATATAGGACATTTATATTATTTTATCTACCTTCATAATATTGTGGAGAGGAAACCTTTGTATGTTTGTATGTTATGGATAATTTCTGAAAGCTAACAGATTTGAAAAATTCTTGTGAAAGAAGTGATGGTAGAAAAATACTTAAGGGGCAAATAGCCCCTAAAGCTTAAAAATCGCTCAGTTTGAGTCGGAACTACTCCGAAAAATGGGAATAAAAAAATTCAAAAAAATATACATTTCACACTTCAATCCTTCATCTTTAATATCATCGTTAATTTTTTTAATAAGACGAAGATTAATATTAAATAAATTAAAATTAAAAAGCCCTGTTTTCAGATTTATTTTTCTATCTACTTACTACCTACTACGGCTATAAAGATGGTTCTTTTACGAAAATGTGAAGAATATATTTATCTAACATTTCATCGTTGGGTTTTTCGAAATACCGTTTTGTTTTCAAAATATACGTAAATAACTATTATTTTGTGAAAATATATGTAAGCGGTGCGTGAGCGGACGCGCGGGACAGTGAGCCGCTGACTTTCGTACGAGGAGGTTGTGTCACTCTTCGCGGTGCCGCTATTTCGCAATCGTTTATTTTACTCTTGAAATAATAGGGAACAACATGCCGTAAAAAATAAATTATGAAAACCTTAGCGAGCACTCTGCCTGCGATAGAATGAAAATGTTTGATCGTTGAATGTACTTTTTTGTTCCTTCAACTTCTTACTTGAAATTTTAATATAATATTATATAGTATATATTATTATAGTATAATATTTTATTATATAATATGTACTTGTAAATTTCACAGAAAGTGTATAGTTCTATTTCTATGACGACCTCTGTGGCTCAGTTGGTTGAGCGTGTCGTTGCTCAAGCCGGGGGTCGCGGGTTCAAATCCCGCCGACGGAACAAAAAGTTTTCTGTGTTCCTGGGTCATGGATGTGTATTAAATATGTGTATAATATAATAAAAATCTTAATTATGTGTATAGTATAAAAGTATTAAATATACTTCCGTTATCTGGTACCCGTAACACAAGTTCTTCGAGAACTTACCACGGGATCAGATTGACGTGGTGTGAAGCGTCCATAGATATATTATATTATTTCTGTTTTAATTGTCTATTTAGTATATCAACGTTTTGAGGTATATAGTATATGAGGTAAAAATGCCTAAGCGACATTTATTTATTTATTTAACACACATACAACTACCATTACAGACAAAATCCAATTCGATAGCGTAGGAGAGCAAATTCATATTTTATATAATACATATTATGATATTTCCAGTTTAAATAATAATAATTGATAAAAATAATAATTAAAGAAAATATAATAATTAAATAAAGACACATATGACGCATAAATTTAGTAAACTTTATAGAAGAGTGATTTAAACGTTAAAATTTAAAAAAAAAAATCATTAAAAATCACAAAATAGTCGGATTTAGATGGTTTTAACATACATCTATATATCAATAAGATACAATGTGTATCTTATTTTTATAGCAATTTTTGATATTAAAACGAGTCATATAGCTTTCGAATTACAGGCAGTTTATGTCGCTTAGGTAAAAAAGTCCTAATTCGAAAAATAGGTAAAATTATCTAAGCTATCAACGAAAGTTATGTAATAGCAAGTAAAATTGCCTACATTTTATTTTAAAGGTTTTCAGCAACATGTAAAAATAGATAAGTCATAGATACATTTTCTGTAATAACAGGTAAAAATAACTAATTCCAAACTCTTTAAAAAAATTATAGGAGTATTCATCTAAATGGCCTAAGAGTTTATAAAATAAAACAAGATAAGTTACATAAATGTTGCTTACATTAAGAATTTTCTACGGCTAAAGTTATCTTAGTAAATTTATTATTCAATGACATTGTAAGTTTTTGCTCCTAACTGACAATATTCTCCTACTTCTTGTTTATAAAAATTAATTGCAGTTCCCTTGTCTGACTAAAACGAGCTAAAACGTTAGCTAATTTTGATCTTGAAATAATAAAAAATATAGAAGTAAAAACTCAAGGCCTAGGATTTCAGCCCATTGCTTTATACTTAAGCTGCGGCCCATTCCTTGAGTTCTCTCTTGGTAGTGCTGGGAGATATTCCACATACCGATTCTGGGCATGACACCGTGACACAATTGGCCCAAAGCCTACCCAGCTCATCCGCGGTTTTGTTGCCGGAGATATTGCCGTTGCCTAGAACCCATACCAGACTGATGCTGTTATCTCGTCCTAGCATGTTTAGCGTTTGAACACAAGCCATAACTAATTTAGATGAAAGAAGAAGGGGCAAAAAGTCCCCATCCTTGTAGCACTATAATACATATATCAAATGAAAGGGCTTAAAAAAAGTGTCATTGTTTTGTATGACGAAAATCCTCTAAACCATGGGAGAAAAAAGTAAATGAGGGTTAAAAAAGTTAAAAAAAAACATTCTATATTATTGCACCGTTTCATAGTGTTGCTACTATGGAAAAATTTTTGGAAAGTAATGGTATACACTCAACTTTAGAAAAGTGTTATATTTTGATAAACTGCCTCATATTTTGATGAAATGTATGGAATGATAATAAAATACTAAAAATAAGCTCTTTCCTCAATTTTTTCGCACATACATAATTACTTTCTGGAAATTGTTTCTTACTTGCAACGCTATCGAATGGTGCAATAATACAAAATGTATTTTTTTCCTAATTTGCGGATTCGAATCCTGGCCTGGAAAAGTGGTTTATGTAAAATCAAATAATTCAGATAAAACAATTAGTAATTACATTAAAATACATATAATTAAATAGCAAAAATAATTTTAAAACGATTAGGTACAGAAAAAAAGTAAAAAAGATATAGTACATGGTGAATTATTCTTCTGGGCGTTGTAAGAGAAGTCAAAAAAAATTTGCAATAGCAATTTAGCCCTACGGAATATCGAGGCCGACTTGATGAAAACTTAAACTGCATCATTTTTGATAACTCATTTTTCCTAGACAGGATTCGAACCCATAAATTATGAAAAAAAAAAATACATCCTGTGTACTGCACCTTTAAATAGTATCGCAAGTAAGAAACAATTTCCATAATGTAAGTATGTGACAAAATTGAGGAAAGAGCTTATTTTATCATTACCTTATTAGCAACACTATGAAATGGTGCAATAATACAGATTGATTTTTTAAACTTTTTTTCACTTATAACTCTCATTAACTTTTTTCTCCCATGGTTTAGAGATTTTTCGTCATACAAAAAAATTACACGCTTTTTAAGTCCTTTGATATATGTCTTGTAGTGCTACAGTAGTGGGGACGGGATCCATACAAAAATGCCCCTTTCTCTTTCTGCTGCTGTCAGTGCCTTCAGTGCAGTGTGATTGTTCTGACAGACTGCGCTGAAAGCATTGACAGTAGCAGAAATATCATCTAAATTATCCTAAGCTTCTCTATAAGATTAGGATGTTTTATGGACAAGGACAATCTGTAGGCTCTGTAGTGAACAACTCATCACAGCCTCAACATGGTTGTAAATTGTCCTAAGCAAGTATATAGGCAAGCCTGTAGGTGGCATGCCCCCGTAGAAGGTCCATCCACCCGGTTGTCTTTCCTTGTCCTGGATCCGTCCGTGTACCAGACTATGTCATTGGAGTGAACATTGATTCCTATCCTCTACTCTCCCTAGACGATAGGAAAACCTGGTGTTGCTTTGAGAAGCTATGCACCTTGATCATATCGTCTGATGGCATGGCCATGATAGGTGTCTTAAGAAGAGACTATTGCATCTGTCCATGAAGGGTGGAAGTCCATTTGGCTTCCTGGCCTTGAAAAACGCTACTACCGCCATACATTTGTCATTAAAAATGTACGGTGATAGCAGCTTTTGATGTAACAAAAGAGATGAACAATATTTGTTATATTCTGATAATTTTCTTTATGAACATCAACTTGGCAAAATCGCTTAAAAATTTATCATAGTAACATATTTTGTCGGCAGCGTTAATTCGTTAATCGTTGAAGTTAATTCTTAATCCCAGTTAACGTAATTTTTCCAAGGAATCCACGGAAAACTTTTTATTCTCTTATGGATTCGAACCCACGCCCTCTGGCTTGAGCACTAAAGCGCTAACCACTGAGCCACAGATATCTTCATCTAAACTGATTCAATTTAAGTCTATAACTCCTGAATTTATGAAGTTTTTTGGACCGTTATAGTTTTCGTTCAAAGCTTATTACATGGACTACCATCATGAATTTTTCACATTTTTAGAGCCAGCCGTTTGGCTTTTAGAGGGGGGGACGCCGTATTTTAACAAGATATGCGCTTAAAAGTGGAATATCGCGCAAACGGATACGTACGTACATCAAAATATAATCTCAGAAACCTCTCAATGTTCTTATAATGTCTATGTACCTAATTATATCTCCCCTTTTCGTGTAGGTGTAACCAAAAATTATCTTCATTTATTTTAGCACTATGTCGACGTGATAAATAAACTTATCCATTCAAAGTTTCATATTTCAAGCACCACCGTTTGGATGGACAGACGGACAGGCGGACGGTCGGTCGAACGGAAGGACATGACGAAACTATAAGGATTCCGAGACATGAACTACGGAACCTTAAAAAAGGAATAATAATGAAACCACACCGATTTCAGTGACTGTTGCCAATTTAATTGAAAATAGACCAGCTATATGAGCTATTTTATTATGTCCAAGTATGTGCGCAAAGTTTACTCCCATAACCTAGTATATTGATATTTTCTACTACCGACAGGACTAACTAGCGAAACATTAGGCGCATAAATATAGAAATATATTAAGCAATGTTTGCGTTCATTAAGGTCCCCACACACTGTAAATTTAATACTTTTAGTTACATTTTATCTAACCGACGACAAAAAAAAATATCTAACCGACATACTTAAAAAAAAAAAGTTTTCAAGTAAAAATATCTACATAGCACGAATAGTTATTGTGTCAAATATGTAAAACTATCTTTACGCCAATATTGTTTTATTTCACTATGGGTAAAATTCTACAAGTTGCACTTTCGTAAAATAATGGTATCATATTAAATACACTGTAAGGACAATTCACAAATAATTTGTATTTTTTTTTTTTTATGAAATAAGGGGGCAAACGAGCAAACGGGTCACCTGATGGAAAGCAACTTCCGTCGCCCATGGACACTCGCAGCATCAGAAGAGCTGCAAGTGCGTTGCCGGCCTTTTAAGAGGGAATAGGGTAATAGGGGAGGGTAGGGAAGGGAATAGGGTAGGGGATTGGGCCTCCGGTAAACTCACTCACTCGGCGAAACACAGCGCAAATGCTGTTTCACGCCGGTTTTCTGTGAGCCCGTGGTATTTCTCCGGTCGAGCCGGCCCATTCGTGCCGAAGCATGGCTCTACCACGTATGGAAAAAATGTACAAAGTGTTCACGAAAATAATTTTTTAAACAAGTAAAAATATTTTTGTGCAAACAAAAGAAAAGTAAAAACATGAAAAATAGACTAAGTTGATTTTTAAAATTCTTCAAAATATCCAAATGATTTTTTTATAAATAGCTTTTTGTTGTCGCTTAGTGAACATAACATTCATGATTTTGTATAAATTTCACTATATCTAAGCGACAAAAAAATCGTCGTAGGAAGACGACGATTAGACCAATCGACGCAGAAAAAAAAAATACAAACTCATTGATATAACTCATTTTCGGTATTTTTGTCGCTTAGGAAAGCGAAAAAACACCTAGTGGATATTTTAGTGATTCTGTCAATAGCACTAAGTATTGCATTTTGGTGGGCGTAGAGGTAGAAAATGAAATGAAAAGTGATGGGTTGGAAGCCGCATTGCCTACCAAATAATTTCTAGATTTCGGGAATAACCTCGACCGGCTTCTACAGAAGAAGGAGAAGCGGCTTATACATTCTACGTTTTTTCTTTGCTCATAGACCAGAAATAAATTAATATTTTCAACTTGCATTTAAATCAATCCTAAAGTCGTATAAAAGGGCCGTTCCTCAGTTTATAATTAGAGTCGCGGCGCGGCCGCGCGCGGAGATCGCGAGCGCTGCGGGGTGTATGCGGGTGGCGCGGCGGGAAGTGTTAGGCCACGCCCGAATCTGTGACGTCATCTACGTATATTTTCGCCTTAATCCCTGAGTGCTATTATGTGCGCATAGTTACGTGAGATCCTTGCGGGCGGGCGGGCGACATCAGACAGACAGAGTTATAATATTAGTAGGTAGGTTTATCTGTATAGGATGACCTATAATATAATAATAATATTTATGGACACTTCACACCACGTCAATCTTGTCTCGTGGTAAGTTCTCGAAGAACTTGTGTTTAATTTTTTATGCTTTTATTTAGTTTCACCTTTGTCGGTCTGTAATGGAATCTTGCAAGTTAAATTTGATCCACTTCCCGGTTTCCGATTGAGTTTAAATTTTGCACGAATATGTAAATCGCATGACAATGCAATATTATGATGACGTGAAGCTGATCTGATGATGGAGCTGGAAGGTGGCCACAGGAATTCCGAAATAAAACCACATAGTCCCATCGAATTTGGGGTCGTTTAGTTCGTCTTGACAAGTACTTTGATACTATATGGTAACCAGGGTCTGATGATGGAGCTGGAAGGTGGCCATAGGAACTCTGTAATTAAACGACGCAACCCCATGACGCAACGCCGAGTTTGGGCTCGTATGATTCGTCTTGACGAGTATCTTGGTTGGCGTGAATATGCAATCAAATGAAAGGGCTTTCTGAGAATAACTCGAAATTCCAACATGACGGAACATCCAAGATGGCTGACAAGTAATTTTTAATGCACTCCTACAATATGGGTATCAAATGAAAGGGCTTGCTGAGAATAACTCGAAAATCCAACATGACGGAACATCCAAGATGGCCGCCAAGTCATTTTTAATGCACTCCTACAATATGGGTATCAAATGAAAGGGCTTGCTGAGAATAACTCGAAAATCCAGCATGACGGAACATCCAAGATGGCCGGCAAGTCATTTTTAATGCACTCCTACAATATGGGTATCAAATGAAAGGGCTTGCTGAGAATAACTCGAAAATCCAGCATGACGGAACATCCAAGATGGCCGCCAAGTCATTTTTAATGCATTCCTACAATATGGGTATCAAATGAAAGGGCTTTCTGAGAATAACTCGAAACTCCAGCATGACGGAACATCCAAGATGGCCGCCAAGTCATTTTTAATGCATTCCTACAATATGGGTATCAAATGAAAGGACTTGCTGAGAATAACTCGAAAATCCAGCATGACGGAACATCCAAGATGGCCGCCAAGTCATTTTTAATGCATTCCTACAATATGGGTATCAAATGAAGGTATGGTGTGTTGGGGTTTTTTGAGGTCCTTACTGAGTAGAGTAAAATCTGTAGAAGGTCTCCTTATTGAAGAGCTTGACTGTACTAAATTAACCGGCAAACAACCTTGCAACAATGATGCGTTAAATAAGATGAACGAAATGAGAAATCTATCTAGCGATAACTAAAAAGTAAAAAACGGATTAAAAGTAAAAAAAAAACTTTTAAAAAACAAGCTTTTATTTGAATGCGCTAAAACGAATAAAATATTTTTTCCTTTAAAACTTTTACTATCAACTTATAACGTAATTACACAATTTATATGATATAAAAGCTTGTCGAGAATCAAACAAAACAAAGAAGTAAATTAAGTAACTTGATCTGATAGATTTATGAGACAATTTGTTTGATTCTCGACAAGCTTTTATATCATATAAATTGTGTTATTACGTTATAAGTTGATAGTAAAAGTTTTAAAAAGAAAAAATATTTTATTCTTTTTAGCGCATTCAAATAAAGCTTGTTTTTTTTTAAGTTTTTTACTTTTAATTTATTAATTATAATAAAATATGTGAATAATTCACATATTTAAAACTTATACACATCCATGACACGGAACATGGTAAAACTTTTTGTTCCTTCGGCGGGATTCGAACCAGCGACCGGTTTGATCACCAACATGCTAGAGGTCAAAGAGGTCGTCAAACTTTTAATTAGTGTAAAATATACTTGACCACGTGATAGTGCTCATGATTACAAACTTTCCCAAAGTAACTTTTTTAGAATTTTTTATTTAAACCACCTCAACTTAACATTAGGTAGCGAATTAAATAATAAAAAAAAACAACGGGTTGCACTCCAGGAGTGCCGGTAGAAGTGAAAAATCTCAAAAGTAATTTAACTAGACACTTTTTTCACCATAGTGTTTTCACTATACGTCAAATTTCAAATTGGCCCCAAAATCCTCAAAAGTGGGACCATTTAACTGGAGACACTTCTTTTCTCTATCGTGTTTTCAATGTACGTCAAATTTCAAAATGGCCCCATAAATCTCAAAAGTGGGGCCATTTAACTGGAGACACTTCTTTTCTCTATCGTGATTTCACTGTACGTCAAATTTCAAAATGGCCTCAAAAATCTCAAAAGTCGAGCAATGACTCGAATGGCGACTTATACTTATATTGTACGCGATATTGGTGTCACTCATACAACTAGATTTTAAAAACCAAGTTTCAATATACTAACATAGCTTCTAAGTAAAAATGTTTACTAACACTGTTGACCGAAATAAATTATAATATTTAATAAAACATTTTATTTTATTTATTTGTATTGTATCTCCCTCTCGGCACAGATTTGATGTCGAGAGCTCATTCCAGTTATTTACTTACAAATTCCATGGATATATTTTGTTCAGTTATTTACGTCTTAAGATCGAATGTATAATTAAATACGCGCCAAGATTTCATTAGGTATCATTATTAAGATGATGATGATGATTACTGTAAGTTACAAAGGAGTTCTGTTCAGTGCTTTTGGATCCAGGGTACACATTGGTACAAAATCTTATTTTTTGGTAGCATATGCTAGTATTACTTCAGTAAAAGTCAAAATCACTAAATGTGTCAATATAAATTTCGAGGAGTTCCCTCAATTCCTCATGTATTGCATCAAAAGGTTTCCACTTTAGTGACTAAAGGACCAATTTCGAATTTAAACCCTTTACAATAACAAAAGAATTTTGCAAATAGGTCCATAAACGGCAAAGTAATGTTCAAAGATCTCCGTGTTAGTGTAAAATACTATGAGAAGTACCTTTTATATCATAATAATGTGATGATGTATGGTGTGATGGTGGTGGTGATGATGATGATTACTCTAATTGATATGGTAGCATATGCTTGAACTTCTTTAAAAAAAGTTGAAATCACCATATGTTTCCAAACTTCAACTAATTTGTCCCCAAATTAAAAATATTGTTGTCACTCTTGTTAAAAAGAGACGGAGCGGTTTGTATTGTATCTCCCTCTCGGCACAGATTTGATGCCGAGAGCTCTTTCCAGTTGTATATAATACTTACAAATTCCTTGATTGTTGCACAACGAAAGAAAAAACATAATATGTATAAAATCCCCAGTTTCCCAGGTATAAGAGCTAGTTAGATCGATTTTTCCCCCGAAACTCCCTGCGTACTAAATTTAATTGTAATTCTTGCAGCAGTTTTCCAGAAACCGTTTATATATACAAGATTGTCTCGTTTAAAGTATAAGTATATTTTTACGTATAAATAATACGTACAAACATTAAATATTTGTTTTATATTTTTGTTTTTCCGACAGATGGTAGAACTTTTAGATTGGGAGAAACTAAAAAGAATAGAGGAATTGGAAGAAAGAGCTCCGGAACTGCCAGTGTTTGTACACCCCACAGAGTGCATAGCCAAGCAAGCTGCTAGGCTCATGATACGGTACTATTTTCTTGTTTTTTTCTACTTTAACCATACGAGATTTAAAAACCGACCGTCCCAGGCACTGCAGTATTTCAAGAATAGGGATAGAATAATGTTTATTTGTCCAAAAAACATAGGTACATATTTTTACAAACAATAAAGACAACAATTAAAAAGTGTTTTCGAGCACAAGCCGATGCAGCTCAGCATGTGCCGATTGCAAGCATCAGCGCTGATCTTCCGCTGGGCAGACAGGTGACGTCACACACATCAGTAAGAGTGGTTACTTCGCTCGAAGAATACTATATAAATCATTATTGGATGATTAAGATGGATAAGATGAAAAGGAGTTTATACTTTAGAATTTATACATTTATAGTCATAAATATAAGGTAGATTATATTTTTCATCGCTCCATCAGCACTCTATCCATATCCCTAGATTACGTCGTATTCAGTCGTCATAATATATTTACTTAGTTATTGGGCTTCCGGTCATAAGTCATATTTATAATTTCAGTCACTAAATTGACATTTTTATGTACTTCTCTTTTTTCTGGCGAAAAGAGTCTCAAATTGCGACTAATAGAAAAGTTGGCAAATCTAATTTTGCACGTTTCACAGGCTTGTCAGAATATTTTAAAATGCTATTCTTCTATAGTAGTAGTCTTAATAAAAGAAATAAAATATAGTGTGTTTTTAAATAAATCAACACATCTATATTCAATATATTATATATTTTTTAAATATCACATAAGATTATAGAGTCCCCTCTCTAATCTTATGTGAGATTTAAAGGGGTCGAGGTGAATCTCACGATTTCTCACCAAGAGGGGACGAAATTTTTCTGTCGTTTTACTGAAGATTATAAATCATAGTACACAATGTTTCCGATGTGTTATTTCAGTCCGCGACGTGCAGGTAGCGTGGCCGAGCGGTCTAAGGCGCTGGTTTAAGGCACCAGTCTCTTCGGAGGCGTGGGTTCGAATCCCACCGCTGCCATGATATTGTTTTGGTTTTCAACTACATGAAACAAAAGAAATGCTAAAACACAAGCTTCTTTCTAAGTTCATAGGCATTATCTATCTTGCGGCTAACTTTTCGCGCGATATTCTTCTATATGCGACTACGAAGTTGCGTGCTACATCTTGAATTTTTTATGTGGTTAAAGTCTGTTCAAATATAATAGTACCCTTTAATGCTACCAATTTTAATCTAAGGGCGGTATTCTTGGGCGATTCTTATTTCTAAGACATAAGACATATTTCGCCTTATAGACATGCTTAAGGTGACATTTCGATTCATAGTCGTAACTTAAGCATTGTCTTAGTATTATTTCATACAAATAAGGCGGACTTATTCGAAAATTCTTAAGTCTTTTCTTAAGCAACGACCAAGAATACCGCCCTAATTTATTGACCGTGCAATGAAGAAATACTATAAAATTCGTGACATCTGACAGCATTTTGACACGACATTCGACAAGGACCGTCGTGCTACCAAGCGCCGCCTGGTGACAGAAAAAGAAACGAAAATTCTTATCGACCGTTTTTGATACCACTTACGCCACCAGATGACGCTTTAGGTCTGCCCCCTATCGGTAGAAAAAATATCAAACATCCTAATTTAAAACTAAAATATATTTTTTTCAACAGACAAGCATTTCTCAGTGAAATAAAAATGGAGAGAAAGAGGCCAATAACTGATCATTTCCTGGCGTTTTGTGAGCAAACCAACAGATGCGGCTTGTTCAATGTCACGCGCTCTTGTACTAAGTTTGTGGAGTGAGTATTTTTTAAGTTTTATTCATGATTTTAAAGCTAAGGATAAGCCATTAGGAACATTTTGCATAAACAACTAAACTATCATTACTTCGTCTTATCAATGTTGCGCGTACAATTTTTCTCGAGTCTCGCAGATAGACTCGCATCGGGGCATTCACATCTAAAAATAAAAATTATACGACGACCACTCTGGCTCAGTGGTTAGCGCGTTGGCGCTCAAGCCGGAGGTCGCGGGCTTAAATCCCGCCAGGGAACAAAAAGTTTTGTGTTCCTGGATCATGTATGTGTATTAAATATGTGTATTATATAATAAAAATCTTAAATATATGTATAGTATAAAAGTATTAAATATATTTCCATTGTCTGGTACCCGTAACACAAGTTCTTCGAGAACTTACCACGGGACCAAATTGACGTGGTATAAAAGCGACCATAAATATTATTATTATTATTCATCAATGGTAAATATAGAAGCTAGTGGACCACTTTTGACGATATTTTAAAATCGTAACCCGTTGTTATCCTTACATGAACGTAAACAACAAATAGTTGTGTCCATCATCTATGAAACTACCACGACATTGGCTGTGTTCCGCGGAAAATAGCGCTAATAAAAAAACGTAAGCAAAATGGTGACCGCTGGCTTTAAATAAGCAAAACGACGGATTATGTTAGGAGTATTGAAGTTAGCAAACGTGTTCTGGCCGATAATCTGTTTTTTTCTTTAGTGCTAGCAAGCGCTATTTTCCGCCGAACACAGCCATTATGTCATGCAAATCCTATTTTAACCCTCGATTCAAAAGTGAGGTGCTTTTTGTTTTATTATATTTTTGATCATAAATAAGATCAGATGAATGTGAAATTGTTAACATTGTGATAAACATTTTAGTCGATCATTGCGGCAAATGATGCTGGACGTCGAGGCTTTGAGGGGGCTGGCTGTGCAGACGAATGATTGTAAACATTTAGAGGAAGCTTACATTGAACCTGGTAAGATTTAAAATATACTGTGTTCACGTCAGTTAACCCTAGGGTATGGAGGGTAGAGATGAGGAGTACCATCTCCATACATGAAAAGTGTCCGTAAAAAGCGTTTACTTGAGGGCGCTGAAGACTTAACGGGTGTAAAGCGGCAAAATTTACAGATAGAAACAGATAACTAAATCTTAGCATCTTCTTCGGTTATGTTTATACAAAATATATTCGACTACGCGAGTAAGTAGAATATTCATGATTTAATGAATTAACTACTTTTAGTCTACTAAAGTCGTCAAAATTTTTAAATAACTAAACTCAACTCACTTCATTCCATCTCTTATACCTAACTTCATAGTTCATACCATACCCTTCTTGTGCATCAGCGCCAATGTGGAAGATTTTTGAACTGTTCTTTATAGCATACAGCTGGACACATTTTTTAAACATTTCTCCTATAAGAGATGGTTCTCCTTATCTCTACCCTCCACACCCTAGGGTAGACAAACCGTATATAGTATGCGCATGAGTTCAACGCAGAATTAAGGAACGTTCTAGCAAAATCCTTGTGCTATCAGAGGGTAAACTCTACATATATTTTTTAAAGAATCTCGTATACTTTGACACGCTGCGAACACGCGTCAAAAAGTGCGCGTTCGAGTGCAACAGCATGTCAACCCAACTTAAATGTTATCGAAAAATTTTACGTGTTAATATTTAACATGTGTCAAAATAAGAATAATAGGCTAGATTGAATTATTTTGCCACAATAGTACAGGCTACTCTTAAATTTGAGTAACTTCTTAGAAGAACCGGTATATTAAAGATCAAAGGTACATTTTACATGTAGTCGTCTTCGTTATTATAATTTTAATTGCAACAGACTAAAGATAAAACTAAGTTAAGGCAAATTTTGTTTTTCAGAAAATCTAAGTCGTATGTTGGCAAATAAGACAAACCCGGACGCCATATTGACGGCCCGATATCTCGCCTTACTAGTGAGCAGAGATATGAAACGTAAGTTTAAAATTAACCCTCAAAGTCCATATAACAGGAATATTTATATAATCACAGTCAATGAAACCTATCTTCCTTTATTTACCAGTCAGTAGTGTAGAGACAGAGGTAGTAGTAGTAGTAGTACCTATGTAAGTGTAACAGAAAGAGCGGACCGCCTACAAACTGCTTGATCAGTTTGGCGTATTACAGTATATTGTAAAAAGTGTATCTTAAATAAATAAATAAAAAAATAATAAGGTACGTGTTGGCGGTTATTTATTTTTGAAAAATTGGTGATATTTTTACCATCAGATTTTTGTATAAAAAGAAAATTTGATTATACCTATGAGTACAACTAATTCCAGATTTATTTGCAACTTGATATATGTATGCTAAGCTCTACACAGGGGCATTACACGCGTTTACTGCGTTGCCGTTATAAAATACTAGCTGTTGCCCGCGGCTCCGCCCGCGTAAATACCGTATCCCACGGGAGCACTGTACTTTTTCAGTTTAAAAAGTAGCCTGTTTTAATCCAGGGCCTAAAGTACTACCATATCAAATTTCATCGAATTCCGTTCAGTAGTTTTTACGTGACAGAGTAACAAACATCTATCCTCACAAACATTAACTAACATTTATAATATTAGTAGGATTATAATATTAGCAAGATACATATAATAATTGGATTCTTATTTTTTTATCATATTTTAGGCCTCACCAGAGATTATGTGGAAGAAGCAGTATCTGAATGTTTGGACATCACAACAAAAGATGGACTCACATTGAGGCCCAATTCTGATGCTCTGTCGTCGATCTCTATTCTGGTCGTCACATATTTCAACAGCATCTGGGACGAAACTAGTAAGACTGGTATATCTGTAATTATAAAACAATAATAATAATCAAGCCTATAGAAAAGTTCTGATATTAGTAAGTGTATCCTAATGATGGTGGTAAATAGGGGTTTAGATCGGAGACTTTGTTCCTGTCATCATCAGCTATCGACAGTCGACACCCTGGCAGGCTGGTTCATTATGGATATGTATACTATATACCATACTTTAAATATTTGCTCGATTAAATTCTTTCGTCGACTTGGACATTTACTACATACGAACTGATTCTGATTCTTTTATCACTTAAATCAATGATTTCAAAACAAAGGATGGCCTATGACATACACTTGACAGAAAAAAACCTTCATACAAGAAAAAGTTACGCCATCTTGGTATTAGAAGGTTTTGTTAAATAAATGCGGACTGATTATACTGCGGAAATACAAATATTATGTCAAACTTAACTGCTCCAAACAAGTAGGGGCAACACTTTTTTGCCTCCACGTGACTGCCTCCAAGTCTATATATTATTAGGTCAATAACTTAAATTATATTTCTTTTACAATGAATACTAATAATTTATTTTTCTAGATCCAACTGGAAGGGATGGTTTAATGAAGACGATGTGTGATAGTCTGAGCGTATACCTGAACCGGAATCTAGGTGATAAGTGGAAACTAATGTTGGACATGATTATATGCAGGCTGAATGATTTTAAGACCGTTACTATGAGCGAGGAAACAGCCACATGTTTCTTAAATCAGGTAAATTAGAACATTCTAAATATTAAAAAAAATGCTTAATATTCTTTGTGCTTAACAAGGGATCGACGAAGTGTTCTAAGTATAGATGTAAAAGGTTCGGTAAAATCAATTACGGATATTTTGGGCATATTTGGGCGTAAAACGTTTAAGCAGAAAAATAATTGTCATATTAGATTTTTTTTCTTTATATAGGCGAGTTTGTGTTTTGCGTAGAGTCACCCATACATGAGATGATTTTTTACTTTAAGTATGACAATTATTTTTTGCCTAAATGTCTTTACATAAGCAGTGGATCATGTGCCCGAAGTATCCGTAATTGATTTTCGGAGACATTATATAATTTTCAAAGAAATTGAAATTATATATTAAAAACGAATTGCCGAACGCCATTAGCAATTTGGTTTTACTGTACATTTCTTTGCAAATTCGCCATGTATTTACGTTACTGCTCGTAGTACATTGTATGCGATTATTCCCACTACGTAATACGGGATAAAGTGATTGCCGATTTCGCTGACCTTCGTATAGGCAGCGTGGCCGAGTGGTCTAAGGCGCTGGTTTTAGGCACCAGTTCGAAAGAGCGTGGGTTCGAATCCCACCGCTGTCAAATCCTTTTTTTTAATTTTATTGTTTGAATTATGGATTTATATTGAATGTTAATAAAATATGAAATAAAAAATAAAAATATAATTCTAATTGAGTATTTTAATAAATACCTATTACACTGTTATGATCAAATTTAATATTATTGTAGTAAACAAAATATGAAATTCGACCAAATTAATGCGTCATTACATGTATTTATTGCACTGTACATAAGTGATATTTAAATTAATGGAGTTATAGTGTCCTATTGTCTTTTTGTTTACGTTTAGTTTAAATCGGATCTGAACTGAATATACCAAGAGGACAAACTCAAAAAAACCCATTTTTTTTATTTCCATGTAGGTTATAAATTTATAATATAACGCTTATAGAATTGTCCTACATGATGCCTACCACCGGTTCGGAAACTAGCCCGGCGAGAAGAACCGGCGTAAGAAACTCGCACGGGGCCACCTTTTAGCAAAAAGATGGGAAAATTGTTCTTTTCAAAAAATATTTTTACAATGTTGTAACATAATCTATATAACAATAGTCATAAGTACATAGAACATACTTAAGTACATAAAAGCAGCCTTGCATGGGGCCATCTTATTCCCAAGGTGTGCAATCGTTAATGAAATCACTGACTTTATAATAAGCTTTAGCACACAAACGTTCTTTAACAGCTTTTTTATTAATGGAAAGATTTTGAACGTTTTCTGGGATTCTATTGTAAAGGCGTATACCTGACTATTGTAAAGGCGTATACCTATTGACCTTTAAAAGATTTACTTACTTTACTAAGTCTGATCACTGGTATTTCTAACTTGTTCCTATTTCTAGTATTCCTACAATGCGTGTCACTTTTCTTTTTAAAATTCGTAAAATTATTTCTAACATACAACACATTGTCCAAAATGTATTGAGAAGCAACGGTCAGAATACCTATTTCTTTAATTTAAAATTTTCTCTCAGAGATTCAAAACATGACATATTATAAATAGAACGTATAGCTCGCTTCTGTAGCACAAATATATACAATATTATGTCCGCAGCGTTTCCCCATAGAAGGATGCCATAATATGTTATTATACTATGAAAATGATTGATGATGCACTGAAATTTACGTGGTAGAGCCATGCTTCGGCACGAATGGGCCGGCTCGACCGGAGAAATACCACGGGCTCACAGAAAACCGGCGTGAAACAGCGTTTGCACTGTGTTTCGCCGAGTGAGTGAGTTTACCGGAGGCCCAATCCCCTACCCTATTCCCTTCCCTACCCTCCCCTATTACCCTATTCCCTCTTAAAAGGCCGGCAACGCACTTGCAGCTCTTCTGATGCTGCGAGTGTCCATGGGCGACGGAAGTTGCTTTCCATCAGGTGACCCGTTTGCTCGTTTGCCCCCATATTTCATAAAAAAAAAAAAAAAAAAAAGAAATGGATCTTGTGAATCAGAATAGTGTTACAAACCTTATTTTCACTTGCAGATAAAATTAACCCCGAATTTGGATGACTTTGCAAAGGAACAAATATTGTCAAACATCGATGCGTTCCCATCGCGTCTACGGGGCGAGTTATCCGAAATGCAGGGTGACAGTGAGATGATGATGAAGTTGAAAAAGTGTTTCCAACTGGTCGCCGATGTTGAACATCTGTTGAAGGACTATTGTAGATGGTTGGTGGACGCGCTACGGAATAAAGGTAAATCCGGTGATTGTGTGAATTATTGGAGTTCACTCCTTAAGAAACGATTTGAGTTATAACTTATAAGGCCTGGTACGGAAATTTTATGAGGAGTAAAATCAAGTGTAACACGGAAAGTTGTGGCATTACGTAGAAAGAGACATATATCTGTAGAATTGAACGTGCAAAATAATGAAATGGAATGTAACATTACACAGCGTATTTTATTACAAGTTACAACCAATTTCAATTTCAATTTTTTTTTAATTTAAATATGTTCGAATTTGTTCATTCACAGTCATGAAACCAGCTCGTTATTACTGTCAGCTTTATTACTATTACTATTATTATTATTTTGTAATATACTTTATTTAATACGCTTTTATTGAAGTAATAAGAATAAATGATCCGAATAATTACAGATATATGTTTGTTTCTCTTATCATTTTAGAAGATGCGTTCATTTACCCTCTTTTTTCTATTCGATATACGAGTACATATATCATAATTATCGTTCATAAGGAGGAAACTCCAGTCGTGCGTCGGAGCTGACACACACACACACACTGTTTTGTACACACGGCAAGTCTTTATTAACCGACTTCCAATAAAAAAGGCGGTTATACGTTCGGCTGTATATATTTTTAACGCAATGGGGAATATAAAATATTTCAATATAAAAATATATCTAATTTGTTTGATAAACCGTGGAGTAAAGTCAGTCAGTTGGATATCATTGAAAATAACAAAGATTGAACTTTTAAAGTAGTCTATTAGACAGAAATCCGATGTGTAGCAACTAGCAAAACGTCGTGTCAAACATGCATAGAAAGTTCAGATGTACTAAATTTCGTTTTGTTAGAAAGAGATAGATTGAATACTTTGACCGCTCATATCTCGCTCATTTTTCAACAGATATTGGATTATTTTGCTGTTTCTTCTATTTTTCAGTTTAGTATTATATTTTTCACACATAAACATCGGTTGTATTTATAATCCCCTTTTGTGGCTCCTCTGGTATTGCGGATGTCCATGACAATCATTTACCATAAGGCGATACGTATTTAGATTTTAGATATATGTCATTGTTACAAGTAACCAATGTTTGATACTAACTTGTATAAAATATGAAAGTAGAATAGTGTCTCAATGTGTTTATCCATATTTTTAGACAAGACCCTCTGGTGCCAAACATTTAATATTATGAAGGAGAAAATATTTGAGAATCCGTACGCCGGCGCCGACTACCAGGTTCTGTACAAATACAAGAAGACTCTTTACGACATGGAGGAGTTTGGTAAGATTATTGTATCAACAAATATTGCACGGTAGTGGCTACTTTCTATAGGTGTTTAATAATTTTCCGACTCATTTAGTTACAAAGGTGACGGTCAAAAATTTACCCAGACACAACAGCAATGAAACGGTTGTCAATGTGTTCACTTCAAATCATATTTGATATCACCAAAAGGGCGATTGCCCTTGATCTTACTTTTATATTCGGCGTATTCCGCAATACGCCGAATATAAAAGTAATGATCAAGAGAAATATCCAAAATCTTAGTAGGTGGAGATGTAGGTGCAGATGCATTTGTTGGTGTAGGAACTGTAGTGTAGAATTTGTACCATGTTCTTTCCATAATATCTTATTTTGTAACTACGTTTTCTGCTAGAAATTTCCATATCAACAAAAAGTATGTTAATTACATTCGCTTTTAATATTTTCCATAGATCCTCAAAACGAGGAGAACAAAACGAAGTTGTCTGCGATCGAGCGTGAGCTGAGATCAGACCGGAGTTCGCTGCTGCTGCCGCAATTGTGTCCAGATCTGTGCACCGCCACCGAGCGGCCGTGTGTTGCCGCACTGCTGGGCCTACCTAGAGGACTCACTATCGTGAAGTTCGACAGGAAGGTAACTGTGTACTATGATGACTCTCTCTCAGATAACTTCACACTTGTGTCTAAACAGTAAACACACACGTCGTGTGAAGTTATCTGAAAATTAACCGGATCGCGTGCGGCTGGCCACATTTGACAATGACAATTGACAATGATATGTCGTTATAAGCGTATTATAATACGAACAACTAATGACAATGGTCAACCAGTACCCCAAGCAGGAACATTTTGCGGTGTCGTTACGTGTACGTAACCGAGAAATATGAGGAATATTGTATGAAAATTTTAGTTACTTTTACGTCCGCTAGAGGCGCTTATATGGTTTTCGTACAATATTTCTCGCTTACGTACACGTAACGATACCGCAAAATGTTCCTGCTTGGGGTACTGCTTATGAATTATCTTAGATTCCTTATAGTACAACTGAAATATAAAATAAAATAAAAATTGTCCTTCGCAATATTTCTAACTTTAAAATGTAATGACCAACCAGGTGACAATATTCCCTGGTGCGGTGCGTCGGCCGGCGCTGCTCACGGCGCGCACGCACGACGGCGGCGTGCGGCGCGTCATTGTCAAGAGCGGCGAGCGCGCGGCCGCGCACGCCGCCGCCGTGCGCACGCTCGCCGCCCTCACCAGTTTGTATCCTACCCCCAGTGTACAGACTAACTACATGGTGAGTTTTTTAAATAATACTCTAAACAGAAATAAATTCGTACCAGCGATCATATTTTTTTTTACTTATACCGTTTAACTCTTAGCTGGTATCGTGGGTCAAATTTGACCCAGACGCAAACATTTTTAGTTATTATTTTTTTAATGTTCATGGTATAAGTGCGCGCTTCTACGTATTCTCCGTACGTCGCAAGCTGCGGCGGGGGGCGGACGTGCAGCGTGGTGACCATCATAGGAGCCTAGGTATGGAGCCGGCCGGTCATATTTGACCCACGATTTTGATTGTCATTTTTTTTATTATTAGCTGATCTCATGAGAATTATACTTTTTTGTTATTAAGAGGATTTAAGAAGTGCCATTAATTTATTTTTGTTTAAGTTTTTCTAGAGTTTATATTTTTTATTTCATTTTAAATAAAATCTTACCAAAAAGTGCCAAAAACTTAGGTTAGTTATAAATTCATGTGGAACTAAATAACTTTTTAATATTCTAAAATTATACTATGATAATTTTGTAAAAAATAGTTTTTTTATTTAATTTCTATCCCTATTTACATAAATAAAACAAATGCATACGTACTACAATAGATTTTTTGGTACGGGTAAAATATGACTCACGATGCCAGTAGTGTTGCCAAAAATAGCGATACCAGCCAAGGGTTAATATATCGTGTCATATACTGTAGTCACATTCGAAACGGAACCAATGTGTATTAGATAAGAATAATCGCTTTTCAGGTGACGGCCCTGAGTGATGACTGCGCTCTGATAGAGTACTTAGAAGACCGCGTACGTCTTCGGGACTTGATAAAATCCGTTCACCCGATAGACGGTAAGTCTATTAGTTTCGTTGCTAGTTGCTACCGGCTAGCTCACTTGTTAAAACGCCAAATTGTTAGGCTAGCTGTTGCGTATTCGAATCCCATTACGTAAAATATGTCGCACAAACGCTACATGTATAGAAATTACCGCATCTGCCATTTCATCTGTTTTTGTACTTCAGATACCCTGAGAACCGTCCAAAGAGCTAAGAATAGCGAATTGATTCTGTCGCCGCAAGCTGCCCTCAACGGCTACAACAAAATTTGTAGCCAGATACCGGCCACAATATTGAGGTAAGTTTTGTTAATATAAATATTTCCTTGTTTATGTTCTATAGTCTGTAAAATATAGTTAGTATATACCCGTTTTTTTAAATTAAAATTAGAATTAGGGACGTTCAAATATTGCTAATGCCCCCTAAACACGTAACGATTAAACTGCAGTTCGTTTAAATTCAGCGGTGTAAACAAGGGGTCGGCAACCTTTGGCAGAAATGTATATAACTATATAGTTAAATAAATAGATTAAGGTGGGCCGGGTCGCGCTTGTAAGATAATTTTGTACCTAGTTTATATCTACCTAGTTATCTATTGTAGGTAGGTAATAAGCGATATTAAAAATGCTAGATTATTTATTTATTTTTAAAATTAATCCAGATGGACAGACAAAAGAGGAATGAAGACGAAAGCTTCCAGGAGGAAAGAAGACAAATTAAAACAAAGACTTCAAAGTACTTAAATCTAATTCATTTGAAGAAATTAAGAAAATTAATAAAAACTGTGACTGGCCTGCGGGCCTCACATTACCGACCACTGGTTTAACATAACCGTGAAGTTTAATCGTTACATGTGTAGCGGGAGTAACAGTTGCAGACTTCAGGGATAGTAAACAATAACTTTTTAAATAAAGAAGGTTTTACGTACTAAATATGACTAAGCGTTATTTAATAAGGTACCTACTTTGCGTGTTTAAATTTTCATCGTGTCTAATAAAATTTCACTCTATGTTGTACACTACCCTAAATTAATAGTGTCTTGTATAGGCAGCGTGGCCGAGCGGTCTAAGGCGCTGGTTTTAGGCACCAGTTCGAAAGAGCGTGGGTTCGAATCCCACCGCTGTCAGATGCTTTTGCAAAACATCTTTCCTCCCACTTTTTGCAATTGGAGTGACATGCAGCGCAGTGTAGCGGTGAAAAAGTTGGTAGTATAGTCTATTATATAAAAATGAATGTTTGTCTGTTCATATGTCCTTTATAGAAACGTAAACTATGCATTTGATCATGTGATGATCTTTAGCAAAGTTGTTATGCATGAGCCGGAGAAGGTTTTTGTACCTTTTTTTAATGGGTAGCTGTAGGAGTAGGTGTCGAAGCAGGTGTAGGTGTAGCTGTATGAGTTGGTGTAGTGCTAGGTGTAGGAGTAGGTGTAGTCATTTATTCATTCCAGTTCATATTTAAGACAGAACAACGTCTGTCGGGGTCAGTAGTGTTTGATAATTTTAATATTTATGTACTTCTTTGGTTTCAGGTGGGCAATAGAATCTACCAGCATAAGCGTTGAAGATTTTATAACAAGGAAGAAGAATTTCTTGGAATCGGTCAGCATTATGACTATCAGTACATTTATTTTGGGTGAGTGTTACCAGTAGTTAACCAAGGTTTGATTAAAATTTGATCTAGATAAAATTGAATACTTACGTAACATAAGACAATACAGTAGGTATTAGAAGTCGGAAAAGATAAGTTTTGCATTAATTGAGGTCAGATGTTTTCTGTGTACGATGTATGTACAATCATAAGCATGTTTTTATGTATAATTATAATTATGGATAGTAGACTCTTTGCTGCACTAAATCGGCAAACGGTAGAACCTCTTTGTAGAATATGATGAATACGACGTATCTGCATTCAGGCATTCTGCATGCATACATTGATGCACTATAATAATTATATTATAATTCTTCAAAAAAACAATAGGGTATTTTCCTATCATTTTTTGAGGTTCCGCGATAATCTAAGAACCCTTATAGTTTTTCTTGGTCCGTCCGTTTAAAAAAATCCACTCTCCCCGCCTCCGCCAAACGCAAACTAACCCATATAGAAATAATATTTTTTTCGAGTACGACAGTTATTTTATTAATCGTCTATATATAATCAGTAAATCACGTACCCGAAGTACCGTAATTGATTTTTGGGTGCGTTATAGATAAAACTTATACTGCTTATGGACAGTAAATGCTGAGAATAAAATCTCGTTCCCATGAGAGTTGCTTTTGGAGATAGAAAAAAGTCAGCTGAGCAAAGAGTTCTACTTACAGTGCAGTTTCTCTTTATGTAATGAACCAGGAAACGAGCAGACGAATCGCCTGATGGCAAGCGATTACCGCCGCCAATGGACACTCGCAACACTCTTGTAACTCCTCTGGTGTTGCGACTTGCGTTCCTGGTCCTTAAGATCCCCAGTCTCCCCCATGGGCCTCCGGTAACCTCACTCACTCGGCGAAACACAACGCGAGCGTTATTTCACGCCGGTTTTCTGTGAGGTCGTGGTATTTACCCGATCGAGCCGGCCCATTCATGCCTATACGTGGCTCTTTCACAGGTTTTCTATCGCCACCAAAAAAACTATCGGGGTAACATAGGCTTACTGTTCTAACGCAGGTGTGGGCGACCGTCACCTCGAGAACATACTGTGGAGCGGCGCACACGGCGCGTG
The DNA here is from genome assembly GCA_905404095.1 of Glaucopsyche alexis. Classification (NCBI taxonomy): domain Eukaryota; kingdom Metazoa; phylum Arthropoda; class Insecta; order Lepidoptera; family Lycaenidae; genus Glaucopsyche; species Glaucopsyche alexis. The sequence continues at coordinate 23,275,075 of FR990044.1, forward strand.
CGGCGTGGACTGGGCGGCGCTGCTGCAGTACGGCCGCGCCGAGCTGCCGCCCGCGCGCCTCAGCCGCACCGTGGTAGCCGCGTGCGACATGCCAGGTACCGCCGGAATAGGCTACTTGACCTTGTAATTATGTATGTCCTAACTCCTAAACGCTTAATAATAGGGGATCGGACAACATCTGAAATATTTAGTTTCATTAATATATTCAGAAATATTGAGGCATTACTAGCTGGTAAATGTAAAAAAAAATATTATTTTATGTGTAGTTTACTAATTAAATACATTTAAAAAGTACGAAAAAATTTTTTTTTGCGTAATTGGTAAACAAAACCTACATTATTAGTTTACTTACATCATATACAAAAACATTCATTATTATAAGTATGAACTTAAACTCACAAACATCGGAGATATTTACAAATATGTTCCTGCGGCCGTGTACTTTATACCTACTTAATACACTTTAATCCAATAGTGACGTCATTTGTATGTCGATTTTAGTATGGAGCGTTTTTACGAGACTCGCGAAATTTTATATACAAATCGCTGTACCTTTGAAAATATTGACTTTTGATATACGGTTTCTTCTGAGAAGTTACTCATATTTAAGAGTACTATTCATTCATGCAATAAAAAAAATCAGTCCGCTTGCCTATTGTTCCATTACACAAAAAAATACATTATTTTGAAAGCTATAAACCTACAAAAAAAATTAAAATACACTTTTTAAAAACCGCGGAAAATACTATTCGCCATGTTGGTGTATAGATTATTATCTGTGCTGTGGCATCATACTAGTACTATTTGTAATCTATTCTATAGTCCGCACAGACAAAACGGCGGTGTGACGTTCCGTTTAACGTTTTGAACATAAAAGATGTCATGAACTATTTATATAGAGAAACACATTCTGTTTCACTACAACGTATGTGTTTAGTGTGTTTGTGTCATCACATCCTTGCCGGAAGTTACTTCGAGGGGTTCTAATCAGTAGAAATTAAAAATACAAAAATACATATTTTTAAATATACTTTATTTATCAAACTTAAGCTTTTAGTTTATGATATCGCTAGAATACGTTTTCCTAAGACAAGTTCTAAAGGAAATACTCATTCAATGTATGAAATTACATATGAATGAAGTAGCTTATTATCATCTCCAGAGAGACCGTCAGCAACAGTATAGTGCGATTCAAATGAGAACAGGATCGAGTCGGCGCCATTTTGTTTCGAATTTAGACTTTTACGATAATTAAATTAATGTTTAGATAATTGATTTTTTTATTTAAATTCGATGCAAGACTATTAATATTTATATGCACATAAGTTTTTCTGAAAATCGCACTTTTCAAGTGATATTTGACAGAAAAAGGTCATTGACGTTCCTATTTTCATTTGAAACGCGTTATACCACCCTATTTACCATCCAGCCTATGGGCCGTAGGTACCGCCGGCACCTATCACACAGTCCATAACGACAAGTAGAATCAGTCGATCAATACAGCTACCGTCCGCTAAACAACCGGTAGCAACAGCTGGTGTGCTTCAATACTAGTCAGGTACGGTCACTATGTAACTCTAAAGTTATATATAGTAAGCAAAATACCCATCACCGCTTAGAAACACAGAGTGATTTCTTGACAGGTACAATCAGAAGACCTTATATGCTGACTGTACAAGTCAGCATAATATAAGGTCAGGGACAGTCAGCAAGTAAAGTCCGTGAATCTAATTATTTTTGCAGCGCTGGAGAGTCGTCTGCAGAAACTGATGTCGATACTCCGAGACAACTGTGAGCTGCTGCTGCCCACCATCAGAATTGGCTTCAAGTGGATGGGAGAGGAGTTCGAGGAGAAGGTATGAGTTTTTGTAAAACGACATCAATATGCAAAATTGTACTTCAAACTATACCGAGTATCCTATTTATTTATCTGTACTAGAACAATAAGGAGGGAATATTAATTGTTTGTTTTGAATAGGCTCCGAAGCTACCGGATCAATTTTGATGAAGTTCGGCCCAGATATAGAGTAGAGTACGGGAAAGGACATATACTACTTTTTAGTGTGGCAAAATGTATGGTATCGCGCAAGAAGTTACGGTTAACATCTAGTTTACCATACAGCGTAATGCGCATTAGAATTGCAACCATTTTTTTTGTGCATTGATGCTTTAACAAAACATAAGTTGTTATAATTAATTTGTACATCTTTCCGAACAACAAACTTTTAAACCTTCAAAGTAATACTAGGTATAATATGTTCATTATTTCAAACTAATTAACACTTTATCAATTCCAGTACAATTACATGGAGAGTCTAATTCGTGGCACTGCATTATCGTACCACATAACACAGCAAGTGATCCAGGGGTCGGACAGGCCCTACGCAGACAAATATGTGCAGCTTCTGGACGAGGTGTTCGCCGACTACCCGCGGAGAGAGCAGTATGGAGTCGTGGAACAGGTTAACTACCAGCTGTACAGTGTACTATATATTTTAACCCTATCCGTGGTCAAGTGGTTTATTTTTATTTTATTTTATGTTATTTGGGTGGCTTACAGCTATCAATAATACAGTATACTATAAAATAGCACATAGAAAGCCAATTACAAGCCTCCACATATAGTTCGATTTTATAAACTAATTACAATGAAAATTGGTAATAAGGTTAGTAAATTTCTTATGTACTAAATTATGAGCAAAATAAATTAAGAAATATAATGACACTAACTACTGAAGTGCATAAAGTAACAAAATTAAATAATAAAGATACTACGAATTGAGTAAAATAAGTAGGTATTGAGCTAGTAGGAGAGCCATAACATCAACTATTTTCACTTTGGTATTGTTTGAGGATAGTGGTATTGATAGATGCTAGGCTGCTAGTAAACAAGTCAATATTTGGATTTGACTTGACGAGCTGATTAAATGATTTTGATGATCTAGGTATGAAGGAATTTTGTCGATACGTTGTGCGTGCATAAGGAAAGTGAAGAATATTTCTAATTCGAGAATGACGCGATGGAACATTTAATTTCAGTTTAGTTAAAAGATCGGAACAGTCTAACTTTGATTGAGCTAGTTTCATTAGGAAGCGAATATCAGCGATATTACGCCTAGTTGTAAGTGGTAGAAGATGAAACCGATTGCATCGTTCATTATAGCTAAGGTAGGGAATCTTGAATTTAAAGTTAAGGTACCTTGTAATTTTTTTCTGAATTTTCTCGATTCTATTTATATAAGTTGCAAAGAAAGGATTCCAGACTTGACTACCATTTTCAGATGACTACGGACGTAGGCACAATACAGGACTTTTAGTGTTTTCATTTTATTAAAATAGTTGGTGTTACGGATTATGAAACCCATGGCTTTAACTGATTTGGTGATTATATGATCTATGTGAGATTCAAATGTGAGCTTGTTATCTATTAGAATCCCCAGGTCTCTAATGGTGGAGACGCGAGATAAAAGTTTATTCGCGATAGAGTAATCGTAAGTAAGGGGGTGGTTTTTACGACTAAATGAGATAACATTGCACTTATCTATGTTGAGGTCGAGCTTGTTACGTAGGCAATAGTTTGCTAAGCGAGTTAAGTCCTCCTGGAGTAAAGACGCATCGGACAGGTTCTTAATAGGTCGAAAAATTTTCATATCATCAGCAAACATCAAAAATTTAGAAAATTTAAAGCAATTGTCAATGTCGTAGATAAACAAAATGAAGAGAAGTGGCCCTAAAAGAGAGCCTTGTGGGACACCGGAGGGAATGGGTATCCATGAAGACATGAAGCCATTCAATACGACTGATTGAGATCTATTTTGTACGTACGAGGAGAACCACCTTAAGAGGTCTCCCCTTATGCCTAGTTCGAAGAGTTAAGGAGTATATTGTGATCGATCCGGTCGAAAGCTTTACTGTAGTCAGTATACACTGCATCGACTTGGAAACCATCATCCATCTGCTTAGAAACGAAATCAGTGAACATAATGAGGTTGGATATGGTAGACCTACCTTTTAAAAAACCGTATTGTTGTAGGGCAAAGCTAGGTCGAATGCAACAGTACAGCTGGTTGTATACTATTCGTTCAAAGACCTTAACCAACAGACAAAGTTTAGAAATTGGTCTATAGTTTACACTTTGTCTTTAGCCCCTTTCTTGTGTATGGGAGATATAAAAGCAGATTTCCATAGTGATGGCACGTAGCCCTCTGATATAGATCTTTGAAAGAGAAATGAGACTGGTATAGCGAGTTCATCAGCACATTTGACAATAAATATCGCAGGTAGACCATCTGGGCCTGCAGATTTGTTAAGGTCTAGAGATTTTAAATGCTTGCTCACTGTCGATATGTCAACCTCGATGTTATTAATGTGACAGTTGGTAGTCTCGCTTGATACGACGTCGTTGGTCTGTGATGATGAGGCACTAAGAAACGTAGTATTAAAAACTGACTAAAGAGTTCACATATCTCGTGTCCCCCGTCGCAACTGCGGTTGCCATAAGACATACTTGATGGAAAATTATAATTATCACGTTTGCTTTTAACATATGACCAGAACATCTTAGGATTTGTGGATATTGAGGATTCAATTTTCGCCAAGTACGCCTCATGACAAGCTCGCTGAATGTCTTTGGCTCTGTCTCGAAGTAATTGGTACGTAAGTAGATCAGACATATTGTGGTACTTTTTATACTTTGTGAAATATTTAAACTTTTCTTTAATGATGTTGATAAGAGCAGAGTTGTACCAGGGTGGGTATTTACTAGGTTTAAGTCTACGCCGGGGAACATACAAGTCTATAAGTTCAAATATTTTTTTGTTGAAGTTACTCAGTGCGTCATCGATAGTGCCCAATTGAATTATATCAATCCAGTCTGTGTGTAGTAGGTCGCGGCGAATAGAATCGTAATTGCCTTTGTTGTATTGGTAAACGGTACGTTTATTCGACTTTAGTGGTTGGGGTTGGGCCGTGTTTAACATAATTGATAAGGCCGGGTGATATGAATCCTCACTTACCAATGGATCAAGACTAGTTGATACTGACACCGTGGTATTGGACAAAACCAAGTCGAGAATTTTACCATGTTTGTTTAGAACAAGATTGTATTGTTGTAGTCCACAGAGGTTTATAGTGTCAACGAAATTAGTAAACAAAGTATTTTGTACCGAGTGAGGTATTATACCATTTTGTGTGAGGGTCCACGAGATGGAACACATATTAAAATCTCCTAAAATCAGAAATTTGTCACGGGGTCTGCTGTTAGTTATTTCAGTTAGTTTGTCTAAGTAAACATTCAATTGAGTAGAAGAGTTTAGAGCTTGGCTCTCGACTCGGAGGTCGTGGGTTCATTCCAGCGTTAGAAAAAAATGTCTGATTGTCTGACACGAAAGATGCCGGCAAGATGCGTCGCATGCCGGCATGTAAAAAGTCGGACCTGCGCCTGATCTCTCGGCAGTCGTTGGTTTTCCGTTCCACTAGGTTTCGAGCTATTATATTTTAACCTGGCAAGCCGTACAAAGAACACATTTTGTAAACCCGCCCTTAAAATGACATTTCGTTATCAAAATGTAGATATACTCTGATTTTATAATCTCATTTAGACTCTTTTTTCTACGTTAATCTGGCTGTTCTTTTACTTATTCCCCCTTACTAATAAACGCTGTATAAGCTTTGAATAGTTACACAGTGTTTTGTCTCCTTCTATCGAATTAAACATGTCACTTGTGTGATGTGAAAAAAACACTGTATAGTTATTCAAAGCTTATACAGCGTTTATTAGTAAGGGGGTTAATGTTTAAAAATTAGACTACAAAAATATAAAAAAACGTTTATATGTTTATAATATTTCAGGTGTCGAGTATTTTGCGACAAAGTACAGACCCTCGCATACTCAGCGTGGTGCGATCTGAATGGGAGCCATGGATTTGAAGTGTTGAACCCGCCAAACCCGTGCCATATTACATGCATGCAAGTTGATTTTATTTTTATTAGTTGTCATTCATTCAATTGTTTTAATTTCGTTATTCTCATTCATTTTCGTTTGTTTTTTTAACTTTTTTATAAATTTTTTATTCACACACGATTGTTTTTATTGAGCTAATATCCATTATGGTAGATTTTAGTGATATAGATAATGTAGAAGGATAGAAAGTAGACATTTAAATAACCAATTTCATAATCTTAAGCCTTCGGATAATACGCGATTAGAATTAGAAGCGACAGGTCGACCATTTTGTTTTCAATGCTACAGTTTTTCGGATAGTGCTCGATGAAGATGTAGAAAGAGATGACAATAGAAGAAATATTTATTCGTATATAATAACATATTCCGCCTCACTTCCACACGACGTCCTCTATCCAGGGAACGTAGTGTGCGACGCGCGTGTATATGCCCGGCTCGCCCTTGACGCCGCACGCGCGCCCGAATGACGTCACGCCCGCTACCACGTACATGCAGTCTATCTCTTTGCTCTTGAGCTGCAGCGGCCCGCCGCTGTCACCCTAAAACAGGGCAGAGGGAAAATGGAGATAATAATATTATATATAAGTGTAGGGTACGTCTGTTGAAACTGTCCAGTGTGCTGAGTGCGAGTCCCACAATTTTTTTCAATTACTTTACTACCTTGTAAATCGAGTTAGCGCAAATCGAATCGAAAATTAAAAGAATGCGAGTGCGAGTCATTATCCAATCTAACTAATTGAACGCGTTTCCTCACTGAGAGTACGCTTTATTATTTTTGTTATATTGGTAGCACGACTTCACTGTGAGATTAACCGACCTAATTGAATGTCATTTTCACTGTATTATTTTGTTATGAAGCAGCTGTCATCAAGATTGTGACGGGTTATAAGGTGTGTTATTGTTTGTGACACTGACATAAGTTGCCGAAATTTTGAATTTTATTTGCAAAGCATTTTACACAATTTTACATTTCGTTTATAATAAATTGTATTTAAACTTAAAAATTATAAAAACAAGTTTTTCTCAGTTTGATACATCATGGAACAGTAAGTGTGACAATCGGTAAACAATAATGTCCAATAAAGGATCGAAAGATGCACGAGCTCTTGCTTCGCGTTTTGCATTAAAATTGCGGTCGTCTTGAGATTGAGCTGCCGCAAACATCCTCCACGCGAAAAAAAACGTCCTGCCATAGCAAATTAATTGCTAAAATGTTCTTTTATAAATGCTTTCACTGCAATTCACTACCTAGTCACTGAGAAATTGGAAGTGAACGCGGGGTGACAACTTTTCGACGTCGTTAACACAAATTTACTATTCGAATGTCAAAATGTGCAACTGGCACTCGCAAGACTTTTGAAACAACCAATCAAAGCGTTGAAACACCCACATTCGAACGTGAGTGTGAGACGACGCTCGATTAGTTAAAATCAGCAAAACTCACACTCGCTAATTATGTTTCCTATTTTTGCCACTAGGGGCGTTGTTTCGATACCATACAAATTGTAGTTTACTTTTTCACGTCGAGTAGTGATAAAAACTCGCACTAAGCACACTGATGCTAATTGTGAGTTTTTCTATTCGCATTCGATCGTGACCGCGTTTGGCGTTTACTAGTGCTTCGTTCCATTTGCACGTTCAAAACGTTATTTTCATTATTTTCATTCACATTATGTTTCTTTAGCACCACTATGATCATTCGTAACTGTTTTCAACCTTGCTCCACACGCAACTGTCATCTGTCAAAACTGTTAAAATCGCTAAGAATGATCACGCCATTTTGTATATTTTTACCCAGCTCCTTACTTGGGTTATAATTAGCACTTTTTGACGTTTTCAACATCAATTGTGATTAGCTGTCAGTTGTTCTACTAGTCACAAAAATTGCTAAAAACGACATTTTCGAATTTTTCAATAATAACGTTATTTCGCTAAAGAAACACCATTTTGTGGTAAACATTATCGTAGCGTTTTGGGCAAAATTAGTGCCGTGTGGAACACGCTATACGTATTTGTACGTGATTGAACCTAGTTATAAACGTGACACTAGATGGCGCTGTACAAATCACATACAAATTCCTAGTAAACGGCAAACGCGCTCACGATCGAATACCGAATACGAATAGAAAAACTCACACTTATGACGATTTAACTTTTTAACGGTGGTGCAAATCGATAGTTCTTGAAAAACTGATAAATTTACATACATACCTGACAAGTATCTTTGGATTTCTCTTTGTCGCCGTAGCAGATCTGAGTTTCTGGGTCGAAGCCTTGTTTCATCAGACGATGCGGCGGGAAGTTGATGGCGCATTCTATTGATGAGAATTGGTTGATTATGACCTGAAAATTACAAAAAAATATTAGATATATATTTTTTTGTCTAACACAATGTTTGTATACACGAGAATAATGGTAGTTTTTAATCATTGTAAGTGTATAATAGGGAATATGCAAGTAATTTATTTATTTACTAGCTATTGTTGCCCGCGGCTCCGCCCGCGTAAATATAGCGGTCGTGGATATGTGACTGATGCAAAAAATAGATTAAAACAATCCTTGATGCGGATTATATATCATGCTAAAATTTCAGCTCGATCGGTGCAGAACTTTGTTTTTAAAGCGTACACAAACTAACATAACGTTTTATATAATATATTAGACAGAGAGATCGGATGTGTAACGTGACGTCACAACACGACTTCCATGGAAAGTTCATAAATCATTTCGTTTTGCTAGAAAGAAATAGATTATAAAACTTTGACCGCTTATATCTTGCTCATTTATCAACAGATATTGTCAATTTTCTCGCAATTTCCTTTATTTTTCAGTCTAGTATCATATTATTATGTTTTTAAGTTATTTTTCTGTTTTATGCATATTCCCTATTTACAACGTCATACTATGCTGTGTACGTACGTAAATAATAGCGTAGGTGCGTACCTAACTTATGCGTACATAAGTGCGTGCGTGCGTAATTGGGTTCGAGCGCATACTATCGAGCAACTTAACCTATAACCCTATCCCCTTACTAATAAAAATATTTATCCAGTAGATAAGCAATACAATGTTTTGTCCTTGTCTTATGATTTGGAAAAGTCGCTTGACAGACAAGGACAAAACATTGTATTGCGTATCTACTGATAAATATTTTTATTAGTAAGGGGGTGGATAAATATTTTTGTTAGTAAATGTGTGTGTGCTACCCTTTGGGTTACGATAGCCTTACCTTCTGCAAATGATCAGCATTGGATCCCCTATTGAGCGTAGCGCCCCAGCCCGTTGCTAGCGCGCGCGTGTAGTCGTTGGGCGAGCCCACGTCGAGACAAGCCGGTACTACCTGGTCGCTCAGCGCTATCCTGGAAATTATTATAGTTTATTATCACTTACATAGACTTATTTATTACTAGATGTTGCCCGCGACTTCGTGCGCGCAAAAGTTGATTTTGCAGAAGCCGTACATTTTTCCGCGATAAAAAGTAGCTTATGTCCTTTCCCGTGGTCTACTCTACATATGTGCCAAATTTCATCTAAATCGGTCCAGTAGTTTCGGAGCCTATTCGATGCAAGCAAACAAACTTTTCCTCTTTATTTGTATACAATATAAATATTAGTATAGATGAGGATATGAGGTCTGCTTCTGTGACCATTTTGAAGTAAAGACATTTATATGTATATTCCTTGAAATGAGCTAAAATGTTACAGTATTTTCCCTACTAATCCAGATAAAATAAAGCAGAAACGCATACATCTAATCTAATTTTATCATTGGTCTGCCGTGGATAATTGTACCATAGTAAAATTCCCAATGTACGTATATAACATAAATCAAGTCTATAGTGATTTTAGTGAATAGTCTATTCGCGTTAAGAAGACAGTGAAATTTACGAATAGGCCAATGATGCATAAGCCGTGTTCGCATTGCTATTTTTACAGTAAACCATTTTGACATATTTAATGTACGAATAATATACTGACATATTTTATTGTCTTCTTAACTCGAAATGACTAATATGTATCATCAGACAAAGGGCCTTATATAAAATACATTGGCGTTGTGATCGTTCTATGAGACATACTTCCCAGGCGAACTGCGACAACTTTTTTTTTGGACGCTTCACACCACGTCAATCTGGTCCCGTGATAAGTTCTCGAAGAACTTGTGTTACGGGTACCAGACAATGGAAATATATTTAATACTTTTATACTATACACAATACACATATATTTAAGATTTTTATTACATGACCTGAACCTGTTCCTGAACACATAAAATCTTTTTGATCCTTCGGCGGGATTCGAACCCGCGACCCCCGGCTTAGCACCAACACGCTCAACCACTGAGCCACAGAGGTGATTAAAATTATTATAAATAAATATATAAATATTTACTAAATACCCTCTATACTAACAAAAGTATTCACACAACAGATAAGATATAATGCTATATTTGTCTAGTGATTTTTCCAACGTATCAAACGATGAATATCTTATACGTGGTGTAACTATTTTATTAGTAAGAAGTCAGTCGCTATCTTAAAAATACCAACTCGCGATAGAAAGAGATAGATATACTCACTCATTCTCCATCTCGAGTAGTGCGATGTCGTGATATCTGTTAGGCGACTTGTACTGTGGGTGTTTAATAATGTTCTTGATCGCATATACTTTGCCGTCGTCTGGATCCGTACGCTTTAGTATACCGACTTTCGCGAATTTCACTGGCCCTCTATAATGAAAGGATGTGATTGTTGTAAGTTAGTATGGAGAACAGGCATAGTTTTTTTTTGGATTTTCAAAAGGAACATAGTAAGCCAGGAAATATTGTCTTTGCAATGGCATATCTACGAGCAACCGCTGACGGAATACAGTCATCACAAAAGTGAGATTACTGTATTTTTAGTATTTTTCGGTCCATATTTATGTTGCCTTTCGAAAAATACATATATGAATTTTGCTGATGTAAAACAAATGCATGTGTTAGGAGCCGGGTGTTTTTTCAGTCAGTATCATAACTTTCAGGAGTGAATGTACTCTTGAATATAAGGAACTTTTAGTATGGGATCAACTTCCTACTTGAAAAAAAAAATCAGCTGTTTCATACAAAATGCTATATATGCCTTTTTGTTTCATACAAAAACAGCAGATTTTTTTTCAAGTAGGAAAGTTGATCCACTAGTTAATGTTGCTTATATTCAAGAGTACATTAATTCTTGAAAATTTGGACAGTGACTGAAAAACACCCAATCGTGAAACAGACTCACATGCGACTCGCCCAAGTACAGTGGCCGGCGGTGAGGATGAACCGCTCGCTGATGATGGTGCCGGCGCACAGCCACTGCACGTCCTTGATCGCCTCTCCGAAACCGAGCAGCGCCTGGAATTCATACAATAGGGAATATGCATAAAATATAAAAATAGCTTAAAACATAATAATATGATACTATACTGAAAAATAAAGGAAATGGCGAAAAAATTTTCAATATCTGTTGATAAATGAGCAAGATATGAGCGGTCAAAGTTTGTACTCTATCTCTTTCTAGCAAAACGAAATTTAGTATGAACTTTCTATGAAAGTCGTGTTAGTGACGTCACGATACACGTCCGATCTCTCTGTCTAACAGACTACTTTAAACGTTCATATCTTAGTTATTTTTAATGATATCAAAAAACTGATTTTACCATACGATTTACCAAACAAGATAGATCTATATAAAAAAATAAAAAAAATACGTGCATATTCCCTATTCCAGATGTTGCCCGCGACTTTGTGCGCGCAAAACTTAATTTCACACAAACCGTACATTTTTCCGCGATAAAAGCTATGTCCTTCCCCGTGGTCTACTCTACATCTAATAATAATAATATAATATCTATGGACACTTCACACCACGTCAATCTGACCCCGTGCTAAGTATCCGAAGAACTTGTGTTACAGGTACCAGACAACGGGAAGTATATTTAATACTTTTATATTTATATTTATACTATACATATATTTAAGATTTTTATTATATTATACACATATTTAATACACATCCATGACCCAGGAACACAGAAAAACTTTTTGTTCCGTCGGCAGGATTCGAACCTGCGACCTCCGGCTACAGCACCAAAGCGCTGAACCACTGAGCCACAGAGGAACCACTGGATTTAGATGAAATTTGGAACACATCTGTTCCAAATTTCATCAAAATCCAGTAGTTTCGGAGCCTATTCAATGCAACGAACAACTTTTTCTCTTTATTATATTAGTACTAGCTGTTGCCCGCGGCTCCGCCCGCGTAAATACAGTATCCCTCGGGAACACTGTATTTTTTCGGGATAAAAAGTGGCCTACGTTTTAATCCAGAGCCTAAACTACTAAGATACCAAATTTCATCAAAATCCGTTCGGTAGTTTTTGCGTGAAAGAGTAACAAACATCCATCCATACATCCTCACAAACTTTCACATTTATAATATTAGTAGGATAGATATAGATTTGTGCCCGATTTTACATCTGAAGATTTTACATATTATTAACTCTTGATAAAGTTTACTTGGCGCAGAGTCCCAAAAAAATCCATCTAGTGGCCACTAGATGAATCTTTTTCTAATTCCATGATCAAGTATTTTGGTTTGCTATAATTCGGCAATGTAACTAGTTTTAAGAAAAACAAAAAAAACATTTAAAACTATAAATTTAAAAATTTTTAATTCCTTTATGTGCAAGCGCCAAGTGTCAATTACGAGTTATGGAGTCGATAAACGGACTTAGGAATGTGGTAATTTTCTATAGAATGTCCTCGCAAATTATTATCCGATATAAATCTATTTGTATACCAAAGATATGCGTAGACGTGATATAAAGACACAAAACAGTACTTTTCTCGTCCACAGGGACGGTCCCCGACAAGTTGGTATCTGCCTTTTGTAAGAATGTCGACCTTTTTACTATACGCCATACTATTGCCATAGTAATAAGGTCGACATTTTTCTTTCCATCCATCCGTCCATCCATTGGGTAGGTACTATTCGGAATACGTAAGTTACAGTCGTACAAGGATCTTTTGGCACGTGGACAAAATCAGTACTAACATCGCCGTCTTGTAAAATTTTACTTTTAGTAATAAGTATTGTTCTTATTTGCGACACTCACTCCCCCATACAAGTGCCAAAAGATCCTTGTACGAATGTACAAATCAAAATATCGAGTGTCGATCTGTCAAATATGACATTGATATTGTTTTAAACACTTACAGATTTTGTCGCGGTGCACTTTTCTTTTTCCCAACGTTTCGGCTACTTTCCAGCAGCCGTGGTCACGGGAGGACGGAGGTGTCAGTTGTCCCATTTCGGGAAAAAAAATGCACCGCGACTAAATCCGTAAGTGTTTAAAACAATGAACAATATTCGCGTAAACATAAGAAATCAATATGACATTGATATTTGACTCGACACTGTGTTCGATTTACAACTCTATTCTATCAGCGCAGAGTTCTATTTTCTGTGCTCTGAATTTTCCCCGGTCTTACGGATTCCGGACAATATAGTCCCGGCCGGCTGGGACTTTATGCACTGAAATCCGGAAGGCCGTAGAGAATTCTGAGCATTGAAAATAGAACTCGGCGCTATTAGAATAGAGTTAAAAATTGAAGTGTCAGGTGTCGAGCACATTATAATTATATGACATTGACGTTTAACTCGACACTCATGTGTTCGATTTTCAACTCTATTGCATTAACATAGATTTCTATTTCCAATGATCAGAATTCTCTACGGCCTTCCGGATTCCGGTGCGTATATCTCTACCCTAATACCATGTGCGGGAACTCGGCCTCGCTCGCGTCCACTCCGCCGACCACGAGGTCGTTGGCGTGGTGGTGGCACTTGTTCTTGCGCCCGTCGTCGCCCACCAACGCCTCCGTCCGCTCGCACGGGTAGATGTACTTAAGCTGATACTCGATACACTCTGAAAAAAAAAAATGTTTTTTACGCTTACACGGTCCATTCAGAGTTTTTATTTTATCTATTTTTTTCTATGAGAGTAAGTTATGTTGTTGGCGTTAAGGTTATGTTAAAATAACTGAATGGTCTGCATGCTATGCTATGATAATTTAACCAATCAATATAAGAAACTGAATAATTTGTAATAATAACAATCATCTGTCATAGTTGAAGACTCGTTACTTTAGAAGAAGAAAATTTTACAAAACTTCCGTAGATATGTACAGCTTGGCAAAAAAGAGCGTGACGCGGTGACAGCAGGAACTAAAAATATTTTCGACTGTATCGTATTTTAATTCTTAACAGATTGGAATAAGATATGTTTAAGTACCTACCTACAAAGGATTCAAAACTCAAGAAAGGCTATGACGTACATTTGACAGAACAAATCTTCATACAACAAAAAGTTGCGCCATCTTGGTTTTCATCATATTTCAAACTAGCTATTGCCCGCGGCCCCACTCCCCCACAGTATCCCTCGAGAATACTACTTTTTCGGGATAAAAAGTATCCTATGTCCTTCCCCAGTATTCAAAGTATGTCTGTACCAAATTTCATCAAAATTAGTTCAGCGGTTAAAACGCGAAGAGGTAACAGACGGACACACTTTTGCATTTATAATATTAGTATAGATGTCAGCCATCTTGTTTTCACCATACATCAAATGTCAAAATGGCCCTAAAAATCTTAAATTTTTTTGTAGCCATTTAATTGTAGACACTTGCCTCAACATGCCTCGTCTAATAATACATACGTCTACGTTTATGTACTATATTTTAATATATTCAAATTAAATATGTCATTCCAAACTATTATGGATAAAAGATGACGACCTTTGTGGCTCAGTGGTTCAGCGCTTTGGTGCTCAAGCTGGGGGTCGCAGGTTTGAATCCTGCCGAAGGAACGTAAAGTTTTTCTGTGTTCCTGGGTCATGGATGTGTATTAAATTTGTGTATAATATAATAAAAATCTTAAAAAAATGTATAGTATAAAAAGTATTAAATATACTTCCCGTTTTCTGGTACCTGTAATACAAGTTCTTCGGATACTTAGCACGGGGCCAGATTGACGTGGTGTGAAGCGTCCATAGATATTATTATTATTATGATACAGTCGAAAATACCGTCACCGCGTCATACTCTTTTTGTCAAGCTGTAAGGACCTTTCTATCATTAATTTGTAGCGACAATAACTAAAAAAGTAAATAACCTAACCAAGAGCATGTCAGGAGATGCCTAAGAAGGGAAAAGTTAGAGAACAGTGAGTAATAAAAATAAAAGTATACTCAAAATCATCCGAGTTTATTGTGAAGAAAATACATGAAAAAATATTAAGGGATAGTACCAAATCAATTGTTGCTTACTGTTCCAAGATTTGCTGTTAGTCTTTGCCGGTGTCATGTTCTCAGGCAGCGCTTCGCAGCCGTCCTCCTCGCCTGACGCCGAATTGCTGCTGGGGTCCACCCACGGTATACTTCTAGGCGTCGTTGTTGTTCTGAGAAAGGTAGGACGAGTTTAAAGTAATTTAGCAAGTTTCAAATTTATAATATGATCTCAATACTCAAATTTGAAAATACTTCCTACTCCTCCTACAATTTTCTGATTAATTTCGTTGCGGGTTCCAAGATAGATTTAGCATGTCCCTCGGGCACCCCTGAGATCATATCAAAGGGTTTTTGTGGTTGGTTACCACCGTCGATCCTGGCTACACAGGAGTTGCAGTGGTGGGAATGTGTGGTGGGCCAATTGCATGTTAAAAATACTGAAATTTGTAATAATCTCAATGTAGCGTGACGTCTCCAAAGTCCTCCGGAGTCGACGGGCTGTCCCGGGATCTCGCAGCATACGTGGTGTGTTTGTCAGTGGCGTACTCACGTGGTGGTGGTCGTGGTGGTGGTCGTGGTGGTGGTGGTGGAGTCAGCGGGCTGTCCCGGGATCTCGCAGCATACGTTACGTGGTGTGTTTGTCAGTGGCGTACTCACGTGGTGGTGGTCGTGGTGGTGGTGGTGGAGTCAGCGGGCTGTCCCGGGATCTCGCAGCATACGTTACGTGGTATGTTTGTCAGTGGTGTACTCACGTGGTGGTGGTCGTGGTCGTGGTGGTGGTGGTGGAGTCAGCGGGCTGTCCCGGGATCTCGCAGCATACGTTACGTGGTATGTTTGTCAGTGGTGTACTCACGTGGTGGTGGTCGTGGTGGTGGTGGTGGTGGTGGAGTCAGCGGGCTGTCCCGGGATCTCGCAGCATACGTTACGTGGTATGTTTGTCAGTGGTGTACTCACGTGGTGGTGGTCGTGGTGGTGGTGGTGGTGGTGGAGTCAGCGGGCTGTCCCGGGATCTCGCAGCATACGTTACGTGGTATGTTTGTCAGTGGCGTACTCACGTGGTGGTGGTCGTGGTGGTGGTGGTTGTGGAGTCTGCGAGCTGTCCCGGGATCTCGCAGCATACGTTACGTGGTATGTTTGTCAGTGGCGTACTCACGTGGTGGTGGTCGTGGTGGTGGTGGTGGTGGTGGAGTCAGCGGGCTGTCCCGGGATCTCGCAGCATACGTTACGTGGTGTGTTTGTCAGTGGCGTACTCACGTGGTGGTGGTCGTGGTGGTGGTGGTGGTGGTGGAGTCAGCGGGCTGTCCCGGGATCTCGCAGCATACGTTACGTGGTGTGTTTGTCAGTGGCGTACTCACGTGATGGTGGTCGTGGTGGTGGTGGTTGTGGAGTCTGCGAGCTGTCCCGGGATCTCGCAGCATACGTTACGTGGTATGTTTGTCAGTGGCGTACTCACGTGGTGGTGGTCGTGGTGGTGGTGGTTGTGGAGTCTGCGAGCTGTCCCGGGATCTCGCAGCACACTACCGGGTCCGTCGCTTTGAACGAACATACCTGTAATGTATAGATACACTTTATTACAATCAGTTTCTCGAAAACGGTTGCAAATATTACCATGAAATTTAGTATGTAGGGATTTTTGGGAGTAAAAATCAATCTACCTAGCTATACTGCTACTAGCCATACACGTACCGTACTCTCTCATTCAATGTTAGAACGGGACAGACATATTATTTTATTGCTCAGTACGTTGCACAGTGTTCTATTTCACTCAAAAAATTTCCCTATGCTGTTTATCGCATAAATCGATGAAGAAATGCCTTTTAAATGCAAGAGTAAAACACCCACGTGTCTATTTCAAATACTTTTTTTTATAAAAAATAATTTATGTTTCGTGACCTCGACGTAAAAAAAGACTTAAGGCCACGAAGACCAAGCGAAATAGGCATTTAACGCTTCCAAGAGTTGCCCGCAATTGCCGCAAAGCGAGCCGCGCGCCTACGTCGCCGGCGTGAACTTACATGAACCCAAAGTGTTACAGTGTAGACGTGTCGGCAGTAGGTCATCTTATTTTATTATTTGTATTGAAAAAGATAATAAAATCCATAGATAACTGTTTTAATGCAACACATAGCACCTACCTAAGTAAAAAATGATTAAATTATATTCAATTATTTTGACAGTTTCTATGCAGTGTGTTCTGTTACAAGTATAAAAACACGCTGTGTTCGATGTGTGCATGGAAACGAGTACCTATCGTTAGCTCGTGTGGTCACTAAAGTACGTGTCGTTTCGTGAGATAATAATACTGTATCAGGTAGGCGCTGACGATTTGATGGTAACTACTTAGGCAGGCACTTGCAAAAAATGTATTCCTACTGCCGAGTCCGCACGTTTGCCACTTGCCGCAAAATCCAAACCTCCACAAACGTTTGACTTTTTGAAAATCCAGATTTCCGAATTTTTTCTCCCAAAAATCCGGATTATCCGGATAATTCAGATTTTTTCATTTTTTTTAAATTTGTTGCATATTTTATAAAACTTTAATGTTTATTTTACTACTATGTTGTAACAAAACTTACACTCATTAGTAAAAAAAAGAGTTACTTTTTTATAATTTAATTTAAATAAATTCTGATTTTAAGTTGTAAGTATTAGAATTACAATCTGAATAAATAAAAACATAATGAGATTATATCAAAATTATATACTTAATTATATAATTTTTTTTTATTTTTAGAAATATTTTTGATTACGTTTCAAATCCTACAATGTTCAGTTTTATAGTTAGTATTTTATTTTAAATAAGGTATGTATATATTGTTATTTACTAAATGTTCCAGCAGAAAGAATTTTAAAAAATTGGAATAGCCTGTGATCTTTTTAACGCTTTTTTTACATATTCACCACTACCGTTTTCGTAAAGTTCCATTTCTATGTGAAAGTACTAACGTAGGAAAATTAATACAGTTTAATAAAACGTAGGAAACTGAAAATCCTTTAAATCGAGATCCGGGGAGTGAAGACAAATCATTTGAAGCATGGGGCTGAACAAATAATTTTGTATGGACGAAATTGGACCACTTTTGAGTTATTGAAAGTAAAAATCACCCACCTGTTTGGGTAATAATTAAACACGTAAATGGTGCTTTTAATTCCCTCGGTAACTAACAGAAGTACAATAAGCAATTCTAAGCACAAATTAAAACCTATAACTGTTGTAAGATCTTTATTTTAACATTTTACTTACAAATAAACAGTAACATCTTACTCTTCATTGCACTTTGAAGTTTCCGCTATAAGATGAAAACTACATTACTTAAAAAAATAACAGTGGTTTACACAAATCGTTGGTGCTATTTTTGACACCTATATCTTATCTTTAAAATATTATCTAAAAATAATTATTTCTACGCAAAAACAGGAGCGTTGATATTCATTTAGTTTTGCTACTGACTCGTTCGGCAAAACTCTCTCTAATCTTAAACCAACCAGTCAGGTATTATCGACTCCAAAACTTCTTCCTGATATCATAGAGATAATATTTAGGTATTTGGACTTAGATATTCATTATTTAGAAGATAATTAAATATAGTTAAACCACTACATTTCTTTTTAAGCTGTCATATTAATTTGGCATTCTATGATTGTAGAAATTAAAATTGCAATAATATGTTTCGACTTTCGTTAGTAAGAATTCAATAAATATAAAAATACAAAGCTTTAATTGGGTTTGGATTTGCTTATTATACTTCTTACTACTTGTGCAATTGAAACTGAAACCATATTCAGTGTTTTTATAAATTGGATCACCTATTAATGAACTGTACTACTACTGAAAAAATATAAAATTGTAAGTATCTTAGAAACAGTCCATACATCTATACTAATATTATAAAGAGGAAAACTTTGTATGTTTGTTTGTTTGTAATGAATAGGCTCAAAAAGTACTGGACCGATTTCAAAAATTCTTTCACCATTCGAAAGCTACATTATCCACGAGTAACATAGGCTAAATTTTATTTTGGAAAAAAATAGACTTCCGTAAGATATTTGGGTTTTTCGGACACAAGGTGTAAAAAATCAACCAGAAAAGTTACTTATTTTGCGTACGCTGCCTAAACTATAAAAGATAGAACCATAAAATGTTCTAATTAATTGTAGATCTTATAAGTATCGACAAAAAAGTCTGCGACACACTATACCTTATCTATGTCGAGTGAGGCACAACAACCATTTTTTTATTTAGAAATCTTGAATTTTTTTTGGACTACATTTAAACGCGTTTATTTTACTCATGCTATTAATCCTTATCAAAATAAATTATTTCATCACTAAGTACAGTTTATGTAGATAATATTTGGTCTTTTAATGATTAAAATTGGATGTTTGGTTTTGAAGTTATGGCGAAATTAAAATATTACGATTTCTGCTGCACGGCCCGTTGCGAAGTGGGCGTCGCGTCGTCGCCAAGGCGTGCGAGTTTAGATCTATGAGTAAATTTTTTGTTTTGTGTTCGTTGTAACTATGATGGATAGATACTTGAGTAACTATTTATTTAGTGATTGTTGTATTGTTAGTTCTGAAAAGTGTAGGTATTTCATACGATAAAAGTATACCCACTTACTTATTTCATTAAGTATTAGCATAGTAGGTACCTATATTAATTTGTTTCTGTTTGTTTTGACTAAATTTCACCCGTTTTGTTAGAGGTTTAAAGACATTCTGTTATCTGTAGTATTAGTATCAGTATTGTACCCGTGCGAAGCCGGGGCGTGTCGCTAGTATACATATATAGCGGCCATAATATTTTAACAGATCTTCATCCCTCGCATTTCCATTTAATGGATTGACTATGTTCTACCAAATAACTTGAATAAATGGAAAAATGTGTCAACAATTTCAACAGGACAACAAATAATATCAAATTATCCAAAGGCATGTATTTAAACTCACGACAAAACATATTTATTTCTTATGTTTACGCGAATATTGTTCATTGTTTTAAACACTTACGGATTTTGTCGCGTTACGTAAACGTAACCGTAAAACGTAATCCGTGACAAAATCCGTAAGTGTTTAAAACAATCACGACAAAACAATTAAATTTTGGATGTGAAAATACCGAATATTGAATACTAAATTACCATGTTGGCTAAAGAATGTAAGGAATAAAAAATTACAAATCTGGTGACTAAATAATACCACTGAATATTCCAAACTGGCAGACTGATATTATATTAGCGAACAAATAACCATCTTGGCGACAATTTGTGAGTACACATTTAATTTAAGAATAGGTACATATATTTTCCGTAATGTAGGTAACTCAAAAAACATACAAGCAGCAAAACCAGCGCACATAAAAAAAACAAAGGAGCGTACAAAATTCCCAATTTTTAATTTTCCTCGACTTGGTGTAGATATTGGGTAGATTCATTTTGAAATTTAAAAATAACGGTTATTCATTTTTCGCAAAATAACATAGGTGTCGTTACCAAGTTTTTGGGGGTGCTGGATACGAAAATGACATTCATTTTGAAATTCCAATATGGCGGACATACTTAATTTTATAAAAATAATATGGTTGTCCCTTTGTTGGTTTCTGGGGGTGCTGATTACAAAAAAGTCATCCATTTTAAATTTCCTTAGTAACCCCGCAACCTCAAATTTTCTTCATGATGGGAGAAAAAGAAATTCGAAAATCCTGAATATTCCAACATTTCTATAGCTTTATGCATCCCGGCCCCGGTATCTCAATGTAGAGCATTTATATTTTTTTTAATAAAATAGATTCTATCTCGGAAACGGTGCATCCTAATGAAAAATAATGAAAATTTCCTCCCCCTTAGAAACTCCGCAACATCATATTTTCTTCATGATGGAAGAAAAAAAATCTGAAAATCCAAAATTTTCCAAATTTTCTATAGCGTTTTACACCGTTCGTGTCTCAAAGTAGAGCATTATCGTATTTTTTTTCTATAATGGCTTCTATCTCAGAAACGGTGCATCCTACTTGAAAAATAATGAAAATTACCTCCCCCTTAATAACTCCGTAACCATATATTTTCTTCAAGATGAGAGAAAAAGAAATTCGAAAATCCTGAATTTTCCAACATTTCTATAGCTTTATATATCCCTCGTATCTCAATGTAGAGCATTTAATTTTTTTTTATAAAATTGATTCTATCTCGGAAACGGTGCATCCTATTGAAAAAATAATGAAAATTTCCTCCCCTTAAGAACCTCGCAACACCATAGTTTCTTCACGATGGAAGAAAAAGAAATTTGAAAATCCTGAATTTTCCAAAATTTCTATAGCTTTATACACTGTTCGTGTCAAAGTAGAACATTGCCATATTTTTTTTCTAAAATCGCTTCTATTTTAGAAACGGAAAAATAATACTATTACTGGAAAAATAATAAAAATTTCCCCCCCCTTAACCCGGAAATCGCATATTTTTTTCATGAATGCCAAAAAAAGAAATTTGAAAATCCTGAATTTCGAAAAGTTTCTATACCTTACATAGCTGGTACCTCTACAAACTACATGTTAATTTTACGAAGATTGGATAGTCTCCATTTTGGAAAATGAAATTGGAAGACAATTTTATAATCAGCATATGAAACATGGAAAAAGACATCCATTTTTAATTAAAAAAAAAAATACGCCATTTTGGAATTTTAAAACGGATTTTATTTTCATATTATTCTGCACCCCCAAAAACCTTGAAAACGATACCCATACCAAAGAAAAAAAAACCTCCAATAGTATCCAAAACTGGGATTTTCCGTAGCTTGCAAATTGAATTTTTAGCAGCTATTAATTTATCAATCAAATCTTTATAAGCTACTTACATGGTATAATGGTCACCAACTTATCGGTGCTAATTGGATTAAATTTCGCTACTTTTTATCTGCCGATTTTTGTATTTTTTGTCACTTGAGTGATTTCACCAGTTTGGTAATTTTGTCGCCAACATATTAATTCGCTGCCAAATTCAGCAATACAGTATGCTCACGTGCAGTCACCAACTTATTTTTTGTTCACTCGATTAATTATATCCCTTATTCAAATATTGTACGTCTAGAGTACATACTAATTACAATTAAAATATGTCATTTTCACAGTAGTAACCAAGATTGAAAAAATCGAAAAATCCGGATTTTTCGAATTTCGAAGTATCCGGATTGCAACCCCTACTTGCGAGTGACTTGGTGTGTTCTGCAAAGGCAAGCATGACAGATGTTGAGCTCGTATCCTTATATTTTATTGTAAATAGAACAGCCTCCGTGGTCTAGTGGTTAGAGCTTGGCTCTCGACTCGGATGTCGCGTGGGGAGTTATTTATTATTATTATTGTAAAAACAGAAATCGAAATAAAAAGAAACGAAAAGTACGGCAAAGAAGATGGTAGATGTTACAAATTCATAAAAACCGTTTACTGGCTTATTCAATAATGTACTAACTACTAAGGCTACTCCATGCATCAGCTACTTTTTTCTCATAATACACAACACAATAATATATGTATGGACGCTTCACACCAAGTCAATCTGGTCCCGTGGTAAGTTCTCGAAGAACTTGTGTTACGGGTACCAGACAACAGAAATATATTTAATAATTTTTATATTATACACATATTTAAGATTTTTTGTATATTTAGTATAATATTTAATACACATTCATGACCCAGGAACACAGAAAAAATGTTTGTTCCTTCAGCATTCAAACCCGCGACCCCCGGCTTGAGCACCTACACACTCAACCACTGAGCCACAGAGGTCGTCTCATCTGGCAAAAGCAACGACGTGGCGACGATAATGTTATTGTGTATGGTTATAATATGTATAACTAGCCGATGCCCGCAACTTCGTTTGCGCCTAACTGACGGAAGCGGAACCCTATTTTTTAAACGGAACCCTAAAATAAAAGTAGCCTATGTTAGACCTTATGATATCAGCTATCTGCCAGTGAAAGTCCCGCGAAAATCGGTCCAGCCGTTTCAGAGATTAGCCGGAACAAACAGACAGACAGACCGACAGACAGACAGACAGACGGACAGACATTTAAAAAAATTGGTATTTTATTATAAGTACCGAATATACTTTCAGATGCATTATGTGAAAAGCTGTTAATTTGAAGTTACAAACAGACACTTCATTTTTATTTATCTGTATAGATTTAGTTCAAAAATAAAAAGAAGCATAAAAAAATACAAAACAAACTTTCCTATAGATTTTTATTGTATTATATGTCCAAGACCCGGGAACACAGGAAACTTTTTGTTCCTTCGGCGGGATTCAAACCCGCGACCCCCGGCTTGAGCACTAACATGCTCAATCACTGAGCCACAGAGGTCGTCTCATCTGGCAAAAGCAACGACGTGGTGACGATAATGTTATTGTGTATGGTTATAATATGTATAACTAGCCGATGCCCGCAACTTCGTTTGCGCCTACGGAAGCGGAACCCTATTTTTTAAACGGAACCCTAAAATAAAAGTAGCCTATGTTAGACCTTATAACATCAGCTATCTGCCAGTGAAAGTCCCGTGAAAATCGGTCCAGCCGTTTCAGAGATTAGCCGGAACAAACAGACAGACAGACAGACAGACGGACAGACAAAAATTTTAAAAATTGATATTTTATTGGGCTAGAATTTAGAATCATGCCCCACATTTATCCTATAAATAGGTTTATGGTAATTTTACGGCTGAAAGGTCAAAACGATACGATCCGTAGTTTTCGAGATAAAAAATATTTAAAATTCGAAAAATTCTATAGAAATTCGGCCATGTTGACGTTTCTTCGATGTTCCGTTTTACATTGCCTGCTGTCAAATATTTTAACTTTACATAAAAGCTGATAAATAAGTAATAAATATCTTTCATTTTATTTAATTTGTATCACAGTAATAATATTTTGAATCAGAAATATTTTTATGATACATTTTATGAAAATATTTAAATTATTTAAAGAGATGCCGTGTATATGCCTTAGACGAAAAAGCGTCAATTTGGGTTGGATTTTATAACGAGTCGCCTAAATTTGAGAGTATTGATGGTGTACGGGGCTTAAGGGAGTTAGTCTTAAACCCCCCAAAGAAATTTTGGCTGCCGGAGTTGCGTCTAAATATTTTTAAACAATTTTCAAAAATTCTTCAATATTATTGCAATTATGCAAAACGGAACGTAATCTTTATGCTAAAGTACAAGGGGATGAGCCAAGATCTTTCTTTATCGCTTCTTTAAAGAAATGCCGATTAAAATGTATGGAATTGAAATTTGGAAAAAGAAAATACAATCGAGGTAATTATATTTTATATAAGTATTATAATGTGACATAGGAAATGTATGAGAACAGTATATAATTCTTAGGTAATTAATATCAATGTATTACTCCGAGTTGGCCCAATACGACTTCATTGGGTTAGGTTAGATGGCTAAGGCGGGAGCGTAGCGCAGCGAAGCTACCGCCTTAGCCATCGTGGTTATTTTTTTTGTAAACCACCCAGAAGTAGGAGAGTTGTCTGTCAACCCCTAGAGTGTTATATTTAAGCCCGGAGGCGCGGAGGGAGAGCAGCCCCCGCCCGCTGTAGGCGCCGAAGGCGACCAGAAAGCCGGAGCTGCCTAAGGCGAGTGTTGGTTTCTGCGTTTTGTTACGCTAGGGCGAAGGGGCTGCATTTCCCGCAGCGCCGGAGACGTGACAGACTGACATTGACACAAAACCGTCCCAAACAGTAAATATCATCTAAGCCGTGAGTCCCCTGAGGAGGGGGGAGTGGTAAGGAGGAGTCCGAAAAACCCCCCAACCTCCTTCTTCCACCGCACCTCTGACATAAAGTCTCGTAAACATCCTTTAAAACAGTTATAACCTCAAAACTTTAATCATTTATAACTTCTAAACCGGTGGTTTCCTAGAGGGGGAGTGGTACGGGGGGGGTTTGTCTCCCTCCCCCCACTCCCCCCTCACCCCTTCTCCCCTAAAAAGGGGGCATAGTCCTAAATTTTTACCTTTTATTGTTAGTATCGAATATACTTTCATATGCATCAAGTGATAAGCTGTTAATTTGACATTACAAACAGACACTTCAATTATATTTATCTGTATAGATGTATAGATTTAGTTCAAAAATAAAAAGAAACATAAAAAAATACAAAACAAACTGACTTTCCTTTAGATTTTTATTGTATTATACATATCCATGACCCGGGAACACAGGAAACTTTTTGTTCCTTCGGCGGGATTCAAACCCGCGACCCCCGGCTTGAGCACCAACACGCTCAATCACTGAGCCACAGAGGTCGTCTCATCTGGCAAAAGCAATGACGCGGCGACGATAAAATATAACAATATGTTATTGTGTATGATATGTATAATTTAGTTCAAAAATAAAAAGAAACAAAACAAACTGACTTTCCTACACTGCGTTAGAAACGAAAGAATTGTTCGATAAATACGCGGGTAAGGCGTGCGCTAGCAAAACTGACATAGGTCCGTCCTCGTCAACGCCTAGCGGGCGACTGTGGGGCGACTCTAGCGGCTTACGCACGCTGCATTTCAATATTAATTTATTGTTAAAATAATTAAACCAACATGCAAAATGTAACCAGAAATTATTCTTTTTTAAGTTATTAGCTTTTCGTAGATATGATTTTTGAAAGTAAAACTATCATGAACTTCATGAACAAAAAGAAAAATATTCAAATTTAGCCTCCTCTTCGGAATTATTTTTGATCGAGTGAAGTTTTCAATAGTATGTTTCGAACCACAAATTGTAAAAGAACATTAAGTAGACAACAATGTGTTTTTTTTTTGGCTTTTTAAAGTTACTATTTGTTTGTTTATTATCGATTCAAAGTCATGTAAAATTGGGTCCACGTGGCCTTAAGAAATTCTGTAAGCGTGTCTGATCAATAATATATATTTTTTTGATTAATATGGTTTGATGAAGGACCTTTAGGCGCATATTTTCCATGTTTTATTTTTTGAAGATCACTTCTGGTTACTGAGTTATTAATTTTTATTCAGGTTTTTGTTTTTATTTTTTTTCTCCCAAAAACTCAAAAGTGCGACTTGTGACTGAAATAAAAAAATCAAATTGCACTATGGAAGCGTTTACGAGTAATCGAATTTCAAAATATTGTGTTAGGGGTGTCATTCAACTTGACCTTTCATTTTTGCTCAAATTAATGAAATGTTTTCTTTAACTACAAAATTGTATATGATTTACAATTATGACTATGTTAATAAATCTTTCGACATATTTTTTACAACCTCTTGAGTTATTTTACAATTTTACGGTGACATAATATACAAACCTTTGAAAATATTGACTTTTGATGTACTATTTCTTCTGAGAAATTACTCATATTTAAGAGTACTAAACGTTTATTCAATAAAAAAAAAGTCCGATTCCTACTTTTTGACCTTAGTGATAACCCTAAAATGTACCATTTGACCTCCCAAACGCTTCCATTGTGGAACTTGATTTTTTTATCAGTGATAGACACATTTAAGATGAATCTTTCAGTGTCAGTCACAAGTCGAACTTTTGAGTTTTTTGGGAGAAAAAAAATAAAAACAAAAATCTGAATAAAAATTAATAACTCGGTAGCCAGAAGTGATCTTCAACAAATAAAACATGGAAAATATGCGCCTAAAGGTCCTTCATCAAACCATATTCATCAAAAAAATATATATTGATCAGACACACCTACAGAATTTATTAAGTCTTTTTTTACGTCGAGGTAACGAAACATAAATTATTTTTTATAAAAAAAAGTATTTGAAATAGACACGTGGGTGTTTTACTCTTGCATTTAAAATGCATTTCTTCATCGATTTATGCGATAAACAGCATAGGGAAATTTTTTGAGTGAAATAGAACACTGTGCGTTGGTAAAACCTTGTTACCAATAAAAATACATTCACACTTAGCTACAGGTAAATCTGAGACGCTAGTCCGCCAAGCATCAATAAAAATACCTACACGGAAAACCCCAATATGCTCCTTAGTAGTAATGGTTGGTAATACATTATACAGCATAGGTAACTATTTATCTTACGGGAAATACGTTGAGTCTTGTGGTATTGTTGATATTATTTCCCTGTAATATCTCAGGTGGGTGTAATATACTCATCAGAGTAAACAGAGCAACTATTGAATTTGCAAATAAATATTTGCCAACAAAAGTAGATATTAAATGTGAAAAAATAGAATTAAACATTTTAAGTAACCGCAAATTGTCAATGAGTGAGCTGATGATGATGACTTACAATAAGAACTAGATCAAAATAGGTTCATCCGTTTGGTAGCTACGATGCCACGGACAGACACACACACAGACACGTCAAACTTATAACACGGTAACCTCTGTTTTCGACAGGGCGGGGGCAATTAAATAGATACGTATAGCCTCGTATAGCCTCCGTATGGCTGTTTTCGACAGGGCGGGGGCAATTAAATAGATACGTATAGCCTCCGTATGGCTGTTTTCGACAGGGCGGGGGCAATTAAATAGATACGTATAGCCTCGTATAGCCTCCGTATGGCTGTTTTCGACAGGGCGGGGGCAATTAAATAGATACGTATAGCCTCGTATAGCCTCCGTATGGCTGTTTTCGACAGGGCGGGGGCAATTAAATAGATACGTATAGCCTCGTATAGCCTCCGTATGGCTGTTTTCGACAGGGCGGGGGCAATTAAATAGATACGTATAGCCTCGTATAGCCTCCGTATGGCTGTTTTCGACAGGGCGGGGGAAATTAAATAGATACGTATAGCCTCGTAATAGCCTCCGTATGGCTATCCAGGATGCGTGTTAGTCCTACTAATATTATAATTGCGAAAGTTTGTGAGGATGGATGGATGTTTGTTACTCTTTCACGCAAAAACTACTGAACGGATTTTGATGAATTTTGGTATGTTAGTAGTTTGTGCTCTGGATTAAAATTAGGCTACATTTTATTCCGAAAAAGTACAGTGTTCCCTGGGAGACTGTATTAACGCGGGTAACAACTAACAGTTAGTCCTGCATAATAGGTAGATCTACGTCGATCAGTTAAAATACGGAGCAATCGAGCAAACGGATCGACTGATGTAAAGCGATTACCGTCTCCCACAGACACCTAGCGGCTCGCTATGCAAGAGTCAAATCCCATGAATTTTTGTTTTCGAACTTCGTTGTTGTAATTAGCGATGGCAACTTGGCTTAAGGCTCGGAGGAGTCGCTGCCGGAAAATTAGGAATAAAGGCTGGGACTATATGAAACGGAATCCGGAAGGCCGTAGAGAATTCCGAGGATTGAAAATAGAAATCTGTGCTAATACAATAGAGTTGAAAATCGAACATATGAGTGTCGAATCAAATGTCAATGTCATATATGACAGCTCGACACTCGAAACTTCCATTTTCAACTCTATCGTATTAGCGCAGAGTTCTATTTTGAGTGCTCTGAATTTTCTTCAGCGCACGGCGTTCCAGATCCGGCCGCCGTATTACGTAAAAATAGCGATTAGCAAAAATCTTGCAGTCATCGCGCGATAGACGCACAATCGATTGCTGAACGTCAAATAAAATCGTATTACCTATGCGATCGATTGCTAATCGCTCGCTGTTGTGTTTGTATGCACTTTGCTTCATTTTCGCTTATTATTGCTAACTGACAGTTCAAATCGCTCGCTGATTGTTTTCGCTTTGCTGTAAAAGTCTTACGTAATACGAAAAATTAGACAGCAGTGAAGAGATCGAAAGATTGATTGCAATTTATAGTTCCTCGATTGTTCGGTAGAGGCAGTACTGTCGCTAGGTTGCTTCTGCTAGGTTTTTGCAGATACGTAATACGAAAATGCGATTTTAGAGCAAAAATTGCGCAATTTTTGCTATCGCTTGGCTTTTGCAAGATACGTAATAAGCCCGCGGAGCATATAGTCTCGGCCCTATTGTCCAAAATAGATCAGATAGATAGTCACTTACCGGGGGGAACACCTTGTATTTCTGTATAGACAGCAGCGCAGAAACACAGTCTTTCATATTCTTGCACAATCCCCGCGTGCCCGTCTTGAATGTGCACATGTCCCCTGGAAATACAACACTAAAATATTAACACACTAGCTGTCCCGACACATGTTGTTTTGTCTTTAATTAATATGAATTGAAATTAATAAATAACTACACCTACAATGCAACCTACGTCTTAGTCCTACAGCTACTCCTTCAACCTACACCTTTTCCAATATTTCTCATTGTTTAAACCTTCCCTGAACTTCCGGAATTATTTCAAGACCGAAATGAGCCAAATCGGTCCAGCCGTTCTCAAGTTTTAAGTCCCTCGGGAATGGGATAAAAAGTGTCCTATGTCCGTCTCCTGGTTTTAAGCCACCTTCCCACCAATTTTCAGCCAAATCAGTTCAGCCGTTCTTGAGTTATAAATAGTGTAACTAACACGACTTTCTTTTATATAGGTAGATATAGATTACGTAATCCCTTGACCACCGGAAAACGGTTGACGGGAATAAAGGCGTAACTACTACTGTTTGAAAGGCTTATAGGTCAAGGTTGAGCCTTTAGCCAAGTTGTCATCGCTAATTACGACGACGAAGTTCGAAAACAGAAATTTAAGAGATTTGACATAAGCATCGCAATGTCACTTAGCCATCGCATATTAACCTCTCAGGTGTCGCGCTTTAAAATGTTTATAAGCTTTGATGTTGCGGGTGTATGGATACCCGCAACACCAAAGCCGGCGACGAAGACGAAGACGACGAAGAAGGGCGATGGTAGTCGCTTTCCATCAAGCAATCCGTTTACTCGTTTACATTCACTATAACATTTTTTTTGTTTTCGAATATCGGTTCATCCGTTTGGGCGATACGATGCCACGGATATACACACACACACAGACAGACATGTCAAACTTATAACACTGCTTTAGTCGGGGGTTGATAAAAAAGTGTAGACTTACACTTATTGAGTTTTTTTTCAAAGATTTCAAAACTCAAGCATAGGCATTTGACAAAACAAATCTTCATACAATAAAAAGTTACGCTTTTTTTTTCTCACCATACTTCAAATGTCAAAATGGCCACAGAAATCTCAAAAGTGGGGCCATATAACTTGAGACACTTTTTGCCTCAACATGCCTCTATAATAACCTACGTCAATGGTTTTTTTCGCCTTTCATCAGCGAAAATTTTTGCCTATCGCATATTATATAGAGTTTGTACGTATATCGTAAGTTACAGTTTATTACTTTGATTAATTATTACATAGATACGTTATATCCTTACAAAACTGACAATATTTCTGTGCCACGACACACATTGACATGGGACCCTGTCAATGTGTCAACGTCGCATAGTAACACAAAATACGCTATTACTCGCGGAGCACACTAACCAAAATTGGCCCGACTCGGGCCAATTTGAGTCTTCATTTTTACGGGTGTACACACTAATTCTTTTATAACATATCTAATTCTTTTTAATATTATATATCTATGGTTTATTAACAATCTCAGCGTGTTAACCTCGATATCGTACGTGTTAGGGATTTCCCAGGTGGCAGGTTATTTATATTGCGATTTGCGACTTGAGTATGTATGATAATGTACCTATAGCCATTGGCCAGTATTAACATAGTCAAAGAATAAATTCCCACATAGTATACTTAAAGAGGATGTATGGTATAGTTATTAAAAACTTTTGCTATTATAATGGGTACCTACGGCATAATGTCATCCTAAGAAGAGAAATTATTTAAAAACAAATTAAGATTTCTAAAATATACTTATGTACACTCAAACTTAAAACCTTAATAAAATTAGTGTATAATATGTTGTCTCTTTACAAAAGACTAGCTTTTGCCCGCGTCTTCGTCCGCGTGGAACAATACTTTGGGATATCGCTGAAATTTACCCGCTACTTTATTTATGACTAACGAAAGCGGAATCCTATTTTTTTAAACGGAACCCTAAAATAAAAGTAGCCTATGTACCCTATAACATCAGCTATCTGCTAGTGAAAGTCCCGTGAAAATCGGTCCAGCCGTTTCAGAGATTAGTCGGAACAAACAGACAGACAGACCGACTTACAGACAGACAGACGGACAGACAAAAATAAAAAAAAAATGTATTTTATTGTAAGTACCGAATATACTTTCAGATTCATTATGTAAAAAGCTGTTAATTTGAAGTTACAAACAGACACTTAAATTGTATTTAACTGTATAGATGTATAGATATTATAATATATTATATTTTAAGATATTATCAATTTGATGTTTATAAAATAACTAAACTATTTAACTAAACTAAACTAAACATTAACCCGCACGCGCACCCCGCCTTGGTGACGCCCACTTCGCAACGGGCCGTGCAGCAGAAGTCGTAATATTTTAATTTCGCCATAACTTCAAAACCAAACGTCCAATTTTAATCATTCAAAGACCAAATATTATCTACATAAACTATACTTAGTGATGAAATAATTTATTTTGATAAGGATTAATAACATGAGTAAAATAAACGCGTTTAAATGTAGTCCAAAAAAAATTCAAGATTTCTAAATAAAAAAATGGTTGTTGTGCCTCACTCGACATAGATAGGTATAGTGTGTCGCGGACTTTTTTGTAGATATTTATAAGATCTACAATTAATTAGAACATTTTATGGTTCTATCTTTTATAGTTTAGGCAGCGTACGCAAAATAAGTAACTTTTCTGGTTGATTTTTTACACCTTGTGTCCGAAAAACCCAAATATCTTACGGAACCCTATTTTTTTCCAAAATAAAATTTAGCCTATGTTACTCGTGGATAATGTAGCTTTCGAATGGTGAAAGAATTTTTGAAATCGGTCCAGTACTTTTTGAGCCTATTCATTACAAACAAACAAACAAACAAACATACAAACAAAGTTTTCCTCTTTATAATATTAGTGTAGACTAGCGACCCGCCCCGGCTTCGCACGGGTACAATACTGATACTGATACTACAGAATGTCTTTAAACCTCTAACAAAACGGGCGAAATTTAGTCAAAACAAACAGAAACAAATTAATATAGGTACCTACTAAAACTCAATGAAATAAGTAGGTGGGTATACTTTTATCGTATGAAATACCTATACATACTCTTCAGGACTAACAATACAACAAACACTAAATAAATAGGTATTCAAGAATCAAGTATCTATCCTCATACTTACAACGAACACAAAACAAAAAGTTTACTCATAGAAGTCATAGATAGAAACTCCCCCCGCACGCGCACCCCCGCCTTGGTAACGCCCACTTCGCAACGGGCCGTGCCGTGCAGCAGAAATCGTAATATTTTAATTTCGCCATAACTTCAAAACCAAACGTCCAATTTTAATCATTCAAAGACCAAATATTATCTACATAAACTGTACTTAGTGATGAAATAATTTATTTTGATAAGGATTAATAGCATAAGTAAAATAAACGCGTTTAAATGTAGTCCAAAAAAAATTCAAGATTTCTAAATAAAAAAATGGTTGTTGTGCCTCACTCGACATAGATAGGTATAGTGTGTCGCGGACTTTTTTGTAGATATTTATAAGATCTACAATTAATCAGAACATTTTATGGTTCTATCTTTTATAGTTTAGGCAGCGTACGCAAAATAAGTAACTTTTCTGGTTGATTTTTTTCACCTTGTGTCCGAAAAACCCAAATATCTTACGGAACCCTATTTTTTCCAAAATAAAATTTAGCCTATGTTACTCGTGGATAATGTAGCTTTCGAATGGTGAAAGAATTTTTTAAATCGGTCCAGTACTTTTTGAGCCTATTCATTACAAACAATCAAACAAACAAACAAACATACAAACAAAGTTTACCTCTTTATAATATTAGTGTAGATACCTACATAAAAAGATACCTCATAAAACGAATGAAATAAGACTACCGACTGCTCGTTTCTAAATCCGGATAAAAAACAGCATCACTCATCTTTTTTTACCCGATAAAATAAATATTTTAGATTTGATTACCTATTTTATACTGGAAAATTATAAATCGATTTTACCTATCTCAAGGAAGGAAGGTTAACATCACGTTAATTCTAAAATTACATTTTCAACGTAATGGAAATATCTTATTTACTTAGATAAGTATGTTTATATTTAGATTACTTCCACACTAAAGTAAATAAAGACACAATAATCTACTGATTTTTTATGGGTATAGTTAGGTTTTAATTAATGAGAAAATCTATTTTAAACAGTTGAAACTTACCTTCATAAAGAGTTTGAGAATGCACACCACTCAAAAGTAATATAACACTTAACAAAAAAAACATTTTAATTACTGTCTTATGGCCTCATATACCTATATAAGTGACGCATGTAGCTTGGCTAACTTACTGCGACCGACTGAGTAAGGTATCGTTTAAAAAATGTGACGTCATTTTCACAGCCAGTTTTTCATTAATTATATAAATTAATATAATAACTGGTACTTATGATCTTTTGTACGTATGAAAGGGAGCCGATACTAACTAAACTATCACATAACTGAAACCACTAAACGGCATGCGCTAAAAATTAAAAATTCATGAATATACCCAATACTATGAATTTTTCAAAATTCATCCCTTAGGAGTTAGGACAGGACTACTAATAAAAGTATTTTCATACCACCTGCTCGACAATGTCCGATTATATATCACGCAATCTCAACGTAAATCATGTCATTGACTCCCAAGGGAGATAATGTTGTATGAAACTCTCAAGGGATTAAGTAGGTACTGCTCAAATAAACTCCACCACAACTTCCGTAAATGTTCCTAATAAAAATATTACTCTGTCCCTCCATAACTGGACAAATGTGTCCAATATGAATATTAATATTTAACAAAATAAATGTTTTATGTTTGTATCCCTGGGTTTTTATTGCCTCGCAGTAGGTATGAAAAGTAGAGTATGCACCTCTGGGATAAAGCCTGTCTTCGTCTTGGGCAGCTTGAACCCCTCGCTTCACTCAGGACTCTACATAACTCCCTCGCTTCGCTCGGGAGTTAACTCTAGAGTCCCTCGTTACGCTCAGGGTCCAATATGCTGCCCGTGACGTAAGACACTGCTTTATCCCCTTGGTGCATATTCTACTATTAAAATTGTGAGTAGCGCAGCCTAAACTTTATTCTTAAACCTTGTTGATGATTTTGATGAGTCTCCTTCAGGATATTATCATAATTTCCACAAGTAAAGGTACAATTAAGTTTGGAAAATAAATAAATAAAACCTACTCAAAGTTCATAGCAGACTTTAACCGCAATCGTGTCACGAAACCTCCTTCGGTTTCAAGATTAAACGTTAGATACCTCTACATCATTTATATTTCTGATATTGTCTAAGTATATATGACAAAAATATTGTCAATATCAGAAATACAAATGATGTACAATTTGTAATAATTGAACTACTAGAGGCCTACATTAAGTTTTAAGAGAACGTTATACGAAAATAATTAAAGATGGCTAAGTAGTTAATAAAAAGCGCCAGAGCAAGATAGACGCGTTAAGCGTTTTGTTTATACATAATAAAAATTATTTACTAAATTGTGCGTGTGTATGGTAACATAACATTAAGTTTTATACGTGTAAAACCTGTGTCTCTTCATAGATAGGTAAGTAATAATCAGAAAATGATACATTTTCCTTGTGACTGTTTATGTTTTCCATGTTTAATAGAAATATCTTAGTGTTGTCTTTGTCTAACCCTTTACAAGTAAATGAGACGGGCGAAACAGTGGTTTAATCTTTGCCATTTGCTCATAAAGTGCAAAAAGAGAATAAGTGCTTGTTTGTATAGAGTCTTTAACTTAATTATTTTTGCGATGGGTACCTAATGCCTAGCCTAAGCTCAAAATGTCCACTTCAATTACTGGGTTCTTTGGTTGTAGATAAAATATTAATGTTAAAAAACTACTTTACACCTATCTATGGGGAACCATTAGAATACTGATCAGTAGGTACGGATTTAACTGGTTTTGTAGCTTACTGACAAACAGACATATCTACATATCTTCGTCGTTACTTATTACATCTCCTTTAGGTAACTATATTTCTTTACTGGATGTTGCCCACGACTTCGTGCGCGCAAAAAATAATCTCGCGGAAACCGTAGGTACCCTTTTCTGCGATGAAAAGTAGCCTATGTCCTTCCCCGAGGTCTACTCTTAGATATCTGTGCCAAATTTCATCAAAATCGGTCCAGTAATTTCGGAGCCTATTGAATGCAAACATACAAACAAACTTTCCGCTTTAGAATAGGTACTAGTATAGATAAATATTTGCTGTACTTACTACATATAGACTTGTTATTATAGCCAGAGATTAAAAACATAAAATGTTTTAATAATGGCAATTAAGTATTTTGACCAAATTTACATTATTATCATTAAGTACCTGAGTGCAAATGGGTTAAAATAATTTTTATCAATATTGGGAAACCACAGAGTACACAAGGATTAGGTATACTTATATTATCTTCTTAAAGAAGAGCGAAGACATTACAGATAACTTGTTTCGCTGAGGTCACTCATGTTTATAAACGATAAGGAAAAACAAATCCAGTTTGGTCGAGACGATGCAATTTGCTCGCACTTGGCAAACACGTTTTGAACTGCGAAGACTATTTTTGGCGTTTTATATTAAACCTTAGGATTTTTCATCTAAAGAACTAAAACACTTCGCTTCAAGATACTGAAAGCACTTTCTGCGATCGGAACACCAATACCTATTGGCCTGCAGGGGCGTAGCTACCGCTGTATCAGCCGTATCAATTATATGGGGCCTCGGCAAATTTTTACTCATCACTCGGGGGTCCAAAACTATTTTTGATACGGGGCTCCCCGCTCGCTACTCTACTGCTGACCTGCGAAAGAAAGTACATACTTACTACATTTTAGAAGTTACAGAGTTTAAATAAAAAACCTACTGAACCTTTAAATAATTTTCAGATAATTTGAATAACTTCACGACACACTAAGTGTCCCGCGACCACGAATGCTGTAAAGTAGCTGAAACGTCGGGATAACTAAAGTAAAAATAAACCGCGATTAAATCCGTAAAAGTAGTTTCATTTGAAACATTATTATTTATTTGCCACTTACCTTAGTGGTAATTGGTTTATGATGAATGATGATAATCTATACTAATATTATAAAGCTGAAGAGTTTGTTTGTTTGTTTGTTTGAACGCGCTAATCTCAGGAACTACTGGTACGAATTGAAAAATTCTTTTTGCGTTGGATAGTCCACTTATCGAGGAAGGCTTTAGGCTATATAACATCATGCTAAGTTCAATACGAGCGGAGCCCAAATCAAGAATGTTACAAAATCGGGGGTTTTTTCCGTTTGAGAGCTTTTGCTGCGTAGGCTGCGGAAACGGTTAAAGTTTTGCTAAAATGATGTATGACAGAATTGTTCCTCTTTTAAAGTTCTACAAAAAAGTCCGCGACTGTATATGTCTATCTTTTAAGGTTGGCTCACTATAACCTTTTTATGGTAACCAAATTTGTTCTAAAAGTAAACATTATTTGTGAAGGTTTTTTCATAAAGATGATATTAATCCTTATCCAAGTAAATACGTTATTCATTACAAGCATTTAATCTAGAAGAAATTTGCCGTTTACATCATTTGATTTCAATGAGTATTTTAGAAGATATCGCAGTAATCAAATCATGCGAGCAATAATTATGTACGGCGCGCGGCGCGGGCGGGCAGTCGTGAGGTGGAAGCGCTTTTTCTTCTACGTTAAAGAAGTCGCGGATAAATTTTAGCGATTATATCCCAAAGTAACTGTTCCACGCGAACGAAGTCACGGGCAAAAGCTAGTATTTTAATAGAATACCGGGAAACGACAGGCAGAATGTCTGATAGTAAGCGATTTCCGTCGCCCATGGACACCTGCTACACCCAGATGAATTACAAATGCGTTCTCGATCTCTAAAACCAGTGGCGTAACTATACCATCTGAGGCCCGTGGCAAATTCTTTGGATGATAATTTACCTTACAGCTGAGTAAGGAAGGGTTAGGAGTTTTGCCGGGAAAGTCGATCAGCAATGTTGTGTTTCTGTATTATTTTTCTAAATTCGTGTTAATTCGGTTTTTAATGTGTTATAGTGGTGGAATATTAACCATTAATTATTCGTTGAGGTGCATTAGTGTGGAAAAGTGAAACATTCTACAAAATGCGTGCTAAATTGGGTTTCCCGCCAAAACTCCCTAGGAAGTTTCAGTAAAGCGTCTACCACTTTACTGAATCGACTGACTTGACTAATTGACTACCCTGACTACTTATTTGGACTTTGACTAGACTTTGGACTTGACGATTTAGAAATACAGTACGTTGATGAAAATAATATACTTGACATTGGCAAATGGTGATAAGCCGACGCCATAAATAAATAAATAAATAAGGAAGGGTTATTGAATTTAATCGATCAAAATGCTGTCAACCGACATTATTTTTTTTTCAGGTTCTGCAGAATGACACATCAAGGGACAAATATATGGATGTAAGAAACTTAATTAGTCCATTGAAAAGTTACATTTGGGGTTGCGTTTTTTAGAGGACGCAATTTTAATGTAAAGTCAGTGTAAAGCTAAAACCAAGTTTGTGGGGTCGCCACCCTTGTCCCACGGCCGCCATCTTGAAAATAGGGGTTGAAAGTGTGCGTGTGGTTTGAGGGACCTAGCTGAATATCCCCAAAATAAGTATAGCAAGTTTTAGTAGAAGTCTAAAAAAATTGTAGAACAAATCTGGGAATTTGTAAAAAGATAGTTTAAAAGATATAGCCCTTAGAGTGTGGTCCCTCAGTTCACACACCGCTATTTTCCAGATCTCGAAAAGTATGTGGAAAATTATGGTTTTTTCACTACAGAATTTTAGTAGAACTTTTGTAAAAGTTTTTACAAATTTATCAAATACATAGCATTAGAAATAAAAAAGCTACAACCACCGAAGTGTGGTCCCTCAGTTCACACAAAAATGACATACTCATTTCGCGATATATTACTGACTTTTTTAATTATTTTTCTACGTAGAGTTTTAGTAGAAAATTTGTAGAATTTGTAGACAAAATTTCAGCAAAATCTATCGGCGCATTTGGAAGATATATACCATTATGTTGGGTACCTCAGTTCACACACTTGTGTTTAAGAAAAACTCAAATAACTAATAAACGAGAAAACTAACAGAAAGTCTACTATACTTAAATTTTAGTAGAAGTTTTTTTCTCTTGGATTAGCACATAAAATATTTAATTTCTTGCTTCCTAGCTGAGATAATGTCAATTTTTTGATTGTATGAAAATGCAGAGTAGGTTACCACACAAGAGGCAAAATGTGGACAAGTCCTAATATTATTGTGTATGTTATACCTTATTAAATTTCCGTTTGGCTCGCGGTTTCGCACCTTTTCACTATTTTAGGGGTTCATAGTACTACAAACAACCCATATACTTACCAATTATTAACTATGTACCTATTTGTGGTTTCGCTCTGCCCGCCCTTTTCTCTGTCCGTTCTTGCTAACTCCTTATATGTAATTACATATGTATTATATGAATAAAAAACTGGCCAAGTGCGAGTCAGGCTCGCGCACAAATGGTTCCGTACAAAACGGCAAAAAAAAAATCACGTTTGTTGTATCGGAGCCCTCGTCCTCGTCTCGTCGTCGTCTCGCCCCCAGCACCAAAGATTACTCAATGTAATATTATGACTGCACCTAATATTTTTGTTATATTAGCTTTTGCTCGCGGCTTCGCCCGCGTGGAATAGTGTTCTTGGAGAAAAAACTACTTCGGCGAATAACTCTCTAAGTCTCTACTTACAGCAATATACTTCTGATACAATACTGAAAATGTTTTTAGGTTTACCCAATGCAAATGGTTAAAAATTGGACCCTTCCGAGTTTCGAAAAAATAGGTAGGTATAATAAAAATATAAAATTTCATCAATGAGGGTTCCGTACCCAAAGGGACCCAAAATATTATCAAGACTTCGCTCTCTGTCCGTCCGTCTGTCTGTCAACAGGCTGTATCTCAGGAACCGCGATAGCTAGACAATTGAAATTTTTACAAATTATGTATTTCTGTTGCCGCTATAACAACAAATACTAAAAACAAAATAAAATAAATATTTAACGAGGGCTCCGATACAACAAACGTGATTTTTTTGCCGTTTTGTACGGAACCGTTTGTGCGCGAGCCTGACTCGCACTTGGCCAGTTTTTTTAATTCATATAATACATATGTAATTACATATAAGGAGTTAGCAAGACTTTTTTGACTGTGACTAGGTGGCGCTGTCGGAACCACATCGGCTCCGCGTTTAAAAAAGTTTTAAAAATATAAACACCAAAGTTTTTACCCAGTCTTACATAAAAAACTGTGAACCAAGTGACGATTGTGCAGTGAGAGTGTTATTTACAAAGGAACGTAAGTGGTTGTGTGTTACTTGCCGTAAGAAAAATACACACTCCAAATTTTTTGAAAAAGTGCAAATCAATAAAATAATAACACTAGTATAAGTGTACTAACGTTAATATAGACAGTAAAAACATTAACTAACAGTGCATGAAGAGAAACTTTGAGATTAGTGATATTTATTGTTATCTTTAGAACAAAGAACTTTTAAATTGAGCTGTAGAAATAACGACCTTGATACGTCAAAATATCAGCTGTTAGTGTCAACATGCCCTTGAACTGTCAAACATCAGCTGATCGTTAGATGAATGGTTGAATGGAGGAGTGATAATAATTTCATCAGGACGATCTAGGTTCAAACCCCACAATGACAAAAAACAGTTTTTGATATTTATTTCTACAATTTATGACATACAAAAATTATTACATAATAAACAAGATAAAATATAATTTAAAGAATACAAAACAAAAAAAAATAGAATTGACAATTGACTAATTTAATATAATTAATTAAAAATATTGACAACATAGCGACATCTATCAGCATAATAAATAAACAAATAAATATAAACCTATATAACATCAACAGAGGTCGCTAGTAGTACCAAATATAATATTAATTTACCAAATATGGAATATGAAAACATCACACTCAGAAGACCTCGTACACATAGGCGACGAAAATCTGACATGGATTTGTCGGAAATAAACCTAGATGATACATTTGCTAGTTCTTCACATTCAGATTTATCAATTAAAAGCGTCCCTGACATTTTTAATAGTGACATTCCGGAAATAAGCGACCTTAAACAACGGATACAATGTTTAGAGACTGAAAAGCAGAGTGCCCACCAAGAAATAATAAATTTAAATTTGGAATGCATAAACCTAAAAAGAACAATAGAAGAACAAAATAAACAATTAGAATTCCTAAAAAAAATATCAAATCCCACAATGAAGAAAACCCCAAAAGTTTCAACTAAATCCTCACAAAAATATGTAACACCGATAAATAAGAGACTCACCAACATAGGAATTAAGCTACCACGGCAGTCACCAGCTGGATTCACCCACGGTAGCTCTCTTGATGAAACCCCAAGGGGCCGTCCACGTCAAATAACTACTGCGCCTTTGAAAATAGTAACCTCGCCCTTGGAGGGCTTTGCTTCAGTTAAGGAACTTGAAAGCAAAACATACTACGGAAAATATTCAAAACCCTCACTAGATGGCGCCCCTTGTAATAAGAAGAAGATACTCATACTAGGGGATCAACAAGTTCGTGGTCTAGCCTTGCAAATCCACTACGACAGAGAAAAAAGAAATGACAAAACATATGAAATACTTGGCATAGTACTCCCATTTGCAAGATGTTATGACATACTCCGTTACTGTGAGAAACTTATATCAACATTAAATAAAGATGACATTGTAATCTTAGCTATAGGTTCTTGTGACAAAAATCCCTATTGTATATTAGCAAACCTTAGCAATATTCTATATATTTTACGTAATCAAAAAGTCTTTATACTGGAAACTATGTATAACAATTTTTTAAATATAAATTTTCTTAATAATAACATAGAGCTGATCGCTAAAAATTATAATAATTGTTTATATGTAAAGGACAATTACTGTAAGTACTTAAGAAACAAAAAAGGGGTAGTACAAAGACTCAGCTTCATCCTTAATCTAGAGATAGAGTTCTTACTATACAACAAAATAATTGATAATAGATATAATACTATGAATAAAAGCTATTCTTCGCTGAAATTCCTTGAAGATAACAACATCTCAAAATCAAAATTAAATTTAAGTACAAATAATTCACCTGAACAAATACTTTATCAACAAAGTTCTGACCAAAATAACTATATAGGCGTAAAGCACAAAAAGGGTACGATTCCCTACTACTTTTCAAAAAAGAGGGATTCGGAAAATGTTAACATTAAAAATAATACGTTTTTTCGTAGATAAAAAAGAAATACATAGCAACATAACAATATTCCACCAAAACATAGCCGGAGCAATTAATAAAGCTGAAGAAATAATATTTGCTCTTACAGAATTTTCGCAAAAAAACACCGAAATAGATATAGTCTGCTTGACAGAAACGTTCATAAAAAAAGGAATGGAGTCGCTACTAAAAATACCGGGTTATAGACTCATTTCTTCATACTCACGCAAAACCAAAAGGGGTGGTTCTTGCATACTCGCGAAAAATAGTATTGAGTGCAAAAGTCTAGGGATCGTTAATGAATTTGGAAATAATTTTTGTTTTGAAGTATCAGGTATCGAAATCATGTCGCCAAAAATTCTTATCTTATGCATATACCGGACCCCTAATAGCAACCCTAACATTTTCATTGAAAAATTAGAGCAATTGATGACAAAAATTGCAATAAGATCTAAAAAAATTATTTTATGCGGAGACTGGAACCTAGATACTCTAAATCCTAATAAAAAGTGCCAGGAACTTATGAATTTATTGAAAAATTTTAATATGAAACTACATATAAATACACCTACTAGAAAAATGTCATGTCTTGACCAGTTTGCAAGTAACTTAAGAACATGCTTGGCTGAAGTCCATCATCTATGTCTGTCAGATCACGAAACAGGACAAACTCTCACAGTTAGGGTCAAAAATAAACGTGAACTGGTGTCCTGGTCGAGATCTGTCAGGGACTTTAGCAAAGAAAATGTGCTTAAGTTCTGTAAATGTTTGTCATCTATTCATTTTTCCGAAATCTACCAAACAAACAACTTAAACGATGCCTTCAAAGAATTTCAAGAAACATTAGTTTTATTTTTCAGACTTTGCTTTCCTGTGATTATATGCAAAAAAATAAGAAAATTTCAAATAAATCATGGATAACAAAAGGTTTAAAAATATCATCCATTGAAAAAAGAAAATTATACCTAAAATATAAAATATCAGGTAGCAATAAAACTAAAAATTATAAAAGATATCTAAATTACTACAAAACTCTTAAAAAATGTATTTCTAAATCAAAACAACTACAAAATAATAAATATATACATAATAATAAAAATAAATGTAAAGCAGTTTGGGACATCATAAATAACAATATTAATGACATAAAACCTAATTTGGACATAAATACAATTAATTATAATGACAAAGTTTTAACGGCTCCTAATGACATATGCGAAGCCTTTAACAATTTCTATATACAATTGACCAATAAAGAATTTACTTTTAAAACAAATGACATTGCTAAAACATTAATTACACAAAATTTAAAAACTATTTTCCTAACGCCAACCGATAAATATGAAATTCTACAGATAATAAACAGTCTAAACAACACAAATTCTGTAGGA
Source organism: Glaucopsyche alexis (assembly GCA_905404095.1). Taxonomy (NCBI): domain Eukaryota; kingdom Metazoa; phylum Arthropoda; class Insecta; order Lepidoptera; family Lycaenidae; genus Glaucopsyche; species Glaucopsyche alexis. The sequence goes on from FR990044.1 coordinate 23,318,142, forward strand.
ATTGATGATTTGAACACAAAAATTATCAAAACTTGCGCCAAAGATATATGTAAGCCCTTGAGCTATATTATTAATCTTTCTTTGGAAGAAGGTTCATTCCCTGAAAGATTAAAATTATCTATTGTCAAACCTCTATTTAAAAAAGGTAATATCTCGGATATTAACAACTACAGACCAGTTACATTAATACCGGTAATATCAAAAATATTTGAGAAAATTATGCTAAAAAGACTACACGCATTTATTACCGCGAATAACATACTTAGGCCAGAACAGTTTGGATTCCGTAAAAACAGCAACACATCTTTAGCCTGTTTTAATCTTATAAAATATGTTACAGAATCTTTAAATGATAAAAAGCCGGTAGTCGCCGTATTCCTAGACATGAGCAAAGCTTTTGATTTTGTAGATCATAAGCTTTTACTATATAAACTCGAAAAATATGGAATACGGGGCAAATCCTATGACTGGATTAAAAGTTACCTCACGGGAAGACGACAATGTGTAGAGATTTCAAAAATTACTCAAGGAAAACAAATTACTAGTAGGTCGAAATTTCTATGCAACGAATTCGGAGTACCTCAAGGCAGCTTACTAGGACCAGAATTATTTTTGCTGTATATAAACGATTTACCTAATGTGACAGACAAAAATACTATTTTATTCGCGGATGATACAACAGTTATAATTAAATGTGAAAATGTAGACTCGTTCCAAAATGACATTTGTAACACGGTTGACAAAATAATTTCATGGCTAAAACACAATAATCTAAAAATAAATATCAATAAAACTAAAATTATACAATTTAGGGACTATAGGACACGACCAATTGAATTAAATCTAACCTTTGATGGCATTAAAATAGAAGAAGTAAATTCCACAAAATTTTTAGGAATTATAGTAGATAGGCACTGTGATTGGAAAGATCACATAAACTACGTATGTGACAAACTAGACAAGTTTGTATACGCAATCAAAATGCTACGTATTAAAGTCTCGGCCGAAGCCGCATTATGCGCATACCATGGATATGTGTCTTCGGTACTCTCGTATGGGCTATTGCTATGGGGGAACTCTGTTGAAATTGACAAGGCATTTAAGGTTCAGAAGAAGTGTGTAAGAGCCATCTGTGGAGCTTGGCCCTCGGACAGCTGCAAACCATTATTTCAGAAATTTCATATCCTGCCTCTGGTATGCTTATACATAAGGGATATTTGTACTTTTGTAAAACAAAATTCACACTATTTTCCTAACAATGCTGACATTAATAATAGAAATGCTACACCAAGACACAAGTATAAACTATATCTGCCTCAATGCCGGTATGATATCTTTAAAAAAAATGTTTACATCAATGCCATTACTGTATATAACAAGCTACCTGACCATTTCAAAAGCTTAAATGTAAATAATTTTAAAAGACAACTAACCAAATGGCTGTTGAATAATAGTTTTTATACATTGAATGAATATATGACATTTAAAGAAACATAAAATAATATTATTATTATCAAAAATGACATTAGATTATCTTAATTTTGACTATATACATGACATTATAATGATATTTGACATAGTATTTAATTAATGAATTTATTAAATTTTATGATGGAAAAGATTAATAATATTATATTATTTTATGGTTATAATGACATGTTAAACTATATTTTACTTATAAATTAAAATTAAAATATGATATTTTAAAACTTTAAATGGTAATAATTGTTTTTACTCATTAAATGAATATAATATGACATTTAAACAATGTTTAAATATACTATGTGACATTTAAATAATTTATTATTATGTAATTAACTTAATTTAATATTAAAAAATCTGACATGACATTAAGTACATGAATTTAATAACACAAATTATTAAAAAATAATAATAATAAATTATCTCATATTAATAACGTGATACTCTATTATACCATATATATGTAAAATTTCATTCTAATTTCGTTTTGTTTTATTGTAAAATTGCAAATTGCACGCCATTGTGATGGCAGAATGTGAGAACATAATATAGTAATTTTAAGACCATTGTACTTACAACATTCTTGCAATAAAAGAATTTGATTTGATTTGATTTGATTTGATTTGAAGAACGGACAGAGAAAAGGGCGGGCAGAGCGAAACCACAAATAGGTACATAGTTAATAATTGGTAAGTATATGGGTTGTTTGTAGTACTATGAACCCCTAAAATAGTGAAAAGGTGCGAAACCACGAGCAAAACGTAAATTTAATAAGGTATAACATACACAATAATATTAGGACTTGTCCTCATTTTGCCTCTTGTGTGGTAACCTACTCTGCATTTTCATACAATCAAAAAATTGACATTATCTCAGCTAGGAAGCAAGAAATTAAATATTTTATGTGCTAATCCAAGAGAAAAAAACTTCTACTAAAATTTAAGTATAGTAGACTTTCTGTTAGTTTTCTCGTTTATTAGTTATTTGAGTTTTTCTTAAACACAAGTGTGTGAACTGAGGGACCCAACATAATGGTATATATCTTCCAAATGCGCCGATAGATTTTGCTGAAATTTTGTCTACAAATTCTACAAATTTTCTACTAAAACTCTACGTAGAAAAATAATTAAAAAAGTCAGTAATATATCGCGAAATGAGTATGTCATTTTTGTGTGAACTGAGGGACCACACTTCGGTGGTTGTAGCTTTTTTATTTCTAATGCTATGTATTTGATAAATTTGTAAAAACTTTTACAAAAGTTCTACTAAAATTCTGTAGTGAAAAAACCATAATTTTCCACATACTTTTCGAGATCTGGAAAATAGCGGTGTGTGAACTGAGGGACCACACTCTGAGGGCTATATCTTTTAAACTATCTTTTTACAAATTCCCAGATTTGTTCTACAATTTTTTTAGACTTCTACTAAAACTTGCTATACTTATTTTGGGGATATTCAGCTAGGTCCCTCAAACCACACGCACACGGTTGAAATGGTTTTTACGGTATATCTCTTAAACTATTTATTTGATAAAAAAATTGTTGACATTTTTTGTTGCAAATTAAATTCTCTACAACTTTGGTCCAGTAACTTTTTGTCGTAGAACTATAAATAAAAAAGTTATAAGCGAAAATCTTCAGAAATTCGAGAAAAAAAATTATATTTTTTGATGTAACTTTTTTTTAATCATTTTACGAAAAAATGATATCTGACCATTTTTGTAGATCGTTTTTTGAGGAACAACTTTTATCTGCATCATTTTTTCATTAAGTCAATAGCTAAGGTTTTACAGCACTCCGAAGTGAGTACTATTTTTTAGTACTCTTAACTATACCTATATTATACGTGTGTACTAATAATATGTCATCAGATATTTTTTTGTTATTTTGTTATTATAACTTTTTTAATTACAAATTTTGCAATATTATTAATAATTAATTGTTGACTCTTTTCCCCACCACCCACGAGGTAGAGACTAAAGGCGCGTTTTTTTACGTGGTATCCCCAATAGGCATAATCCACGGTGATTTTCTAAATTAGAACTACTCCGTACTCAGTCGTTTCGATGGACCAGGCTGCGGCTCAGCATCTGATCGGCTTTCTGAATTAAATACCAGTGGAAGAACTGGCGAAGGAAGGGGTGTTAATGTTGGCGGTTCATCATCAAAGTCATTTTCATTTATTAATTCTGAGAGTTCCATTACGTTGCTGCAAATCTCTCCAGAACAATGGAAGTCGATAATTAATTTTTCATAATATTGCAAAATTTGTAATTAAAAAATGTATAATAACAAAGTAAAAAAAATTAAAAAAAAAATTAAAAAAAAAAACAATAACTGATGACATATTATTAGTACACACGTATACTATTGGTATAGTTAAGAGTACTGAAAAATAGTACTCACTTCGGAGCGCTGTAAAACCTTAGCTATTGACTTAATGAAAAAATGATGCAAATAAAAGTTGTTCCTCAAAAAACGATCTACAAAAATGGTCAGATATCATTTTTTCGTAAAATGATAAAAAAAAAGTTACATCGAAAAATATATATTTTTTTTTCGAATTTCTAAAGATTTTCGCTTATAACTTTTTTATTTAAAGTTCTACGACAAAAAGTGAGTGGACCAAAAAAATGTTAACAAATTTTTTTATCAAATAAATAGTTTAAGAGATATATCGTAAAAACCATTTCAACCCCTATTTTTCAAGATGGCGGCCGTGGGACAAGAGTTGCGACCCCACAAACTTGTTTTTAGCTTTACACTGACCCCCCCTACACATCAAAAAAATAAAATTGCGTCCTCTAAAACGCAAGTTATGGCCTAAAAAATGTAACATTTCAATGGACTAAATGTAATTTAATAAGCGTGAGATATTGTAGTTGTGATGAAATGTAGCCGCTCAATTTTTTTCAGGTTATTTATAATATCGACGTTGCTGATAGCAGCGGAATGTCAGTCGGATACGATGCTGGTAGATTTTTACAACGACGACACGAGTAAGTATCACCTACCTTGTACTTACCTTATATTATTCTCTACCTTTCAATGGTCCACCCTTAGTATGCCTGATGACATAGATGACGATAGGTAGGTTACCTAGTACCTGGGCGTCAAGTCAAGATGCATTCGATAATTTCGACGGCGAAGTATCGAAAACAAAATGTATGGGATTTGACATAACGCATCGCAAGCGACATGTCACATAACGATGACTTATGTCAAATCCCATACATTTTTGATTTCGAAGTTCGTCGTCGAAATTATAGAATAGATCTTGACTAGAGGCCCTGGTTCCATCGTCACTGAAATCGACTGTCACCGGGGGAGTCCATTGAAGGAGAAACATTGTGATTTGTGAAACAGACCCTATAGTAGGTACCTGTAGTGATTCCCTTGCCGCTCATATTTGAGAAATATACCTACAAGTACATATAACGTAATGCATTTGTGGGAATATTGGAAACCCCAAAAGTAGATCTACGACCAACGAGGTGGTATGCTTGGTCAGGCCAAAGTCCACGGAAGTAGATACCTATTGTATAATACATATATGTATATGGCGCCGAACTGTGAAAACTTCGATAGCGCGATTCAGGATTGTGCCGCTAATTGTTCCGCCACACATTATTACATAACAGCTTTACGTATTTAATGGCTCTATTTTATTTTATTTCTGTCTGTTTAAATATCTGTCAAACTGAGAATTTGTCTAAAAAAGTAATCGTAGAGCTCCTCCTGTATAGCGCGCTCGCTCTCTCTCTCTCTCTCTGTCGTGGCTGCTCTAATTTATGCACTTTCAAAAGGCAACGAAGGAGACACGCCGGAGAAGAACAAATGTCTGGACATCCAGGCGGACATCACGAGCTGCTACAGCTGCTACTACTGCGAGGACGAACGGATCATCAGAAAGTCCAAGGAAAAAGTGGACATCGCCAGGCTTAAGTACGCTAGCCAACTTAGCACAATCCAGTAATACCAAATTCGTTCGTTTTTTTTATTCACGCCATCTGTTGGCAGGGGAGGTAAAAAAAACGAAGCATACCAAGCGCCATCTGGTGGCAGGGGGGAATCGAAGACAGGCAATGGCAGTTTTCTGTACTTTCTCAGCTGTCAGGCGACGCTCAGACCTTTGCTCAGACCTTAGTGCACGAAGTAAGATACCAGGAGTCCGAACGTAATGTTAAAATAATGGTCTCACTTACGGGGACAAATTTTTTGCCGGTAGAGCGCGCCACAATAAAAGAAGCACTCGTTTGAAATTACGCGGGAAGTTATGTTGTTATTGACAGCTATGAAAAAAAATATTATGAGAAACGTGGATTTAAATCTAATTAAGTAAAAGTTTTAGGAAATTCTTAGAAACTGTTCTCGAAGTATAGATACCGTAGAACACGGTAATTGCCTAACGGTAATTTAAAAATAATTTTGCCGGTAGAGGGCGCGACATTAAAATAATCACTCGTCGCAGGCTCGCAGCCAGTGGCAGAAAAGAAAACTAAGATCTGGGTCTATTGTGTACATGAATACTATGGAAAAGCCTATACCGTTCGGACTCCTGGTATCTTACGTCGTGCCTTAGTGTGTGTCAGGTGCATGCAGCTATCAGACAGCATAAAATCAATGACGGTTCGTTGCGCTTAGGTTGGGAGTGCTAAGACTATATCCGGAATGTCGATAAAAATTAAGAGCATTGAAAATAGAATTGTGCGCAAATAGGTACGCAATAGAGCTAAAAATCGAACACACAAGTATCGAGATAATTGTAAGAGTCTCATATATAATAGCTGAACACTCGACTCGCTAATAGAGTTGAAAATAGTTAAAAATATTAGCGTAGAGCTGTATTTTCAGTGCTGTGAATTTTTCCAGGCCCGCCGGATTCCGGATTATGTAGTCCCAGCCTTAGCCCGACCACAGACGTTCTTAATTTGACATTCTTTAAGAACGTCAAATTCAGGTCAAAGGCAAAGTTTCCATACAAAACACGCATAGCCCACACACGTGCATAATCTTTCAGATTCTTAAATGTCAGTTCGAACTTTAAGAATGTTTAATTAAGAACGTCTGTGCTCAGAGTAATTACTTGAAGCAGTCTGTGGCTAGGCTCAGTGTGGGTGTCTGAATATTGTCTATGGATCAAGACTCTTAAATTCAGGAAGGAATTCAGCACGTCTGTGGCCAGGCCTAGACGTGACTCAACATAGCTCTAATGTTCTAACTCAGTCTGGCTATGTCCCGTCTCGTCTGCGAGCAACGAGGGTTTCAAGGTCGTGCTATCTATCATCTGTTTGGATCAGACGCGTCAGAATGCCGTATGAAGGCAGAAGCGGCATTTCTTGCACCAGGCGGCGCTTTGTGAGCATCGGGTCCAAGCAACTGGCAGATAGCGCGGAATCGAAAACCCTCATTGCGCTTAAAGACACGAGTTACGAGTTTACGATTAGACATAGCCACCAGTGGCGTGTTAGGGATAACTCCATTCCTATCGCCTTAAGTTACCACTTACCTTTTGAAAACCCTCATCCAAATTCTTCCTATTACACAGGCTAGGGCTTCCCTATGAATGAGAAACAGCCTTCACCGCTTATATCCACATAATTAAATTATATAAGTACTTTTCCTTTAACTCGGACATAGCTATAGGTAAGTAATGATCTTTCTGGAATCTGGTCTAGCTATGTTGGGTCACGGAAGGAACTAAATTGCGTCCAAACGTAGTATTTAACAATGATTTCAAATGATTTAATATTAGTTTTTTATTTATTTATTTATTTACTGGTGTTTGCAGCATGACCGACAGCACCTGTACGTCTAAGGAGTTCTGTTGCATAGCGCAGGCCTCGTTCACTGTCAGGTAAAATGTTAACTACCTACTTACCTTTAATTTTTCATACTTCATGAATCAGTCTTAAGAATGGAAATTAATCTATACCAATATAATAAAGAGGAAAAGTTTGTCTGCATCGAATAGGCTCCGAAACTACTGGAGAACAAAGGCTACTTTTTGTCGCGGAAAAATGTACAATACCTGCGAAGTCGCGGGCAACGTCTAGTTTTATAATAAATCAAATCTCAATCCTTCCCTCGATGTGTGTTACAGTGGAACGTCTTTTGCAGGAACAAAGCCAAGTGCGGAGACTTCCACCCGGAGGGGAACCCCCGCAGAGAGCGCAGCAGCCTGCGGAGCGTGCTGCCCGGGGAATACCCGTGGCGGGCCTGGCTTTACAAGTATAACGCGAACGGGGTTGAGACAAATAAAGTCTACATTACACATACCTATACCATACCTTATAGTAGTGATGCAACAGAACTTTGCTTCTGCATGACTTTTCACTTTCGTTTCCGTTTCTGGTTCCGCAAACATTATAACAGAACTCTAAACGGAAGTTACAGTGGGAAGGGAGATGAAGTTAAGCCGGCGCGGCGGCGGGGTGGCGCCCGGTGGCTGGATTGGACGCGACGGACCAAACAGGCATACTGCTAATGATGTACGTACCCCCCGCATTTCGGGAGTGGGGGTAAACAAACGACAAACTTTTTTTTATAGTATTACACTTTCGCTTCAGACTCCGTTTCCGCTTCTGCTAAGGTTTACTTTTGACATCTGTTTCCGTTTCTACTTCCGTTAAGACACCTCCGTTGCATCACTACCTCATAGATTTCATTTGTCTGTCCCTCTTTTTAGGGTTCCGTACACAAAGGATAAAAACGGGACCCTATTACTAAGATTCCGCTGCCCATCTGTCTGTCTGCCAGTCTCATGTCTTATGAACTTTGATATCTCATCACTTAAAATTTTCACAGATGATGTATTTCACTATAACAAGAAAAATATACTAAATAAACAATAAAATAAATGTTTAAGTGGGTCCATACAACAACTGTAATATTTTTAGCCGTTTTGTACGGATTACTGCGTGCGCGCGTCCGACTCGCACTTGGACGGTTTTTATAAACTTACCCCGTTACTAATAAAAATATTTACACACTGGACAAGCTAAATGTTTTTCCTTGACTATCAAGCTACTTTTCCAACGTATACGAAAAGGACAATGTTGTATAGCTTATCCATTGTCCCCCTTACTAATAAACGCTGTATAAGCTTTGAATAGTTACACAGTGTTTTGTCTCCTTCTATCGAATTAAAAATGTCACTTGTGTGACATGAACAAAACACTGTATAAGTTATTCAAAGTTTATACAACGTTTATTAGTAAGGGGGTTAATATATAGTTATACTGGTGCACATCCTCAATGCTATCATTTAATAGGAAAATGTGGGAAGAACGAGATAGAAGTATATATATCTTCTATAGTATCAAACTTATTTTTTCTTAATTTCCAGCTCTACACATCTGCTATGCCCTGCGACTTACATCCGCGAGGACACCAAGGTGTTGATCACCTCTGCCTCGTGTATTAAGGACAACTTGTCCGGGCCCCTGTTCGTCAGATTCGCCAAAAACGGAAAGGCTTGCGAGGTGACACAAAAGATACTACATCCGGGTAAGATTACCACAACTCTTGGGCACATACTAAATATTCGGGTAGCGTATTAATGGGGCCATGTAAATTGTAAAATAATTACTTCTTCTAAACTTCCAAAGAAAAATATTTACTGACTATAAGCCTGGCCACAGACGTTCTTAATTTGACATTCTTTAAGCACGTCAAATTCAGGTCGAAGGCAAAGTTTCCATACAAAACACGCATAGCCCACACACGTGCTTAATGTTTCAGATTCTTAAATATCAGTTCAAACTTTAAGAATGTCAATTTAAGAACGTCTGTGGCCAGGCTCAGCATGTGTGTGACAATAGACAATATTCAGACACCAGTCTGAATATTGTCTATGGATTAAGATTCTTAAATTCAGAAAGGAATTCAGCACGTCTGTGGCCAGGCTAATATGAACTGATTTTGCCAAACCTGTTATAAACCCAATAAGCTAGACGACTGATTTTTTTATTAAATATGAGTACCTACTTAGTACTCTTAAATATGAGTAAGTTCTCAGAAGAAACAGTATAATATTAAAAATCAACATTTTCAAGGGTACAGCTATTTGTTTACCGAATTTCGCAAGTCTCGTGAAAACGCTCTATACAAAATTCGCCCTAGATAATTATGACGTCACGCGTTCCTAAAGTTATATTAAATACTAGCTGATGCCCGCAACTTCGTTTACGCAGAACTAACGGAAGCGGAACCCTAAAATAAAAGTAGCCTATATTAGACCTTATAACATCAGCTATCTGCTAGTGAAAGTCCCGTGAAAATCGGTCCAGCCGTTTCAGAGATTAGCCGGAACAAACAGACAGACCGACAGACAGACAGACGGACAGACAAAAATTTTAAAAATTCGTATTTTATTGTAAGTACCGAATATACTTTCAGATGCATTAAGTGAAAAGCTGTTAGTTTGAAGTTACAAACAGACAATTCAATTTTATTTATCTGTATAGATGTATAGATGTATAGATATGGGATGTAGAAACATTGCTTTATCTCCGAAATTTGTGCGTTTAAGTTCATACTTACTATATAAGTATGAACTTAAAAATATAACTTTAATAAATGTTTTTGTATTTGATATAAGTAAACTAATTATTTATGTTTTGTTTTTACTAATACATATAGCAAAAAATATAGATTTTTTGTATGCCATTATGACACATAAAAAATTGTATTTTTAACATTTATCAAAAAAGTTTTCTGATTTTAGCTCAAGATTGCTGAATACATTTAAATACAATTAAACTCACATTGCAGATCCGGGCACCGACATCGTTGTGCTGCAGGTGAACGAGCTGCCGGCCATCTCGTGGATCCTGCCGTGCTGCATGCCCGACGCGCCGCTGCGCTTCGGCACCACCTGCATCGCCATCTCCGACGACGATCACTTCGTAAGTCATCGCCCGTGCCTCGAGTGGGGCACGGGTTCTTTGTAGTCATCCTCGAGTGGGGCATGTGTTGTCCGTATTCATCCTCAAATGGGGCACGTATTGTCCGCGGTCTTGCTCGAGTGGGGCTCGGGTTGTCCGCGGTCTTGCTCGAGTGGGGCTCGGGTTGTTCGCAGTCATCCTCGAATGGGGCAAGGGTTGTTCGTAGTCATCCTCGAGTGGGGCACGGGTTGTTCGCAGTCATCCTCGAGTGGGGCACGGGTTGTTCGCAATCATCCTCGAGTGAGGCAGGGTAGTTCGTAGTCATCCTAGAGTGGGGCACGTATTGTCCGCGGTCTTGCTCGAGTGGGGCTCGGGTCGAGCGTGGTCCTCCTTGAGTGGGGCACGGATTTTGCGTGTTTTAAGTCGAGTGGGGCACAGTTTGGGCGTCATCCTCTACAAGTGGGACACGGACAATGCGAGCACTGAAACTACAATCCCACGGGCCACGACGTAAACTTATTGAACCTATTGTTGATTTGTACAAAATTCAAACTCTGAGGAATGTGTGACTGAGAAGATCATAGACTATAGAGAATAGTAGGTATATAAGATAATTTTATATTCTTCTGTCACGTGTGAAGTCTGCCAACCTTGAAGCCGACTTGCACAAGTATTTGTGTGCATTTTGTGCCGCAGCGCCGGCGGTTGAGAGCTGCGGCACGTGTGTAAAAGCCAAAAAATAAAAAAGTAGAGTGTGTGCATAAGACCGCACGACAGAAGTGAAAACTTCCTTGGCAATCGCATTCAATATACGTGTAGCGTAGCGTGAGCGTGACGGATCAGCCTTACTCACAGCCTACGAAGAAATGTGTGTGCGGCGCTTTCTCGCTCGAGTTCACCCGATCGAGCCTTTCACCTCAGAACCTCAATTCTCGTATTTAAAGTAGACTTCATTTTATGAACGGATTTTATGACGTTTCGACCAATCAGAGCGCGCTTCACGTTGGTTTAACGTTAAGAAAAACACCTTTTGAGAGTTTCAGCGTATCAGGACTTGATTGTAATTGTATTAATGCAGGTTTTATTTAGCAGAATTGCCCCTCTGAGCGTGACGGATCAGCCCCACTTACAGCCTACGAAGAAATGTGTGTGCGGTGCGCTAATAGAAGTTTTCACTTCAATAACTGACGTATTTTCAGATATACACGGCGATCCCAAAGCAGAGCTTGTGCCCGAACGCAAAGGCGGCGGGCGGCGATGGAGTGTTGTGTGCGGTCGCCCCCAGCACCGACTACCATCCCGCGCACGGCAGCGCGCTCATCTGCCCTGACAACGTAAGAGTACTACTATTACTTGTTGTAACATCTCATCATCGATACAACAATACTGCCAACTTTATTTCCGCACGCTCGCACCACCACACATTTTATTGGAGTTTACTCCTTAAGAAACGATTTGAGTTATAAGGCCCGGTACGGAAATTTTATGAGGAGTAAAATCAAGTGTAACACGGTAAGTTGAGACGTTACGTAGAAAGAGACAAACATATGCATCTGAAGGATTGAACGTGCAAAAGAATGAGATGGAATACATTACACAGCGTATCTTATTACGACCCTATTCTATTTTTAAATTTAAATATTATGTACGAATTTTAAATTTAAATATGTTCGAAATTGTTAATTCACAGTCCTGAAACCAGCTCGTTATTACCGTCAGCTTTATTACTATTAATATGAATAATCCGAATAATTACAGAGATATGTTTGTTTCTCATATCATTTTAGAAGATGCGTTCATTTACCCTCTTTTTCTTTTCGATATATTAAATCATAATTAGATATCGTTCGTAAGGAGGAAACTCCAGTTGTGCGTCGAAGCTGACACACACACACTTTTATTTTATTTTGTTAGGAAAACCAACAGCTATCAGTAACAATATGAAACTATTCTAATCATTAGAAAGCCAATTACAGATCCTCACATATAGAAACTGAATAGGTTAACAGATTATTATAGGTTAATAGATAATATTGCAAAAAATACCAAGCCAAGTGCGATTCGGACTCGTGCGCGAAGCGTTCTGTACTAATCGAAATTGTGTTTTGAAATTTATTGTTATGGCGGCAATACAGATATTATATTACATATCTATAAAATTTACTATTTAGCTGACACGGTTCATTAGATGCAGCCAGGTGACAGACAGACGGACATCGAAGTCTTACTAAAAGAGTCTCGTTTTTACCCTTTGGGTTCGGAGTCCTAGAAAAACGTGAGAAAATATTACACATGGCTATACGGTTTAATAACGATTGTAAACTCATAAAAGAGAAAACATTACCTACACATGAATCCGTATTCATAAACTCTATAAACCGTATAACGATGTAAACTTAATTATTTTCAGAACGCCAAGACCATGAAATACATGGTATACGGCATAGCGCTCGAGACCACTGACGACGGGTTCACGAAGTACACCAACGTCCACCGCTACACCGACTGGGTGGAATCCCAGATAGAGAACTTGCAACCTCCCTCGAGCTCTTTCGTGTACCGTACGCCCAACCGCGGTTACCATGGATAGAGCTAGCATTGAACACTAGAGAGACCACAAACACCTATTGACTAGACCACGCAAGTGTATGTGTTTCGCGTGTAAAAGGGGAGTCAAATTTACTTCCTTCAGCGTCATTTCCTCTCGAATATTCTCGGTGCCAAACGTCAAACGAAAACTAAAAAACGCGACGGGGCGCGGCGACGGCCTTTGTATCGTTTACTCGGGGACGGGTAGTTCGCTCCATAAAATCGCTCGTCACGTAAAAATAATGGCACGCTTGGTTTGTATACAGACGATGAGACTTGCGTGGTCTAGTTGATAGAGGTCTGTGGAGAGAACGGCTCGCCGCCGTGCGAACACTAATGGTGTCTACAGACACACGAATTTGGTACGGAGCGTACAGCGGATCTGGTACGCTCCGTACCAGATCCGAGCGTGTGTAGGGCAGTCCGGCGAACATATGAAGAAGGCGAAGAGTTCACCGTTGTCCGCATCGGATCTGGTTCGCTCCGTACCATATTCGTGCGTGTGTAGAGCAGTCCGGCGGTTTGGCCGTACAACAGTATCAGTGTTGCCAACTTAGGGATGTACCCCCCAAAATTAGGGAAAATATATAATTACTAGAGGACAGGATGTTTAGAGTTTACTCCTTATGAATCAATTTGTATGTAATAATAAAAATTATTTTAATGTGTGTATATAGCCAGAGATATGAAAATGTATTGGGAGTGAAATCAGATTAAGACAAGTTAGTTTTATGTTATTCACGCGTAAGTCTTTATGTTAAACACATAACCTTTCTTTCTAGCTTATTATCTCTTAGACCTGTCAATGGTATAAGTAATCAGGGGTAAAATTTGGGGAGAAATATTTTTTAAAGTGTTGGTATCACTGCTCGTTATCAATGAATTGCGGAAATCATCGTCGTCGTTTAAAAACCGCACTGTAAATAGAACTCTGTGCTAATGTAATAGAGCATAAAATCGAACATACGAGTGTCGAGCGTTTCGCTTCACTGCATCGTACCAAATTCGTGCGTGTGTAGCGACACCGAATTTGGTCTCCGGATATGGTTCGCTGTACGCTCCGTACCAAATTCGTGTGTCTGTAGATAGCATAACCTAACCGTCATGTCAGGATATGTCAAAGGTTCCGTAGCTACCAACGCGCAATAGGTTTTATTTAAATTACTTCAAAAATTATTGGCCGATTATATTTTTCCTAAAATGTTTGACTTTGTAAAAGGATTATTAATGAAATCTTGACTTAATTTAAAAATACCTATTCAATGATGCCTTTTTAGCGGATGCCTACGTCATTACAACTACCTGTATGCCAAATTTCAGCAAAATCCGTTCAGTAGTTTCGGCTGTGCGTTGATAGATGACTCAGTCAGGTTTGCATTTTATAAGGGTTGACAGACAGACAGACGGACGGACAGAGCAAAACTAGAAGGCATAGAAGGGTATCCTTAAGTATTACGGAACCTTAAAAATGCGCATACGTGTACGTACAGCGAACACACGTGGACGGAACTTGAAATCTCTTAATATATAAATCTGTGGTCAGTGTTAAATCAACCACTCAATACAAATACCAACACCAGCATTTGTTATACAATTTTAAGTAATAAAAATATCATAAACCTGAATTTAGCTTCTCAGTCCAAAACATTTTATTTTTATCTTTCCCATTCTCTAGTATATCTGGTCTAATTTTAGTTAATATTCATTAATCAATTGAAATACTTATACAGCTGAATTATTTTTATTTGATGTGCCTATGAAAATATAATAAAAATACCCGTAATAAAAATATTTACAGCATTGATTAGCTATTCCATGTTGCTGTCTTTGTCTGATAAGTAAATGACTCGACCTAATTAATAAAAATAAAATATAAAGACCACATAAAATATCATCGATGTTTATTTATCATTAACTTTCCTCCTCGACCTAGTCGCTGGCCTCTGTTCCAATTTGCCAGGACTGGTGGCTCGAATCAATACTTTCTTGTCTGATTTAGTCCCCAATTTGTCTGTTTTAGTTTCCAACTTCTCCGATTTAGTTACCAACTTGTCTGTTTTAGTCGTCAACTTCTCCGATTTAGTCACCAATTTGTCTGTTTTAGTCGGCAACTTCTCTGATTTAGTCACCAACTTCTCCGACTTAGTCACCAATTTGTCTGTTTTAGTCGGCAACTTCTCTGATTTAGACACCAACCTTTCTGATTTAGTCGCCAAGTTCTCTGATTTAGTCGCCAACGGGGTCTCCACGTTAGACCGTTTCCTGGCCGTCTCCCGCATATAGTTCTGTGTCATTTGAGCTGCTTTGGGTGTAAGGAACTCATTTTCCAAATTCTTAACTATTCTCCTCGAGTATGTTTTCATCGATGTCATGGGCGTGAAGAATTGCTCGCCGGGCGTGGACTGGACCGGCGTGTAAAATATTTGTGGGGTTTTCGGAGTCTCTTGCCCAATCGCTTGCAGTTTCAGTTTCGCTTTTGGTTTCGGCGTCATGTTTTCTATCTTGATTGGCTTGGATATTGGCACTTTAAATCCTTTTTCTGTTTCGGAATCCGATTCCTCGGCCTCGTCTAAATTCATCTTTATAACTTTGAGCCGCTTGGGGACCTCGTCCGCTTTTATTTTGAGGTCAGTCTCCATTTTCTGTACTAGTTTAGTTATCGGCGTTTTAGCCTCGACCGGCGGTATAGGCTCCTCGAAATCGGCGTCGGAGTGTCGCTGTATCCTTCTGTCGTTCTTCAACTTCGCGGCGGTGATCATCAGATTTGAAATTTCATTCATGACGTACGGATCGTAAGTATTTTCCGCGAGCAACTCGTGGATTTTGACAAAATTCTCGTTCGCCCGGTCGAATATATTCTGTGACAATTCGAAGAACGACAACTCTATAAGGAAATCCATTTCCACATTTCTGTACTCCTTCTCGTACGACACTCGGACGATATCACAGATATCTCTATTAAACTTCAGTTTATAGTTATCGATTATATCTTTGAGCTTGTGTTTGGCGAGTTGGAAAGTTTTGGCCGCGCCGTCGTAGTAGTTTCGGGCGATATTGAACTCCTTGGCCCGGTAGTACATGGAAGCTTCCAGAGCGTCGAGCTCGCAGGTGAGGAGGGCGGCGGCGGGCGTGGCGCACGCGGGGCAGTCGCAGGCGGCGTGGCCCAGGAACTGCTGCGTGACGTGCGCGGACACGCGGCGCGCGGGCAGCGCGGGGCTGAGGCCGCAGATGCAGAACAGCATGCTCTCGTGCTGCTGCAGCTGCGGCGTGTACTCGAACACCGCGCCGCCCTCGGGTATCACGCTGGACGGCTGCTGCCCGGTAATAAACCTCAAACGGTTGTCTATCCTAGTCTGAAAACAAAAATAAAAATATTTTATAATTTCATTTTGAGGGTGAAACTACGATCAATTATTATCCTTATAAACTTGAAATTTAATATTATTAATAAGTCTCTAATATATTAGTCTTTGATTTTAATATATAAATGGTTGATCGAGGTGTTGTACCAATAGATCCACATTTTGGCCGATTCACGTAACAAATAACGCTCATAAACTTTTGTTTTGGTAAATAAGCTCGGGCAGCGGTAATCATATATCTAATGATCCGTCTGCTCGTTTTTCGGTCTTATAATAACCTGCGCGGCGGAGGCGTGGTGCGCGTGCGTGAGTGCAGCGTGCAGGCGCGCGGCGGCGGCGGCGGGCGCATGCGGCAGCGCGGCGGCGGCTGCGGCGCGCGCGCGTCTCCACAACTGCAGCGCGCGCGATAGGCGCACGCAGCGTACGGCCGCGACCGTGCCGCGCGACCGCAGCGCGCAAGTGTGAAGATGACGCGCACTCCAACCCGCACCTGTAATTTCGTTACTTTATAAAATAATACGTTTTCCAGAACAGTTTTGTTCGGAGCGAATAGTCGTTTTTAGGGGAGGACATTAACAAGTAGTTGCACTATATTTTAAGAATTATAAAAACAAATTTTATGTTCAATTTTCGACTAAAACTGTTTTTTTATTTTCTATTACTGCAAGTCGTATCTTTTAGTGACCATTGACGTTTCGATGATAAAATTACTTTCATTTGTAGCCTTTACAAGTACCATAAGCGTGCGTAGCGAGATAGTGTCGCTGCAGCGCTGTGGCGGCCGTCAGCGCGGACGGTGCGGCGTCGCGGTCCGCACAGAGTAACGACTGCGCCTCCATTAGCCGGCCCACCGCTAGATCCACTGAAATTACGTACAAATTTGTTATGTAATGAATGAATGAACACTTTATTGCGCACCAAAAAGTAAAATCGAACAATAGGTACATTATCTAAAACTAGGCACAAAAGGCGGTCTTATCGCTACAAGCGATTTCTACCAGACAACCTTGTTGAATTTGGAAAAAGATTGTAACTTATTACAAAGGTAGGTGACTTTAAATAAACGTTCAGGGAAATAATAATGTATCTACATATATGAAAGAAAGTCGTGTTAGTTACACTATATTTTATAACTCAAGAACGGCTACTCCGATTTGGCTGAAAATTGCTAGTAGCTTGAAATCAGGAGATAGGATACTTTTTTATGACGTTTCCGAAGGACGTGAAATAAAACGTAGCTGGAGCAATTTGGCTAATTTTGGTCTTGAAATAATTGTGGTAGTTTAGAGAAGGTATAAACGGTGAGCAATATAGTAAAAGGTGTAGATTGTAGAAGTAGGTGTAGGACTAGGACATAGGTTGCATTGCAGGTGTAGTTATTTATTATTTCCAGTTGAGATTTAAGACAGAACAACGTGTGTCGG
The DNA here is from genome assembly GCA_905404095.1 of Glaucopsyche alexis. Taxonomy (NCBI): domain Eukaryota; kingdom Metazoa; phylum Arthropoda; class Insecta; order Lepidoptera; family Lycaenidae; genus Glaucopsyche; species Glaucopsyche alexis. The sequence goes on from FR990044.1 coordinate 23,335,886, forward strand.
GACAGCAAGGTTTTAATAATATATCAACAAATAACTTATTTGCTTGTTATATCTCCGCCTACTACTTTGATATTTGACACTTATCTAATGTTAATTTTGATCGAACTTTGACTAAGTTTGAAGTCTGAATTTGACCGCAGTTATAAATTACCTAACTAAGAGCATGCCAAGACACTTATAGAAGGGTTCCGAACGTTATATTTTAAGCCTGAAACACATGCCTTCGACCAGTGACCCTAACAGTGGTGTAGGGTTCCTATAACTCCATTCCTATCGGCTTCCCTTGTCACTTACCTTTTGCAAACCTTCATAGAAATGCCTACCTATTATACAGGCTCCGGCTTCCCTATGAAGGAGAAGCAGCCTTCGCCACTGGACCCTAAATCGTCATGGACGAGCCGGAGGTTCCCGTGTCCCTACCTCCCTACTGGGCTCATGTGCCGAAGACATTGTGCAGATTAGATGTCCGAAGGTGTAACTAGCGCAAGTTCGATATCAGCTGGACTAAGGATACTGAAGTGCTAGTATAGGTCGTTAGTAAATACTTGGCGCCTACAACATGTACACATGTTACGTTGTGTGCTGTCTATGCATAGTCATGACGTAACACGTCACATAATGCTTATATTCACAGACGACACACAAACATTACATGTGTAATAGGCTATTCTCCATTTTTTTCAAATATGTTTTAAAATGTTCGTATCGATTCGATAGTCAACTATTATTTTTATTTTCTGGAAATAATATATCTTTATGCATAGAAAAAAAATATTAAAATTATACGATAAATGTTTGCACTAAAACGACAGCCACCATTATCGTGACGTCATAAGAACAGAAACAAATTAATGTCATATTATGTGAGTGTGTAGTGCATGAACTTTAGATTTAAAATTCGCTGTTCTTTATTCGATTTGATTATGTTCTTATGACGTCACTTACAAGCACAATATGGCGGCAGGCGTTTTCGGTCACGTGACATACAGACATTAAAAGTACAATTTTATTTTGGAAATTAATTATTTATCGCATATTTATATAACAAAATAGTCTTGTATTCGTATTTCTTATGATAGAAATTATATAAATAACAAATTTATATCGTTTGATTTTGATATATGAAACTAGCCTATTGTGTACATGTTGTACCGCTGGGCTCCGCAGCGGCCTGCAGATAGTAAAGTTTACAATACTATTAAGTGTTAGGTTCGAACTTTGGGGATTTGGGGATTGAGGATTTGGAGAGAAAGACCTGCTGACTCTTTTGAAGACTTTATTCCCTAGCACTAGGTCCAACACAACGCACTAGGTCTAACACTAAAAACTAAGTCCAAACACTAAGCACTAAGTCCAAACACTAAGCACTAACGATGTTCTATGTCGTAACCAAGGCGTGGGTTTCACTTGTATTAATCACTGGTATCACTTTAACTTATCGCCTCGAAATTGCCCGAAGGTAGCTCGAACTGAACTCGTTCCTATTCGTGTTGCGTATTTATACTAGCCGACACGAGGCCCAGACCACTCCAGAAGATTCCCGACTCGCGTGACCGAGTTGGATTTATTCTGGAATGTTCGCACAGTAGCGCCATCTAGCAGTGGCGAAGCCTGCTTCTCCTTCCTAGGGAAGCCGGAGCCTGTATAATAGGTAGGGATTTCTATGAAAGTTTGCAAAAGGAAAGTGACAAGGGAAGCCGATAGGAATGGAGTTATAGGAACCCTACGCCACTGCCATCTAGTACTGAGTAGGGGGCCCCACGCTGTCCCTGTTCACACCAAGTGGTTTCATTGGTTGACGCTAGATGGCGCTAGTTTGTTCGTAACAATACTTACTGTCACAGTTATACTCCTTCCTTTCCACATTCTGATAGAAGTGCAGAACTCTCGCTTGCACAACGCGTACCATTCTGGCCGCCGACCCGACGTTGCCACATTTGTGATTGTACATCTGTGAAAAAAGTGTGTGTGTTCTTACACGTTACTTCCACATAAAGAAATACTATTTTGAAGTTAGTATACGACATTTTACGGAAACAAGAGAGACAGTTATCGTCTGATTTCATAATTCATCATGTCGCTTTTTGGCTATCGTAAAAATTATAATAAACTAGATGTTGCCCGCGACTTCGTGCGCGCAAAAGGAAATCTCGAGGGAACCGTACATTTTCTCTCAATAAAAAGTAGCCTATGTCATTCCCCATGGTATACTATATCTGTGCCGAATATCATTAAAATCGGTCCAGTAGTTTCGGAGCCTATTCAATGCAAACAAACAAACACACCTTACCTCTTTATTACATTAGCAAAGATAAATAATCGGCTTTTTTTTTCAAACGCGGCAAAAGAAGTATAACCTCGTTATTCTATTTTAAAAGTATTTATCTACACTAATATTATAAAGAGGAAAGATTTGTGTTTGCATTGAATAAGCTCCGATTGAATAGACTACTCGACCGATTTTATGAAGTGTAGGTACTTGCATAAAGCCTGACCAGGAAAATGTAAAGCTTGCATTGAGGGAAAGAGAACTCCACGAAAAGCTGGGATGTGATTGGTTAAGTGCTTTCACCAATAACTGAAGTTAATCGTTGATTAAATATCCTTTATCTCTTTCGTTCTTTGTATTAATGAAAGAAAAGGCATAACATTTAAACGAACGATTAACCCTAACAGACGTTGCTGAAATTTGGCACTAAATCTCAAATATTTGACACATTCAAATTAGTTTCGTGAATTTCCCTTGCCAGGTTTTCTATGTCATATAGTCAGACTATTCTTACTAATATTAAAAAACGCGAAAGTTTGTATATATGGATGTGTGGATGTTTATTCTAACTACCGAACGGATTTTGACGAAAGTTGTTATCGTAGTAGTTTAGAGTTTAGACTCCAGCTAACATATACGTAGGCTACTTTTATCACAGCTTTTAGCTTCGAGTTTGTGATAATGGATGTTTGTTAGTCTTTCACGCAAAAACTACTGAACGTATTTTGATGAAATTTGGTATGGTAGTAGCTTGAGCTGTGTATTAAAACATAGGCTACTTTTCATCCCAAAAAAGTACACTATTCCCGTGGGATACAGCTAGTACACAATACAATATAAACTCACCGCAACTTCACAAACGTACGCCAGCGGCACACCGACCGTGGCGGTGCTAGCCATCAGCTCGGGTATGTAGCGGTTACCCGCCGCTATCAACTGATCCACGTACGAAGACCTCTTCTCCGCCAGGTTTATTATAACGCCCGCGTTGCGTAGGTAGCCCGCTCTGTAAGATTATTGGTATATTTATATATGAATGGATGTTTGTTCCACCGCAGCACCTTAAACTACTGAATCGGTTTTAATAAATGAGGTGTCAATAGGTTCGTAATTATAGCAAGAGTAACATAGCCTATATAATTATAACAGCCTCCGTGGTCTAGTGGTTCGAGCATTGGCTCTCGACTCGGAGGTCGTGGGTTCAATTCCCGCATTAGAACAACAAAAAACGTTGTTTCCAAGTTTGGTTAGGACAATACAGGCTGATCACCTGATTGTCTGACAAGAAAGATGATCCATGCGTCGGATGGGCATGTAAAAAGTCGGTCCTGCGCCTGATCTCTCATCAGTCGTGTCGGTTATCCGTCCCACTGGATTATGAGAGTAAAGGAAGAGAGAGTGCTCGTGTGTACTGCGCACACACTTGGGCACTACAAAATTACTCCTGCGTAACTGGGCTGGTTTCAACGAAACCGGCCACCGTCACCGAAATCGGTGGGGAGTTATTATTATAATTATATAGTGGGATTATAGCTTTTTACAAAAATTGTAGGTATTGCATAGACCCGTTTTAATACTCTCCAACGATCTCGCTTTTGTGATAACTGTATTCCGTCAACGGTTGATCGTAGATATGCCATTCCAATGACAATATTTCCTGGCTTATTATATAATTTTAAAATTACCCAAAAAATATATATCATGCATGTTCCCCACTACTTATTACTACCCCTATGTCGTCATGGGCTGCTAAATAACCAAATTATGTTTGCTGTAATCAGTTTAAATGTTCTCATTATAAAGTAATAACCCATATTCAGCCCGTCTCGCCATGTCACAGCAGATGGAGGCCAGCTGGAGAGCGCTCACGGTTCTCTCTATGTACAGCAGCTCCTGTACGAGGGTTTGACTCACGTGCATCGCCGTAGTGAAGTAACTTGTTACAGGACCTGCAATTATTACACGATTATGATAAACTATCTTTTTCCCGGTATAGTATCGGGTATTCCACGGGAAGACTGTACTTTTTCGGGATAATAATTTAATCCAGAGCCTAAACCAAATTTTATCGAAATCCGTTCGGTAGTTTTTGCGTCAAAAAGTAACATCCATCCATCCTCACAAACTTTCACGTTTATAATAGTAGTTGGATATGACAAACAGACATACATGATTAACACCAGAGGAATAGACCAAGATGCCTTCGTTATTACAATGAAGATCTTCGAAATTGAAAATGGGATTGACATAACGTTCGCTAAGTGAAATAACGCGCCATACGTCAGCATCATACGTTCTTGTTCTCGAACTTCGTCGTAGTAATTAGCGATGGAAAATTAGCTTAAGGCTCTGTAGTACCAAAAAGCGTGCAAGTAACAAGCGCACTGACGTAGTCACGGGTATTTTTCATCGGAATGTGGTGGGTGCGAATCCCGGTCAGATAAATATTTTGATGATTCATTTAATTTATTAGAGCTCCAAGCAATGCTCAAGCAACGCTCGGTTACCAGGTACCTGTAGAATAGGAGTAGGCAACAGAAACACTTCTAGACTGCTGTATAACAGACCCACTCTGGTCGGTCGGTATTGGAATGGCAGTGGAAGCTTGAGCCATTCCATGACTGGTTCCGACACCGATCCACTCCACGAGTGTGCGTGTATAATATTTAGTATTATAATGTCAATACACTCCAGTACCTACTATCAATTATATTGACAGATATTTTGGTAGTTTTTATAGATACAATTACTTACAATTACTCAATTCTGTTTGTATAGCCGTCATATATTCCACGCCCCGTACGGCATACTTCAGAGCTTTGTGTTCCAGTTCTAAGCTCCTGTCCGTTTCGTCTTTATCCGGGTCTAATATGGTGACCTGGAAAATTCTGTTTTATATTATGAAGTCAGGTTTTAATAATATTTAAAAAGTAGGCTAGCTTATATTGAGGAGTAGCCACACAATTATACTTAGGGACTCTTTCAGTCTTATTATGTGTTAGGCGATAGCTTAAATGTTTTGTTGCAGCTAGGGTTGCCAGGGGTTAAAATCGAAGAGCCCGTTGCAAGTGTTAAAAAATCCTGATATCATTGAAAAAGTCCGGTCCGGTACTTTATCAAAGTTGTTGTTCAAATGTATGATCACATTGTTACCCACATTTCTTGCAGCACCTCCAAAATTTACATTAGCGTTATCGCCAGCGTGAAAGACACGCATTTTTTTTTTAAATTATACTTTTAGTAGATCATTGGCAATTGTTATCATTGACTATTTATTGACATGATTAAAAATCCGGTCTCGAATGAAATCCGGGCGGAGTCCGGTCTATATCCTTAAAATCCGATCTAGACCGGATTTATCCGGTCAGATGGTACAGGTCGCGCAACGAATTAAGATCTTTCGACAAAAGTAGAGGGGGTATGCGCAGAAGTCAGTTTTTGGGTGTGTTTGGCGGTAGCGGGCTCGGGCGGGGAGGTGTGGATGCGCCGAACGCATGCCGAACGTAGCTATCGACACGCTATTGGTACGTTAGTAATATGTATTCTTTGATAATGGTCATATGCGCGAACGATCCCCTCCACTTTCACTGAGCGCTCATAAACCGTTGCGCGACCTATAACCCTAGTTGCTAGCCTAGCTTCCTTTATATTGTGTGACAGAGACAAAATATTTATGTGCTATCTGACATTTCTCATTAGATTGTGCAACAGGCGCGCATAATAATTTGTGTATAATGTGGCGGACCAATCAGCGCACAGTCCTGAATCGCGCTATCGAAGTTTTCTAAGATCGGCGATATATATAGAACATCTGAAAACTAGAGTCCGACCGAAACTGGTTTTCCGGCCGAAACCGAAACTGAAACCGAATATTCGGCCGTGGCTTCAGTTTCGGCCGAAACCGAAACTCACGTGGTCAAGTAAAAAATTCCTTAAAATACTGAAATTTGGTGCATTTACCCATTATTCTGCATTAATTAGGGCATGAAATGGAAACACGGTATATTGATTTTGTTGTAATCATTTATTTAATATAATATTTAAAAAAAAACTTGAGAGGTGTCAAGGGACACCCGAATGGAACGAAGTTCCGGATGAAAATATCTGGCTTGTTTTCTATAAGAGAGAGAGAGAGAGAGAGACAGACAGAGAAACATGCGACGCCGCACAGCTTACAATAGCTTAATATAGCAAAAACAAAAAAAAAATGACATACAGACAGACAATTGTACATGTATATATAAAATAAATAATAATACAATATCCGAACCGATATTATCCATACATACATTACATACATACATACATACATACATACATCAATATAATAAATGTATACGCGTAAATATTTAATTTGTATAAAAAATAAAATTATCTTTTGTAATTAAAAAAGTGTCGTGACAACTTTTCGTAAGAATTTTTTCCGTCTAGCCCCCTTTCACAACGCGCGATAAGGAACTTCGTTCCAATATTATTTATTTTTTAAACACTTCACATTTTTCATTTACAATCTCTTTTTTACATGTGACTTGATTTGTTAGTAACAATAAAACAAAGTTACTGACTCAATATTTAACTATATAAATCATTCAAGTACAGAAACGAAACAAAAACTTATATGTAATCAGTTCTATCAAAACAACCTCTAAAGAATGTTTGCGTCGGGCGATAATGCACTGACTAAGTTGTGTTGCTACAGAGCTATCCGAACGGCGCACGACAATTCCCGAACAGGGCCGCCAGCGTCCGCCAAAGCGTTGCCGCAAGAAACGAAGTTAGGCGAGCGTATACGACAACTTCCGAAATCAGTTTCGGTTTCGGCAAAAGTTTCGGCCACTTTTGGCCGAAACCGAAACTGCCGCCGAAAGTTGATTTTTGGCCGAAACTCGGCCGAAACCGAACTTTCGGTCGGACACTACTGAAAACCACTACAGTGGGCTTCGGCCTGACCGAGCATAGCACTTCGCTCGGTCGGAGATCTCCCTTTGGGGCTTCCACATATTTCCACAATAACATCATTAAGTATCAACCACTGACACCTCCGGACATCAGTATCTCCCAAGAAGGCTGCAGCAGTGGCGTAGGGTTCCTATAACTCCATTCCTATCGGCTTCCCTTGTCACTTACCTTTTGCAAACCTTCATAGAAATCCCTACCTATTATATACAGGCTCCGGCTTCCCTATGAAAGAGAAGCAGTCTTCGCCACTGGGCTGCAGTACAATATGTGTCCCTTATGGCCCGTTTTAATAACCCATCTATCTATAACTATTTGTTAGAAACGTCAATTTGTATCGCAAAATACCGGCAAATTATTGAATGACGACGTTTTTAACAAATAGTTATACATAGCTTGGTTATTGAAACGGGCCGTTAGTGAGGTAAGGCAGGCGTAACACGCTTGAGAAGTTTATTTGTTTCTGATGATGTTTCAATATACACGAAGAAAAAACGCTTTAGAATTTTAAATTAATAATAATTAACTGCTGCTACTAGCTTAACTTGACAAATATTAAGGCCTCACAGAAAACCGGCCTGAAATAATGATTGACGAATAATTGAGGGCACCAGAGGCCAAAGTCGGGGACGCACTTGTGCCAACGCTAGTATTCTGATGTCAATGGGCAACCGCTTACTATTAGGCGAAACTTCTGCTATTTTCCCGGTCTATTTTATTTCTATATAAAAAAACTAAGCACTTACATCAGTATTCCAGTCGTGCTCCTCCGCCATGGCGCCGATGTCGAGCTCCGCCTTCATAAACATCAACACTGCATTTACTAGTTTGTGATTTAGAGTGTGCGGCTGAAACAAAAGGATTATACATATACCAGCTGATGCTCGCGGCTCCGTCCGCGTATAAAGTACAGTAACCTACAGGAACCTTATATGTCCCGCGATAAAAAGTAGCCTATATCCTTACCCGTGGTTTACTTTATATCTGTGCCAAATTTCATGATAATCGGCTTAGTAGTTTTTGCGTGAAACTGTAAATAAAGTATCCCACGGGAACCGTACATTTCCCCGCGATAAAAAGTAGCCTATGTCCTTTCTCAGGCTGTGTACCAAATTTCATTTAAATCGGTTCAGTAGTTTTGGCGTGAGACGGACAAACAGACAGGCACACACACTTTCCCATTTATAATATTACTAGTATGGAAGATAAGTCAAATGATGATTGGGTTTGATGAAGTACATAATACATACTTTAAACATACTACATACATACACTACATACATAATACATAATAAACCATAGACTTTTTGGCATTTTCTTTTTTTCATAATTGAATAGTACTCTTAAATACGAGTAAGTTCTCAAAAGAAATAGCATATTAAAAATCAATACCTCAAAGGTACAGCGATTTGTTTTCAGAATTTCGCTAGTCTCATAATGACAGACAATGTACTTATACAGGATAATTATTCCACCAGTACAATAAATCAACATACGCAATAGTTGTCAAAAATGAAAAATACTAGCGGATTTTGTTACTACCCCTTTAGAACAAAAAAACAAAATTATCAATCCCCGAACTTATCCGCTAAACTTATAAAAAATGTGGATGCATTACGCATATTCTATCGATGCTTTGTTGCCAACTCGTGCGCCGCCCGGCCGATCGCTTACCCCACCCCGCCGCCAAGTTAGTGCGCCCATGCGGTATTAGATTGGTTAAGTATAGGATAAATTAATTGAAATGAAAAAAAAAAAAAAAAATTTTTTGTGAAATGTACGTACTCTATTATCGATACCAATGATCGATAAAATTTATTGTACCAATGAAAAAGTATTCCTGTATATAAAAAGGACGAATCCCGAAAGACATACAGAATATGGTTCTACTTCTACTGTTATTGGAGTGTCGCATTCTCGTCCTTGCTCTTGTCCAGATTTCTAACGAGAAACGACTTCAGACGTGTCGCGAAAATTCTTGCAGTGAGTAGTTCCATATAGATTATGCATGTTCTATGTATACTATTATATATTATATTATGCTCTATACTATATATGTGACCATATCAAAAAGACAAATGGAGGTCCAAAGTCTGTATAGTCTATAGACTGATAGAGGTAGATGCATGATCTATAGATCATGGTTTAATAGGCAAAAGCTGGTTAATAATAAACGAAGCATGTAACTTACAGGTTCCCCCTCAAATCTCTTCAACGACTGAATGACCACCTCTTTAAATATATCTACATCGAAAGTCCTTATTCGTGTTGCGTCCATTATAATTTCATACAGTACTTCTAAGATATACTCCCTTTTTTCTTCTGGAAATGACAAACATTTTAAATAAGTGCTTTGTACTAGCGATGTTAAGGATTTCGGATCTACATTCGGATACGAAAATGAGAATATAACGCCGGTTATAGACATGTAAATATTTCGGTATAGGTATCCACAAATTTCTGATGATTTTGGATAAGGATAGGAGAAGACAAAACACTGTATAACTATTCAAAGCTTATAAAGCGTTTATTAGTAAGGGGGTAACGGTTTTTAGAGGAGTTACGTCACACACATCCATTGACTAGACCACGCGTCTCATCATTTGTATAGAAACCAATCGTGCCATTATTTTTCTACCTGCTGTGACGTCACAAGAGCGATTAGTGATAACTCCCCGTCCCCAAGTAAACGATTCAAAGGCCGTTTAGTTTTCGTTTGACGTTTGGCACCGAGAATATTCGAGAGGAAATAGCGCCGAAGGAAGTAAATTTTACTCCTCTTGTACACGCAAAGTTACACGCGAAGCACTTGCGTGGACTTAGGTCTAGTCAATATATGTCTGTGAGGTAGGTACATCAGGCCGCCTAGAGTTCGGATGATCGATGTTCCGTCTAATCGACTCTTATGTATTAACATTATAGACACATGCACTAAAGCACAAAGATTACTTTACCTGTTATCCAGTCCGTCTCGTCTTTCCTTTTCTCGTGTAAGCCTAGAAGATAATACACGGACTTGCAAACCCCAGATATCGGTTTCACAGACGGCCAGTGCTGCATGTACATTCTGTGTTCATACAGCAAAAGTTCACTGAAAATGTGAATGAATATGTTACAAAATATATAAAGTGCTTTGTTAGATTGGATATTAACAATTGGTAATTTGAAAAAAATATATAACATATTGATTATTTTTATGTATTTAAAAAAAAAATTATTAATGATAGGTACTCATAGATATTCAATGCGACAAACTTGAAATTTTTTTTTTCAATTAAATATAAATAAAAATTGATAAAATTTTAAAGTCACGTGACTTTAAACGCACCACAATCTGTCACCATTGTTGTGACGTCATATTGTTAAAACTGTTTAATGAAAAGTCAAGAAAACAACATAATTTTTAATTTCGAACACGACATACACGATCGCCAGTTGCGATATCCTAGTGAAAACTAACATTAGGACGTCACACGCCCCCGGGTTTCTTCAGGAGCTGTCAGCGTGTTTTCGGTACTGGATTCAAAAATTTTGAATTTTTATTTTGATATAACTTTTGAATTATTGCGAAATATAAAAATAGTTTTGTTATAAAACTTATATGATCTTTCCATTTAACAAAAAAAAAAATCACTCAAATTCCCAATTATTAAACTAAAATTAACTAAAATCGGTTTGTTTTTATAATTACATAGTTTAAAAGGTCTTACCAAAATTTAACATCCTGAATGACCGGCTTCAAGTTTTCATGTTGCATTTCATTGAGAATCTGCATACAAACGTCTAAACTTGTCATACACCTCAATTTATCTAATTTCTCTCCATCGTCGGAGATATTCGTTGATTTAATATTATTCACTAAATCCATATACTTTTGTACATTCAGAGATTCCGGCAAGGCGAAAATCATACTCAAGTAAGCACTTGTCATAGCTTCATCGAGTAATTGCATGTCCAACTCACTTATACCTTTGTTATAAAAAGCCCTGCTTATGCTCTTCTTGTCTAAACTCTCTTTTGGTCCTCTTATTTCATGTTTTAAATATATGTTGAACAATTTAATAGAAAACTCACACTGTTTCATAGGATGGAGTGATATAGCAGTGTTATGTATATCGGCTTGTAGTTTTTTAAAACATTTAGAATAATTCGGACATCCCATTTCTTGTAGATTCTCTAATATATTATACTGTTTTTCGACTATTAAAAAATATGTGGGTAGTATTGATTCCAAATGTTCACCGCTGTTTATATTCGTAATAAATGACTTTGTTAGAAATGACACACGAAGAGCATCGTGTAACCCAGTTTTAACGAAGCAGCCTTCACATTTCAGTAGCTGTGTTGTATCCTTCAATTTTTGTAGTAAAATAATTATGAATTCTAAACATCCATTTACCGATGACATGCTCTGCTTAAATTTTCCACTCTCAATGTAAATTCTCACTAACTGAGATAGAAATGGATACGTTGCCTTCATAGCTTCAGTATAGTTTTCATTTTCAGTTGATTTACACAAATCAATGAGATTATTAAATACCATATTAGTAACATTTGAATTTTCCTTGAATATACAGCAAAATGAACTTAAATAAAACTTTTGAAAGCAAGCATATAAATCCTTTCTATGGCCTAACATATTAATACATGTCTGTACAACATTCTCTAATTGTAAATCTTTGTATTTAATCTTTGATGCATTTTCTATTACAACACATAGGCAATCACTAAATTTACTATACAAGTCCATAGTGTTTTCATCGGATAAAGTTTTAAAATTATTTACATCAGTCTTGGATAAACATTGGAAAATATTTTGGTATATTATATTCAATTCTTTGGGTGAATCAGTAAAAATTAAGTACATCTTTTTTACAACATACGATAAGACATTGGAACAAAACTGTGTTATTTCAAAAATATTGACAATCTTTAAAATGTCCTGAGCAAGAGCTGGCAAGAGTTTGGCAACTGATAATTTTGTTTTTAGTCTCTCTATATAAGTGATTCTATCGGCGACAATGTTCCAATAGGTTTTATAATATTCTTTTATCAACTTCTTCTTCTCAAATGGCATGTATGACAACTTAAGTAGGAGTTCTGGAGGAGCACTAGTTCCCTGAAACATATTTAAAAATACATATTATATCCATTGCATAGAAAGTAATTGCATTTATAATACACTAGCATTTATTGCCTGAAGCTTCACCTGCATGAAATCAGAATTTAAATTTACATCCCCTATTTTACCCCCTTCAGGGTTGAATTTTTTAAAAAACTTCCTTAGTGGATGCCTAAGTAATATAAGAATAACTTTATTTTGTACTAGATACTAGACTAGATGCTGCCCACGACTTTGTATGTGCAAAAAAGCTAATCCCACGGAAACCGTAAATTTTGCCGCAATAAAAAGTAGCCTATGTCCTTGGGGTCCAATCTATATTTGAGCCAAATTTTATCAAAATCGGTCCAGTAGTTTCGGAGCCTATTCAATGCAAACAAACAAACATACAAACTTTTCCTCTTTATAAAATATATTAGTATTAATGATAGATACATTTATTTATGTATAGATAGATAAATTACTTTATTGTTCCTTTACCTCCATTTTTGAAATAAATAGTCAGCATCACCTCTGTTTATTTCTATTATAGTCAACAGTCTGCATTGAACTTATTTACATTATATTCTATTGAAAACTTAATAAATACCTTCCTAATGATGTGCCTGTGTAAGTGGAAGACATACGCCAGTGCCTTAGACTCATCTGCACCCTCCAACCCGCGAGCCTCTCTCGCACACTCTATTGTCAACATCAGAAGGTCCTTGTCTTTCACAGTTTTGCTCCATGATGGCACCCTTTCTATGTTTCTGGAATATGCCTTTAAATTTTAACAGCTCAGTATGAAATATTTGGGGCGAAAAATCTATTTTTTATAATATATGTAGTCTGTTGTTTTCTATAAAAGTTATGTAGATTCAGGGTTAGGCTTTAGTCTCAATTTTAATAGAGGAAAAAGTATGTAGCGTGTGAGGGTATCAAATAAATATATTAATTAAATTACTACACATATAAATACCTGCATAAAATACACAAAACATTCAAAGAAAACGGTGTTCTATCTTTCGAAGTTAAGGTGCTAGTTATATCCTTATATTGAGCGTAAACTTTCACTAAATCAGTGTCATCACTATCAACTCCACGAGCTTTTAGTTTTAATAAAAGCTTATTCACTTCCATTTTGTAAACAATTTTTGTTTCAACACATTAAAATCATCATTTGGAACGAAAATCAAAATATCGTTGTCGGTTGGAAAATGACGTTTAATTTTTTTTCGGAAGATTATGGAATATGGTGTAAAGATGGTGTAAAGTTTGCCAATCATTCTTATGCACAGTGTACACTGTACACATGACGTTTTCGGCATCGAAACTCCCCCGAGGCAGGGCAACACCTACTGATATTCAGAGCAGATATGAGATGGGCAGGAGCCAGGGCATCCTTTGAGTATGGAGCATGGAGCGTGTCATCGGTATAAGAGCGTTTTCACAATGTTATGGTCCGATATCCTTAAACAATGTACCTATCGCGTCAATCAATATGACGCAGGTAAATACCTATGTTTCATAAAAAAATAATAAGTACGTGCCTCTCACGTTATCGACCGAAATATATTTTCACTACGTGACGGAATATAAAACCTGTGCTTTATATTCCGTGTTTCGCTACATATATTAATTACGTATAATGTGATTATTATAACGCTCTCATCAAACCTATCCTTTGACCATTCATAAACAGTGAAAAAAAAAAACAGTTTGTTATTTTTGAAAATGTCAAAAATGCCGCCATCGGGCATCAAAAGCGAACTATAATGTTCTGTGAAGCGAACATGCGAATTGCAAAGAACTCTCAAGATTTATTGTAATGCTATTTTGAATTATTGGAATACAAATTATTATGCTTTACGCATATAATTCTAAAAACATATTTAACATTAGGTATTTAAATCATTAATCGAATGCTGTAATGTAAGTATCTCACCGCCTTAAAAATTATTATTCTCACTATGTATTGTTTTGTGATTTTATTGATGTAAGACAACGAAATTTTCTAAATATGTGTTCAATTACTCTATGTCTAGTCTAAAATCTAGACCAGCAATGCTAACTTTTGTTTCTATCTTTTCAGAAAAATGAAATTATCAACCAAATATTATTTTATACTGTTGTCCACTGTGGCTATCTACTATGTCATTTCTAAAATTGTTTTCGATAAGATATATGAAACCATTCTTATCGTGGTGGACGAGTTGTTTCATATTCCACAAGGCTTATCATACTGCAATGGAAACTTCAGTCACTGGGACCCGAAAATAACAACTCTACCTGGACTCTATCTACTTAGTACACCAATAGGCTTATACTTAGAGTGTAATTCTTATAACTTAAGATTTCTCAACTTAATCGGTTCATGTCTAAATCTTGTAATTTTTTCATCTATACTCAAATTCATTTATGGTAATAATACTGAAAGTCAATTTAAAATTGTGTTGCAAGCTCTCAATCTTGCAATTTTGCCTCCTCTGTACTTCTTTTCTCACATTTACTACACTGATACACTATCTTTGACATTTTTGTTGATTTATTCAAGATTATGCCTCAATAACAGGAGCAAAATCTTCATTTTTATATTCGGCTTGTGTAGTGTTATCATGAGACAAACTAACATTGTGTGGGTAGGGATGGTGTTAGGACATAAATTATTAGATATCCTAATTCGGAGCTCTAGAGTGTATGGCAATTCATATCTTACAAGAGCTAAAGTAAGCAAGAGATCTCCTATTGCTAGAGATATAGACTCGTCCAAATTAAAAAGATATTACGGATTATATGATGCCTTTGTAGCTTTGAAATATCATGTAACAACAAGTTTCCTTACAGTTTCAAAGTTTGTAACATATCAAGATTCATGTGTTATAATGCAACAGTGTCTCGTACTATCAGCGTTTGCCGCATTCATGTATATAAATGGCTCAATAGTTGTCGGAGATAAACAAGCACATAAACCAACAATTCATTTGCCCCAAATACTATACTTCTTGCTCTTTTATGGAGTGTTTGGCCTTCCATATGTAGTCGCTAAGCTTATATCAACACTAAAGTTAATTTTTACCAATAAACTACTTGCTCTGCTGCTTGGAATTATCATGGCAATAGTTGTACATTTCAATACGTCTGTTCATCCATATTTATTAGCTGATAATCGTCACTATGTGTTCTACATATGGAATCGATGGTTCGGCAAATATGATTACGCTATCTATGCGACAATTCCAGTTTACATATTCCTGATATTTAGTTTATATGATAACTTAAAGGATCAGAACTGTATATCTTTTCTATTACCTTATGCGGCCTGTGCTTCGGTTGTACTAGGTCTTCAAAAGTTGGTGGATTTGAGGTACTTCTTGGTGCCATATATAGTTTTAAGATTAAGATTTATAAGACCGTCATTTAAGATTGTTGTTTTTGAGTTTATTTGGTATGTACTTTTGAACATTGTGACATTGTATATATTTTTCACAAAGAAAATTATCTGGTCTGATTTTGAAGAAGCACAAAGAATAATTTGGTAATGTTTATTTATATTTTTTTGTTATTTTAAAAAAATGCCTCTTTCAATATGATTCTCAATGCACAAACAAAAACAAAAATGCAATACATAGTATGCATTTTTGTTTGTCTAATGAAGTCATATTTGTGTAATCTAGTTTATGTAACAAAATTGTTTTAAGTAAATAAGTGGTATTTAGACAGTATTTAAATACTTAAATACTGACTAAATACGCCTTATTTATGCTAATCAATCAGTGTCCTTGCCACCTGGGCCCCGATTCTCGTGCTTCGAATATCGGTTCGATTGTCAGTCTGTCCTGCTCGCGCACGTATGATTTGACGCCTGTGTGAATGAGTCAGCGCGAGAATCTAATCGAGATTCGAGGTACGAGAATTGAGGCCCTGACAGTAATATTTCAAAAGTATCCATCAAAGAAAAATTGCTAATCTATTAAATATTTAGTTGTTTAAAATTATACAATAAATGATTCAGACTTCATTAACTTTATTTACAATTCTAATTTTGATTATGTAAATATGATTTAATATTATGCTTATAAGGTAATAAATGTTAAGTAAAAGTCAATGTTTAATATAATAGTTGTTATAGAATATTAAAAATGTTCAAAGACTAATTATGTAATATTTTGTGTAATTTTATGTGATAAGTGAATCAATTTATTTTTTTCTAATTGTAATATTTTTAAATACATGAATATCAAATTAAGTGACTATCTTTTATTGCAATATCTGTTCCTATCAAAGTTTTTAATTATTATTGTTATATTATGATATTTCATTATGTATGTATTTAAAACTAGCTGTCTCGACACACATTCTTCTGTCTTAAATATGAATTTGAATGAATAAATAACCACACCTACAATGCAACCTACATCCTAGTCTTGCACCTACTCCTACACCATTTTCAATATTTTTCACTGTTTAAACCTTCCCTGAACTTCTGCAATTATTTCAAGATCAAAATGAGCCAAAACGGGCCAGCCTTTCTCGAGTTTTGAGTCCCTCGGGAACAGGATAAAAAGTATCCAATTTCCTTCTGGTTTGAAGATACCTCCCCACTAATTTTCAGCCAAATCGGTTCAGCCATTCTTGAGTTATAAATAGTGTAACTAATACGACTTTGTTTAATATATATAGATATACTTATTATCCATAGACTTCTTAAATATTATTGTAGTCACAAAGAAATTGCAAAATCTCTAAATATTAGTAAAGAAGTGTACCTTCATCATACGGGGCCTGGAGGCAGTATAACTACTTTTAGGGTTGGACCTCATCTGGCAGCACGGAATCGCATTTTTTCCGCCTGTGCTACCTCGTGCTGCAGTGTGCTGCCGCATGCGAACGCGCGCTGTCGCATTCCGCAGACAAAAAAGGTAACAGCGATAGCAAGTGATCGGCGGTGAAAGGATGCGTTAGCATGCTATCGCGCGCTTCAGCGTTCCGGAGTCTCCCTGTCGACCATTGCATTTTGTCCGTGATGCCGATCGCCTCGAGGATTCCGCCGCGTGCTATCGCATTATGCTTTCTGTCTCGGTCTAGCAAATGGCAGTTCTAAGCGACAGAAAGAGAAAGGGCGACGGAAACAGGCGATTCCGTGCTGCCAGATGAGGTCCAATCCTTATTCTATGTATGGGAGGATTCAAAAACATGTTAAAACATTCATAGTATTTATTTTACGATTACTTTAAATAGGTTACATATAAAAATATTTTAATAATAAAATACGATAGTTAATAAAAATATTATGCATGATAATACTAGTGATTGAACAATACTAGAAGAGATCTAAATCGGTGTTGAACTTGCCACCATTTTAATATAATCATGACATCATCAAAGTAACAGCCTGTGAATAGGAGGGCTCTTCAATATATTTTGATATTTAAAACCGACGGTAAAATGTTCGTATTTTAAATTTACAGACATTGGGGGCCATCCACATATTACGTCACGCAAAATTTCGACTTTTTGAACCCCCACCCTATGTCACGCTTTTTAGTATCCCTGTACCTGTATTTAACATGTACTGTCACATTTAGTATGACCCCCCCCCCCATGCGCTGTGACGTAATATGTGGATGGACCCATAACACTTGGTCACAATACTCAGCTTGTTATAAGTTTTGACTTTATAAAAGGTTTTCACTGTACATTCAATTATATTCAAACAATATTTGTTTATAATATTATGCATACCTACGTTGTATAAAAATTTGATTAATATTAAATAACATTATTGCAAAATGTATTTACTATCGACAAAGTTGCCGCTCGAGTCTCGACCATCGCCGTTGAATCGTGGGCACGCAACGTACGTATTACCACGTAGTTTAACCACGTCTGCAGTCGTCTGCGGTCACTTCCTTTGTGTTTAAATATTTTGAGGCGTCCTAGTACAAAGTTATGAAACTGATCGAGCAGGAATTTTGTCGATATCGTACAGTCAAAGACAGATCCGGTGTGCCACTTTTGAACCACTGTTTTACGTAAGTTGTACATCTGTATACGACTGTACATAATTAAATTAAAGCAATATATAGAATTAAAAAACGAAATAGTATAAAACAGGAACTTATAATACTTGCTAAGCAAATTTTTAAAAATTTGGAACAACACACAGCCAATAAGCAATAAATCAAGAACAATAACTTACTCTATTAAAATAACAAATTATTATGGAATAAAAGCTTGCTGTACGTATAAATATTTTCTTAGACTCAAACATAATAATATTTTCTTTTTTTTTGACATGACAACGTCTTATAATTCGATGGAGCCGGCTGCACGCACGAAAACCATGACGCATGCGGCGTTACCTCGCTCTGAGGCGTTCCGTTTAAGACTTGAAGTGCAAGCGAGAGCGCGGAACGAGCGACAAAGAGGCACAATCGGCCTCCGCGTTCGGCAGCGTTCTTATGACGTTGTCACGTTCAACTATCGTCAGTAAACCGACTTTACAGACAACCGATTATTTTTTTTCAACATTGTAGCTGCTATTTCTTAACTAGTATGTAAGTATACTGTTATACAGTTTATCTTATTACAGATTTGTGCTCAAAGTTCTTATGAACCTGCCATCAAACTTAAAAATAATCAGTAGATAATTGAAAACTATACAAGTATAACTAATTACAAGCATAATTTTAAACATTAAAGTCACAACTATAATATATTTCACTGTAAAAATGTTTAACATTAATAACTGTTGATACCATTTAAATAATTGCGTATGTAAAAATACTGGATACAGTTACATCTTTAGGAAGGAATGAGTTACTTTAAAGCATATAATAATAATGTACTTTAATATAAATATATCGTGTTATATCTCTATAAACATCTGTTCAATAAACATAAATAAAAAATATTGAATTCATAACTACAACAACAATAATTATCACAAACATTCACAAATTTTCATTGATTAAATAATATTAATTTATGTATATTAAAATTTAAGAAATATAACATTTAACTTACATTCTAAGACTGTTGTTTAATTTAGAAATAGAAACAAGGGCATAACACCTCACATTGGAAATTCTGTCGAAGTTTTAATTGTTATATGGTAACATTGCAAATCTTTCTTTAAATTCTAAATTGTTGTAGTTATTAAAGTGTATTTACTTATGGTGCTCCCACACTGCTGTTAGACAATGTTTACTTATGTCAATAAACATTTGTTTACAAACATTTGATCACAATGTGAAAAAATGTTTTCATGTTAGGTAATGGACTAAGATCCCTGCCGGCTGCCCGCCAGATTCCCCCTTATATTCTTACTGATAAAATGAATGCCATATTGTAGTATTAACTATTAGGGGCCACATATCATCCACATATTTTTGACAACCCTATGTCACGCTGTTTAGTATCCCCGTACCTGTATTTAACATGTACCTACTGTCACATTTAGTATGACCCCCCCCCCCCCTTCCCCCATGCGCTGTGACGTAATACGTGGATGGAGCCTTAGTTAATAGTTATGTACAATTAACGTATGCATACCCGCCAGATTGTGCCGTGGACCAAATTTAGGTACCTACAAGGCGCTAAAGTTGCGAAACTTTTTCTTACAGTTTCTCACAAAATGTAACAATTGATAACATTTTTTAGTAAATGTTTGTAAACATTTTCTAACGGCAGTGTGGAAGCACCAATCACCATTGGTAGGGAATATGCATGTATTTTTTTTTATCTTTTTAAACGTTTCCACTGGTTATAACATTACCAAAAAAATATATAACACATCCAAAATATTATCCATTAAGCTGGGAAAAATGTTTAAAATTCACTATAATTTTTGCGCGGTTTAAACACGCCATTTTCGCGGGCTTGGGTTTTGACGTCATCGTACACGAAAAAGACAGTTGACAGTTAAAATCGTAGATGAGTCAGAGCATAGAATTCAATAAACGTCAGTCATGTCATTGTCATGAAAGACAGCGTCGTGTAGTGTGACGTCACACACGCGCGTCACCATTGGTCACGACTCGCGACCAATGGTGACGCGTTTCGGAATTTTAAATATCCCGGGCAGATTTTGCATTTTTTATACATTTTTTTTTCGGTTTAAATAAGAACTAAATTTTAAAAAATCCTTTTAGTTATAATGTGACGACAATAAAGAACAGGGAAAAAAATATTTCAGGCAAATTAAATTTTCATGCATATTCCCTATTGGTACGAGTATAAGTTATGTACACCAAATTAATAATTGGAACTCAAATAGATTAGAAATACGTATTATGTCTTAATTCCGAATACAAATTGCATTACAATACTTTATAAGTAGAATAAAATTCCAAGTATTATGCATCACTAGTCATTTAAAAAAATAAGTACAAAATAATTACAGGCAAGGCGTCATTTTAAAAAAGTAAGTACAAAATAGGTAATTACCCCACCAATATAATTTTTAAATTATCACTTACAGCAATATCATAATAAAAAGGAACTTAGTATTTTTAAGGAAGTCAAATTAACAGTTGGCTACTTAATAAAAATTAGTCAATAAATACTGAAAAATGAATACTTGGAAGTTGGTAGTCATTGGTGTAATATTTGTTATTCTTGGTAAAGTTTTGATCCAGTAGAAACTATGAACAATTTATAAAAATGCCTAAAATCTTTGGTTAAACAATTTTATCACTAGTCAAACAATAGTTTCAATAGAAATACTAATATTATTTTAGAAATTCAATTTCAAAAATTCCTCTACTGGATCTGATATGTCCTACTAATCTTTGTTTAAAATCATCTCTATCAATTAACGAATGCTGCCATTATTGTTGTAAATAACATTTACGTATCCTAGCAACACTAAAAATGTAGCTAGCTTTAATTAAAATAAAAAATTCAAAAACGAGATCAATAGGTTAAATCCACTTATCTTCTTTCCTTCCTAATAACGGAGTGGCTTCGGATTTCTGGTCCTTAGTGGGACTTATGTCCGGTTTTCCGTTGAAATGCTTCGCTGCGACATTTGACACTACGTACGGTACGCCGGAGAGATCGGAAGACAGGGGGTTGTAGTACTGACGGTAACAGAATATGGAGATAGATAGACCCAGGAGAGAACCCACAAGAACATCTGAAAAAAGATTTTTTTTATATTTAATGCTAATGGCAACATATTTTTTTGTTATTACAGCTAGCTTCCAGAATGAAAAGTTTTTCCGTAGGAAAAACCGTGAAATATGTGTTAAGTAAGTGAGACACTGTAGGCTTGAGAGTGCAGAGTGATCGGGATCACCATTTCACGAGACAGGCCTATTCGCGCCAATAGGCGTTATTGTGTTGATTTCATAAGCCCCTGGGGGTTAAATCTAGAAAACGGACTTGTGATTCATCTCGAAAGTTTGTTTGTTTGACTGTCTTGCACGCGAAAACCGCTTGTTTAAATTAAAGGCATACTTTCAATTTAGCAAATAATCTTGTTTGTATTAGACTGGATTAACACATATTCTAATTTTTATCACGGAAAAAGCACAGTTCTGGCGGGAAAGATATTTCCTATTGCGCGAAAGAAGTTGCAAGAAACATCAATATAAGTTACCTTGCCAATGATGATGATAGTCACAGGTCCGCGACAGCGCTATGCAGGTGGCCAGCATGGCGGGGGCCAGCGCACACAGCACACGGAACCCCGAGCCGCGCCGGCGCGACAGCACGCCCAGCCGACCGCAGACCCACACGCCGGCGATGCCCAGCGAGCAGAATGATACTGGGAAACAAGAGTAGTTTTATGTGAAACCTTTCTTTATTTTGTGAAACTAATGTATCAAGCGGCGGCAGCGCCACGCACTGAAAATCCGATGTCGTTTAAATAACGTCTTTGAAAATCAATTACGGATACGTCGGGCACATTATTCACTACTTGTGTAAAGACATTTGGGCAAAAAAATAATTGTCATACTCTCCGCTAAGCGCAAACTCACCCATATAAAAAATAATGTTTTTTTCGAGTACAACAATTATTTTTAACTTAAGTCTAAAGGCCCCCACAGACGAGAGGCCGATCGTTTCAGCTGGAACTGACGTCAGTTCGGCCTGAACGGATTCGAGCACACACACGGAAAAAATCGCATCCAATCCAATTTACGTCAGTTCGGCCTGATCTGATTCGTGCCCACACACGGAACAGTCGCATCAGTCCATTCTGGTTTGCCGCGCGCTACGGTCGTGTTTATCAATTTTGTATTTAAACACCGCGAAAACTCATACAACGCTTGTACAAGATACACGCCCGCACGGCCGCGGCTCGGGCAAGAACTGAAGCGATTTGTCCACACACGGTCAGGACAGGCCGCGCGTTCAGGCCGATCGGTCAGGCCAGAATTAATGTTGCCAACTTAGTTATTTTACAAAATTTTACTAAATTGAGTATTTTATGCCCTCCTTGGTAGAAATTTAGTTATTAGTAGTGTTTAAGTAGGAAAGAGCCAGACAGTAATGATATGCAAAATAGCTACTAAATACGTAATATTTCCTAGTATATTTTAATTTAATGATAAAATTTATAATCAAATTCAATTAATGAAAAAAAATTAATATAATAAAAGCTAAAATGCAGTGGTTTTTGGGGGGCTTCAGGAATTCCTAAGTTAAGTAGCCTCTTTAGTAGTTTTTTAGTAGTTTTAGTAGAAATCGATACGAGTTTAGTAGTTTCACAAAAAAAGAGCTGGCAACACTGGAACGAATCGCTTCAGTCCGTACGGCCGCCTGATGCGATCTCGAAATTGCACACACACGATACGATTTTGCATCCGTTCAGGCCGAACTGAAGGTAGACCGGACCATGTATGGGGCCCCTAACACCCGTATCATTAGTTGTTTCCTCAGATCCGCCTCGACTCAACCTCATCTGAGGTACCCTTGAGAAGTTCCTCGAGTTTGGTATTCTTAAACATAATTTCTACCTCAGCTTTTCTCCTCCAGTAAGGTTGAGTGGAGATATGACATCATGGAAAAATATATTTTTTTATGTTAACACCAACAGTAACCATTAAAACTCGATCCAAATTTTACAGAATGATGAATATCTATGCGCTGTATAAATTATACGGAATTTCATAAAGGCAGTGGCGGATTTTCGTAAAGATCCAAAAAATCCTCCATGCTTATCTTTAAATAAGTATCCGTCTGTAATTGCGTAATTGCTTCAAATAATTCCACTCTGTTTGTAAAAAGAATTGACATAAATGTCGGAAATAGACGCTCGAGGGAGCCTCAAGGTACGTCTTGAAGTACCTTAAGATTGACAGTTGATTCCTCGACTCGCGTAAGAAAATTCCTCAAGTCGAGGGAATTTTGTTGAACTAATGATACAACTTTCGTGGATTGAGGTTGAGTCGAGTGGAGGAAATCTTGAGGTAACAACTAACGATATGGGTGTAAACGTCTTCACATAAGCAGTGAATCATGTACCCGAAATATCCGTAGCTGATTTTTCTAAACCTTATAGAACACTCGCTCGGCTTCCACACTGCACTATACAACTAATCCCTTATAGAGAGCTGAAAAGCTTACTGAGGACAGAATACTTCTACCAACAAGAACATAACCAAGAGATAATGTCAAACATTTATAACTGCATCCCAAAACCAATAAACAACGGACAATTTATACAAACCAATTTCCATGTTTAACATCTGCAACTTGAAGGTACTTAAATTTGATTGTGATTAACAAAATGAAAATTAATAATTTTATTTCTAAATGTAACTTAACAAGCCTTTTTCGGAAAGTTAACAGAAAAAGCTACTACTGGTTCAACAATAACCCGCTAAGAAAAACCGGCGTAAGAAACTCGCATTAAAGTATACAGTACTAGATGTTGCGCGCGACTTTTTGCGCGCAAAAGTTAATTTCGCAGAAACCGTACACTTTTCCGCGATAAAAAGTAGCCTATGCTCTTCCCTGTGGTCTACCCTACATCTGTGCCAAATTTCATCAAAATCGGTCCAGTAGTTTCGGAGCCTATTCGATGCAAACAAACAAACTTTTCCTCTTTATTATATTACTAGCTGACCCGGCAAACTTTGTTCTACCTTAGAGGCAATAAATGAGCAGATTTTGGATTTCATTAAGTGCAATTTTTCATTAGGATAATAGATATAATTAAAAAGAAATCAATTATTTTAATGATCGTTAAAATGGGCCATGTATTTTGGTACATGGGTTGCAATCTTCAGTAAAGCATCTTGTAATAGACGACACTTTTCGTTTTATTATCAGGCGCAAGAATAAATAACGCAGATTGTCTTCCGATCCGTGAATATGCCACATATAATTGATCAGGTGAAAAACATGGATTTTGTTAGATTCAGACCACAAACTTTCAAGGACTAAACTAACCTTGTGACTTATTAATGGTCATGGCGAATGCAAGACGGATCGCAAATTGAAGTCGTTTGAACTCAAACGGCATATCGGTATTCGGTAGGGATCATCAGGATCTTCGGAATGAGAACTTCTTCACCTTCGAATTTGCCTTTGAGTATCGTCGCGTAAATCACATTATTTGTAAATCCCTAAATCCCTTAATTACTAAATCCCCAAACATATTTTTCTGCGATAAATAGTAGCCTATGCTCTTCCTCGTAGTCTACTTTATGTCTATGCCAATTTTCATGATGATCGTTTAAGTAGTTTTACGTAAAAGCGTAAATACAGTTGTCCACAGGAACCGTACATTTCCCGCGATAAAAAGTAGCCTATGTCCTTCTCAGTGTTCTACTTTATATCTGTGCCAAATTTCATGATGATCGGTTAAGTAGTTTTTAAGTAAAAGCGTAAATACAGTATTCCACGGGAACCGTACATTTTCTGCAATAATAAGTAGCCTATGACCTTTCCCGTGCTCTACTTTATATCTGTGCAAAATTTCATAATGATCGGTTAAGTAGTTTTTGCGTAAAAGCGTAAATACAATATTCCACGGGAACCGTATATTTTCTTGCAATAAAAAGTAGCCTATGTCCTTCCTCGTGGTCTACTTTGTACCTATAGCAACTTTCATGATGATCGGGTAAGTAGTTACGTAAAAGCGTAAATACAGTATTCCACGGGAACCGTACATTTTTATGCAATAAAGAGTAACCTATATTCTTTCTCGTAGTCTACTTTATATCTGTGCCAAATTTCATGATGATCGGTTAAGTAGTTTTTACGTAAAAGCGTTAATACAGTATTCCACGGGAACCGTACATTTTCCCGCGATAAATAGTATCCTATGTCCTTTTCCTGGTTCTAAGCTACCTCCCTACCAATTTTCAGCCAAATCGGTTCAGCCGTTCTTGAGTTATAAATGGTGTAACTAACACGACTTTCTTTTATATATATAGATTAGTATAGAGAATGGAGAATTTTAGTTAGTACTTACTGCTGCTGTGGCCACTGGGGAACGATTTTCGTCCTTCTACAATATCTGCCAGGTCGCCCGTACACCGCTGGTCCTCTGTTTCTATACCATCAGGGTAGCAACGGTAAAAGAAGTCTGGACGGGGTCGACCTAGAAATATATCTTTTAATGTGACTTTTTTTAAAGTTCACAAAGTTTTCGCACAGAATTTCTAATTGACAAACGTACATATGACTATGACTAGATACATGTAATTTTCTTATACTTAAGACTAAAAACGTACATATTTTTTACGACTATGACTTTAGATACACATAATTTTCTTATACTTAAGACTAAAAACTTACCTACTATTAATTTAACCATGTCTGTTAGTACCCCTGTGATTCCCAGAGAGAGAGACCATGCAAGCAAGAACTAAAATGGAAGGTTTTATTATTTAGTACAATAAAATAATATTATAACACAAATCCATTATAAACTAGTTGATCCTGTGTTAGCTTTATTTATATTAGTAAAGTTTAATTTAACTAGTATTATGAATTAAAAGTATTACAATGCGTTTCAAATAAGAATAGGAATATCAATGACCTTTTTCTGTCAAATATCAATCGAAAAGTGCAGCTTGCAGAAAAATTTATTTGCATATCAATATTATACAATAGTCTTGCATCGAATTAAAAAATGTACATGCCCATCTCACATAATATGGATAATCTTTCTTCAGGTGATCAGCCTGCATTGTCTTACCATACTTGGAAACAATTTTTTTTTGTTGTTCCAATCGAATCGAAGCTACGACCTCTGAGTCCAGGGCCAATGCTGTAACCACTGGACCACGAAGGCTGGTAGTTATTATCATAAAAGTAATAATTCAAAACACTATGGTGCTGAATCAAGGCTGAATTGATCTTATTCTCATTTGAATCGCATTGTAATTTATTTATACATTCACCTCCAGAGCATCATTGCAATCGTTACACACGGCCCAAGCGATCAGTGACAGTATACAGGGGACCGACAGAACGATTGACCACAGCATGCCAGCAGGCACATAGGACTCATGCCTCGGAAACTTGCAGTTCATCTCCATCTCTGACGGGGGTATTATTCTGTTAAACGGCGTCATTGTTTCCATATAACTGCAATATTTAAAGTGGAAAACATTTTTTACAAATTATTACATAACATAGTTTTTCTAATTAATAATTTTGTTATTTTTTTATACATTCATAGAAATCATGAAAATGATGTAGTAATTTTTGCGACACCAAAAATCATAGTTTTGTAGTATAATATTATATACTAATATGTTTTAAACACTACAATTAGTGCAATAAGTAAGCAGAATAACAAGTATGCTACCTAAGTACATATTGTTTTAGTTTTGCTTTGTGTTTACATGAAATAATGCGAAGACAGCGAAATTTGATTCAAGTACTTTTTTTGTTTAGTATAAAGATGCCACGTAATGTATAAGCTGCTAAAAGCATTAGACAGACTCTTATCAATATTAGCCTAATGTATTTACGAGTAGATAAATTGTTATCAATTTATTTACATCTTATTAAGTTACTACACTGTTTTAATAACGTATTTTTAAAAGTTATTTTTAACATATGGATAAAATTTACCAAAAAGCAGACAGAAGAGCAATGCGAATAAGGATCTCGATAAATAAACTGGCACTGGCAGAACGAATTAGAGGCATTTTTATACTGTTTTATGTTTATTTCACATTAAAATAAATTATTTTCTACTCGCATTTCGCATGTCTGTATTTTCAAGAAAATGACATGACCTTCGCCAAATTGTCACTTTGACATTGACACTTTAATTATCGTTCGGAAACTTGTAAAAATACAATGTAAAAGTACAGCTTTAAATAGGTACTCTACCTACAGCTTTCATCGTTAGCAAAGCTACACATTAAAGGTCTGTAAAACTAAGGTAAAACTACACTATCAAAGAGTATATTATAGTTAATTATAATAATTATTATTATGTTATATATATATATATATATATATATATATATATATATATATATATATATATATATATATATTTAAATCGACGAAGACTTCTTGCGTCCTTACAAACCGCCACCCTGTAGCGTCCACTGTATGTGGCAAGATTTTACTTGTTATTAATGCGTATATGTGTAGTTTTTATCTGTATGATCTCAAGAGTCGACGTGGTATCCCGTTATTTTATGAAATATTAATATTCAGTTTTGGAAATTTCCTGGTCATTTACTACTTCCGTTCACCACCAAAGCTATCCAGCACACAGTATATATCTGTATACTTCTATACACTGCATGGATGCTAGTACTTCCGTTCACCACCAAAGCTATCCAGCACACAGTATATATCCGTATACTTCTATACACTGCATGGATGCTCTTACCTCCCATCAATTTGTTCAAATCAATTCCGTATAATGCCCTACATATATCACCAACATTATGCAGATAAAGCTACACCCTTCAATCTTTTATGAGATTGTGATTCCGATTACTGTTTTTGTATTTTTGTAAGAAGGGTTATGTTTTTCGCGCGTATCTTGTATGTATGTAAGTATGTATGTTAAATAGTCGTCTTTTTGATTTAAATCGACCAAGTGTGTGTTGGTTAAATTTAAAAAATCTAAAATAAAATAACTAATTTAAAAAAATAAAAACAACCCGACTGACGACCGACTTCATAATTTTTTTGTGTATGATTACTTTGGAAGTTTGTTTAATTTTTGTTTAAAAATAATAATTTTACAATTTTTTGTGACGTTTATAATTATCGAATATACGCCAAGCTTCCATTAGGTATTATAAATTAGTGTCCGACCGAGTGTTCGGTTTCGGTTTCGGTCGAGTTTCAGCAAAAAAACGTGTTTCGGTTTAGTTTTGGTTTTGCCGAAACTACGACCGAAACCGAAATTGCATTCTGCATGTGCATGAAGTTCTCGGGCTGTGATCGGTAATGTTCGACGCTTTTTTAAATTCCAACTAAGCAACGCGCGACGCGACGTTGACATTTTATAAGGTTTTGTTACAGGACATGATTTATTTAACTCCGTTGCATTTACTTGAGATGGGGTAAAAATAATAAAAGTAAGTATTTGATTTTACACATTTACAGTTGGTATACATAAAAAAACACTAACTCGCGCATTGTCTAAACGTCATTTTGAAATAGCTATTGTAGACCAATGCCGATAATTTTTGAAACAAAAAAAAGTATAGTAGGATGAAACCCACTGGAAAAGGAAAAAAATATAACAAATAATAAGGAAAAAATAAATTACGGGCGATTTGAGGTTGGGAAGTGTAAGGGGGTGAGTTACAAGGGGTAAAAAACGGCTTATCTCGATTTTCGGCAAAACTACGAGTCCTACGGAAAAAAGTAAAATAGCAAAGTAATTATAGGTGATAAAAAGATCTACAACGTTTGTACTTATTTACAGTTTTTTCACATAACTTCATAATTTATGTGAAAAATTCAACTAACCAAGTGTTCGTTCTTTTTTAATATTTATGTTATTACAAAAAAATTCACGACATTTGGTGAAAACGTACCCGTGTGTTTCAAATATATTGTAATTTTTTTTATTTAAAATATTTATTTTTTCACCTAATATCAAAAAATTAACCCTAATTTTCAGTCGAAAACTCTCACGTCAAAATATATATATTTTTTTTATTTTAAAGTCGGTGGGCTTTTTATTCGTTGAAATCTCTCTTTTCTGATAATGTAAAAAAAATTACATTACCACAGTAAAAGTTCTCAAAAAAATGCAAAGAAAAGAACAGGTAGTAATGCCCAGACCCGCTTAGCCCGTTCCCCACTTCTCTCTGAAATACCTTTTGATGGGCTAAAATTATCCGTAGGTTAAAAGTCCAAAACCGGTTTCTGCGCATGGCAACAGGTGCCCCCTGGTACATGCGAAACATCGACTTGCATAGAGACTGCGAATTAGTCACGATTAAAGCGTACATCAAAGAACTCGTAGAGAGATTCTTTGATAGAAGCAAAGTTCACCCAAATCCTCTTATTCGAAAGGCCCAGGACTACGAACATGACGCAATGACATTTAGATACCCCTTCAAACGGCCTAAGCATATCTTAGCCGATCCTATAGACCCGATCACAAAATACGTAACGTACTGTGTACAGTTACGTAAACACAAATCACACGCACCCGGTTTGTTAGTAAAGCACCGGGGTCGACGCCGGCGCCTACCCCGAGGACTCATATCAAACACTGACACACGTACCGACGTACAGACCGACCCTAATACGGGACCGAGCCCGAGCCCGAGCTCGAGCTCGCATCCCAGTAGCTTAGTGTCACTACCAAATAGTGTCCGCGACCGCGATATTGTTATAGAGAGCTCTACCAATACCGCGAACCTCATCGACATTAGGACTTACGCGCGCGAGTCATCCCGACCGTACGCGGAAGGGGAGAGGGACGGCCCTCTCAGTTCCGAAATCATTAACAACACGAGCTCCTCTATCGCGATAACTCCGCCGCTAGTTTTTGCTACCGCGCGCGAGCAACCTCACTCATCTGAGAGTGAGGAAGGGGTCGGACCCCTTAGCGGGGGGGACCCGAGTCCCTCCCGTCCTAAAAATAGCTTACCCGTAGCTGTCCCCAAAAACCGATCTGAACTTCACCCGGGTGAAGTTAGGGAGGGCCAACCCTCCCATTTACTCTAATCAAACCAACTAGCCACCAGGCTAGTTATAGTCCGATTACGCTAGAGCGGTCTTAACCCGACCGCTAGCATAGACCCTTTCGAAAAAAAAAAAATCCGTAGGTCACTCATGTATTTAAGCTATCTTAAAATAGCATAAATAAGCATCTATGGATATAATTTAAAGACGATTGGACAACTTACACAAAATATTGTAGATGAAGACATCTACAATATTTTGTAGATATCTTCTACTAAAATATTTTGTGCCTAGCTTCAATAAGAATTGAGGCTAGGCGGGTCTAGGTTATGTGAAAAAAATATAAATATAAAGTTTGCACGCCTCACACGCGTTTTATACTATAATCAGGAAACCGTAAGATGAAAAATCATCGCTTAAACAATGACTGATCTACCACAGCGTCAATACATATCCTTAAATAGAGCCAATAATATTATATTACACTAAATTATAAACAGTTTATTTGGAATATTGATATTTTTTTACATCTCTATCATTATCATCTAGTACAAAATAATTTATGTATGCATTACGAGTATGATACATCAGCATGTGACCCCTCTTGCCCCCATTAATACCGTATTTTGATGATTTTACAATAAAACAAGGTATGGTGACTACAATAAAGATTTCTTAGTGTTTTGTCATTTTTTATATATTTATTTACGTTTTTTTTTCTTGCATCCGTTGCACATAAAATATATAATATGCATTAAATGAACAATATAATGTAGCAAATATGTAACAAACAATATAAAAAAATATCGGCAAGCGGTATTGAGAAATGGGAAAATAATAAAAGAGAACGGGGAACGAATAAAACTGGTTATTCTATCAAAAAAATGTTAATTAATATATGTTAACCATTTAGAATTTAATAATGCCAAGCAACAGGGCTCATCCTTAGGATAAACGGAAACGTTTAAATAAAGATTCAACTCATTTCATTGCCCATATTTTTCTTAATTTATGGAACAAACAGACCTACGGACAGCTTTAGTTTTTTTTTATTATTTCATTTTATATTACATAAATTAAATTAAATAAGTAAAAAGCAAAACAGTCTACAGTCATGTTTGAAGTTCCTAGTTGTAAAAACATCAATTTTTCTATAAGTTTATTATTGAATTTCGGGTATTTCAACAGATTTATGTTGTGAACTTGTCACAACGCGGCTTTTCGAGAGTAGAGCACACCCGAGGCGTGCTTAAAGGTGTAGATCTTTCTATTAGGTACCTACAAATTTGCCATTTGACTTTTTCCATAGGACTTGTAGTTTTGCCAGAAATCGAGATAAACCGTTTTCTATCCTTAAAAACTCACTTCCTTACACTTCCCGACCTCAAATTGCCCGTAAAATACTTTTTCCTTTTATTTTTGTTAAATTCTCTTCCTTTTACAATGGGTTTCATCCTACTATAAGTTTTTTTTTTCACTTTTGACCATTTTCAAAGGTAAAAGCACTAGTCTATTAGGCTTACGAGGTGTTTGACTAGCTTGCATTGTGCCTAATTCGCTTAAGAACGACTTCAATTTAAGCCTGAAATTTTGTTCATAGATTAGAATGATGGAACGTTTGACCATATTTAACTGTCACACCGTTGACCGTACACGACAATGACACTTTTGCGATATTCTATTTTCTCATAATTATGAGAAAGCCATGCTTAGTTAATAAGGCTAACTCTCGTAACCTACTTCGCGATTTGATTTAGGTATAACGAGATAGTCGTTTCGTGAATTGGGCTAAGCTTAAAGTATTTAAGATCCGTTGTACATAATAATATAGCTGGTTTACAATAAACAATTGTAAATATTTTAGTGCTTTTTCGTGTTTTGCTCGCAACACAGATTTGTATAAATAAACTACTAAGCGGCAGTAAATCAAAAGCATGTTAGGACATGTCTAAGGAGGGTTTTGTAACTATCAACGCGCAATAGGCCTTCTTTGAATTACTTAAAAAGTTGTAGTTCGATTGCGCTCAAAATAAGTTCTCTAAAAGGTTTTTAGCATGATCTATCAGCATACAAACTTTCCAGTTTCTATCTCCTATAGTTTAAAAATGCCAGCGGGGGACCAAATTATAAAACCACTTTGGAAGCCGATTACTCGAAAATGGTTCTTTGTAAAAAAGTTATGTATGAAACCACGCCTTTATTTTAGATCTTTTCGACGATATCTCACATGATGGAGTAGAATGAAACAATATTTTTCATGCCTATTTCACATGTATGGAGGAGCCACCCCTCTAAAATATGAAATTATTATTATTTTATGATGTAGAACACGGATCTATACACAATATATAACTTTACCAAATCTCTCCCATTTATGTTCAAAATTACAGTAGCTAGAGGGGCAGACAGAAAGAAGGACTAACTGACGAAGCAAAACTATAAGGGTTCCTTGAATACTATGGAACCCTAAAAAGACTGACTGATTAAACTAACGTTTCCTTTATTTTTCTCTCAAAACATGATCCTTGTACCTACGGAAGTTTCGGTTGCGGCCGAAACTGAGACCGTTGCCGAAATTCGTTTTCGGTTTCGGTCGTAAAAACCAGCTTCGGTCAGACACTATTTTAAAAAAAAATGATGATGATGATTACTGTAACGTACATAGTGGCATATGCTTGCAGTTCTTAAAACAATAATGCCGAAATTTCCAAACGCGTATCTTTAAAGACTGAGGAGTTTTGTTCAGTTCTTTTGGATCCAGGGAATACCTTCTTATTATACAGGGTATAATCTTATTTTTTTGGTAGCATAATATGCTTAAGTTACTTCAGGAAAAGTCTAAATCACTATATTATATGTCTATATAAATTTTGAGGAGTTCCCTCGATTCCTCACGGATCCCATCATCAAGTTTCCATGTTAATGACAACAACAAAATAATTTTACAAAATATAAGTCCATAGACGGTAGAGTAACGTTTAAAGATCACCGTGTTGGTGAAAAATACTAGGAGAAGTACCTTTTGTATCATCATAATGTAATGATGTATGGTGTAATGGTGGTGGTGATAATGATGATCACTTAATTGCCATGGAAGCATATGCTTGCAGTTCTTTAAACAACGCTGAAATCCCCAAACATGTATCTATAAGGAGTCAGGAGTTCTGTTCTGTACTTTTGGATCCAGGGTATACCTTGGCGCAAAATCTTAATTTTTGGTAGCATAATATGCTTAGACTACTTCAGAAAAAGCCGAAATCGCCATAAGTATCCATATAAATTTTGATTCCTCATGGATCCCATCATCAGGTCACCACTTTTTTTTAAACGGGACTTTGAGTTATACCCTTTAGATCAAAAAAAGAATTTTGAAAATCGGTCCATAGACGGCTGAATTATCGTCTAACATACAAAA
This sequence comes from Glaucopsyche alexis, assembly GCA_905404095.1. Taxonomy (NCBI): domain Eukaryota; kingdom Metazoa; phylum Arthropoda; class Insecta; order Lepidoptera; family Lycaenidae; genus Glaucopsyche; species Glaucopsyche alexis. Next base: position 23,369,717 of record FR990044.1, read on the forward strand.
TAAGAATAAAATATTATACAGCCGAATACATAACCGCCTCCTTTTTTGGAAGTCGGTTAACAAAATATGCGATGCGACCGCGCTGCTGGCGCTGACGAACGGCTCGCTTCCCGCCCCCCGCGCGCCCCACACCCGTGCACCCTAAAAGGCCCCAGTAGGATCAAGGTGGTGTCCTGATATAAGAAAAATTCTGGACGCAAGATGATGCTCGTGGAGAACTGAAAAAAACTTTTTGTGTATATTTGGGGAGACGCAATATAATCGGTAAACTAAACGCTCAATATACGGTACAAAATATACGCTTCTCAGTAGCGCCCTCGAAATTCCACGCGGCCGATGGCTGAACTACGAAATACGCTGAAAATCATTCTAGTGATGAAATTGAGTCCATGCCAATTTTTTGCCTATGCATTCTAATGATGAAAAGACACCCGTGGACGAAAAATGAGGGTCGGTTAATCTTGCGTCCGTATACCGGACGCAACAAGTCGGTCGGACGCGGCATCATTCGTAAAAATCGCCATGTAGGACGCAACATGATTCGCAAGATGTATATATATATATATATATATATATATATATATATATATATATATATATATATATATATATATATATATTACTAGGTACGTAACATTGTCTAAATTAGGCGAGACCAGGGGTTCCCAAACTTTAAGAAAAGTGTGACGGCCTTGGGAACGTGGTCTTTTGGGGACGCCCCTCCCCCTCTTGTTCCTTATACTTAATAGTGCGAAAAATCTGTTTTGCATATTCGGCATCGCAAGCGACAACTGGTAAAAAAACCCTGAATGCTGTAGTGCTATGTATTCAGGCAGCTTATCTTTGTTGTACTTCAGCTTCATGTTGGTGTCACAAAAATATATCTTGTGACACCAACATCAGTGATTGTCACAATATATTTTTTAAACTGTCGCGGTTGCTTTAATTTATGTAGATCGCCTATCGACGCCCCTAGATAGAAGATGCTACGGCACAGGGAAGCCCAGGATTTCCCAAACCATATTTATAGACTAGACCATAACTTATATTGCAGAACGTTTGCGTTTGCAGAAGTCAGATCATATTTTGAGTAAAGTTTAATATTACATCTCACTTGCCGAATGCATACGTTGCTTAATATAGATTAACATTAGGATTACAAAAACCAGGTAAGGTTTTTCATATTTTATTCGTGTTGTGCCAACTTTGTGCCAGCGAATTATTGTAAGTACGTTAACTTAGTTATTTTGTAAACCTAATGTCCACTTTATTTGTAAAATAAGTAAGTAATCATAAATTTGGTAATAAAAAAAATCTATTAATAAAAATTTATTTAATAGTAAAATGCGTTATAACAGAATGTTAGTGTTCTATTTTAAGCTTACAATATAAACCTTACTTCTAAAATCTGATACATCAATAGTGACTATTCTTTGCCTGAAACAAATTGCCAAGCAAAAAGCAAGTGCTATTGTATTACATTTACCTTTAAAATATACAAATAGGCACACAAGGTTAAATGTGGTGACATAATATGTATCTTATATCCTATTCCTATTTATATAATAGATTATTAATAAACCTTCCCAGTAAGCAAGAACATAAAAAAGATTTCAATAATAAATAGGTAAAAATATAGTCTCTTTGTGTATATTTCAACATATTATAATATCTATATAATAATATAATACTTTAAGCGTTATATGACTTTGTATAGGTAGGTATATAATTTCTAATAGGGTGTCGAAAAATATATATTTATAGTCTGTTATTATTTTGTGTTGTTTTTATTATTATTTTATAATAAAATATTTTCTCCTCATCATGAAAGTTGTAATAAACAAACATTCATAGTTATGGTATGACCACGCTAATATCTTTCGACAATCATCGTTTTTCTATGTAAGCGACAGCCTATGAGCGTTTTCCATTTAGAAAAAAAGTCGACACTGTGCAACACAGTTTTTCTAAATGGAAAACGCTCTATGTTCGTAATCGTAAAACAATGTTTCCTGATCCTGAAAGATATTTGAGTTCGTGGTCGTATTATAAATAGATTAAACGTACAGCAATATTTAAAGCAACAAAAATAACAAATAGTAATAAGTACAATTTCTAAGAATATGCCAACATAATATTATGTGAATACCTTATACCCTTTCTCGCCTCTTACTTACTTACATTTCATAATTTAATTTGAAATTCTAAACAAATTGCCTCTGGTAAAATAACTTGAAAACTTGAAGGATGAAGTGCTGTTTTTACAACATTATTTTGTGCTAAAGTCAAAGCATTTAAAAAAGTTAAACCAATTTCAATCTATCATTAATTATAATCTAACGTTATGATAGATATCAAAATATATGAGTACTCTTCTGGAAAATTAAATACCAATACACATAACATTACAACAAATTTAAATCTAATCATAGCGAAGAGTCGAAGACTGAGTCGTAACAAAAATAAAAAATATTTTTGTTCCTAATTTTTATTAATAATTTCCATGAGTACATATTATGTGTGAACGTAAAAGCACCCAATAAAAGAAAATTTAAAAGTTAGGTATAAATACGTAAGTTAATATTATGAAAAAAATATACATATATAAACGCAATTATATTTATAAATAAATGCCCATTGTGGTCGTTCACAAACTACATAATAAATGGCGTTTGTCTACGATATTTGTTTCCAAAAAAAATATCACATTTTAATGAGATTTCATTTGAGCTTATAAATAAGAATATTATGAATTATTTTGAAAGTAAATCACTTAATGTGTTTTAATAATAGGTACAGCAAAATATGTCTCAATTTACGTGTTGTGTGCATATTTTAAAACCCAATGGGGGTAAATTTTATTTAAATTTACTTCAGCAACTTCACATATTCCAGAGAAACTATTATGATGAAGAGTGTACAAAACATTCTCTACAAAATTGTAGTTATAACTGCTTTTGAATATAAACCGACTAGATAATACTAAACATAAAACTCGAGCGAGTTTGTCCGGGCGTTTTTATAATATTCCAAATACTCCATCGGGGAGTGAGACAGCTTCTTTACAGCAGGGTCTATCTGCATCTGGTCACCCCAGTCAGCCTGAAAATAATAATAATACATTTTATTTATTTATCGACTAAAATAAAGCAAAATAGCATCTAAGTGTTTGTCGATGAAACATAAGACAACCTACATAAGGCTTATTACTGTACAGTTAAAACTTATGCCGTTTCTTCTGTCATATGATAGGATTAAACAATAACAAGTAATTTAAAATATAGTAAGTTCCTAAGGCAAGCAGTTTTAAATGGCATGGGTTTTCCTAGCATTTAGATACGCCATTTTTAGAATATATATTAACTTCAAGTTAAAATACTTACGAAATTAGGGAAAACTGATCTCTTCTGTACAAATTTAGTCTCGTTGATGCAACGTAGCAGATACAACCTTTCTACCCACGGCCATATCATGTAATCCAGCATGCCGGGGGAATCCCCACCAAAATAATTTGTTCCTGAAAATATTTGGAAAAGATAGTTCATAAAAGAAATATACAAGAAATATAGAGGTTGAATTTTTAACTGGGCATAGTAGGGTAAATACAAATCTATAAGGAATAACATAATGCTTATGGATTTTCAAGCCTGATTTTGATAAAAACTGAAACTGCATCATTAGAATTTAGATATTTGATAAATCAAATTCCCCTACGTTGTGAAAAGTATAAGAACTTAGTTTATAAAAGTAAAAAAATAAAAATCCTAAGCAAAAAAAAAATATATACCAAAGGATTTTTTTTGTTTGCTGTCAGTAAAAAGAATCTACACATGGCAACCGCAGAACTACCGCGGGGGTGTTGTTGTTTTATTACGTGGGGCTTTAGGCTTTAGGTTTTAGTATTTCATAATTTTTACATACCTCTAGAGGCCAGCTCTTTTTCTAGTATGTCTACAGTTTGTAAAATTTGTTCACCACCAAACGCGAAATTCGTGTCAAAGCATTCCAATGTGCCTTTGATTAACTGAAATAAACACACCATAAGAAACGTAATAATAACCGTATGCACGAATGTTTCTTGATATACAGATGAAATAATATGCAATTTCACATAGTAAGCGAAATCTAAAACTGAGTACGAGGAAGAGTAAAATGTTCAATATAGTTTTTTACCTTAATTAGATTTAAAAAACCTCAGATTAATAAGTAGAGCGTAGATACCCGGATATTTGCTAAGAGAGAAGAAATATATATCGTTCTTTATTAACGCTTATTAACAGTGCAAAAAAGTCGTAGTTCTAACGTCGTGATAAAGGTGAAAAAAGATGTAGTAAGCCTGCAAAAAGTAAAGAGTAAGCCTGCTGGTGCGGACAACCCTCGAATAAGCGAAAAGGCATGGATTTTGTTTTTTTTTTCACTCTTATAGTTTTTTGCCATTGATGTTTTGTGAGACAGAAAGCTTTTAGTTTCAATTTTTGTGCTCCTTCCATGTTTATGTAGGTATTCTTCTTCCAAGAAAAAAACAACCGCATCATTGAATTTTTGAAAAAAAGCTAAACACTCTGTATAACGATATATTTTTTATTTATTTATTAATAATTAATAATCTATTAATAAACATTAAACTTATTCTATACAGTGTGACATAAACACTGTATAGAATAAGTTTAATGTTTGAATAATATTGCTAGTTTTTCCGCACACTGCTATTCATCGTCGATAGCTTATTTAACTCATATGTATTTAGTTAGACAATGCTTAAATCTATACTAATATTATAAATGCGAAATTGTGCCTGTCTGTCTGTTACCTCTTCACGCTTTAACCGCTGACCCAATTTTTATGAAATTTGGTAGGTATAGACATATTTTCCCGGGAAAGGACATAGGATATTTTTATCCCGAAAAAGTAGTGTTCCCGCGAGATAATGTATTTATTTACACTATATTACTAGATATCGAATGAAATCGTTATACAGCGTGTTTCCGTTATTATCATTTCATTTATTTACCTCATTAAACCTCTCAATTAGCAGTCTGTCCTGAGCCTTGACGAACGGGTCTCGCGAGTGCAGAGGTTTCCTCGTATACTTCTCGTCTAAGTAGTCACAGATGACCACACTCTCGAATAAAAACTTATCGCCGTTCTCTGTCGGTATTTCTAGTACTGGAATTTTCACTGAAAACAATAAGTTATAGGTTAATATTATAAACCTAGTAAAAAATACAATAATTAGTATGGAAAAATACTTAAATCAGTATCTCAAACAATAGCCACGACCACGAGATATATTCATAAGATATATAAGAACTTTTGTTTCGCTGTATGTTTGAATGCGTGCCAAAGTGCGAAATGCGAATGTAAGTAGGTAACTTGTGAATGAATTTTGATTTAAGCTGATGTTTACATTTTTTTCTCTTACGAATGTAACTTTAAAATCATATTATAAAGCTTGCAACTCACTTTAAGTCCAGCATTATGTTGAAAAGAGCTGGACTTTAGTTAAGCAACAGTAACCTAGGATTTAGTAATTAGTTGAACGTATAATGAGAAGAATTAGTTGCCTGTTGCGCTAGAAATCTAATATACTGATTACTTACATCTAGGATTCTTAGCCTTGAACCACTCCGGCAGCCTCAGGGGGTCCAGCTTGTACACCTCATACTGGATCCTCTTCGCCTCCAATATGAGTTGGACTCTGTGGCCGTAGGGGTTCATGTCGACGTGGTACAGCCGCAGCTTGTTTGACAACGGCGGAGGCTCCATGGATCCTGGAGAAAAGTATTTGCCCTTATAATTATGAAAAAAAATTACAAAGTAGAGGCAATAGCGAAGAGAATACTGATCAAAACTTTCACCACTTTCTGGAAAGTGGCGAAATGAAGCTACAACCAGTGCCTTAACCGTAACCCATATGAAAAGGATAATTTCCTGGCCGTTCTTTCATCTCGTTTCGAAAAATGACGATTTTATTAATCAGGAATCGCATATATTAAGTAGATACTTCGGAGACTTCACGATGTCAGACCTGCACCGATAGTTATGATTTGAGGTGCAAGTTTACTACCGATTAGATTGACGCTAGACTGAAATGATATAATATTCTCACATAAAACAATCAGGTCTAATTAAGATTTAGTTCCGTTCTTCATACATATTCATACATGAATAACATTTATATCATTCGTTGATAACAGTTAAGCCGTGGTAACGACCTCCATAATTTAGCCGACACAATACAATGACGTCATCTTTTACATTTATTTTTTAAATTCTAGCACAGTCACCTTGTAACCATTTAAAAGAAAGTTTCGGTCTCTTTTTTTATTTGATTAGGTATATTTTATATTCGTTTACTCGAAATAATTTTTAAAACATTAATATATTAATTAAAATAAATAAATGTTATGTCTTTTTCAGAGAGCGTATTATTTATCGACATTTCCTTATGGTGAGGATTGTACAATCAAACCCTATCAAAAATATTACGTATAATACCATGGGCAGCTAGAATCACCATGTACGTGGTGTACCTAGTCAGTAGTTCAGATCAAATCCCAGAGCTCTCCCATAGCGTGGAAGTGGATCAACGAGGAGTTTTTACTTTTTAGTGGGTAGAAGTGCACATATCCCTAGCTTTTATCCCCAAGATAGTTCAGGATGATCTTGTGAAGATTTTCCCTTCGGAAAAAAGCTAGTATCCACCACAATACCTGTAACCTAGATTATCTATACAGGATTCCAGGATGTTCGACCTCCTTGACCCGATATAAATTACAAATCTATTAATAGGTCGACTGTGGGAGGATGTGGGTCAACAAGCTCATCGAAAAACGTGTACCTACCTACCGATTACCGAATACAAAAAATGTTTATACAAATAATTAAAACGGCCAAGTCCGAACTGTTTTAATAGTGAATGGTTCCAGCATTGGTCATACTTTGATTAAAGTTATTTGATGAGATAAAGTTGTTTAAATAATTTTGTAAAATAAATGAACATGTTTGAGACAAAAATAGATATATAAAGGTGAATAATGCTAGAAATAGCGAATTATTATAACATAATATGTCGAATTCTTTGACTTTGGTCGTTGGTTTATTGCATGAAGGCATTACAGTTTTCTGAAGGCATTAAGTTTGTCTTTTGTTTAAAATCTGTATTGTCAATATATTTGAAAGCAGTATGATTTTCTTTTGGCACCATAAAACGACTAAAGCATTCAATATAATACAATATGTCTTCTATATACGACGTGTCTTCTATCAAGATCATTTAAAAGTAATTGGTAGTATCTAACAATACAGGAGTTTTGATTATCTTACTGTTAAGCTAATCAGTGGCATAAACATCTTTATGAATACGTTTATTAACTTTAATTTTAGTAGAAATGCTTAAAAGTATATTCTACGCTCACGGATCCCTACAAAAACAGACGCGTTACATAACTAGTTAATGTGGGTCATTGAAATAAACGATGCACTGAGCAGTAAGCAGTGGGCAAATATGTTGAGATTGCAAGAGCGATGAAAATAATTTGTTGCGGCAATATGCGTTGATTCCAAATCGAACAGTTTTCATTTTTCACATTCCGTCCATCCAGTGGCGGACTAACCGGGGGGCGGAAGGGGCGGCCCGCCCCGGGCCTCCGGTCTTGGGGGGCCCCAAATGCCTCCACGTTCCCCTGATGAAATTCTAAACAAGACTTAAAAAATGTGCTTGGTACCTACATCATTTCGTCAAGATCAAAACACTACAGCTATCTAGACTTGTTACGCGGTACTAAAATTCATTTAACTTTGCTGGTCTTGGGGCCCCCCCCCAAATGCCTCCGCGTTCCCCTGATGAAATCCTAAACAAGACTTAAAAAATGTGCTTGGTACCTACATAATTTCATCAAGATCAAAACACTACAGCTATCTATACTTTTTACGCGGTACTAATATTCATTTAACTTTGCTGGTCTTGGGGGGGGGCCAAATGCCTTCGCGTTCCCCTGATGAAATCCTAAACAAAACTTAAAAATGTGCTTGGTACCTACATCATTTCATCAAGATCAAAACACTACAGCTATCTATACTTTTTACGCGGTACTAATATTCATTTAACTTTGCTGGTCTTGGGGGGCCCCCAAATGCCTCCGCGTTCCCCTGATGAAATCCTAAACAAGACTTAAAAATGTGCTTGGTACCTACATAATTTCATCAAGATCAAAACACTACAGCTATCTTGACTTTTTACGCGGTACTAATATTCATTTAACTTTGCTGAACGCGACCAATACGCTGGGGGAATTCCCGTCTTTGTAGCGGGTACTTCCTCAGGAATCCCTGAATGAATGGAGTGCAAATAATTCACTCTTTTACGCCTACATTTACATTCACTATATTGTATTTACGTCGAAAAATAAACATTGGCCTCATTTAAAATATAGGTATTAAATTTCATTACGTTGATATTTAATAGTTTATTAGTGTGTTCCGATATTATTGCGAACGGATAAGCCTTTTTTTTTCAAATTTTTTCAAAGTAATTGCATTAAAAAGCGTAATACTATTTTTGATTTTTGGTGCGGAATAAAAGTAAATGGGTTTAGAGTTGAGTAAGTGCATTTTCAAGTATTTGGAAAAAGTAACTAATTCTGCATATAACTTAGCCTAGAAATTATGATCCGTAGTTTCTAGTTAACATGCACCTACGAGTACATTGCTTCAGTTCTTGCATTTTGCGAGTGGTCCTTGTTGTATGGTAAAGTCCCTGTACATTTGTATATCTATATCGTCAAATCAATAATGAAGCTTATAGATTAGGGCTTTTACCATTGAAAATGGTCAAAAGTGAAAAGAAAATATAGCATGAAACCCATTGTAAAAGGAAGAGAATATTAAAAAATAAAATAAAAAATAATTTACGGGCGATATGAGGTTGGGAAGTGGGTGAGTTTTTAAGGGTAGAAGACGGTTTATCTCAATTTCCGGCAAAACTACAAGTCCTATGGAAAATAGTCAAATGGCAATAGAAAGAAAAATTTCCAAAGAAATCGGTTTCACAGAAGTTATTGAGGAGTTCAGTAAATTGAAGGCACGAAAACACATATAACACGGTACAAAAAAATATATCTTTTATTTTATCTAATTTTTTTGTCGATCGATTTGTATTTTATTTTCCTCGCCCATATCCATTCCATATTGTAGGCATGTATGTTTATTTAGCTGTAATAATTTAATTCGAATTTAAGTTTCACTTACCAGATTTTAACGAAATAAACATTAACTACATTTTTAGGGTTCCGTAGCCAAAAGTCAAAAAACGGAACCCTTATGGATTCGTCAAGTCAGTTTGTCTGTCTGTCACAAAAATTGAAAAAAGCAATAAATTTTGAGCGTTCCCCATACTTAGAACTGAAAGTCAAAAATTTTTTTTTCATTAAACCCATACGTGTGATAGGTCTTCAAAAATTATATTGAGGTTTCTAATATCATTTTTTTCTAAACTGAATAGTTTGCGTGAGAGACACTTCCAAAGTGGTAAAATGTGTGTCCTGTAACTTCTAAAATAAGAGAATGATAAAACTAAAAAACATAATATATGATGGACATTACCATGCAAAATTCCACCGAAAATTGGTTTGAACGACATCTAGTAAGTAGTTTTTTTTAATACGTCATAAATCGTAAACAGTAAAATTGCAAAAAAAAGGAATAAAAGTAGACACGGAGTTTGTTAACAATTTAAAATTTGCTAACAATATCATTCTTTTTGCAAAAACATCAAAAGAACTACAAATAATGATTAAGTGAGTTAGATTATGAAAGCAGAAAAATTGGTTTACGAATGAACACTTCAAAAACAAAAGTAGCGACAAATAGTGTAAAAAACGACATAATATACGTAAACAATACACAAAAATCAATACGTGGACAGCTATAAATACCCCGGAAAACAAATATCCTTTGGGAAGACGCGCCACGAAGATGAATTAAAACGCCGTATTAATATGATTTGGAGAAAGTACTGGAGTTTCAAAGAAATTTTAAAAGCCAAATTCCCTATGAAACTCAAAAGAAGGTAATGGACTCCTGCTTATTGCCATGCCTGTTATATGGAGCACAAACGTGGCTACTTCAAGAAAAAACAAAAAAGAAAATTCGGACGTGTCAGCGCGCAAAAGAAAGAAGCATACTGGGTATCAAACTTATAGACAAACAAAATAGCAATGTTTTCGTAAAAAGACAAAACTCATAAATGCAGAACGACATGCACAACAACTTAAATGGAGATGGGCTGGCCACGTTGCCCGTATGACAGACAAAGAGAGTCACCAAATGGAAAGGCCCAGGTGGAAAGAGAAGCAAAGGAAGACCTAAGGATAGATGGGTCGACGAAATCATAAACATAACGGGCGAGGAACGGATGACAAAGACAACATACCGAAAACAATGGGAAAAGTTGGAGGAGGCCTTTATGCGAAGAGGAGCCATGCCGAAAAAAAACTAATACATAAGAAACATTTTATAAGTAATTCAATATATACCGACTAATTTTAAAGTAAAATTTTCTTAGCTTGTAAAACATTAAAAACTAAAAAAAAACTATGTAAAGCATGGAAATAAAGGGCTATATTATTAAATCGTTAACCGCAATTTACCTTTCATTCAATGAACTCAAATATAAAAAAAAATAATAATTTCATAAATATAAACCTTATGCATAAGCCGTGAACCATTATTTTTTATTACAAGTTTGTACGGAACCCTCGGTGCGCGAGTCCGACTCGCACTTGACCGGTTTTTAAGCGGGGGGGGGGCCTCATTCGGCTTTGCCGCCCCGGGCCCCTGACGGGCTTAGTCCGCCACTGCGTCCATCATTCAAATGACGATTTTAGATCCCATTTGGAAAACTTTGCTAGTATCTTAAACTACCGACAAAGCCATTATAAAATTAGGTATTGCCCTTAAAGACTGCAAATTGAGTGTACCTACCTAGTCTCCCATAAGGATCAAGTATCGGATTCCTCCCCTAAACGTAAAGATGAATATTTTTTGTAACCATTACAATAAAATCCGATACGCATCGTAGTATTATCGCAGGATTATTTACGCGGTAGATACATAAACCGGTTATTTGTAAAGCTAAAATCATCATAGGTTTAAAGATCAAATCAAAAAAAAATGTGTTAAGGCCAGTCACGTCCCTTAAAAGAAAATTAAATGGCAATAAGTATTAATGCAAAATGCATATCCGATTTCCGAACGCATAAAACGTCAATATTTATTAAGTATGACATCACCGGGAACAGCTGTTTTTCATTGTTTTAAAAGCTTTTTAGTTGTTTACATTCGTTTACATTAAAGCTTGCTATTCATTACTACGTATTAATTTAAACTTATTCAATATCAATCATAATTCAGAAAGTATGCAGTGATTTTCATAAAATGATTCCCACAAATTCGTAGTGTAACAATGTCATCAATTATTACAAAATATCAGTGCTTCTATTACAATTTACAATTTATTTGTCCATGCGAAGAGCTAGATAAAATGTTTTTTAAGCAAACAAATAGGTACCTAATAAAATCGACAAATGTTTCAATACCCTGAATTGTATAAAATTATCAACATAACTTACCGGTATTTCTATTCTGATAGTACGACATGTCCCACAAAATATGTATGTACGTTCACACTATCTTGTATCGAATCCAATGTGAAATAAATAGGAAAAAAGATACCTTCTACGTCACGTTTATAATAAGCTGCTATGACATCATCACATCACTCGCGGCCTAAAATGCCGTAAAATGTAAATTTCAATTGAAGTAAAGTTATTCTACTTCAACGTTTTTCCTGTCTCTTATAATTTGGTTGGGTTATAATTTGAGATCATGATTTTTATAATCACGATTCGCGCCAAATGCACGCTTATTATATTTTATTTTCCTGAAGTAGGTAATAAACTATACCTATTAATAATATAATCTGTCTAGTCTCATTAATAAAACGCAAATTATTATATTAAATTTTATTTCACAGAGCTATAAAATTCTGGCTGTATAATTAATATTGTCTTTAGATATTGTTCACAAAAAAAAAAATGTTTGTAGGGAGGTCAGTGACAAATACAAATTATTAAATAGCACCGCGCGTAAAAATATCGTATCGTTAAATTGGAGATATCGATTTTGAAATATTTTTTTCTAAGATAAAGTACCTATAGATCCGCAGCTCTTGTAACCACTAGAGTGCATCTCGCTCACCCACTATGTGTTGCCATGTACAAACATAGCCTTCAATTGTAGTATTTTTGTCTTGATCTTAGGATGTACACGTAAGTTTTCTCGTCGTAGTCAGTAATAAATAAGAATCATAGAACGAGTTTTTCCCTGCACCACTCATTATTAAAATAAGTAAATTTAATATTTTCATACTGGCGATTAAATTGTTCTAGTTATTTTTTATGAGTCAGAGGTTATAAGTAAACATGCGATTAGAGTACGATCGTACCTGGATTCTCAGTCTAGATAGAGACCTATTAATAAGTTAAATCTAGGCCAAGACCGAGAGTAATAGTTAAATTAACAAAATATTATGAACGTGGTAAAATATTTATAACTCAAGAATGGCTGAACCGATTTGGCTGAAAATTGGTGGGCTATCTTGAAACCAGGAGAAGAACATAGGATACATTTTATTCCGTTCACGAGGGACTCAAAACTAGAGAGCGGCTGGATCGATTTGGCTCATTTTGATTTATATTGAAAATAATTGTGGAAGTTCAGGGAAGGCTTACGCACTGAGAAATAATGAAAAAAGTGTAGGTTGTAGGTGTAGGACTAGGACGTAGGATGCATTATAAGTAAAGTCATTTATTCATTCCAGGCCCCCAGTTCATATTTATGACAGAACAACGTGTGTCGAGACAGCTAGCTATATTATATATTACTAGCTGACCCCGACAGACTTTGTTCTGTCTTAAATATGAACTGGAATGAATAAATGACTACACCTGCTCCTACACCTACTCCTACACCTGTTCCTACTTCTACTCTTACTCCAACACCTACTCGTACATTAACTCATACACCTACTCCTACTCATACTCCTACACCCACTCAGACACCTACGCCTACACCTGCTCCTACACCTACTCCTACAACATACACCTTTTCCAATATTAAAAAAAAAGGACCAGCCCGCGCCCTTTACGCCCGCGTAAGTACAGTAATCCACGGGTATATATCCCATGATATAAAGTAGCCTATGTCCTTCCCCATGGTCTACTCCAACTCCACTCTGTGCCAAATTTCATCATAATCATAAATACATACATACATATAATCACGCCTTTTTCCGTAGGGGTAGGCAGAGACCACTTCTTTCCACTTGCTACGATCCTTACATACTTGTTTCGCTTCGTTCACTTTCATTCTTACCATCCATTCCTCCTCTTACATTCAACGTAGTGAAGCGGCTCTCCATGGGCCACTTTCATCATAATCGGTTTAGTAATATTTACGTGAAAGCGGTAATAAAGTATCGTACAGGAACCATACATTTTTTCGCGATAGAAAGTAGCCTACGTCCTTTCCCGTGGTCTAATTTATATCTGGGCCAAATTTCATGATAATCAGTTCAGTAGTTTTAACGTGAAAACGTTCAGGTTTACTCTTTCATTTTTATGTAAAGGGTATAATCCCAAGTTGGTCCTGTTTTCATTCAAAAAAGTAGTGACCTGATGATGAGATCTATGAGGAATCGAGGCAATTTCTATGGACACATATGGTGATTTTGACATTTTCTGAAGTAGACCAAGCATAAGCTACCAAAAAGTCTTACTATTAATACTGTTAGGTAGGGTAGGTATTTCTCTTAATATAAAAATTAAACAATGTCAAAAGTCAATAGTTTTTTATTTAAGTAGATGTTTCAAACATTCTTCATTCACTTCAACACACTTAAAAAGTTAAACAGTTAAAATACATATATCAATAAGAAACTGGCCCGTCGAGAAGAACCGGCGTAAGAAACTCGCACGGGGCCACTTTTTAGCAAAAAGATGGAAAATTTGTTCTTTGATTAATTACCTATGTATCCAAAATTTATGTTTAGTGAGGTTTGCGGTTAGGGTTAGCTGTCACCCTATTACTCAACTATGTTTATCACTCCAAATTACAACTAAACTAGTCGTTTAGTTTATAACCCCAAAACTTAAACCACTAATATCTCAGTAACTGTGGGTTTCCTGATGAGGGGAGTGGGGGTTCAACCCTCCCCCTCCCCTTCCCTCTTAACTCCCTCCTCCCCAAATCGTGGAATCGTGGGATATTATACTAAATTTTTACCGAAAGAACTTTAGTCAGTATATTTTGGTACTAAATTAAATAGCAACACTAAGACAAATATATTTTTAGAATAATATGTTACGAATTATGTAAAAAATACTGATTTCATCTCACTTTCTATGGAAAATATGACTGTATTTACATCCATATACCATCATTATTATGTTAAATGCAATCACAAACTAAAAAAAGCACGAGCTGTAGCTAATTACGAGTGAAAAGTTATGGCAGCACATTTTCATTCGCTGCGAGTTTTGCGCCTCAAAATACTGCATCCACACATTGTTAAAATACTTAAAACTACACGGAGTCTCAATCTCAAAAGAGTATATAACATAAAACCAAAGCATAAAACACTCCAAAAAACACAAAAGAGTTCAATTAAAACGAAACCTCAATCTTCACAGTCACTTGTTTGGCACAAGAATGTCAAATTTGACAGCTTTGTGCCAAAAACCCGGTTACAGCGAAAGGGACAAAACATAACATTTTTGTCTCGTTTCTTCACAAGTATTGACCAATTTACGTTCTCTCTCTAACAAGCTGTGACGTCAGGAGCTATCCTGCCCTGATTTTTTTAGTGAAAGTTTTTAGGCACGAACAATGGGTTGTTTTCTAGCAGTTTCCATTGTGTACGTTGCATGACGGGATGTTCGATAACGGAAAGCAAGGCCGCCGGATCCCCCCCCCCCCCGCCGATGGTTGCACGCCTTGTCGTGGCGGTGGGGCTTAGTAACCGTGGACTGGTCACCCACGGTGAAGCTAAGAGGCAACCGGGGCCGGCCTGTTTGCCGCCGGCTGGCCCGAGAAGGGCGCTCCCAGCGGGCTAAACATGCCCGCAGAGGACGCGCGTGGAGGTGGGACCGCAGAAGAAGAGGAGTGCCGGTATTACGGTGCGCCGTTCTCCCTATTTTCTGCGGCCGTGGAGGGATCGCAGGGGGAGAGGCGTGATGGTATTACGGTACGCCACTCTCCCTACCCCCTGCGAGCTGGCGGGGCCGTTCCGTCGAAGCGGCGTTGGTGGGGCCGCAGAGGAAGAGGCATGTCGGTATTGCGGTGCGCCGCTTGCCCTATCCTCTGCGACCGAGGTGTGGTCGGTGGCAGAACCACAGACCTGATCTGCCACCGGGTACCAGTTTATCTGGTACCCATGGCCTCCTAGTAGCAGACTCAGGGGGAGTCTGCTACAGTACTGGTGGAGACCGAGGAGGGAGGCGCACCTTACCATCTGGTGCGCCTATCGTGGAGGGCCTTTAGGCTTTCGCGATGGAGCCGCTTGTAGGCGGCTGCCGCCGGCGGGGTCGCGGATGTGTCGATGTCGCGATATCGTTCCCGTGGCCCCGTCAGAAGGCGGCGAGGAGGAAGATGGGGGGGTTTTTAG
Source organism: Glaucopsyche alexis (assembly GCA_905404095.1). Classification (NCBI taxonomy): domain Eukaryota; kingdom Metazoa; phylum Arthropoda; class Insecta; order Lepidoptera; family Lycaenidae; genus Glaucopsyche; species Glaucopsyche alexis. The sequence continues at coordinate 23,385,441 of FR990044.1, forward strand.
TGGTTATACCATGAGTCCCACATCACCACTTGGGTGCCCCCTGCGCCTGGGTGGTATGCGTAAAGCATTTTCCCCCCCGGAAAAAAAGGCCGCCGAATTCCGGATCTTAATGTCCCTCATTATTAGGATTTAGGCTGGGATTAGATGATCCGGACTCCGGAAGGCCGAACAAAATTCAGAGCATTGAAAATGGAATTCTGCGTTAATACAATAGAGTTTTAATGAAAACTTCCAGTGTCAAGCTGTTATATTATATGACACTGACATTTAAGTCAACACTCATTTTCAACTCTATTGTACTAGCGTAGAGTTCTATTTTCAATTTTGTACGTCCTTCCGGATGGTCCGAACAATATAACCTAAGGCCGGGACTATACGGCACCGGAATCCGGAAGGCCGTGAAAAATTCTGAGCATTGAAATAGATCTCTGCACTAATACAATAGAGTTGAAAATCAAACATCCGAGTGTCGAATCAAATGTCAATGACATATCATTATGACAGCTCGACACTCGAAACTTCCATTTTCAACTGTATTGTATTAGCACAGAGTTCTATTTTCAGTACTCATAATTCTCTATGGCCTACCGGATTCCGTTGCATATAGTCCCAGCCTTAGTGCAGAGACCATAGTTATATTTTCAGTGTTGTGAATTTTCTTCGGCCTTCCTGATTCCGGATCATATTATTATAGCCCCAGCCTTGTACTATTATTTATTCTGTGCCTAACCCTAAAAGTGATTTCGCATCCACGACCACGTTACCTGGTGTTACCTATGTCTAAACTACTATTGCAAATTCCTTCGATTTTTTGTTTTTTTGGTACATACTACATAATTAGCACAGAATTACAGAAAAAACCAGAATGAGTGTTCGATCACATTTGTACGCAGCGGACTGTGTCCAAAACCATGACAAAACACCGCCCCGCCCGCATTTCACCTCCCCGCGTAGGGTTACCAGCGCAACACAACATTACCTCTTTATGCGGTAAATTAAAATTTTATGTATGATTGCAAATAGTGAAATAGAAATTTTAAGCCATAGATTTCGCGTGGAATGTAATAAAGCAATTGTTTATAAAACCAACAAATTTTCCAAATTTTCTAAAACTGCTTATTTAAGGTTTGGGAGGAACGATTTAATTGAACAATAAAATAAATAAATTAATGTCGGTTGTTCTCCAATAAACCAATTATTAGAGTCGATTATTTATTTTTAACCCCCGACGCAAAAATTTGACGTGTCTGTCTGTTATAAGTTTGACGTGTCTGTCGGTCTGTCTGTCTGTCTGTGGCATCATAGCTCCCGAACCGATGAAGCGATTACAATTTAGTTTTTTTTTTTTGTATTAAAGGTGACTTATCTGCGAGTGTTCTTAGACATGTTTGATGAAAATCGGTTAAGCCGTTTAAAAGTTGTGGGGGGTGAAAGTGGGGAAGAATAACTGAATGTCTGCAAATATACTCGAGTGGGGTCTCAAATGAAAGCGCACTGTAAGAGAATATTGATGACTTAATCGAGAGTGTTCTTAGCTTCGTTTGATGAGAAAATTGGTGGTGGGAAGATCAGCTGTTTAAAGATGATCAGCTCTTTTCTAGTTGATGAGGGGATCTGACTAATTTTCTATGAACGATCGATTCGAAATTTGGTACCGTGTTACTTCAACGATATTTAAAGAACATGGTAAGGTAACCATGACCTGATTAGCCGTTTGAAGATAATCAGTTCTTTAATAGCTGATGAGGGGATCTGACTATCTTTCATATGTTCTATCGATTCGAAATTTGGTACCGTGCTACTTCAATGATATTGAAAGTATATGGTTAAGGTAACCATTATTTACACTGACTTTAAAAAGGACAAAATATAAGTAAAATTTAAAAATTTAAAAAACCCCCGACACAAAAAATAAACTTTAAAAACTAATAAGTAATATTTTTAACCAAATATAATTATTATCGTTACATATAATATTATGTAAGTTGAAATATTTTTATTTTTCAATTGTCGTCTCGTCGGGGGACCGCTATGTGAGAAAACGAGGTGTAGTCGCAGATTGCAACAAAAGAATTTAATCCGGGAAAAAATTCGCTCGTACCTAAATGTAATTCGTAATAATTAATTACATAGCTGTTGTTGGAAAAACACTTTATAAACTTTAGCGGTCCCCCGACGAGGTGACGATTGGAAAATAAAAATATTTCAACTTACATAATATTATATGTGACGAATATGTGTCGGTGGGTTTTTAAAATTTTTATATATGGTTTGAATTTACCACCAAAATGCTCGATTCGATGACATGTACTGTGTGACGTCAACTTTGTGTAAATTACTAACTCGATTTCACTTGTTGTTCACACAAAGTTGACGTCAACTTAGACATTATCGAACTGAGCGTTTTGGCGGTAAATTCAAACCATTAAAAATAAATTCTACTCTTAATTATTGTTTTAATGAAGAAAAAAAGACGTTAAATCGTTCTTCCCAATCTTTAAAATATATAAGCAGATTCCAAAACTTTCATATTATAACATATTCAGCTTTAATATAATATTTGGGGGCATCATACTATAAAAATAACAATAATATATATATAAATAAAATAAATCTTATAGAGTATTTTTTTAATAGTAATAACAAACATAACAACAACAATGCTACTAACAATTCTACACTAAATTAAAAAACTATTAATAAACTTTCTTTAAGTCATCATAAAATTTATAAACATGCAATTATTAAAAACAATTATTTTTTTTCTCTCAGAAAAATCTCCCCTGACTATAAAAAATCTGGCGAAGGAAAATATCGTGAATAGCAAGTAGAAGAATCTAGCAAGCTTAAGGACTTTTGATATCCACCAACTCGCAATAGGTCAGCGCGGTGCATTATGAATCGAACACCCTCAGTAGGCTGTACTCCTGCAGTGGAGATATTGGATGGTGAAGATATTGGATGGTGGAGATAAGAATATAATATTATTTAAATGAACAAAGTAGTAAACCTTATTTGGAAAAGCTGTTTTTTTTAAATCTTTTCAAACCACTTTTCGTGTAATAAATGTATTGCTCCTCAAAGTGATTTGAGCAAATTACGCTCTGTTTTGATGATTTCCAGAACACATCTAGTCGTGCTTTTTGAATTATTTTTGTCCATTGCGACTTTCTTTCTTCGTCAGATGGAAAGCTAAAATTACAAAATCACATATTTTATGACGAAGTTATACTGATTGCTAATCATTTAAGCACTAATTAAAAATTATTTTTAAACAAAGTAAAAATAAACAATAAAGTATGAAATAAAACTTATTATCTAAATAAGTCACCTTTTAAATTCAGCTAAAATTTTAACTATTTCTCTACAGTCTACTCAATCTTCTTAATATTGAAGTCGGTACCAGCCTTATTATTTTTACTTTATTGTTATTTGGTAGTCGGTTTAATTTTTTTGTTTAAAATTATAATTATACCCTTTTTAGTGAAATTAGTTAAATTATTAATAAAACATTTTAAGAACGTTTAATAAACGATCGAATGTATAATTATTAAATACGCGCCAAGCTTCGTTAGGTATTGTAAATAAGATGATGATGATGATTACTGTAAGTTACATAGTTGCAGTTCTTTGAACATGGCCGAAATTTCCAAACGCGCATCTTTAAAGACAGAGGAGTACTGTTCAGTACTTTTGGATGCAAAACCTTAACCGCCTCTTTTTTGGAAGTCGGTTAATATATAATTCGCATATAGTCGTTATTTAACTGCTACAAAATGACTTTAAGTATGTGCTGTGTGAGTATGTAATTATAAAGAAGAATTTCCCATCAAAATCATGAAGAAAGTATTCTCCGTGTTATTAAAATTTCGCTTATGCGCAATAAAGTATATTGTATTTTATTGTAAAATCTAATATTAACTAATTACGAAAATTTGGGTAAAATGTTCCATTATTTTGTGGCAACACTTACAAAACAATAGCGTTATTATGTTTCGACAATTATTACATACATACATACATATAATCACGCCTCTTTCCCGTAGGGGTAGGCAGAGACCGCCTCTTTCCCATAGGGGTAGGCAGAGACCACTTCATTCCACTTGCTACGATCCTCACACACTTGTTTCGCTTCGTCCACTTTCATTCTTACCATCCATTCCTCCTCTTACATTCAACGTAGCGAAGCGTCTCTCCATGGGCCACTTTTCGCCTCCGCGAGAACGAGACGTGATGGGTGGCGAACCACATCGCCGCCATTTTGGATAATTAAATTTTTTTTATGATTATCCATTGCGTTCCCACGGATTTGCGGAGAGGGTAGGAATAGGGAAAGGGAAGGATAGGTGGTGTGGAAAGGAACATTGGTAAGTTAGAGTGGGAAATAGGAAATGTAGGATATTACCGCCCAGGAGGGGAAGGGATAGGACAGTAATAGCTAGGGAAGCCGGGTTCGCGTACCCGTATACTATACCACAACTACCGGACAGGTAAGTTGGGATGAGTATCCCATGACATGTTTAACAATTATTATTTATTCAATAAAAATTAATTGAAAAAAAGTTGGGTAAAATATCCTGTTTTTCTGTGGCAACACTTACAAAAAGAAACCATGATTTTCTATGACAATTACGACATGGATTTAAATTCAATAATTTATTCAACTGAATTGGAAATGTACTACTTACAGATGAAATGAGATCCCATGTGATTTCTTCACAGTCCCAGCAGCATTTTTACATGTGGGAACGACACAAGTCGGCATAATTAATTAAAAACTGTCAATTTCAAACGAAGTTTACAAGGCACGCGTCGGCCATAGACTGACAGACTAAATATCTAACCATTCCAATTTGGAATGGTCGTGACGGCTTCACTTTCAAGCGCGTTGACGGTTTCTGGTTTATTCTGTAATTCTGTGATAATTAGTATGGGGGACGTAAATTACCAAGTGTATACCTTCAGGGTTTTCATTTATTGTTAACATAGTTTGGAATATAAATCCCAAACAACAGTAACAGTTAAACCATAATACTTAATTATATTTTTAAAAGGCAAAATATTGATTTTTCGATATATTCGAAGCAATATCGATACAAATATTTTTTCGACAACCCTGAATGACAGCTTGAAATTACAGTTGACACTTGACAATTTGACATTGACATAATGTATGGAGATCGGCATTGTTTTGCTGTCGATTCTAATTTTTTAGATAAAAAATAAATTTAATTAATATTATACCACGTACAATTCAGTGAATGAGATAATATCGTTCTTTACATACATCATTTAGTTACCTTATTTATAATAAGGTTTTAGAAAGCTTTATAGAGATAATTTACTCAACAAATAACATAATATTATTATAATTGTCTCACTGAAGTTGTCAGACAAGTTTGGTAAGTTAATAATTATTGCAGAGTTTTTTGTTACTTTTCTGCCATCCTCATTACACCTTTTGAGTTGCCTATATCCCTAAAAATACAACCCATCATATTAAATTTCTTTCATGATTTTTATAGGGTGTCATATGGGTACATACAAATAGCTAGCCTTGGTCTATGTACTTATTACTTGCTGCTAAAGCCATTAATAACTAGAATTTTATATGACAGGCCTTCGATCTATTAGAATTATAGAATAATTTGTACAATGGAAGAAGACATGTCAGTTAAATTGAGTTCCCAGCCAGTTGAGGAAGTTGTTATAAAGTGTGAAGTTATAGAAATATCTGATGAAGAGGAAAAACCTAAGAAGTAAGGTTTTATTTACATAATATTTTTCTTATGGTAAGATTGTATACAATATAGTATAACAGCTATCATAGTGCCCCTCGGCAATCATCATGTTTCTATTGCAATGACTATGTATGAAAAACTACAGTTTCTGAAAGACATTAAGAACGTCGCTGTACAATACAACTGACTGTTGCGCAAATATATTCGTTTTTATAGATGGAACTCAGTCCATGAATTACTAAGTGTATTAAATATATTTTTTTTTACAGAAAGAGAATACGCAAAAAGTATGTTCCTAAAACACCTTCACCATGTGATGAATGTGGCAAAGTGTTTCAAACTGGCTATGAGTTGAAAAAACATAAACGCACCCACAGCGGAGAAAGACCATACCAATGCACCACTTGTGGCAAAACATACACACAGTTAGGACATTTGAGCATACATGTATTATCACATCAAGGTAATATAAATATAAATTTTTTATCTAAAAGAGATGTTCAAAAAATGTATGAGGCCTGGGCCAGCTCTATGTACAGTATATGTAAATATAGCTACATAATATAGTAACCGTTTCCTATTCTTTATTTTGTTTAATTTCACTTTGTTTCCATGTACAGTCAGCGTTCAAAAGTCCAGTAGCACCGTAACGATCATATTCGTTTGCCGCTACAGTGCGTTTTTATGTGTGCGCCGTGTTACCGTGCACACACTTAAATGTCGTACAGTATCAATACAACAAAGTTTAAGCATGTGTGGATGAGAGACAAAGATAACACATATGTTTGTCTTCTTCATTCATTGTTCTTCATTTATGCACTGCACTGTGTCGATAAATGCAAAAATTTCGTTGGAAACGTAAGACAGTAAGTAGCTCCATCTGTAAATAGACGGCCTCGCATCGCATATAAGTTAAGATGGTCACGGTTCAAACCTCAGTTATCATCATAAAGTTTTCGTATTGTTTTTTATTCTTAAAAACTCATATTATTATATTTTAATAAAATGACTATTTTGAAATTTTTTTTAAGGAAGTATAATATTATTATATTTTGGTTACTTAGATCTTAGATAATTATAGATATATTTAAGTATTAAATATTATAATAAAACAACACTTTCAAAAAATAAAATATATATTTATTTCAATGACATAACAATTATTATTGAACAGTATTATTATTGACGGTAAAATCTTTGATCCACAGATCTATCAAATCAATAATATTATAATACCTATTACATAATATTATATCTATTGTGTTATCAATATTTCATGCTAATTGAGGTTATATTATAGTTTAATTATTCGTTTTCCGAGGAAAAGAGGATTAAAACTTAACCTCAACCTTACCTACCAATTATTGGCCAGCACGTTCCTTTGTAGCATACCCAACTACTTACTTGAAACTTACAAAATATAAATATTAAGTATAACAATTAACACTAATTATTGCGATATAGAAATACATTTCTAATTTAATAATAAGTATTAAGATTATTAATATTTTGTGTAGCCTCCATTATTTTCAATACAACTAAGAAGACGTCTGCGCATGGAAGCCACAATATTCTTACAAATATCTGTTCCACGTAAATCCTCCCACAACTGCATGCAATGGGATTTGAGCAGCTCCGGACATATTTCATCGCGTGCTCGCCATCTTTGCACCATTAAACCCCATATATTTTCAATCGGGTTTAAATCTGGGGATCGTGCTGGCCACGGAATAACCTTAATATTAGAATGATCACTGAACCAATTGCGAACTACGGAGGCTCGGTGAATTGGACAATTATCATGCACAAAACTTATTTCGGTATCACCATACACATTTCGCACAGTAGGCAACATAATGTCCTCTAACACTTCTACATAATTTGCACTGTTGGCTCGCGTAGGTATAAATTCAAGTTCACCCGGCCCTTGCGCACTTATCCATCCCTACATGTTCACACTGATTCTGCCAGATTCAGTGTTTGACACTACGTTATTTTCACACCAACGGGTGTTATCTTTACGCCATAAATGTAGTCTTCCTTTTTGAGAGGATTTAAAAGTCTTTTCGGAAAAAAATGTTGTTTCCCAATCAAAATCTAAATACTCTCGTGCAAAGCGTAACCGTTCGTCTTTATGCCTTTGAGTCAAAAACGGTTTTTTCGCCGGCTTTCGGTGGTGTATTCCCTCGTCATGAAGTGCACGACGAACGGTAACCAATGACGTGTTAAGGCGCTCTTACCCTAGAAATGCGCTTCTTTCAAAAATTTTTTGAGACGAATGGATACATTTTAGTGCAGCAAAAAAATATATGTTAATTTTGATCATATTTGCTAGGGGACCTTCATTTTCAAAACACGTTATCTGAAAAATTTCTCGATAAAAAAAAATCATAAAGTTACCATTAAAATAGAAATTCTTGGAGTTGTAACTGTATTATTTGTGAACAGAAATGAGAAAATTATTTGCAGTTTCGTAAAACATAATAAAAGGAAGGGAATTGTTGTTTTGATTTTTCGATAGGAATAAGATACTCGTTAGTATTAATTTATTTCAATAATAAATAATTCGGACGAGTCGAATGAAACATCGCGAAATGGCTACCTGTCATTCCTTCTCTTTCATATCTATGGAATAAGACAGTACCGGCTTAGGCCTCTTGCTAATGAGACGTATGTCAAATTTTTCCCCTTTTTTCTGCTCAAAAATCATTCGAATTTAATGTTGAAAGTCCGTTCAAATTTATTTTACCCCCGACTTGACCTTTATGTCGTCTGCATAAAGGTCAAGTTGGGGGTAAATATTTGTTTTTCTTTCATCGTTTAATACTAATAAGATATGCGTAATTTCGCTATCTGACGTAAGGCGCTCGGTAGCCCTTTGGCTTTTTGCGTTGTTGCGACCAATTGGTCTCGGGTTCGAATCCCGGTCAGACGATTTTTTTTTCTTTTTTTTTTGTCGCACTATAAAACTCCGAGCGATGCTTGTTTTCGCAGTAATAAAAGTATATGGTTAATTATGTACTTATTTTATTATTAGTTACTTTAAGTTGTTGTTAATATTAGTGTAGATTATATTATATAAAATATGAAAAGATTGTATTCGATGAATGTCCAAATTTTTAGTCCAAAGTTTTAAGATGGAGGTACAAAAACTCTTTATAAGTAGGTACTAGGGAGACCGAGCTTTGGTCGTAGTTTTAGTGCAACAATAAAAATTAATAAAAAATAAATTAAAAAAATATTAAAGAAAAACAAAGACATTATAAGAATCACAAAAATAATATTTATTTTACCGGGATTTGAACTCACCACCAAAAATCAAACGTCGGTATGCAAACCGAGCTGCCAGTCAGACTGACGTAAAATAACCGAAATTATTGATATAATTTATTACACGACGAAAGAAAAAACATATTTGATTCAAAATTGACAACATTGATTGACAACAGAATAATGACAACATTGATTGACAACATAATAATAATATATATACCTAAATATTATTATTCTGTTGGTTTGTAAAGTTATATCAATTATTATAATCAATTCTAATTCTAATCACCATGAGCAGATATTAGGAACATGTACTTATTCAGTAATCTACGTTTATTTTTTACTAGTTTTTGCCCGCGACTTCGTCCGCGTAAAGTTCGGTTTCCATATAAAATTTTAACCCCTTTGTTACACCCGTAGGGGGCGAATTTTCAAAAATCCTTTCTTAGCGGATGCCTACGTCATTACAACTATCTGTATGCCAAATTTTAGCAACATCTGTTCAGTAGTTTCGGTTGTGCTTTGATAGATGAGTCAGTCAGGTTGCCTTTTATATATTTAGACTAGGTGTTGCCCGCGACTTCATGAGCGCAAAAGGAAATCTTGATGGAACCGTACATTTTTCGGCAATAAAAAGTATGCCTATGTGCTTCCCCGTTGTCTATTCTATATCTGTCCTAAATTTCATCAAAATCATTCCAGTAGTTTCGGAGCCTATTCAATGCAAACAAACAAACATACAAACAAATAAACCTTCTCTCTGTATTATATTAGTAATAGATTAAATAAAATAATATTTACAATTAATATGATGAAGCCGAAGAGACTATTTGGTTAAACCACAAATGTCAGAAACTAGGTATTTGAAATTGTATTTTTTTTGCTGTCAGATAGCCGAAGTTTCATGTATATTATGTAGAATGGGAATATTTGATATTGAATTTTATTGTGTATTTATGTATTGTATAAAATCAGTCGATAAAATTTAGCTTTGTGCTACGCGAACGAAGTTGCGGGCAAAAGCAAGTTTAGATTTTGTAACCGCTGAAAAATGCGAAATATATAAAATTTTGAAATGTCGACCTGGGAAGAAACGTCAATGTGTGTGATGTCATAATGTGTATTGTGTAATGTGTTACATGTTGTAGTGCGTATTCCGCAGTACTTCGACCGCATATTATAATAATACTAGCTATCCCGGGAAACTTCGTAGTCTTCGTACCGCCTTAGAATTAAATTTGTTGACGTACTGACTACTGACAGCAGCGCCACCTACCAGGTCCAATTGCAAATTTAAACCATTCTCGAATCAACCTGAAGACACACAATTTTTTTTATTAAAATCGGTCCAGCCGTTTAGGAGTTCAGTGACTAAATTGAGCTTTTTTTTAGATTTTTTTACCCTTTAACTACTTACTAAAAAGCTTAACTTTCTCAAATCGCAATGGCTAAATTTGGCACAAAATTAGGAATTAGACTTATTATAATTGACCTAGACAGAAAATAGACATTTTGAAATATATTAAATTGTAATGAGATTTGAACCTAGACGCTACGCTTTGCTTTAGGCGGGCAAAATACCGCTAGGCTATGAAGCATATTATGATTTCATCGAAATTACGCTTTTGTACATTATAGACACATCACTTTGACGTAAATCGCATGAAGCTCCCCGCAGTAAGGGGGACGGCACGTCCCCCACTCATCTCCTTCACCCCCTCGAATACTTCATAGTTGACTACTCACAGCGCCTTAAATTCATCGGCAAAACGTCTTGTCGGTATGAAACCACACGTTTCATACTCCGCTGCCATATAACGCCGCTGAGTCTGGTTGATAAGAAGTGGCCTTCCACTTCGTTTACGACTCTGCAAGCCACCTTCTTCCTCGTATCTTTTTACCCATCGACTTACAGTATTTCTCTAAAAAAAAAAGAACAAATTGTAAAAGACGATTTTTACCGATGGAAAATACACATCATAATAATATAATTAATTTCTACTTACTGAGAAGCCAGTTTCGTTAGAAATTTGAGTAATATTCAGGCCATTCGAATATAGGGCCACAATATTAGCTCTTGCTTCGATATTAATATTTGCTTGCATATTGGATAAATTGTAAAACGCAACAGTAAGATAAGTAAGAACACAAACACTCGTAACTGAGTTCACCAACCAACAACATTATTTTTAATATTTTGTTTTGTCCAAGCCTTTTTTTTTAATCTACCCTCACATTCTTTGCTGTGACTAGAATAAAACGTTTTTAACAAGTTACTGTGCTTTTAGTTAGAAAGGTAATTTTTATATTCTACATAGTTGTATCAATACTCATAGTTCATAATAATCTATAAATATTTCTCAAAAAGTGTTTTACGTAACTCGTGGGTCGGATTCGATCCTGCAATTTAGCTGGTGATATACGAGTTAACAGACGGACATGCTATGCCACTGGGCCACAGCAGTGCTCACGTATTGAGACGAAATTGACGATATGAATATACAGACAAACAAAGTGTATGTGTGTGTGTGAATTGTCTTGATGGAAAAAGGTCACAAGTAACGTTGAGTGTTGACGCTATCGCTGCGTTCGATTGCTACTGGACTTTTGAACGTAACTGTACATTTAAATTAACTTCGTCAAGGAGAGCAACACAAAGTAAAATAAAACATGACGGATCAGATCAGAATTAACTGAAGAATGTCATTTTGTCAATGACATGACTTTTGACAAAGAAAGACGTATGACATTCAAGACGACCTCTCTTCGTAAAACTGTCTACTATGTCAAAAGTCAAGTCAAAACAAGTGTCATGGCCACCCTAAAAATAGTGTTCTCGCAATAAAAAACTCTTCAAATAATCATTTTTGTACACATGTACCCTTCTTCAAATTAATTTTTTCGTATTTTTATGATATTCCCATATTTTTTTCCTATTTACCTATGTAGTGTACATAGAACTGGCCCAAAATCAAACATCTCTTTTATGTTGTTACAATATTAAATAATTGTGGGATGACAAAAAAAGGAAAACACATGCGGCCTTTAGTTTTTTTACATTTAGATATTTATAATTTCAGGCATAAAAAATTTTAATTGTACGGAATGCGGGGCATCGTTCTATAGAAAAGCCGATTTGGACAGACACGAGAAAATACACACGGGCATCAAACCTCACCAGTGTGAGATATGTTCCAAGAGTTTTGTACAGAAGAACAACTTGGTGATGCACTTCAAAACACATATTGGAGAGAAACCACACGAGTGTGTCGTTTGCGGCAAAAGATTTTTAACCAGAAGCAAAATGAATTTGCATGCCAAGAAACATGACAAAGAGAAAAAAAAGAAGGAATTTGGACCTTTTCATGATTAAGTGTTTTTTGCAAAAGAAGGTAATAATATTGAAATAAGAATATTATTTCCAAGCAAATAGGTCTTAAGTGATTATTGTACAAACCCTCATTGTTATATTAAGCTCTAGGTTAATTTGATATTCTAAACTAATTTTGTACCAAGTAGGTGGCTAATGTAACAATATATTCTCTATTGTACAACGGTTTACTTGAACGATGGAATATTGTTAGTAAGAATTAGCCCCTCTATCACAATGGAGAATGCTAACTAATTTTAAATGTGAACTTTCTGTATTCTCCAAATGGAAAAAATGCTTGTGAAAGAATTATTTCGATACTACAATTATTTTTTAAGATAATGTTACGGGATTATGGTCTTTCCATAATACAAGCTTTTAGATCACAAAAAAATTGAGTGCCAGCCGTAACATGCTAGAATACTCTACACACTAAAGCACAGTTACAATATTTAATAGACTGCAGTGCATAGTGCGGTGCGAACTCTGGGCTTTATGGCCAAGGTCCAAGGTGTCATTTTCAGAACTTTGAATGTGTGTATAACGCGTTTCAAATGAGAATAGGAACGTCAATGACCTTTTTCTGTCAAGTGTCACTTGAAAAGTGCGATTTTCAGAAAAACTTATGTCTTTAAAAATATTAATAGTCTTGCATCGAATTTAAATAAAACGTTAAATAGTAATTAATAATCTTATATATAAAAATGGATTGCTGTTCGTTAGTCTCGCTAAAACTCTAGAATGGCTGGACCGATTTGGCTAATTTTGATCTTAAAATAATCGTATCAGTTCAGGGAAGGTTTAAACGGTGAGAAATTAGAGTTCATAGTTAAGGCAAAACAACGTTTGTCGGAACAGCTAGTCTAAACATAAATTTAACTATCATAACAGTCTAAATTCGAAACAATATGGCGCCGACTCGATCCTATTCTCATTTGAATCGCACTATAAATCATAACTTCTGAATATTTTTTAATAAAACAAAATCTAGTATGTCTGTGTACATAATAGCTGTACTGTAACAAATATTCAAAAGTGATTTTACATACCTTAGTAACATTCTCCATTATGTGTAGACCAGTGTTTTTCAACCTTTTTCATGATGCGACCCCCCTTGTATGAAAAAATATTTCGCGACCCCCCGACCCTTCGCTTTTTTATCATGTATGTATGTGTATGTTATAGTGTTACAAATATTCATTCCATACGACGTTTTTATGCGTCTCCATATATAGGATTCGGATATAAGTAAATAATATAGTACGTTAAACAATTATTTTAATTATTATTTATTAAAATTATTTTACAATTACATACATCGATGATATCGATGATCGATTTATGAGTATATCAATCTGTTAAAATTCTCCTACAGTGGCACAGTCAGATGAAAGTGATGGTAAAGCCAAGCATCAGCATGATTCATATAATAACCGGGATTTTTAACGTGTAAATCAATATTTTTAATCTTCATTGGTTTTTTACTAAAGTTCTCTCTACCTCCGGCGACCCCCCTACAGAAGATTCGCGACCCCCCCGGGGGTCGCGACCTACAGGTTGAAAAACACTGGTGTAGACAATGCGATACAGGGCCTCTAGTCAAGATGCATTCGATAATTTGGACGGCGAAGTTAGAAAACAAAAATGTATGGGATTTGATATACGTCATCGTTAAGTGATATGTCGCTTACGATGCCTTAGGTCAAATCCCATACATTTTGTTTTCGAACTTCGCCGTCGAAATTATCGAATGCATCTTGACTAGAGGCCCTGGATCTTCTTGCTTGTTAGCTCTGTAGAGCAGTGGCGTAGCGTGGGTGTCTGCCGCCCGAGGCGGACGTCAATTTTGCCGCCCCCTTACTTAGGTTTTGCTGCCCTCTTACTTAGGTTTTGCCGGCTCCTTAAAAGTGCCGCCCGGGGCGGGCCGCCCCCCCCGCCCCTACTACGCTATGCCACTGCTGTAGAGATTTCTTCAACAAATGTATTGCCTTGACATGCGCATGTTATTTCTACAATGTCTAAATTTATGTGTGTAATTGTGCTATGGGGCAGGGATAATAGAGGAAGGTGATCGTAGATAAATTGTAATTGTTTTATGTACAAAATAGAAACTCGTTTTATGTTAATACATTTTTATTACCATTTTGTTCTTTATTTCTATGCTATATTTTATCTGGCTTTGTGCTCGTACGTAGAAAAGAGTGACTATTCTACTTAATAGGAGCCTTAGCACACTAGTGGTTTGCGAGCGGCAGCGGGGCGGAGCGGGCGCGCAGAGAATGCGTCGCGATCACGCGACTAAATATACCTTTTCCCTGTCATGTTGGTTGCCACACGCATGCGGGCCGGGTGCGGGCCGCATCCTATAATTTAGAGCCCTTTTCCTGTTACGCGGGTTGCCACGCGCGTGCGGGTATCGGCCACACTTGGCCACACGCCGGTGATAGGATGTTCCCCGCGTGTGTGCTGCCCGCGGGACAGGTTAAATATGTATGAAATGATAGAATGCGGGTAGCACGCATGAGGCTGAGACCCGCAAGCGTGTGGCAACCCGCGTGAAAGGAAAAGGGCCCTTAATACATGTTTCTCCCAGCACGTGCGTAGACTGTAACGTACCCGCGCACGTGTGGCAACCCTGTTGACAGAAAAAGGTGCTGGGACTATATTATCCGGAATTCGTCGGTCCCGGGAAAATACAGAGCACTGAAAACAGAACTCGTTAGTACAATATATTATAGAGTTGAAAATGGAAGTGTAGAGTGTCGAGCATATTATATATGGCATTGACATTTGACTCGACACTCATGCGTTCGATTTTCAGCTCTACTATATTAGCACAGTTATATTTTCAATGCTCTGAATTTTCCTCGACCTCGTCGGATTCCGGATCACATAGTTCCAGCCTAAAGGGTCTCCCACTCACTAACAGTCCGCCTGCAGTCTCTGGTCCTATGCGGCGACCTGCTATCCTAGGTCAATAGCGCCAACACACTAAAGCGATTTTTGCCTGCGGGCAATGCCCTGCTGCAACTTTTGAGGCCACACACTAGCAGCCGGGACTCGGCAGTGTTCGACTCAAGGCCATAGACTGTCCGGCTGACACAGGCCGGCGCAGATCGGAATCGTCAAGCGGCCACACACTAGGTAGTATCACTTCATCGTCAGTGCACAGTCGTCAGTCCAAAACCTTTAACGGAACTGTTAGTGTGTGAGCTATTGCGATTAACTGACAGATTTATATCGTCCGGCAAACTGTTTAAGCGCCCCTAAAATCAACACATCGTATTTCAACGTTTATTAATTATGCATGTCTACTGTAGTCCATCGGCCACACGTTGCTCACGATCCAGTCGAGGAAGGGGCTGACGTTGGTGTACACGCCGGGCGCGCCATGCCCGCACTCCGGCCCGATTGACACCACGCCCGCCACGAAGTACGTGCACGGGAGGGCATAGTCATTCACCTCCTTCATCAGCGGGCCCCCGCTGTCGCCCTGTTGGCAAAACGTCTATAAGTCTCACCAGTATTATAAAAAAACCTGCACTAATCGAGGGCATCCAGCATCGTTTATTCGCTTCTATTTTAAACTTATTTTTCTAGCACAACACCATACTCACAGTATAAAGAGTAGCAGCTTGGGTTCATTTTTCCTTCTTCTTCAAGGTTCTCGTTCCGAATATTATGGATTCATTATTAATATTTAAGAATAGTGCATAAATTAATTAATAGTGCATATATATTACCTTGCAAGAGTCCTCAGATTCGGTCTTCCCGGTAACACATAACATTCTTTCGGAGTTCCAATTAAATGTCTTTTGTTTCAACTTCTTCATGCATAATTCTTGATTTTTAGAGACGGCATCGATCTGTAAAATATACATTAAGATAAGGTTGGGACTATTTAATCCGGAATAGGCAAGCGGACTGATTTTTTTTATTGCATAAATGAATAGTACTCTTAAATATGAGTAACTTCTCAAAAGAAATAGTATATCAAAAGTCAATATTTTCAAAGGTACAGCGATTTGTATACAACATTTCGCGAGTCTTTATACCAAAAAAATTTTTTTTTGCGAAATTGGTAAATCAAACCTACATCATTAGTTTACTCACATCATATACAAAACATTCATTATGGTAAGTATGAACTTAAACGCTCAAGTATCGGCGATATATTTGACAAATATATTCCTGTGGCCGTATACTTTATACACCTTAACCTACAAGTGACGTCACTTGTAGGTCGACTTTAGTATGGAGCGTTTTTACGAGACTTGCGAAATTTTGTATACAAATCGCTGTACCTTTGAAAATATTTACTTTTGATATACGGTTTCTTCTGAGAAGTTTTTAAGAGTGCTATTCATTTATGCAATAAAAAAAAATGGTCCGCTTGCCTATTCCTCAGAGCTTAAATCTTTTTATGCGGGTAAAGACTGAAAAATGCCGCTCCCGCCCGGGCCCATATAAATAGTAACTATACATCAGTGGCGTAGATAGTCTTAGCCCCATATCAAATAATTTTTGGGAGCCCCCTAGCCGAAGGGTAAAAAAAGAGAAAATAATTGTTCGCATTTAATTTTTTATATTATATTATAATTATATTCTGTTACATATTATTTTGTACTGACTAAACATAATTATGAACCTGGTCTGAAATAAATGTTTTTATTATTATTATTATTAATAATAATTTGGTTATAAAATAATCTGCAAAACTTACAGTAAAATATAAGTACTATATGTAATCAATAGCAAGCGAGCGAAGCGAGCGAGTCGAATTTTTTTTCGTATTTTTTAGTTCTGGAAACCTCGAAACTCGGAAATAAAATCAACAGCGGAAAAAAGCGAGAGTAACACATCCTGTTGCCCGGGGGCGCCATATAATTAATACGGCTGATACAGCAGTAGCTACGCCCCTGCTATATATGGAACTAAATACGTAAATATAGTATTTAAATTATATAATATCTTCTATTATATTTTGCGTAATTAATAAAACTATAATACCACCTACTTGGCGTATTGACAGATGTGCCCGATGTAGATTTCCAAAAACTTGTTTTTACTGGATTATTGTAAAACAGTTTAGAATATAATAAATTACAAATATGAATTATTATTTTTTTAATTATCACACGAAATATTCGTCTGTAAAGTGTGAATTTGCCGCCCCCTGAACTCGCCGCCCGGGGCATGACCCTCAGCTAGCCTCTTTAGATCCGGGGCTGCTATTCGGAGACAATTCTGTGAGAGAGCATGAGCATGGATCAAATTACTATTAAATCCTTAATGATGAAAAACAAGCGAACAAGATGGCTGAACTTCCAGATTTTGATGTAGAGATCCACGACTTGAGTGAAAGTGAGGTAATAATTAATTGTTGAGTGGGATGATACCTCAGATCAAATAAAAAACCAAGATAGCGCATGGCGTTTGTTTGAACTGAAGCCTAAAAAACTACGCTACTTCAAGTAAACAAATGCGCTCACGCACACACAAGCAAAAAAGTACTTTACTTTTTGTCAGTATAGATTAGTCGTCGCGACGACTCATTCGATACTGTCGAAAGTAGCGTAGTTTTTTAGGCTTCAGTTCAAACAAACGCCATGCGCTATCTTGGTTTATTATTTGATCTGAGGATGATACGAGTAAATAGATACGAAAAAACCATTTAGATACATAATCTAAATTCTATAATACGCGAAAATTTAGTTATTAAAAAATATGCGAAGAACTTCTTTGATCATAGATAATATAATATTAAAAAGGTTCAAATCAACTAATTTTGTTTTTTTTTCAAAGGCCTGAAATACCATACCAGCCTGCCATTCTCTCGTACCCATCGGTAAAAATTCAGAGTAATGAAAACAGAACACTGCGCTAAAACAGTAGAGTTGTAAATTGAAGTTTCGAGTGTCGAGCTGTCATTTATGACAATGACATTTATCTCGACACGCCTTCGATTCTTAACTCTGTGTATTTTCTACGGCCTTTCGAACGCCGGAGCATAATAATATAGTCCCAGCCTTAGTCTTAGTTTTTGGTATTTTTAAGGTAGGGCATTGCCCCATAATGCCCCCTCCTAGCTACGGCCCTGTAATCGGGGTTGGAACGCATCGCACGCACATTTATGGCGAGGACTGATAAAATTCAGTAACAAAATGATTCTGTAGTAATTACTCTGAGGATTCTGTATTACTAGTTACGCCATCTATAATTTCCTCATCTAATGTTCTTGGCGTTTGACAAATAAAAGTCGTTAGCGGAAAACGTGTGTTTTCATTAGGTTACGGACCCACCGGACCCAGCACGCTTCCACTGCGCCACTCTGCTTATTAGAATCACTCTCATAGAACTCCGACGTGAAATAACTGTGAACGGACTGTAGTAGCGGCGGCTTCTCCCATCCCTTTCATGTACGGTGTACCCACTTACCGTCATTAACACATCGGATGTGTCGCCCTTTTCGGTGGTTTCTCCCCAGCCGGCGAGCACGTAGTCCGGTCGTGTCGCGATCCCGCGCACAGGGAGGCACGCGGGCCGAATGAATTCCGATAGTTTCACACTGAAATTAATAATAATAATCCATTTATTCGATCACATGAGACAAAAATAGGACATTACATTACAAACAATATGGATTTCCGCTACAAAAACACAATAACATACTATTTGATTTACATAAAACATGAAAAACAAAACAAAAAAATATAAGAAAACAAACCAAGATACAATTGACAAAATACTAATAAATACGTATAACGTGTAGGTGTGTGGATAGTCGATAGGAAGGAAGGTAGTGTAATGTCCCAGTCCTAGTGCCGAAAAGGTTATTTAAAAGGTTATAGGTAATTATGTAAGTATGGGGATGGGAATGTAATGTAGACTTGTAGAGGAAAGGAAAACTACCTATGTCCGAATACGAAAAATGTCCGTAAATAAGCGGAAAATAACAGTTCCAAAACTGGCCATAATGGCGCTAGAGTCAGAAGAGGGTATGATAATAATATGAAGTTATCAATAAGAATAATAAAAATAAGGCAGAATATCGCAATGACGTCACACCGACCGTAGGTATTAAATACATAATTGTTGGTATCGTCGTCACTTTTTACCTGACTACGAAGCATGTATGTTTGTACCACGGTAGAGGCTAAACTACTGTTCCAATTTAATTAAACGAGGCGTCAATATACTATTTGTACTTATTAAGATAGGCCTTAGATTATTATTTATTATCACGATAATGCGCTCACCGGCGGAGTCGCGGTGCAGGCTCACGCGATCCCGTGGCCCGCCAAGGGCGGTATTGATTGGAGTGCCGCCGAGTTTTTAGTGAGTAAAATTACCATCTTCGCCAATTTACCACCTTATCGGGCGCAGCAGAGCCTCACATAGATACTCGCGGGTAGGACCCCCATCCCTCGTGAGATGCATTTTCTCGGCGAAAAAAAAAGCCTCACTTCATGTTACAATTGGCTACTTGACAATGAGGGTGTTTGATATTTTTTCTACCGATAGGGGACAGACCTAAAGCGTCATCTCACGTGGTGAGATGACGCGTGGTGACTGGTGGTGGCGTAAGTGGTATCAAAAACGGTCGATAAGAATTTTCGATTATTTTTCTGTTACCAGGCGGCGCTTGGTAGCACGACGATCCTTGTCGTGTCAAAAAGCTGTCAGATGTCACGAATTTAAAAACCTTGATTAAATATTAAGAGCAATCAAGCTAAACAATTTAAGTACATGCGTTGAAACTTGTTAACCAGCCATCAGGAGTTGAGGTTGGCACTGTGGTGACTGTTAAACTTTGGACCTTAATAAAATGAAATTTAAATACACACACACACACACACACACACACACGCTTCATCATACAGTCACTCTCATATACTAATATTAGTTAAGACTGCGCCGTGCGAAAATGCCGAAAAAGGCACTCACCGTTAAGTTGATAAAATCAAAAGCATTCGTTCAATATATTTATAAAAAATACAGTTACAATGACTAAGAATATGTTTACAATTACTCCGTGGAAAAAACTGAAAATAATAAATATTTAAGCCTACAAAATTACGTAAAGTTAGTCGAAAACTGTAAAAACATAAGCTGCTGTTAAGTGATATTTTATATCATAACAGTCAAAATTTAACATAATTTTTTGATGAAACAAAACATGAAAGGGTATATAACAGTTTGTCCGTCTTAAATATTTAAATATTGTCAGACAATTTAAGATACATATTTATTAATAAGTGCATTAAATTCCCCATACATTTTTACTATGGCGGCCGCGAGTCGATTTAAATACGCGTCGCACGGGCTCAGCAATTCAGTCGTCCCCGTGTGTCCAGAGCGGGCGCACGTCACTTTGCAGAGCGAACCATCGGCACGCCGTCTCGTAAACGCCGCGGTAAAATGAGGTAATTCTTTTTTTGAGAATTTTATATTTATTAGTAACTATTACTTCTATTATAATACGAGATGTTTTTTTCAATATTTTCTTATTGCAGTGAAATGAGAAAACGTAAACAAAGATATTATAAAGCTCTCAGCAGCTCCAGATTCAAGAAAAAATTGATAAATAACGTGTATGTATAAAATCAAGTACTATTTACCAAATGTCTGAATAGGATTGCCAGTAATAGATTCCACGTAGAAAGCTTAGTTTTTACACGACTGC
The DNA here is from genome assembly GCA_905404095.1 of Glaucopsyche alexis. Classification (NCBI taxonomy): domain Eukaryota; kingdom Metazoa; phylum Arthropoda; class Insecta; order Lepidoptera; family Lycaenidae; genus Glaucopsyche; species Glaucopsyche alexis. The sequence goes on from FR990044.1 coordinate 23,406,511, forward strand.
CCATATTAGGAGTGTAATGTGTTTAGACTACATGTACGTATGTAAGTAGGTATGCACGAAAAAAAACATTTGACACGGTTAGTACGGTCTACACGAATGATATTAATACCATAGATTTATTTGTTCCTTCAACGATTTGATAAATTTTTAATACTATGTACTTACTAACTGTGAGGGTTGTCACAAATATCACTGTAAAAATTGTTAAGGGTAAGATTTTTTTCCGTGTGTAAGTATGTATGTGAGTATAATTATTTCAACATAGCTTCTAAATATGTATCCTTGTCTAGTTGTAGCATAACTATAGTTTGTATGAAACATCGTGGAAACGTTAAAGATGAAACCACTATGCTACTACTAACAGCGGGTCTAAAAAGGCCACTTACGCAATATCATCGCAATATTGCTATTTGACACTAAAGCAATTCTGCTCGTAAATCTGTCAAATGAATGCATTTCAGCCAATTTCTGCATATGAATTGTATCCAAATCTTAATATGAATTGCAATTCAAGTGGCCATTTTACGATCACTGTCAGTAATTCATAACAAGAATTGAAAATGAATTGCCAAAACGGCCTTTTTAGACCTGCTGCCCTAATACTGCTACATTAACAAATACTACAATATACCATATACTATATTACATATAATTCTGTTTCAGGATTAAAAATCATGATCATGAAGATGGCGAATCATCAAAAAATGCTATTGAATGAAAATATACTACTTTGGAATGATATGGAAGAAGAATTAAAGAAGTTCTATTTTAATTGTATTCTTCCAGAACTAATTGTTTCAAGATTAGATAGACAGATGGGAATTAAGAAACCGGAGTTTATTCTAAAAGCAATCAATAACAGAAATACAAATGAAATCAAGTGTAAATTAGATGACAGAACTAGATAAACAAAACCGAAACGAAAACAAATATAACGTTGATACAATTATAACAAACTAACTTTATACTAGAAGGAAATAAAATTACTTTCGCAATACGCATTTCTGTCGTTTGAATTCAATAGGCGATCAGACTTTTTTTTTTAATTGTATTTTTTATATTGTATAAATTAATAGTACTCTTAAATATTAGTAACTTCTCAGAAGAAATCCTATATCAAAATTCAATATTTTCAAAGATACAGTGATTTGTATATGTCACCGTAAAATTGTAAAATCCGTTAGATTGTAATATAACTAGTTAAATTGTAAAATGTTGATAGACTTCCGACGCGAATATGCTGCCTATAATTTAACACATTATTTTTCGTTAAATTGTAAATAGGTATATAGTTATGAATCTTTTGACATACCTATTTTTACAATCTCGTTAGTTATTTTAAAATTTAACGGTGACATATATACAAAACTTCGCAAGTCTCGTGAAAACGCTCCATACTAAATAATTATTTACTAAGTAGTAATGCCTCAATATTTCTGAGTATATTAATGAAGCTAATTATTTTAGATGTAGTCCGATCCCCTATTATGGAAAACTTAACTGAGAATAAGAATAAGAATAAGAATAGTTTATTCCAAGAAATTGGTTACATAGGTGTTACATATAATACTTATTTTATTTTACCACAATTTCGGCCCTTAAGGGCATGGAATAATGTTAGTAAAATTTACTGGCGAATATAAAGCAGGTACAATCTATTTATTTTATTACCACCACATATTAACACATTTCAAGCCTAGCAAACAAAATAAATCTGTCATAATCTACATTTAAAAGAAACGTCACATTATTATTGTACCAATTCAAAATACTCACATACAATTTTTGCTAAATATAATAAATAGGGGAATATAGAATCATAGTATTAATTCATAGTCACTTATTAAATAAATTGAATAAAAAATCAAATGTCCTACAATAATAATTAAAATGTCAATATACTTATAAGAAAGTAATCATAAGTATAGAATATAGATAAGATGTCAATTACAGTTATTAAATTAAAAATAGGTATCATAAAAGTTTATTAGTAGTAATCCATTTTAATTCTTATTGTAATAATAGTTATTCATGATGTCCTAAAAATTCATTAATAGTATAAAAACATTTTTCAGTAAGCCAATTGTATAGCCTTCTTTTAAATGCGTTATCATTAAGTTCTTTTAAATTGTTAGGCAATTTATTATATATTTTTATGGACATACAATAGCTATTTTTACTTAATAATGTTGTTTTTGTAATTGGTAATACTAACTTGTTCGGGTATCTAGTATTGATCCTAAGGACTTCAGATTTTTTTATGTAAAATTCAGCCATATACTTTCTAACGAACATACTGATGCCCGCTACTTCGTTCGAGTGGACTTTATGTCTCAGGTGTTCCAAATCTTCGATTTTTATACCTCAATAAGAAATGCTCATCAGGCTAAACAACTTTTGCTAAGATGTCATTTTTATATTTCTTACTAGCTGATGCCCGCGGCTCTGCCCGCGTAAGTTCAGTAACCCACGGGAACCATATACGAGTATGTCCCGCGATAAAAAGTAGCCTATGTCCTTTCTCGTGGTCTACTTTATATCTGTGCCAAATTTCATGATAATCGGTTTGGTGGTTTTTACGTGAAACTGTAAATAAAGTATCCCACGGGAACCGTACATTTTCCCGCGATAAAAAGTAGCCTATGTCCTTTGTTAGGCTCTAGCTCTATCTGTGTTGTATTTATCGAAGCTATCTGTGTACAAAATTTCATTTTAATCGGTTCAGTAGTTTTGGCGTGAAATACGGACAAATATACACATTCATTCCCATTTATAATATTAGTATGGATAGTTTAGCTGGACCATTAGTTCTGCATCAGGTGTTCCATTTTCCAAGATCAATTATACCCTATTGTTGCCCAGCTGCATAACAAAAAAAGTTTCATTAGAATCCGTCCAGTATTTCTGAATTAGCATGTAAAAACAGACAGACAGACATACGTTTTTTTACTGTTTTATTATATGTAATAGATATAGATAGATTACTTATTTTTAATTAACAAAATAAATTGTGTTATCATTGAATACTCAAAAATGTAAAAACTATGAGTTGTGTCCTTTTTCGATCGGTCGTTCCATCAGAAACACACGCACACTAACTGTTGTGTGCGTTCACGCACACGTCTAGAGAAATTTTATAATATAGCCCGCGAGTTACGCACGGCGCAGTCTTAAATATTTACAATTATTATCAGTACCTAACTTAATTAACACTTACCATAAAATCAGTATACCTACTACAATATTAAATCTAAATTTATATTTTTACTAATATTTACATAATCTATAATCGACACCTATTAAACAACTTAAATTGTGTATTTAGGTGAATATATTTATAAAGCGTCAAAATATCGTGTCGTGAGGTTCGCAGCCATACCGGTATGGTACGTAGGTACCTATGTATCGTGCGCGCGCGGCGCGTTGTGATGTTCGATGTTTCAGTTAGTTAGTATCTAACCGTACGACACATAGACGCGTAACTTGTCGCTTTATATGCACCTTCTAGAACTGTTTTAATTAATGCGTAGTGTGTGGATTTAGTGTTTTACTAATGTTGTGAGCTTAATGAGTGCCAATAAACTGGATATAGTGACTGATTTTGCTTATTTCATCAACCTGCATGCATCAACATCCTGCACCATCTTCACTGCTGAATATTCTGGTAACTCATGTCATCTTCCTCACCACCACCGCTACCCATAACTGATGACCCCAAGAACACAGCTAACTCAACCATGAGCAGCAGCGACGACACCGTCAAAACCCAAGGATCGGTCCACGTCACGCGTCGTACCAAGAAAAACCCACGCACACGATACGATTACGATATGTCGTATGACCGCTCAAAACTGAACATCAAGGTACCGCAATTTTCTTCGGACGATCCCGAATTGTGGTTCGCATTACTGGAGAGCCAGTTTAATATTTTTGACATCACTGATGACTCAGCCAAGTTTTCATGTGTCACGAACAATTTAGATACCTATCATACACGCAAAAGCTGTTAAGGACGTTATAATTAATCCTCCACCTATGAACAAGTTTGAAAGGATTAAAAGCGAACTAATTAGGAGACTCTCCGCGTCACGTGAGTTGAAGGTAAAGCAGCTTCTCACCCATGAAGTGCTTGGAGACCGCAAACCATCAGAATTTCTTCGTCACCTTCTTGATCTTGCGGGACCCAAACCACCGGAAGAATTCATTCGGTCAATTTGGACAAACCGTCTTCCGAGTAACGTCCAGACCATTTTAGCTTCGCAACCTTCGCACAGTCTGGAGCAGTTGGCTGACCTGGCCGATAAAATTCAAGAAATCACCTTACCTGGTAACGTGGCTTCCACATCATCTGGTCCTGTCGTATGTGCTACTTCGAGTGCTTCATCTGAAATTGCTGAGCTAAAGAAGATGGTACAAAACCTTACCTTGAAGCTGGAAGAACACACCCGTACCGCAAACTGCCGAGCCTACCAGCCCCGACCCAAACATAGGAGCAGTCCAGATCACCGCCAGAGGTCGAGGTCAAACTCCAGCTACCGTCGACGTCCGTTGTGCTGGTATCACTCAAAATTTGGAGACCGCGCGAAACATTGCATACAACCTTGTGATTTTACTGTTCGGGAAACGCAAAGGGCAGTCGCTGATGGCGACAAGCCACTGCCTATCTTCTTCTATTGGTCGTCTTTTTATAACCGATTGTAAGTCTAATGTTCGATTCCTTGTTGACACTGGAAGTGACCTGTGTGTATACCCACGATCCTCTCTGCATAAATATCGCACAAAAACAAGCTTTAATCTTATTGCTGTAAACGGTTCAACTATACATACTTATGGTTATTTAGAACTTACTATTAATTTAGGTTTAAGACGTAATTTTCAGTGGAGATTTATTGTAGCTGATGTAAGCCAAGCAATAATAGGTGTAGATTTTTTCAAATTTTACAATTTAATTGTAGACTGTCGCAATAATTGTTTAATTGATAATACTACAACTTTGTCAACTTCTGCTTGCGCTGTTAATAATAAGTGTAATGTATCTTCTGTTAAAATTAATATAGGTGACACTAGGTATCACAATATTTTAAAAGATTATATTGACATTACACGCCCCTCTGGCACACCTATTAACGTTAAACACATTATATAAAGACTACACCAGGACCACCCGTTTATTGCAACCCTCGTAGACTAGCACCTGACAAACTTAAAATAGCTAAACAAAAATTCGAGCTAATGCTTAATAATGGCACCGCGAGACCCTCTAAAAGCTCATGGGCCTCTCCATTACACTTGGCTCCTAAAAAAGATAGTGATTGGCGTCCTTGTGGCGATTACCGTATGTTGAAGTTTGAACGCACGAACAGTACCTGATCGCTACCCAATCAAACACATTCACGATTTCACACACGCGATATCCGGTTGTAGAGTGTTTTCAACGATCGATTTAGAGCGCGCGTACAATAAAATCCCTGTTTTTGAAGAGGACATTCCAAAGACCGCTATAACGACTCCTTTTGGCCTGTACGAATTTCCATTCATGACATTTGGTCTCAGAAACGCAGGCCAAACTTTTCAAAGATTTGTAGATGAGGTAATTAGAGGATTAGACTTTTGCTATTGTTACTTAGATGACTTTTTAGTATTTAGTAAAGACGAAGAGGAGCACGAAAAGCACCTTCGTCAAATTTTCACCCGGATGCAGGAATACGGTATCCTCATTAATACATCGAAATGTGTTTTCGGCTCTAGTGAGGTTACATTTTTAGGTTTCAAAATTTCCGCAGCAGGTACCAAACCTTTAGATACTAAAGTACAAGCTATAAGGGATTTTCCGGTTCCTAAAACTGTAAAACATCTTTGCTGATTTTTAGGTATGGTAAACTTTTACCGTCGATTTATGCCACATGCTGCTAAATTACAGGCCCCTTTAAATTTCTTGCTTACTGGTTCAGTAAAATCCTCGCATCCAGTCAATCTTTCAGGTGACACTTTATTAGTATTTGAGAAGTGCAAAGATAGTTTAGCAAATGCCACTTTACTGGCACACCCCGATTGCAGTGCTCAGCTTGCCCTTGTTACTGACGCCTCCGACACAGCCCTTGGTGCTGTTTTACAGCAAATGAAAGATGGTTTTTGGCAACCTCTTGCATTTTTCTCACGCAACCTGAGCCCAGCTCAACGTAAATATTCTCCTTACGATCGAGAGCTATTAGCTATTTATGAAAGCATTAAATATTTCCGCTTTATGCTCGAGGCTAGGCATTTTATAGTCTATACAGGCCACTTAGTTATGCTTTTCGCTATAGGAAAGATAACTGCTCGCCTCGTCAGCATCGTCATCTTGACTATATCGCTCAGTTTACTACAGACGTAAGGCACATTTCGGGAGAGGGCAATGTTGTCGCGGACACATTGTCTCGAATCGAAGCACTTCACATGCCTTTTGACTTAAACGAGCTTGCCGTCGCTCAAGATAGTGATCCCGAGCTTCAACATTATTTAATAGACGAATCTTCGCTTCGCTTGCAAAAGTTAAAAACCCCAGGGAGTGACTCTGACCTTTATTGTGATGTGAGCACGTCATCACCTAGGCCATTTGTTCCCAAACAATTTCGGAAGCAGATTTTTGACAGGTTGCACAATCTTAGCCACCCAGGAGCAAATGCTTCAGCAAAATTAGTAGCCGAGCGTTTTGTCTGGCCCGGTGTACGGAAAGATTGTCGCAATTGGTCGCAAAAATGCCTCCCTTGTCAGCGTTCTAAGGTGAACCGTCATGTGTCTGCGCCATTGGGCACATTCAGTTTACCCCGCGCAAGATTTTCTTTTATCCACGTGGACATAATTGGCCCCTTACCTCCATCTCAAGGTAATAGGTACTGCTTGACGGTTGTGGATCGCTTCACTCGCTGGCCGGAAGTAACACCGATGGTCGATATTACCGCCGAGTCCGTAGGAAAAAGTGTGGTATCGTGGACATCCAGATTTGGATGTCCAACGGATATCGTTACGGACCGCGGGCGACAGTTTGAATCCACACTTTTCCAATATCTTGGAACCATCCCGCTTGCAACGGCTTAGTGGAGCGATTCCACCGTCAACTTAAAACGGCCATTATGTGTCACGCTGACTCCAATTGGGTGGACACCCTGCCACTTATCCTTCTTGGCATAAGGAGTTCTTTTAAGCCGGACTTACAGTCCTCATCAGCTAAGTTGGTTTATGGTGAGCCGTTGCGTTTGCCAGGGGAATTTTTCAACTCCAGCATTCCCGACTCAGCTGATATTTCTGAATTTATTGCTCATATTCGTAAATTCTCGGCTAAATTACAGCCTTCTCCTCCTTCTCGCCATGCGAAAGACAACATTTTCGTTTATAAAGACCTTAAAACGGCTGAGCAGGTTTTCTTGAGGGATGATACAGTGCGCCCCGCCCAGCAACCGCCTTACACTGGTCCTTACCCTGTAGTTGAACGAGACGACAAAATTTTCAAATTATTGATAAAAGGTAAAGTCGGTCAGCATAGACCGCCTTAAACCTGCTTACATTTTAGCCGACTCGTCTCCCCATCCTACTTATAATAATTATATCCCTCCCGTAACCCGTTGTTACACCGAAACCTGCTGCCACTCCTATTTTAAGTGGTAGTCCTGAGTTAACAACCCCAGCTGTTAAAATGACCCGTTCTGGTCGCGAAGTTAAATTTCCTAATTACTATCGCCCGTAGACACGGTCTCTGGGGGGGAGTGATGTGGTGACTGTTAATCTTTGGACCTTAATAAAATGAAATTTAAATACATAAATATTATTGAAACACACACACACACACACACACACGCTTCATCATACAGTCACTCTCTCATACTAATACTAGTTAAATATTTACAATTATTATCAGTACCTAACTTAATTAACACTTACCATAAAATCAGTATACCTACTACAATATTAAATCTAAATTTATATTTTTACTAATATTTACATAATCTATAATCGACACCTATTAAACAACTTAAATTGTGTATTTAGGTGAATATATTTATAAAGCGTCAAAATATCGTGTCGTGAGGTTCGCAGCCATACCGGTATGGTACGTAGGTACCTATGTATCGTGCGCGCGCGGCGCGTCGTGATGTTCGATGTTTCAGTTAGTTAGTATCTAACCGTACGACACATAGACGCGTAACTTGTCGCTTTATATGCACCTTCTAGAACTGTTTTAATTAATGCGTAGTGTGTGGATTTAGTGTTTTACTAATGTTGTGAGCTTAATGAGTGCCAATAAACTGGATATAGTGACTGATTTTGCTTATTTCATCAACCTGCATGCATCAACATCCTGCACCATCTTCACTGCTGAATATTCTGGTAACTCATGTCATCTTCCTTACCACCACCGCTACCCATAGCACTATAATTACGATCCGAAATCCGGAAGGCCGGAGAAATCTCAGAGCACTGAAAATAGAACTCTGGGCTCATACAATAGAATTTAAAATTTAACACACGAGCGTCAAGTCAAATGTCAATGTAAAATTTGACAATCCGTCAACCAAGTGTTCGATTTTCAACTCTATTGTACGCAGAGTTTTGTTTTCAGCGCCCTGAATTTTCTTCGGCCTTCCGGATTCTGGATCTTATTATAAGCCGAAGCCCGAAGGCCGCTAGCGATAGCAGTTGTGTCAAGCGAAAGTTTGTTTTATAGTGATGGCGATAAAGTTTAAAATTATATGACAGTTATGCTGCATCAGGTTGCTGCACTGCCATCTCAGTGTGAATCAGCCTTTATGTTCCAAGTCCGTTCCACAAGTTCCAACAGTACTCACCGTCTGTCCAGCTCCAGCAAGGCGATGTCATTGGCCTTGCTGACGGAGTCGTAATTGTCGTGAGGTATTCTCCTGATAATATTGTACAGGACCCCGTCGCGAATCTTCCGTTTGTTCAGGCTGCCCAAAAGAGCGTATTTGACACGCTTACTGAAAATATTGTTTTACTATAACTGCATCCATAAAAAGTATGAATACCAAAAACAGCGGTAACCATAATAGGTATCATCTGAAATCAGGGCCTCTAGTCAAGATGCATTCGATAATTTCGATGGCGCAGTTCGAAAACAAAATGCATGGGATTTAACATAAGGCATCGCAAGCGACATGTCACTTAGCGATGACTTATGTCAAATCCATACATTTTTGATTTCGAGGTTCGTCTTCGAAATTATCGAATGCATCTTGACTAGAAGCCCTGGTCCTCTAGTCAAGATGCATTCGATAATTTTCGCGGCGAAGTTCGAAAACAAAATGTATGGGATTTGAAATAAGGCATCGCAAGCGACATGTTACTTAGCGATGACTTATGTTAAATCCTATACATTTTTGATTTCGAAGTTCACCGTCGAAATTATCGAATACATCTTGACTAGGGGCCCTGATTTATGATGATAATAATAGCTCCCCACAACGATTTCGGTTACGGTGGTCGGTTTCATTGTGCGCAGTCTACAAGAGCATTCTCTCTCTCTTCCTTAACTCTTGTAACCCAGTGGGACGTATAGAAACTAAAAATATCAAAACATTGAAAGAAACCATTAAAAGAAAAAAGTTAAGAAAAAGAAATGAAACAGCCCTGATTGTGTTAGGGGACGAAAAAAAAAAACAAAACCAGTGGGACGGATAACCGACATGACTGGCGAAAGATCAGGCGCAGGACCGCCTTTTTACATGCCCACCCAACGCATGAATCATATTTTTGTCAGACAGATGATCAGCCTGCATTGTTGTAACCAAATATGGGAGTCGAACCCACGACCTCCGAGTCGAGATCCAAACTCTAAACCACTGGGTGATGATTGATAATAATATAAAAATAAGCTAAAAAACGCGACAGGTGCGCGACTATAGCCTTTGTATCGTTTACTCGGGGACGGGGAGTTATCACCACTAAAACGCTCTTGTGACGTGACAGTAGATAGAAAAATAATGGTACGCTTGGTTTGTATAAAAAGAATGAGACTTGCGTGGTCTAGTCAATACTCTGCCACCTACACTACATATCGACGGTCCCTACGTATAAAGCGACATGTCAAAAGTGGCGGTTTACAGGAGAGCGTAGTAAAGGTTCCAATCGTTCTACAAATTATGCTATGTACAAATATGAATATTTTATTTTTATTATTTTGTTTTATTAGATTTGTCAAGTTTAAAGTCATATTTATAAATATTAGATTTTTATAGATTTTCTTGATAAAACTGACAGATGACCGTTTCTACTTTGAATATTTTAACAGATAGATATTAGATAACCGTTTTTACGTAGGAAATAAAAAATACAGTATTTTAAAATATTATGCAAGCAAATGTTCAATGAAAATAAAGAATACTGTTATTATTTTCATAGTTATATTGTAGTATAATGAATGAGGGAGCGATACCGGTTCCTCCTCGTGGTGTCCCTGGGCAACGCCTGGGTGCGCCACTCTGCTCTTTACACGGGGTGAGGTACTCAGGCGGCTGATCGCCGGTCTTTCGCTGTCTTTCACCACCTTTTTTTATAGTTTACTCTTCTTTTGTTTTCTTTATTTTATTTTCTCTATTTTTCACCGTCTTTTCTTCTACTATCTTTCTTGTTTTGTTAACTCTTCTATACAATACTGTGTGTTTGCGTGTATAATTCAGTGAGTGTATGTGGATGGATGGACCCGTGGGTCCCCAATCCAGGGTTTAGGCGCCCGGCCATGGGATGCGTGACGAGCGGGAGGTCTACGTCGCAAGGGTGCTGGGGCAGAATCCCCCCTAATGGATCGGGTCAGCATCAACCCATACCTGAGCAACCATGGAAGGCAATAAGGAAATTATTCCCCGGGTGGGTCCTCTTCAGAGGGAATCCCACACTCCCGCTTCGGCGGGGGATCGCCCCACGTATACGGGGGGGGGGGGGGGGGGGGGGGGGGGCACCTGTTGCTCTGGAGGAGAAGCAGAACGACCACAGCTACGTATTATCGGACACTGATAGGCACGACGACTCGGAAATGATGACGGCAAGTGAAGACGAGGAGAGTGGATCGCGGGCGGCAACGCCTGCATCCAATAGATCAAGTCGGTTCTTCCATAAAGAACCAGGCAAAGGAGCAGAACCCAGTACTAGCGGAAACAACACCACCGCACCACCTCCAATGTCAGAGACAAAGCGTGACCAATTCCTGCGCAAAAGACCAGGAACACCGGATGTGGACCCAGCAAAAGAGGGCGGTCTAACTACCACCAAACGCGGTAGGGGCAGACCGCCGACTACAGGTGAATACATTGGCGTTTATAAGGCCAAGAAGGAGGCATTGGCTATCGAGCGGCAACTCGAAAAAGCCGTAATGGAGAGGGAAGCAACAGAAGAGGCTAGGAGGATTCTGTCGTCGCGTAGTCGTTCGCGGCTATCGGAGTGCTCCACCACATCCGATCGGATGACAACGACGAACGCACTTGGCGCAACTATAACAGCGAACTTGGAAGATATATCAAAGGTCGCTAAGAGATCCAACAATCTAAGTGGGCCGTTCGTCAAAATCCTGAACGATGCCACAAGATCAATACGAGAGGCGTGTGCGACACTACTCCAGCACACAAAGACGGACGAGACAAGAGCTCTTGAAGTGGCAAACGTACGCCTTACGAAGGAGCTCTCCGAGATGAGAGCGGAAGTAGCGGAGATGAGGCGCGAACTTACCGATGCTCGCCTGTAGATGGCCCAACCACAGATAATTCCCTCAACTCGAGAGCTGAATGTGGAAGAGCTCCTGCAGCGAGCCGTACAAGAAGCGGTATCGGTTACGAGCGCTAGAATGGACGCTCGACTCGAGTGTTTAGAGGCCCGACTTCTGCCGGAACCTCGCTTGCGTCCACCCCTTGCGGCGAATAGAAAGAGAGATGGAGCGGCCCCTGCAACAACATCCGTAGGGCCGTCACAGGATAAAAGAGGTAGACCTGAGTCAGCACCAGTGGTCACCACGTTAATGCCACCAACAAACCCGGGTTTAAGTGAAAAGAAGAACAAAAAGACCCGCCAGTCTGCTGCTGCTGTTGAAGCAGCAAACTCAAGGCGTGGTGCCCCAGAAACAGCGGCAGCGACGTGTTCCCCTCCCACAAAAGAGTGGACGAGTGTAGTAAAAAAGAAGGCGCAAAAGAAAATAGTAGAGGGGAAGAGAGGTCAAGCGCCAAAGAAGAAGAAGAATAAGAGGAAACTACGCCCCCCCAAGTCCGCGGCTGTAGTCCTTACCCTACAGCCGGGGGCGGATGAGCGTGGCATCAGCTACAAAAACGTAATGGAAGAGGCTAAGAGGCGCGTGGATTTGGCTGCTCTAGATATACCGGCAGTGAAATATAGGCTGGCCGTCACTGGGGCTCGTATATACGAGGTCTTAGGTGACGACAGCAGAGAGAAAGCGGACGCCTTGGCCAGTAAACTGAAGGAGGTCCTGGGGGAGGAGAATGTGAGTGTTTCTCGACCCCAAAAATGCGTCGAGTTACGGGTGACCGGCTTGGACGACTCTGCCACTGCAACTGAAATTGCAGAGGCCATCGCCAGACTGGGCAACTGTTTGCCCAGCGATATCAGGGTCGGAGAAGTTCGCCGCGATCGGAGAGGACGTGGCACTGCCTGGCTGAAGTGTCCTGTCGAGGCGGCCAAAAGGGTCACGTCACCGAACATCAAGGTGTACGTAGGATGGACCGTGGTGCGCGTAGCCCTTCTGAACGCGCGCCCGATGCGGTGCTACCGCTGCCATCAGACAGGACACACACGGGCGACCTGCACTTGTGAGACCAACCGCGGCGAGCTATGCTTTCGCTGTGGACAACCAGGACACCCCTCTGTGCAATGCAAAAACGCGCCACATTGTGCGTTATGTGCAGAAAAGGGAAAGCCCGCAGACCACAGTGTCGGAAGCAAAACTTGTGGAAAATCGGCACCGAAAACGAAGAGCGCTAAAAAGAGCAATACACCTCAGTTATCTGCCATACCATCTACGGCAGGTACTGAAGTTCGAGAGGCCTCGATGAACGCGCAATAACGGCGTCCCATCGCTTCTTGCAGGGCAATCTAAACCACTGCGCCCAAGCACAGGATCTCCTTTTTCTGTCTATGGCGCAGTGGTCAATCGATATTGCTGTCGTGTCGGAGCCGTACCGCATCTTACCCCGGACTGACTGGGTCGGAGATGCGGATTCTTTGGTCTGTCTGGTCTTCGGCCCCAAAATCCTGCCTCCATCTTCGGGAAGCACGACAAGGGGCCATGGTTTTGTAGCCGTCAACACAGGGGCACTCATTGTGGTGGGTGTTTATTTCTCCCCTAATAGACCTCTGTCGGAATACGAGGCATTTCTGCTGCAGCTCACCGCCCTTATAGGCGGAGCGAATCGTCCTGTGGTTGTCGCCGGGGACTTCAATGCCAAGTCAACACTATGGGGTTCTCCGGCAACGAACGCTAGGGGTCATGCCGTTGTGGAATGGATGTCGTCCACGGGACTCGTGCTGGTCAATCGAGGTGCAGTTAGCACCTGCGTTCGACATAATGGCGAGTCGATTGTAGATCTGACTCTAGCCAGCCCGGGTCTTGCGGGACGAATCATCGAGTGGAGAGTGGTGGAGAGCGTGGAAACCCTCTCGGACCACAGATATATACGTTTCGATGTATCTGCTCGTGCGTCGGAGCTGGGCCGCACAATATCATCTCGTACCGGTCCAAAGTGGTCCCTAAGAGGGTTGGACAAAGACCTGCTGATCGAGGCTGCAATTGTCGCATCCTGGGCGCCTCTTCCCTCAGAAGATGTAGAAGAGTGCGCAGACTGGCTAAATGAGGCAATGCAAAACATCTGCGATGCCGCGATGCCTCGCGTTGGACCGTACAAACCGCGTCGCCAAACTTATTGGTGGCGCCCTGAAATCCGGAGACTTCGGCGGGAGTGTGTGGCAGCCCGCCGTTGCTACACTAGATACCGGCGAAGACGAAATAGAGACCAGGAGGAGGAAGATAACATCTACCAAGCCTACCGCACAGCACGCCACACCTTGCGAGACAGCATAAGGCAAGCGAAGTCTGAAGCCTGGGAAGAGTGGCTTGCGACCCTGGAGCGAGATCCGTGGGGCAGGCCCTACAAGTGGGTGAGACAGAAGCTTCGCCCCGCTGCCCCCCCTCTCACACAAAATCTCGACCTAGAGTTGTGCCAAACTGTCGTGTCGGCTCTATTCCCATACAGGGCCGACTGGTCTCCGCCAACAATGGCCCCACCGGAAGGGGACTCTGACGAAGAAGGAGAAATACCACCAGTGTCATCCGCCGAACTGGCAGCGGCCGTAATAAAAATGGGCCTCAAAAATACAGCCCCCGGTCTAGATGGTGTGCCAGGACGTGCTTGGGTCCTGGCCATGAAGCAAATGGAGCCACGGGTGCTCGCCGCTTTGACCAGATGTCTGGTCCAGGGCAGAGTACCCCGTCGCTGGAAAACAGGAAAGCTGGTTCTCCTGCTCCTCCTCCTCCTCCTCCTCGGAAGGGGGGAAGGCCAGTAGAATCACCGTCGGCGTACAGACCCATCGTTCTCTTAGATGAGGTTTGTAAGATTCTGGAGAGAATAATCGCGACGCGCATCACGCAACATCTCGATCGGGTCGGGCCGAACCTAAACAACAATCAGTTCGGCTTCCGTGCAGGTCGATCGACGATCGGGGCGATTGCATACCTACGTGATATAATTGAAGAGGCGATGGCTCGGGGTGGGGTAGTTTTGGCGGTGTCATTGGACATCTCCAACGCTTTTAACTCCCTGCCTTGGGCGACAATTAAAGAAGGCTTGAGATACCACGGAGTACCAAAATATTTATGCAACGTCATCGCTACTCTCTGCTCGCTCGGTGCAATACCCAACGCAGGACGGATGGGAGGAACAGGAGGTTGTGTGCGGTGTGCAGGGGTCGGCGCTCGGGCCACTCCTGTGGGACATCGGGTACGACTGGGTGCTCCGTGGTGCCTGTCTTCCCGGAACAGACGCCGTTTGCTACGCTGACGACACACTAGCCGTCGCGCGTGGACAGACCCATAGGGAAGCGGTAGTACGCGCAACGGCAGTGGTTGCCCAAGTGGTCCAGCGTATTCGCATGTTGGGCCTATAAGTAGCCCTAGAAAAGTCGGAGGCCATAATATTCCTTGGAGGTCCGAGCCTCGGTTGTCGCCGTCTCTACTTGGGTGTGATAAAATCCATGGTGATGTACGGCGCACCGATATGGGCAAGAAACCTGCAGACCGAAAACCGTTTGGTACTCGGGAGACTGCAGAGGATACTAGCCATTCGAGCAGTACGCGGATACCGCACCGTATCCAGAGACGCGGCCTGTGCGCTAGCGGGCAGTGTGCCCTGGGACCTGGAGGCCGCATCACTGGCCGAAGTGTTCTGGCACTGCCAGACAGAACGAGACGCGGGACACAACCCACCACCCGACATCATCCGGGGGTGGCGAAACAGCGCCAAAGAACGGGCGCTCGAAATTTGGAATGAGAGATTGGAACAGCCGCTAGTCAGCGTTCATCTGCTGACAGCCATTCGACCCGTCTTGGTAGAGTGGGTCAACAGAAAAACCGGCGCGCTATCCTTCCATCTCACACAGGTGCTGACCGGGCACGGTTGCTTTGGCCGGTACCTGTGTGAGATAGTGAAACGAGAGGAGACTACGGCCTGTCATCACTGCAGCGATGCAAATGACACGGCCGAGCACACGATTATGACATGTCCCGCATGGGACACACAACGCTCGGGATTGACATATAATATCGGACAAGACATTACGCTCCCGGCAATATTTCGCGCATTGCTGGAGAGTGAACAGAAGTGGCATGCGGTGGAGACCTTCGCACGAAACGTGGTCTCTGCTAAAGAGGAGGCTGGGCGAAGACGAGAGCAGGAGACGCTTAACCCCCGACGTAGGCCGAGACGAAGACGTAGGATCCAATATGATCCCAACGCCCCGACTTAGATGGGGAACTCGGGACGGCGGCGTGGGACGCCGTCGTCCATTGCACCGAGTCCCCGAGCCGTTACGATGCGCATCGTACTCCTGCGCATCGCAAACCAAGAGAGGATGGCCTAGGTAAGCCCCAAGGGGCCTCTGTTTGGCCTAGGGGGTAAATGAAAACCCTCCCAAGATGGGCCTGCTAGAACCCACACAGCAGGCGGCCGTCGGCGGAGTCGCGGAAGTTGTAATAGTCCCCGTGGCTCTGCCAACGGCGGTGCTGACGGAGTACCGCCGAGTTTTTAGTGGGTAGAGGCTGCTTCCACTTACCATCTCTCGGAAGCAGCGAGTCCCACATACCCGCGCAAGGGAATCCCCAATCCCCTGCGGGATGCGGAAGAGCATTTTCTCGGCGTAAAAAAAAAAAAAAAAGTATAATGAATGAACATAACTAATAAATCAAATCATTAAAAATGGCGTTACGTTTGACAAGACCGTGTTCGCGCCAAATGGCGCGCATTTTAAAACACAGTACAAACGGATACCTCTAGATATCCGCATCTACGACGCTAATACTTTGTAATTATTGTACTTGTTCTCTTTTACGTTTGGCAAACATGCTAAAAAACATATTAAAAAAAAATAATAATAATTAGGTATGAGCGTATGGACAATCTAAAGCAATTTATAAAATAATAAAAAAATGCCATTTTCGACATGACTTTTTGTACGTAGGGACCGTCGATATACTTTAAAGTTTCACAACGTTGTGAAACACACAAAACACACTTGTTGTTTTCAAAGCTACCTAGTTCCACTAGTCTACCGCGTCGCCGTTAAAGGTATTGTTACGTGTTGGGGTTCGAAGGATTTGGAGAGAAAGCCTGCTGACTCCTTTGAAGACTTTATTCACTAGCACTAAGTCCAACATTAAGCACTAGGTCCAAACACTAAACACTAAGTCCAAACACTAAGCACTAACGGTGTCCTTAATCGTAGCCAAGTCGTGGGTTTCACTCCTGGTATCATCACATCACTAGTATTCACATCGTTATCGCCCGTTTCGCTGTTCAACTCGAACTCCGATCACTAATTTTCGCTGGTATCGCCTGTTTCGCCTCGTTGGAAGCTCAAAGTGAACTCGACTCGCTCGCATTCTTCCGGCGTATTTATACCGGTCGATACGAGTCCCAGACGACTCTAGAAGGTTCCCGAGTCGCGTCACCGTGTTAGATTTATTCTGGAACGTTTGCACAGTAGCGCCATCTAGTACTGAGTAGGGGGCCCCACGCTGTCCCTGTTCACACCAAGTGGTGTCATTGGTTGACGCTAGATGGCGCTTTTGTGTGTTCGTAACACTACTCCCCTCTTAGAGATGCTCGTCCCGAGCATCGTTGCCACTGCCATGGTACCGCGCTAGACGATCTATGTGCACCACTTTGAATGACCCTCTTGACACCCAGATGACCTTCTGATACGCCATCATGCATTTCACGGAGAACATCTGGCACTCTCGTTCTTGGGACGATTATCTGAAGATGGAACTCTCTGCCGTTATTTCTGGTAGGGTATTCCGTTTATCAGACTGTCCCATTGCGCCCAGTACGCCTTAGTAATAGCGCCAGTGGGTGCAACCTCACTCCAGATTAGTTTTACGTCACCCCGTTTCTTGCACGTGACGATGTGTTGAAGGTCGTCATCTCTGTCTTGAGCCTGCCTCATAGCATCATTCCTCCCAAAGGAGTTGAGCAGGCGGGGCCCGGTGGGCGGGGCCAGTGGGCGGGGCTTGGCCCACAGTGGGCGGAGCCTGAGGGGCATGGTCAGTGGGTGGGGCATAGTAGGCGGGGCCAGTGGGCGGAGCTTGGTCCCCAGTGGGCGTGGCCTCCGCCAAGGGTCGCTCCTCTCCGCCAGGGGTCGCTCCTCTCGGCCAGGGGTCGCACCTCTCGGCCAGGGGCCGCACCTCTCGGCCAGGGGCCGCACCTCAGGGGCCGCACCTCTCGGCCAAGGGTCGCTCCTCTCCGCCAGGGGTCGCTCCTCTCGGCCAGGGGTCGCACCTCTCGGCCAGGGGCCGCACCTCTCGGCCAGGGGCCGCACCTCAGGGGCCGCACCTCTCGGCCAGGGGCCGCACCTCTCGGCTAGGGGCCGCACCTCTCGGCCAGGGCCGCACCTCTCCGCCAGGGGTCGCACCTCTCCGCCAGGGGTCGCACCTCTCGGCCAGGGGCCGCACCTCTCGGCCAGGGGTCGCACCTCTCGGCCAGGGGTCGCACCTCTCGGCCAGGGGTCGCACGTCTCCGCCGCCAGGGGTCGCACGTCTCCGCCGCCAGGGGTCGCACGTCTCCGCCGCCAGGGGTCGCACGTCTCCGCCGCCAGAGGTCGCACGTCTCCGCCGCCAGGGGTCGCTCTCCATCGCCAGGGGTCGCTTTCCATCGCCAGGGGTCGCAGTCTTCCGCCAGGGGTCGCTCTCCACCACCAGGGGTCGCAGTCTTCCGCCAGGGGTTGCTCTCCACCACCAGGGGTCGCACTCTTCCGCCAAGGGTCGCACCTCTCCGCCCAGGGGTCGCACCTCTCCGCGCGGGGGTCGCTCCTCCGCCCGGGGGTCGCTCCTCCGCCCGGGGGTCGCTCCTCCGCCCGGGCGTCGCTCCTTCGCCCGAGGGTCGCTCCTCCACCCGGGGGTCGCTCCTCCACCCGGGAGCTGCTCCTCCCGCCGCACTTCTTGAAATCTTCTCTCAGAGTCAATGGCATCTCCAAATCCCACTTCTGACACCAGTTGTTACGTGTTGGGGTTCGAAGGATTTGGAGAGAAAGCCTGCTGACTCCTTTGAAGACTTTATTCACTAGCACTTAGTCCTACATTAAGCACTAGGTCCAAACACTAAACACTAAGTCCAAACACTAAGCACTAACGGTGTCCTTAATCGTAGCCAAGTCGTGGGTTTCACTCCTGGTATCATCACATCACTAGTATTCACATCGTTATCGCCCGTTTCGCTGTTCAACTCGAACTCCGATCACTAATTTTCGCTGGTATCGCCTGTTTCGCCTCGTTGGAAGCTCAAAGTGAACTCGACTCGCTCGCATTCTTCCGGCGTATTTATACCGATCGATACGAGTCCCAGACGACTCTAGAAGGTTCCCGAGTCGCGTCACCGTGTTAGATTTATTCTGGAACGTTTGCACAGTAGCGCCATCTAGTACTGAGTAGGGGGCCCCACGCTGTCCCTGTTCACACCAAGTGGTGTCATTGGTTGACGCTAGATGGCGCTTTTGTGTGTTCGTAACAGTATTTTTGTTTAGTTAGTTGTATATTGTAGAGACTTACTGTGCCAGATCAAATAATGCATGGCCTGCCGTCAGTATAAACCTGTCGCTGATGAGTGTTCCGCCCCCGATCCACACGATGTCCGCGTCATCCGTTGGGATGCCGTTAAGGCAGCCGATGATGGCCTAATCAAAGAAAATCAAAGAGTTAATACCTAATCTGTCGTCGGCCAATTTATATGGAAGTTGTATTAAGTAGGTAGATATATTTCTTTTTTACCAGGAAACTTCATGACTATTTGCATCCCTCTACTGGTAGGGAAATAATTATTGTACTTGCACATGCCGTGATTGTAGGACTATTAGGTACATAGGTACTTGTGTTAGTGAATGTTCAGTTGATTAGAGCTCAAGATAGTCTAGACCTTAGAGTTAAGACCAAGAGAACTTAGTAAGTACTCATTCCCAGTGGGAAATAGGTACTTACCATGTGAGGGAATTCCTTCAGCTTAGCCTCCCTCCCGCCTGAGATGCGTTCCACATCTATGATGTTGCATGTACTTCTTCTGGTGTAGGAGTTAGGGTCATTTTCGGTCGCAATGCACTTGTCCGAAAACTGTCGATATTCCAAGCATTCTGAAAGTTCTTTGTTTATCTAAATACCTGCGTTACACTAATATGAGTTATATAACCGTTAGTGAATAGGTAAATATAATAACGCCTAAGTATATCGCGTAGGTACTTGGCTCTACTTATATTTTCTCATCATGAACAAAAATTATTTACGTACCTACATAAATCTGTCTTAGCGAAATTCGCATTAATAATAGATACTTAATAAAGCCCCTTTATTCTGTGATTAGAAATAGGATACAATTTTACAACATTTTTTGATTATCTCAGTGTGTATTTGGCTTTGGCCACCATCAACAGTTTCCATTGCGGTCTGTCTTGGGCTATTCATCTCCTGTTTGGACACAATTCGCATTAAAGATTATTATGATTCCATAACAATACTAACGGTGTCTCTGCTTAATTTATCTATCTACCTACTTATGTTGGTATCAATTGTTTTGTGCAAACATAACTTACTCTCCAAAGCAACATTTTCTGCCGCGCTGAGTTCAATATTAGTGTTCAAGTTTACGTTTGGGAATTTTGGACAATTGTCAGGCTCCTCCACTAGTCTGCTGTCTATTTGTTGGTCGACGGCATTTTTGCAGCACGTCATGGGCAAGGTTCCGTCGTATGTACACGTCTGTAATTACAACAGAAAGTTGCGGTAAACTTAAAACAATAAATATTATGTTGTATTTAATTTGTATTTTATACATCCTACATTCCTATTTCCCACTCTAACTTACCAATCTTCCTTTCCACACCACCCTTTCCGCCAATCCATGGGAACGCAATGGGTAATCATAAAAATAATTTAATTACCCAAAATGGCGGCGATGTGGTTCGCCATCCATCACGTTTCGTTCTCGCGGAGGCGAAAAGTGGCCTATGGAGAGCCGCTTCGCTACGTTGAATGTAAGAGGAGAAATGGATGGTAAGATTGAAGGTGGACGAAGCGAAACAAGTATAGTAAGGATCGTAGCAAGTGGAAAAAAGTGGTCTCTGCCTACCCCTACGGGAAAGAGGCATGATTATATGTATGTATATATGTATTTTATACATTTTTGTAGTAATTTCAGCATTTTATAACCTAAAATAATTTATTCGAGTTATTTGTTCCCTGGATTCAAAAGCATTGAAAGGAACTTCAGTCTTCAGTGTGATAAAATAATTAGGTAGTATTATTGCTTAAATATTCTAAACACTAATCATCACTAATTTTCAAATAATTTGTCGCCATGTTTTGAAGAAAAAAAAAACAACAACTAAGTATACAATAGCAGACGATATAGATTTTTGAGTGTGAATTTTAATTAATAATAGCTTTACACCAAACCTTATGAAATAAATTTGATTTAAATGATCCCCAGTGTTCCGTACAATTCACGTCTTTTTATACATTCCACAGTTTGAGAATGGTGTTATACTCACGATGTTACGGGACCTCATGGTGCCATCGTCAGTGGCCTGGAAGTATCTCCTCAAAGGCCCTGTATCTGGGTAGTTGTCTGTTCTAGGGCAGCAAGCTATTTGAGTCCTTTTTCTGCCTTCATAGCCGCAAAGCTGAAAATGAAGGTTGAAGACCTCATTGAAGGTTTTCGGTTTTCCCGCCGCCAGACGGCACCTCGCACGTGTCAGGTCCAAAAAGATAGCATAAACTCGAAAACCCTCATTAATATCTCTGCAACTTGTAAGTAAGCTGATTCACAATATTCAAGTTAACTTTTTTGTGTATGTTTGTAACTAAGTTCTAATTAGGTAGTATCCAAAGCTTGTATTTTTTAGACGAGTTTTTATTTCAGTCTGCGGTGATTGGATTCGATGTAATTTTTAGAATTGCTCTGATTCTAAAGCAAGGAGAAGAGTAATATAGGTACTTACTACAAACCTTAGGCTTTTCTTCGTTCTCATTCACTATTTTTTTCGCATACTCACACTCGTCAATAACTTTGCAAACACCATTTTTGCCTGCGATCGTACAGACGTCACCTAAAAAAATGGTTAATTTAGTAAATCTTACACATAACACATTATCAAAGATTAGCTGACCTCGACTCAAAGGTCCATATTGGGTCCATAAGTAAACTAAAATGTGGTCAAGTTGTGACTTGTGACTTATCTGAACTTATGATTTTTCTTTCGTTGTCAACTATACCAACCAAGTGTTAAACTTATGACGTCTTGTGGAGGATTTACATGACCGATTTTCGCCGCACGATTTCCTCCGCATGTAGTTAAAATCGACCGTACAAATGACAATTCGGCAAGGTCGCAAGTTGGTCGCAAGGCAACTTTGCCAACAAATTTGTCAAGCAACTCAAAGCACGGTCATAGATTAAAGAGAAACAGATAAAGAGCTACATAGTTAGCAATCGATTTGATTGCACTCTTTTTCAAATTCCTATCGATTTGGATCTTTCTATGAAAGCTGTTCCTCTGTACGTAATTAATAAATTATACATATTTTCTACTCTATGGGACGGTGAAAATCGACACTTGTAAATCCCGCATTACTTAATATGGGACTGAGTAATATATACGAGGGTACCAGTAGTGCGTTAGGTTAGGGTAAAAGGTAGTCTATTTACAAACAGATGTAACTATTATATATTATGGATAGATGACAAATAAATTAATAAGAATATTTACCTCTTTTCAAAGTTATCCCACTGCACACAAGACACAAAACAATGAAATAAAGTCTGAGCATCTCTGCCAGAGCCCAAACGACCGCGCGATGCACAAACTACGATAATAATGTCAGAGTTTAAAACTTGATTGCGCCCGCGCCGACCGCTCGGTCCTTGACTTTAAGATTCTGTGATACATAAGCTATACACAAGCTAGTTATATACAGTAAGTAGTGACGCAAAAGAAACCCAAATAATAATCATTCAATTCTTATATACACTCAGCGGCACGGAATCTTGGCCAAACTCATAATACGCGATAAGATAACACTTTTTTAACCCATTTACCGCCAAATTAAAGACAGCAAAGTAAAATGAATAAAATGTACCTAAGTACTTACATTTTCTTATTTTATATAAACCACATAAACATAATACTAATCAAAAATCTCAAAAAAAAAAATCCTCCCCCCTATAGGGGGGTGTACTTATTTGTGTACAATGGCGCCTTATGGGTACAAGCAATTTACTGTAATTTTTGTAAAAAATATATTTCTTATCATTATTTTACTATCAATATAGATTGTTTTAAAGAAATAAAACACTGTTCAATTGATTCCAAAGCTTTTAGAAGTAAATTAATCATATTTTAAGTAAAATTTGTGCTGAAATTAGTCGATCTCATACATTAAAATTGAAAAAAAAATCGAAAAGCATGTTAATATTTTTACCACTTTCCTTGACGTGTGCCTCAACTCATGGAACATGAGAGCCAGGCTTTTGGACAAGCTTACAATAATGTATTGATTTGCCTAGGACAAAATCAAAATTCGGTAGTTTTACTGCCAACACCTATCTAGTATTATTAAATAACATTTGTTACAGCTTATGTTAGTAATTTTTTATTATAAATTACAAAATTATATAAAAAATAACAAAATTTATTTAAAAAAAATGCTGTACGTGTTCGGCCGTTGTACTCAATTGGGTACGGCAGAGTATTACAAACAATATACTTGCAGATATAAGTTTGATAGCTATCAATTTATGTTTATTTTACGGATTCAGATGTATTTTATAAACTTAAATAGTGAAATATATTGAAAATTAGGCACCAAAAATTACGACACAGTAAACTTACACGTGCAAGCGCTAAATCTATCAACTTTGTTTGTGACTAGTGACAATAATTATAAATTGATTCCTGTTTTTTTGTTAAAGTTTAAGTAAAAAATTATCCTTTTATCAGGCAACTTGTAAATAATCACTCTAATTATGAACAATTTTACTCTACACTTAAATTTGTAGGTGTACCCAATTGCGTACGGCGGCAGTAAATGGGTTAAGGGGTTCTAACTTGGATCTTATCGTGTAGATGGGTAGAAAAAATGGTCACGTTAATCTCAAGAGGGGTAATTCACTAATTTGAAGTTCATATTGGTCTGTTTTTTTAAGTTTAGTTAAATCGTGTCATTTATCCGGCGAAGTCGCAGTTTTGAATTGTGCTCTGAACATTTTGAATTCTAATTTGACAAAGATTTTTGTTGTTATTATGGTTAATAAACACCTAAGAACCCCTTAGGATTCATAAAAATGCCTTTATCACCAAGTCAGATAGCGCAGGCAGTAGCTTTAGTGGAACAGGGGATGACTCATCGTGTAGCTACTGTCCTAAACGTGCCGCGTTCCTCGATGCAATATGCACTAAAACGATATCAAGAGACTGGCCGCTACACCCGAAGACCAGGTAGTGGTGGTGTACGATGCACATCAGCTCGTGACGACCGCTTTATTGTGTTAGAGATTTTAAGAAATCGCTTCCTGGCCGCAGTCGAGATCCGTCAGCGGCTTCAAATCTCCAGAGGTATGAATGTTAGCGAGCGTACGGTGAGAAGATGTATGGAGGGAGTTAATTTGAGGGCAAGAAGACCAGCCCGTGGTATGAACAATTCATATTAATGCATGATAATGCCTGTCCACATGCGTCCACATAGTAAATGAGTACCTTCAAGAGGCTGGTATTCAAAAATTTCAGTGGCCAGCTCGCAGCCCGGACTTAAATCCGATAGAACACATTAGGGATAAGCTGAAACGAGCAATGAAATCATCATCGAACCCACCACAAACCATTGACCAGCTTCGAGATGCTGCAGTGAGAGCGTGGCGCGACTTATCACAAGTCGATATCAAGAACGTCATCCAAAGCATGCCAGGCCGAATGCAGGCGGTTGTAAGGGCTAGAGGAGGTAACACGCGCTATTAAAAAGGACAGAAAGCGACAAAAAATCGGAAAATTTTAAATTCGTAGTGCTTACACTTAAGTGTTAAATTTTGTGTTAAAAATGTGTTTTTTTTGCATAAATTTCATTATCAATTTATAAAACCTTTCTGTGAGAAAAAGTGATCAGGAACGTTAACTGGATAGACTCAGATCTTAATTAACCAAAATTTGTAGAGCTAAGTGCAAAAAAGACAGTTATCACACCTTTTGTACTTGGCCAAGTTTCCGTGCCGATGAGTTTATAAGTACCTACTTCTAACACTCAGCTGACCTCATGTTATATACCTCTACTTCTTAAACCTCTACTCCATAATCAGCTCACCTCTTATTATATACCTCTACTCCTTAAACCTGTACTCCAAACTCAAACTCAAAATTTTTATTTCCATAATATAGGTTATGAAATAACGCTTATAGAATTGTCCTACATGATGCCTACCACCGGTTCGGAAACTAGCCCGGCGAGAAGAACCGGCGTAAGAAACTCGCACGGGGCCACCTTTTAGCAAAAAGATGGGAAAATTATTCTTTTCAAAAAAATATTTGTACAATTTTGAATCTTAATCTATATAACGTGGTAGGCTCCTTGTGGGCGTTGTTTAGATTGTCTTCAATCGTCAAGTTGTCAGGAAATAATAGTTCGCATACACTGTACCGGTATATTGTTCGATAAATAACAAAGTTTCACACTAAAATATTCACACACGACATTATGCAAACGGATTAATATCGAGACGTGGCGAAGTCGGAAAGCACTTGGCAAAACGTGCGCCGCTCACGGTATCTTCTCCCCGAGTCCTCCAGTCGACCAACATTATTCTCCCATCGTTGCCAAAAGTGACATTGACTATCGAGCTGTCAACTGCCAATTGCATCCGAACTCGTCAAATCAGTTGCAGATTTTACGTCTCAATTCCGTTGTCAGCTGTGGTTCTCCGACACGGCCATTCTGACCAGTCACACGTCCCCGTGTGATGCTCCTGTAAAAGAGAAAACCCAGCTGCAATATCAAAAGTCTTTCGCTCGGCCTATCCTGATTAACTCGCTTGGGTATGGTACTTTAGTTGAAATAACTCTTACAAGGAATCAACACTTTATTCTCACACAATTTAGCTAACTTCACTAAGAATCATCAAATAACAATTTACTGGCCATTGACCAGTATTCACACACTATACAACCACACTTTTTTTTTACAACCACACCAGTTTTTTCACCACTCTTACCACCACACACACCACTTTACTCTTAATTTAACTCTACGTACAGTCTACTCAGTATCAATCCTTACGGTCGTCACTATCACCTAAATCGAGCGATAGTAACTCATGCCACTCCATCAAGTAACGCTATCTCACAACAGTCGTCACTACCACCTAAATCGAGCGATAGTAACTCATTCCACTCCATCAAGTCACGCTATGTCACAACAGTCGTCACTACCACCTAAATCGAGCGGTAGGGATTCATGTCACATGCGCGGTGCGCCAAGTGACGCTATCTCACAACAGTCGTCACTACCACCTAAATCGAGCGGTAGGGACTCATGTCACATGCGCGGTGCGCCAAGTGACGCTATCTCACGACAGTCGTCACTACCACCTAAATCGAGCGATAGCGACTCATGCCACTTGCGCGGTGCGTCAAGTGACGCTATCTCAACACCATTTCAACACCAATAACTTTCACACCATTTACACTCAATAAACTAATTCGCAATTAGTTGGTTGAATAGTGGTCAATGGGTTACACAACTTATTCTGCACCGCTATTTTTGCAATCTACAGGAGTCTCATGGTCAGGCATCTTTCTCAGACGGTCGTGCGCATACTTGTAAGTACGCTTAGAATTTACAGCTTTTAGTGTATAACGGTCTCTCTCTTAAATTTCTAATTTTCTCTGATTACGTCCCTTATTTTCAATTAATAAAAATAACGAATCGAAAATCTATTTACTTCCGCTTTTCTGCTTTTCAAAACGTATTTTGTAACAATTTTACTAAAGACTATACCGATTCTTTATACTACAGTCACAAGATAAACAATTACGCTCACCAAATATCTTTAGTTCCAAATCCGATACTTCAATGAAATACAGAGATCCCTGGCCGCTGCGGCACCCCGTCGCAAGGCCCACACCACCTGCTGCGCTCCGTCGCGTCGCGTCTCGTCGCGTCGCGTCTCGTCTCGTCGCGTCGCGTCGCGTCGCTAGCCGCCGCTCAAATACTGAACCTCCATCTATACACAAAATAGTACAGCACAAAAATTGTTCAAACTATGTACAGTTACGTTCTTTTTAGTGTTCGATATCCAAGGTTAAAAACAGGAACTGAAAAATCTAAGACTTTGCTGTATGTCTATCTGTCACCAGGCTGTATCTCAAGAACTGCATTAGCTCGAAAATTGATTTCCTTTTTTGAGATAAAAATGTCAGATTTGATTATGCAATAAAGTTAATTTCATTTTCTGTCAACAAACTGATTGAATTAGGGAAAGCTATTACATAAGAGTCTCACTATACCAGAAGACTCACAAGTGCGTTTACAACCTATTACATGATCCAAACCAAGTTCACCGGAGTTCACTGGTGACCACCGAAGAGTTTTCCCGGCTGCCGCAGACACAGACACTGGTCCGTTGAACGTGTGAGATTTTGGGTAATAAATAGATTGTTTTCTGTACTGAAAGTTATAAACTTATTAAATTAATTTATGTTTTATAGTAATAATATCAATCAATTTATGTCATTGTGTTTACAAAGCAACACATGTAAGTTTAAGATCCTTATTACATTGATTTTTACCGAACAATTGTATGTAAATCGTATTTATTTATTAATTCATGATTTATAAACTGTATAAACTAATATTCTATTATTAATACTTAAAAGTTGCCATTCTGCTTACAAATAAAAACACATGTTCCTGTTAAGATATTTTTAGGACAGTATTTTTTTTTTAAATCTTTTTAATCTTGCCATCAGTCCACAAACTATGAGCAGATTTGTTGGGTGTACTGTGTCAGGTAGAGTTAGTTTCCCAGTAGAGACTACTCTTTAGGAACCTGGTCGCCTATATTAATTAGGCAGATCAGGTCTAGTATTTGGCGTCGTTTTAGACGTCTAAATGTCTCAGGAACAGTAAGCTGTACAGCCAAGTGGTTGGGGTGTTTTAATAGGCGATTTTTGTAATTTTTAGTGGCAGATGTAATTTCGTCCTTCACTGTTTTGATATTTAGGTAGTTATGGACCTCTTCGTTTTTAATGAACCAGGGTGCATTTCGCACGCTTAAAAATAAAAAGATGCAAGTCAAAATTTGGGAGTTTGGAGTTTTTCTAATAAAACGCGTAATCATTACGTAAAGAATAGGTAGGATTCAACAGCAGCGCGTATAAAGGTCAAAATGAGGGAGATATGCGATCATACATCTCTCTTCAATTAACAGGATTGGACAGGTCGACTCTAAAAAAGTGACGTGATTCAGTATTTAACCGGCAGTGAGTAACGTAGGGAGAGCAGATTTTTCAAGTAACGCGGAGTAACAACAAATAAATTTGTTTTTGATTAAAAAGTAACTATTAAATTATTTCATTATTTAAAAATAAAATGCACTATTTTTGTATTACTTCGTTTTCTAAGAAAACAAATTAGTGCAGCATGTGAGCATTTGGAGTTAATTCTTTTTAGTTTTAAAGGTGGTATGTAAGCTGCGAAGCTAATGCATAATAATTCAATTTTGTTTTAAAATTACGCCCTAGCTGCTGGAGTAATTGGCTAAGCATCACTTCATTATAAAATTTAACCAAATCTGTGAAATATCACTTTCATTTATTTCTTTTTATTTTTTAGAATGAAAAGAAATAACTAAAAATATTTAACATTAATTCTTTTTTTTCGATAACGCCACGCTAAAACTAAGTTTTGACTGCGCTTATTATTATATTTATACAAATTAGGAAAATGGCATCTGGGCGGTCTAGGAAGATCCAAGTCTTCAAGATCTTCTTCATCTAGTTCCGCTTCATCATCTTCTTCTAGCTCATATTCATCAAGCTCACAAATTCACATCTAAACAAAATACTGGCCTACAAAAAGTAAGGGCAGAATGTGAAGAAGTAACACCATCTTGTTCCGGCCTACAGAATGTAGGGCCACTTCGTTCCAATTTATCAAATAATAGTGATAACATCTTACTATAGATTTTAATACAGTGTTTGCTAGGCCTGGCAAAAGGAACAATAATTTTCTGTTTGATGAACCAATTACTAGTTCCAACTCTGACTGCAGTACAGAACAAAACAATCGTAGAGGCCGCAAGCGATCACGAAAATATTATGTTGAAAAATGGAAACAAGTTGAATCAAAACGTTTAAGGAATAAAGGCGAATCATATGTCTTGGTGTCAAAAACTCCACCTCGCTTTATAAAAAATACATGTAATGCAAAATGTAAATAAAAATGTGCAGAAAATGTTGCTACTGATACAAAGATGGATACTGAGTGGATACAAATTATTTTGTGACTTTTGGAACGTAGGTAATTTAGTTGCACAGAGGGCTTATATTCGAACATGTTTAGTAGACGTGACACCAAAATAATAGGTATTTACCTATGAAATTGCCGTTCTGCAGTACTGGCCATTTCAAATCAAAATATTTTTTATAAAAATAATTTGTTGGGCTAAGAATTCTAATTTCAAATTAATTTTACTTTAAAAACATGGAATTCTTTTTCGAAAAGTAGTCATTTGTTTATTGATTAGTGTTACATTTTCACCATTTTCATCGCATTTCAATTTTTTTCGTCGTCATACTATTTACGGATACGTTTATAAATTCGAGTAATTATGGAATATGAGTACCGTCGGCGTCGTGGCAGCAACACGGCACAAGCGGCACGCAACATCAACGACGTTTACGGAGCTAACACTACAAACAAACGCACCACCTGTTATTGGTTTGCTCGCTTCCGTTCTGGAAATTTCGACCTGAAAAATACGACTGCGAGAGTCGTCCGAAGACTTTGGTCGACAATGACGAATTAAAGGCGATTTTGGAAGCTGATGATACACAATCTACGGCTGAATTAGTAGCAGCTTTCGACGTTAGCGTCAAAACAATTTTGGTCAATTTGCGTCAAATTGGCAAGGTAAAAAAGCTTGAAAAATAGGTGCCCCACGAACTCAATGATCGCCAGCGCGAAGTACGCGTCGAGACGAGCCTTGCACTGCGCAACAGACACACAAATGAAGGAATTTTGAACCCCATTGTTACCTGCAGTGAAAAATGGATTCTGTTTGATAACCGCAAGCGCTCAGCAAGTTAGTTGGATCCTGGTTCAGCATCTAAACAATTCCCTAAACGAAAACTTACCCCTAGAAAAGTGATGGTCACTGTTTGGTGGTCTAGCGCCGGTGCGATTTATCACAGCTTCTTACAATACGGGGTGAGCATTACTGCAGATGTGTACTGTGAAGAACTGAACACAATGATGGAGAAGCTGGCACATCTCCAACCAGCATTGGTCAATCGCTCGTCTCCGCTGCTCCTGCACGACAACGCGCTTTACAAAGTAGTGATTAGGATTCATATTGATAGTTTTCCTATTAGATAGTCTTTCAACTTTATTCATTTTTACATTCCTCATACTGCACAGCAGACGGTCTCCAAGTTGCAAGAACTGGGGTTGGAAGCTCTCCGTCATCCGCCCTACTCACCAGACCTTGCGCCTACAGACTACTACTTTTTCCAGAATTTGGATAACTTCTTGGCGGGAAAAAAATTCAATACCCAAGAGGCGTCCAGCTGATTTCTTTATGAAGGGTATCAATAAACGGAAATAAAATACATTGATTGCATGGGTCATTACTTCGATTAATACAAATTAATAAAAAAACATGCTGCGCAGC
This sequence comes from Glaucopsyche alexis, assembly GCA_905404095.1. Taxonomy (NCBI): domain Eukaryota; kingdom Metazoa; phylum Arthropoda; class Insecta; order Lepidoptera; family Lycaenidae; genus Glaucopsyche; species Glaucopsyche alexis. The sequence continues at coordinate 23,437,188 of FR990044.1, forward strand.
AAACTGAGACTAACAAGGATATTGGTAATTATATGGCATATTACAAAATATTTACCAATGAATTTAATTTAGGATTTTATCAGCCAAAGAAGGACCAATGTGATCTATGTGAATCTTATAATAACTCTAATAATGAGCAAAAATAGGAGTTGGAAGAGAAATATCTGAAGCATTTAGAAGAGAAGACTTTGAGTCGTTCAGAAATCGTCTGATCACTGATGAAAACTGATCGTCAAAATGTAACCAAAGATAGTAAAGTAGTAATTATCATCTAAGAAGCAGTGTTTCAGTGTCCACGTGGCGAAACCTCAGCATTTTGTTGTAAATCTTAGATAAACAGTTACAATTTGACTTTAACAGAATTATTATATAATAGATATAATTTCAATGTTGACATAGATGAAAATACTATAAACTGGAATGATATTAAGGTTTTACAAATGGTTAAGTCGGAACCACTAAGTTTTTATTTTAAGACTTCATACAGTGATACTACTTTTAGGCAAGTTGACGTTAGGAATAAAAGAAAGAAAATGGCTCAAATAACAGTTTCTCTAATTAAGGCTTATAGCCAAAAGCAAAAATTAAGTGCGAATAAAAAAAGAGATTTAAAAGATTTTATATCAAAGAGGTTGATTCCTTCCTTTTATGCCAATTTTATGATTCGATACTTTAATAAGTATATTATTTTCATATATTTTTTGGTTTGCGTTGAACAAAAATACGATTGTAATTTACTACTCTTGTGAAAGAGTACAAGATACTGATTGTTAATTCGTAAAGATAAACATATAATTTAGAATTTTCTTTACTTTTGTTAGAAGTTTACTGATCGTTTTGTTTAACGATTTTTAATTATTCTTACTGGTACTATTAAGACCGATTGCTAGTTACATATTTAATTTTTAAGTTTTCACATGTTTTATTGTTCCTAAAACCAATTTTGTTAACCTTATAGAAGAATTACTACCTAATTATTACCTGATTATTCAATAAAGTTTGTTTCGTTTAAAAAAATAAGACAATTTTATTTTTATATTTTCTTCAAAAAAGGTACAATAGTAGTTGTATCACATTATCATCTTTTGTATAATAATAAAACGAAATAATGTCTAATATTGTGAAAAATAACACTTTCAATTTAAAACGAAAGTGAATTTTTAGGACTTACTACATAAACAGTTTTTCATTTGTACAGTTCTTTTTTGCATAAACAGATTTAAATCACAAACTTTTTTTTGGGGGCTAAATTATCCAGTTATAAGAAATTATATCAGAATATTAATAATATTTTTTTAATCTCTATAGTTTATTCTGATAATATCAGCAGTTAGAATAATGAAAAATTTAATACAATAGTCGTTAATTTATTATCAAAGACGACACGGAATAAGTCTAAAACTTTGATCGCCATTTCCCACAAAGTTGTAATTTTGAGTTGCATCTTTTTATTTTTAAGCGTGCGATTTGATATTTGCTTTAATATTGAGTCTTCAGCTCTTTGTATAATTTTAATATTTGAGTCACTGGCTGATCTCCACAATCGAACTCCATACATCCATACAGGTTTTAAGATGGTTTTGTAAATTAGTAATTTATTATCCAGCGATAATCTACTATTTCTTCCAAGCATCCAGTATAGATCTCGGAACTTGATGTTCAGTTCATTTCTTTTTGTTTGTATATGGTTTCTCCAAGTCATCCGACGGTCTAAGTGCATTCCAAGGTATTTGACTGAGTCATTGTGGGGCAGTTGTTGGTCACAAAGTCAGACAGGTGGGCAATTTTCTCTTCTCAGCGTAAATGTAACGTGGACTGATTTTAGTGCGCTTGCTTTAATTCTCCACTTTTTGAGTCATTTCTCTATTTCGTTTAGACTCTTTTGTAGTGTGCCTGATGCTTCATCTTAATTTTTATTGGTCGAGAGTATGGCTGTGTCGTCTGCAAACGTTGCTACAGTGACTTCAGGTATCTGAGGTAGGTCGTAAGTGTTAATTAGGTACAGGTATGGCCCCAGGACAGAGCCCTGAGGGACTCCTGCAAGTATCTCACAGATGGCTGAAGTGCAATCCTCTTCTCGGACTTGGAAGAGCCGTGTGGACAAGTAAGATAGTATCTGTGTGGTAATATTGTTTTTATTTTGTACAGTAGTCCGTCGTGCCATATCTTGTCAAATTGATGGTCAGGTGTATGACAGACGTGTCAATCATAAGTCTTGCAAGAAGGATATTTTCAAATATTTTAGACATTATAGGCAGGAGACTAATCGGTCTATAAGAGGTCCGCTTGTTTGGTGGTTTGCCGGGTTTGTGTATCATTATGATCTGGGAGACTTTTCACAGACTAGGAAAGTGGCTGGTTCTAAGTATACCATTAAAGAGCATTGTCATGTATAAAATTGCTTCCCGTGGGAGCTCTCTAAGTACCTTTTTGTCAATTAAATCAAAACCTGGGGATTTGTTGTTTTGCAGATTATTTATATATTTGAGGACTTCTCTTGGTGACGTAGGTTTGATTGGTAGATCTGCTTGAAGGTCTTGATGGAGAACATCTTTTATATCACTTTCGTCAGTTTGTGGATCAGGATCATTGGGGGTGAATATTGTTTTTAGGTGATTTGCAAATAACTCTACTTTTTCTTCTGTTGTTCTTGCCCACTGGCCATTGTTGGTCCTAATTGGAGCCTTAGGTGGTGTCGGTCCTTTAAGAGTCTTGCACGCTTTCCAAAGAGAGTAATTAGTGGTGCTAGTTGGCGTTAATGTTTCTAGGTAGGATGCTGTTAATTCATTTGAATATTCATTTATTTCAGCTCTGAGTTCTTTTATTGCTTTATTGTAGGCTTTTTTATCTGCTGGGTGGCGACTATTGTGCCACACACGCCGCAATCTTCTCTTTTCTAGGATTTTGGTTTTCAGGTGGTCTGGCGTGACTTTTCTTTTTTCTTTCGCTTGGGTGTTTTCTGGAGTGCACTTCCAACAGCAACTTTGTATCACAGTTGTAATTTCTTTCGTGGCACTTTCAATGTCCTCATCTGTTTTTAATGCTGTTTTAAGTTTTATGTTTTTAATTACTAGCTCTCTAAACGCTTCCCAGTCCGTTCTTTTGTTATAAAGCGTTAAACGTTTTTCTAGGTGTTGGACTGTCGTGCCAATCGAGAGGACAGTAAATAGCTTAATTAAATAACAAATGAGATGTGGTTATTTAATAATTAATTAATTATGAATTTACAACAGGTTTTGATGATCTGTTTCAATATTTCTGGTAGTCAGAGGTGGGGCAGAGTGGGGGTGTTTGTTTGGTTGGTATAAAATGGCGAACTGTCCCGTGGGAGGGAACTTTTGATCGAAGCGCCGTCGTGAGCACAACTACTCTGCCTCCTATCAGTATTATCTGATTCTGAGTACCAATTCTGATAAAGTTAGATACTTTGCGAGTGTAGCCGCTTGCCCCGCACCTCCCCTGCGGGCTAAGACAAAGGGGGAGGAAGAGAGCCGCAAGGCCACAGAGAGCCGCAAGGCTACGGAAAGCCGCAAGGCTGAGCCTCCTCGATCTGGCAAGGACGAGAGCAGGAGGTGCGATGAGGAGGGCTTCACACTGGTGGAGAGAAAAAAGAAGAAGAAGCCCGCCGTCCGCAACCACCGCGGCACCGCACCCTACGTACCCGAGCTGCGCCTGCGGTGTGAAGTACCCGCGACGCCGCTGTACGTCTCCCGCCTGCACTGGTCGATGGAGGTCGAGGACGTCGTAGACTACATCCGTAAGAAGACGTCCCTCGCCTTAAGGGTCGAGCGTCTGGAGTCTCGCCACAAGGTCAACTTCAGTTCCTTTGTGGTGAGAGTACCGACGCATCTACTGTCGACCTTCGAGGTGGAGGATTTCTGGCCGACGGGTGTGGTTTACCGGAGGTTCCGGGGGAGGCTCCGGAACGAAGCGCGCATCACGTCGCTGTCTATACGTGACAAAGTGTAGTTTTTAAGTATATAAATAATATGTATGTTAGTCTGTAAGGTATTTATAGTATGGGCCTATGCAGCCTGAAATAAAGGTTATTATTATTATTATTATTATTATTATTATAAGATAAGTATTTTTCTTATGTTGCTTATATTTTAAACTAATTGCTATTTGTTTGATTTTTATTATTTAATATTATTTACATTAATGGATTATTGCTGAAGATCATAGCAGCCTAGAATTTAAACTTATAAATAAATTGATTTTACTTAATATTACAATTTTAATAGAATTGTGTTTTCTTTACAAATGTTTTTATTTAATTATATTATTTTTAAGCCTTTACACCACTGCTGACAAACGCGTGTGCCGCCGCCATCAGCACCAAACAGTCACGGCCACTACACCGTTGAGTGCGTGTCACCGTCATGCCGCCATCACCACTCGCCACAGGAACCAGCCGCTCCGATGCTGTGCGTCTCGTTCTACAGGACACCGCCACTGCATGCTGTTGCGCGTCGCGTCACAAGCATTACAGTTTGGACACCAGACTGCAATATGTTCCATCTGCACAGAAAACAAAACAGCAGAACAACAGAACACTGAACTATAAAGTTTATTTTGAGATTTAGGCAAGCAATTTCATGGACACTTTGTAAATGTATCCAGTGTCAGATATAAATCACTGTAATATTGAAGGTCTTTAAAAATTATTACGAGGAATAAAAAGTTGGCTACCACCTGTTACCAAATCCACCAAATTCATAACCAAAGCCTGTCGTTGCCTCGCCACCACGCTCGTGTCACCACCACAGACGTAACGTTCATGACATGCCACCGTCATCACGTCACCACAGTCGCCACGTTGCCATTGTTGCCGCAGTCGTCACGTCACCATTGTTGCCGCAGTTGTCATGTCACCGTTGTCAGTACGTCACCATCGTCAGCGCCGTTGCAATCTCGCCACGAACAATTAACCCTTTGTTACATGATCACCTTGCAGCACTCGGTTCGCTGCTGTCCCGATTTTCCGCAATTACGCCGTATGCATGGCGTGCTGCCTTGTTGTACATACTGCCAAACTCGATCCACAACATTCGCAATGATTATTATCACTTTTTGTAGCTTTTGTGCGGGCTAGATTACACTTTTTTTTCACTACCCTCACTTTTTTTTCGTAAAATTACACAATTCCACAATTTTTAATTTGATTGTTCCATTTTGTACCCTAAAATAATCTATCTTGATTTTCGGGGTTACATCCCACTTCTGATAACGTGGTAGGCTCCTTGTGGGCGTTGTTTAGATTGTCTTCAATCGTCAAGTTGTCAGGAAATAATAGTTCTCATACACTGTACCGGTATATTGTTCGAGAAATAACAAAGTTTCACACTAAAATATTCACACACGACATTATGCAAACGGATTAATATCGAGACGTGGCAAAGTCGGAAACAACTTGGCAAAACGTGCGCCGCTCACGGTATCTTCTCCCCGAGTCCTCCAGTCGACCAACATTATTCTCCCATCGTTGCAAAAAGTGACATTGACTATCGAGCTGTCAACTGCCAATTGCATCCGAACTCGTCAAATCAGTTGCAAATTTTACGTCTCAATTCCATTGTCAGCTGTGGTTCTCCGACATATATATCACATTAGTCATAAGCCGACCTCTTGTTATATACCTCTACTCCTTAAACTTCTACTCCATACCTACTCAGCTGACCTCTTGTTATATACCTCTACTCCACCTCTTGTTATATACCTCTACTCCTTAAACCTCTACTCCATCAGCTGACCTCTTGTTATTTTATTTTATTTATTTTGTTTTATTTTATTTGAGTGGCTTACAGCTAACAATAATACAATATGCTTGAAGATAGTTTAGAAATAGCCAATTACAAGCCTCCACAGATAGCAGTTACTTATGAAATAATCAAAGAAAGAAAAAATAAGGGCTAGGGTTAGTGTAATACTACTTGTAGACTAGGGGTAATTACAATATCAAATAAGAACCGTAAAAAAAATAGCAACACTGACATGAGTAAATCATGAACGAAATATTTAAAAAAAAGTAAGTTAGATAATATAATCTATACAATCAGTTGTTTTGGTACTGTTTGAGGAATACAGAGTTGATAGATGCTAGGCTGCTATAAAATATATCAATTTTTGGTTCTGTTTTTACAAGCTCATTAAACGCCTTCATCGATCTCAGAAAGAAGGAGTTTTGTCGGTAGGTTGTACGTGCATGAGGAATGTGTAGAATATTTCTCATACGAGAATGGCGAGGTGGAACATTTAGGTGCAGTTTGGTTAGAAGATCAGAGCAGTCTAACTTAGATTGAGCTAATTTCAATAAGAAGCGAATATCAGCGATATTTCTTCTAGTTGAAAGCGGCAGAAGATGAAAGCGACCGCAACGCTCCTCGTAACTAAGTTTTGGAACCTTAAATTTGTAGCCAAGATACCTCGTAATTTTTTTCTGAATCTTTTCGATTCTAAATGAGTGACTTGCAAAGTAAGGATTCCAAACTTGGCTACCGTACTCTAGATGACTACATACATAGGTGCAGTATAGAATTTTTAATGTCTTCATTTTGTTGAAGAAACTGGTATTACGGATGATGAATTTGCTGACGATGTGATCAATGTGAGGTTCAAAAGTGAGCTTACTATCCATCAGAATCCCAAGGTCTCTGACGACGGACGTGCGAGACAAATATTGATTATTGATAGAGTAGTCGTGAATAAGAGGCTGATTTTTGCGAGTGAAAGAGATAATAATACACTTGGATATATTGAGGTAAAGATTGTTATGAATACAATAATTAGCAAGGTTTGAAATATCCTCCTGAAGTAGATATGCATCTGATTGGTTTTTTATCGGTCGGTAAATTTTTAAATCATCAGCAAACATCAAGAATTCGGAGTGTTTAATGCTGTTGCCAATGTCTTGTATGAATAAGATGAATAGGAGGGGCCCTAAAAGAGAGCCTTGTGGAACTCCAGAGGTGATAGGTATCCAAGTGGACATAAAGCCGTTCAATACCACTGATTGCACCCTATTCTGTACGTAGGAGGAGAACCACCTCAAGAGGTCACCCCTTATGCCTAGTTCAAAAAGTTTTTTTAGCAATATGCTGTGGTCAATCCGGTCGAAGGCTTTACTATAGTCGGTATAGACAACGTCAACCTGGAGACCATCATCCATATGTTCAGTTACAAAATCAACTAACGTGATAAGGTTTGATGTAGTGGATCTGCCCTTTAAAAACCCATGTTGTTGGGGGCCAAAGCAATGTCGAAGACAGTTATATAACTGACAATATACTATGCGCTCCAAAACTTTGGCTAATAAACAGAGTTTGGAAATAGGTCTATAATTTTCGACTCTGTCTTTAGCTCCCTTTTTGTGGATAGGAGTTATAAACGCAGATTTCCAAAGAGATGGTACTATGCCCTCAGATAAAGACCTCTTGAAGAGTAAAGAAACGGGTAAAGCTAGCTCGTCTGCGCAATTTACTATAAGTACTGCAGGCAGACCATCAGGACCTGCAGATTTATTAAGATCTAAGGATTTTAGAAGCGTGCGAATAGTTGATATATGAACCTCGACAGTATTGATGTGACAGTTACCAGTTTCGCAAAATACATCAACGCTAGACTTTGAGTATCCAACTATACGGAGACGACATGACAGCTAATTTCTATGCGAAAAAGTCTCGCCACTTTCTGCGGGAGGGGGGACCGCACCGCTAGTGCTTGACACTATCGATGTTTTACTATCGATGAGTTCGGCTAGTAATAATTATGTGGCAAAAGTAAATTTTAAAAATTATATCTATTAAATCTTAACTACAATATTTAATTTACAATTTCGCTCAGTATCATAAAGTAAATAAGTATTAAAATGTTGAAACATGCAAAAATGGAAGCGTCATCCAGCGTGAAGAAGAATTTTAGCATTTTTAGCAGTGTTGCGAATATCATAGTTGCGGAGCGGCTGGTGCGTACAACCAATTTGTAGCATTCCGTAATACTCAAGAAACCCTAATAAATTTGCACTGACCATCCGTCTGTCTGTCCGTCTTTCTAGCATGTGTAATTATGAATATATATAAATGAAATTTTGTATAGTTTATAGGTATTTTAAAATTGAAATAAGAATTTATAAATTACCTTTTTACAAAGTCAACCATTTTCGAGTAATCGGTCTCCATAATGGTTTATAAGTTGGTCATCCTCCTAGCATTTCTAAACTATAGGAGATAGAAACTTGTAAGTTCCCATGTTGATTGACTATGCTAAAAACTCTTAGGGAAAATTATTCTGAGCGAAATCAATTCGAAATCGATTTTTTCACCTATATTTTCTCTTATAAGTTTCTGTATGTCTAACTAGTCTAACTAGCACATAGAATAACTAATGAGAGAAAGTATAGATAAATATTAATTTGCGGTCTAATCTGACTGTACGTTGTTTAAAAAAATATTTGTTTATAAACCTAGGTAGTATATAATATTCTATACTAATATTATAAAGAGGAAAGATTTGTATTTTTGTGTGTATGTTTGTAATGAATAAACTAAAAAACTACTATGCCGATTTCAAAAATTATTTCACCATTAGAAAGCTACATTCACCCTGAGTAAAATAGGCTATATTTATTGCTAGAAAAGATTAGGGATTCTTACTAAAACTTTAGTAACGTAACCCAAGGTGTCAAAAATGCCATTAAACAACTTTCGTCGCATGCGCTGCGGAAACTATTGATGACAGAACAAAAGTATGTTTTACAATATTAAAGAACATCCATACATTCACCATCTATCCATCCTCACAACTTTTCACATCCTATCCTAGTAGGTAATAGTATAAAATGTGAAAATTTGTGAGGATGGATGGATGGATAGATGGTTGGATGGATAGATGGTTGGATGGATAGATGGTTGGATGTATAGATGGATGCTTGTTACTCTTTCATGCAAAAACTACTGAACGGATTTTGATGAAATTTGGTATGGTAGTAGTTTAGGCTCTGGATTAAAACATAGGCTACTTTTTATATCGGAAAAGTAGAGTATTCCCGCGGGATAACCGATAGTATATTTACGCGGGTGGAGCAGCCGTAATAACTAAAGTAAAATAGATAATAGCTTCAAGAATTAGCCTCATACGTGTTGAAACCCATTATCTAGCACGCTTCACGCTTTTTATTTGTTGTTGTAAAAAAAGGAGTCCGTGGGTCTACCTACGTAAAACAAGTTCTTCGATAACTTACCACGAGACCAGATTGACATGACGTGAAGCATCCATATATTATATTTAAAATATATTATAGTATTAAATAAAAAAAAAAAACCAAAATCGTACTATAATCGTAAGTATGTGTTGACTTGACAACCTCCTTCGGTTTTTTGTCGGTTAAAAAAGGTAGAGCTAAGTAAAAATGCGGAATCGTTTTGATAAATAGGGTCCACCCTAAATACGTTTTTTTTTTGCATTTATAATAGTTCTGTTCCACCTCAATGTTTACCAATGTTCACCATAAGTAGTTCAAAGATTGGTTCAAATTCACGGGCAAAAACTATTAATTATAAAATGCACCTTTAATAATTTCAAAGTTGGCAAGGCGCGCTGTTTTAATCTCCTACTGTTGTTCGTCTGAACAATAAAACATGAAACTTCAAAATGCACCGAGCAAATTGTACTCGTACGTTTGGGAAACCAAGAAAAATGATTAGCGCAAGCTTGGACCCAGGCATTCCTAATCATCCTATTTTTAGGAAATCTAAAAAAAATAATGGTCAGAATAACATACTGATAAAGTCGATATCGATATTTCTTTTACGTTGTCACAACCCTCAGTTTTTATGAAGTGTGGCCTGTTTATAAATTAAAAATGCATAATTTCAGGATAAATTTATCAGCAAATATTTTATTGTAATAAATAATAATTAATATAAACAAAAGTTTGTTAACACAATTGAATAATTATTTTATAATAATTTGCAAATTTTCAATGTGTTTCGTGAAATAATATCATGAAGAAAAACAAAATTGTAAATAGTGTACTAATTAATTAGTCATGTTTCTTCATTATGAAATAGTAAAAACAAGAACGAATATGAAATAGAAGTTTTTATAAATTACTACTTTTAAATATTACCCTAAATTTGGATGTTGTACGATTTAGTAGCAACATTTGTTCATCGAGTAAAATTTTTGGATTTTTGCTAATATATCGCAATTATTGTTAATATTTAGGCAAAATAATACTATACACATGGAAAGTAACACCATCCTTTTGTTTATTTGATGTTTCCGATCTGTTTTTGCAGGAAAAAATACAGCAAGTCGGCATTTTCTGCTCCGGTTCGTTCCGCCTCGCTGTAATTTTCCGAATACGTCAAAAACGCGCAGCAACTAGTTTTATATAACCCTCACGACCGGAGGGTCTAACCTTTGGCAGCGGGGAACGCCTGATAATGGCGTCTCCAATGAAGATGGTACATTGAGGAACGTAGTGCCGAAAAATTTACTAAAAAGTTCGCAGATCTCCTGTTCCCCTTCACTGCTGCAACTACCATAGGACATACTTGACGGGAAATTAAAATTTTCTCGCTTGTTTTTTATATATGACCAAAACAACTTAGGATTAGAGGATATTGAGGACTCGATTCCGGCCATATACGTTTCATGACAAGTCCGCTCGATGTCCTTGGCTCTTTCCCGAAGTAGTTGGTATGTAAGTAGGTCAGATTTGTTATGATAAGTTTTATACTTTGTATAATATTTAAACTTTTCTTTAATAATATGTACGAGAGCTGAGTTATACCAGGGTGGATATTTACTGGGTTTATGTTTACGCTGCGGGACGTGTAAGTCAATAAGTTCGAATATTTTTTTGTTGAATTTGTTGAGTGCATCATCTATACTACCCTTGAGAATTATGTCAGCCCAGTTAGTGTGAGCTATATCTCGGCGAATGTACTCAAAATTACACTTATTGTATTGGTAGATTTTCCGAGCATTGGACTTCAGTGGCTGAGGTTGCGTTACATTTAATGTTACTGACAAGGCCGGATGATAAGAGTCCTCACTGACTAATGGATCTAAACTAGCCGAAACGGAGACCGCGGTATTAGATAACACCGAGTCGAGAATTTTACCAAATTTGTTATGGATACAATTGTATTGTTGTAATCCACAGAGGTTTATAGTGTCAATAAAATTCGTAAGAAGAGCATTTTGTGCTGAATGAGGTATAGGTCTACCAGAATCTGATGGCATTTAAAAAAAAATAAAAAATGTGATTTTCATATGGCAATGTCAAGTGTTACCCGTCAAATCAAAGTACGTGATCTGTCAACCGCTGTTAAAATTTTGTGATTATGTTCTTGGAATTTGTTGTTTTTGTGAAAATATCCAAAAAGGCAATTCGATCTCAAGCGAGAAATATTGTTTTCTATGTCTATAGTAAAATACAGAAAGAAGAAGGTGTAAATCGAACTCAATCTTATAATTTAAAGTTTGTGGTAGAGTTGACCGGTAAGTTAGAGTGAGTTGTTTTGATACTTTTAGTTTTTTTATATTTTCTTAGGTAATTATTGTGACTTCTTTAAATGTGTTTCCAGTACTACTATAAGGTGAATCGTAGCTAATGGCACATCGAATGATGGTTTGTTTTCCATGCCTGGTAAAAGGAGGAGAGGTGGAAAAAAGAAAATCAACATAAGACAGTTTCGATTTATAGTTGATTATTAATAAAGTAAACGAGTTCTATACAGTTCGGAAGGAAATTACAACATTAAATTAACTGTTGCCAATTTAATTGTATGTTATTCGTAATAAATAAGTATATAAAGTAATTCACGATTGATTTATTTTTCATAAAATATCATTATCATTACATAGTATAAAACAAAGTCCCTTTTTTGTCTGTCCCCTATGTATGCTTAAATCTTTAAAACTACGCAACGGATTTTGATGCCGTTTTTTTTAACAGATAGAGTGTTTTAACGGGAAGGTTTTAAGGTATATAACATGCATAACATAGTAGAGGTACACAAATAATTTTAGAGGTTTCTAAAGTCCTAAAAATCACATATTTTGCGCTTACATTGAAAATGCTGGCTGAACACTATGAGATAGATCAAAATTATGTACTACAGTTGTATTCATCTTTAAAAAGCCTACAAAAAAGTCCGCGATGGCATATGTCTATCTCTTAGGGATAACCCACAATAACCACTTTGATTTTAATTAAATAGCTTATTTACAAAGCGATTTAAGCAATACAGTATTAACCCTTATCCAATTAAGTACCTTAAATAGATAAGATAGATCAATACTGCCCTTTACGGCATGTAATTTAAATGAATATTTTCGAAGATATTACAGATTTAAAATGCAGGGATATAGTGTTGCTGCGCGGCGCGGGCTCTCGCGTTTCTACATCGCGCTATCGAAAACGCGGGACGTATACAGTATAAAGAGGTTCACGAATATTTTGAACTGCAGCACAGAATACATAATAGTAACTGCAGTTCTTAATTCTTATGGAATATCCAGAGGTGGTTTGTCAGTTTTGTTGGAATGTCAAATAACTTTACTTACTACATAGTACATAGTATAAAACAAGTCGCTTTATCTGTCTGTCCCTATGTAGGTATAGTATATTGTATGCTTAATCTTATATGCTTAGATCTTTAAATCTACGCAACGGATTTAGATGCGAGTTTTTAAAATAATAGTCTTTAAGTATTTAGTCTTTAAGATTATGGTAAAACTTATATTCAAGTGCGATAAATATAATATTATGTAAGTATATTATCAAGAGGTCGTGCATGTCGTGTCGAGGTGATAGGGTCCCATTTTTAACAATTTGCATTAGGCAAACCTAAAAACATTTTCAATATTGTATCAGAAGTATATTGCTGTAAGTAGGTAGAGAGTTATTCGCCGAAGTAGTTTTTTCTCCAAGAACACTATTCCACGCGGGCGAAGCCGCGGGCAAAAGCTAGTTTTCTATATTATACACCGAACATTCTTCACACAGTCTTATTGTAATGTTCATATTCAATATTCATGTTCAATAATACTAAAGACATAATTAAAAATTAACCAGTATCAAGATCGTTTAATTCAATTTCCCCAGTATTGCACACTACAAAATTTTATTTCCCTATTTGCCATGAGATTCTGGTACACCTATATCAATCCATTAGGTGTGGTTGTCCACGTAATGGAGCTCATGTTGAAGTCCCCTAAAACAAGAAATTTATCACGGGGTCGGGTATTTATTAGTTCAGTTAGCTTCTCTAAATAAGCATTTAACTGACTGGAGAAGTTATTTCCATGGTTCTGATCGCAGAGATACAGGGTACACAAGTTGAGACAAAAAGTGTTTTTACTAGAGTTATCACGCAACTGAATTGAAATCCAAGTATCCTCTGCACTAGATTGCCAGTCGGAATTTTCAGCCGCCACGAGGTCGCGGCGGACCGCCACCAATACCCCACCACCGCGAGCCTGTGCTGTGGCAGAGTAATCACGGTCGCGCCTCCATACCAGGTACCTATCGTCAAAGAGCTCACTATTTAATATACCGTCCAGGAGCCATGTCTCCGTTAAAGAAATGATGTCAAAGTTGTTGGTAGCAAGATTCCTGAAAAAAGTAGCAGACTTTGTTCGCAACCCACGCACATTCTGATAGTAGATAATTATGTAACTCATGCATTATAGACGGGTCTGGATAAGTTTTGAGGGTGCAAAAATTCTAAAGTCTTTTATTTTTTGCATATAGTTTCCGGACCTTCTTCTTAGTCTAAAATTTGATTTTGTGCCATTTTCGATGGCTGCGTTTGTAGCAATTTAGGTTTTTGTGTCTTTCATGGATATAGGCCCAAAAGTAAATTATAGCTAAAAAATTTACTTTCACGATATTAAGGAAAGAGTAACCGATGCACATATGCAGTTTGAGTCGTATCCAACCAGGGGTTTCCTGGTATTCGGCTACTATATAAAACATGGTCCCACCAGGCCCACAAGTATTCTAATGTCTGACAAATCTTAAAAACTGTTCAGAGTGTTAATATCTGAGTCTGTAAGAAAGATGTGCCACATTCAGCAATTTCGTATAAAGATATTCAATTTTTTTTCCTCAAACTCGCTATAAAAACTACTAATGAAACTTTTAGTTAGTAGAGTTCATATCTATATGATGATTATGGTGTTACAAAACACTTTCTATAAGTTTAACCATGTTTATCCGCGGGATTTTTTATTAGAATGTAAAAAACCAACTTTTATCATGTATCAATGGCGAATACGGGGTGCGGGCCTCTCGCCACGCGGGGAGGGGCCCAAGTTTCGTATTAAATATGACAAAATGAAATGACAATTTATGTGACAACTTGACAAGTAATAATGTTCTAAATGCGAAATTTATAATTTCAATTTTAAATTTATTTCATGTTTAATGATGCCAAGACGAGACCATAATATTATGACTCGCCAATAAAAAATATTTTCAGATCTCGTCTGGAACCTTCTGACTCCACTCTACGTTCTCTAACTCTATAAAGCTTGAATTTACAAACTAGTAGAAAATAGTCTTAAGATAAAAAAATATTTTAGTCACTGTTCATAGCTTTTCTGTTAGAGATCCCCACACTAGCAATATTCGAGCGTCGTCGTTGTACAAGCCCGGGGCGTTCGGCAGGCGGCTAGCCATGGCGTCGCTTCGACGCAGCGCAGACGCTGACACGACGACGCCCGACGCTCGAAAAACGCTAGTGTGGGGTGTGCCATAAACAAAAGCTCATGAAGTAACAAAACGGCCAAGCTATGCATTTTGACTCATTAGACGGATCGCGCTAGCTGTTTTTAATGGGAAGTGGAAAAATTCTAATGTTGCTGAATTTTTTCTGTACCTATATTATGTAGTTGGTAGAGTAGTCCCTAGGGAGTTAATAATTAAGTTTTGTGCCTTGTCTGCCTATTGCCTTTTCAGCAGTTCGATTATTTGTGGTTAATTTTTCCGTGGCTGCGTAACGTGAGACATTAAAAAATAAAAAGTCAAGGAGTGTTCCCAAAAAGGCAAGCAAAGTTTAAAATTGATGTAATTTAAAGGTCAGTTATTCAGCATATTTTATTAAATCATTATACAAAAACAAAAAATCATAGCTTCTAATACGGATACTGTTTACTTGAAAAACATTAGTTGAAATATACAAGTACACATTTCAATTCGATATAATAATTATTTATATTACTTACCTATATTAAACAAAATTTTTATTATTTATTTTAGAAGATTTATAGATAACAAATAAAAGTTGATAACGTACATTGTTCTCTTTAAAAAAATTGAGTATATAATTAACTACACAAATTACGAGACAAAAACAATTTTTTTTATTATATTATTATTTAAAGATAAAAAATCATAACCTCAAATGTATCGACTGTTTTTTTTTAACATTAGTTGACCATTATTTTAAACATTAGTAGAAACTTAAAAATATACGATAAAAATGTTCGATTTGTTACGAAAAACAAAATGGTCCTTGCTTCTATTTCACCTTTTAAACCTGCTAAAAGGATAAATTCATTACGCGCTTATTATTAAGTTCAGAAGTAGGTCTAATGATCTAGACCCAAGTAGATGGGGTTCGGAGAGAGTTACATTTTTTACCTATACAAACAGATGAAAAACCAGCTCTAGTCGAAATACTGAAACTCATATCTTGCAAATGCAAGTCAAATTGTACTTGTACTAAGTTACGATCACCATGCACAGAATTATGTATATTCTGTCTGTGCAAAGTTTGTAATGGTGAAAAATATCAGCTAAGAGGCTGAATATGACAAAAGATTTGAAGTGGAGATACATAATTTTGTACAATCGGAAGATTTTTCGGATCATTGAAATGAAAAATTACACGGGAATGATGAACAAATTGTTAAAATATTTTAAGTAAAGATTTTAATTCAGTATAATTATTTTAGCAAAATATTTTTAAATCTCAATCAAAATCTATCTATATAATATTATATAAAAGGCAAAAGAATGATGTATCAACTATCAACACATAGATCAAACCCTTATAGCTAGACAATTGAAAATTTCGCACACGTATTGAAGAGGGTGGAATAGGGGATAAAGATATGTATGAAACTTTTAATTCCTTTGTAAGATTTTAATGAAATCTTGTATGAATTACGAAAATAGTCTAAAAAATTATTATAAAGATATCGATTTAAACCGTATTTCACGCAGGCAAAGTTGCGGGCAAACGCTAGTTACAAGATAAAAATAAAAGCTTATTATATATATTATATTGTTCTCTTTAAAATAATATTATATAAGTACACAAAATCAAGACCAACAAACAAAAATAATATTACAACACCAAGTTATTACTCGAACATACATCCTTTAGATCACTTTTCAATAAGTTTACAGCTTCTACTTCTTTAAGCTTAAAATTATTTATCACAAATTACAATATTCCAATTAATGTGCTTAAAAAATTCTCATAACTTTGCTTGGCGTAACAATTTGTTCATCATTCTCGTGAAATATTTCATTTGATTGATCCGATCCGATGTCTTCTGATTGTACAAAATGATTCATCTCCACTTCAAGTCTTTCGTCATATTCAGCCTCTTCGCTGATATTTTTTTCACCGTTGCAAACTTTGTCTGTGCAGAATATACATAATTCTGTGCATGGTAGTCCTAATTTGGTACAAGTACAATTACCTTTACAGGCTGACTTGCATTTGCAAGATATTAGTTTCATTATTTCGTCCGGAGCTGGTTTTTCAACTGTTTGTATAGGTGACAAGGTGGAACTGTTTCTCTCCCAACCCCAGCTAGTTGGGTCTAAATCATTAGACCTCCACTTCTGAACTTGATAATACGTGCGAAATGAGTGCATTCTTGCAGCAGATTTAGAAGGTGGAAGAGAAGCAAGTTCTATTTTGTTTTTCGTAACTAATTGAACATATTTCTCGTATCGCAGTGAATTCAGGTCTGCTCTCTCTTTTCCATACAAATGGCAGAAAATGATTTCGCCTGCATTGGAAATTTCGTCAGGCGTAGCTTGTGCGTCGTTGAAAATGCTTGTGACGATTTTAAGGTCGATGTTTTTCGAAATGAGATAACATGCCCTCTTTTTGCCTTGTTTATATATGGCAGATGTACTGTCGCATCCAGTGAAAGCATGACAAAACAAAATTGTTTGGGGATCACATGTAAAACTTTTTGAATTGTAAAGCTTTGTTAAAACTCTTCCTTTCCCTGGTTTCATCATGTATAAATTATCACAATCAACGCTCGTAAGTATAACCAGTAAATCCACATCTTCGCCAATAATAATAACATGATCAAATGTTTTTGTCCAACAAATTTCTGCAGCTTTTGTAACAATAAGCGTATCTGCATCATCGCAACTTTGAAAAACTGTAATGCCTTCCGCTTCTAAATGCGGTTTTAATAAGGAAATGAAACGTTTTTTATTCTTATCGTTACTTAAGAAGGATTCTTGAGAAATTGTCGCTACAGTTTGGCTATTCAAAATCACAATATCAGGCCCAAGTTTTCCTTTAGCTGCTCTTCGCCTTCGTTCTTGATTTTTTACATTAAATTCATTGTCATAGCCGTCAAATACGACATATGCGTTGCTATAGTGCGTTTTTATATAATTAATATATTTTTTACAAATATTTTCAAATGTGTTTCCTTTTTGCCAAACCACTTTGTGAAGTAGATATCCGCCATCTAAAACAAATAATTTTGTACCAAAATTTACATTTTGTTCTGATACTGGCGTAAACAAGTCGTATAAGACTGATTTATTAGATTTTCGCATCCCAGTTTGATTGAAAAGTGACAATGGATATGGCGATAGCTCGTATTTCAAAAACTCTTTTAATTCTTGCTGGGTTTTTTTTATAAAAGAAAT
This sequence comes from Glaucopsyche alexis, assembly GCA_905404095.1. NCBI lineage: Eukaryota > Metazoa > Arthropoda > Insecta > Lepidoptera > Lycaenidae > Glaucopsyche > Glaucopsyche alexis. Next base: position 23,455,120 of record FR990044.1, read on the forward strand.
ACGCTTAAAAATTTGATCTGGGTCTATCGGTACAAGCATATTTTGTACAGCTATAGCTGAAGAGACAGTTGCAAGTGACTTGATCGTAGATTTTCTTGAGTACTTAATTCTTCCGTATGTGATTCCATCTGGGACGACCATCATTGCTTTACCTATGTTTTTAGCTTTGTGAGGATTTATGTCGTTGTTTCCTACTATACCGGTCGAGATTGACATAATTTCTTCAGTAAATGGAAATGGATTATGTTCGGAAAACCAGTCCGAAAATTGATGAATGTCCTTAGAATCCCTTTCTATTCTTGATTTGGTTCCATCTTTGTGTAAATTTTGGTCTTTCATTCCAAAATCGCAGAAATTTTCTACCGATTCAGTTATGCCGTAAAAGATGGGTAAGCCAAGAACCCATTTTCCTAAAACGTCATCGGTGTATCCTCGACCTTGAGTTAATCCACCGGCAGTTTTCATGGACCTCATTAAATTTTGTTCAATAGTCATGTCGGTCCATGTTCCAGAACAAGGTTTTCTTGTTCTTTTTATTGTAAATAAACCTTCTTTAACAAATTTCTCATAATAACTAGGTGTCATTTTTTCTTGGACAAGTGTCATTTCTTGTACATACAAGTTCGCTGATTTTGAATAATTAAAGTGCCCAGCTGCGTGGAAATATGGTAACATTCTTTTTATAGTATTCAGATGCAAAAACCAGTCTCCAGTCCTTTCTGCTTTTATAAACTGTTGTACCAGCATTATCATTTTAAAGTATGACACCCAAAGTTGAGCTGTAGGTCCTCTTAACTCAAGTTTTTGGAGCGTTACAACAAATTTGTTTTTAATTGTTGTTAAGGCTTCTTTTTCTGTTTCGCTTAATTTTTCATCTTCTAATATTTCGTGCAACACAGTATCTAGTTCTAATTTTTCATCTATAGTTAACTCCATGTTTAATTTTATCATTTTAAACAATGCCACACTAGTAAGCATGTGTGCTCGAACAGCTCGTTCATAATGATGCCCAGCCATCATTTTCTCAATTGATCCTTCAGCATACGCACATAACCATAAGTCTTTTAATCCGCTTCCTCTCATAATTTTTCCAATAGCTCCCATAAATGACATTATAAGATGAAAACCTCCTAGCCTGACAATAATATTTTGGATCATTGGATCTTGCGAAGATTTTACTATTTCTTGTGCTTTATAGTACAACGGCTGATCAAATGTAACAATGCAAGAATCTATATTATTTTGTTGGCATTGTTTAGCCGAGTAACTTAAAGCAGAAAGTATAGTGTTGTAGTTAGATGCCGGTGCATTTATAAATGGAAGTGGCTTGACTTCAGTAAGGTGTTCATGATAGATCTCATCTTTATGCGTTGCAATCATAAAGCTGTGCCAACCTGGAATGTCCTCTTGTGATTTACCATAAAGCCAAATCAAATCAGTCAGCGACAGTTCAAATTCTTCTTCAATTACCTGCGCCTTGTAAATTATATTATCCAATCCAGATTGTATTGGTTTTAGGTACGTCTGCATAGGAATTTGATCAAAACGTCTCAGAAATCCTTGAGGAATATATTTAAGCCGTGGAATTTGTTCATTCAAACTTGAATTTTCCAACGGACTCACGCATTGTATACCACCCATAGTGTGAAATGTATCTCTTCCGTCCAAAGTGTTAACGTTAACATCAGCGTTATCGTAAACGAATTGTGAGAAGTATGGGGTTTCATGTTTTGGGCCGTATGTGGCTATCGCAGACATTTCAAATTTTAGCGTTTCGTGATAATTCATACAAAGTCCTAAAGAATTAAGCAAGTCTATTAAATATCTAGAACCGTATTTATGGTGAATAAGAGTCCCTAATCCTAATAATATCGGTGATCTAAAGGATCGTGGACGGACAGCACTAATTATTGTATGTGCAATAACTAGGCATTTTCGTTCAAGGTCATCTTTATTTATTTTTCTATCGCGCATTAAAATTGTGTTCAAAAATAGTAATAAGGTTTCAGGGCAATCATTATTCGCCAAACTTAAAAAAGAAGATGGAGAGGGATACATATCCGTCTCGTATGTGCGTGATTTTATATCTTGTAAGATAATTTTAGCAGCCATTTCAACAATCCTCCGTTTTTCCAAATCATCATTTTTTTCCCGTTTCTCATACCAAGAATTTTGAATAATATGATAACTGTTTGCTAGGAAGCAGATAATTGACGGATTTCCAGATGTAATAATAACTTTTTCCCCGTACCTTTGCTTCAAATAATATTTGATCATTTTATCACTAGGTAGATGGACATTTTTCAAAGCCTCTCTGATTTCGGGTACCGAGAATTGGCAGTCTTCCTGATTATTATCTAAAAACTCATAAACCTGATTCATAGCAATATTTGTTTCTACTGACTGTTGTCTTCCCCGTTTGATTCTAGTTACTCGGTAAGTGTGGCAAAATTTTCTGTAGCAGCTGTGATGATATCTGGCATTTTTTTCTAAAAGGTTTACTTTGTCAATCCGCATTAACACCTGAAAAAAACATCTTAAGTATATATATTTTTTTAAATAAATAGACACGAATTACCAAAATATAATATACTAGCTATCCCAACACACGTTCCGTCTTAACTATGAATTGGATTAAATAAATAGTTAAACAGGTAAACGTAACTGAACAGTTAACGTGCATATATAAACATTTGACACTCAAGTGATAAATTGAACACAGTGAACAGTTAGTATTGGCCCAGACCCACCAGACTCCCCTTATATTCTTACTGATAAAACGTAGGTATACCATATTGTAGTATTAGTGTGTACAATTAACGTTACGTTTGACCCACTGCAAAAACTAGTGGATATCCCGCTAGTTTGTGCAGTGGGCCAATTCTCAGGTACAGGGAGCCGAAGGTACAAAAAATCGTAATAACTTTCCTTACAGCCTTTGAAATGATTCTAACGTATGGTATAGTAGAATAGTGACAGTTAAATATTATAAAGTGAAGTATACAACGATTACCTACTTATTTCATGTTGTAATTTTCATAAATATAAAAATAATTACACTTCTAACCTATCTGTAATCTGCGATAGCTATATATGGCCTAAAATACGAAACCCCATATTTCTTTCAATTCGTTGACGAGAATAACGCCGATGTTAACGTTAGCACATTGGACGGGAGATATACATTTCATACAGTGTGTGAATCTCTTGCAATATTAAGGTTCTAAAGGTTCAGTTCTATGTATCGTAGTCGATCATAGCCAAATGCAATTGGTTGCGATCTTACCTAATAAAAATAGAACTTACTTTTTTACTCCAGTCATCATTGTGTGTGATGCATGCGTTTAGTATAGAATTTTGGGTCTCCAACTTTATGACTTGACCAACTAAAATTCTACTTGTTGAGGATTTCTTGGACTGCTGTTCCTCAAAACTTACTGATGTATCAGCGTCGCAGAACAAACAATTGTTTATATAGTCAAAGTCCGTAAGGGTAGTATCCCTTGCTATTTTTTCTAAATCTATTTTCTGTCTCTTCTTAACAGCTTCAATACATCTTTGATTATTATAAGTATTACGGCAAATTTTGTGAAGTCTAATTTCAGGTCGTTCGTTAAATAAGTTAGCTTTTCCATCATTTCTTAATATACTGGATTGAATAAACTTTTGTAGTCCTCTTTCTTTTACAATCACACTGCTAATGCCGAGCCTAAGACCACATATTATACATATTTCAATAGTTTCCACATCCATTTTAATGATTGTGACCTATTAATATATTTGAACAAATTGAAATTTACCAATTTATACTACGAACGCAGCAAATGACAACGTTTTTATTTTCTTCTTAATGTGTCAGATCAGAAAGAAGTTAAAGTGCTAACTGTAGCTCCAGCTAGTGTGCTAAAGTGCTATTTGGAGTATGAAAATTTATAGGGATTAAAACAGATTATTGTGTAAGTATTTATGTCATCCATACTAATATTAAAAATGTGAAAGTGTGTTTGTCTGTCTGTTTGTCCGTCTTTCACGTCAAAACTACAGAACCGATTTAAATGAAATTTGGTACACAGATTGTCTAGAGACTGAGAAAGGGCATTGATACTTTTTATCGCGGGGAAATATACGGTTCCCGTGGGACACTTTATTTATAATTTCACTTAAAAACTTTACACAGATATAAAGTAGACCATGGGAAGGACATAATCTACTTTTCATCGCGGGACATATAAGTTCCCGTGGGTTGCTACTTACTGTAATTACGCGGGCGGAGCCGCGGGCATCAGCTAGTTTTAACATAAAACTAACAAGCAATAATAAATAAATAAAAATTCAAAAATAAAAAAAACCTTTTATTTCCAGTTTCACAAATTAATGTTTTTTATAATACTGATTAAAATTTATAATAAAATTACAAATTAAATTAAGACTAACGTTAGGTATTATCAATCAATTATTTTATAAGACTAACATTATTATAAATTAATGCTAAACATAGTAAACATAATATCGAAAAGCGATACTTTGGATCGGTCCGCATTCGTACGTAGTGCTCTGATGCTTCACTAGGCTCGACTTGGCGGGGGGCCTGCCGTGCCCCTAGATATAAAATTGACAACGGGATGAATAACAATATATATAAAAATTATTTTGTTGGTTTGTAACATGTATTTAATTATATAAATTATTACAATCAATGAATAACCTAGTAAATAAGTCCTTAACCACGAGTATTAGAAACATGTATTCAGCAACCTACGTATAAAATTCAAGCGTTGAAAATTATTTTTATTAAATAATACTATATTTACAATAAATATGATGTAGCTGAAGAGACTATTCGGTTAAACCACTAATTTCAGAAACTAAAATTAGGTATTTTACAACATTCAGCTTCGTCATTCGTGCTACGCAAACAAAGTAGCGGGCAAAAGCAAGTTTAAATTTTGTAATCGCTGTAAAATGCGAAATATAAAAATTTTGAAATGTAGTCGAATGAATGACATGTTATCACACACATTTACGTATATGTGTAATGTGTATGTTGTAGTGCGAATATTCCATAATACTTCGACCGCATATTATAATAATATTATTTTTGCATTTTATTATTTAAGCCCTCCATGAAAAAGGCACAAACTTGGAATATAGATTCTTTATGACTTAATAATATTGAATACGTGAACTTTATTTAACGATTATGTGTTTTTGGAGCGCTTTTAGCTTAGGGAAACTAAAAAACTTAATTTCTCGAATCGCAGTCGCTTAATGTGGCACAAAATTTGGAATTAGGCCTATTTTAGTGGTCTTAGACAGAAAATAGTTGTTTATCACACTTTAGAATTTTTGCCGGTACTGTTTTCAAAAAATGACCCTAAGTAATTTTTTACTGGACGAAAACGACGCAAATTAAGTCTCCATACTCTGGAAGCTATCCCAGTTAAGATACCATTAATATTTTAAACTTTGAATCAGTATTGCCACTTTTATAGCCATATAAAAAAATCAACCACAAATAATGGAATTGCTGAAAACGCAGTGGGCAGAAATGGCACAAAACTTAATGATAAGCTCCCCAGGGACTACTTTATCAACACACAAAAATTCAGCGACTTTAGAATTTTTTCCACTTACCACCTCGAATACGCCTAGCGCGACCCGTCTATTACATAAATAGTTATCAACAAAAATGTGAGTAAATGAAGTATTAGGCCAACAGTGAATTACAAGTTTTGCCTTTGCCAACAATATACTTAAGTCATTCCTAAAGTTCCAAGAACAGTATAGTTCAATTTCACTGAAAATACAGATTTTACGAGTATTATAGTTTGATATTCTATTGACATATTCTGGAATAATAATACAAACCAGAGTTAAACCGAGAGTTTTGATATAGTATATATCCCATATTTGATATAGTATATAATATAGTATATATCCCACAAGGGTCAATTTTAGGACCCTTTCTTTTTCTGATTTATATAAATGACCTACCATACCTTATTAATGAAAAAAACGGAATAGTATTATTTGCCGATGATACGTCACTTACTTTTAATATTAATCGCCAAAACTCGTGTTATGACGAAGTAAATAATGCTCTTCTAAAAATAGTACACTGGTTTAGTGTCAATAATCTTTTGTTAAATAGCAAAAAAACTAAATGTATAAAGTTCACGTTGCCGAATGTAAGGCAAACTAAAACCAATGTGCTATTAAATGGGGAAGGTATGGAACTAGTAGATACAGCCGTCTTTTTAGGTATTACATTAGACGCGAAACTTCAGTGGGGCCCTCATATTGCTGGATTGGCCGACAGACTAAGTTCAGCAGTATTTGCAGTAAGTAAAATAAGACATTTTGCAGACGAAAACACAGCAAGGCTTGTGTATTTTAGTTACTTCCACAGTATAATATCCTATGGCATTCTGCTATGGGGCAATGCTGCAGATATAAATACTATCTTTGTGCTGCAGAAGCGAGCTGTTCGGGCAATCTACAAGCTGGCCCCCAACACTTCATTAAGAGATAAGTTTAAGGAAACTGGGATCTTAACTGTAGCTTCTCAGTATATTCTATCAAATGTACTATATGTTATAAAAAAATGTAAGCCTATTCAAAAAAAAAAGTGACAACCACAATAGAAATACTCGAAATAAGAATAAGCTTGATGTACCAGTGACTAGACTTAGTAAAGTAAAGAATTCGTTTAAAGGCCAATGTATACGTATATACAATAGGATCCCAGAAAACGTTCAAAATTTTTCAACCAATAAATTTAAAAAAGTAATCAAAGAACGTTTGTGTAGTACCTAAAGCTTATTATAAACTTAATGATTTCATGAATGATAGCACACCTTGGGAATGAGGTGGCCCCCTGCAAGGCTACTTCCATATACTATTGTATTCTAGTTATATAGTTTTAGTCATAACATTGTTATACATTTTTTTATTTTAAAAGAACAATTTTCCATCTTTTTGGTAAAAGATGGCCCCGCGCGAGTTTCTTACGCCGGTTCTTCTCGCCGGGCTAGTTCCCGAACCGGTGGTAGGCATCATGTATACCGACGTTCAATAAGTGTATAAAAATACCAACATTGAATAAAAATTTTTGACTTTGAATTTTTGACTTTGAGTATTTGTAATTTAATGCATTATTTATAATTAACCAAGTACAGCACAGTTCAATCAATAAAATAATATAATTTTGTATTATTTGTGCATCAATGTTAGTTAAATAATAGTAATTGTTAAGGGTAAATAAAGTAAAACCAAATAATTCAATATAATATTTATATCTCACAGCAGAGTTCATGCTGATCCAAAGACACAAAAGTTTTGTTAGCAATGTATTATCCATACATATTATCCATGCATCGTTGTAATAGGTTCTATAAGTAATGTAATGCAGCATAACACAAAAAAAAATAGTATAATAATATAACAACTTTTATGCATAACCAAGGACAACATAGGTTAGTTTGTGATATACAATAACATAATATTATATTCCATTCATAGTTACTATCAAGGGTTGAAAAGGTAATGCAATGCAGATTAAAATATACCTGTGATTTAATATAGGTGTAGTAATTAGTATTTAACAAAGTAACATTCATAGCCCGGTTCAAATTACAGCTTGTTTCTGTAGGGAACTTAAAAATAAAATGTAACAATGTTGTGTAATTTTTTTTTTTATAAAATAAGGGGGCACACGAGCAAACGGGTCACCTTATGGAAAGCAACTACCGTCGCCCATGGACACTCGCAACATCAGAAGAGCTGCAGGTGCGTTGCCGGCCTTTTAAGAGGGAATACGCTCTCTTCTTGAAGGTTTGTAGGTCGTATAGGTCCGGAAATACTGCTGGTGACAGTTCGTTCCAGAGTTTTACAGTGCGCGTATTTTTAAAGGTTATGTTGGTAACATGTTCCAGATACAAATATTTAAGTGTATTATTATTAGATATGTGTGCTTAGTGCGAGTTTTTATCACTACTCGACATGAAAAAGTAAACTACAATTTGTATGGTATCGAAACAACGCCCCTAGTGGCAAAAATAGGAAACATAATTAGCGAGTGTGAGTTTTGTGGATTTTAACTAATCGAGCGTCGTCTCACACTCACGTTCGAATGTGGGTGTTTCAGCGCTTTGATTGGTTGTTTCAAAAGTCTTGCGAGTGCCAGTTGCACATTTTGACATTCGAATAGTAAATTTGTGTTAACGACGTCGAAAAGTTGTCACCCCGCTCTCACTTCCAATTTCTCAGTGACTAGGTAGTGAATTGCGGTGAAAGCATTTATAAAAGAACATTTTAGCAATTAATTTGCTATGGCAGGACGTTTTTCTTCGCGTGGAGGATGTTTGCGGCTGCTCAATCTCAAAACGACCGCAATTTTAATGCAAAACGCAAAGCAAGAGCTCGTACATCTTTCGATCCTTTATAACATTATTGTTTACCGATTGTCACACTTACTGTTCCATGAATGTTATTATAGTATCAAACTGAGAAAAACTTGTTTTCATCATTTTTAAGTTTAAATACAATTTATTATAAACGAAATGTAAAATTGTGTAAAATGCTTTGCAAATAAAATTCAAAATTTCGGCGACTTATGTCAGTGTCACAAACAATAACACTCGATATAACCCGTCACAATCTTGATGACAGCAGCTTCTTAACAAAATAATACAGTGAAAATGACATTCAATTTGGTCGGTTAATCTCACAGTGAAGTCGTGCTACCAATATAACAAAAATAATAAAGCGTACTCTCGGTGAGGAAACGCATTCGATTAGTTAGATTGGATAATGACTCGCACTCGTTAGCTTTTAATTTTCGATTCGATTTGCGCTAACTCGATTTACAAGGTAGTAAAATAATCGAAAAAATTTGTGGGACTCGCACTCAGCACACTGTAACACTTTCTCGATGCACGCACCTTGTGACAGACGAAATATGAGCCATAAGCATATTTTAATGATAGTGATTTTATAACAAAGTAAGAATGCAAAAGCAGCCTAGCATGTAACAAAGCACATAATATTGTAAAACACCATCTGTAGTCGTAGTAATAATTGTACATGAAGTAAGCACTTAGTCTAGCGGGTACAGAAAAGATAAGCAAATAAACAATAAAATAAGTCTGATCAGCTGATGGACTTTGTACTGTGTCACTTATGTAACAATAACAATTTGTGTAAATATGCACTAAGCTTATTATTTCGCACAAAATAATCAGTTTGTTACAGCAAAATATGTAGGTTAATATTAAGTTTGAAAAACGAAAACAGTGTTGAAGAAAGTTATGAATTACCACAATTATGAAAATGTTATTATGTACAAAGTATAGCAGGAAAGCGAAAGAAATCAGTGTATTTTTTGTAAGTCGCGTTCTGAGGTGACGATAAATGATTTTGATGTCTGTGTGCTTAGTGCGAGTTTTGATCACTACTCGACGTGAAAAAGTAAACTACAATTTGTATGGTATCGAAACAACGCCCCTAGTGGCAAAAATTGGAAACATAATTAGCTAGTGTGAGTTTTGTGGATTTTAACTAATCGAGCGTCGTCTCACACTCACGTTCGAATGTGGGTGTTTCAACGCTTTTATTGGTTGTTTCAAAAGTCTTGCGAGTGCCAGTTGCACATTTTGACATTCGAATAGTAAATTTGTGTTAACGACGTCGAAAAGTTGTCACCCCGCGTTCACTTCCAATTTCTCAGTGACTAGGTAGTGAATTGCGGTGAAAGCATTTATAAAAGAACATTTTAGCAATTAACTAGCTGCGAAACCCGGCGTTGCACGGGTTAAAATATACACCGTATGTTTAATGGTGTAAAAATACATGAAGATACATTTTTGATGTAGATATTATAGATTCCTATCGTAGATATTAAGACTTATTCGACCATTAAACTAACGGTGGATATAGAGTACAGCTCATAGACTAATTCATAATTAGCAAATCGAAATAATGTAAAGAAAGAATTTAGTAAATATAAAATTTTTCATTTTATTTATATAATTGTCTATACATCATATCATTCATACACAGATTATATAAAACGTTATACACTAATACTATTACATATTTACATTTGTTATTTTAGTTTTATTTTTTGTTTTAAATTTATCTTTATAATATTTGCTTGTACACTACATTTATGGTTCTGTTGTTTGGACTGTAAATAAACAAATGTTGAGGTGATCCAACTCGTGAGCATGCGACATATAGTTGGCCATGTGCAAAGCATGGTTCCTTCAAGTCAACGCCACAGTACTGAAATGTTTGACCTTGTGCTTTATTCACTGTCATACTGTAAGCCAACTTTACCGGGAATTGTAATCGTTTAAAAGTAAAGGGCAATCCATTTGATATCAAAGGTATCCGTGGTATAAATACTGTCTGTCCTTTCTCTTTACCAGTCATTATACTGGCTTCGATAATGTTATTGTGTAATTGTTTGATACAAAGTCTCGTATCATTACACAGTTTCGGCGAGTTCAGATTTCGTAGTAAAATAACTGGTGAACCAATTTTTAATTTAAGGCAGTGTAATGGCATTCCTGGAACATTTAATGAATTCAAAAATTCAGTAGGAAAATTAACGCTTTCTACCTCATCAGTCATTGTATCGATTGACGTGTAAATTTTCTCTTCTCCCGGAATCATTCCCTGGATGATGTTGTTGATGTCGTTGACAATGTCGTTCTTTGTGGCTAGAATAATTCGTTCACGTAACCATTCTGAATGAGTATAATTTTCAGCAATATTTGGATATACTTCATTTATTAGTTTTTCAGGTGTTTCAACGACATTACATAACTCCTTAGTTAATACTATTTGACCAGTATTTTCGTCTACTGGATAGTTGCCTTCTCCTATTTGCAATAGTTTTTCAGAGAATTCCTGTGCCTTTTTATCTCCTGACATTTGCGCTCTCATGTTTGTTGTTAACTTAATAATTTTCACGTGGTCCCATATGAATGATTTCTTCAAGCAAGCATTAATTTCATCAGCCGGCGTCGATCTGGGAATAACAGGCAGAGTTTGACGAAAATCGCCTGACAGCATTAACAGCACACCTCCCATTATATTATTATTGTTGCATAAATCTTGAAGTGTTGTATTGAGCGCTTCTAGAGATTTTTTTGGGCCATTGTACTTTCGTCCCATACAATGGCTTTGCACTGTTTCAATAATCGTCCACGCGCTGATGATTTTGAGATGTCACATACCGGAAATTCACAGTCAGCTACATTTAATGGTAATTTTAAACCAGAATGTGCTGTTCGTCCACCATCCATAAGAGTAGCCGCTATCCCCGATGACGCCAGGGCGAGAACGATATCTTTATTTGCACGGATTTCAGCTAGAATTAAATTGATTAGAAATGTTTTTCCGGTGCCACCAGGTGCATCTATAAATATTATGCCACCTTGCTGTTTTCTATAATAGTCCATTATTATATCATATGCTTGTTTTTGACTCTGAATTAATAGGGATTTGTTGTGTTGGATGTAATGTTTCAATTCTTCTATATTATAATTTGTTTCTATTAAAAATTCACTATTCATAGCATCTAAATGACTTCGTTGAGGAGATTGAACACCTAGTTGTTCTAATGTTTGGTTAGATATTGCTAAACATTTGTCTTCTATCAATATCAAAGCTTTGTTAAAAATTTCTTCATTAAAAGTTATTTCTAAGTCCGGATTTTGTCGTCGTAGTTCAGCCAAAATGTCATCGCTCATATATTTTCGATATTTTAGCCATAGTCGATTTGGATTAGAAGGGTTACATGAAGTTATTATAATTGCAAATAGCTCACGAAATTGAGTCGCTGTTGCTGTTTGGGCTGCTTCGTTCATAGCTAACTCCCAATGATTATCGTTTTCTAATAGACCTAGTTTTTGACATGCCTCACGATATGTTTCACAAATGAAACCATTGACACTTCTGAGGTCTTCAAAACACGTTGGGCCACGAATATTGTGTAGTAATAAACGCAGACAAAAACATTCTGCGTTTTTTGGGTGCACTGTATAGACTCGTCCTATTGCGTTACTTTTAAATATTCCATCATGTCCCACTACTGGTATTCCACGTTTTCGAGGACTAAATTCTTTACTTGTTGCATTCCACGTATAATAATATGGTACCTCTGAATAAAATAAAGTCTTAGCAAATGAATCTTTCTGGCATAATTCAAAAAATGCTGTTAAAGTTGTTCTTGCTGGTGGTTCTGTCGCAACTTTCTGTGCTGTTTCTGTAGTAAAAAACACACGTTGTCCATTTTATAAGTGCACGGATAAATGGAGAACTGGCGGATCTCGATCGTGAATTGGGAAACTTATAATTCGCCAAACCGCTTCATTAGTATTAATGTAACGACCCATTTGATATTGTACTATTTCATCATGCTGATTTTCATTGGTCACCGTAAAAACAGCCATATCACTGCCTTTGTTAATATACTTGCATACATATTTAATTGATTTGACAGAACTGCAGTATTCGACATTGATATGGGCATTAAACATTTTGGATAAAAGTGGATTGTATGGAACTACCCATTGATTGTTAATTAGAATTTCTTGATTGCCTCGTATTTTAATTTTAGCTGTAAACCCACCTTGTTCTGGTGATCGACGCCTGTATTGCGGATATCTATCTTCACCCGTAATTGTTTCATTCAAAAATGGCTTTGGATAACGTTTTGTACATGTTTAATCGTTCATACACGGAGAACTTTTATTTAGTACACCACACGGGCCATGAATCATATTTCTCACGATTATATTATACATGTCAGGATCTTCGTCCGGGTTTGGAAATTCAGCCTTGATAATATTATCTATTTGATCCGGATGTATTTTATTTTGAAGCCAAATTAAGTTGTGAGAATGTGGCAGTCCTCGTTTCTGCCATTCGATTGAATACATCCAGCAGATAACAGCACCAAATATTTGATTTTTTACGATGACATCAATAAACTTAATTTGTTTTTGGCGAAAAACTCGGGCAACAATATCATGTCGATCGCTGGCCGTTTGCTTATATTGTAATTCATCTTTGATTTCCACCCATGAAGAATTACATGTAAATGTTATGAATAAATCTGGTCGGCCGTGTTTTCTGACATAAGTTATCGCATCTTGGGCATATTCATGCATGTAACGTGGACTTCCAGTAAACCTAGAAGGCAAGATTACCAATTTTCCCATGTTATCAACGTTTCCATCATTTATCATAGCATCTCTCAAATGAATGTATTCATCAGAACGCAACTTTCGTTGATTGTGGCGAATAAATTGTAATCTTTCTGTCTCTATTTTAGCACACATATTCACGATAAACTGCTGAAATAACTGACGACAATTTAAAATATGGATATATTCATTATTTCTAGTAATAATTCGATAAGCATAAAATTGCATAGCTGACACTTTTTTATTAGTTTCTACACCTGTAGCCGGATTGATCTGTTGAATGTTAAAGTGATAACCATCTTCACCTTGCCAAAAAATTAACGGGTATTGTAGTGCATCATAACTGCGATGTGTTTCAGCAATACGTTGCAATTGATTACTTCTACGTTGAATAATAATATCACGATGGCTATATTCATTATCAACAATTACTACAGCAACTTCTTCCGTTTGAGGAGCATTAAACCTTCGTTCATGTTGACCGGCTGGTCTTTTATCCGCTCGAATGACGATCTTGTAATTGTCTGCTACCATTTTATCTAATGAAGTTTTAAATACATTGATTAGTTGATTATTACCGTGAAGTAGACACTGTAATTTTTCAATGATGTCTCGTTGTAGCCCCTGAATATGAGAACAACGTTGATCTATTTCAAGCTCTTCGTTACCAATAAAATATACTTGAAGAAACTTTGGAGTTCCATCTGACATCGGCATCAGAGATCCTATCCGATGGTAAATTTGGCCTTGAACCTTGAAAACTGAACTGAAATTTTCTTCCTGACATATTAAAGTCGCTCCAAATGAAGTCATTTGAAAACAACAGTTATATCGTCGTATATTTTGTAGAAAATGAATGGAATCTGGTGTTTCTCCTTTCATATATACGAGTAATTCTGGTGGCGGTGTAATTCAATGGTGGTAAATTTACTTTACCACTTGAGCAACACATACCGGGAGTTTCTCCTGGAAATTTGCGTGCATTACAATACTTGCATATCGTATCCATTTTTCCAATAATTATATTCGGATGTTCACTATATTGCATTTTACAATCATAATGGAACGCCTGAAGTTCTAAGCTTTGTCGTAATCAATTTCGAATTGCTTGTACTCGGGACTGGGTTTCTTCGTTAGTGCGAACTCTTACTTCAGCGGTTTGATTTTCTCTGAGTTTCTTTATACGTTCACGATTATTCGAAAGTCGTTTTTCCGTTTGTTCGTCTGTTTCATTTTGACGTGCTTCTTTCATTTTTTTTGCTCTCACTTGAGGTTTTGTAAATACTTTTTTACGCTTTGGCATTGTGTATATGTAATGTAATAAAATTACACAAAGTCGATCTCTCGCTTATAACGATGATAACACTAACAAACTCACAAAATTTTGGTATATAAATAATCGAACATGAAAATTTCTAGATTTGGAACACTCTAGAACCATCCAAAAGTTTGTTCTGTTTTATTTGTCAAAATCACGTGAATCGTTTTAAGTACTGGTCACTTTTAATTCTCACTGATCTTCACTGACTACAGACGCGATTGAACTAACGAAAAGCTACTGATTTCGGGTTTATATACCGTCAGATATTGAAATTTCTAGATTTGGAACACTCTAGAACCGTCCAAAAGTTTGTTTTGTTTTATTTGTCAAAATCACGTAAATCGTTTTAAGTACTGGTCACTTTTAATTCCAACTGATCTTCACTCGACTGCAGACACGATTAAACTAACGAAAAGCTACTGATTTCGGGTTTATATACTGTCAGATATAGAAATTTCTAGATTTGGAAGACTCTAGAACCTTCCAAAAGTTTATTCTATTTTTAGAACTTTCTGAAACGTTCCAGAATGATAATAACCGATATTACTAAAGAAATTTTCAGAACTTTCCTAAAGTTCTAATGAGTTAGAAAAGGACAGATTATTAATTTCAGTACTTTCTAAATCATTCTAGAAAATATTAGAACTTTCCGGAACATTCTATATCAACTACATTAAGTTTTATACATTTTGGAACGTTCTAGATCATTCTAGAAAATATTAGAACTTTCCGGAACATTCTATATCAACTACATTCAGTTTTATACATTTTGGAACGTTCTAGATCATTCTAGAAAATATTAGAACTTTCCAGAACATTCTATATCAACTACATTCAGTTTTATACATTTTGGAACGTTCTAGATCATTATAGAAAATATTAGAACTTTCCGGAACATTCTATATCAACTACATTCAGTTTTATACATTTTGGAACGTTCTAGATCATTCTAGAAAATATTAGAACTTTCCAGAACATTCTATATCAACTACATTCAGTTTTATACATTTTGGAACGTTCTAGATCATTCTAGAAAATATTAGAACTTTCCAGAACATTCTATATCAACTACATTCAGTTTTATACATTTTGGAACGTTCTAGATCATTCTAGAAAATATTAGAACTTTCCAGAACATTCTATATCATCTACATTCCGTTTTGCACATTTTGGAACGTTCTAGATCATTCTAGAAAATATTAGAACTTTCCAGAACATTTTATATCAACTACATTCCGTTTTGCACATTTTGGAACGATCTAGATTATTTGAGAAAATATTAGAACTTTCCAGATGTTTTTAGAACTTTCTAGAACATTCCAGATCGATTGCAACATTTACACACATTCTGGACTTTTCTAGATCATTCCACAAATTTTCAGAACTTTTCTAAAGTTCTCATGTGATATAGAAGGACAGATATATATTTTTCACATTTTCGCCACCCACAGCCACCCACTTCCACCCACCGCGCCCAAACTCCCTTACTTTTTTCTAGGACCCAAGGGGTGTCTACCACCACAATGGGGTGTTGATTGGAATTGGTGGTGATATAGAAAACCGGTCACATACATTTTCACCCAAGCATTTTATAATATATATTAGATTAGATATATTAGATTAGATTAGATTAGATTTGTTATGGCGGGACGTTTTTTTTCGCGTGGAGGACGTTTTTTTTGCGGCTGCTCAAGCTCAAGACGACCGCAATTTAATGAATATTATACATTGTTTTGTCTATATGGATAAAATAAGCTCATCTTGTTTACCGATTGTCACACTTACTGTTCCATGGAATGTTATTATAGTATCAAACTGAGAAAAACTTGTTTTCATCATTTTTAAGTTTAAATACAATGTATTATAAACGAAATGTAAAATACTTTGTAAATAAAATTCAAAATTTCGGCGACTTATGTCAGTGTCACAAACAATAACACACGATATAACCCGTCACAATCTAGATGACAGCGGCTTCTTAACAAAATAATACAGTGAAAATGACATTCAATTTGGTCGGTTAATCTCACAGTGCAGTCGTGCTACCAATATAACAAAAATAATAAAGCGTGCTCTCGGTGAGGATACGAGTTCGATTAGGGACCGTCCATTTATCACGTGATGTTTTTTAACAACTTTTTAGACCCCTCCCCCCTCCTGGTGATGCGTGGTGAGGTTTTATACTACCCCCCCTCCCCCACCTATGATCACGTGTATTTTTTTTACATAGTAAGCAGGTCATGTTTGAAGAAAAACTTTAACTTAAAAAACAATTTAATCGAATAATTTAAACAATTAAAAACTATACGAGTCATTTGTCTTGTAAGTATTTAAACAACACTACGAATCTACAATCGATAAGAATTTCGGTATGCATAGACTAGATTCGAAAATTAATACACGTGATGTCTCCTTATACCCCCTCCTCCCCTTGGTGATACTTGGTGATATTTTTTCGGACCCCCCCTCCCCCTTTAGGCATCACGTGATTAATGGACGACCCCTTAGTTAGATTGGATAATGACTCGCACTCCCATGCTTTTAATTTTCGATTCGATTTGCGCTAACTCGATTTACAAGGTAGTAAAGTAATCGAAAAAAATTGTGGGACTCGCACTCAGCACACTGGTCTCGTCGCACAAAGATTTTCATATGTTTGACCCAGACATATTGAAAATTGTGTTTCTTTGCTAAAGCCTTTGTTTGTGTCAGTAGTATTTTGTTTTTGACGGTTAGGTGGTCGTTTACAAAAATCATTCCCGATCCAGATAATCCTATATCGGTGGGGAGTAAAGGCTGCTTACGAGACCGGGCTGCTGCTAAGAAATCCTTCTTGACGTAACGGCATAGAAATGACACGACTATATTTTTGTTTCCTTGCCTGTGTGGTCTCGGGCTAAAGAATAGGACCACCCCATCTCCTTCCTATGGGTGTCGTAGAAGGCGACTAAAGGATATCAACCGGATTAGAGGACAAACATCTTCCTCGCCCGCTTGGGCTCCGGTAACCGTTTCATGGCGGTATAACCATGTCTATATTCTGGAATGCTCTAAATGCCACAACTGATAGTGGGCAGCAGCGCTATTAGTGAAAAGCATTCCAGTCTGCGGTCACCAACCCGTTCGCCAAGCGTGGTGACTACGGCAAATCCCCCCCTATGCAGCACAACCCAGATTTACGGCCCCCAGTTCCCGGTTGCTGCGCTATTCCTGGCCACGGTACCGGCCACGGTAACGGCGCGGCGGGGGGTGCTAAGAATCCCCGGGCGACGGCAGGGTACCACCTCCGAAAATTAGACTTGGCTACATATAACGGACGCTCTCTACGGCTGAACGAGCACGTTGCTGAGCTGGAAGTAGAGTTAAGTCGTATTAACTGGCACATTGTGGGGTTATCGGAGGTCCGAAAACAGGGTGAGGAGACGATAACTCTCGATTCCGGTCACTTGCTCTACTTCCGAGAAGGATATCAACCATCCCAAGGTGGCGTCGGTTTTATAGTCCACAAATCGCTTAAAGGCAACATTGTAGAAATAGGCAGTGTGTCAGCAAGAGTGGCATACCTTGTATTGAAGATTACAAAAAAATACTACCTAAAGGTAATCCAAGTGTATGCCCCAACATCCGCACATCCTGACGACGAGGTCGAGGCCATGTACGAAGACATAGCGAAAGCCATGTCTGGTACTAATACATTCTACACTGTTGTCATGGGCGATTTTAACGCTAAAGTGGGAGTACAAGAGAGTGGCGAGTCGAAAGTAGGTCCCTTTGGCTATGGGCACAGAAATCACAGGGGGCAAATGCTAGTAAACTTTCTCGAATCCAAAGGACTTTTTCTGATGAATACCTTCTTTCAGAAAAAGCCCCATAGAAAGTGGACCTGGCGAAGCCCCGATAACGTGACGAGGAATGAGATTGACTTTATTATTTCCGATAAGCGCCATGTATTCAGGGATGTCTCCGTGATTAACAGGTTTAATACCGGAAGTGATCACCGATTGGTAAGAGGCAGCCTGAGTATAAATGTCAGTGTAGAGCGAGCGCATTTAGTAAGGTCAACTCTCAGGCCTACACGGCCCCAGGTCGAAGCAGGCTGCGAAAGCTTTCAGCTAGAACTCCAAAATCGTTTCGCCATGTTGGAAACCACGAAGGACATAGACCACACCGCCAACAGTCTAGTTCGTGTCATCTGCGAGGTGGGTTGTAAGTACTTTCGTCCAAAGAGCCATGGACGCAAGTCTATGCTCTCCAGCGAAACTCTGGAGTTGATGAGGAAGAGATGAGAATGCCACAAAATTTGAGCGTCAAGTTCTCAATCAGGTGATTAAAAAGCAAATTAGACGAATACCCAAGCCATCGAGCAAGCCATAGTGCGAAATAAGGGCTCGAAGATATTCGCTAAGCCCAATAACTCCCGTTGTCACTTGACGAAACTCAATACTCCACAAGGCACTACCGTCACCTCGAAGCCGGAGATCCTCGCTGAAGTCGAAAGGTTCTATGGGGAATTATACACCCAAAAAACAAGCCCACCCCAAACCCATCATGCAGATGACCCACGGGCCAGACTCACGCGCCACCTTACAGATGAGCTTCCTGATGTCGACATGGGTGAGATTAGAATAGCTCTCAGTCAGCTTAATAATAACAAAGCACCGGGAGATGACGGAATAACCACAGAGCTGCTCAAGGCAGGAGGAACACCCGTCTTGACTGAGCTTGTCAAGCTCTTCAATTCCGTCATCCACACTGGCACTACCCCGGAAGCATGGAGCAGGAGCATAGCGGTTTTGTTTTTCAAAAAAGGCGATAACACGCGACTAGAAAACTACCGCCCCATTTCACTCCTGAGCCACGTGTATAAGCTGTTCTCGAGGGTTATATCGAATCGTCTTGCCCAGAAGTTTGACGACTTTCAGTCACCGGAACAGGCCGGGTTTCGCAAAGGCTACAGCACTGTGGACCACATACACACACTAAGGCAAATTATACAGAAGACCGAGGAGTATAATCAGCCTCTCTGCCTAGCGTATGTGGACTATGAAAAAGCCTTCGATACCGTCGAGACCTGGGCTGTGCTGGAATCCATGCAGAGATGTCTCGTCGACTGCCGATATGTCGAGGTGTTGAGATATCTGTACAAGGCCGCAACAATGACCGTCCAAGTACAAGAACAGAGTACAAAACCAATCCAACTGCGTCGAGGAGTAAGACAGGGAGATGTTATCTCTCCAAAACTGTTTAATAACGCGTTGGAGGACGTTTTCAAGACGCTCGATTGGAACGGACGGGGACTGAACATAAACGGCCAATACATCTCACACCTGAGATTCGCAGATGACATAGTCATTATGTCAGACTCTCTGCAGGACCTGGAAGAGATGCTGAACAGCCTAAGCGATTCTTCAAGACGGGTATGAACCTAAACAAAACTAAAATCATGTATAATGAACACATTCTCCCGAGACCTGTCGTCGTAAATGGCGCTAGTCTCGAAGTTGTGCAAGAATACGTATATCTTGGCCAAACCATTCAACTCGGGCGGCACAACTTTGAGAAGGAGGTGAGTAGAAGAATACGCTTGGGCTGGGCTGCATTCGGGAAGCTCCGGGACATCTTTGAATCGTCGATCCCACAATCCCTTAAGACCAGGGTCTTTGATCAATGCGTTCTACCGGTAATGACATACGGAGCCGAAACGTGGACACTCACCGTAGGCTTGGTTCATAAGTTTAAGGTTGCTCAGCGTGCGATGGAAAGAGCAATGTTAAGGGTATCTCTGGTGGATAAAATACGTAACGACATTATTCGCCAGAGAACTAAAGTCACCGACATTGCTCAACGAATTAGCACGCTGAAGTGGAAGT
The DNA here is from genome assembly GCA_905404095.1 of Glaucopsyche alexis. NCBI lineage: Eukaryota > Metazoa > Arthropoda > Insecta > Lepidoptera > Lycaenidae > Glaucopsyche > Glaucopsyche alexis. The sequence goes on from FR990044.1 coordinate 23,475,528, forward strand.
GGGCCGGCCATGTCTGCAGACGGACAGACAATCGATGGAGCAGACAAGTATTAGAGTGGAGACCACGCTTAGGCAAACGTAGTGTAGGACGTCCTGCGGCACGATGGACCGACGATTTGAAGAAGGTGGCTGGCAGCGGATGGATGAGGGCTGCCCAAGATCGGGATGGTTGGCGCTCATTGGGGGAGGCCTACGTTCAGCAGTGGACGGCGATAGGCTGATGATGATATTTTTGTTTCCAGTTGAGTTTGACGGTACTCGAGGGATGAAATTGATTTGAGTTTTGGTAACTGAGTATGAAATAACTGTTCCTATTTTGTTTAAAATCTCGAATAGGTTTTCTTTGTCCTTCATAGGCACTCCTTTAATTTCCAGGTTGTGTAACACCTACCGTTTAAGGAATTAAAATTCGGTGTTTACTTAATAATTTATTAACAAAGAGATATACAAATCTAATTCAGCCGGTAGGTGAGACACAAAAATTTATAATGGGTCGTGGTATAAAGCCTATTTATGATTTTGCCACTTCGGAATTGTAGGGCTACTCTCCTGGTACAACCGTGGAAAGAGGGCGAAGGTTCCAGAACAGCTAGGACGCTGGGTGGACTCCGCATCCAACGGGTGAAGGCAGCAGCGGTGTTGGCCTCAGAGAAGACGCTCGACTTCTGAGTGACGGAGGTGGACACTCCTCGTTCGTAGTTGTAACTCGGAGTAGGGTTCCTGGAATGTACAACCTCCGCCTTAGTCCACTATCCATATAACTGTCTGGCGGCCCATCCACGATGCTCCAAGAAGAGCGCCCGCCACCTACTGTGGTAGCGGAATTATCGTGGTAGGGCGACAGAACTTAATTACAATAAAAAAATAGAATCAATTACAACTATGAACTAATATCACTTAATAAAGCTAACAAAGAAATGTTTTTAATAATTATAAGACAGACTTTTTTACATTAAGGTATGAAAGTTGAAGGTAGTTCGATAAATTTTTAACTCCTAAATTTTTGAAATATATGATGAAATTATATATTAAATAGCTTGAAAATTATTACTTATAGCTCATATAAACTTTACAGATTTATATCACAATAAATTTACAAGATAAAAAGAAGTTAAGGCTAACGGTTACGTGTGCTAATAAAACTTACCCTAAGACGGGAATTCCTCCAATAGTCCAACTGGATGATATAGGATCCAGTTATGTGCTTAGTAAAGATGTAATATTTAATAATACTATAATATTAAATAGTCAGCGGCACGGCGGTCGAGCACAATAATAATTAGGAAGATTAGCGTATGCGCAGCCTCGCAGTCTCGTGTCGAATGAGCCAGCGCGGACGCGGCGGCGCTCGAGTCGTAGGTAACCGGTTCTATTGTTCGATCCGACGCGTACAATCGCTCACAATCTACTTAACTATTTGATACGAAATATGTACAGTCGCTAACAATCTGCTTTACTATTTTTTTATTATTAATACGAAATATTATATTCGAAAGCAAGTCGAACGTTCGTTAATCTATCAGTAGGTATATTTTATTTATTTATATAAATATAACTATGGGTGAAATTGTAAATAAATTAGTAAGTAAGATAAGTACGTATGATTAGTAAAGTTTAAGATAATATCAATAAAACAAGTGTGATAACACGAAGTCATGTAACGTTCCGTTACATTACCCGCCTCGCCCCGCAAGGATTTTGTCCTATATACTAAGACAAAATCCGAACTTAAAAATAGAAGTAGGTAAGCAACTTACGCAGATTTCGCAAATATAAAAGAGCATAACATTACCTATGTGTTACGGCCAACCATTTTTAGATCTTTAATATGCCAAGTACCTAAATCTTTTCCCGACATATTTTCTAAGACGTAGACGAGGGGGGAGAGCTTTTGAGTCACACGACATTTGATAAATTTTGGAGCTAACTTCTTACTGAAGTATTTATCCTTGTCACTCAGTACATATGCCCGCTTATAAACAATATCACCGACTTCAAACTCGAAAGCCCTCCTCCGCAAGTTATAATGGGATGTGTTTTTCACATGTGCATGGTACAAGGATTTTTGGACTTTATCGAAAATTGCACCTAAACAACCACGATTTTCCACATATTCTTCGCGAGGCAAGAACAGAACCTCCTTACCCAACTCGGTGTCTGTGTAATGAGTACCACATAAAACCAATTCTCTACCAAATACAAGGAACGACGGTGAGAAACCAGTTGCTTCGTTCACAGAGTTATTTATCGCAAATTGTACTTTTGGGACAAATAAGTCCCAAGTTCTATGATCGCCCTCGACGAACGTGGAGAGACAAGTGATGATTGTTTTATTGTAACGTTCCACTGTATTAATCTGGGGTGTGTATTTGGGTGTAAAGAACACGTTCGGTATTTTATATTTATCGAACAAGGTTTTGGTCTGCTCGCTAATAAACTGACTCCCATTGTCCATAAAAATACTTTGAGGGACACCATGGACTAGGAAGACTTATTCCTCAAGGATCCTGATAATAATGTCAGAAGTGGCTCTTTTAATCGGGAAAATCTGGCAAAACTTAGAGAAACAGCACGTAACTACTAGAATGTAGCTATTTTGCTTGCGTGTTACAGGAAGAGGACCCATCAAATCTATTGAGATCATCTGGTAAGGACGAGAGCACTGTTTTGGACGTCCCATTTCTTCAAGTGTTGCATGATTTTGAGGTTTGTACGCGAGACATACGGAGCAAGAACTGACAAATTTAGAAATATCGCTGTGCATATTGGGCCAATAGTACCTGAGCGCAACACGTCTATATCGTCTGCTTACTGGTCAAACATGATAAGTGCACATTTTGCCAAAATGAGATATTGAGGTTTGAAAGTTCAGATTGATTTTTAGTATGATTTAATTTAAAGATATATATTTTTTAAATGTCAATTAATATATAAAATATTCAACTTTCTTTGTGTGTATCTGAAGTAAGAGTACTTTTAGAAAATGTTGTTAAAACTTAGTATTAAATGACCAAGGGTATGCACTTAACTGATTTTACCTGTAATTGAAAAAAATAGAAATAAAACCTTTATTTGCCACTAAATTTAAGTAATTTTAATGAAAATGAGAAGTGATTGGTAATATTCGGATATTAACTATTAAAATAATATGCATATAGAATGAATTTAGGGAATAATCGAAGAAAGCTCTGTATTTACTTGATTTTACCTGTAAGATTTAAAAGAAACTATGTACTTATTATAAAATTATTCATACAGTTAAGTTTAAATCCTTTAAAGTGTTTGTGAAATAAAAAACAACTTCCAAGTATCTGAATAGACAACATTTATTACCGTGTCGATATCAAAACTAAAAAGGTAAGTAATAATGGTAAGTAGGTACAACATTATGAGTTTTTTATTCTTCTGCAGACTCTTTCATCAACTGCGTTGTTCTGGCAGTCTCTCAGGCTTATCAATATCAGATAGAGATGAAAACCAACCATGGTATTCCTCAGGGATAACACCTTTCTGACACGTCATGAGGTCGCTTTTCTTCTGTTTAGTTATGGGCAAGGTCTTAAAATAAAGCTGTTTAAGCTGTACTTGCGGTGGGAATTCATGCAATTGTTACCACCAAGTGCAGCTGTGGCTTGGGAATGAGCTGCCTTCCCAAGAATGGGGATGGACATATGAAGGAGACAGCCTGGTGCCAATAAGAACTGAAGATTCGCCTGCACCGGAGGTCCTACTAAAACAATATTTTGCCAATGCGCTAAGGATTGTGGTAGTGGCAACTGGCAAATGTGGATGTCGGAAAGCAATGCTCTTTATTCTGCGGTATGCCTCAACTGTTATGGGAAATGTCTCAACGGTGTGTCTCTGGACGAAGACGATGGTGAAGATGACGTAGAACCCCTCCAGCAAGAAGCATTAACTAAAGATGAGGGTAATTTGGAAGAAGAACTCTTGCCAGGACCTTCACGGCCTAAACGGATGAAGATATAAAATAAAATAGTTAAAAAAAGGAAAAATGTTTCGCTAGCTCTATGGCTGAACAGATTTGTATGAAATTTAGTAGGTTGATATAATAGGACCTGGATTAACATGCAGGCTATTTTCCATCCCGAAATAACACGACTGAAGTAGCAGGCAAGAGGTAGTGTTTGATAAGTCGTTTTTTTTTTTTCGAAAATTTCACTTTTCCAGATCGTGTAGTTCAATAACCTAACCAAGAGCATGTCAGGACATGTCTAAGGAGGGTTCCGTAACTATAAACGAGTAATATGCTTTTTTTTTAATTACTCCAAAAGTTACTGTCCGATTTGGTTCAAAATAATTTTCCTAAAGAGTTTTTAGCATGATCTATGAGCATGGAAATTTTCAAGTTTCTATCTCCTATAGTTTAAAAATGCTAGGGGGGGGACCAACTTACGAACTACTTTGGAGGCCGATTACTCGAAAATGGTCAACTTTATAAAAAAGTAACGTATGAAACCTTGCCTTTATTTTAAAAGACCTATTCTACGATACCCCACACGATGGGGTAGAGTGAAAAAATATTTTTCATCCCCACTTCACATGTATGGAGAGCCACCCTTAAAATATAAAATTATTAATTTTTTATGATCCCGAAACCGTGATCTATACACAATCTATAACTGCACCAAATTTCATCAATTTATATTTATAATTACAGGAGCTAGAGGCGCGGACAGACAGACAGACAGACAGACAGACAGACAGACAGACAGACAGACAGACAGACAGACAGACAGACGGACAGAGCGAAACTATAAGGGTTCCTTAAGTATTACGGAACCCTAAAAATGGTTAGGAATCCGAAAAGTTGGGTAGGACAAAAGTTGTAGGAAATTTTATTATCTTTCATTACGTAGAAGACACTTTTTCTCTACGACGCACCGTTTTAAAGATATTAGCGAAAAACTCAAAAGTGAGAACTTTAACCCCCCCCCCCCACTCCGGCGCCCCTCCTAGAGGCGGGGATTTTTAGTATGATTACTCTCAGCATCCTGCACAATTTCCTGAAGAAATTGCTTAGGTCCCAGCTCACGCACTCTAAACCTGCTTTTGGATTATTCTTTGAGCGGACTATACAGTCTTTCGACTTATTGTATTGACGTTCATTGTATCTTCAGCTAATTTTTTGAGGTCATAAAAATCGTTGTATTTTAACTCTTTCGTTTGATACGGTAATTTTGTGTATTTAACGCCATCAAAATTAACTGTCTTAGTAGCTCGAGCGCGCTTAAAATGGAAACGAAATCAGGCATGCAGAAAATTTCTACGTTCTTTTTGGCAGTCTCGATACTACTGTGCATACTATCTACTTCCATGTAGAGGTGGGCGCCGCGCCGGCGCGGCGCCGCCGCGCCGCCATGCATGCGCCGCCGCCGCCGCCGAGTATCCAAAAATTCGCGCCGATCGATGTCGACTCAAAAAAAAACAGGCCCGTGCCGGGCGCTAGGCGCCGGGAGCGGGCGGGCAGGGCACGGGGTGCTGTGTAGTAATGGAAATTAATGCTATTTTTCATTAATTTCATTAGCATGCTAATTTTCATGTCTTAGCAAGAAATTTTGTGGTTCTATTCTCTTTCTGCATAGTTTCAGTGGGTGTGATACAACCTATTTACAGGAAGGACAAAACATCAATTATCAAGATTTTTGATCAAAAGCCATTACTAGAGGAAATAGCAACTGTATTTTATGGCCCAACATCGACTCCGGATGTTATAGCAGAAGCCGGGGAAAAAATGTTTTTGAAGTATACCGCCGCCATATAAGCGCCCTGTACTCAGTCTGAGATTAACAGACATCGATTCAGTTTTTCTGAAATCTTGTACCAAGCCCAAACCGGATCTTTCTTCCCTCCTCCCTACCAAAGGGTCAGCGAAATATCACGCTTATAGAGTATTCCATCAAGTACAGGAGTGGCTTGGGAACCAACTGCCTCCTGAAATATGGGGTTGGAAGCGAGGAGTCGATGGAAACTTAGAACCAATCACGACCTTGGATCCTCCTGCTCCTGACGCGTTGTTAGATTCAATTTTTTGCCGATGTAAAAGTGGTTGTTCTGGAAAATGCAGTTGCCGAAAAGCGGGCATTAAGTGTAGTCTTTGTAGTCTTATGATCTGTAACGGCTACCTAGGAGCTTGTACTAATGGAGCCCCCATCGATGTTAATGATAAAGATGACGAAGATAAAACACAATTTGATTGATAAAAGATAAAAGTTAAAGTCGGCATACTCGTGCAAAAAAATTTGTTTAATTTTTTAGAATTAAAATTTGTAAAACGATTTAGCTTCTTATTTTTATTACCTTTAATACTCTGTATCTCCTAAAGTATTGATCGTGCAGTAAACATTTTAAGACGTAATTTATAGGAAATTTAATGTAGATAATTAATGTAGAAGTCACTAAAGAGATATTATAAATATTTTCGAGTCACAAGTAAAAACCTTGAAAAGAGACCCCCTCCCCCACCGCCGGCTCGTGTCCCTCCCTCGGGGGCTTTTAGTATATTCATCTGGACACCTTTAGGAATAACTGTAGCAACTTTCAAAACTACATGAATTATTCGGTCAGATCGACGATTCTGAAACTAATTTTCTTAGACTATCATTCAAAGACCAAATATTATCTACATAGACTGTACTTAGTGATGAAATATTTTATTTTGATAAGGGCTAATAGCATGAGTAAAATAAACGCGTTTAAATGTAGTCCAAAAAAAAAGTTCAAGACTTCTAAATAAAAAAATGGCCTCTTTTTGTGCCTCACTCGACATAGTTAGGTATAGTGTGTCGCGGACTTTTTTGTAGATATTTATAAGATCTACAATTGATAAGAACATTTTATGGTTCTATTTTTTATAGTTTAGGGAGCGTACGCAAAATAAGTAACTTTTCTGGTTTATTTTTTACACCTTGTGTCCGAAAAACCTAAATATCTTACGGAACACTATTTTCTTCCAAAATAAATTTTAGTCTATGTTACTCATGGATGTAGCTTTCGAATAGTGAAAGAATTTTTGAAATCGGTCCAGTACTTTTTGAGCCTATTCATTAAAAACAAACAAACAAACATACAAAGTTTTCCTCTTTATAATATTAGTGTAGAAAAACAACTATTGAATAATGGAACCTAAACGTATGCAATTAACTTTATTTTGAAAAAAAAAAACTGCAGAAATTTGACTGAATTTGAATGTATTTTCTCTTCTCACTCGCTCCTATTAATTCGTGGAACATCGCGGCATCGTGAACTCTCGGGTCGCGTCCCGCGTCGAGTCAAAATTATTTCGCATTGGATTTTAGCATTAGCAACTAGCAATAGCACGATAGCCAGTTAGCACTTAGCGCCGCGGTGCGAACCAGCGCGAAAAATTGCGTTTTTTTTTACAAAAACAGCTACGCCGCGGCGCGGCGCCGCCACGCCGACCAATTTCCCCCGGCGCGCCGCCGCCGGCAAATTTTAGGTCGGCGCCCACCTCTACTTCCATGTAGCTATGACCGGATTCTAAAAACTTGTGATCAATTTGTTTCAAGTGTTCTATGTTTTGAACGGCGAAAAGCAATAAGGCTGTAACAAATTGATTTCTATTCTGCCCTCCGCATGTGTCCAGAGTAAAAGCACACTTCAGATACCTCATGTGGCACTTGTTTTGACAAGAAGTGATATAACCATTTATTTCAGACCAAGTAAAACAATAAGCGTTATTCGGTAGAGCAGCTTCAGCTTCCTACAGATCAAAAGTTTTAAATACATTTATTATACTTAGCAATACATCTATTTGCAGGAAATGCGTGTTTAGAAGTACTGGGAAAGAATGATATGTGCACATATCATATTTTACCAGTAAATAATAAATACTTTTTTCTATAATGGAGTTTTAAAATAATATGTTAAATACAATTATATCTCTTTACCTGTAACTTTTACCGAAGAATATGAAATAAATGAGTTTATAATACTTGACCTTACCACAAACTTCATACTTAAATAAATACCCAACTTCAAATAAAAAAAAATAAGATTACATATCTTTTCTCACTTGTATCTGTTCAGCTCGAATTCAGTAATAAGTTTATTTACTTTTGTTGAATAGAATTATTTTAGATTATATTGCCATTTAGCGTATTTTTAATTTCAGATTCTATGCGTTATAACAGTCCTAGCACTTATTTGATTTTACCAGTAGATAGAGCGTCAAAAATTACGTATATCTGCATTTATAACTCATTTTTGACAAAATGTGCACTTATCATGTTTGACCAGTAAGCAGACGATATGTTTTAAAGATTCCCATATGACCTGCTGTAGGCTCATTATGGTTTTCAGCAATAATCTTGTCGCGTAATTCTAATGGGACCACTTCTTTCCAAGAGAACTCATCTGTAAGTGGGTGTTTATTTTTGCTAAGCCGAAAGAGGATATCATTTTTAATTTGGAAATTTGGAAAGTTCTCTGGTTTGTCGAGGCAGCCATTATAAATATTTTATACCAATCGTCACTAGAAGTCGCGACAGAATTGGCAGTAGTGACTGCTGAAACGGGAACAGCTCTGGACAAGGCGTCAGGGCTAACATTATCCACACCACGACGGTGTTTCAAAATAAAATTGAAGGATGAGAGACGAACTCCCCAGCGAGCAAGCCTACCTGTTGGGTTATCCAATGAGAGGAACCACTTAAGCGCGCTGTGGTCTGTATAGACTGTGTGAGTTTGACCGTTTTCTAAATAGCATCGCCAGTGTTTCAGGGCTACGCGAACAGCCAATGTCTCACGTTCAGTGATGCTATAATTCTTTTCTGGCCCAGTTAAGGATCTGCTCATATAAGCTATGGGGTGCTCCTTTCCATCAGTGGTTTGAGTGAGCATTGCACCAACCCCATAGTTACTAGCATCTGTATGGACTTCGAATGGTAGGTCATAATTGGGACAGGAAAAAATAGGCGCCGAGACCAAGCATTCTTTGAGTGTCTTAAATGCTACGTCAGCTTCCTCAGTCCACTGGAAAGGAGGTGCAGACTTTTTATTGGAAGTCAGCTTATTGAGCGGTCCAGCGATCGTGCTAAAATTTGGGACAAACCTGCGGTACCAAGTTGCCGTACCTAGAAAACGTTTTAGGTCCTTGCGGCACATAGGCGTTGGATAATTTAATATAGATGCTACTTTGTCAGGGTCAGTCCGCAAACCATTCGCATCAACCACATATCCTAGATATTTAAGCTGACTTCGAAAGAATTCACATTTTTCCAGATTGACTGTTAGGTTGGCTTGACGTAGCTTCTCAAAGACGCGTTGAAGAAGAGATACGTGCTCTTCAAATGTACGACTTATTAGGATAATGTCATTGAGATACGCAAAGGCCTGGTGGTCCATATTTCCAAATAGTCGGTCCACTAATCGTTGCTGCGTGGACGGCGCGTTAGTCAATCCAAACGGAGTAGTTTTAAAACGCAACGTACCTCGGCCCGGGACGTAAGATGCCGTCTTATCCCTGTCCTCAGGAGCTATTGGTTTTTGCCAAAACGCCTTCGATAAATCTATGCTACTTAGATACCTAGCGTCACGTAAATTATCTAAGATTTCGGATATGTAAGGCAAGTTATACGCATCCCGTTTTGTGACAGAGTTTAGTTTGCTGCTGTCCAAACAAAAACGGGGCTGACCGTTCTTCTTTGTAACTAGTAGAACTGGGGATTGCTATGCACTTTCGCAAGGTTCCACCACATCAAGCTGCAGCATTTCATCTACCTGTTCGGTTAAAATTTTCTGTTTAACAGGCGAAAGCCTATAATAGCGTTGCCTTACAAGAGGTGAGTCGCCAGTGTCAATGTGGTGAGTAATTAAGTGCGTACGACCCCATCCTACACGTTCAAATGATATTTCCTTAAATTTTTGTATGATGTCATCAGCAATGGCCTTCTGAGAGTTATCTAAATTGTCGTATGACTGTATAAAGTTGTTGAACTATCCGTATGTAAGTCAGCTAGAGGGGCGTTAGTTACATTCAGAGAGCCCAAATATTTAGGACAAACTTTGAAAGCGCGCCAGAAGTCAATCCCTAAAATCAGCGATGATTGGACTTCTGGAACTACATGTGTCTTAATAATGTGGAACTGGCTATCAAAATGGACGGGCAAATTTATGTAACCTAAACTGCGCAGGTTCTGTCCACCAGCTGCCACGATTGTTACTAAATCATCGGTACACAACTCCAAACCACGATTAACTAAAGCGGTATGAGCATTGTTGCCTAGAATGGTAACAGCTGATCCCGAGTCTAGAAGGCCTGAAGCTGTCATATTATTAATTTTGATATTGACGTAAGGTCTTGTGTCATTAGTAGGTTTAGTGTGCAGAATTGTAGCAACCTTGTATCCACTGAAAAATAAACGAACGGACTTAACCCAGTTATTCCACTCTTGCTTACTAGTTCGGATAATATTATTCTTCAGTGTAGAATTGCCACAATTCTGCCTAATTAGTTTTTTGTATTCTGATCATTAGTGCAATTAGGGCAATCCGGCTTCTTAACTCCCTTGTGACCACATTTGAAACACATTATTTCGGTGTTAGTGCACTGTCTCAAATTGTGTGTATTATTACGACACCTAGGACAGTATGGCATACTTTTGTTAGTTTGAGATGTTCTTTTTGTAATACTATGTAAATATTTTTCGTTACTGTTAAAATTTTGATTAATATTAGTGGTAGTTTTATAATTATAAGTAGATTTAAGTTTTAGGTGTTTGTATGCAAATTCTGGTGAGCGTCAGAACCCCTGGACCAACAGAGATATTGATGTGTAGAATATACCAAAATATAGTACCTTTTTGGTACTATTTGGTACCTCACTTCAAAATTTTAGTACCTCAATAGTTGCCGAAAAATCGCGTAAAGAAAGACATTCTGACGTCAGGTTGTCTGGACCACTTCTTTTTTTTCATACTTCGAGACAACACAACTGATTTTTTTCTTTGTAAATATTTAGTACCTTTTTAGTACCTACACATATATTACTTTCAGGTTTTTTTGGCATACCAGAATTTTTTTATACAAGAAATAATATTTTGATGGTGGATATTAAATTTTATACAAAGAGCAAACTAGCAACTGCTCGAGGCTTTATGTTTAAGCTATTATAATACACCACATACAAGTTTCACCAGAATCCGTTCAGTAGTTTTGTGCAAAATAGCTGAACAAACATCAGAACAACCCTCACAAAGTGCGAATCAACCCGCGCACGAAGGGCTCCAGTCCGTACCACTATCAATAAACTTTACGTAGTGTTAGATCACTAGTACATATTAATACAGAGCATAAAACAGTAAAAAAAACAAGTTTTGTATGGGATTTGTAATATTTATTTTATAAAGAGAATATACAACTCAATATCTTACAAAAAATAGTGACATTTGTAACTTATGTCACTTTTTGTCGAAAATTCAATAAAAATGTGACTTCACTTCACTTAAAAGTGACAGTTGTAACTTATGTCACTTTTTGTCGAAAATTCAATAAAAATGTGACTTCTGTGTGAAATAAAGTATTTTAAATATATTTTGCGACAATTGTATTGCAAAATAAATAGATGTGCATATAAATTTATGTAGTAATAGTATGAAATTACCTAATTAATGTCCATTGTATTTTTGTATGGGAAACGAACCACCTTAAAATATATTATCTAATTTATATATACAATTAACAATAATATAACTATACTTATATTATAAAGAGAAAAAGTTTGTTTGTATGTTTGTTTGTTTGCATTGAATAGGCTCCGAAACTACAGGACCGAATTTGATGAAATTTGAACTCAGATATAGAATAGACCTCAGGGAAGGTTACAGATTAGAAGGTTAAGGCTACAGGCTACTTTTTATCTCGGGAAAAGTTTCCGCGGGTTTATTTATTGCACAAAGAGAAAAAAATGTTTTTTAACTATTTTGCTCTATTTAATATATACGTACTAGTGCTCTATTATGTTTGTATTACTTAGTACTAAAAGTTTATTGATAATGGTACGGACTGGAGCCCTAGGTGCGCGGGTCGATTCGCACTTGGCCAGTTTGTTTCTTTATAGTTTATATCGTAGTAATATAATATGATTTTATTACTTAATGATTTTTATTTTATTTATTTTCCTATTCTATTCCTTAAGAGCGTTAATTGGCGCGCGACTCAGATTTCACAAAAACGCTACTTTTCAAAAGCAAAAATATCTAACAAAAACTGGTTATTCTGATTTTTACATGTAAAAAAACACTAGAAAATATTGTATTCTAATTTTTCCCTTATCATTTATTTTAAAATAATTTCAAACTTTTGAATAAAACTGACAAAACTAACCAGACGTTTTGACAACTTTAGGTTCAGGGGCATTTTCAAAACATATAATAGCTAAAAACACTTACATTTTTTAAAAACAAAAAATCTTTACAAACTTGTTGGATCCTCTTGTAGATTATATCTTTGTCAGATTATTTTTATATACGTTTCTATCTCATAAAAATAAAATTTAAAGAATGCGAAATTATCAGGAATTATAGTTATTTAAAATGATGATATTTATGTATTTCACTTGCTTTTTCTCTTTCTTACTTACATAATCTCAAAGAACAACGTTTTATCTTTAATATTCCATTTAAATTTTTAAGTAAATTAGCTTGACGAATTTTATATGAATTTTTAAAACTAGTGTATAAAACCAGGCACACGAGCGTTTACAAATCAGACGGCCGTGAGCCGTTCCAGAGGGTGGACGTATCGGTCCGCGCTCTGCACTGAACTCTGTTGACCTTTGTAGTGCGTACGAGATCCACCCCGATAAAAAGATTTTGATATTTGGAAAATATATTTTTTAATTTAATAATAAATATTGTTATTTAAGTTAATATTTTTTTATTGTAATAACAAATTATTTTACATATATAATAGATATAATGGGAGATAAAAATAAGTTCGCACGAAAAAGAAAACATACACATTTTGAAAACTTGGCAAAGGCAAGAGCTGCTAAAGTAGTTTAACATAATTAGACCCAGTAGGTGGCGCTGTTGTTAGTCTACATTTATTTATTCTAGCGCTAGTCAACGGCTGGAACTCAGTGCGGCGCGAGGGGAAAATGCTTGTTATTTCACCTAATATCTGGGAAAAAAGGATACTTATACCCATAAAATAGTTATCTATACTTATATGAGAAACTATAGTGCACACATTTATACTGTTTTGTAAAGTATTTTAGAAAAGATATCCTCAAATTACCCAAATCGGCTGTTCGTGTTTTATGAAAAATCTATATAATATTTTTGTCCGAATTTAAGTCATCTCAGTTGCTGAACAATAAAACTGTGTCGGTATGTACTTGCTTTTTTATTTTCATTCTTGATTTGTTTTATATTTACGGTCAAAGTTGCGCTAAACATCCGATGTTTGGAGGCTATTATTTTCTTAACTAATAGGCAATCGGCCTAATTTTTTTTATTACATAAATGAATAGTACTCTTAAATATGAGTAACTTCTCAGAAGAAACTGTATATCAAAAGTCAATATTTTCAAAGGTACAGCGATTTGTATAAAATTTTCGCGAGCCTCCTAAAGTCGACCTACAAATGACGTCACTTGTAGGTTAAGGTGTATGAAGTAGTATATGAAGTATATGGCCGCCGGAATATATTTGTAAAAATCTCCCATATTTGTGCGTTTAAGTTCATACTTACCATAATTAATGTTTTTGTATATGATGTGAGTAAACTAATGATGTAGGTTGTGTTTACCAATTTAGCAAAAAAAAATTTTTTTTGGTACTTTTTAAATGTATTTAATTAAGTAGTAAACTACACATAAAATAATATATTTTTATACATTTACCAAGTAGTAATGCCTCAATATTTCTGAATATATTAATGAAACTAAATATTTCAGATGTAGTCCGATCCCCTATTTGAATTTTAGAAATATAAGCACATACCGACCAAGATAAGTGTAATAAAAATCGATATTACATAAACTTTGGGTCTATAATGTTTGACTTTAAAGTAAATCACCAATAACGTTTGCATGGAGACAAAACCGACTAGCGCAGCCATAACAATATACTACTTTGCATGTTCATTTTGTTGTTAATATGCATCTGCTTTCAAATAACAAAATTCTTGTGTTTACGGCTTTGTGGTTTAACTTCAGACAATGTGCAAAACACTCAAGTAAAGTAAAACAGAAGAAGTAGAACTTCGAAATGAAGAGGTACGTATTTAATAATCCATAATATAATCCCCTCAGATAGCAGTAGATTCTTAATTTGTATGTACAAAGTAAACTTCTTAAACTTCTAACTCGGAGCTGCGTACAATCAGGAGCCAAGATGGGAGCATTATAAAAGGAGAAGAACGTGTGTTAAAGAGATGTAAAGAGTATTTTGAAAGTTTTTTTTAAAGAGAGGAAGTGTAGGTACAACATCCGGCACCTTCCATGGAAACTAATATGAATGTTGATGAACATGTATGAAGGGAATAATTAAAGTGGGCGAAGCGAAACAAGTATGTATGGGTCGTAGCAAGTGGAAAGAATAGTGTTACCTGCCTGCCCCTACGGAAAAAGGCGTGATTATATTTATGTATGTATGTACAAAGTAAAAACTACTAACTACTTAATTACCAAGTTTTATCTAGGTACATATATGCGGCAAACGGTAGTCTGGATTTCGAGCTTATGATTTAGAAACAAAATTGTTTCCAAATCATTTTGCCTCGAAAAGAAACAACTTATATATGTCACCGTAAAATTGTAAAAACCGTTAAATTGTAAAAAAACTAACGAGATTGTAAAAATATGTCGAAAGATTCATAACTATATAGGTATTTATTATCTAACTATAAATAATGTGTTAAATTATAGGCAGCATATTCACATCCGATGTCTATTAACATTTTACAATTTCACTAGTTTTTTTACAATCTAACGGTTTTTACAATTTTACGGTGACATATATAAATGATAAGTACATCTATCATCATACGTATTAGTAACTAATACTTTTCTTCTTTAAAATAGCACCTAAATTGGTAATTTCGTTTTTAATTTTTAAAACACAAATATTTTGACGTCTTGATATAAGATGTTAGTACCTGGGAGACTGAGCTTTGTCCGGAATTTTAGTAGTGAAAATAATTAAAAATTATAGAGGAACACTTATTAGTCATAAAAAATAACAAATATAAAAAAGTATATAAAATTGTCTTGTTTAAAATATAAAATGTTTATTTTGTGTTCCAGAATCTATGTAATGTAATGTATGCATATTGCATAAATGCATACATTTATATATGCAAGATACGCGCGAAAAACATATCCGGGCGAAAAGCATAACGTCTTGACAGTCGGGTAAAAATCAAAGAGATTTAAATAAACACATTTCAGCTGTATAACTAAATATATTAATTAAAATAGTATAAAAGTATTATTTCAAGGTATTTTTATTTTCCATAATATTATGTTAGTATTACATTACCTACTGATATTGTATGTTTGGTGTAGATAATATGTTATATTATATATTAAGTAATATGACACAGAATATAATTATTATTATGATATTATGTATACCATAATCAAAATTCAATAATAATTATTATCGTTATTATTATTATCGTAAAGTAATTAAAGTAAGGCAAGTATCAATGTGGGTTAGTTGGCTTACAGTCGTCGAGCTACATTACATACGTACATTAACGCATAGCAGGTGAAGTCAACTTTGGTGAAAAATACGCACACAGCTGCAGCCTGCAGCGAGCGTCTTTGTGTGCGTGAATAGCTCGACGACTGTAAGCCAACTAACCCACATTGATACTTGCCTTACTTTAATTACTTTACGATAATAATAATAACAATAATAATTATTATTGAATTTTGATTCTGGTATACATAATATCATAATAATAATTATATTCTGTGTCATATTACTTAATATATAATTTATCTTCTACACAAAACATACAATATCAGTAGGTAATGTAATACTAACATAATATTATGGAAAATAAAAATACCTTGAAATAATACTTTTATACTATTTTAATTAATATAATTTAGTTATACAGGTGAAATGTGTTTATTTAAATCTCTTTGATTTTTACCCGACTTTCAAGACGTTATGCTTTTCGCCCGGTTATGTTTTTCGCGCGTATCTTGCATGTATAAATGTATGCATGTATGCAATATGCATACATTACATTACATAGATTCTGGAACACAAAATAAACATTTTATATTTTAAACAAGACAATTTTATATACTTTTTTATATTTGTTATTTTTTATGACTAATAATTGTTCCGCTATAATTTTTAATTATTTTCACTACTAAAATTCCGGACAAAGCTCAGTCTCCCAGGTACTTTAACATCTTATATTAGACGTCAAAATATTTGTGTTTTAAAAATTAAATACGAAATTACCAATTTAGGTGCTATTTTAAAGAAGAAAAGTATTAGTTACTAATACGTATCTAGATGTACTTATCATTTATATATGTCACCGTAAAATTGTAAAAACCGTTAGATTGTAAAAAAACTAGTGAAATTGTAAAATGTTACTATTAACATAATCCGAAGTCTATACTTCGGACGTGAATATGCTGCCTATAATTTAACACATTATTTATAGTTAGATAATAAATACCTATATAGTTATGAATCTTTCGACATATTTTTACAATCTCGTTAGTTTTTTTACAATTTAACGGTTTTTACAATTTTACGGTGACATATTAAATAAGTTGTTTCTTTTCGAGGCAAAATGATTTGGAAACAATTTTGTTTCTAAATCATAAGCTCGAAATCCAGACTACCGTTTGACGCATATATGTACCTAGATAAAACTTGGTAATTAAGTAGTTAGTAGTTTTTACTTTCTACATACATACATAAATATAATCACGCCTTTTTCCCGTAGGGGCAGGCAGGTAACACTATTCTTTCCACTTGCTACGATCCTTACATACTTGTTTCGCTTCGCCCACTTTAATTATTCCCTTCATACATGTTCATCAACATTCATATTAGTTTCCATGGAAGGTGCCGGATGTTGTACCTGCACTTCCTCTCTTTAAAAAAAACTTTCAAAATACTCTTTACATCTCTTTAACACACGTTCTTCTCCTTTTATAATGCTCCCATCTTGGCTCCTGATTGTACGCAGCTCCGAGTTAGAAGTTTAAGAAGTTTACTTTGTACATACAAATTAAGAATCTACTGCTATCTGAGGGGATTATATGGATTATTAAATACGTACCTCTTCATTTCGAAGTTCTACTTCTTCTGTTTTACTTTACTTGAGTGTTTTGCACATTGTCTGAAGTTAAACCACAAAGCCGTAAACACAAGAATTTTGTTATTTGAAAGCAGATGCATATTAACAACAAAATGAACATGCAAAGTAGTATATTGTTATTATGGCTGCGCTAGTCTGTTTTGTCTCCATGCAAACGTTATTGGTGATTTACTTTAAAGTCAAACATTATAGACCCAAAGTTTATGTAATATCGATTTTTATTACACTTATCTTGGTCGGTATGTGCTTATATTTCTAAAATTCAAATAGGGGATCGGACTACATCTGAAATATTTAGTTTCATTAATATATTCAGAAATATTGAGGCATTACTACTTGGTAAATGTAAAAAAATATATTATTTTATGTGTAGTTTACTAATTAAATACATTTAAAAAGTACCAAAAAAAAATTTTTTTTTTTGCTAAATTGGTAAACACAACCTACATCATTAGTTTACTCACATCATATACAAAAACATTAATTATGGTAAGTATGAACTTAAACGCACAAATATGGGAGATTTGTACAAATATATTCCGGCGGCCATATACTTCATATACTACTTCATACACCTTAACCTACAAGTGACGTCATTTGTAGGTCAACTTCAGGAGGCTCGCGAAAATTTTATACAAATCGCTGTACCTTTGAAAATATTGACTTTTGATATACAGTTTCTTCTGAGAAATTACTCATATTTAAGAGTACTATTCATTTATGTAATAAAAAAAATTAGGCCGATTGCCTATTAGTTAAGAAAATAATAGCCTCCAAACATCGGATGTTTAGCGCAACTTTGACCGTAAATATAAAACAAATCAAGAATGAAAATAAAAAAGCAAGTACATACCGACACAGTTTTATTGTTCAGCAACTGAGATGACTTAAATTCGGACAAAAATATTATATAGATTTTTCATAAAACACGAACAGCCGATTTGGGTAATTTGAGGATACCTTTTCTAAAATACTTTACAAAACAGTATAAATGTGTGCACTATAGTTTCTCATATAAGTATAGATAACTATTTTATGGGTATAAGTATCCTTTTTTCCCAGATATTAGGTGAAATAACAAGCATTTTCCCGTCGCGCCGCACTGAGTTCCAGCCGTTGACTAGCGCTAGAATAAATAAATGTAGACTAACAACAGCGCCATCTACTGGGTCTAATTATGTTAAAATGTACTAAACTTTTAGCAGCTCTTGCCTTTGCCAAGTTTTCAAAATGTGTATGTTTTCTTTTTCGTGCGAACTTATTTTTATCTCCTATTATATTATCTATTATATTATATGTAAAATAATTTGTTATTACAATAAAAAAAATTAACTTAAATAACAATATTTATTATTAAGTAAATAAAAAAAATATTTTCCAAATATCAAAATCTTTTTATCGGGGTGGATCTCGTACGCACTACAAAGGTCAACAGAGTTCAGTGCAGAGCGCGGACCGATACGTCCACCCTCTGGAAAGGCTCACGGCCGTCTGATTTGTAAACGCTCGTGCGCCTGGATTTATACACTAGTTTTAAAAATTCATATAAAATTCGTCAAGCTAATTTACTTAAAAATTTAAATGGCACATTAAAGATAAAACGTTGTTCTTTTAAATTATGTAAGTAAGAAAGAGAAAGAGCAAGTGAAATACATAAATATCATCATTTTAAATAACTATAATTCCTGATAATTTCGCATTCTTTAAATTTTATTTTTATGAGATAGAAACGTATATAAAAATAATCTGACAAAGAGATAATCTACAAGAGGATCCAACAAGTTTGTAAAGATTTTTTGTTTTTAAAAAATGTAAGTGGTTTTAGCTATTATATGTTTTGAAAATGCCCCTGAACCTAAAGTTGTCAAAACGTCTGGTTAGTTTTGTCAGTTTTATTCAAAAGTTTGAAATTATTTTAAAATAAATGATAAAGGAAAAATTAGAATACAATATTTTCTAGTGTTTTTTTACATGTAAAAATCAGAATAACCAGTTTTTGTTAGATATTTTTGCTTTTGAAAAGTAGCGTTTTTGTGAAATCTGAGTCGCGCGCCGTTAACGCTCTTAATGATATAAATACGAAACTTTGTGAGGGTGGTTCTGATGTTTGTTCAGATATTTTGCACAAAACTACTGAACGGATTCTGGTGAAACTTGTATGTGGTGTATTGTAATAGCTTAAACAAAGCCTCGAGCAGTTGCTAGTTTGCTCTTTGTATAAAATTTAATATCCACCATAAAAATATTATTTCGTGTATAAAAAAAATCTGGTATGCCAAAAAACCTGAAAGTAATATATGTGTAGGTACTAAAAAGGTACTAAATATTTACAAAGAAAAAAATCAGTTGTGTTGTCTCGAAGTATGAAAAACAGAAGTGGTCCAGACAACCTGACGTCAGAATGTCTGACCACTTTCTTTACGCGATTTTTCGGCAACTATTGAGGTACTAAAATTTTGAAGTGAGGTACCAAATAGTACCAAAAAGGTACTATATTTTGGTATATTCTACACATCAATATCTCTGTTGGTCCAGGGGTTCTGACGCTCACAAATTCTGGTGCTAAGGTATCAGAAGTTGGTGCTAACGGTTCTCGAAAGTGGGCAAGACGAGACTGCACGGTTTCATAATTCCTGCACAAGGTTCTCACCTGATCGATATCCCGAATGTCAGTTGCGGAAGCTAGAGTGCTTGCGTAACAAGGGCGTATATTATGCAAAACAATCTCGAGCTTGTCCTCCTGCGACAATCACGATCACGTGGTAGAGCCATGCTTCGGCACGAATGGGCCGGCTCGACCGGAGAAATACCACGGGCTCACAGAAAACCGGCGTGAAACAGCGTTTGCGCTGTGTTTCGCCGAGTGAGTGAGTTTACCGGAGGCCCAATCCCCTACCCTATTCCCTTCCCTACCCTCCCCTATTACCCTATTCCCTCTTAAAAGGCCGGCAACGCACTTGCAGCTCTTCTGATGCTGCGAGTGTCCATGGGCGACGGAAGTTGCTTTCCATCAGGTGACCCGTTTGCTCGTTTGCCCCCTTATTTCATAAAAAAAAAAAAAAAAGACAACGGTTTTGAAAGCCTTGAAAACATTCCTGAGAGAATCGATAAATAGATTGTTATATTTTCCGTCTCGCCCTGAAGTTCTAGCGCGGATCTCAGATAATAGGCGATAGTCATAATCAGGCTTATCGAAATCCTGTTTTAAAAGGATAACCAGATCGTCCCAAGATGATACCTGGTCCCTTATACTTCGAAACCAATGTAAGGCGTCATCTGTGAATATTTCCGTAGCGAATGAAATTAATTTGGTGTTATGAATGCTTCGGGCTTCGCTAAATTCGCTCACACGTTGTATAAAAGATCGAACGCATGACTTGCCATCGTATTTTAATTTACCTAACTCAGCCGTAGTACTTTTATCGCAGGTGACTGCTACGTTAATTGGAGCTTGACTACTAGAAAATGCAGTCGCTGAGTTTGAATATTCAACTTTAAGTGGGTGTACTGATTTATTTGTGTGCGTGTGGTTTGAGGGACCTAGCTGAATATCCCCAAAATAAGTATAGCAAGTTTTAGTAGAAGTCTAAAAAAAATTGTAGAACAAATCTGGGAATTTGTAAAAAGATAGTTTAAAAGATATAGCCCTTAGAGTGTGGTCCCTCAGTTCACACACCGCTATTTTCCAGATCTCGAAAAGTATGTGGAAAATTATGGTTTTTTCACTACAGAATTTTAGTAGAACTTTTGTTAAAGTTTTTACAAATTTATCAAATACATAGCATTAGAAATAAAAAAGCTACAACCACCGAAGTGTGGTCCCTCAGTTCACACAAAAATGACATACTCATTTCGCGATATATTACTGACTTTTTTAATTATTTTTCTACGTAGAGTTTTAGTAGAAAATTTGTAGAATTTGTAGACAAAATTTCAGCAAAATCTATCGGCGCATTTAGAAGATATATACCATTATGTTGGGTCCCTCAGTTCACACACTTGTGTTTAAGAAAAACTCAAATAACTAATAAACGAGAAAACTAACAGAAAGTCTACTATACTTAAATTTTAGTAGAAGTTTTATTCTCTTGGATTAGCACATAAAATATTTAATTTCTTGCTTCCTAGCTGAGATAATGTCAATTTTTTGATTGTATGAAAATGCAGAGTAGGTTACCACACAAGAGGCAAAATGAGGACAAGTCCTAATATTATTGTGTATGTTACGGTTTCGCACCTTTTCACTATTTTAGGGGTTCATAGTACTACAAACAACCCATATACTTACCAATTATTAACTATGTACCTATTTGTGGTTTCGCTCTGCCCGCCCTTTTCTCTGTCCGTTCTTGCTAACTCCTTATATGTAATTACATATGTATTATATGAATAAAAAACCGGCCAAGTGCGAGTCAGGCTCGCGCACAAACGGTTCCGTACAAAACGGCAAAAAAAATCACGTTTGTTGTATCGGAGCCCTCGTCCTCGTCTCGTCGTCGTCTCGCCCCCAGCACCAAAGATTACTCAATGTAATATTATGACTGCACCTAATATTTTTGTTATATTAGCTTTTGCTCGCGGCTTCGCCCGCGTGGAATAGTGTTCTTGGAGAAAAAACTACTTCGGCGAATAACTCTCTAAGTCTCTACTTACAGCAATATACTTCTGATACAATACTGAAAATGTTTTTAGGTTTACCCAATGCAAATGGTTAAAAATTGGACCCTTCCGAGTTTCGCCTCGACACGATATGAGCGACCGCTTGATATATACATAATATTATATTTGTCGCGCTTGAATATACATTCGTTGCGTCATGCTTTCGTTGTTGGACATCTACGAAGTGGTAAAAAATACTAAGACCACTCGTGAACTGTATTTTAAAAGTGGTATGCTATCGTGTGTTGGCGTCCATAAAAAAAAAAATGCACACAAAAAAAAGCACACACACTTAAGAATAACATTATGTACACCGTGCATCCCACAAATTAACTTTTTCCTTTTCATAAAAGCTTGACATTAATTTGAAGACCTAAGATTTCTATATTTTTTTATAGAAAATAGGTAGGTATAATAAAAATATGAAATTTCATCAATGAGGGTTCCGTACCCAAAGGGACCCAAAATATTATTAAGACTTCGCTCTCTGTCCGTCCGTCTGTCTGTCAACAGGCTGTATCTCAGGAACCGCGATAGCTAGACAATTGAATTTTTTACAAATTATGTATTTCTGTTGCCGCTATAACAACAAATATTAAAAACAAAATAAAATAAATATTTAACGAGGGCTCCGATACAACAAACGTGATTTTTTTTGCCGTTTTGTACGGAACCGTTTGTGCGCGAGCCTGACTCGCACTTGGCCAGTTTTTTATTCATATAATACATATGTAATTACATATAAGGAGTTAGCAAGAACGGACAGAGAAAAGGGCGGGCAGAGCGAAACCACAAATAGGTACATAGTTAATAATTGGTAAGTATATGGGTTGTTTGTAGTACTATGAACCCCTAAAATAGTGAAAAGGTGCGAAACCGCGAGCAAAACGTAAATTTAATAAGGTATAACATACACAATAATATTAGGACTTGTCCTCATTTTGCCTCTTGTGTGGTAACCTACTCTGCATTTTCATACAATCAAAAAATTGACATTATCTCAGCCAGGAAGCAAGAAATTAAATATTTTATGTGCTAATCCAAGAGAAAAAAACTTCTACTAAAATTTAAGTATAGTAGACTTTCTGTTAATTTTCTCGTTTATTAGTTATTTGAGTTTTTCTTAAACACAAGTGTGTGAACTGAGGGACCCAACATAATGGTATATATCTTCCAAATGCGCCGATAGATTTTGCTGAAATTTTGTCTACAAATTCTACAAATTTTCTACTAAAACTCTACGTAGAAAAATAATTAAAAAAGTCAGTAATATATCGCGAAATGAGTATGTCATTTTTGTGTGAACTGAGGGACCACACTTCGGTGGTTGTAGCTTTTTTATTTCTAATGCTATGTATTTGATAAATTTGTAAAAACTTTTACAAAAGTTCTACTAAAATTCTGTAGTGAAAAAACCATAATTTTCCACATACTTTTCGAGATCTGAAAAATAGCGGTGTGTGAACTGAGGGACCACACTCTGAGGGCTATATCTTTTAAACTATCTTTTTACAAATTCTCAGATTTGTTCTACAATTTTTTTTAGACTTCTACTAAAACTTGCTATACTTATTTTGGGGATATTCAGCTAGGTCCCTCAAACCACACGCACACATTTATTTAGAATTTTAAGATATGATTCGTAACAATCTCGATACAAACTACTACATGCCGCGTGTGTGTCTTTTGCGTCGCTTGGGTCTATTCTATTTAACCTATGATAGAGGTGGTGTAAAATATTTTCGGTACGTGTAAGTGTTCCCTTGTCGCACACACCTGACTCAAGAATATTGTTAACTTTATTTAATAGTTCTGACACGGACAGGAGGTCATCTACTGGGTCTAGGTGAGAAGAAGCTATTTCCTCAGCTGGAAACAATTGTACTAGCTTAGTGATCTGTTTCCTGAGTTCAGCAATAGTACTGCCCGGTGTTTCGCCTCTAAGCGCCACCTCATATTCTAATTCGGGTTTTTGCAAGGAAAGATACTTAATTGAAAACGACATAGTTCAGTAACTTTAACCTACCTATCTTACGGTAAATTTTAAGTAGCACACGAATAATACAAAATAATAGTTTTATTTTAATAAACAAAACACAATTTTTTACAGACAAAACATACACGATGACATAATTTTCACAAGAAAGACACACAATTTACATACATTTAACACAATAGACAATACAAGACACAAACAATCCGCTACCACTTCCAAAAGTGACAAAATCTATTAAAACCACGTTGTGGGCGCCAGTGTCACACCTACCGTTTTAAGGAATTAAAATTCGGTGTTTACTTAATAATTTATTAACAAAGAGATATACAAATCTAATTCAGCCGGTAGGTGAGACACAAAAATTTATAATGGGTCGTGGTATAAAGCCTACTTATCATTTTGCCACTTCGGAATTGTAGGGCTACTCTCCTGGTACAACCGTGGAAAGAGGGCGAAGGTTCCAGAACAGCTAGGACGCTGGGTGGACTCCGCATCCAACGGGTGAAGGCAGCAGCGGTGTTGGCCTCAGAGAAGACGCTCGACTTCTGAGTGACGGAGGTGGACACTCCTCGTTCGTAGTTGTAACTCGGAGTAGGGTTCCTGGAATGTACAACCTCCGCCTTAGTCCACTATCCATATAACTGTCTGGCGGCCCATCCACGATGCTCCAAGAAGAGCGCCCGCCACCTACTGTGGTAGCGGAATTGTCGTGGTAGGGCGACAGTACTTAATTACAATAAAAAATTGAATCAATTACAACTATGAACTAATATCACTTAATAAAGCTAACAAAGAAATGTTTTTAATAATTATAAGACAGAGTTTTTACATTAAGGTATGAAAGTTGAAGGTAGTTCGATAAATTTTTAACTCCTAAAATTTTGAAATATATGATGAAATTATATATTGAACAGCTTGAAAATTATTACTTATAGCTCATATAAACTTTACAGATTTATATCACAATAAATTTACAAGATAAAAAGAAGTTAAGGCTAACGGTTACGTGTGCTAATAAAACTTACCCTAAGACGGGAATTCCTCGAATAGTCCAACTGGATGATATAGGATCCAGTTATGTGCTTAGTAAAGATGTAATATTTAATAATACTATAATATTAAATAGTCAGCGGCACGGCGGTCGAGCACAATAATAATTAGGAAGATTAGCGTATGCGCAGCCTCGCAGTCTCGTGTCGAATGAGCCAGCGCGGACGCGGCGACGCTCGAGTCGTAGGTAACCGGTTCTATTGTTCGATCCGACGCGTACAATCGCTCACAATCTACTTAACTATTTGATACGAAATATGTACAGTCGCTAACAATCTGCTTTACTATTTTTTTATTATTAATACGAAATATTATATTCGAAAGCAAGTCGAACGTTCGTTAATCTATCAGTAGGTATATTTTATTTATTTATATAAATATAACTATGGGTGAAACTGTAAATAAATTAGTAAGTAAGATTAGTACGTATGGTTAGTAAAGTTTAAGATAATATCAATAAAACAAGTGTGATAACACGAAGTCATGTAACGTTCCGTTACATATTTTGTTGCTACGAACCCACTGATTCATATCACGATGACTGTAATTTAACTCACAAATTGTAAACTTATTGCGCGTGACATCCTCTTGAAGAGATTCGACTGCAGTCAATCGCTCGAATCAATCTCGTCAATCAATCTCAGTCAATCTCGAGCTTGTCCTCCTGCGACAACGGTTTTGAAAGCCTTGAAAACATTCCTGAGAGAATCAATAAATAGATTGTTATATTTTCGGTCTCTCATGGGATACTCGTCCCAACTTACCTGTCCGGTAGTTGTGGTATGGTATACGGGTATGCGACCCCGGCTTCCCTAGCTATTACTGTCCTATCTAGATATGAGCGCCGATGGGTGGTAGGTCGGCGGCGGCGCGCCGGCTTTTTTGGGTCGGCGGCGGCGGCGTCGGCGGCGTGACCTTGAAAGGGTTGAAGTTTGGATGGAACTTTTTGTAGTGATGAAAAAGGCACTACTTTGGAACAAACTACTTTGGAATTAGTAGTTAGCAGTACTTTTTCTATTTTTGTTTTATAAACGTTCACATTTTCAAGAACTGACATCGAAGCCATTTATATAACTGACTGCGTAGGCTCTTTAGTGATCAACCAATAAATAGCGGAGATCTCAGCCACACAAAACACGGCGCAAAATCTCCCAAACAAGCATATCTGCCTGTAGGTGACACGCCCCCGTAGTCTAGCGCTATACCGGTTGTAAAAAAATGTTTTTTTTTTATTTCCGAATAAAACTTAAAAAGTTATTTTCTGAAAGTCAACAAAAAAAAGCTTCTACTGGTTTATGAACAGATCTTTCCTAGATCTGTTCGTAAACCAAATTATGTCCCTAAGGTGAACGTTAATTGGGACCCAGTTCTTCCTAGAAATTGTGAAAAATGGGTATAGCCTCTAGAAGCTATGCACCTTGCTCATGGCGTCCGATGGCATGACCATAACAGGTCTCTCAAGAAGAGACTGTTGCAGTTGTCCAAGTAGGGTGAAGGAGGCCCGTTTTATTCTACCTGCCGTCATGGCCCTGAGATCTACCTTCTTAGCCTCCATAGTCCATAATATAAACAAGGAATAGAGGAAGTGGAGTTAGGTGAATCAGGGTTTCAAGTGAAGCGGTGGGTGCCGAAAAGAACGCAACCATGATTATCAGACAGGCCAGCCTCTACACACTATTTAATGTTTTGATGCAGTTGACCTGTAGCTTTTTAGAAGTAGAAGTAGAAGGTCTCATTTAGAGCTGACAAGTCTTGGGCAGGATCACAGAGCACATCTAGCGTTTTTCATAATGTCCTCGATGTATTTATTCCAAGTACCTAAGTCCCATAATATATCTAAAATCACTCCAAGATATTCGACCTCGCTTGCAGACGTGGTAGTTTTCCCGAAGAGTGTTGGGGGTTTTAGTCCCTTCAACTTCCTCTTATTGGTGTTAGGTATCAAGACTGTCTTATTAGCATTGACGGTTAGCTTGACACTTTTGCACCAATTTTGCACCTGATTGCATTAGCCCAGCGACTACTGATGCGCATTTGCCCACCACTAGTATTGCTAGGTCGGATTGGAGCTTGGCTCTCGACTCGGAGGTCGTGGATTTGATTCCCGCATTGGAACAACAAAAAAAGTTGTTTTCAAGTTTGGTTTGGACATTGCAGGCTGATCACCTGATTGCCTGACAGGAAAGGTGATCCATGCATCGGATGGGCATGTAAAAAGTCGGACTAGCGCCTGATCTCTCGCCAGTCGTGTCAGTTATCCGTCTCACTGGATTACGAGAGTAAAGGAAGAGAAATTGCTTGTATGCTCTTGTGTACTGCGCACATACTAGGGTACTATTAGAATAACTGCTGGCCTGGTTTCAATGATACCGGCCACCGACACCGAAATCGGTATGGGCAGCTATTATTATTATTAGGTCGTCAGCGTCTCCTTAAGCATAGAACCTATTCTTCAGTTCTGTTAGCAGCTCATTCACTACCAGGGACCACTCCAGCGGCGACAGTACCCTACGCCTCCCTGAGGGCATCCTTCGGTCAACCTACTCCTGAGCGTTTAGCTTTGTTGTTTAGCGTAGCTTTGATCCACTCTATAGTATTTCTTGAAGCCAGGCTATCAGGATAATAGATCAGGTGGAGTTTTTGCCGAACGCGCCTTCAATATCTAGGAAGGCGCTTAGCGAAAACTTTTTATCCTCATTGGTGGTCTACTAGCTCGATCTACTCGATCAATCAGTAGATCTGCCTTTATAGTAAGCACGTTGTCTTTTATGCAGAACTATTTTGATGAAATAGGTGTCACTACTCACTTATGTGGATAATATCGTTCGTCTCCTCGTTTAAAGCGTGAAAGAAGTAAGTCTTACATGTGTATATATGACTTGGGTAATATAAATGCTCATAGTCACTGACTGAAATTACACTTTATGACTATTCCTCTCGCTCACTCGGCGCGCCAATGGATTTTCGCGGCGGCGGCGGCGCGGCAAAATCGGCGGCGGCGGCGGCGCGCCGGCGCGGCGCTCATATCTAGTCCTATCCCTTGCCCTCCTGGGCGGTAATATCCTATATTCCTTATTTCCCACTCTAACCTACCAATCTTCCTTTCCACACCACCTATCCTTCCCTTTCCCTATTCCTACCCTCTCCACCAATCCGTGGAAACGCAATGGATAGTCAAAAATTATTTAACTATCCAAAATGGCGGCGATGTGGTTCGCCACCCATCACGTCTCGTTTCTCGCGGAGGCGAAAAGCGGACCATGGAGAGACGCTTGGCTACGTTGAATGTAAGAGGAGGTATGGATGGTAAGAATGAAAGTGGGCGAAGCGAAAGAAGTATGTAAGGATCGTAGCAAGTGGAAAGAAGTGGTCTCTGCCTACCCCTACGGGAAAAAGGCGTGATTATATGTATGTATGTATGTATTTTCCGTCTCGCCCTGAGTTCTAGCGCGGATCTCAGATAATAGGCGATAGTCATAATCAGGCTTATCGAAATCCTGTTTTAAAAGGATAACCAGATCGTCTTAAGATGATACGGTCCCTTATACTTCGAAACCAATGTAAGGCGTCATCTGTGAATATTTCCGTAGCGAATGAAATTAATTTGGTGTCAGGAATGCTTCGGGCTTCGCTAAATTCGCTCACACGTTGTATAAACGACGTCCTCATTACATCTACCACAAATCACCATCGTATACAAATTAACAGGACTTGGTAAAATAAAGTTATATTTGTTAACAAATTGTGCGCGGGGTACGATTTCGCGGTAAGCGTGTTTATCGAGCGGCGAGCGCACGCGCACTTATATATCTCTACTCCTTAAACCTCTACTCCATCAGCTGACCTCTTGTTATATACCTCTACACCATCAGCTGACCTCTTGTTATATACCTCTACTCCTTAAACCTCTACTCCACCTCTTGTTATATAACTCTACTCCTTAAACCTCTACTCCATCAGCTGACTTCTTGTTATGTATCTCTACTCCTTAAACCTCTGACCTTTTGACGATCAGAATACGTACAGTAATTACGGCCACGATCTCAGTAGTTTTCGGGAATCGTCGTTTTTCACACATCTTGTCTGTCACTTCTTGTCAATTGTTTTACTTACTGTATGTTGTTTTTGTTTAAGACGTTACAATATTATTATTATTTTAGGCCTATAATTTTAGGTTATCGTATAAAGGGGTTTAATAAAAAGGCATTTAAACAGTTTATTGCTAGCTCAGTCTGTCCATGTGATGAACTTTGAAGGAAAACTATAACGGCTTATATAATTTTGTTGGTTCAGGACCTAACTTGTAATAAATGCGCTTAGGTACTTGGAAAACTTACTTATTATTATATTTATTATTTATTGATTATTTATTTTATTTGTTTATTTATAAATAGGCGGATTTTTTAAAGTTGACACCGAAAGTACAGAATCTGAACCCATGAGGAACCCCTTAGATTGTTTTTATTTTTTAAAAGGAGTAGGTGATATCACTTACATTTATTTTCAAAGATCGATCGAGTTAAAGTTTTCTAATAAAAATGCAAAACCGGACGCGCCCCACGATTCACAGTAACTTGAAAGTGTAATAATTTTACAAAATATGTATTAAAATGTATTGATCAATACACGAAAGTTAATAGAGAACTTAATTCGTACATTTTCGAAGTAATTTAATTGAACATAATTCCTCCTCTTTAAGGATTTTTTTTTCAAAATTCGGATAATATCTTTAATAGTTTCCGAGATATTAAGGTTGTTTTGCTGTTCTATTTTACGTGCAGATTGACGTTCGACTGGGCGATGCACAGCCGCGCCAAGGGGATAACAAGCGGCGCTGCGTGGCCGAGCAGCGGCAGCGCGGGCGGCGGCTACCTCCATGGCGGCAGTGCCAAATGGATGTGAATTGCGCTTCTTCTGGGCTGGTCTATTCGCTTCACAATGATGCGAACTGGTTGTATCGAACTTTACTTATTTCATTATAGGGTTCTAAATTATTCTGGTTTTATAACCAAAGTATTATGAAAAAGAAACAAAATAAATGAGCAGAAATAAACGCAAAGTAAAAACGAATACTCAGTACATACGACATACGTCTTACAGACTCATTATTATTACTGTTTGATTAACCGAAGTGCATTACGCTTGAATATAGCAGTAGTTACTAAAAAGCTAAATTATTTCTGGTAATTAAAAATCATTATCGATTCATTTAGTGATATCACATTGTACCTACTTTGTAATAAAATGACAAGTCATGGCAGTACGCGCAAGTTGTAAACAACTCTTGCGAAAACAAAGACAATCCTTATCAATTGCAGGTATTCCTGAAAAATAATAGCTGGTGCACTGCATAAACAAAATCAGTTGACGTGTACTTTACAAATGTTGTTAAGGCGGTATTCGTTTGAAACGTCTTCAATTAAATTTTACGTTTAAATATTGAAGCTCAACTTTGTAGTTGGTTTTTAACCTCGACATACATACAGTTTGTGAATAGTCTTATTTCTTATTTGGCGTTACTGCACACGTAGTAAGAGAAATTAATCATAGGTCAGTTTCAAAAGTGACTTTAAATAATGTCATGTACCTATGTTGTTATTTATTCTGAGTGTCTAAAAAAATCTGTTAGATGTTAACACGATAATTAGTTCTAGGAAATTCGCAATTCGCGAGAAAACTTTGTCAGTTTATGATATCGTTGTTGTAAGCTGTTAAAATTTGGAACATTACCTACATGTTTATCTATCTATTACTTTTTAGACTAGGTGGGTTGAAATGATTAAAAGTGCGAAAATAACATGATAATATTGTTGGTGTGGTAGGTCCATGAGCAAACGAAACAGCCTCCGTGGTCAAGTGGTTAGAGCATTGGCTCTCGACTCGGAGGTCGCGGGTTCGATTCCCGCATTGGAACGACAAATGTTGTTTCCAAGTTTGGTTAGGACAATGCAGGCAGACCACCTGATTGTCTGACAAGAAAGATGACCCATGCGTCGGATGAGCATGTAAAAAGTGGGACATACGTCTGATCTCTCGTCAGTCGTGTCGGTTATCCGGCCCATTGTGAGTAAAGGAAGAAAGTAAAGTAAAGTAAACGAGAGTAAAGGAAGAGAGTGGTCTTGTGTACTGCGCACACGCTTGAGCACTATAAAATTACTACTGCGTAACTGGCCTGGTTTCAATGAAACTGGCTACCGTCACCGATATCGGTGTGGGGAGTCATTATATTATTAGTTCCATTAGCATGAATTACTATAGGTTACGGAAATTATAGGAAATAATAGTTTAATTGACAATAAAAAGAAATAATTTGACGGTTTCAGAAGTTGCGGTATGTAAGCAGGTGCCTGTGGCTGGTGTTGATGGTGATCGCGGCAGCACACGCTCAACGGTCCAGTGGCTGTGACTGAGGCGGATAAGAAAATGCTGGTGTTGATGGTGATCGCGGCAGCACACGCTCAACGGTCCAGTGGCTGTGACCGAGGCGGATAAGAAAATGCTGGTGTTGATGGTGATCGCGGCAGCACACGCTCAACGGTCCAGTGGCTGTGACTGAGGCGGATAAGAAAATGCTGGTGTTGATGGTGATCGCGGCAGCACACGCTCAACGGTCCAGTGGCTGTGACTGAGGCGGATAAGAAAATGCTGGTGTTGATGGTGATCGCGGCAGCACACGCTCAACGGTCCAGTGGCTGTGACTGAGGCGGATAAGAAAATGCTGGTGTTGATGGTGATCGCGGCAGCACACGCTCAACGGTCCAGTGGCTGTGACTGAGGCGGATAAGAAAGCTCATCGGTGAACTTGGTTATCATGTAAAAGGTTGTAAGCGCACTTGGAAGTCTTCTGGTATAGTAAGACTGTAAAAGCTTTTTTTTTATTTAATCAGTTAGATTTTGGAAAGGAAATGAAATTAACTTTATTGCATGTCAAATCTGACATTTTTATCTCAAAAAAAAAAATCTAGTTATCGCCGTTCTTGAGATACAGCCTGGTGACAGGTAGACATTCAGCAAAGTCTTAGATTTTTATGTTCCTGTTTTTACCCTTGGATACGGAACCCTAAGAAGAACGTAATTGTGCATAGTTTGGACATTTTTTGTGCTGTGTTATTTTGTGTACAGATGGAGGTTCAGTATTCGAGCGGCGGCTACCGACGTGACGCGACGCGACGTGACGCGACGCGACGAGACGCGACGTGACGCGACGCGACGAGACGAGACGCGACGTGACGCGACACGACGCGACGTGACGCGACGCGACGCGACGAGACGAGACGCGACGAGACGCGACGCGACGCGACGTGACGCGACACGACGAGACGCGACGTGACGCGACACGACGTGACGCGACACGACGGAGTGCGACGTGACGCGACGCGACGTGACGCGACGCGACGAGACGTGACGCGACACGACGTGACGCGACACGACGAGACGTGACGTGACGCGACACGACGTGACGCGACATGACGGAGTGCGACGTGACGCGACGCGACGTGACGCGACGCGACGAGACGCGACGTGACGCGACACGACGCGACGTGACGCGACGCGACGCGACGAGACGAGACGCGACGAGACGCGACGCGACGCGACGTGACGCGACACGACGAGACGCGACGTGACGCGACACGACGTGACGCGACACGACGTGACGCGACACGACGGAGTGCGACGTGACGCGACGCGACGTGACGCGACGCGACGAGACGTGACGCGACACGACGTGACGCGACACGACGAGACGCGACGTGACGCGACACGACGTGACGCGACACGACGGAGTGCGACGTGACGCGACGCGACGTGACGCGACGCGACGAGACGCGACGTGACGCGACACGACGGAGTGCGACGTGACGCGACACGACGGAGTGCGGCGGGTGGTGTAGGCCGTGCGACGGGGTGCCGCGGCGGCCAGGTGTCGGCACTCTGTACTTCATTGAAGTATCAGATTTGGAGCTAAAGTTATTTGGTGAGCGTAATTGTTTATCTCGTGAGTGTAGTCTTAAGACTCGGTATAGTCTTTATGATCGCATTAGAAAGATACTCGAGAGTCAGGTACCTATTGAGATTGTAGAGTATAATGAGATAGAGAATGAAGGGACATCAGCTACGATGTCAGGGCAGATTCACAATTCACAAGTTCGGAGACTGTACCAGGATACTATAGGAATTAGGAGGTAGTACAGTCGGATCTTGCCTCGTAGCATAGATCATATTTTGAGTTAAAGGTTGACTTGGTCTCTCCTTAAGAGAGCTAATCTTGTGTGTAGTGTGGTTAAAGGTATACAAACCTATGAACTGTGAATGTGAAACCTGAAGCTGTTGATAATTTTTGTTTTTTTTTTTTTCTGATTGTTTATATTATTTAAAGATGATTCTCAAAAGGTACATGATTCAAAATAGAAGTCTAAATTGAATAGTAATGTTACGAAATAGCTATGCTACTTAATTAACTCTTAATGATTAATAAATGATCATACTTGATAATTCTGGTTGGTTAATGATGAACAAATTTAAGTTGTAATCAAAAGTCGAGTAAAATCTCTATCTACCGTACTGTGTTCGATCATACCAGTTATTTAAACGTCCGGTGACTATAAATACGCTCATGATCGAGTCCGAAAAATGCCTGAGGGCCAAGTACCTATTGAAGTTGTTGAAGATAATGATATTTAATGAGATTCTGTTTCTTTGGGTACTCTATTCGCTGTGTCGGAGACCATACCATTGTACAGTAGCCGTAGCCTAAATCGGCATCTGCCCTAGGGGCCGTCCGTGGGTACGCGGTAGTGCTGTAGCTCTGGATGCTGTGGTCCGGTCTAGCCTTGAAGCCAAGACCATAGAGTCCGTCTGCGGCTCAATTTCTGTTTGACCACGAATGAGTGACCCAAGGTTTAAAATGTGATTAAGTTGTACAATGTTTTGTTTTTGAACGTCAATGGTACTTGGTCCAGGTTTGATTTAAACTAGCATTAATTTTGTGTAAAGTTTTGAGATGAGATACTTTTTCTATGAACCTACTTAGTAAAATCCTAATGATATTTTGGATTAATGCTGTCTATTTACAATTTTCGAAGCGAATAAAGCATTGTCAAGCTTTATTTTTGAACATGAAAGATCAGCATTAAGACCAGATCGTGTCAGGATTGGACGAGCTACTGTAATACTGTGCTGTCTTAACATTGTTTCAGTTTAACGCACGAGGATGTGAGTCTCGCAGGATGGCCGTGTCGCATCCGGTCATAAAGCTGAACCGGAACTTCAAGTGCGCCATCTTGTTTGGCGTGCTTCGACAGAGTCGGGACGTGTCAGAAAGCAGTGCTGGAGTGGGGAGCGTCCCCTCCTGTGCCAGTCGGCCATTGGGTGCAGTCAGTTCAAGCTGAGCCACCAACTAGTCAACACGTCACGGAACTGTCCAAGTTTCGTTTTAGTGCGAGTGTATACAAAAGTGCAGTGATTTTAGTGTAGTACATTTATAAAGAAAGAATTGTGATTCCGAATAAACGAGTGATATTGTAAGTCTATAATTCTATTTGCACGATTTACCTATGACTGAATGGTATAGATCCAAATTCAAGAGCCTCAGACGACATATATATTATATATATGTCGGAGCGTGTTAAAGCTAAGATTGTCGAGTATAATGAGATAGAGAATGAAGGGACATCAGCTACGATGTCAGGGCAGATTCACAATTCACAAGTTCGGAGACTGTACCAGGATACTATAGGAATTAGGAGGTAGTACAGTCGGATCTTGCCTCGTAGCATAGATCATATTTTGAGTTAAAGGTTGACTTGGTCTCTCCTTAAGAGAGCTAATCTTGTGTGTAGTGTGGTTAAAGGTATACAAACCTATGAACTGTGAATGTGAAACCTGAAGCTGTTGATAATTTTTGTTTTTTTTTTTTTCTGATTGTTTATATTATTTAAAGATGATTCTCAAAAGGTACATGATTCAAAATAGAAGTCTAAATTGAATAGTAATGTTACGAAATAGCTATGCTACTTAATTAACTCTTAATGATTAATAAATGATCATACTTGATAATTCTGGTTGGTTAATGATGAACAAATTTAAGTTGTAATCAAAAGTCGAGTAAAATCTCTATCTACCGTACTGTGTTCGATCATACCAGTTATTTAAACGTCCGGTGACTATAAATACGCTCATGATCGAGTCCGAAAAATGCCTGAGGGCCAAGTACCTATTGAAGTTGTTGAAGATAATGATATTTAATGAGATTCTGTTTCTTTGGGTACTCTATTCGCTGTGTCGGAGACCATACCATTGTACAGTAGCCGTAGCCTAAATCGGCATCTGCCCTAGGGGCCGTCCGTGGGTACGCGGTAGTGCTGTAGCTCTGGATGCTGTGGTCCGGTCTAGCCTTGAAGCCAAGACCATAGAGTCCGTCTGCGGCTCAATTTCTGTTTGACCACGAATGAGTGACCCAAGGTTTAAAATGTGATTAAGTTGTACAATGTTTTGTTTTTGAACGTCAATGGTACTTGGTCCAGGTTTGATTTAAACTAGCATTAATTTTGTGTAAAGTTTTGAGATGAGATACTTTTTCTATGAACCTACTTAGTAAAATCCTAATGATATTTTGGATTAATGCTGTCTATTTACAATTTTCGAAGCGAATAAAGCATTGTCAAGCTTTATTTTTGAACATGAAAGATCAGCATTAAGACCAGATCGTGTCAGGATTGGACGAGCTACTGTAATACTGTGCTGTCTTAACATTGTTTCAGTTTAACGCACGAGGATGTGAGTCTCGCAGGATGGCCGTGTCGCATCCGGTCATAAAGCTGAACCGGAACTTCAAGTGCGCCATCTTGTTTGGCGTGCTTCGACAGAGTCGGGACGTGTCAGAAAGCAGTGCTGGAGTGGGGAGCGTCCCCTCCTGTGCCAGTCGGCCATTGGGTGCAGTCAGTTCAAGCTGAGCCACCAACTAGTCAACACGTCACGGAACTGTCCAAGTTTCGTTTTAGTGCGAGTGTATACAAAAGTGCAGTGATTTTAGTGTAGTACATTTATAAAGAAAG
This sequence comes from Glaucopsyche alexis, assembly GCA_905404095.1. Taxonomy (NCBI): domain Eukaryota; kingdom Metazoa; phylum Arthropoda; class Insecta; order Lepidoptera; family Lycaenidae; genus Glaucopsyche; species Glaucopsyche alexis. Next base: position 23,511,630 of record FR990044.1, read on the forward strand.
AATTGTGATTCCGAATAAACGAGTGATATTGTAAGTCTATAATTCTATTTGCACGATTTACCTATGACTGAATGGTATAGATCCAAATTCAAGAGCCTCAGACGACATATATATTATATATATGTCGGAGCGTGTTAAAGCTAAGATTGTCTATGATTAGAGACGTCAAGTAGTTTTACTATTTGGATGAGGTTGATGCCAGTATTGAGAGATGTCATAGGAAATCGTTGTCATGGAGACTTGGTTATTATTTGCTTGGATTTGGAAATTACTGGATTAGAAAATCTGAGGATAAAATACGGGAATACGTGGCATCGAACTTGTTACGTTTCTGATCGTTCAGCATTTGAGCTATTCGATAATATTGTAATAAATATCTTATCCTAATGGAGTCTTTGTTATCAGAAGTGCGAAGAAACTCACGACCCACATAGAAAGAATATATAAAAATGGATTGCTGTTCGTTAGTCTCGCTAAAACTCGAGAACGGTTGGACCGATTTGGCTAATTTTGATCTTAAAATAATCGTATCAGTTCAAGGAAGGTTTAAACGGTGAGAAATTAGAGTTCATAGTTAAGGCAGAACAACGTTTGTCGGGACAGCTAGTCTAAACATAAATTTAACTATCATAACAGTCTAAATTCGAAACAATATGGCGTCGACTCGATCCTATTCTCATTTGAATCGCACTATAAATCATAACTTTTGAATATTTTTTATTAAAACAAAGTCTAGTATGTATGTGTACATAATAGCTGTACTGTAACAAATATTCAAAAGTGATTTTACATACCTTAGTAACATTCTCCATTATGTGTAGACAATGCGATACAGGGCCTCTAGTCAAGATGCATTCGATAATTTGGACGGCGAAGTTCGAAAACAAAAATGTATGGGATTTGATATACGTCATCGTTAAGTTACATGTCGCTTACGATGCCTTAGGTCAAATCCCATACATTTTGTTTTCGAACTTCACCGTCGAAATTATCGAATGCATCTTGACTAGAGGCCCTGGATCTGGATTGCTTGTTAGCTCTGTAGAACAGTGGCGTAGCGTGGGTGTCTGCCGTCCGGGGCGGACGTCAATTTTGCCGCCCCCTTACTTAGGTTTTGCCGGCCCGTTATGCCACTGCTGTAGAGATTTCTTCAACAAATGTATTGCCTTGACATGCGCATGTTATTTCTACTACGTGCGCGTGCTATGGGGCAGGGATAATAGAGGAAGGTGATTGTAGATAAATTGTAAATGTTTTATGTACAAAATAGAAACTCGTTTTATGTTAATACATTTTTATTACCATTTTGTTCTTTATTTCTATGCTATATTTTATCTGGCTTTGTGCTCGCACGTAGAAAAGCGCGCACTAGCAAAGAGTGACTATTCTACTTAAGGCGAAAATATACGTAGATGACGTCACAGATTCGGGCGTGGCCTAACACTTCCCGCCGCGCCACCCGCATACACCCCGCAGCGCACGCGATCTCCGCGCCGCGACTCAAATTATAAACTGAGGAACGGCCCTTTTAAACGACTTTAGGATTGATTTAAATGCAACTTGAAAATATTAATTTATTTCTGGTCTATGAGCAAAGAAAAAACGTAGAATGTATAAGCCGCTTCTCCTTCTTTTGTAGAAGCCGGTCAAGGTTATTCCCGAAATCTAGAAATTATTTGGTAGGCAATGCGGCTTACAACCCATCACTTTTGATTTCATTTTCCACCTCTACGCCCACCAAAATGCAATACTTAGTGCTATTGACAGAATCACTAAAATATCCACTAGGTGTTTTTTCGTTTTCCTAAGCGACAAAAATACCGAAAATGAGTTATATCAATGAGTTTGTATTTTTTTTTCTGCGTCGATTGGTCTAATCGTCGTCTTCCTACGACGATTTTTTTGTCGCTTAGATATAGTGAAATTTATACAAAATCATGAATGTTGTGTTCACTAAGCGACAACAAAAAGCTATTTATAAAAAAATTCATTTGGATATTTTGAAGAATTTTAAAAATCTCTTAGTCTATTTTTCATGTTTTTACTTTTCTTTTGTTTGTTCTCTTCGTGAACACTTTGTACATTTTCTCCATACAAATTATTTGTCAATTGTCCTTACAGTGCATTTAATTTGATACCATTATTTTACGAAAGTGCAACTTGTAGAATTTTACCCATAGTGAAATAAAACAATATTGGCGTAAAGATAGTTTTACATATTTGACACAATAACTATTCGTGCTATGTAGATATTTTTACTTGAAAACTTTTGTTTTTAAGTATGTCGGTTAGATATTTTTTTTGTCGTCGGTTAGATAAAATGTAACTAAAAGTATTAAATTTACAGTGTGTGGGAACCTTAATGAACGCAAACATTGCTAAATATATTTCTATATTTATGCGCCTAATGTTTCGCTAGTTAGTCCTGTCGGTAGTAGAAAATATCAATATACTAGGTTATGGGAGTAAACTTTGCGCACATACTTGGACATAATAAAATAGCTCCTATAGCTGGTCTATTTTCAATTAAATTGGCAACAGTCACTGAAATCGGTGTGGTTTCATTATTATTCCTTTTTAAGGTTCCGTAGTTCATGTCTCGGAATCCTTATAGTTTCGTCATGTTCTTCCTTTCGACCGACCGTCCGCCCGTCCGCCCGTCCGTCTGTCCATCCAAACGGTGGTGCTTGAAATATGAAACTTTGAATGGATAAGTTTATTTATCACGTCGACATAGTGCTAAAATAAATGAAGATAATTTTTGGTTACACCTACACGAAAAGGGGAGATATAATTAGGTACATAGACATTATAAGAACATTGAGAGGTTTCTGAGATTATATTTTGATGTACGTACGTATCCGTTTGCGCGATATTCCACTTTTAAGCGCATTTCTTGTTAAAATACGGCGTCCCCCCCTCTAAAAGCCAAACGGCTGGCTCTAAAAATGTGAAAAATTCATGATGGTAGTCCATGTAATAAACTTTGAACGAAAACTATAACGGTCCAAAAAACTTCATAAATTCAGGAGTTATTCTCTATAACTCCTTAAATTGAATCAGTTTAGATGAAGATATCTGTGGCTCAGTGGTTAGCGCTTTAGTGCTCAAGCCAGAGGGCGTGGGTTCGAATCCATAAGAGAATAAAAAGTTTTCCGTGGATTCCTAGGAAAAATTACTTTTACTGGGGTTAAGAATTAACTTCAACGATTAACGAATTAACGCTGCGGACAAAATATGTCACTTTTATAAAATTTTAAAGCGATTTTGCCAAGTTGATGTTCATAAAAAAATTATCAGAATATAACAAATATTGTTCATCTCATTTGTTACATCAAAAGCTGCTATCACCGTACATTTTTAATGACAAATGTATGGCGGTAGTAGCGTTTTTCAAGGCCAGGAAGCCAAATGGACTTCCACCCTTCATGGACAGATGCAATAGTCTCTTCTTAAGACACCTATCATGGCCATGCCATCAGACGATATGATCAAGGTGCATAGCTTCTCAAAGCAACACCAGGTTTTCCTATCGTCTAGGGAGAGTAGAGGATAGGAATCAATGTTCACTCCAATGACATAGTCTGGTACACGGACGGATCCAGGAAAGACAACCGGGTGGACGGACCTTCTACGGGGGCATGCCACCTACAGGCTTACCTATATACTTGCTTAGGACAATTTACAACCATGTTTGAGGCTGTGATGAGTTGTTCACCACAGAGCCTACAGATTGTCCTTGTCCATAAAACATCCTAATCTTATAGAGAAGATTAGGATAATTTAGATGATATTTCTGCTACTGTCAACGCTTTCAGCGCAGTCTGTCAGAACAATCACACTGCGCTGAAGGCACTGACAGCAGCAGAAAGAAGAAGGGGCATTTTTGTATGGATCCCGTCCCCACTACTGTAGCACTACAAGACGAGAAGAAGATTTTTTTGTATGACGAAAAATCTCTAAACCATGGGAGAAAAAAGTTAATGAGAGTTATAAGTGAAAAAAAGTTTAAAAAATCATCCTGTATTATTGCACCATTTCATAGTGTTGCTAATAAGGAACAATTTTCGGGAAGTAATGGTATACAGCAAGCTTCAGAAAAGTGTTATATTTTGATAAATTGTCCCATATTTTGAAGAAATGTATGGAATGATAATAAAATGCTAAAATAAGCTCTTTCCTCAATTTTGTCACATACTTACATTATGGAAATTTTTTCTTACTTGCGATACTATTTAAAGGTGCAGTACACAGGATGTATTTTTTTTTCATAATTTATGGGTTCGAATCCTGTCTAGGAAAAATGAGTTATCAAAAATGATGCAGTTTAAGTTTTCATCAAGTCGGCCTCGATATTCCGTAGGGCTAAATTGCTATTGCTAATTTTTTTTGACTTCTCTTACAACGCCCAGAAGAATAATTCACCATGTACTATATCTTTTTTAATTTTTTTCTGTACCTAATCGTTTTAAAATTATTTTTGCTATTTAATTATATGTATTTTAATGTAATTGTTTTATCTGAATTATTTGATTTTACATAAACCACTTTTCCAGGCCAGGATTCGAATCCGCAAATTAGGAAAAAAATACATTTTGTATTATTGCACCATTCGATAGCGTTGCAAGTAAGAAACAATTTCCAGAAAGTAATTAGGTATGTGCGAAAAAATTGAGGAAAGAGCTTATTTTTAGTATTTTACTATCATTCCATACATTTCATCAAAATATGAGGCAGTTTATCAAAATATAACACTTTTCTAAAGTTGAGTGTAAAGTTAAACCATTACATTCCAAAAATTTTTCCATAGTAGCAACACTATGAAACGGTGCAATAATATAGAATGATTTTTTTAAACTTTTTTAACCCTCATTTACTTTTTCTCCCATGGTTTAGAGGATTTTCGTCATACAAAACAATGACACTTTTTTTAAGCCCTTTCATTTGATATATGTCTTATAGTGCTACAAGGATGGGGACTTTTTGCCCCTTCTTCTTTCATCTAAATTAGTTATGGCTTGTGTTCAAACGCTAAACATGCTAGGACGAGATAACAGCATCAGTCTGGTATGGGTTCTAGGCAACGGCAATATCTCCGGCAACAAAACCGCGGATGAGCTGGGTAGGCTTTGGGCCAATTGTGTCACGGTGTCATGCCCAGAATCGGTATGTGGAATATCTCCCAGCACTACCAAGAGATAACTCAAGGAATGGAGCCGCAGCTTAAGTATAAAGCAATGGGCTGAAATCCTAGGCCTTGAGTTTTTATTTCTATATTTTTTATTATTTCAAGATCAAAATTAGCTAACGTTTTAGCTCGTTTTAGTCAGACAAGGGAACTGCAATTAATTTTTATAAACAAGAAGAAGGAGAATATTGTCAGTTAGGAGCAAAAATTTACAATGTCATTGAATAATAAATTTACTAAGATAACTTTAGCCGTAGAAAATTCTTAATGTAAGCAACATTTATGTAACTTATCTTGTTTTATTTTATAAACTCTTAGGCCATTTAGATGAATACTCCTATAATTTTTTTAAAGTGTTTGGAATTAGTTATTTTTACCTGTTATTACAGAAAATGTATCTATAGCTTATCTATTTTTACATGTTGCTGAAAACCTTTAAAATAAAATGTAAGCAATTTTACTTGCTATTACATAACTTTCGTTGATAGCTTAGATAATTTTACCTATTTTTCGAATTAGGACTTTTTTACCTAAGCGACATAAACTGCCTGTAATTCGAAAGCTATATGACTCGTTTTAATATCAAAAATTGCTATAAAAATAAGATACACGTTGTATTTTATTGATATATAGATGTATGTTAAAACCATCTAAATCCGACTATTTTGTGATTTTTAATGATTTTTTTTAAAATTTTAACGTTAAATCACTCTTCTATAAAGTTTACTAAATTTATGCGTCATATGTGTCTTTCTTTAATTATTATATTTTCTTTAATTATTATTTTTTATCAATTATTATGTCAATCAATTAACTGGAAATATCATAATTTGCTCTCCTACGCTATCTAATGGGATTTTGTCTGTAATGGTAGTTGTATGTGTGTTAAATAAATAAATAAATGTCGCTTAGGCATTTTTACCTCATATACTATATACCTCAAAACGTTGATATACTAAAATATAGACAATTAAAACAGAAATAATATAATATATCTATGGACGCTTCACACCACGTCAATCTGATCCCGTGGTAAGTTCTCGAAGAACTTGTGTTACGGGTACCAGATAACGGAAGTATATTTAATACTTTTATACTATACACATAATTAAGATTTTTATTATATTATACACATATTTAATACACATCCATGACCCAGGAACACAGAAAACTTTTTGTTCCGTCGGCGGGATTTGAACCCGCGACCCCCGGCTTGAGCAACGACACGCTCAACCAACTGAGCCACAGAGGTCGTCATAGAAATAGAACCAGTGGCGTAGCTATCGTAGGGCTAGGTGGTGCAGTGCACCAGGGCCCCGGAGCTCAAGGGGCCCTCTAGCCTCAGCTTTGCAAGGAGAGAGGAGCATATAAGAAAAAAAGGAAAAAATCTTATGAGCAGGCTCGAGACTCGAGGCTCGAGGCTCGATTTTTTTTTCTTTTTTTTAATGTTGTTAAATGATCACCAACAATTACAAGACTTCTGATTTAAGATTTTCAACATATGCGCTAAGCGTCCTCGATGAACATGTGCTGTTTGTTATCGTTATTTCAGTTATTTGGTATTTGATAGTTGGGATGAGTACGCCCCCGTAGCAAACTGGATCAGCGTCATAAGGTCACGTGCTTGACGGTCGTGAGATCAATTCGACAATTCCATATTCCACCCATATTAACTTTTTCGTCAAGTTTTCATTCCCTCTTGCCTTGCATCACTTCTCATTTATGATATTCATTGCGATGTTTTCAACTTTCTGGGGTCTGGATGTACTATAATAGTTGACGCTAGGTCGACTAGGTGTGTCACTGACCGTTGCAATTCCTTTTTCCCTACTACCAGCACCAGCCCTATTTCATCTTTCATCAAGTATCGCCACTAATGCAAATGCTACTATTTCTATTCCGCACATTCATCCATCTGGCACCATATTCTCCTAGAACTCATTTTCGCTAAAAAAAAAATCCGATGACAAAACATGTATGATACAGGTTGCAGCACAACGGTATTCGTATAATCAACAAATGATGAATAACTGTCAAACTTTTAAGTTTTAACTTGATTGACAACGAAAAATAAAAAACGTTTTTCTAAACTCAAGTTCAAATTGAAGAATGAGCTACTATCTCAGACCAAATAAAAAGTATAGACGGACTTCTACGAACAACAAAGTGACGCCGGTTTTTTATGCATTGTGTGCGTGGCCGGTGTTGCCATACTAAATTTTCATTTCCCTAGATATGTTGGCAAAACTTTAGAATAATATCCCACATTTGTACTATTAATTGGTTTATGGTCATTTTACCGCTTAAAGTTATTTTACTGTCGCAGTAATTTCGCAAGTTTTCAAAATTATAAGGTCCGTAGTTTTCGAGATAAAAATATAATAAAATTTCGAAAATTGTATAGGAATTCGGCCATGTTAACGTTTCTGTGACATTTACGTTTCGTTTTCCATAGATTTATGTCAAAAAACTTTGTAGTGCTCTATTTTACGTAAAAGTTGTAACACGGCCTCACAAAAACTTGGCGCGAAATAACGTTGTCACAACTCTCCCCAACTATGGAATTCTAAAAATGGGTTACATTAGTACATTTTTATTGCATTCGAAACGTCTTTAAATATGAAAAAAAGAAAGTGATAATTCTGTTTATTATTTATTTATAGATAAATTTAGATAAAGGATAGCTAAAGATGAAAAGTTTAAAGAAAAAAGTAAAAACTTTATTAGTTAGTAACAAACTTTATTTTTGGCATATCACAAAAATTAAAGAGCGCAAGAGATTGTGAATTGGACGGGGAATTCTATTAAAAATCGTTTTTTCCCTTTATTGATCTCATCTGTATAATAAATGCTTCGCGCTCGACTTGGCGGGGGCACTGCCATGCCCCCAGATATTCTATATCGTCATGTAGGTATTTGCGACGTTGTTTATTTATTCCCATTTTCCTCCATTTAACACATAGAGATTCTACCTCTCATAGAGGCGACGTATGGATTTAACCTACTAGGGATAAGTTTAACTCACTGTTTCCTATTCTTATTCCTATGACTAATTTAAAAGGTCAATATAAGTTCAAGCTACGCGGAAAGAGGGGATGAGGGGCATGAGGGCCCGATTCTTCCCTTATGCACCGGGGCCCTTGTCCACCTAGCTACGCCACTGAATAGAACTATACACTTTCTGTGAAATTTACAAGTACATGTTATATAATAAAATATTATACTATAATATATACTATATAATATTATATTAATATACTAGCTTTTGCCCGCGACTTCGTCCGCGTGGAACAATACTTTGGGATATCGCTGAAATTTACCCGCGACTTTATTTATGACTAACGAAAGCGGAATCCTATTTTTTTAAACGGAACCCTAAAATAAAAGTAGCCTATGTTAGACCCTATAACATCAGCTATCTGCTAGTGAAAGTCCCGTGAAAATCGGTCCAGCCATTTCAGAGATTAGTCGGAACAAACAGACATACAGACCGACTGACAGACAGACAGACGGACAGACAAAAATTAAAAAAAAAATGTATTTTATTGTAAGTACCGAATATACTTTCAGATTCATTATGTAAAAAGCTGTTAATTTGAAGTTACAAACAGACACTTAAATTGTATTTAACTGTATAGATGTATAGATATTATAATGTATTATATTTTAAGATATTATCAATTTGATGTTTATAAAATAACTAAACTATTTAACTAAACTAAACTAAACTAAACATTAACCCGCACGCGCACCCCGCCTTGGTGACGCCCACTTCGCAACGGGCCGTGCAGCAGAAATCGTAATATTTTAATTTCGCCATAACTTCAAAACCAAACGTCCAATTTTAATCATTCAAAGACCAAATATTATCTACATAAACTGTACTTAGTGATGAAATAATTTATTTTGATAAGGATTAATAACATGAGTAAAATAAACGCGTTTAAATGTAGTACAAAAAAAATTCAAGATTTCTAAATAAAAAAATGGTTGTTGTGCCTCACTCGACATAGATAGGTATAGTGTGTCGCGGACTTTTTTGTAGATATTTATAAGATCTACAATTAATTAGAACATTTTATGGTTCTATCTTTTACAGTTTAGGCAGCGTACGCAAAATAAGTAACTTTTCTGGTTGATTTTTACACCTTGTGTCCGAAAAACCCAAATATCTTACGGAACCCTATTTTTTTCCAAAATAAAATTTAGCCTATGTTACTCGTGGATAATGTAGCTTTCGAATGGTGAAAGAATTTTTGAAATCGGTCCAGTACTTTTTGAGCCTATTCATTACAAACAAACAAACAAACAAACAAACATACAAACAAAGTTTTCCTCTTTATAATATTAGTGTAGATTATTAAAATTTCAAGTAAGAAGTTGAAGGAACAAAAAAGTACATTCAACGATCGAACATTTTCATTCTATCGCAGGCAGAGTGCTCACTAAGGTTTTCATAATTTATTTTTTACGGCATGTTGTTCCCTATTATTACAAGAGTAAAATAAACGATTGCGAAATAGCGGCACCGCGGAGAGTGACACAACCTCCTCGTACGAAAGTCAGCGGCTCACTGTCCCGCGCGCCCGCGCACGCACCGCTTACAAATATTTTCACAAAATAATAGTTATTTACGTATATTTTGAAAACAAAACGGTATTTCGAAAAACCCAACGATGAAATGTTAGATAAATATATTCTTCACATTTTCGTAAAAGAACCATCTTTATAGCCGTAGTAGGTAGTAAGTAGATAGAAAAAGAAATCTGAAAACAGGGCTTTTTAATTTTAATTTATTTAATATTAATCTTCGTCTTATTAAAAAAAATAACGATGATATTAAAGATGAAGGATTGAAGTGTGAAATGTATATTTTTTTGAATTTTTTTATTCCCATTTTTCGGAGTAGTTCCGACTCAAACTGAGCGATTTTTAAGCTTTAGGGGCTATTTGCCCCTTAATAGCCTTAGCACACTAGTGGTTTGCGAGCGGCAGCGGGGCGGAGTGAGCTCGCAGAGAATGCGTCGCGATCACGCGACTAAATATACCTTTTTCCTGTCACGTGGGTTGCCACACGCATGCGGGCCGGGTGTGGGCCGCATCCTATAATTTAGAGCCCTTTTCCTGTTACGCGGATTGCCACGCGCGTGCGGGTATCGGCCGCACTTGGCCACACGCCGGTGATAGGATGTTCCCCGCGTGTGTGCTGCCCGCGGGACAGGTTAAATATGTATGAAATTATAGAATGCGGGCAGCACGCATGAGGCTGATACCCGCAAGCGTGTGGCAACCCGCGTGAAAGGAAAAGGGCCCTTAATACATGTTTCTCCCAGCACGTGCGTAGACTGTAACGTACCCGGGAAAATACAGAGCACTGAAAACAGAACTCGTTAGTACAATATATTATAGAGTTGAAAATGGAAGTGTAGAGTTTCGAGCATATTATATAATCGCACCTTTAAAATTGAAGTGGCTTGATCCTAAATTCTTGATTTTTGGTAAACGCCTAAAATGTAATTGGAGAATAGGTCATTTTTTGGTTTTTTGACTATAATAGTAAATGTGAGCCTTATGTAGTTACAGTTTTTGTTATTTGCCGTAGGCGAATAGTTGTTTTAGTGATTTGTTATTAAAAATATGAGTTTAATTATTTAGAACCTTTGTTAATTAATAATTTAAAAAAAGGTGTCACTTTATTTCCAAAATATTTAAAATTTAATTGACTTATTTAGCTGTGTGTCTATTTTTTAGTAAAGCATTCAAAAATAAAACGTAACTATTTTAAAAATAGGCTATTTATTTCTTATATAAAATTTATTTTTGGTGACTAATTTTGGAATATGCTAGTTTATTAATGGTTGACTTTTAAAATTAAAGGTAAACTAGAATAGAGAAAACTGAAAAAATCTTTTACTTTATGCGTAATAAAGCTAAACTTATACCTTATTTGTATGTATTAGGTCACTTATATTTTTATGTATTTACTGTGTACATAAAAATTTAAGATACTTAAGTTACCGTGGCATCTTCCTATCAAAATAATGTTTATTTTAGTTCGGTGCCTTCGGCTTGACGTTTTATTATCAACACAAAAACAACACAAAAAAAAAATAACGATGATGATGCAGACGAGCTCAGAGCGTTGGCCAAGGAGTATCCGGGTTCAGGGGGAGAAGTTAAGAGGATTTTGAAAGAGTCCAATTTCAAATCATTGTCAGACGACCTGCTGCAATATGTCTGTGCCCACAGGGCCGAAACAATTGAAAATCGGCGAAAGATCTTTAAGGCCAAGAATGAGACTCTTACCTTAGCGCTTCGACAGATTCCTCCTTCCCCAACTCATTTGTTCGAGGAGAAAGCCCTCTCTACATTCATAAAGGATAATGGTAGGGTAGGACAAGTATTCCCCTCAAAACAAGGAGCATTTCCGGAAAAGAGGGTGTCTACTTTTCGAAAGCAGTCAGCTACCGGATTCTCTCGGTCGAAAACATCTTCAGGTCGCGGTCGCCAGAGAAGTTCCTTTCAGTCCTCACCTCGACCTTCAACATCCAGAGTGTCTGCTTCGAAGAGTCAACGTGACAGCTCAAGAAACAAGCCGGGAAAGCAGCGCCCCAAGAATAAGAAATATTGACTGTTTTCGCGGGGGTCAACTCAAAAGCCGCTTGTCTCTATGGCAAAAATTGGGGGCCCCAAAGCATGTCCTGAAAACGATTACGGGTTACTCTATTCCTTTTTACAAAAAACCCCCAACAATACGTTTTCAGGCAGGTCTGCTGGAAAGGTTTGCGACACAAAACTCAGCCTTAATGTCGAAAGAAATTCAAGAACTGCAACGAATAGGGGTCATAGAACCATCTATGGTAAAAGCGGGTTTTCTGTCGCGAATGTTTCTCATTCCCAAACAGAACGGAAAGGTTCGGCAGATATTCGATTTAAGACGTTTAAATGCTTACTTAAATCCTCGGAAGTTTCGTCTGATAAATCAGAATCATATCCCCAAATTTCTCCTTCACTCCGATTACTTAGCGAAAATAGATTTGTCTCAGGCGTACTTTCACGTTCCGATAAAAGAAAGCCACAAGAGATACCTATGCTTCTCGTACGCAGGAAAGCTATTCCAGCTGACAAGTCTTCCCTTCGGTCTATCAAGTGGGCCTCTGGCCTTCTCACGTCTCACAAACTGGGTTGCGAGTGTCTTAAGATCAAGGGGCTTCCGAGTACTAGTATACCTGGACGACTTCCTGTTCGCTCATCAGGACCCTTTAGTGCTCGAGAATCAGGTGCAATATGCGTTGAGTTTCCTGCAAAGTCTCGGATGGGCGGTGAATCTGGAAAAATCTGTAATAAAGCCGACCAACTGCATAGAGTTTCTAGGCATCATGTGGGATACAGTAGCGAACCGAAAGTTTTTACCAAAGGCAAAGATGGTACGGCTGTCGTCAGATCTCCAGAACATCTTAAAGGATCCCAGGTGGGATTGGAAGTCGGCAACTTCGTTGATAGGAAAGCTAGGGTTCGCGTCATGGGTAACTCCTTTGGGGCGGCTTTACACTCGAAACCTCCAAAAGGCAGCCAGGGTTTTGAAAGAAGAAACGCCATTCAAAAAGTTGGTCATGCCAGCGCCGGCCAGGGCCGATTGTATTTGGTGGATTCAACACCTTCGAAATCCGGGAAAGATTTTTCTGCCCGATCCTACAATCTTTGTCTCGACGGACGCGTCAGATTCCGGCTGGGGCATACAACTGGGTCAACATCAGCTGGCTGGAATTTGGACAAGGGAACAAAGGAGTTGGCATATAAACAAAAAAGAACTATTTGCAGTATTCACCGCCCTGTCCAAATTTCAGACAGCGGTGCAAGGCCAATCGCTGATGCTTCAGTCGGACAACAAAACGGTTGTGGCGTATATTCGAAACCAAGGGGGTACTCGTTCAGCGATCCTTCTAGAAGTAACTCGGAAACTGTTGCTGTTAGCGAATCGATTGGAGGTCACAATTCAAGCCTTCTATATACCAGGCAGGTACAACACGGTAGCAGATCGACTATCCAGGTCTATGGATCTTCCAGATTGGCATCTGAGCCAGTCGATAACAGCTCTTATTTTCAAGAAGTGGGGAATACCTCAAATCGACCTCTTCGCTACTCACCAGTCCAAAGTGGTTCCCTGCTATGTGACGATGGATGCAAGGGACACAGGGGCGAGGTTCATAAATGCGTTCAGTCAGGAGTGGCATTTCAATCTGGCCTGGGTCTTTCCACCCCCTCCGTTAATTCCCAAACCCCTGATGCCCTGTTGAGATGCTGAAGGATCAGCATCTCAACAGGGCATCAGGGGTTTTTCTAGTGGTTGTACCCCGATGGGAGAAAGCATTTTGGAGAGGATCTCTGAAACGCAGAGCCTTAGAGGCACCCTTCGAGATTCGAGACCTGAATCAGCACTTAGTCGACCTGTCATCCAATCGCTGCCCGGAGAAGGTAGAGGAGCTGCATTTAGAGGTTTGGAAGGTACGGGGTGGGGTGAGTTAGTGTCCAGTTTGAAGCCTGATTATGTAGATCTGTTGCAGTCAGCTTGGCGGGATTCTACATGGAAGACCTATGGGTCAGCCTGGAAACAGTGGGTCTCGTGGGGAAGAAAGAATGGGGTAAATCCTAGTCGGCCTCGCCCACTGGACCTATCGTCTTACTTAGGATACCTGGCTAAAGAAAAGAACTTGGCTTATGCTACAATCTTGGTGCATAAATCAGTGAGTCGTCTTTCTTTCCATCCCCTGGTAACGGCAATGCTGAAGGGGATAGGTCTATCCAAACGTTCTTCTTCATCATCTGCTCCCACAATATGGAACGTGCATGATCTTATAGAATGGTTAAAAAATAATCCCCCGTCATCGAATAGTATCAGGTGTCACGTCATGTAGCTTTTCTTTTGTTATTGGCATCAGGACGAAGAATTCATGATTTAACTCTTCTTAGAATAGATGAAAAACACTGCCGGATTTTAAAGGAATCAATCCAATTTTGGCCGGCTTTTGGATCAAAGACGGATGGTATCAAAACTCGGCAGTCAGGTTGGGAGTTGATATCTTCGAAAGATTCTTCTTTGGATCTGGTCAGATGGATAAAACGCTTGATCGAATGCTCTTCGGAGAGGAGGAAGGCTCGAGAAGGCCTTTATAATTTGTTTATTACTACTAGGGGAGAAGTAAAGGCTGCATCTAGAACGGTAATTGCAGGTTGGCTTAAAACTACCTTTCAGGACTTGGGCATTGATTGTAGTCCGGGGTCCATACGGTCAGCTGTGGCATCGAGTGATTTTGAAAATGATGTCCCTTTAGATAGGATTCTGTCGAGAGGTAACTGGCGGGGTTCCAGAAATTTCTTTAAGCATTATTGTAGAACGGTAGATCGTCCCCGCTCTTCTAGTACAAATGCTTTAAACAGTTCGTTTAATGTTATTTAAATTTATATTAATACATAATCTTAGTTATTAAGTAAAGTTACCTGATCTCGCTACCAGTGGCTGTGATTTATAAATATAATAGTTAATATTAAAATTAGAGTCCTAGAAGTACCAGCGGCTGTGGTATTATAATTAATTATCATAACATTAAAATGCCTCGAAATATAGTTATATATAAAATATAGTTATATATACCTAAATAATAATTTGTTACTTTGGTCCTTTACCGGACTGTATTACTTATGAATAAGAATAGTAATATGTTATCAAGCATAAATTGAGTACATAATAATAATATATTCTCTGTCGTTTCCTTGAAACACCTTACCTTGCTAGAATAGTCACAGTACGCTTGAGGCGCCGGCAGATGGTAGAGCACGTCTCCGAAAGGTCAAGCCGAAGGCACCGAACTAAAATAGAACCGTTTTCCACCCCGAAGGGAAGAAAACGATTATTTTAGGTCGTGCCGAGGCTTGACCTGGAGTAAGGGCCTTGCCGGCTTTTCGAAGACTAGTACTGTCATAGCTCGCTTCGTCGCGCGC
The DNA here is from genome assembly GCA_905404095.1 of Glaucopsyche alexis. Classification (NCBI taxonomy): domain Eukaryota; kingdom Metazoa; phylum Arthropoda; class Insecta; order Lepidoptera; family Lycaenidae; genus Glaucopsyche; species Glaucopsyche alexis. The sequence continues at coordinate 23,526,817 of FR990044.1, forward strand.
GCCGCTCACTCGCGAGGCGCGGGGTGCGGGGAACATGCCGCCCCGCGCTCTGCGTCGCCTCTCTAGTCTCTACACACTATTAGACGTAAGTATGGAACTTGAGAACACTGCATTGAGGTAAGGTAACGAAGGTTAATCTCCGAAAGGTCAAGCCTCGGCACGACCTAAAATAATCGTTTTCTTCCCTTCGGGGTGGAAAACGGTTCTATTATACAGGAAAAGGAAAAGCTATTTTATTAAGCAATAATTAAATAAGCCTTTCAATATCAGATGTCAATATCAATTATTATCGATGGAAATTTCATCATCATCAGCTTACGGACATATGGATAGCCCACTGCTTAACGTAGGCCTCCACTAATGAGCGCCAACCATCCCGATCTCAGACAACCCTCATCCATCTGCTGCCAGCCAACTTTAAATCGGTCTATTGTGCCGCAGGTCGTCCTACACTACGTTTGTCTAAGCGTAGTCTCCACTCTAACACTTGTCTGCACCATCAACCGTCTGTCCGTCTGCAAACATGGCCGGCTCACTTCCAGTTCAGCGTGCTAATTCTATGAGCAATGTCAGTGACTTTAATTCGCCGTCGAATCACATCGTAGCAAGTTTTATTATCCACCAGAGATACCCTCAACATTGCACTTTCCATCACAGGCTGAACAACCTTGAACTTGTCAATCAGCAGAGTTCGCTGCCGTGTTTCTTTACCGGTAGAACGCATTGATGAAAGACCCTGGACCTTTAGTCAAGAACATTCGCTAATTTCGATAGCGAATTTCGAAATTAAAATTGTATCGGATTTGACATAAGTAATCATTGTGACTTGTTGCTTGCGATGCTTTATGTCAAATCCTATTTTTGTTTCCGAACTTCGCCGTGGAAATTATCGAATGCATCTTGACTAAAGGTGATTGTGGTATTTACGATTCAAAGTTTGCCCAAGATATACGTATTCTTGGTTCTTAACTTCAAGATTAGTGCCATTTACGATTACAGGTCCTGGGAGAACAAGTTCAATACTTAGCAAACCAAAATTATTTGCCTAATTTTGGTTTTGTTAAGGTTCATTCCGAAACTGGAGGTCTACTCCGAACATCAAATATCAATGTTTCGTCCGAATGATTGGGCTGTTTCCTACTCCGAAATACTTTCGTTCGGAAGTTCGCTCCGACCGAACTTCAAGTGACGTTTCTCGTATCGGACCTTACTCTGAACGCGCTTAACTCGACCGAAGTTTTGAATTTGACAGCAGGTTTCTCGGGAGTTTTATGTCAAAAATTACGATAACAAAAGAGTTACCTTTGGATTATCGGAAGCAATAAGAAAGTGTTAAAATCGGTAAATAAGGCATGATATCTTATTATAATGAGGTTTTACTCATGTCAAACTATATTTAAGATAATATAAAATTGTGTTTTAGTGTAAAATGGCGAGACTGTTCTTACTTGAAGATTGTATTGAAGAAGAACACTTGGAGTGCAGAAGATACCGCACACTGCATGTCTTTTACCATATTTTATTGTGTGTGATATTTTTATATCATTTTGAGTACCTAAGTGATTTCACGAATTTTTTTTAGGTGATTCAGGGTATGCATTAAGGGAGTATATGATGACACCTTTTGAAAATGTACCTGAAGTTTATCCGGAAGGCCGGTATAACATACTCTACAAACGAGTACACTGCACCATTGAGCGCACATTTGGGATATAGAAAGGGAGATGGAGGTGTCTCCTAGCAGCTCGGGAGCTTCATTATGTTCCAGAAACAGCAAGAAAAATAATAATAGCCTACTGTGTTTTGTACATTTTGTGCACACAGGCTGGGTGGGAAGCTTCTGAGTTGACAGGAGACGATTTAAGAGTGGAAGACAGCAGGCAAAATGCTTTGCATGCTGCACAATCTTCTACTGAAGCTCTGCAACGTGGTCATAGGCCACGGGCAAGATTAATGCTGCAATTACAATAATCTTGCCCGTTGCCCGTGGAACCAAATCAAAGCAACAGGTAAAAAGCATATCCTACAACTTTTGTATGTATCTGTATTACTCAATAGCATAGCATTAATAATACTTATAAAATATTTTTTATTTCACGTAAAATGCCAGTTCATTTAGAGTATCATAGTCTTAAAAGTAGATAGCTTTATATTTAACAAGAAAATGTATTTTAAAAAAGGTAAATTTAAGGTTGTAGTTATGTTAATAAAAAATATATTAGATGATAACTCTTAAATATGTCATGTAGAATGTAAGTAATAAATACCTATGCAAAACAAAAAAAATAAGATTTTTATTGATAAGCATAATTATTATTGTTTATTCTGGATCAGAGAAAACTAAATAAATAAGAGCAACAGGCCTGGGTCTTGTGAGAAATATGTATTTCATGTATGTATGGCTGCATACCTTCATGAAATACATATTTCTCTATCAATAATCTATCACTGTAGCATTACAGTGACAGGTTTTATATGATTTAGATGTAGATGAAATTTTAGAATAAAATAAAGTTGATATCAAAAATCGTTTTAATTTTGTTAAAATACCTATAGTAAAATAAAAGTGGTACTGCGGGAAATTCAAAACGCATATTTCATGGAGGTCCTGCCTCAGTCCATTACTGATGTCCACGAGAGCCTCCTTAATGCCCACAACCTCTCTGCTTCACTGCACTCCTTGTGCTACACATTCTTCTTCGAGTCGGAAAAATCTACTCCTTACTGAATCCTCAGTACGAGTCCACATTCTCCTTTCCCGTCTTGAATGTGTGGCTAAAAACAAAGTAATCATTTTATTTACTTGCACTATATACAATATACATACACCTTGTTTAATTACTTTCTTAATCTTTTATTAAAATGAGGGGAAGGAATTTTGAGTCAAAAGAATGTTGAATGAAAATAAGATGAAACTTTGTGGATCAAACTAAACTAAAAATTCTAAACCTGGTATTTCAGTTACACTTGCTCATTACTTATTTAAACTAAATTATTAATGTAAACTCATACTTACAGCGCTGTGTGGAAGGTTGTTCCATAGGAGTCGCTGTCAGCCTTCCACCGACTGTGGGTTGCAGTGGTTCTATAACTTAGATAATAATTTGCATAATTAATACAAAGTATTAAAATAAGTAAATTTGTTTTTTTTTACATTCTTGAATGTGGTGTAGATATTTTATTTGTTATAATATTAAGGTATATGAAAATTCTAAGAATAATTTAATTAACATTAATTTTAAGTATATGACTAACAATAAACTAAAGCTTTATCTAGAGCATAAATACTGAACTGTTAAAACTAACAGGTCACTTGGACAACACTCTCTCTCTCTCTGTCTAAACAAAATATGTATGTATCTAAGAAGTAGGTACCTACCAGTATGAATTTCCCTGATTATTTGAGTCTCTGGTGGGCTAGGAGTCAGCGACGGTCCACCACCAGTAGCAGTGGCTGATCTACGTTTGTCTTAGCCAGATATTTTTATCTGTCCACACCTATAAAAAATAAGATCTTGTTAGATATCAATAACACCTAAAATTACTTCTAGAAATATAATTATTTTTTACCTCGAAAACTATGGATCTTATAATAATTATGAAACTTGCGAAATTGCTTCGATAATAAAATATCTATAAGCAGTAAAATTACCATAAACCAATTAATAGGACAAATGTGGGAAAGTTTAGCCTGAAAGTATTCTGATATTTTTTTTTTGTGTAAAACTTACCTTATGCCATTGTTGCACAGTTTTATTATAACCACCCATCGCATTATGGGATTTATGGGTGCTGCATATTTCACCCCAAAGGCGCTGGGCTTCCAGTCTTCCCTCCACATTTCTTAATGCGCCGCGAGCCAAGTCACGGTGCTCCTCAAGAAAATTGAGAAGCGTTTCAGTTTGTTCTGTGCTTGGGGCCGTCATTTTCTATTTCACACACAATCACTACTGAGTACTGAGCACGTAATATCTTCGTAACCCGGAGAAATCATATTAGAAATCCACAACGCTTTGGGATAAGTGGATCATTCATTTGAATCGTTTGACAGGATTTTAAGAGGTTGCAATCGTCCACTTCAACACCTCACGATAAGTATGTCTACATTCCGTAATATAAAACACTTAGTTAAACTTTTTTTACAAGTATTCCTTTGACTAAACTTTATTTATGACCTCGCAGCACAGCATGTATTTGTTTATAAACAAAAACGTTTTCGTGTCAAACTGAACTTTTTTTTTGCGTTCATAGGCAAAGACAAAGGTGTGTACAGCCAAACTTAATTAAGTTAATTATCGAAATAAGAAAGATAATAATGTTTTTACTACTTTAAAACCTTTTACAATCCGTTTCGAATATTATTCTAAATATTTAAGGTCTGATATAAGTGTAAATATTTTAAAATACAATTATGAAATAAAAACCGGAACGAATGTAAAACAGCGTCTTTTTCCTCACTAACTTGTTCGTTCACGAAAGTTGTCACGTGACTCCGATAAACGTCCGCGAGTCCGATGTAACTTCGGAGTAAGGTCACTGCCTAAACTTCGGTCGGGTATCGGTCGGATCCGAAGATTTGAATGCGCGGTTTCGGAGTAGACCCCCTGACCCTTGAACAATCGCATAGGCTGTTCAGCATCTCTTCCAGGTCCTGCAGATATCTGCAGACATATGTCTGACATAATGATTATTTCATCCGTAAATTGCAAGTGTGAGATGTACGGGCCGTTTATGTTCAGACTCAGGCCCTGGCCGTTCCAATCAAGCGACTTGAAAACGTCCTCCGACGCGTAAGTAAACAGTTTTGGAGAGATATCATCTACCTGTCTTACTCCTTGAAGAAGTTGGATCAGAGATCACTTGAACAGACATCTTAATACCTCAAAATATTATCGGCAGTCAACGAGGCATTTCAGCATGAATTCCAGCACAGACCAGAACCTCAATTCTCGTATTTAAAGTAGACGTTCACTTTACTTTTATTGGATTGAAAGTGAAGCGACATGTTACCATGAACGGATTTTATGACGTTTCGACCAGAGCGCGTTTCACGTTGGTTTAACGTTTATAAAATACCAATTTGAGAGTTGTAGCGTATAGGGACTTGATTGTGATTGTATTAATGCAGGTTTCATTTAGCAGAATTGCCCCTCAGCGGGTCCAAAAAGGGCCACTTTAGGTGAACATTACATGAATCATATGCAATTTATATTATGTGCGCCATTTTACGCATTTCATATGAAACACCTAAAGTGGCCTTTTTAGATAGTTTTCTCATAGTCCACATACGCTAGGCAGAGAGGCTGATTATACGTCTGCTCCACTAACTGAAAGTCGTTCAACTTCTGGGCCCTCAGACCCTCAGATAACCCTCAATAATAGCTTATACACGTGGCTCAGGAGCGGAATGTGACGGTAGTTTCAAGTCGCGTGTTATCACATATTTTAAAAAATAAAACCACCATGCTCCTGCTACATACTTCCTGGGATAGATAGTGCCAGTGTGGATGACGGAATTAAAGAGCTCAGTCAAGACAGGTGTTCCTCCTGGTGCAGCTCTGTGGTTATTTCGTCATCTCCTGGTGCTTTATTATTATGAATCTGCCTGAGAGCTATTCTAATCTCACCCATATCAATATCAGTAATCTCATCAGTAAGGTGGCGCATAAGTCTGGCTCGTGAATTATCTGCAAGATGGGTTTGGGGTGAGCTCGTGTTTTAGTTGTATGAGGAATCCATTTCGACTTCATCGAGAATCTCCGACTTTGTGGTGACAATACTGTCTTGCAAGTTGTGGCTGAGTATTGTCAAAATATGATAACGTGAGTCATAGAGTTTAGCAAATACCGTCGAGCCCTTATTTCACACTATAACTTGTTTGATGACCCAAAAATGCCTAATAGTTTTATATTTATAGAAAAAACCAAGCCTTAAATATCTTTTATACGTTAAGGTTTTGCTGAACTCATCTTGTCTCGTATTGTATTTTCATTCCAGTTATATTTATATAGTGGCAAAATTTTATCCTGTCTTTTCATTACTAGGTAGCCGCAAACTTTCATTGAAATAAAAATAAAAAGACTCAATCACAATTGAACTCGCCAATTCACATCATTCTGTAGAAAATAATAGACATAATTCCGTATACGTCACTGTAGTCACAAAAACGGTTTATAAAGTAAAGACATTTAACACATAATCAGGCCCATGTATTTATAAAATGTTTAGAAATGAAATGACACTAATACGAATATGGCGTCAAATATTATTGTCATTTAGATTTAAAACGCCCGAAACCTAAAAGAGGCTGTACAAAAATAAATAACACACAAATTACTTACCTTACGTTTATAATTAAAACGACGAATTACAGTTTACGTCATTTACGGAGTAACCGCGCAGCACCCAACTTTTAGCATTATCGACTCAACACTAAAAGGGGCCCTTCAAAAGTGAACTAACGCGTGATAAGCGGTCGATATGAAAGAGACACAACTGTACGTTTATCCTTTTCTAGCTTGAAAGTGGCTGTTTATTTCTATTAGACCGATAGATTGTATGTTTCTAAGTCGTTTTATGTATAAAAGTCAATTTCTTAAATTTTTGAGTTACGCCACTTTAATTCTAAAGGTGCGATATGGCATTAACATTTGACTCGACACCCTTGCGTTCGATTTTCAGCTCTACTGTATTAGCACAGAGTTATATTTTCAATGCTCTGAATTTTTCTCGGCCTCGTCGGATTCCGGATCACATAGTTCCAGCCTAAAGGGTCTCCCACTCACTAACAGTCCGCCTGCAGTCTCTGGTCCTATGCGGCGACCTGCCGTCCTAGGTCAATAGCGCCAACACACTAAAGCGATTTTTGCCTGCCGGCAATGCCCTGCTGCAACTTTTGAGGCCACACACTAGCAGTCGGGACTCGGCAGTTTTCGACTCAAGGCCATAGACTGTCCGGCCGACACCGGCCGGCGCAGATCGGAATCGTCAAGCGGCCACACACTAGGTACCTATCACTTCATCGTCAGTGCACAGTCGTCAGTCCAAAACCTTAAACGGAACTGTTAGTGTGTGGGCTATTGCGATTAACTGACAGATTTATATCGTCCGGCAAACTGTTAGTGAGTGGGGCGCTTAAGAGATTATCACATGTGCGATAAACTGATGATTTAATCATAGAAGAAAAACAGAACAATTAAAATCAACACATCGTATTTCAACGTTTATTAATTATGCGTGTCTACTGTAGTCCATCGGCCACACGTTGCTCACGATCCAGTCGAGGAAGGGGCTGACGTTGGTGTACACGCCGGGCGCGCCCTGCCCGCACTCCGGCCCGAACGACACCACGCCCGCCACGAAGTACGTGCACGGGAGGGCATTGTCCTTCACCTCCTTCATCAGCGGGCCCCCGCTGTCGCCCTGTTGGCAAAACGTCTATAAGTCTCACCAGTATTATAAAAAAACCTGCACTAATCGAGGGTATCCAGCATCGTTTATTCGCTTCTATTTTAAACTTATTTTTCTAGCACCACACCACACACACAGTATAAAGAGTAGCAGCTTGGATTCATTTTTCCTTCTTCTTCGAGGTTCTCGTTCCGAATATTATGGATTCACTATTAATATTTAAAAATAGTGCATAAATTAATTAATAGTGCATATATATTACCTTGCAAGAGTCCTGAGATTTGGTCTTCCCGGCAACACATAACATTCTTTCGGAGTTCCAATTAAATGTCTTATGTTTCAACTGCTTCTTGCATAATTCTTGATCTTTAGAGACGGCCTTGATCTGTAAAATATACATTTAGATAAGGTTGGGACTATTTAATCCGGAATTTGGCGGGCCTGGGACAATTCAGAGCTCTGAGCACCCAAATTAAGTACTACAATTTACAAGATATTGAGCTTCCCGTGGAACAGACATTTGCTCCATGGTCACTGCTTATTATAGATAGACCATTAATAAAACTAATAAATAGAGAGGACAACAAAACGCGAGTGCGAAGGTATAGTTTTCGTTTTAATTCGTAGATACACGGTTATAACCGTGGAAATAGGGGACTACGGTTATAACATCGGGCAGAGCTGTAGCTAGAGTCGAATTTGAGGTGGGGCAATATTGGTTACAGGTAGGGCGGAAATAAAAAATATCATACTTGATCTGCCCTCAAAGCACAGGCTCTTAAATCAATCACCATTAGGGCATCGAGACCGGTTTTACCCGAAACCGAAAACCCGGATTTTCCCGGGTTTTCGGGCCTACAACAAAACCCGGTTTTCAAAATATTGAAAACCGGTTTTCGGTTTTTTCGAGCTTTTTTTCATTATGAAATTCTACAACAGTTTATAACAGTTACAGTCACAAACCGAACGTTATAGTGGCTTGGATTGTCAATGTAGAATTTTAGATCAATAGTTATAATGTTTTTATGTGTATTTATGTATGTATGTAGTACATTTGGGGGCACGCCAGCCAGTGCCCCGCCCCGCCAGGACGAGTGAGCGAAGCGCAAGCGATTCGTCGATTTTTTGGACCTTCATAACTTGGTATAATTTATTATTCGGTTCCATCAGCGCTCAGTGCGAATTGCTCTCCGTTCCCATGATACCAAAAATCGAGTGGGCCTAACGGAATCCGTCCCATTGTGTTAAAAATGTGTGCTCCAGAGTTGGCACCGGTCTTAACGCATCTTTTTCGGCTCACCTGCTCTTATGGCACAGTCCTGGCATCTTGGTAGACAGCTTTGGTGTGCTATCGCCTGCCCTGTTCATACTGCATATCAATGATAATATTATGTGATGACGACAGTACGGGTGATGCCTTATATACAGGTCGCCCGAACATATCTCGGCAAAACATCATTGAGAGTCGAAACGAACTTGTCTCTCAAATTAAGAATTCATTGGAGAAGATCTCTGAATGGGGTAGACTTAACTTAGTCCAATTCAACACCTCTAAGACACAAGTTTGCGCGTTCATCGCTAATAAGTTACCGATGGTCGTATGTCCTCGTTTTGAAAGCATACCCATAACTGTCTCCTCCAACATCGGAATACTTGGTGTTAGCATATCGAGCGAGGTCTAGTTCCGATATCATCTGGAGGGCAAGGCCAAGTTAGCCTCCAAGAAGCTTGGTGTTCTGAACACATACACGAAGTATTCCAGTCTGGTCCAACGCCTACAACTCTATAAGGCGCAAGTTCGGCCTCACATAGAATATTGTTCTCATTTCGGAGCAGGAGCGCCAAAGTACCAGCTTCTCCCTCTGGATCGTATCCAACGAAGGGCCGCTCGAATTGTCGACTGCCATAGTATTTCAAACAGGCTTTACTCCTTAGAGCTACCTAGAGATGAGCATCGCTCTACATCATATATCGGTTATATTACGGGGAGTGCTCCGAGGAATTGTTCGGACTTATACCTGCTGCAACTTTTCGTTATCGTTCGAAGGGACAAAATATTTATCATCCTCATCACCAATTGTCGCCAACAGTATTTCCGGACCATTACGACCTGCACACCTTCAAGAAGGCAGCATATTTCCTCCTAAAAGGCCGGCAAGGCAATTCTGTTTCTACACGCCTTAACTCTACAAGCCTAACTTTACAAACTCTACACTTTAGTCAAATTATACCCGAAAAAACCCGGGTACCCGGTTTTGAAGATGGCTGGGACCGAAAAACCCGGTTTTTTTAAATATGGCCGGTCTTCGATCCCCTAATCACCATGTAATAAGGCTCATAAATCACTAACCGAGGTCATAGTCTATGCGACAAGTTGAAAATGGTACAAAATAGAGATACTGCTCTTAAAATTATCCTAGATCCTAGAATAGACGTCTAGAAAAATGTGCCAAAAGCGTGTATTAGCACATAAAAAATTGCAAAAGTTATAAACAATTAAAGATGAAAAAAAAAATGTCATTTCGTTTTTTGCCAATATTTAATAAACTATTAATATTTAAGAAATTTCAAAAAAAGATTCTGAAAGAGGAGGAAATTTCCAATAAAAAACTCCTAGCTCCCGGAACTCTATCTTCATTATTTATAATTTTAATTTAACGCTGAAAATAGGTCTGCGCGTGACATTTTTAGGATGCGCGCGTGGCGTCAAAAGCGAGTAGGTACGGCACATTAATTAATTTATTTAAGGTATTGAATATTTTTTTTGGCGTGGCGTTTGTTTGAACTGAAGCCTAAAAAACTACGCTACTTCAAGTAAACAAATGCGCTCACGCACAAACAAGCAAAAAAGTACTTTACTTTTTGTCAGTATAGATTAGTCGTCGCGACGACTCATTCGATACTGTCGAAAGTAGCGTAGTTTTTTAGGCTTCAGTTTAAACAAACGCCATGCGCTATCTTGGTTTATTATTTGATCTGAGGATGATACGAGTAAATAGATACGACCGAAAATACCATTTAGATACATAATCTAAATTCTATAATACGCGAAAATTTAGTTATTAAAAAATATGCGAAGAACTTCTTTGATCATAGATAATAAGGTTAAAAAGGTTCAAATCAACTAATTTTGTTTTTTTTTCAAAGGTAAAAATACCATACCAGCCTGCCATTCTCTCGTACCCATCGGTAAAAATTCAGAGCAATGAAAACAGCGAGTCTAAAAAGGCCACTTGCGCAATATCATCGCAATATTGCTATTTGACACTAAAGCAATTCTGCTTGTAAAGCTGTCAAAAGAATGAATTTCAGCATATGAATTGTATCCAAATTATTTTATGAATTGCAATTCAAGTGGCCATTTTACGATTGCTGTCATCTTTGATACAGTACCTAATTCATAACAAGAATTGAAAATGAATTGCCAAAACGGCATTTTTAGACCTGCAGAACACTGCGCTAAAACAATAGAGTTGTAAATTGAAGTTTCGAGTGTCGAGCTGTCATTTATGACAATGACATTTATCTCGACACGCCTTCGATTCTTAACTCTGTGTATTTTCTACGGCCTTTCGAACGCCGGAGCATAATATAGTCCCAGCCTTAGTCTTAATTTTTGGTATTTTTAAGGTAGGGCATTGTGATTTCAAGGTAGGGCATTGCCCCATAATACCCCCTCCTAGCTACGGCCCTGTAATCGGGGTTGGGACGCATCGCACGCACATTTATGGCGAGGACTGATAAAATTCAGTAACAAAATGATTCTGTAGTAATTACTCTGAGGATTCTGTATTACTAGTTACGCCATCTATAATTTCCTCATCTAATGTTCTTGGCGTTTGACAAATAAAAGTCGTTAGCGGAAAACGTGTGTTTTCATTAGGTTACGGACCCACCGGACCCAGCACGCTTCCACTGCGCCACTCTGCTTATTAGAATCACTCTCATAGAACTCCGACGTGAAATAACTGTGAACGGACTGTAGTAGCGGCGGCTTCTCCATTTCATGTACGGTGTACCCACTTACCGTCATTAACACATCGGATGTGTTGCCCTTTTCGGTGGTTTCTCCCCAGCCGGCGAGCACGTAGTCTGGTCGTGTCGCGATCCCGCGCACGGGTAGGCACGCGGGCCGAATGAATTCCGATAGTTTCACACTGAAATAGGGTAAGTATGTAAGTATGGGGATGGGAGTGTAGTGTAGAGGAAAGGAGAACTATGTCCGTACATGAAGAATGTCCGTAAATAAGCGGAAAATAACAGTTCCAAAACTGGCCATAATGGCGCTAGAGACAGAAGAGGGTATGATAATAATATGAAGTTAGTAATAAGAGATGGAGTGATGTTATCTTTTAGATCTAACCACTGCGAAAATAGAGCTGGCGGCGTCGTCACTTATGTAACTAATAAATGGACTCCTGAAATTACCGAGCCACAAATAGATGGAGCTGATTGCCTATGTATCAGTGGCGAAGGCTGCTTCTCCTTCATAGGGAAGCCGGAGCCTGTTTAATAGGTAGGGATTTCTATGAAGGTTTTAAAAAAAAGGTAAGTGACAAGGAAAGCCGATAGGAATGGAGTTATAGGAACCCTTCGCCACTGCTATGTATTTCCGTTAAAGGTAAATTTTCTGTTTTAGCCATTTACAGATCTCCTGCCTCTACAAACGTGGATCCCTTTCTCAGCTCTCTTGCAACCACAGTCCAGTCAATAGTAAATTCCCCGTGCATAGCTGTAGTAGGTGACCCAAATATTAACATAAACTGTAACGAAAGTACCCAGCTGGAAGACAGAAGCACTCGATAACTCTGTTTATTAGCAGAACTAAATTTAATTCCCATTATAACGAAACCAACACGCGCTAAGTCTTGTCTAGATTACATAAATATTACTTCTAAATTCCAGGCTGAGTCAGTCATCTGTAAAACTGATGTGACAGACCATGACATTGTTATTTGCGGAATTGCCTTTAACACACCCCGAACATTAGAAAAAAAGCGATTGTTATTGAAAATAGACTATTCATCCGTTATAGCAGATCTTGAGAATGTAGACTGGACCGATGTTACTAAATTAACGACAGTAGATGATGCAGTAATTGAATTCAACAACAAGTTATCAAGCATAATCGACAAACATTCATCCACTGTTCGAATTAGTCGCTCTAAGTTCACTTTTAAGCCTTGGATGACACCTGGCCTCATTAGATGCTCGAAACACAGGGATGCACTACACGCTAAAGTACGTATGAACCCAGAAGACACTACTTTAAAATTAATATACACGCGCTACAGGAATTTTTATTATAACCTAATACGAAAACTAAAACAAAAGCACGAAGAGTTAGAATTAGATAAAAATAAAAAGAACAAGAAAAAGCTTTGGACTACTATTAAACACATAACTTACACAAATAAAGTAAAAAAATATCCAGTAGAACTTACCCTAATCAAACCGAATATTATAAAGTCACTCGACCACTGCAATGATTTTTTTTCTAGTGTTGGTAATTGTCTCGCTAATAATATACTCACATCTAGTAATGAAGACGAAAATTCGCTTGCATCCAAAGTTAAAATTAATAACACACCTACCCATTCCCTTTTCTTCCAGCCCACAGATGAAGGTGAAGTAGAATCAATAATTATGAACTTGAAACTTGATAGCGCCCCCGGCTTAGACGGAGTCTCTAATAGACTATTAAAAGCTATTAAAAATCACGTAATTATCCCACTTACTTTTATTTACAACCTCAGTCTATCCGAAGGATCTTTCCCCTCAAAGTGGAAAACAGCAGCTGTGACACCGATGTACAAGACCGGTAATCGATCAGATCCTGGCAACTACAGGCCAATTTCTCTTCTCTGCTCTTTCTCAAAAATTTCATCAGACTCATCAGCTTTATAGATCAAAACAATTTACTATCAGATAGACAATTTGGTTTTCGCGCTAACAAATCAACGGAAGATGCAGTTAAGCTATTGACTGATATTGTTTCAGAACACCTAGATAATAAACGCACGTGTATAGGTGCATTTATAGATCTTGCTAAGGCGTTTGATACAATCTCTATTACAATTCTACTACGAAAGCTGGAACTCTCTGGAATAAGAGGTAACGCCTTAGCATGGTTTTGTAGTTACCTGAGCAATCGTACTCAATGTGTAAAAATTAATCAACACAAAAGTAACCTTCAAAATATGGATTTTGGCATACCGCAAGGCAGTGTTTTAGGTCCTATACTTTTTATTTTATACATGAACGATATATTTAATATAATTCTGAACAATACCGACTTAATTTGTTACGCTGATGATACTGCAATAATTTTTAATGGGAAAAACTGGGCTGAAACAGTAGACACGGCTGAAGGGGCGCTTAAAAATATATCTGAATGGCTCCAGAACAACCTGAGTTTGAGTGTCTCTAAGTCTAAACTTCTTTTCTTTCATAAAACAAAAGCATCAGCTCCCCCTATTAGCCTCAATGTTACAGTGCATACGTGTCCTCTTGAAGGCCGGCAAGTGGTGGAATGTAACTGCAATCACCAAAGTAAATCTACCTCTGTAAAATACTTAGGAGTTATAGTGGATGACAAACTTGATTTCAAGGAACATCTTGTCACTACTGCTAATAGGATTCGAAAACTTATTTATGTCTTTAAAAACTTACGTTCATCTGCCACTCCAATCTTATTAAAAACCGTTTATATATCTATATGCCAGTCCGTCATAGCATATTGCATATCAATATGGGGAGGAGCCGCCACTATGAACATGATAATCCTGGAGAGAGCACAACGTTCAGTACTCAAAGTCATTTTAAAAAAACCTATCTGGTATTCTACAGCGTGCCTATACAAAGAAATTTATTTACTCACAGTTCGTGGTATTTTTATACTCCGAGTAATGATTAAAGAACACCGGGCCCTCCTCAAATCTCCTGATTATGAAAACATGCGCAATAAAAGAATTTTAAATTTACCTCTACCACAAATACACACAAGTTTTGCAAGCAGATTTGGCCCATTCTTACACCCATTCATTTACAATAAAATAAGTTGCAAATTTTGTATCAAGGACTACACAATAAATGAAGTTAAAGAAAAAGTTACTAACTGGCTTACATCTCTAGATTATGAAGATATTGAAAAAATTTTGAGAGAGATAGGTTGACACACATTCATCACTTACACAAACACACACACACACATATATCGCGCAATATTATTTTTCATTTAACAATTGTCTGTTATAAATAGTTGTAGAAATATGTTGGCGATCTGCAGGACAGGCTTAGCCTAGTGCAGACGCCAACGTTAAACAATTAATGAGTGTATAAAATATTATGTTGATTTGATATAGGTATAATTAATGTACTCATTAATTATATATCAAATCAATTTGTCTCCTTCGGCAAAAATTTGTCTCCTACATTGAGACCATTATTTTAAAATTACTTTCGGTATCTATACTTTGTAGCTATAGCTTTAAATAAAATTATAGCCTTTGCCGCTGCTAGCGCCGTTCGTGGGCGATTTTTCAACTGGTATTAGCGACAGCTAAACATTTTTTCAAGTTGCTCCCATACAGAGATAAGTAAGTAGTTCTCCTTTCGTCTACACCTTAGATTAGAGCATCCAACCAAACTCTACACTCCTGACTCCATAGTTTAACTAGTGTCAAACCTAAATATGATGAATAGACAAACTTATAACTAAAAGTTATTTCGGTTCATGCGATGAAAAATTATAAGCAAACAAAATATAATGGTGTCCCACACTGCTGTTAGAAAATGTTTACTAACGTTAGTCAAACATTTGTTTACAAACATTTGATCACAATGTTAAAAAATTATTTCATGTTAGGTAATGTTATCACATTATCACAGAGTTATATTTTCAGCGCCTTGAATTTTCTCCGGCCTTCCGACTTCTAGATCTTATATTATGTTATAGTCCTAGCAGCCCGGGATATATGGGGGGGGCTAAGTCCCAGCCTAATAGCCTAACTCCGTTCCACAAGTGCCAACAGTACTCACCGTCTGTCCAGCTCCAGCAAGGCGATGTCATTGGCCTTGCTGACGGAGTCGTAATTGTCGTGAGGTATTCTCCTGATAATATTGTATAGGACCCCGTCGCGAATCTTCCATTTGTTCAGGCTGCCCAAAAGAGCGTATTTGACACGCTTGCTGAAAATATTTATTTACTTTAACTGCATCCATAAAACCCTGCAACGATTTCAGTGACGGTGGTCGGTTTCATTGTGCGTAGAACACAAGAGCGCTCTCTCTCTTCCTTAACTCTTGTAACCCAGTGGGACTGCTGACCGACACGACTGGCGAAAAATCACGCGCAGGACCGACTTTTTCCATACCCATCCGACGCACGGATCAAGTGCAACCCGTGTTATTTTTTGTCAGTGATCAGCCTGCATTGTTATAACCAAACTTGGGTTTCGAACCCACGACCTCCGAGTCGAGAGCCAAATTCTAAACTACTAGGCCACGGAAGCTGTTAATGTTTGTGATTGTGTGTTTGATGATAATTGATGATATGATGGTATACCATCATATCATCAATATATATATATATATATACCGCAGACATCTATTGACTTAGACCACGCAAGTGTATGTACTTCGCGTGTAACTTTCCGTGTTAAGAGGAGTGAATTCACTTCAACCGTGTAAAGAGTCAGTGGTATGTTGTAGAGACTTACTGTACCAGATCAAATAATGCATGGCCTGCCGTCAGTATAAACCTGTCGCTGATGAGTGTTCCGCCCCCGATCCACACGATGTCCGCGTCATCCGTTGGGATGCCGTTAAGGCAGCCGATGATGGCCTAATCAAAGAAAATCAAAGAGTTAATAATAATTTGGCGACCAATTTATGCGGAAGATGTAAGTAGGTAGGTAAGTTTTTTTTTACCAAGAAACTTCATGACTTTGCCCCTACTGGTAGGAAAAGAATTGTACTTGCACATGCCGTGATTGTAGGACTATTAGGTTAGGTATAGGTACAAAGGTACTTATGTTAGTGAATGTTCAGTTGACTAGAGCTCTAGATAGTCTAAACTCTAGACTTTAGACCAAGAGAACCAAGTAAGTACTCATTCCCAGTGGGAAATACTTACCATGTGAGGGAATTCCTTCAGCTTAGCCTCCCTCCCGCCTGAGATGCGACCCACATTTATGATGTTGCATGTACTTCTTCTGGTGTAGGAGTTAGGGTCATTTTCGGTCGCAATGCACTTGTTCGAAAACTGTCGATATTCCAAACATTCTGAAAAGTTCTTTGTTTATCTAAATACCTGCGTTACACTAATGTGAGTTATATAACCGCTAATGCAAAAGGTAAATTAATAACGCCCAAGTATATCGCGTAGGCAGGTAGGTACTATATTGCCACTACTTATATTTTCTCAGATGAACAACAATTATTTACGTACATAACTCTGTCTCAGCGAAAATTCGCATTAATAATCTACATCTGCTGTCTGCACTTAATAATAAAGAGGAAAGATTTGTATTTTTGTGTGTGTGTGTGTGTATGTTTGTTATGAATAAATTCAAAAACTACTGTGCCGATTTTAAAAATTATTTCACCACTTGATAGCTACATTCACCCTTAGTAACATAGGCTATATTTATTGCTAGAAAATATTAGGGATCCTTACTAAAACTTTAATAACGTAACCCAAAGTGTAAAAAAATGCCATAAAACATCTTTCGTCGCATGCGCTGCGGAAACTATTGATGATAGAACTAATAGTATGTTCTACAATATTGAAGAACATCCATACATCCATCCATCCATTCTCACAAACTTTTACAGTTATAATATTAGTAGGATGGATGGATATTTGTTACTCTTTTAAGCAAAAAGTACTGAACGGATTTTGATGAAATTTGGTATGGTAGTAGCTAGAGCTCTGGGTTAAAACATAGGATACTGTTCCTGTGGAATACTGTATATAACAGCTATAAGAAGTTTATTATGTGATTAGAAATAGGATACAATTTTACAACATTTTTTGATTATCTCAGTGTGTATTTGGCTTTGGCCACCACCAACAGTTTCCAATGCGGTCTGTCTTGGGCTATTCATCTCCTGTTTGGACACAATTCGCATTAAAGTTTATGATTCGTTAACAGTACGAACGGTGTCTCTGCTTAACTTATCTATCTACCTGCTTAAGTAGGTGTCAATAGGGAATATGCATATATATTTTTTATTCTTTTAAACGTTTCTACTGGTTATACTTAACATTTAAATATATATATATATATATATATATATATATATATATATATATATATATATATATATATATATATATATATATATATCACATCTCAAATATTATTTATTATCCTGGAAAAAATGTTTTAAAATCACAATAATTTTTGGGCGACTTAAAACGCCATTTTCGAGCGCTTGAGTTGTGGGCTATGACACAACGTCATCGCACTTGGTTGACAGTTGACAGTAGACAGTTTGGATAGACAGTAGATAGATAAAATCATTGTTTGACTTTTTTTTTACTATTTATGTCGTCGGCTTATCACTATTTGCCAGTGTCAAGTATATTTTCATCAACGTACGTAGTGCGGTCCAAGAGTTCTTAGCCTAACATAGAAGGACAGATGGAAATTGAATAAAACTAATATTATTTTTCAATATACTCTCCATTTATTGCAACACATTTTTCAGAACGTCTGATTAATGCTTCTATGCCACTATAAAAATATGCTGAATCTTTACTATCAAAGTGGTCGTAAACAGCCTGTTTAATTTCTTCATCGTTATTAAATTTTTTCCCTCTCAAATCTGATTTTTATTTTGAAAACAAAAAAAAGTCTGGGGGGGCCAGGTCAGGGCTATAAGGGGGATGATTTATCTCTGTGAAGCCGCATTCCTTAACTGTAGACTTCGAAATCGCAGCAGTGTGGACTGGAGAATTGTCGTGAAGCAACCGGACTTCTCGAGTTTTCCCTCGTCTTTTTTCAATAACTTTCTGGCGTAACTGTCGTAGTAAGTCACTATAATAAGCTGCGTTTACAACCGTGTTTCTTTCCTTGAAATCGCTGAGAAGGATTTCCTTACAGTCCCAAAAAATTGTAGCCATGAGCTTCTTAACGCTTTGGGTAACCTTAGCTTTTTTTGGTGCCGGTTCTCCCTTTCTGTGTTATTCCATCGAGTCCCTTATAGACGTCGGATCGTAGTAGAGAATCATAGTTTCATCGCCCGTCACAATCGATTGAATAACTGCTTCCTGGTCATCGCGGCAAAGCTCTAAAAATTCTTCACAAACTTCAACACGTCGCTGCTTTTGGACTGCACTAAGAATTCGTGGCACCCACCTTGCACAAATTTTTGTCATGTGTAAATGCTTGTGAAGAATTCTAAGAACACTTGTTTTTGAAAGACCAGACTGTGCAGCAATTTCTTTTGGTTTTAATCTACGGTCAGTCAGAACAATATCTTCCACAAATTGAATATTTTCTGAGGTCGTCACTATGACAGGGCCTCCTTTACGTGGATCATCTTCCAATGATTCTCTACCCCAACGAAATAGCTTAGACCAGTTTTTTACTGTTGCATACGAAGGGCAAGAGTCACCGTAAACGACAGTCAATATTTCTTTTATTTGCATTGGCGTTAGACCTATAGTTGCAAAACTTCTGAAATATTCCGAATAATTCCGGAATACTTCTGGGAAAGTTTCTTTAAATTTGAATTATTCAAAATGAATTTAATTAAAATTTTTATTTTTGCTGAAAAATCGTATTTTGCATCAATCGTCGATCGCCGCCGCGCCGCACTCTATACGTCGCCCGCCGGCCGCTGCCAGTTGCCACACGAGCGAGACGGCGGGGCGGGCGGCGGGAGGGAGATGCTCCCCGGAGAAGTTTTCACCCGCGCGAGAAACATTCGTACCTCGCAAATCGAATGTTTCCGAATGTTTCCGTCGAATATTTCGCCGGAATAATTCAATGGTAATATACCTAGGTGTTAGTTTATGGTGTATGGTGGTTGAATGAATTATTTGTTCAGTGGCACATACGTACGTAAGTAAAATATAAATGTTTATTTTATTATAAATGGGATTGATTAAGTATATAATGTTGATATTTTTTGTATGTACAATAGCTCTGTACGC
This sequence comes from Glaucopsyche alexis, assembly GCA_905404095.1. NCBI lineage: Eukaryota > Metazoa > Arthropoda > Insecta > Lepidoptera > Lycaenidae > Glaucopsyche > Glaucopsyche alexis. Next base: position 23,546,393 of record FR990044.1, read on the forward strand.
ATCGATTTTGATGCAGTTTTCAGAACAATATTATTTAGTACCTACTATATGTATAGGTACGTGACATAAAAAAATGTTGAAATAAATAATGTTTAAATAAGTAAAAAGATGGAACCTGTAGTAAGGACGAGCCTAGCTCGAATTAGATTAAGTATTCCAATATCTATACTAATATTATAAAGCTGAAGAGTTTGTTTTTCTGTTTGTTTGTTTGAACGCGCTAATCTCAGGAACTACTGGTACGAATTGAAAAATTATTTGTGTTGGATAGTCCATTTATCGAGGAAGGCTTTAGGCTATATAGCATCATGCTAAACTCAATACGAGCGGAGCACCAATTAAGAATGTTACAAACTTCTTTCTTGGTCTTTTTTCCTTTTGAGAGCTTTCGCTACGTACGCTGCGGAAACGGTTAAAGTTTCGCTAAAATGATGTATGGCAGAATTGTTCCCCTGTAAAAGTTCTAAAAAAAGTCCGCGACAGTATATTTCTATCTTTTAAGGTTGGCTCACTATAACCTTTTTATACTAACCAAATTTGTTCTAAAAGTAAGCATTATTTGTGAAAGTGTTTTCATAAAGATTATATTAATCCTTATTCAAGTAAATACGTTATTCATTACAAGCATTTAATCTAGAAGAAATTTGCCTTTACATCATTTGATTTCAATGAGTATTTTAGAAGATATCGCAGTAATAAAATAATCATGCGCGCTATAAGTACGGCGCACGGCGTGGGCGGGCAGTCGTGACCGTGAGGTGGAAGCGCTTCTACTTCTACGTAAATGAAGTCGCGGGTAAATTTTAGCGATATCCCAAAGTAACTATTCCACGCGGACGAAGTCGCGGGGAAAAGCTAGTATCAAGATTAAAAAAAAATTATTGACAATATAAGTCAAAGTATTAATTCACTTTTTAAACTGTTATACAATACAGAGGTTTTATTAATTGAACTTTTGTAGATACCAATAGAACCGACTTCAATGATGCCGGAACACCTCAATTGACCTCAAACCACCACCAAGCGAAGACTTTATTGAAGAGGTGCTCTGACGACTTTATTAAATGATGCGACGTGCAATCAAGTCACAACCATAAACTCAAATATACCTACCGCTCACAACACAACTGAAGATAAACCCCCTTACTAATAAACGCTGTATAAGCTTTAAATAGTTACACAGTGTTTTGTCTTCTTCTATCGAATTAAAAATGTCACTTGTGTGATGTGAACAAAACACTGTATAGTCTATTCAAAGCTTATACAGCGTTTTAATAAAGTTGTAAAGTTGTAAAGTTGGAAGTTGTAAACTAATACACCCTTACTAATGTAAGGGGGTATTAGTTTACAACTTCCAAGCGCAATTTTTCTCGTTTTTTTTTGAGTTGAAATATTCCCAAAGTTTCGGAATATTTCGGAATACTTCCGAAGTATTCGACGGGAATGATTCGGAATTTTTCCCGCCAGCATCTATAGTTAGACCTTCTTTAGTTAAAAACTTTATAACAGCGCGATATTCAATTTTATACATTTTGTGAAAATCACTCGACTGTATGCAGGTAAATCGCTCTCAAAACTAAAGTACCAAATGGAACAAGTTGAAACTCAATACAGTGCATGTCGAGACTTGTACCTACTTTATAAAGGAAAAACCAAATTACGTTCTGTTTATTTTCTATGTGAGGCTAACAACTCATGGACCGCACCTAGTATTTCTAAATCGTCAAGTCCAAAGTCTAGTTAAAGTCCAAATAAATAGTCACGGTAGTCAATCAGTCAACGGAGTTTTGGCGGTAAACCCAATTTAGGACGCATTTTGTAATTGTATCACTTTTCCACACTAGTGCACTTCAACAAATAATTTATTAATGGTTAATATTCCACCAATATTACACGTTAAAAACCGAAACAACACGAATTTAGACAAAAAAATACAACATTACACAACATTGCTGATTGACATTCCCGGCGAAACTAGATTGTTTGACTTTGACATATACGAGATCGGTGTTTCGGTGTAAACAGTGGCAATCCCGTTGCAAAGGATTTGCACCATTCTCCCAGTCAGTGTCGTAACTTATTTTTTATTTTATTTGTTTACAATAAACGAACAAAAAAAGGATTCATTTCGAAGATCAATATTTCTCTACTGTTAGAATGACGATTTATTTGGACTTTGACTAGACTTTAGACTTGACGATTTAGAATATGGTAATGGTTTAATACCTTCCCCCTTAACGATAAAAAAAAGTTTTGAAAGTTGACACACGTCCGTGCGGTCTATGACGTCACGTTTTGTTCAACCAATAATATCCTTTTTTGAAATTTGCGCGGCATTTTCAAAAACAACACTTTTTGATAATTAATTGTCACTATTAATTCACGATAAATTAAAAAAAAACAATTGAACGGGTATGTTTCTTTAGCGATAAAGATTAAAAATAAAAATATTTTAAGCATTTTGGTGACACATGCATATTCCCTATTCTCTTGTGCAAACATAACTTACTCTCCAAAGCAACATTTTCTGCCGCGCTGAGTTCAATATTAGTGTTCAAGTTTACGTTTAGGAATTTTGGGCAATTGTCAGGCTCGCCCACTAGTTTGCTGTGTATTTGTTGCTCGACGGCATTTTTGCAGCACGTCATGGGCAAGGTTCCGTCGTACATACACGTCTGGAAGTACAACAGGAAGTTGCGGTAAACTTAATGGTCTAAGAGCCGGTGGGAGGTCGACCTTCACCGATCTGATAACCAGATGAGACATATTTTTTATCAAATATAATTTATAAACAAATATGCCTATAATTACTTGCCTATCTAAAAGTGCTCATGACTATTTTTAATTAAATTAATTTTAATCTATTTTTTTTCATCACTTTCATTCTTTTGATAACCAAATGAATTTTATTTCACTGTTAGTTTTTAACACACAGAATATGCCTCAGTAGACTTGCCTACTCATTTTTGTGTATAGCTACCTGGCAAGCCGATGTGAACAGGTAAGTCAATATAGGTGACTCCATCGTTCTGCTAACTTAACGAAAGTTATATCAAATTTTAGATTATTTTATTACAAAATCAGTCATATAGACTTGCCTGCAAGAAATCATACTTAAAGTACTGTTGTTGCCTAGCTAAAAACTTTTAGAGTTTTAGCCATCTGATAGGTGTGAGAGAGAAAGTAGAGCGTCCGAAGTCCATGTGGTAGAACAGGACACAACATAGCAGCTGCAAGCTACCTGACCGTTGAATGTATCCGAGTGCGCATGCTCGTGTACATGTGAGTGACAGAGACAGCATTTATTTACACTTGTCATTAATTTTGAACTCCAATTTATTATACCTAATTTCGATCACAATTTTTATATTATTTCACACTATACGTACTTACAGCTATGCAAAAATCAAAAATAAATAAGTTAAAATATTAATATAATATTATTATATTAATATATTGATAAATAAATAAAAAAAACTAATTCAACAAAACTTTTTATAATTTTAAAGCTAAATTGTAAAATTAAAAAATCTATATTTTTTATTTAGGATTAAATAGAGAATAATTTATTTATTATTTTAAATTAAATAAATGCCGTAAAGCGGGAAAGAATAAGTGTTACTTTTAAAATATTAGTATAAAAAATAAAAAATAATAATTTAGAAAAAAATAATTAATAGGTAGCTTGCAGCTGCTATGTTGTGTCCTGTTCTACCACACGGACTTCGGACGCTCTACTTTCTCTCTCGCACCTATCAGATGGCTAAAACTCTAAAAGTTTTTAGCTAGGCAACAGTACTTTAAGTATGATTTTTTGCAGGCAAGTCTATATGACTGCTTTTGTAATAAAATAATCTAAAATTTGATATAACTTTCGTTAAGTTAGCAGAACGATGGAGTCACCTATATTGACTTACCTGTTCACATCGGCTTGCCAGGTAGCTATACACAGAAATGAGTAGGCAAGCCTACTGAGGCATATTCTGTGTGTTAAAAACTAACAGTGAAATAAAATTCATTTGGTTATCAAAAGAATGAAAGTGATGAAAAAAAATCGATTAAAATTAATTTTATTAAAAATAGCCATGAGCACTTTTAGATAGGCAAGTAATTATAGGCATAATTGTTTATAAATTATATTTGATAAAAAATATGTCTCATCTGGTGATCAGATCGGTGAAGGTCGACCTCCCACGGTCTCCTCTACTATAAAGCAATAGATATTACACACATACATACATATAATCACGCCTTTTCCCGTAGGGGTAGACAGAGACCACTTCTTTCCACTTGCTACGATCCTTGCATAGTAGTAGGTATTCCCCGGTTGTAAATACATTTCTGTCTCAGATTTTCGGTGTTCGATGGGCATCACCGGCTAAAAAAAAAAAAAAAAATAAAAAAAAAAATAAAAAAAAAAAAGTTTGGTGTCAAATTGGGGGTTTTTGCCCATGCCCGATCGATTGCGCTTATCCGCTTTTCAATATCTCTAACGGTTACAAAGATAGACTTTTGCAATTACTAGGCTCATTAAGCTCTATTCATTACTAATTACGTCATGCAGCGGTAAACAATGGGCGGTGATAAGCTTAGGGCCATTAGTGGTTAAGTAAAACTACAATGGTATTTTAAATAAGTCATTTTATTGGTAAAATAACACTCAAATAAACTACATAATTTTAAATCGTTGTGTAAAGTATTTGCTCCAAAATGTACCAGGAAATCATTCAGTGACTTATTGTTATAAATATAATACAGATACATTATACAGTATTCTCCACAAACCATGGTATAATCATTTTGTACTCTAGCTATATTATATGACCATATTCTACAATTTCTCTCTAGAAACTTTCGGTGATATCCTTGTGGAGACCGACCATATGAATCAAAGTATTGTCCAATACGTTGTTTATCAATATGTATGGCGATCCAATGGGAACCTGGTTTATTATCAGCGTCCAAATTGCTCACGATATAGCATGGAACTGGAACATGTATCGGTAATCGGTTTGCCGCGTAAACATTATTTTCAATGTTTGCATCAATTTTTTTCAAACATTTCTGTATGTCTAAAGTATCCATGAATACTGTTTAGGTATGGTGATCTTATCTGCTGTAGCGGTTGAGTATTAATGTGCACCATCTTAACCAAACTTGCTATAAATCATGATATTTAAAGCTGATATCAATATCATCATATTATATGAGGGAGAAAAAATAAACGTTTTTGTAGTACATTTTTTATTCAATACACATATAAGATATACAAACAAATACCTATGAATAATATACTTAACTACTATAGTCTACTGAAATATTGCGATTTTTATCTATTTCTATAACATTATCGAATTCTGCATAAACAACGCAATTGATCGTTTGAGTCAGAGCAGATTCAAAGCGAACTTCTAATCTAACACTACCATGTCTAATTAGATTCCAATGACTAGATGAATTGGCTGACAAATCAGGTGTGAGATCAAATGCTAGCAAACAATAACCTTTCGAATACTTATCGTGAGATATCCCATTACCTTCGTTAAGAAAATGTATTCCTGTTCCTGAGAATAATGTGTGATACGTTGTGGTAAAAATATTATTATCAAAAGATGGTTGTAAAGCTTTTGAAGGAATTTGTTGACCGTCAATATATAAACAAAAGGAATTCATTTTATAGTTCTCAAAATTATATGGATTTTTAGACAAACAACCATTAAATGCTGCATTATTTACAAATCCAACTATACATCTCTTGGGTACTTGCCCCAAAAATATATCGTGTATCGTGAGAACTTTTACTTCGGCTCGAGTTATGGGATATTTTGCAGTAGTGGTGGCTAAGACTTTTTGATGGGCAAGTAAGACGGATGGGTTAATTTTTGTCCTTCGAACAAGGAGAGTCGCATCTGTTATTTTAATTTTGTATTTAACATCATCTGTTGGGGCCATCAAGTTAAATGTTTCACGTGATCTAACCAATTTAATACACATCTCAACACCATTAATTAAAAACTTTTCTTGATTGAATATGTCACCATGAAGGTGTCCTATCATTTCGAATTCCTTACTTTCTGAAACTAATTGTTGTCTTTTAGTAAAACCTGAATTTTTGTCATCGGTTGAGTCCATTTTACCAGCTGTATCTTCGTACCAAAGGCTACACGTTAAATGAGATTCTTTAGCATTGGGTGAGTAATTCAAAAGAGTTTCAATGTAAGCTCGATAAGCATATGTATTATTTGAGTTGAGTAAAAACTGAATGAAGCCAATTGTTTACAGGTGCTACAACAGTTGAAGCTGCCAGTTTTGAAGAATCCTCATTTAATATTTTTGCTTTTAAATGAATCAGAGTGTGAGATAAGTCTATATAATCATCACCAGTTCCAGGGACTTGAAATTCTATGGGGCCATCGTCAGCTAAAGATGATATTGGTTTGTAGTGCACCCACATTCCACTTTCTATGCTTGTTTGTGTTGATGGTAAAGCAAACAAATCTAATTCAGATTTTATACATTCACAGGAGTGACTATGTAAGAAAGACATAGTTTTTAAATTTATGAAAATATATCTGCTTGATATTGACGAGTTGATTTTTTACTCTTAACACCTCTTCCTTTACCGTTCGATGAACGAATGACTGGTTCAAGACGTTTTCTTTTAGTTATATATCCTGAACCAGTCATGTTTAATTTATCAATTTTTTGATCTGCCCTTCTTTTCAAATTTGAACTAATTTCCTTAAGTCGTGATTTTATTGATTCATCCAGGGGCCGTGCACGTGCCATATCAGATAGAAGTCCAACACCAGCACTCATAGCTTCCTTTCCGATCGCTTTAGCACCACTAGAAAGCAAAGGTAAGACAGATCGAAATAACCCTCCCAAAAAGCCCCCAATGCCATGTCCGCGTTGATAAGGAGCTCCTTTGTAGACGACTCCTATTCCAGAACCAGCTTGGTGGGTATAATAATGTTCGTACGGGCAATCCATGTTATTGCGAGTATACATTATAATTTTCTAAAGTGTAGTTTAATACACACTGTTCCAAACTGGAATGGTATTTTTTGACTGGTGTTTGATCTTATATCTATTTCAATTGTATCGAATTCTCTGCGCATGACTGGTAAGTAGTGAGGAGGGGAAAACACGTGCATTTTATTTGCTCCGTATATATATTTTGAAGGATCTAGTGGTATAATTCTTAGTAAAGGGGTCATAACATCCCCAACAATCTGTGGGTCCACTATATCACAATAAACAAACAGTTGTGATGGTAATCCCAGATGTAAGTTTGCAGGGCGTTTGCCAAACATCTTTTCCACAAAATTTCTATTTGGTTCAAACCCTAATTGAATACCTAACTGAGGTGATAGTGTCAAGGATATAATTCAATCATCTGCAATTGTCACAGATACAAATTTGGATATTTCATCGTAACGAAAGGTAAATTTTTCTCTTATATTATTTAAAGCTGTTAAAATGTGATCAATATTATCATAGTTGGTAGCGGGAATGTGTTTTTTATAGTGAACAATGGAAGGATATTTTTCATTTGGCATTAGCATTTTCTTAGTAATATAAACAATATTTTCATGTTCTTGAACAGTAAACATTGTACATGGATATTGAAATTCAACAACACCAACAGTCCATTCCCCTTCTAATTTAATTGATTTTGGTAATTTTGTTGAAAACCTTGTCGTCATATTATCTGGAAAATATTCCATTGAACTGTTGCTTAGTAATGTTAAATAAAAACTTCCTTTCATTATATCTGCTTTAAATCAGATACCAAAACCCAACTATTAAATTTATCAGGATAACCTTTCCACTTGACAAGCACCTGCTTTCTGCTACCAGAATATCGAGAAGTTATTATTTTATCTATTTTGTGGTCTGAAGTGGGGCTAGGTGGAGTAACTTTTTGTAATTCTCTTTCATAAAAAGTACCTTCTATATCTTCATTTTGTAAATCTTTTAAGGTGTACACAACCCAAGGCGATCTAGGGATTACAGTTGAAACAATAAAAATTTCATCACTCCAGTTAGATTCGTACCCCTTTTGGAAGATATGTTTGTATTTTGTGATTCTAACGTGATCACCCACGTGAAACTTTGGTAATGAGATATCTCCTGATGACCTTTTATTTTCTCGAGCATACAAATTGTTCCAAACAGTCATAATGTTACTAGAACTTACATTACATGGAGGCATTTTAATACTTGAATGAAAACTATGGTTATATGCATATAATAAATCTTGTAAAATATTTATATATCTGTATGTATTTTTATATGTAAAGTAGCGCCACATTTTTGACTTGAGTGTTCTTTGAAATCTTTCTACAATACTAGCCTTTATATCAGGATTATTTGTCGTATAATAATTAATATTTTTACTCTTAAAATATTGACGAACATCTTTGGAAACAAACTCAGTACCCTTATCAGACTGTATGTGAGTTGGAACTGTATGAGCTTCCTCAAAAATACTCTCAAAACATGTTTTGATTGTTAAAGAATTTTTATTTTTCATAGGTCTCGCATAAGCATACTTACTAAATACATCAATAACACACAATATATAGTTATAACCATCATTATATTTACAATATGTTCGCATGTCACTTAAATCAGCTTGCCACAGTTTATTAAGATCAGATACGATATATTTGTTTCGAGGAAACTTTTTGTAAACCGGTTTATGAAGTGTGTACGTTTCTTGTGATTGCAACCATTTCTTGACATCATTTCTATTCAATTTTCCTTCCATAGCTTTTACAAGTTTGTCAATACTGCTGTAACCAGCAGGGTGTGATGCATCATAATAAATATTGTGAATTTCTAGTAATTTTTCCCAATCAATTTTCTTTTTTATTTTTTTAATATACTTGTTTTCAGATGCAGATGTAGAATGTTCCACACCACCAGATATTTCACCAAAATCTATCAACTGAAGTTGGTTAATATACTCACTTCTCTTCGGATTACCAATATAAGTGAGTGGAACTTTTAAATCCTTCAAAGCTTTAGCAAATTTTTCCCATCCTATTGGATCACTTCAACTTTCAATGGTCTCAATGAATCATTGACTAAATCTACAATATTGCTACCATTTATTTTGTTATTATCCACTAGTACTGTACCATCATCATCCCAGTGTACTTTGTTTTGATTTGTTAATAGGAAGTTTAATAATGACTCACCTTTATTAATGTAAGATTTAGGTATTAAACTTAATATTTGTTGTTTTGAGTATATAGATGTATTTTGAACCGTGTCGCTTTCTTTGTGTCTATCTTCTTCTTCATTCGATGTCTGATCAACAATTGGTTCTTTGTTGTTTGGGCCACTACTTTTATCATATTGTTCTTTTTTCAAAAGTGTTTCAGATAAATCCATATTTGAGGTTATTATTGGGAGTTGATAAGGCTGACGATCTTCTCCAGTGAAGTGCAAATACCTTTGTAATGTTTGTAAGTATAAAATCCATTTTTTTCTGTCTTCATCGTTACTTTTAATAATATTTTGCATTTCAGCATCTAATCGTGATTTAGGATTTTCGTGAGCCTCGTTTCTTTCGTTTATTTTATCAATCAAACTTGGTTCCACCAGCAACATTTTCTTAGCGTGTTCCATTTTAAACAAGACCACTAACTAATCCACTTAATATGGAACCTAAAATAATAGGAAGAAATGCACCACCTTTTTGAACAATTATATTTTTTCTAACTTTGGTTGTAGTTTTACGAACAAGCTTTCGGAGTAATGTTATATATTGTTTTAAAGATTTTTTATCCTTTTCTTTTAATGGGACTTTGCCTTGTAGCACATTATGAATACACTCACATATACAATTTATTTCATCTTCATCACATGATTTTAATAAAGCTTTTTGATACTTTGGTTTTAAAGTGTGCAGTGCGACGAGCAGCTCTTTATGCGTCTTTAAGCTTCCCAGCATTATTTGTAAATGATAGAAATTTGTTGGTTCTTGTCGTATTTAAACCCTCTTTTCGGTACATAAACTGAACAGTTTTTGTCAGTTGGGAATATATTTGTCTTAAAACGACACGTGTCATTTTATCTTGTTTGAGATCTATCATCAAATAACCATGTGCCTCTGTCGTTGCATCTTTGTAAGCTTCTTGAACAAATTTAACATTATCAGGTGAGACTTGACGAGCTAAATATCGAATTTGTGTTTTATCGCGGGGGTTCTTAAAATAAATTATATAGCTCGAATTTAAAGAAATATCTCTTTGACCTTTTCCTTGATGAAACAGATTTTGAGTTATATAAAATACGCTTAAATTTCTGTGGTGACTACCTTTTGTAAACATATCCACAATGCGACCATCAGATTCTCTCATCAGATCATCTATTATAATCAAATTGGCTTCCTTACCATTGAACATGTTTAAGTCAGGTAATCCTTGAAAGTAGTTGACATTTTTCAAATTATATAAAGGTTGCATCTCATCAAAACACCATGTTATTTGGGAAAAAGATGTGTTACATATTTCTTTCACATTATTAATAAATTTCGTAACAAAATTTGATTTTCCACAACCACTAGGTCCTGCAACTATTGCAGTAAATGGATGAATAAAATGTTTCATTTTTCCTTACGTGTGGATAAGATGAGGTTCAAGAAAACAATAAGTTTTTTTTTCTTTTAAAACTATTTTATTGGTTCTTAAACAAAACATTACAATGATACAATATAGGTAAAAAATAAAAGTATATACATCTAAAACCATCTCAAACATTGTACAAACTTACACAACTATTTACAATAATACAATATAGGTAAAAAACTAAAGTAAATAGGTACATCTAAAACCATCTCAAACATTGTACAAACTTACACAACTATATATACAAAATTTTGTTAACAATGACTAGTATTAATAATTAATAATTGAACTTATTGAATAAATTATTATTTATCCTAATTTATAATGACCCCAAGCTAATGTATCAACATTATTAGGTAAAATATGTCGTTTCGTATCGTTATATGACAAAGATATTTTATTTACACGTTGAGTAACAAGGTTATGTTTTATAGATCTAAATCTAAACATCGTTGAATATTCAATTGTTTTGTTAAAAAGACATGACTTATAATTTTCTATTTTCATTTTCTTAGTGACACATTTGTTTACCCCTTTAGCCTTAGCTATAAATTTATCGTCTACTTCTAATGCATACATTTTTGATCTTAGGCCTACAAATTCTTTAAAAATTTTACCATTATTCTCATCTTTAAAATAACCTAACTTTTTTTTATTAATTTTTGGATAACCAAATATATTATTATCTTCGTAATCAGATGTAAGCGTAATGTAAATCAGGTTTAATATCATTATAAAAATTTTCACAAAAAATTTGATATATCAAGCTATCGGTATCGGTATATAATAATTTTATTTTACCTGGAAACTTTGTTAACATATAATTATAATGAAAATCGTACATGAGTGTTTTAGAAATATCTAAAATACAGAAACCTAAATATATAGGTTTATTTTGAATAACCTTAGTTTTACGTAATTGTATTGCAATTAAATTATTTGAAAAAATAGCTGAACTATGAAACTCTGGTTTAGCAATTAAATCCCTCGCACCGAGGACTTTGCCTCGATTTTCCCAATGACTTAATAATTTTACATTTACACGTTTTTCAACATTTTCCATCGTCTTTCCAAAAACTGAATTATTCATTAGTTTATAGAAATCCTTTTCAAAATCAGATTTAGCCGATTGCCGTAATTTTGTATTTATGTCTATATATTGTTGTAACCATGCACTTTGTTTAAACTTTAAAATTCTATGAATTTTTGTTAATTTTATACCCATTTCAATGCATTGTCTTAAATTTCTGTAATGTATTATGTATTTAGTTTTGTTGTAAAGGTTTGGCACTAACTTAATATCCTTAGAGTTACCAATACATATGTTTTCGGGACACAAAGGCAAATCTGAATGCATATCATGTAGTTCAATGGGGTATTGTAAATCTACCTCTAATATAAACCCACATTCTGAGTCATCAGGAACATTGTAGTCTGTATTCAAGCTTACCCATTCAAAACCCCCAAACGGAAGATATTGCGACATAGCCCACCCGTAAAGATTATTAGCATCAAAATATGTTAAAAAAGATGTTGGTTTATCTTTATTATATTCTTGCATGTATTTATTATTAGCTTTAGCATAACGATTACTACATTGAGATATAACCCCACGAATTCCCGATTTCACAAATGCTATTTGATCGAATTCTGTAAGTAATTCTAATTTAATTTTCGTGCATTTTAACATAGCATCCCAACTTAACCCAGGGGCTGTATAGTAATGAGTAGGGTCTAATCCATAAGTTTGCAAACATAAGGTTCTAAAATTTTCAAATACATCAGTTAATAATAAAACATCGGTTTTAAGATATAAGTTAGAATAATCCAACATATCTTTACAATTAAAATATTGCCAAACATCTCTAGCATGATTGTATTCGTCGTCAGAAATATGTGAATCAGTTAAAGAACTGTAAAAATTATCTTTACTAGGGAGTGATGAAAGTTTAAGGGAATCATAAGATGTCATAAATTCGTATGGATAAACTCCTTTCCTTCTTAAACGTTTGAAATCGTCATAGTTAGGAAAATTATAATTTAATGTTTCAAGTTGTTTTTCATTTAAATTTCTAGCTAATTGATCTAGACTACATGGTAAAAATTTTAGTGAATCTATAAACCTCAATTCAACTTTTCGATTGTTTACATTAATTTTTTTTGAGAACGAGATATATTTTTCCTTTGTTTGAGGGATTATATTTATTTCTCCTTCTAGAGTATTTAATGCATGAACAATAAAATGAGAATCGTAATTACTAAGGTTATGCAAAATAATCGGAATATGACCAGGGTTTCGAAACTTAGTTTTACAAATATCGTGTGCAAAACCTATGAAATTTCCTGTATGCGTATTAAAACATAGTTCATATTCACCATTTAAACTAGACTGGCATATGAAGCATTCTTTTTCGTTTAAAATCCTTTCGTTTTCTTGGTCGGTTAGGGGTTTCTGATTTTTAACGAAAGTGTTTTTTGTACAAATATTTTTTATGTCTTCATACAACCGATTCATAAATACTCGTGTACAATTTGGACCACTGTATGTTACATATTTTGATAGCTTATCATCATATGAACATTTTATGTAGTAACCAAAACTGTAAACTTCATGTTTATGAGTGTTAAGGTTTTGATGGATTGTTTGAGCAGGATTCAATTGGATTTAGGAAAGCTTCAAAATCAGCATATATTACGAAAGGTATTTTTAACGCCCTATTAAATTTATCAAATTTTAATATATTATTTGGAACAGGTTTACCGAACCAGTCTTTACCAGTTGTGACACCGCTTGGTATTTCGGTTTTTACATGGGAACAATCGTTTAGCTGATGATTGCATAACCTTTCTTGCGTTGGAAAGTGTAATAAACATCCATCACAAATGTAAACTGCATGTTCTTGATTGGAAATTTGACTACTTACCAAACGTGACAAATTTTTGATATAGCAAAAATGATTAATATTACCACATGAAAAAAATAATAAATTAACATGACTAGTTTTTCTAGATTTAGTTAAAAATAACGGCCCCACTACACTATGCTTTTTTGTTTTGATGTCATATTCTAATCCAAAAACGTTTATACTAATATCGTTCAATCTTTCAATTTTTGATATATATCACACATTTTAACCGGAAAAGATACTCCTGTAAAGTTTAGTTTATTTGAGTGCACCATGTAAGATGAAACTCTATCCGAATTTTTGGTAACTGGGTATAATGCTGAAAGCAAAGCCCATTTAAAACACAAACTATCATCATTCTTTACATTAATTACCGCTTTTTTAAGTTTAATGTCTCTAGGTAATTCAATATATGATTTCCCACGTAACGGATCAAATTTATTTACATTCATATCTAAACTATTAATTTTTTTAAGACTCCAACCAAAACATTACCAAAAGTTGATTCAACGACTATTACATTTTCTAAAGTACTATGCGATTTTGTAACGTTCTTTTATGAAGATTACTTTTTAAATGGTTTGCGAAATACCTTTTACGAACTAATATTTGACAAAAAGAACAGTTCATCATTTCATCACTCACACTGTTAGATCCGGTTGACGATGTAGATGCCCCATCTTCATATCTCGCTCTTTTTGCGCTAGTAGCGTTTTCCTGATGCATTTTTCTACTTAATTCTCCTCCGGTCTGAAGAGTAGAGTCACTGGAAAGACAAAATATTTTTTTATAAGTTTGGAGTGAACCCTATTAATGTAGTAAATATTATTTTAAAGTAACATATTACAATAACACTTACTTGATATTTGTTTCAACCTTTTCACATAAGTTGTAGAGATCTTCGTTAAAAACATCGTCAAACACACCAGATGTCTCCACTTTTTCACAAATTTTGCATAGTTCGTCTTCAAAGTCACTCATATTTTCTGTGTCTATAGACGTGCAAAAGAAAGTACTGACACAAACTTCACTGTTCTCCATTGTTGATTTAGAAAAGAGTAACAACCAGTTACAATGTACAAAGTCGAATGATATTTTTCACACTTTTACACAGGTTTAAATAAATGTAGAGCAGGTACTTAGCTAAATTATTAAAAAATAGGCTTACATTTTTACACTAATGCCTTAACTAAAGCTCAAAAATTTTAATGTGACTCGTTAATTGTTTTTAAAATTGTATTTCTTACAATTCTCTGCGCTTGCAATGTCCTTTGTTATGTTATAAACAAGTTTCTTCGTTTCTTTGTAAATGTCATTAGCATCATTGGTGTAGTATTTTAATTTGTAATCGGCATATTTCCATTGTTGTTCAGTTGGAACTTTTTCTATTTTACTCAAATTAAATATCTCAATTTTTATAATATGCGTTGCGTGTAAGTTATCGTCAGCATTGGTTGAAATAAAAATATTGCCATCTTTGTGGGCTCGCGACACCGTTGATGACATCTTTTTTGTCTGCTTACACTTTTTGATTTCAAAAAGTGTATCTAGGTTGTCTTCCGATTTAACTCTTTTCAATGTTTTTGGTAGTTTGTGAGTTATGTTATCTTGACTTTCTTCGTCGTTAGAAAACGAATAATAATAATGTTTAAAAGTATTTTCTTCGGTGTTAAATGAAGCCTGCAACAACAATAACAAATGCTTAATATACATCCTAATATTATAAATGTGAAAGTTTGTGAAAATGGATGGATATTTGTTACTCTTTCACACAAAACCTACTTAACAGATTTGGATGAAATTCGGTATGGTAGTTGTTAATGCACTGGATTAAAACATACAATACTTTTTACCCCGAAAAAAAATTTACAGTGTCCCCGTGGGGTACTGTATTTGCGCAAATGGAGCAGCGGGCAAGTATATTAATAAGTATAATACTTTACTAAACAATGAAAATATATTATAACACTCACCTCCATAGTAGTTGTAGAGCACTTGTCACACAAACTTGTACAAAAAATAACAACTTCACCACACGATGACCGACTGTGACAATACTTAAAACTTTCGGCCATTATATACCAAAACTTGTGGAATGATAATTGCATTTCAACACAACTGTTATCGTTAGGTTAATGGAGGCACACATTCCGTCCCTAACTATCGCTAAAAATTATTCCATTGATGACAGATTTGTACCTGTTGAGCAAGTTAGAACTTGCACATCGAAATTTTTAATATAGATTGAAATGATTGGACATCTTCATGGCGATATATTCAACCAGGAAAATATTTTAATTTGTTCGATTTAACACCTTCATGGTGACATATTCAATCAAGAAAAGTTTTTAATTAATGGTGTTGAGATGTGTATTAAATTGGTTAGATCACGTGAAACATTTAACTTGATGGCCCCAACAGATGATGTTAAATACAAAATTAAAATAACAGATGCGACTCTCCTTGTTCGAAGGACAAAAATTAACCCATCCGTCTTACTTGCCCATCAAAAAGTCTTAGCCACCACTACTGCAAAATATCCCATAACTCGAGCCGAAGTAAAAGTTCTCACGATACACGATATATTTTTGGGGCAAGTACCCAAGAGATGTATAGTTGGATTTGTAAATAATGCAGCATTTAATGGTTGTTTGTCTAAAAATCCATATAATTTTGAGAACTATAAAATGAATTCCTTTTGTTTATATATTGACGGTCAACAAATTCCTTCAAAAGCTTTACAACCATCTTTTGATAATAATATTTTTACCACAACGTATCACACATTATTCTCAGGAACAGGAATACATTTTCTTAACGAAGGTAATGGGATATCTCACGATAAGTATTCGAAAGGTTATTGTTTGCTAGCATTTGATCTCACACCTGATTTGTCAGCCAATTCATCTAGTCATTGGAATCTAATTAGACATGGTAGTGTTAGATTAGAAGTTCGCTTTGAATCTGCTCTGACTCAAACGATCAATTGCGTTGTTTATGCAGAATTCGATAATGTTATAGAAATAGATAAAAATCGCAATATTTCAGTAGACTATAGTAGTTAAGTATATTATTCATAGGTATTTGTTTGTATATCTTATATGTGTATTGAATAAAAAATGTACTACAAAAACGTTTATTTTTTCTCCCTCATATAATATGATGATATTGATATCAGCTTTAAATATCATGATTTATAGCAAGTTTGGTTAAGATGGTACACATTAATACTCAACCGCTACAGCAGATAAGATCACCATACCTAAACAGTATTCATGGATACTTTAGACATACAGAAATGTTTGAAAAAAATTGATGCAAACATTGAAAATAATGTTTACGCGGCAAACCGATTACCGATACATGTTCCAGTTCCATGCTATATCGTGAGCAATTTGGACGCTGATAATAAACCAGGTTCCCATTGGATCGCCATACATATTGATAAACAACGTATTGGACAATACTTTGATTCATATGGTCGGTCTCCACAAGGATATCACCGAAAGTTTCTAGAGAGAAATTGTAGAATATGGTCATATAATATAGCTAGAGTACAAAATGATTATACCATGGTTTGTGGAGAATACTGTATAATGTATCTGTATTATATTTATAACAATAAGTCACTGAATGATTTCCTGGTACATTTTGGAGCAAATACTTTACACAACGATTTAAAATTATGTAGTTTATTTGAGTGTTATTTTACCAATAAAATGACTTATTTAAAATACCATTGTAGTTTCACTTAACCACTAATGGCCCTAAGCTTATCACCGCCCATTGTTTACCGCTGCATGACGTAATTAGTAATGAATAGAGCTTAATGAGCCTAGTAATTGCAAAAGTCTATCTTTGTAACCGTTAGAGATATTGAAAAGCGGATAAGCGCAATCGATCGGGCATGGGCAAAAACCCCCAATTTGACACAAATTTTTTTTTTTTTTTTTTTTTTTTTTTTTTTTTTTTTTTTTTTTTTTTTTTTTTTACAACCGGGGAATACCTACTACTTGCATACTTCTTTCGCTTCATCCACTTTCATTCTTACCATTCATTCCTCCTCTTACATTCAACGTAGCCAAGCGTCTCTCCATGGTCCGCTTTTCGCCTCCGCGAGAAACGAGACGTGATGGGTGGCGAACCACATCGCCGCCATTTTGGATAATTAAATTATTTTTGGTTATCCATTGCGTTTCCACGGATTGGTGGAGAGGGTAGGAATAGGGAAAGGGAAGGATAGGTGGTGTGGAAAGGAAGATTGGTAAGTTAGAGTGGGAAGTAGGGAATGTAGGATATTACCGCCCAGGAGGGCAAGGGATAGGACAGTAATAGCTAGGGAAGCCGGGGTCGCATACCCGTATACTATACCACAACTACCGGACAGGTAAGTTGGGATGAGTATCCCATGACATTATTATCAATAGATATTATGTTGTATTTAATTGGTATTTTATACATCCTACATTCCTACTACGTAATATCCTACATTCCTATTTGCCACTCTAACTTACCAATCTTCCTTTCCACACCACCTATCTCTTCTGTGCCACCTATGCTTCCCTCTCCCTATTCCTACCCTCACCGCCAATCCATGGGAACGCAATGGATAATCATAAAAATAATTTAATTATCCAAAATGGCGGTGATGTAGTTCGCCATTCATCACGTCAGATCGTTCTCGCGGAGGCGAAAAGTGGCCCATGGAGACCCGCTTCGCTACGTTGAATGTAAGAGGAGGAATGGATGGTAAGATTGAAAGTGGACGAAGCGAAACAAGTATGTAAGGATCGTAGCAAGTGGAAAGAACTGCCTACCCCTACGGGAAAGAGGCGTGATTATATATGTATATAATATATATGTATTTTATATATTTTTGGAGTAATTTCAGCATTTTATGCTACCTAAAATAATTTATTCGAGTTATTTGTTCCCTGGATTCAAAAGCATTGAAACGAACTTCAATCTTCAGTGTGATAAAATATTTAGGTAGTATTATTGCTTAAATATTCTAAACACTAATCATCACTAATTTTCAAATAATTTGTCGCCATGTTTTGAAGAAAAAAAAAAAAAAAAACAACAACTATACAATAGCAGACAACCTTAATCACATAAATAGATTTTTGAGTGTGTTTTAATTAATAATAGCTCACCAAACCTTATGAAATAAATTTGATTTAAATGTTCCGAAGTGTTCCGTACAATTCACGTCTTTTTAACCCCCGACGCAAAAAGAGGGGTGTTATAAGTTTGACGTGTCTGTCTGTCTGTGTGTGTGTGTGTCTGTCTGTCTGTCTGTGGCATCATAGCTCCCGAACGGATGAAGCGATTTCAATTTAGTTTCTTTTGTATTAAAGGTGACTTACATGCGAGTGTTCTTAGACATGTTTGATGAAAATCGGTTGAGCCGTTTAAAAGTTGTGGGGGGTGAAAGCGGGGAAGAATAACCGAATGTGCAAATATACTCGAGTGGGGTCTCAAATGAAAGCGCACTGAAAGACAATATTGATGACTTAATCGAGAGTGTTTGTAGCTTCGTTTGATGAGAAAATTGGTGGTGGGAAGATCAGCCGTTTGAAGATGATCAGCTCTTTTCTAGTTGATGAGGGGATCTAACTAACTTTCCAATGTCCGATCGATTCGAAATTTGGTACCGTGTTACTTCAACGATATTCAAAGAACATGGTAAGGTAACCATGACCTGATCAGCCATTTGAAGATGATCAGCTCTTTTCTATTTGATGAGGGGATCTGACTAACTTTCTTATGTCTGATCGATTCGAAATTTGGTACCGTGTTACTTCAACGAGATTAGCCGTTTGAGATCATCTTTTCTTTATTAGTTGGTGAGGGGATCTGACTATCGTCCATATGTCCTATCGATTCGAAATTTGGAACCATGTTAGGTACTTCATTGATGTTGAAAGTATGTATATGTTAAGGTAACCATTATTTATACCTACTTTAAAAAGGATAAAATAAAAGTAAAATTAAAAATTTTAAAAACCCCCCGACACAAAAAATAAACTCTAAAAAATAAAAAATAATATTTTAAACCTATTATAATTATATTATCACATATAATATTATGTAAGTTGAAATATTTTTATTTTCCAATCGTCGTCTCGTCGGGGGACCGCTATGTGAGAAAAACAGGTGTAGTCGCAGAATGAACAAAAGAATTTATTTCGAAAAAAATTCGCTCATACCTAAATGTAATTCGTAATAATTCATTAGCTGTTGTTGTAAAAAATACTTTATAAACTTTAGCGGTCCCCCGACGAGGCGACGATTAGAAAATAAAAATATTTCAACTTACATAATATTATATCTACACTAATATTATAAAGAGGAAAACTTTGTTTGTATGTTTGTTTGTTTGTTTGTTTGTTTGTTTGTTTATTTGTTTGTTTGTTTGTTTGTTTGTAATTAATAGGCTCAAAAAGTACTGGACCGATTTCAAAAATTCTTTCACCATTCGAAAGCTACATTATCCACGAGTAACATAGGCTAAATTTTATTTTGAAAAAAAAAAATAGGGTTCCGTAAGATATTTGGGGGTTTCGGACACAAGGTGTAAAAAATCAACCAGAAAAGTTACTTATTTTGCGTACGCTGCCTAAACTATTAGAGATAGAACCATAAAATGTTCTAATTAATTGTAGATCGTATAAATATCTACAAAAAAGTCCGCGACACACTATACCTATCTATGTCGAGTGAGGCACAACAACCATTTTTTATTTAGAAATCTTGAATTTTTTTTGGACTATATTTAAACGCGTTTATTTTACTCATGCTATTAATCCTTATCAAAATAAATTATTTCATCACTAAGAACAGTTTATGTAGATAATATTTGGTCTTTGAATGATTAAAATTGGACGTTTGGTTTTGAAGTTATGGCGAAATTAAAATATTACGATTTCTGCTGCACGGCCCGTTGCGAAGTGGGTGTCACCAAGGCGGGGGCGGGGTAATTTTTTTTTTGTTTTGTGTTTGTTGTAACTATGGCAAAGAATATAATATATTACTAACGTAACTGTTGTGGATAGAATTAAGTTTTATTGTAAATAGGCTTAATTTGTATATTTGTTTGTAAATAGTACAGTTTCAGTAGGATAAGAATCACTGAAATGTATTAGAATAGGCTAGGATACGTGTATGTAAGTTATTTTGCATAATATCGACAGAATATGTCCGATACATTTTGTAAATATTGTACATAATTTGCATTGTATCGAGTCGATAGGTCCTAGGTCACTTTTTTGTACTGTTAAGGATCAGAGGGGCCTATCCGATCACCGCGGGCGAATATGTGTGCGCGGAAAAGAGACGCACCTCGCGGTGAGGGATAGCATGATCCGCGGCGCGGGGGGTCACGAACTCGTAACCTCGCGGGGCCTCTTTGATTCTGGCTATAAATATAGAGCCGGATTCCGGGTTCTTCACTGTGTGTCGAAGCAGTCACGAGTCTGGAAGAAGAAGACTCCCGAAGAAACCCAGGAAAAATAGTGAATAGTAATAGTGAAAGTAGTGCTAGTATAGTGAAAAGTGAATACTGTGCTACGGGGAAATTGTATGGGGAAAATAAACGAACGGGTTTCAATCGTGTAATGGTCGTTTCAATCGAAATTTCCCCAGAGCTATCGAGGCGGTCCACGAACGTAATATACGGCGTACCTGGAACGGAGGGTGCGTTGTATTAGGCCAGATAGTGGCCCCCCGGACAGTGTCTGGCTGCCGTGCTGGATACTGCAACATCGTGGACTGTGGAAAAGTGAATATAAGTGGCCTCCGAGCTGAGTCGTGGGTTCTGAGGGCCACTACATTTCTGGTCCTTCTCGGCCGGATACGCTGTCTTGCCAGTGACAGTATTCTGGTCCAACGTGTTGGCCCCACGGTCGGATCGTGAGTACCGTGTGGGTGAAAAAGTGCTGTGTGTTCCTGCCCTGCCCGATCGGCTCCCGGTTCAGTGCGTGTTGGAGTCTCGGCCCAGAAGGGGTATCGGGTCCAACGAACTCGGGAAGTGGAGGAGCCTACGTCTACGTGTTCGTCGTGAACCTTCGCCGTGGTACGTCGAGTGGAATCGTCTCCAGGTGGGCCAAGTGGGTCTGCAAGCTTCCGCCGCGTGCATCGAGTCACCGGGGAAGGTCGTATCATCGGGTCGTCGTGTCTTCACGTCGGACAAGTACGTCGCGCGCACGTCGTCGCTACGTACGGACAGTACCGTGAGTCACTGAACTTTTTCATACTCAGTGAAAGTGTAAAGTGTTTTGTGAACATTAAGTGTTTAAAGACTCTTTAAGTACTTAGTTTTAGTAAACCCCTGTATATATTAATGTAAGGTCAGGCCAATTAAGTGCCTGCGAAAAATCTTATAGCAATATTTCATTTGTGTTTTTGCCTTCGAGCAAAGACAGGGGTTATTAAATGCCTGTAGAAATTTAATAGCAATTTCTCATTTGTGCATTTTTGCCTTCACAATAGGGAAGGCGTTCCCAACTGATAGGGGAACATAAATTTAAGTTTAAATTTAATTTAAATTTGAATTTCGAATTATTTCTCGTAAATATTTTTTGAATTATTCTTTAATTGTCTTTACATTTTAAATTTTAATTTTAAATTTAATCTGTACATATTGTTGCTTGTTTTTTGTTTTTTGTTTTGTTGTGTAAATATTAGGTTAAGTCTTGACAATGGTAGTAACCAGAAGCCAAGCTGACGCACCAGAGATAGTTGAAAGGAATCGTACCGAAATGGAACGTCTACGGTTTCATGATCCGCCAGCATCCCCGTCTGTACGCACAAAGGCATACACTACGGAGCCTACGGAAGCAGGCACATCGCAGCTGCTCATGCAAGAACGTCCAAGGGTTCGTTCGACAACGGGATCACATGTGTCCACAATGAGCGCCGTCACTCGTGTGAAGATGGCTGAATTGAAAGCTGCAGAAAAACTAGCCGAGATTAAAAAGAAGGAACTCGAGCTGGAAAAACAATTGGTGCAGAAGCGATTGGAGGCCGAAGTATCTGCCATTCAAGACGAGGTTAGCATCCACGATGAGGATCGCAACAGTCACACAAGGGTGACAGAATGGTTGAAGTCTACCGAGGCAGAGCCAAGGGAGGAAGCTGTTCAAGTGGAGCAGCCCCAACCAGTGCAGCAAGGCCCAACGGAAAAGGGAGACATTCAACGGCTGGCAGAGGCCATCGAGAAAATGGCACGGCCGCGAACTCATAGGATGGATCTACCTACCTTTTCGGGACTAATCACGGAGTGGCTTCCATTTAAGGCGGCCTACAATGAAAGTACAAGTATGTACCAAGTCCCAG
Organism: Glaucopsyche alexis; assembly: GCA_905404095.1. Classification (NCBI taxonomy): domain Eukaryota; kingdom Metazoa; phylum Arthropoda; class Insecta; order Lepidoptera; family Lycaenidae; genus Glaucopsyche; species Glaucopsyche alexis. The sequence goes on from FR990044.1 coordinate 23,569,281, forward strand.
CAGCAGAAAACTTGCAACGATTACGAACCTGCCTGAAAGGCGACGCAAGGGAAGCCGTATCGGCACTTCTGAGTACTGCGACGGATCCGGAGGTGATCATGAAGACACTGGAACAATGCTTCGGACGTCGGGAAGTGATTATCGATAAGGCAATGGAAGACCTCAAGAGGTTGCAACGGCCCACGTCGGCGGCCGGTGAGTTGAATAATTTTGCCATCAAGGTGCAAAATATTGTTTGTGTGTTGCAGAGTGTTGACAATCGACGAGGTTACCTCTACAACCCCATGTTAACCAGGGAGGTCCTGGAGAAGTTGAGTCCACACCTCAAGTCAAGGTGGTGCGACTACGCACACGAACAAGAGGGAAGTGTGCAACCCGAAATAGTACTTCTGTCACGATTTCTGATGAAGGAAGCGGACCGAGCGCTCCGATACTACTATGCACCGCAAACCAGTGCAGCGTCTGCCAGAAAGGAAGTGAGGCAGCCAGTTGGAGCAGCCGGACCGAAGAAAAAGAATGTGGTCTACAGCACTACCGAGGCCGCAAGTACCTGTCCGTGCTGTAAGAAGGGACCACACAAATTGAGCACCTGCCAGAAGTACAAAGGCATGAGTGTAAGTGCCAGGTGGGAACTAGTAAAAAAGGAAAAGCTTTGCTTCAAGTGCATCGATGAGAAGCACCGCAAAGACAAATGCAAGGCGAAGGGCTGCAACGTAAACGGCTGCAACAGGCCTCATCATCCGTCGCTTCACGTGGAACGGGGGGAGCAACAGCAGCAGCAGCCAACGGAGCCACAGCAGCAACCGCAGCAGCAGTGGCAGCGACAATCGCAAGAGGAGGTTGCGATGTCGACACAAACAGCTTCAGCTGAGAAGGTACTCCTAAAAATGTGCCCGGTGATCGTGTCCGGACCACGGGGGGAGTACACCACACATGCATTCCTGGACGAAGGAGCTACCGTCACACTCATCGATGAAGAGTTGGCGCGAGCCGTCGGTGCACAGGGTGATGCAAAACCATTAAGGTTACGTGGAGTGAACATGCAGAAGAGCGACAATGCCAGTAGAGAGGTTCACTTACATATTCGTGGATTGTTCGCAGGAAAACCGCTCGCACTCCGAGCGCGGACAGTCAAAAATTTGGACTTGCACCAGCAAGCAGTACCGTTGAACGTCGCATCGTGTCAACACTTAAGGGATCTTCGGAAAGAAGAGATTTGCTACGCAGCAGCAAAACCGATGCTACTGGTGGGGAGCGACCACTGCCAGTACATTATCAGTCAAGAAATAAGGACTGGAAAACGAAATGAGCCGGCAGCGTCCAGGACCCAACTGGGATGGGTCATCCATGGGACAATACCGCGCAGAACGATGCCTCGACAAGGGAATGCAGAAAAGGTGTTCCACGCGAGGACGGACGAAGGACTTCACGAACTAGTGGAGGAGCACTTCGCGATCGAGTCATTGGGAGTAGCAGCCAAGGCACGGGTAAGGCCAGAGGACCAACGTGCAGTGGACATCGTGACGGCTACCATCAGACCCACCGATGGAGGATACGAGGTAGGTCTACCATGGAAAGACAAAGAGAGAAGAGATGGGGTGCATTATTCACGTGCCTGACGACGAGAGCAGTCCACATCGAGTTGGTGCCATCACTATCGACGGACTCTGCTATTATGGCGTTAAGAAGAATGGCGGCGAGAAGAGGATGGCCGAAGATAATCTACTCGGACAACGCCACCAACTTCCGGGGAGCAGACAACGAGCTTCGCAACGCCTACAAGGAGTGGGGACCCGCCCTACAAGAAGAGGGTCTCCGCCACAACATGGAGTGGCGCTTCATACCTCCTGGAGCACCAAACCAGGGGGGAGCGTGGGAGCGGCTCGTGCGGTCCATTAAAACCGCACTGAGCGCCACGCTACGTGAGAAGGTCACCACGGAAGAAGTTCTTCAGACTCTGCTGCAAGAAGCAGAATTCAGCGTCAACGCTCGCCCACTTACACACGTGAGCGTTGATCCTCGCGATCCCGAGGCGCTGACACCCAACCACTTCCTGTTGGGTTCATCGATGGCCCTGCCCTCAACGGGTCCATGCAGTGAAGACGACAGGCGCACATGGCGCGCCAGCCAGGCGCTCGCCGACCACTTCTGGCGACGCTGGCTCCGCGAGTACCTACCTACGCTGGTACCTCGAGGAGAGCCGCGGCGGGACACGACGGCAGTATCCCCTGGAGACGTCGTGCTGGTCGTCGACAACACGCTACCCCGCAACGTGTGGCCGCTGGGAGTCATCGAGAAGACGTTCGCCGGTCCCGACGGAGGAGTTCGCATCGCGGAGGTGCGGACACGAACAGGAACCTTCAAGAGACCCGTGAGCAAGCTCGTGACCCTGGTAAAGAAGGAGGCTACGCAAGCTGCGCCGGGGGGAGGATGTTGTGGATAGAATTAAGTTTTATTGTAAATAGGCTTAATTTGTATATTTGTTTGTAAATAGTACAGTTTCAGTAGGATAAGAATCACTGAAATGTATTAGAATAGGCTAGGATACGTGTATGTAAGTTATTTTGCATAATATCGACAGAATATGTCCGATACATTTTGTAAATATTGTACATAATTTGCATTGTATCGAGTCGATAGGTCCTAGGTCACTTTTTTGTACTGTTAAGGATCAGAGGGGCCTATCCGATCACCGCGGGCGAATATGTGTGCGCGGAAAAGAGACGCACCTCGCGGTGAGGGATAGCATGATCCGCGGCGCGGGGGGTCACGAACTCGTAACCCCGCGGGGCCTCTTTGATTCTGGCTATAAATATAGAGCCGGATTCCGGGTTCTTCACTGTGTGTCGAAGCAGTCACGAGTCTGGAAGAAGAAGACTCCCGAAGAAACCCAGGAAAAATAGTGAATAGTAATAGTGAAAGTAGTGCTAGTATAGTGAAAAGTGAATACTGTGCTACGGGGAAATTGTATGGGGAAAATAAACGAACGGGTTTCAATCGTGTAATGGTCGTTTCAATCGAAATTTCCCCAGAGCTATCGAGGCGGTCCACGAACGTAATATACGGCGTACCTGGAACGGAGGGTGCGTTGTATTAGGCCAGATAGTGGCCCCCCGGACAGTGTCTGGCTGCCGTGCTGGATACTGCAACATCGTGGACTGTGGAAAAGTGAATATAAGTGGCCTCCGAGCTGAGTCGTGGGTTCTGAGGGCCACTACAGTAACTATGGTGGATAGATACTTGAATACCTATTTATTTAGTGTTTGTTGTATTGTTAGTGAGTATAGGTATTTCATACGATAAAAGTATACCACCTACTTATTTCATTGAGTTTTAGTAGGTACCTATATTAATTTGTTTCTGTTTGTTTTGAACTTTTGACTAAATTTCGCCCGTTTGGTAGAGGTTTAAAGACATTCTGTAGTATTAGTATCAGTACCTACTGTACCCGTGCGAAGCCGGGGCGGGTCGCTAGTGTGATAATATAATTATAATAGGTTTAAAATATTATTTTTTATTTTTTTGAGTTTATTTTTTGTGTCGGGGGGTTTTCATACATTCCACAGTTTTAGAATGGTGTTATACTCACGATGTCACGCGACCTCATGGTGCCATCGTCAGTGGCCTGGAAGTATCTCCTCAAAGGCCCTGTATCTGGGTAGTTGTCTGTTCTAGGGCAGCAAGCTATTTGAGTTCTTTTTCTGCCTTCATAACCGCAAAGCTGAAAATGAAGGTTGAAGCCCTCATTGAAGGTTTTCGGTTTTCCCGCCGCCAGACGGCACCTCGCACGTGTCAGGTCCGAAAAGATAGCATAAACACGAAAACCCTCATTAATATCTCTGCAACTTGTAAGTAAGCTGATTCACAATATTCAAGTTAACTTTTTTGTGTATGTTTGTAACTAAGTTCTAATTAGGTAGTAGGTATCTAGCTTGTATTTTTTAGACGAGTTTTTATTTCAGTCTGCGGTGATTGGATTCGATGTAATTTTTAGAATTGCTCTGATTCTAAAGCAAGGAGAAGAATAATATACTACAAACCTTAGGCTTTTCTTCGTTCTCATTCACTATTTTTTTCGCATACTCACACTCGTCAATAACTTTGCAAACACCATTTTTGCCTTCGATCGTACATACGTCACCTAAAAAAATGGTTAATTTAGTAAGTCTTACACATAACACATTAACAAAGATTAGCTAACCTCGACTGAAAGGTCCATATTGGGTCCATAAGTAAACTAAAAAGTGGTCATGTTGTGACTTGTGACTTATCTGAACTTATGACTTTTCTTTCGTTGTCAACTACCAACCAATTCCTCTGTATGTAATTAATAAATTATACATATTTTCTACTCTTTGGACCGGTGAAAATCGACACTTGTAAATCCCGCATTACTTAATATGTGGACTGAGTAATATATACGAGGGTACCAGTAGTGCGTTAGGTTAGGGTAAAAGGTAGTCTATTTACAAACATATTAGATATAACTACATTATTTAAATTAAATTTAAACAGACAAACAGATTTAAACAGCCTCCGTGGTCTAGTGGTTAGAGCATTGGCTCTTGACTCGGAGGTCGTGGGTTCGATTCCCGCATTGGAACAACAAAAAATGTTGTTTCCAAGTTTGGTTAGGACAATGCAGGCTGATCACCTGCTTGTCTGATAAGAAAGATGATCCATGCATCGGATGGGCATGTAAAAAGTCGGACCTGCGCCCGATCTCTCGTCAGTCGTGTCGGTTATCCGTCCCACTGGATTACGAGAGTAAAAGAGTAAAGGAAGAGAGAGTGCTCTTGTGTACTGCGCACCCACTTGGGCACTATAAAATTACTCCTGCGTAACTGGCCTAGTTTCAATGAAACCGGCCACCGTCGGTGAGGTGAGATCGGTGGGGAGTTATTATTATTATTATTTTTTCCTTAAATTACTTTTTATTTATTACAAGATTAAACAATTTTACAATAAAATAATAATAACTATCTACTTAAAATTATTTACAAAGAAAGAAATAAAAAAAACTAAAAAAGATAAAACTAAAGTACAAGATATGCTATAAAAATAAGAAAACCTCTAGGTCGTCCCCATCAGGCAGAGTGCCTATCAGGCTCAAAGAATTCCCTCGCTGGATGGCTATGCTAAATCTTTGAGCCAGATAGGTGCCGGCTTTGGGGTCTCGGGTGGCCTCTACGAGTTTTTTCGAAATTTCTCCGAATAGTTTGTGTGCCCCCGGACCCCATGTACTCAACTCATGTACATGGTTTCAACCCCAAACGGTTCAAATATGAGATCCCTACTAAGGTTCTCATACTTTCGCCGCTTGAGGTTTTCTGCCTGATTTGCGGCCGCACCTGCAGTACTTGAGGTGCCCTGGATATGGGACGGAGCGAGTGTATCGACGCAAGTAGCGTCCCATACAAGAGCCCGTCCCAGTCTCCAAGGGACCAGGGTCATTCCGTCTAGTCTCTTGCCATCGTCGCGCGACAGTCCAGAGGGTTCCAGCACAGCTGGTACTCCGGCAGTGACAAGCGCCCGACGAATGAGGTCGTTGAGGCAGTGATGACGGGAGATGCGACCGGCGCTTCGTGGACAGGACAGACCGTGGTGTCCGAGGAGTAACTATTATATATTATGGATAAATGACAAATAAATTAATAAGAATATTTACCTCTTTTCAAAGTGATCCCACTGCACACAAGACACAAAACAATGAAATAAAGTCTGAGCATCTCTGTCAGAGCCCAAACGACCGCGCGATGCACAATCTACGATAATAATGTCAGAGTTTAAAACTTGATTGCGCCCGCGCCGACCGCTCGGTCCTTGACTTTAAGATTCTGTGATACATAAGCTATACACAAGCTAGTTATATACAGTAAGTAGTGACGCAAAAAAAAACCCAAATAATAATCATTCAATTCTTATATACACTCAGCGGTACAGAATCTTGGCCAAACTCATAATACGCGATAAGATAACACTTTTTAACCAATTTACCGCCAAATTAAAGACAGCAAAGTAAAATGAATAAAATGTACCTACATTTTCTTATTTTATATAAACCACATAAACATAATACTAATCAAAAATCTCAAAAAAAAATCCTCCCCCCTATAGGGGGGTGTACTCATTTGTGTACAATGGCGCCTTATGGGTGCAAGCAATTTACTGTAATTTTTGTGAAAAATATATTTCTTATCAATAATTTACTATCAATATAGATTGTTTTAAAGAAATAAAACACTGTTCAATTGATTCCAAAGCTTTAAGAAGTAAATTAATCATATTTTAAGTAAAATTTGTACTGAAATTAGTCGATCTCATACATTAAAATTGAAAAAAAATCGAAAAGCGTGTTAATATTTTTACCACTTTCCTTGACGTGTGCCTCAACTCATGGCACATGAGAGCCAGGCTTTTGGACAAGCTTATTATTATGTATATGTCAAAAACCTACCTTCTTTTGCGAAAATGTATTGATTTGTCTAGGACAAAATCAAAATTCGGTAGTTTTACTGCCAACACCTATCTAGTATTATTAAATAACATTTGTTACAGCTTATGATAATAATTTTTTATTATAAATTACAAAATTATATAAAAAATAACAAAATTTATTTAAAAAAATTGCTGTACGTGTTCGGCCGTTGTACTCAATTGGGTACGGCAGAGTATTACAAACAATATACTTGCAGATATAAGTTTGTAAGCTATCAATTTATGTCTATTTTACGGATTCAGATGTATTTTATAAATTTAAATAGTGAAATTAACATAAATTGAAAATTAGGCACCGAAAAATATGACACAGTAAACTTACACGTGCAAGCGCCAAATCTATCAACTTTGTTTGTGACTAGTGACAATAATTATAAATTGATTCCTGTTTTTTTGTTAAAGTTTAAGTAAAAAATTATCCTTTTATCAGGCAACTTGTAAATAATAACTCTAATTATGAACAATTTTACTCTACACTTAAATTTGTAGGTGTACCCAATTGCGTACGGCGGCGGTAAATGGGTTAAGGGGTTCTAACTTGGATCTTATCGTGTAGGTGGGTAGAAAAAATGGTCACGTTAATCTCAAGAGGGTAATTCACTAATTTGAAGTTCATATTGGTCTGTTTTTTAAAGTTTAGTTAAATCGTGTCATTTATCCGGCGAAGTCGCAGTTTTGAATTGTGCTCTTAACATTTTGAATTTTAATTTGACAAAGATTTTTGTTGTTATTATGGTTAATAAACACCTAAGAACCTCTTAGGATTCATAAAAATGCCTTTGTCACCAAGTCAGATAGCGCAGGCAGTAGCTTTAGTGGAACAGGGGATGACTCATCGTGTAGCTACTGTCCTAAACGTGCCGCGTTCCTCGATGCAATATGCACTAAAACGATATCAAGAGACTGGCCGCTACACCCGAAGACCAGGTAGTGGTGGTGTACGATGCACATCAGCTCGTGACGACCGCTTTATTGTGTTAGAGATTTTAAGAAATCGCTTCCTGGCCGCAGTCGAGATCCGTCAGCGGCTTCAAATCTCCAGAGGTGTGAATGTTAGCGAGCGTACGGTGAGAAGACGTATGGAGGAAGTTAATTTGAGGGCAAGAAGATCAGCCCGTGGTCCACAGCTTCTCCCTCAGCACAGAGTAGCTCGACTTCACTTTGCCCGCGAACACGCTAACTGGACTCATGAGCAATGGGCAAGGGTTTTGTTTATTGACGAGTGCAGGATCGCTTTAAATGCACCTGATGGTCGCCATCGTGTCTGGGGAAGGAAAGGCGAACATTATTTGGCGATAACAACCACTCCGACGGTCAGTTTTGTCGGAGGCTCTATAATGGTATGGGGTAGCGTGAGTTCTAATGCTCGTACGGAATTGGTCATCGATAATAACGCCTTAAATGCGACTCGGTACGTCGAGGAAATTCTCGAAGAACATGTTGTGCCATTTGGAGGGTTCATTGGTTATGAACAATTCATATTAATGCATGATAATGCCCGTCCACATGTCGCTCGCATAGTAAATGAGTACCTTCAAGAGGCTGGTATTCAAAAATTGCAGTGGCCAGCTCGCAACCCGGTCTTAAATCCAATAGAACACATATGGGATAAGCTGAAACGAGCAATAAAATCATCATCGAACCCACCACAAACCATTAACCAGCTTCGAGATGCTGCACTGAGAGCGTGGCGCGACTTATCACAAGTAGATATCAAGAACGTCATCCAAAGCATGCCAGGCCGAATGCAGGTGGTTATAAGGGCTAGAGGAGGTAACACGCGCTATTAAAAAGGACAGAAAGCGACAAAAAATCGGTAAATTTTAAATTCGTAGTGCTTACACTTAAGTGTTAAATTTTGTGTTGAAAATGTGTTTTTTTGCATAAATTTCATTATCAATTTATAAAACCTTTCTGTGAGAAAAAGCGATCAGGAACGTTAACTGGATAGACTCAGATCTTAATTAACCAAATTTTGTAGAGCTAAGTGCAAAAAAAAAACTCTTGTTATATACCTCTACTCCTTAAACTTCTACTCCATACCTACTCAGCTGACCTCTTGTTATAATATACCTCTACTCCTTAAACCTCTACTCCATCAGCTGACCTCTTGTTATATATCTATACACCTTAAACCTCTACTCCACCTCTTGTTATATACCTCTACTCCTTAAACTTCTACTCCATACCTACTCAGCTGACCTCTTGTTATATACCTCTACTCCATACTCAGCTGACCTCTTGTTATATACCTCTACTCCATCAGCTGACCTCTTGTTATATACCTCTACTCCTTAAACCTCTACTCCATCAGCTGACCTCTTGTTATATACCTCTACTCCATCAGCTGACCTCTTGTTATATACCTCTACTCCTTAAACCTCTACTCCATCAGCTGACCTCTTGTTGTATACCTCTACTCCTTAAACTTCTACTCCATACCTACTCAGCTGACCTCTTGTTATATACCTCTATACTCCTTAAACTTCTACTCCATACCTACTCAGCTGACCTCTTGTTATATACCTCTACCCCTTAATCCTCTACTCCATCAGCTGACCTCTTGTTATATACCTCTATACTTCTTAAACTTCTACTCCATACCTACTCAGCTGACCTCTTGTTATATAGATCTACTCCATACTCAGCTGACCTCTTGTTTTATACCTCTACTCCTTAAACCTCTACTCCATCAGCTGACCTCTTGCCATATACTTCTATACTCCTTAAACTTCTACTCCATACCTACTCAGCTAACCTCTTGTTATATATCTATACTCCTTAAACCTCTACTCCACCTCTTGTTATATACCTCTACTCCTTAAACCTCTACTCCATCAGCTGACCTCTTGTTATATACCTCTACTCCTTAAACTTCTACTCCGTACCTACTCAGCTGACCTCTTGTTATATACCTCTATTCCTTAAACTTCTACTCTGTACCTACTCAGCTGACCTCTTGTTATATACCTCTACTCCTTAAACCTCTACTCCATCAGCTGACCTCTTGTTATATACCTGTACTCCTTAAACCTCTACTCCATCAGCTGACCTCTTGTTATGTATCTCTACTCCTTCAACCTCTGACCTTTTGACGATCAGAATACGTACAGTAAGTACGGCCACGATCTCAGTAGTTTTCGGGAATCGTCTTCTTGTCAATTGTTTTACTTACTCTATGTTGTTTATGTTTAAGACGTTACAATATTATTATTATTTTAGGCCCATAATTTTAGGTTATCGTATAAAGGGGTTTAATAAAAAGGCACTTAAACAGTTTATTGCTAGTTCAGTCTGTCCATGTGATGAACTTTGAAGGAAAACTATAACGGCTTATATAATTTTGTTGGTTCAGGACCTAACTTGTAATAAATGCGCTTAGGTACTTGGAAAACTTACTTATTATTATATTTATTATTTATTTTTGTTGATTATTTATTTTATTTCCATAAGAAATCCCCAGGATTCGACCTTATAACCAAAGAAATCCTATCGCAACTACCTATTAAAGCCTTTGTATTTATCACCACCCTAATCAATGGCATTATGCGAGTACAACACTTCCCTGATTTATGGAAGGCGTCTGTTATAACTATGATCCACAAACCAGGAAAACCACCTGAAGATGTCACGTCCTACAGGCCAATAAGTCTAACGCCAATATTATCGAAAGTATTCGAGAAGATCCTTCTTCGTAGACTACAACCCGTACTAACATCTGAAAACTTAATACCTGAACATCAGTTTGGCTTTAGATCTCAACATTCAACCGTCGAACAGGTGCATCGTGTCTGCGAAAAGATAAGAAAGTCCCTTGAAACCAAGGAGTACTGTTCAGCTGTATTTCTGGACATCCAACAGGCGTTTGATAAAGTATGGCACAAAGGCCTCTTATATAAAATTAAAAAATATCTACCGCACAATATATATCTACTTATGAAATCGTACCTCTCTGATCGCATTTTTCAAGTCCGTGAGGAGGGTGAGACATCCGAATTCGTAGAAGTATTGGCAGGAATACCTCAGGGATCTGTGTTAGGTCCATATTTGTATATCCTGTATACAGCCGACTTACCCGTAGTACTCGACGTAACAACTGCAACGTTTGCTGATGACACTGCAATACTAGCTAGTCACAAAAGCCCAGAAGTAGCATCAACAATTCTACAAACTAGCCTTGATAAGGTGAGTGACTGGCTCGAAAAATGGCGCATCAAAGCCAGTATATCAAAATCCGTACATGTAACTTTTACACTGAGGAAAGGTAACTGCTATCCTGTGAAAATGGGAAATTAAACCCTCCCACAATGTGACTCTGTCCGATATCTTGGCATACATCTAGACAGAAGACTTACCTGGAAAAAACACATCAAAACAAAACGAGACGAGTTAAACTATCGATATAAGTCAATACACTGGCTACTAGCACGGAACTCCAAACTATCTATCGAGAACAAGCTATTGATATATAAGGCCATACTCAAACCTGTATGGACCTACGGACTACAACTCTGGGGTAGTGCATGCAACTCCAGCATTACCATCCTACAAAGACTACAGAACACCATTTTGAAAAGTATAGCAAATGCACCATGGTTTATCACAAATGCTGAAATACATGAGAAACTTAACATGAGAACAGTGAAAGAGGAAATAAAACACGCCTCTTCAGCGTATAAATACCGACTTGAAAACCACCCGAATGACTTGGCAAACCAACTATTAAACATGACATATAGCAAACGTCTCAAGCGTTTTGATATACAAAACCTTAAAGATCGTTGGTAAAACTGGAAGGAGCCTCCCATTGGGGAGTGACCTGAAATGACAATATCCACAACACAACACATTTGCTTATAGTCAAGGGACTGATCGCAGATTTAATCATAAAAAAAAAAATATATATTTTATTTATTTATTTATAAATAGGCGGATTTTTTAAAGTTGACACCGAAAGTACAGAATCTGAACCCATGAGGAACCCCTTAGATTGTTTTTATTTTTTAAAAGGAGTAGGTGATATCACTTACATTTATTTTCAAAGATCGATCGAGTTAAAGTTTTCTAATAAAAATGCAAAACCGGACGCGCCCCACGATTCACAGTAACTTGAAAGTGTAATAATTTTACAAAAATATATGTATTAAAATGTATTGATCAATACACGAAAGTTAATAGAGAACTTAATTCGTACATTTTCGAAGTAATTTAATTGAACATAATTCCTCCTCTTTAAGGATTTTTTTTTTCAAAATTCGGATAATATCTTTAATAGTTTCCGAGATATTAAGGTTGTTTTGCTGTTCTATTTTACGTGCAGATTGACGTTCGACTGGGCGATGCACAGCCGCGCCAAGGGGATAACAAGCGGCGCTGCGTGGCCGAGCAGCGGCAGCGCGGGCGGCGGCTACCTCCATGGCGGCAGTGCCAAATGGATGTGAATTGCGCTTCTTCTGGGCTGGTCTATTCGCTTCACAATGATGCGAACTGGTTGTATCGAACTTTACTTATTTCATTATAGGGTTCTAAATTATTCTGGTTTTATAACCGAAGTATTATGAAAAAGAAACAAAATAAATGAGCAGAAATAAACGCAAAGTAAAAACGAATACTCAGTACATACGACATACGTCTTACAGACTCATTATTATTACTGTTTGATTAACCGAAGTGCATTACGCTTGAATATAGCAGTAGTTACTAAAAAGCTAAATTATTTCTGGTAATTAAAAATCATTATCGACATTCCATTTAGTGATATACACTTTGTAATAAAATGACAAGTCATGGCAGTACGCGCAAGTTGTAAACAACTCTTGCGAAAACAAAGACAATCCTTATCAATTGCAGGTATTCCTGAAAAACAATAGCTGGTGCACAGCATAAACAAAATCAGTTGACGTGTACTTTACAAATGTTGTTTAGGCGGTATTAGTTTGAAACGACTTCAATTAAATTTTACGTTTAAATATTGAAGCTCAATTTTGTAGTTGGTTTTTAACCACAGTACATACAGTTTGTGAATAGTCTTATTTCTTATTTGGCGTTACTGCACACGTAGTAAGAGAAATTACTCATAGGTCAGTTTCAAAAGTGACTTTAAATAATGTCATGTATGTTGTTATTTATTCTGAGTGTCTAAAAAAAACTGTTAGATGTTAACATGATCATTAGTTCTAGGAAATTCGCTATTCGCGAGAAAACTTTGTCAGTTTATGATATAGTTTGTGTAATTTGGAACAATTACCTACATGTTTATCTATCTATTACTTTTTAGACTAGGCGGATTAAAATGATTAAAAGTGCGAAAATAACATGATAATATTGTTGGTGTGGTAGGTCCATGAGCAAACGAAACAGCCTCCGTGGTCTAGTGGTTAGAGCATCGGCTCTCGACTCGGAGGTCGCGGGTTCGATTCCCGCATTGGAACGATAAAGAAAAATGTTGTTTCCAAGTTTGGTTAGGACAATGCAGGCTGACCACCTGATTGTCTGACAAGAAAGATGACCCATGCGTCGGATGAGCATGTAAAAAGTCGGACATACGTCTGATCTCTCGTCAGTCGTGTCGGTTATCCGGCCCATTGTGAGTAAAGGAAGTGAGTAAAGGAAGAAAGTAAAGTAAAGTAAACGAGAGTAAAGGAAGAGAGTGCTCTTGTGTACTGCGCACACGCTTGGGCACTATAAAATTACTACTGCGTAACTGGCCTGGTTTCAATGAAACCGGCTACCGTCACCGATATCGGTGTGGGGAGTCATTATATTAGTTCCATTAGCATGAATCACTATAGGTTACGGAAATTACAGGAAATAATAGTTTAATTGACAATAAAAAGAAAAGAAGATAAAAGAAATAATTTGACGGTTTCAGAAGTTGCGGTATGTAAGCAGGTGCCTGTGGCTGGTGTTGATGGTGATCGCGGCAGCACACGCTCAACGGTCCAGTGGCTGTGACTGAGGCGGATAAGAAAGCTCATCGGTGTACTTGGTTATCATGTAAAAGGTCGTAAGCGCACTTGGAAGTCTTCTGGTATAGTAAGACTGTAAAAGCTTTTTTTTATTTAATCAGTTAGATTTTGGAAAGGAAATGAAATTGCATGATCAAATCTGACATTTTTATCTCAAAAAAAAAATCTAGTTATCGCCGTTCTTGAGATACAGCCTGGTGACAGGTAGACATTCAGCAGTCTTAGATTTTTATGTTCCTGTTTTTACCCTTGGATACGGAACCCTAAGAAGAACGTAATTGTGCATAGTTTGGACATTTTTTGTGCTGTGTTATTTTGTGTACAGATGGAGGTTCAGTATTCGAGCGGCGGCTACCGACGAGACGAGACGCGACGCGACGAGACGCGACGTGACGCGACGAGACGCGACGAGACGCGACGAGACGCGACGCGACGTGAAGCGACGAGACGCGACGTGACGCGACACGACGGAGTGCGGTGGGTGGTGTAGGCCGTGCGACGGGGTGTCGCGGCGGCCAGGTGTCGGCACTCTGTACTTCATTGAAGTATCAGATTTGGAGCTAAAGTTATTTGGTGAGCGTAATTGTTTATCTCGTGAGTGTAGTCTTAAGACTCGGTATAGTCTTTATGATCGCATTAGAAAGATACTCGAGAGTCAGGTACCTATTGAGATTGTAGAGTATAATGAGATAGAGAATGAAGGGACATCAGCTACGATGTCAGGGCAGATTCACAATTCACAAGTTCGGAGACTGTACCAGGATACTATAGGAGGCAGTGACGGATTAAGACTACTTGATGCCCTAAGCAATCCACGCCTGTGGGCCCCCGTACCTATGTCAACTTGAATCGATCTTTAAAAAGTACCGCCTAAAAGCATTAGTTTTTAGGGTCCCGTAATCTATACTAATATTATAAAGCTGAAGAGTTTGTTTGTTTGTTTGAACGCGCTAATCTCAGGAACTGCTGGTTCGAATTGAAAAATTATTTTTGTGTTGGATAGTCCATTTATCAAGGAAGGCTTTAGGCTATGTAGCATCACGTTGCAACCAATAGGAGCGAAGAATCAGTGGAAAATGTGGAAAAAACGGGGAAAATTATTCATATTTGACGGCTTCCGTATTTTGTTTGAACGCGCTGATCTCAGGAACTGCTTAATCCAATTGAAAAATTATTTTTATGTTGGATATTCCATTTATCGAGGAAGGTTTTAAGCTATATAACATCACGCTGCGACCAACAGGAGCGAAGAATAAGTGGTAAATTTATTTTTATTAAAAATTATTCATCTTTGAGGGCTTCCTTTGTTTGTTTGGAAGCGCTGATCTCAGAACCTGATAGATCGAATTGAAAAATTATTTTTGTGTTGGATATTCCATTTTGTCGAGGAAGGCTTTAAACTATATAACATTACGCTGCGACTAATAGAAGCAAAGCATCAGTGAAAAATGTTGCAAAAACGGGGAAAATTATTCATATTTGAGGGCTTCCGTTGAGTACCTACGCTGCGTAAACGGTTCAAGTTACCCAAGAAATATGTATGAAAGAATTATTCCCCTTTAAATGATAAAATAAATGTCCATGACAGTATAATGTCTATTTTTTAAGATTGACTCACTATAACCTTTTTATGGTTATAAAATTTGGTCGAAATTAATGCATTATTGCGCTGTTCCAACTTTAATCCCTAAATAAAATATCGTAAAACTAGGATGATTTTTTAAATTACAGAAAAATTTGCGTAATTTTTGATGTTTCAAAATAAATGACAAATTGGTTAGTCATATAATACTTTTTCACACTTTTTTAGTCGTACATAATTACAAAATTTTGTGATCACTGATCAGTGACGTGCCCAAAATATTGTTTCAAAATATTGTGCTATAGATTTGAGGATTCGATGGCACGCGTGCCATAGGTTCACGATTCCTATTTTAGGCTATTGATTTTATTGTTTTTTTTTCTAAAGTACAACAGTCTTTCAGGGTTTAAAGTTAAAAAGGTTGAAAGGAGTAAAAAACATTTGCTCGCATTCTCAGTTTGAAACTCAGTTTCAGAGTATTTAATAAGATTCTGTTTCTTTGGGTACTCTATTCGCTGTGTCGGAGACCATACCATTGTACAGTAGCCGTAGCCTAAATCGGCATCTGCCCTAGGGGCCGTCCGTGGGTACGCGGTAGTGCTGTAGCTCTGGATGCTGTGGTCCGGTCTAGCCTTGAAGCCAAGACCATAGAGTCCGTCTGCGGCTCAATTTCTTTTTGACCACGAATGAGTGACCCAAGGTTTAAAATGTGATTAAGTTGTACAATGTTTTGTTTTTGAACGTCAATGGTACTTGGTCCAGGTTTGATTTAAACTAGCATTAATTTTGTGTAAAGTTTTGAGATGAGATACTTTTTCTATGAACCTACTTAGTAAAATCCTAATGATATTTTGGATTAATGCTGTCTATTTTATGTTTTCCTTGGTTTAAATGATATTGTTAATGGTCTAAATCATTTCAAAATAAAACGAACAATTTTCGAAGCGAATAAAGCATTGTCAAGCTTTAGTTTTGAACATGAAAGATTTAAGAAGATTAAGACCAGATCGTGTCAGGATTGGACGAGCTACTGTAATACTGTGCTGTCTTAACATTGTTTCAGTTTAACGCACGAGGATGTGAGTCTCGCAGGATGGCCGTGTCGCATCCGGTCATAAAGCTGAACCGGAACTTCAAGTGCGCCATCTTGTTTGGCGTGCTTCGACAGAGTCGGGACGTGTCGGAAAGGAGTGCTGGAGTGGGGAGCGTGCCAGTCGGCCATTGGAAGCAGCAGCAGTTCAAGCTGAGCCACCAACTAGTCAACACGTCACGGAACTGTCCAAGTTTCGTTTTAGTGCGAGTGTATACAAAAGTGCAGTGATTTTAGTGTAGTACATTTATAAAGAAAGAATTGTGATTCCGAATAAACGAGTGATATTGTAAGTCTATAATTCTATTTGCACGATTTACCTATGACTGAATGGTATAGATCCAAATTCAAGAGCCTCAGACGACATATATATTATATATATGTCGGAGCGTGTTAAAGCTAAGATTGTCTATGATTAGAGACGTCAAGTAGTTTTACTATTTGGATGAGGTTGATGCCAGTATTGAGAGATGTCATAGGAAATCGTTGTCATGGAGACTTGGTTATTATTTGCTTGGATTTGGAAATTACTGGATTAGAAAATCTGAGGATAAAATACGGGAATACGTGGCATCGAACTTGTCACGTTTCTGATCGTTCAGCATTTGAGCTATTCGATAATATTGTAATAAATATCTTATCCTAATGGAGTCTTTGTTATCAGAAGTGCGAAGAAACTCACGACCCACATAGAAAGACCCTTCGGAGCATAACGTGCAAAGGGCAGAATGAGAATGACACGCATCGGATGAGCAAATTGCTTATATCGCAAATCGCGTAGAGTCCAAAACGTGGAGAAAACTAAAAGTTGTCCGACGAAAGTAATAGAATAATAGATCGAAACCAATCAGAATGACACTAGAGTCAGAAGAGTGTATTTACATGCATTGGGTGAATCTTCATGGTGTGAAAGCAAGATGAAATAATCAGACTGCATTCACTTTCCAATTACAAAGGATATTGGGTTAATCCGAAGCGGAGACTTAATACACAAGATTCTTGAGTTGAAGTTGAATTGTATTGATCGTTAAAAATATAATAATAACAAACATAAGAGATGGAAAGCCAAAACTAGAGATAGATCCTGTGGTCAACACACTGCTCGCAAATGCTTTGTTTGTGGTTGATAGGGACACAAGTCAATTGTAACGTAGTTACATTTTATTTAATTAAATTTCGTTAAAATCGATACACCCAACGCCATCTATGGTATATGGTGGTAACTACGGCTATGGGTTCAAGTCGACATTCTCAACGCCATCTATGGTATATGGTGGTAACTACGGTTATGGATTCAATAGTTATCGACTTATTGATTTGAATCTAATTCTTTTTAAATTTAAACATCATAATCTTTTTAAACAACTTAAAATACACCAGTTTTGCGTTATTAGGTTATCATTCTAAATAACTCAATATATTTCTACTGTGGCAAAAACTCTTAGCTGTGTAGTCAATGTAATTTAAAAAAAAAATGTTTTTTTGGTCGGGTATATAAGCCTGACGCGCGATTGTCATGGCCTTTTTATATCTCTTTTTTTGACATCTAAAATTGTTTGAGTGTGGTTTCTTTAAAATCCCACGTTCTTTTACAAGTAATTTATTCCCGTCTTAAGGTGAGATATGTGTATATTTGTGTCGTGTAACTCCTATAATTGTGTAGTTTTCGCTTTAATAATTTTATATTGTTCTTTTCCAAATTGATTTTACATCAAATTGTAGGTAATTGTCAAAATTGATTTATGGAACACGTGGAGGTTCCCCGTTTAACTTATTAGATGCTAATATCATGGTGGGCCTGTTTTATCAACACGCATTCTTGTAATTTCGCCTAGTTTTATATTTTTTTATGTTTATGCGTGTTGTAAATTTTAACCTGTCAAACTTTTTTTTACATCATTTAATTTTGCATTGTAAACCCTTTAATTATTTTTAAACGTACGCTTAGTACCTTTCATTTAAAACTGTAAGGGACCACAGCCCTGATCTCGAGGTTCCGGGGTCACGGCTGCGGCACCGATCAAGCTCTGCATATCTGGACTTACCATTCCAGGGTTCTAAGTTCCGGCTGGAAAAGTTCCTGTATGGACTACACCCGATCCGGCCAGATACCATTGTTCCGGTCTGGACACTCCCAAGCCACACAACTTACCAAGGACTGTCGGCCTGATCTTGGGCTTTAGAGTGTCGGGCCCTCAACATCGGATTGCGGTCCTGTCTTCCATCGACCAGCTAAGTGCCGTGTGCCAACTATCCCCAAACTCTCCTCCATCACCCAGGGCTGAACCAGACTGCCGGCTATTCGACCCACGCCCCTTCTCTAGCCACAACTCCTAACAAATCATCTTTTATGGGAAGACAGGAGTCTAAGATGTCCTCCGACGGGTAAAGCTCAACTAATTTTAGTATTTGTTTTCTTAATTCCACAACGGTAGAAGCTGGTATTTCATTCCTAACTAAGACCTCATATTCCAATTCCGCCTTTTGAAGAGAAATAAATTTTATTTTCCCAGGCATATTTAAAAAAAAACTTTTTGAAAAAAGTTAAGATTTGAAAAAAAAAGTTTAAAATTTGAAAAGAAAGTAAAGTTTTTCCAAAGTAGGTTAGGTGAGTAGTCAACTGTAATGTTTATTAAGTTAAGTTACTAAATAAATTTGAGTTTAAAAAAGGAAATTAAGTTTTTCTCAGTATAAGTCAATAGCGGGTTTATCAAAAGTTAAATTCTATTTAAAAAGTTAAATTACCAATAAAATTGAAGAAATTTTTCCACAGTCCTAATGGTGAGTATCTGTGTCGAGAAAATACAAATATAATGAGATGTATTCTCCAAAAATACAAAAAAAAGTATATGATTTACAAATCAGTAAGATATAAGAACTAACTACAAAATGAGTTCTACATATAATGCAGTACTAAGTATTCAGTCTACAAAAAAGATGAGCAGTATAGAGTTTATTACAATATCTAAACTCTACACCAAGATAATAAGGTACTAATAACTACCTAAGTATATCCAACCCTAAAAGTAAGTTAAAGTTAAAAGTGAAATTTGAGTCTACAAGTAAAATTATAAGTTTATAGCAAAGAATTTGGAATATATTTAAGAATTTAAGGTTATAATTATTTATGTGAAACAAGTATTAAAAGTTAAATTAAAATGTTAAGTTAAATTAAAGGTTAAGGCCAAAATCACATAAACATCATTGAAGATGATGTTGCTGTGTTTAAATGTATAGTGTAAGTGTGTGTGAGTGTGTGTATGTAAGAATGAGTTATAATATAAATAATTTTATAAAAATAATAGTATTAATATAATAAATACAATATTTGCCCTGCCAAAAGACAGAACAGGATATATTTAATAAGGAATAAATGTAATACTTTTATAAATTTAATATTGTGTCCGCTGAGAAAAAAAAATTACCGAGGGTATATATATATATATATATATATATATATATATATATATATATATATATATATATATATATATATATATATATATATATATATATATATATATATATATATATATATATATATATATATATATAGCGGGTGTGTCGTTGTAACGTTACCTGCCTCTTACACGTGCCGGTTACAAGCGGCTTGGAACAAAATTCTTAACCCAGTTCCAAATGGGGAATAAATATACTGTGAGAGTTGGATATATATAACGGGACAACACACTTACAAACACAGACTTGAGACCACAGACCCTGGAATCACCTTATGCCGAACCAGACTAAACAC
This sequence comes from Glaucopsyche alexis, assembly GCA_905404095.1. NCBI lineage: Eukaryota > Metazoa > Arthropoda > Insecta > Lepidoptera > Lycaenidae > Glaucopsyche > Glaucopsyche alexis. Next base: position 23,589,173 of record FR990044.1, read on the forward strand.
GTATGGGCGCCAGTTGTGGCTAGAGAAGGGGCGTGGGTCGATTAGCCGGCAGTCTGGTTCAGCCCTGGGTGATGGAGGAGAGTTTGGGGATAGTTGGCACACGGCACTTAGCTGGTCGATGGAAGACAGGACCGCAATCCGATGTTGAGGGCCCGACACTCTAAAGCCCAAGATCAGGCCGACAGTCCTTGGTAAGTTGTGTGGCTTGGGATTGTCCAGACCGGAACAATGGTATCTGGCCGGATCGGGTGTAGTCCATACAGGAACTTTTCCAGCCGGAACTTAGAACCCTGGAATGGTAAGTCCAGATATGCAGAGCTTGATCGGTGCCGCAGCCGTGACCCCGGAACCTCGAGATCAGGGCTGTGGTCCCTTACAGTTTTAAATGAAAGGTACTAAGCGTACGTTTAAAAATAATTAAAGGGTTTACAATGCAAAATTAAATGATGTAAAAAAAAGTTTGACAGGTTAAAATTTACAACACGCATAAACATAAAAAAATATAAAACTAGGCGAAATTACAAGAATGCGTGTTGATAAAACAGGCCCACCATGATATTAGCATCTAATAAGTTAAACGGGGAACCTCCACGTGTTCCATAAATCAATTTTGACAATTACCTACAATTTGATGTAAAATCAATTTGGAAAAGAACAATATAAAATTATTAAAGCGAAAACTACACAATTATAGGAGTTACACGACACAAATATACACATATCTCACCTTAAGACGGGAATAAATTACTTGTAAAAGAACGTGGGATTTTAAAGAAACCACACTCAAACAATTTTAGATGTCAAAAAAAGAGATATAAAAAGGCCATGACAATCGCGCGTCAGGCTTATATACCCGACCAAAAAAACATTTTTTTTTTAATTACATTGACTACACAGCTAAGAGTTTTTGCCACAGTAGAAATATATTGAGTTATTTAGAATGATAGCCTAATAACGCAAAACTGGTGTATTTTAAGTTGTTTAAAAAGATTATGATGTTTAAATTTAAAAAGAATTAGATTCAAATCAATAAGTCGATAACTATTGAATCCATAACCGTAGTTACCACCATATACCATAGATGGCGTTGAGAATGTCGACTTGAACCCATAGCCGTAGTTACCACCATATACCATAGATGGCGTTGGGTGTATCGATTTTAACGAAATTTAATTAAATAAAATGTAACTACGTTACAAATTGATTGTCCTGCATGAGGAAAAGTTTTGTTAAAGACGTTTAGCTGCATCAGAACATCAAAGCTAGTTTAATAGCAATTCTGAGATATGTCATGTATTGTTTTTTATTTTACAGCGGGAGACAAGGACACTATATATTGACATACTTGGAGGGAATTGACGATAAATCACGTGGCAGATGCAGTTCTGCTCTATAAACTATTAATTAAAGGAGTTGATAATATATTGGGCATAAATTCCAACTTGGACACTCAATAACTGTGGTGAGCGTATTTCTTCCATTACGATATTTTTCTCGAAATATTGGTAGAATTGATCTAGTATTGTATATGAAGTCTCTTTCATTTGATACACATAGCGAAATTACCTAGCTAATAAAGATCATATACGATGTTGCTTCTCTTGTCGCTAATGGCTTCATGGTCTAACCGAGTTAGCGCATCTCAAACTAAGATTTTAGGTTAGATACTAGTTTGTGTATCGAACGACTGCTTATGTGTGTACCTACCTACTTATATAGCGACGCGTAGCCTGTTGAAGTCTAAGACGATGTGCATGAGTGTAATAATTTACTTCTTACAGTGTACTGCTTTTTGCAAATGATGCTATACGTGCTATAAGAATGTATGACATAGTTGTTAAAATTTTGCAAATTTAAGTAATCTTTGTTATGATATAGAAGGAGCGTGATCTTGCGCGTTCTCACGAATGACATTTTTATTTGAGTACATAATAACTTACAATTTATTTCATGAGACACAAGTAAAAAGAATATTTAAAACTAACATAAAATTATAGTACTTCGCAACCTTTGGATCAAATTGAAAATACAGTTTTGTCCGTTTATCAAAATCTAACTTTGCAATAAGGATTCGCATGATACTTTAAGAAAGTAGTTGAAAATTCATGTGTCAGGCTCATTCATCTAACCAAGTCAAATTGTTTATTAATTTGGAATGATACGTATGTACTTTGGGATGATTTTATTTTGACAGATAATTATTGTTTGCATAAATTATTTTCTCTCTTGGTTTCTTGGTCTCCGTAATAAGTGTTCTGTCATTAGGTACAAGGGGGTAGTTCGGTACAACGAGAATGGCGACATTTCAATATATCGCTCTGTCTTACAGGGTTAACGTTACATAAAAGCTACATAACAGATTACACTATGTCGCTTCTGCCTCGCGCTATCGAAAACGCTAGACTTATGTATATGAGGCTCACGAATAATTAATATATTGTACCATAAAGACTAGCCAAATGGCAGTCACCACTTACCAGTCCGATGAAGTTAAAACAACTTAAATGACATTAACGTAGCCCCATTCGAAAAAAAAAGCAAGAAAAATAAATGAACATATTGTTCTGCAGTATTAATGAATTGTTTATGGAGATGGTTAATCGGTTTTGTTGGAATGTCAAATTGTATTCGAAAGAGGAATTTAACGATATCTTAAACTATAATTACGTATCTTAAATTTGTCGCCATATTAATATAATAAATTAAGTAGTCCTCCTTTGTTGGAAGGCGGTTAAAATTTTGAAGAGGCAGCTCACTAGAGGCGCTTATCTGGTCCCAATTTTTTTGTATGAGGTCGACATTCTTCTCCGTAATAAGTGTTCTGTGATTAGGTAACGTAGTAGACTGATGCAACTTCCAGTTGATGAGAGATCCGAGCCCCAGCGTTGGGAATGTTAGTGATCAGAGCCGAGCCATTGAAAAAATGTTTACTTAGAACAAAGAAATAACAACTTATTTCGATACGATACGAATGACTAAATTTTTTACTATAATATATCGAAATGACGAATCATCTATCTTATGAACATAGGTTCCTGTTTTAAGAAAAAGCAGGTATAATGAAAAAGTTAATATCCGATTTTCCTAATAATTATTGTTTTCCTAAGGTCTATGGAGTATTTGGTATAACGGCCCCCAAACCTTCAGAAAAATGAACCACTTGAATCTAACCGGAAATGTCAACCTATGGCAACGTCATCTTAAAGACACAACATACATACTCTAGTTTGCGAAAACGGACATCAAAGCAAATCACCAATCTTTGTGCTGATCTTACTTTTTCTGATATTTATGAGCTATTTGATCTTATAAATATTGTCAATTATTGATCGGTAATGTTTTAAGTAGAAAGTAATAGAAAAGTTTCAGAAGCCTGAAATTCCTTGCGCATATTAAAACCGTGGAGTTAAAATTGCAGTTACTTCCAATGAAGTTAAAGGATATCGACCAGAAAGTAACAGATGTAGTAAGCTTATGAAATGTCAGGAGGAGGTTTTTCACTACTGGTATATTCAGTCATCTCTGTGCCAACTATCAGTTATTCTGAACCCCAATTCTCGTAGTTGACTTACACTTTTAGTTTGCTTTTGTTGAGTTGTGGATGAGTCGTCTTGATGTCATGAACAGATTTTTGGAGTTGTGCCCAATCAAAACGGGTTTGACGTTGGTTAGACGTTTGTGAGAGTGCCATTTTTACAGTTTTAATATATTATCAGGACTGGATCGTAACTGTATTGTTACGGAATTTGATTAGTAGAATCGACCTTTTGGTTTACTTTGTGGGCTTCGAATGTATATTGTTACACATGCTAAAATCAAATTGCCTAGAATATTGTGGTACTTAGGTAAAACCAAAAATACTTAAAAATTGCGCGACAGGAGACCTAAGATTATCTTAACGACTAGCAACGCATTTATGACTCTTTTGGTATGGTAATAAAAGCGACGGCTATGGTTATTTTCCATCAGCAATCCGATTGCTCATCTGTAAACGTGAAAATGAACCTCGAGTAGAATACCCTTGTCGTTATAAACGCACCAAAGTTGCTTACGACCAAACGATTATTGAATTTATGAGAAAGAAACGTATCATTTCCATCAGAAACTTTGAAAATTCAAAAGTTTTATATTGATATCAATCTTCAGCGTAATAGTACTAATATGACGTGTTAGGTTAACTTAGTGTAACAAGTTAACTGCTTACATTCGGCGGGAGTATTGTGAAACACCTGACCCTTCATTATTAATTGCAGTTTGTATAGCTAGAAAAAATACGATATACTTTTGACTTGTAACTTTCTTTTCGTTCGCTCCAGTGCAAGCTCCGATTTCATGAAAAACTAAGATATATATCGTGGAAAGTTGTGAAGGATATGATATTCAGAAAAAAGCTCAAAAGACGCGTATTCACGAGAAAATAATAAAAAAAAAACGATAAAAGTTATGGCTGAAACAGTGAAATAAAAATTAAATTTTATTCAGATTTTTTTATATTTTTTGGAGCTCGATAATTTGGAAACGACGAATTATTTCAAAATTTGCGAAAAATTCCTCTGGACAATTTAGTCAGGTACAATTTGAGCCTAAAACAAAGACGATCGGGTTGCCCTATAGTCCAACGTTTTTGCGACAGTATTTTTTTTTCCAATTCTGTGGAATAATTTTTAAAGTGCTCGATAGTCATGTGAGGCACTAAATCTTTATTTATTTCTTGTAAATGTGCTACCGGTTCGGTCAATGTTCTTATGCTCGCCTGTCTCTGCTTCTGGAAATATTTATTAAAAAAGTTAAATGCAAAAATATTTTGTTAAAAGTTCGTGACGTGACGACGAAAATACGACGCTCTGTTTAGCACTAAAGTAAAATTATATTAGCTTTTGGTTTAATTACTATTAAAGGTTTAGTTATTTCACCCAGATGTTCGGCGCGTTCAATCTGGTAATAATCTAAGCGGTCCAAAAGACGTTAAGATTTTGAAGTACATTGTAAACTGTATGTTAAAAGATGTAAACTATGAGTATTTTCGTTTGCAACTGTTAATTGCAACTGCAGATTGCGAATGCGGAATGCGACTGCGGATTGCGAGCACGGATTGTATTTTTGTGCCGGATGGAGGCAGCCCATTGCTTGACGAGAGAAGGCACCGGATAGAGGTGGCCTTGTGACTGGGTGCCGGATGGAGGCAACCCAGTGGTTTTTTGTAGTGAGGTGCACCGGATGGAGGTGACCTTGTATTGTACCAATGCTGCAGTGGTTGAATATAGTTAGCCCGGATGGAGTCGGATCTTTAGCTGCCTACCGGATGGGAATAAAGCAGCATCGTTTTTTGATATTGAGATGGTACATGTAAAGTGTGAAGTGTGTGGTAAAGCATGTCATGATTTATTTGGTAGCAAGATTATGGTTGATATTGTGTTGTATCTGTATACTTCATGTGTGTTTAATCTTAGAGTATAAAATGTAAATTAAAACTTAACTCTAAGAACACTAGATAAAGGTTAGATGAAGGATGTTAATAGAGTGTAATTGACACAGGAAGGAGGTATTGATGTGTTAGAATGTGAGAAAATTATATGTTATGTCCATGGATTAAAGCTTTGATTAAAGCAGTTCTTATTAATTTTTCGAGGTCAGGTTGACCGAGTGAGAACCTTTTACTGTGCTGTCAAATGTTTTTTTTTTTCAGAAGCTTGAAACGAAGACGTGAGACGCTTCACACGGGGACGTGTGCATATCAGAATAGCCGTGTCGGAACGTTGATGCACATGAATATTCTTCACACAAGGATCTCAGAGTCGCCAGGGTGATCTTGTCGGAGTGTCAACGGATTTGTTTCGCACAGGGACGTGCGAATTGTCAGAATGGCCGTGTCGGAGCGTGTTAAAGCTAAGATTGTCTATGATTAGAGACGTCAAGTAGTTTTACTATTTGGATGAGGTTGATGCCAGTATTGAGAGATGTCATAGGAAATCGTTGTCATGGAGACTTGGTTATTATTTGCTTGGATTTGGAAATTACTGGATTAGAAAATCTGAGGATAAAATACGGGAATACGTGGCATCGAACTTGTCACGTTTCTGATCGTTCAGCATTTGAGCTATTCGATAATATTGTAATAAATATCTTATCCTAATGGAGTCTTTGTTATATATATAAAAATGGATTGCTGTTCGTTAGTCTCGCTAAAACTCGAGAACGGCTGGACCGATTTGGCTAATTTTGATCTTAAAATAATCGTATCACTTCAGGGAAGGTTTAAACGGTGAGAAATTAGAGTTCATAGTTAAGGCAGAACAACGTTTGTCGGGACAGCTAGTCTAAACATAAATTTAACTATCATAACAGTCTAAATTCGTCGAAACAATATGGCGCCGACTCGATCCTATTCTCATTTGAATCGCACTATAAATCATAACTTTTGAATATTTTTTTATAAAACAAAATCTAGTTATATGTCTGTGTACATAATAGCTGTACCTACTGTAACAATTATATTCAAAAGTGATTTTACATACCTTAGTAACATTCTCCATTATGTCAGGCCTGTCTCACTCCCCGTGTAGGTATAGAAAATGCAAGTACGCGCGGCATCCCGCTCTGCGTGGACAATCAGTAGGGACTTACATGCGAGCAGTGAGTGACGTACGCGCGAGATTTGTTCGTAATTATTATAATTTTACGTATTATTTTAAAAGTACTATAATATTATAAATATTAAATAACAATATTATTATAAATATAGTTTGAGCTAATGCTATTAGTTGAGATTTTGAGAACCAATATTATGTTTTTAGGTGTTGGCTCCTGAACTACCTGTTCGCGTCATAAACTGTCATTCCGATGCAATGTGAATTGTGATACGATTTGAAAAGTAATTTGTTGACAAAAGTACCTAGAGTAATAGTAAGGCGGCGTGATTCAACATCTTTGAGTAATATCAGGCCGTAAAGGTATCAAAAACGCTTACGTTTACACTTTACGCATAACTACTTATACGTAGGTATGCGCGAATTTATTAGAGTTAAAGTACCTAACACCTACCTTAGGTTTACTTGGAAAGTAATTCGTTCACTAAAGTACAGTAGGTAGGTACTAGAAAAAAAGTTGTATTTAAATAAATTATTTTCTAAACGGAGACAACCCCGATTTCGTCACAATTATGCGATATGAATAAGAGTTATGCGATAGAAAGAGACGCAACTTATAGGTAAATATAATCGTAGGCGATCGCGCGCTGCGCTAGCTGAATTGAACTTAATGGTATCGTTGTAAGAGTCCTTATTTCTTCTAATGAGTCCTCGAAGTGAGGCTTCTGTTGTAACTAATATCTATTCTGTGATTATGTGTAGACAATGCGATACAGGGCCTCTAGTCAAGATGCATTCGATAATTTGGACGGCGAAGTTCGAAAACAAAAATGTATGGGATTTGATATACGTCATCGTTAAGTTACATGTCGCTTACGATGCCTTAGGTCAAATCCCATACATTTTGTTTTCGAACTTCGCCGTCGAAATTATCGAATGCATCTTGACTAGAGGCCCTGGATCTTCTTGCTTGTTAGCTCTGTAGAACAGTGGCGTAGCGTGGGTGTCTGCCGCCCGGGGCGGACGTCAATTTTGCCGCCCCCTTACTTAGGTTTTGCCGGCCACTTAAAAGTGCCGCCCGGGGCGGGTCGCCCCCCCCCCCCCCCGCCTACTACGCTATGCCACTGCTGTAGAGATTTCTTCAACAAATGTATTGCCTTGACATGCGCATGTTGTTTCTACTACGTGCGCGTGCTATGGGGCAGGGATAATAGAGGAAGGTGATTGTAGATAAATTGTAAATGTTTTATGTACAAAATAGAAACTAGTTTTATGTTAATACATTTTTATTACCATTTTGTTCTTTATTTCTATGCTATATTTTATCTGGCTTTGTGCTCGTACGTAGAAAAGAGTGACTATTCTACTTCATAGGAGCCTTAGCACACTAGTGGTTTGCGAGCGGCAGCGGGGCGGAGCGGGCGCGCAGAGAATGCGTCGCGATCACGCGACTAAATATACCTTTTCCCTGTCATGTTGGTTGCCACACGCATGCGGGCCGGGTGCGGGCCGCATCCTATAATTTAGAGCCCTTTTCCTGTTACGCGGGTTGCCACGCGCGTGCGGGTATCGGCCACACTTGGCCACACGCCGGTGATAGGATGTTCCCCGCGTGTGTGCTGCCCGCGGGACAGGTTAAATATGTATGAAATGATAGAATGCGGGCAGCACGCATGAGGCTGAGAACACCAAGGGTGTGGCAACCCGCGTGAAAGGAAAAGGGCCCTTAATACATGTTTCTCCCAGCACGTGCGTAGACTGTAACGTACCCGCGCACGTGTGGCAACCCTGTTGACAGAAAAAGGTGCTGGGACTATATTATCCGGAATTCGTCGGTCCCGGGAAAATACAGAGCACTGAAACAGAACTCGTTAGTACAATATTAAGAGTTGAAAATGGAAGTGTAGAGTGTCGAGCATATTATATATGGCATTGACATTTGACTCGACACTCATGCGTTCGATTTTCAGCTCTACTATATTAGCACAGAGTTATATTTTCAATGCTCTGAATTTTCCTCGACCTCGTCGGAATCCGGATCACATAGTTCCAGCCTAAAGGGTCTCCCACTCACTAACAGTCTGCCTGCAGTCTCTGGTCCTATGCGGCGACCTGCCGTCCTAGGTCAATAGCGCCAACACATTAAAGCGATTTTTGCCTGCCGGCAATGCCCTGCTGCAACTTTTGAGGCCACACACTAGCAGTCGGGACTTGGCAGTTTTCGACTCAAGGCCATAGACTGTCCGGCCGACACCGGCCGGCGCAGATCGGAATCGTCAAGCGGCCACACACTAGGTAGTATCACTTCATCGTCAGTGCACAGTCGTCAGTCCAAAACCTTAAACGGAACTGTTAGTGTGTGAACTGTGAAAATTGCGATTAACTGACAGATTTATATCGTCCGGCAAACTGTTAGTGGGGCGCTTAAGAGATTATCACATGTGCGATAAACTGATGATTTAACCATAGAAGAAAAACAGAACAATTAAAATCAATCGTATTTCAACGTTTATTAATTATGCATGTCTACTGTAGTCCATCGGCCACACGTTGCTCACGATCCAGTCGAGGAAAGGGCTGACGTTGGTGTACACGCCGGGCGCGCCCTGCCCGCACTCCGGCCCGAACGACACCACGCCCGCCACGAAGTACGTGCACGGGAGGGCATCGTCCTTCACCTCCTTCATCAGCGGGCCCCCGCTGTCGCCCTGTTGGCAAAACGTCTATAAGTCTCACCAGTATTATAAAAAAACTTGCACTAATCGAGGGCATCCAGCATCGTTTATTCGCTTCTATTTTAAAACTTATTTTTCTAACACCACACCATACACACAGTATAAAGAGTAGCAGCTTGGGTTCATTTTTCCTTCTTCTTCGAGGTTCTCGTTCCGAATATTATGGATTCATTATTAATATTTAAAAATAGTGCATAAATTAGTTAATAGTACATATATATTACCTTGCAAGAGTCCTGAGATTTGGTCTTCCCGGCAACACATAACATTCTTTCGGAGTTCCAATTAAATGTCTTTTGTTTCAACTGCTTCATGCATAATTCTTGATCTTTAGAGACGGCATCGATCTGTAAAATATACGTTGGGACTATTTAATCCGGAATTTGGCGGGCCCGGGACAATTCAGAGCTCTGAGCACCCAAATTAAGTACTACAATTTACAAGATATTGAGCTTCCCGTGGAACAGACATTTGCTCCATGGTCACTGCTTATTATAGATAGACCATTTTTTTTTATATGAAGTACCTATTAGGTATTTCATAAGCATTACAATCTAGCCTAGCTTAGACTAATAAGTAGACCATTAATAAAACTAATAAATAGAGAGGACAACAAAACGCGAGTGCGTAGGTATAGTTTTCGTTTTATTTCGTAGATACACGGTTATAACCGTGGAAATAGGGGAATACGGTTATAACATCTAATCGGGCAGGGCTGTAGCTAGAGTCGAATTTGAGGTGGGGCAATATTGGTTACAGGTAGGGCGGAAATAAAAAATATCATACTTGATCTGCCCTCAAAGCACAGGCTCTTAAATTAATCACCATGTAATAAGGCTCATAAATCACTGACCGAGGTCAGTGATACACAATAGGGGACTACATTTGAAATATTTAGTTTCATTAGTATTTTCAGAAATATTGAGGCATTACTTGGTAAATGTAAAAAATATTTTATTTTATGTGTAGTTTACCAATTAAATACATTTAAAAAGTACGCAAAAAAAATTTTTTTTGCGAAATTGGCAAACAAAACCTACTTCATTAGTTTACTTACATCATATACAAAGACATTCATTATGGTAAGTATGAACTTAAACGCACAAATATCGGAAATATTCACAAATATATTCCTGCGGCCGTATACTTCATACACCACAACCTACAAGTGACGTCACTTGTAGGTTAAGTTTAGTATGGAGCGTTTATACGAGACTTGCGAAATTTTGTATAAAAATCGCTGTACCTTTGAAAATATTTACTTTTGATATACGGTTTCTTCTGAGAAGTTTTTAAGAGTGCTATTCATTTATGCAATAAAAAAAAATTGGTCCGCTTGCCTATTCCCCAGAGTTTAAATCTTTTTATGCAGGTAAAGACTGAAAAATGCCGCTCCCGCCCAGGCCCACATAAATAGTAACTATACATCAATGGCGTAGATAGTCTTAGTCGCTGCGACGACTCATTCGATACTGTCGAAAGTAGCGTAGTTTTTTAGGCTTCAGTTCAAACAAACGCCATGCGCTATCTTGGTTTATTATTTGATCTGAGGATGATACGAGTAAATACGACCGAAAATACCATTTAGATACATAATCTAAATTCAATAATACGCGAAATTTTAGTTATTAAAAAATATGCGAAGAACTTCTTTGATCATAGATAATATAATATTAAAAAGGTTCAAATCAACTAATTTTGTTTTTTTTTTCAAAGGCCTGAAATACCATACCAGCCTGCCATTCTCTCGTACCCATCGGTGAAAATTCAGAGCAATGAAAACAGCGGGTCTAAAAAGGCCACTTGTGCAATATCATCGCAATATTGCTATTTGACACTAAAGCAATTCTGCTTGTAAAGCTGTCAAAAGAATGCATTTCAGCATATGAATTGTATCCAAATTATTTTATGAATTGCAATTCAAGTGGCCTTTTTACGATTGCTGTCATCTTTGATACAGTACCTAATTCATAACAAGAATTGAAAATGAATTGCCAAAACGGCCTTTTTAGACCTGCAGAACACTGCGCTAAAACAATAGAGTTGTAAATTGAAGTTTCGAGTGTCGAGCTGTCATTTATGACAATGACATTTATCTCGACACGCCTTCGATTCTTAACTCTGTGTATTTTCTACGGCCTTTCGAACGCCGGAGCATAATATAGTCCCAGCCTTAGTCTTAGTTTTTGGTATTTTTAAGGTAGGGCATTTTGATTTCAAGGTAAGGCATTGCCCCATAATGCCCCCTCCTAGCTACGGCCCTGTAATCGGGGTTGGGACGCATCGCACGTACATTTATGGCGAGGACTGATCAAATTCAGTAACAAAATGATTCTGTAGTAATTACTCTGAGGATTCTGTATTACTAGTTACGCCATCTATAATTTCCTCATCTAATGTTCTTGGCATTAATGAAGGGGGATTTACCAATCTCCCTGAAACGAAAACTTATCGACAAGTGTATTCTTCCCGTCCTAACCTACGGTGCTCAAACCTGGTCATTGACCGAATCACAAAAGTTCCGCCTCGGGGTATGCCAAAGAGCTATGGAGCGCAGCATCTTGGGAATAAAACTAGCGGACCGAATAAAAAACACCACGCTGCGCTCCAAAACAGGCATCACAGACGTGGGAATAAAGGGAGCGAAGCTTAAATGGGACTGGGCAGGACACATCAGCCGAATGCATCCCGACCGCTGGGCAAAGATATGCACCGATTGGGTACCTGAGGATGGACGACGTCGCCGTGGCCGGCCGAGAACACGATGGCGCGACGAGCTGGATGCACACCAGCCAGGCTGGCCAGCGGTGGCTCAGAATAGAGATACCTGGAAGACATTGGGGGAGGCCTTTGCCCAGCAGTGGGACAGTCTAGGCTAAGAAAAAAAAAAAAAAAAATGTTCTTGGCGTTTGACAAATAAAAGTCGCTAGCCGAAAACGTGTGTTTTCATTAGGTTACGGACCCACCGGACCCAGCACGCTTCCACTGCGCTACTCTGCTTATTAGAATCACTCTCATAGAACTCCGACGTGAAATAACTGTGAACGGACTGTAGTAGCGGCGGCTTCTCCCATCCCTTTCATGTACGGTGTACCCACTTACCGTCATTAACACATCGGATGTGTTGCCCTTTTCGGTGGTTTCTCCCCAGCCGGCGAGCACGTAGTCCGGTTGTGTCGCGATCCCGCGCACAGGGAGGCACGCGGGCCGAATGAATTCCGATAGTTTCACACTGAAATAGGGTAATTACCTATGTAAGTATAGGGTAGGGAGTGTAGTGTAGAGGAAAGGAGAACTATGTCCGTACAATGTACATGAAAAATGTCCGTAAATAAGTGGAAAATAACAGTTCCAAGACTGGCCACAATGGCGCTAGAGTCAGAAGTGGGTATGATAATAATATGAAGTTATCAATAAGAATAATAAAAATAAGGTAGAATACCGCAATGACGTCACACCTACTGTAGGTACCTATTAAATAATTGTTGGTATCGTTGTCACTTTTTACCTGACTACGAAGCATGTATGTTTGTACCACGGTAGAGGCTAAACTACTGTTCCAATTTAATTAAACGAGGCGTCAATAGATTCGTAATAATAGCCCGCGGGTATCATGGACTATATAATGTACGTAGTCGTTTTATAGTTTTATTTTATATTTGTACTTATTAAGATAGGCCTTAGATTATTTATTATCACGATAATATGTAGCATCGATAGGATTATTACACGTTTTTTTAGTAAAAAGCCTATTGCCAAAGCAAAATATTGACAGCAATCAAGCTAAACAATTTAAGTACATGCGTTGAAACTTGTTAACCAGCCATCAGAAGTTGAGGTTGGCACTATAATTACGATCCGGAATCCGGAAGGCCGGAGAAAACTCAGAGCACTGAAAATAGAACTCTGGGCTCATACAATAGAATTTAAAATTTAACACACGAGTCGAGCGTCAAGTCAAATGTCAATGTCAATTTGACAATCCGACACCCAAGTGTTCGATTTTCAACTCTATTGTACGCATAATTTGGTTTTCAGCGCCCTGAATTTTCTTCGGCCTTCCAGATTCTAGATCTTATTATAAGCCTTAGCCCGAAGGCCGCTAGCGATAGCAGTTGTGTCAAGCGAAAGTTTGTTTTATAGTGATCGCGATAAAGTTTAAAATTATATGACAGTTATGCTGCATCAGGTTGCTGCACTGCCATCTCGGTGTGAATCAGCCTTTATGTTCCAAGTCCGTTCCACAAGTTCCAACAGTACTCACCGTCTATCCAGCTCCAGCAAGGCGATGTCATTGGCCTTGCTGACGGAGTCGTAATTGTCGTGAGGTATTCTCCTGATGATATTGTACAGGACCCCGTCGCGAATCTTCCGTTTGTTCAGGCTGCCCAAAAGAGCGTATTTGACACGCTTACTGAAAATATTGTTTTGCTATAACTGCATCCATAAAAAGTATGAATACCAAAAACAGTGGTAACCATAATAGGTATCATCTGAAATCAGGGCCTCTAGTCAAGATGCATTCGATAATTTCGATGGCGCAGTTCGAAAACAAAATGTATTGGATTTGACATAAGGCATCGCAAGCGACATGTGACTTAGCGATGACTTATGTCAAATCCATACATTTTTGATTTCGAAGTTCGTCTTCGAAATTATCGAATGCATCTTGACTAGAGGCCCTGGTCCTCTAGTCAAGATGCATTCGATAATTTTCGCGGCGAAGTTCGAAAACAAAATGTATGGGATTTGCATAGCTGGGCATTAACTCGTTAATCCGTTAATCGTTAATTAACGAAGTTAACATTTTGATTAACGGATTAACTTTTAAGTTAACTCTTAAAAATGTTAACGGATACGTTAACTTCCGTTAATATGAACAGAAGTCCGTTAATCTAATGCCTACTATTTACCGCACGGCACCGCGGCGCGGCGCGAAAAACAGGTTCAGACGGGCGGCGCGTGGCAGTGAGTGAAACAAAAAAAATTAGATATATTTTGCCGGCGCGTGCGAGTGATGGAAGACATAGAATCGGATTCCAGCGGTCCTGATGAGAATCCATGGCCACATTTGACAACATGTTAATATTCATGAAGGGGAAATTGCACCTTTTGCCCAACGATTAAATTACACATTTGAATTATACAAGTATTTTGTTTTGTTCCTAACCTCTTAACTTCCAGAACCTAAACATACAGAATTTATAAGGGATATAATTAATCGAGCGAACAAAAAATAAGTTGGCGGCTGCACGTGAGCATACTGTATTACTGAATTTGGCAGGAAATTAATATGTTGGCGACTAAATTACTAAACTAGCGTAATCACTCAGGTGACAAAAAATTCAAAAGTTGGCAGATATTTTTTTCCGAAAAAGAGGCGAAATTTAATTCAAATTAGCACCGACATTTATAAGTTGGTTACTGAATTTCCGAGTTGGTGACCATTATATCATATTTAAAGCAGCTATAAAACCAAATTTGGTTGATAAATTAATGGCTGCTAAAAATTCAATTTGCAGGCTACGGAAAATCCTATTTTTTGATACTGTTAGAGAATGTTTTTCTTTAGCATGGGTATCATTTTCTAGGTGTCTGGGGGTGCAGAATAATATGAAAATAAAATCTGTTTTGAAATTCCACAATGGCGTACATTTTTGTTATTAAAATTAATAAGGATGTCCTTTTTCAGGTTCCTGGGGGTTTTTACTTTAATCACAAAATTGTCTTCCAATTTCATTTTCCAAAATGGAGAATATTCAATCTTCGTAAAATGAATATGAATACTAAATTAAAAGATCTTGGGGATGCTGATTAGGACTGACGATTATTATTACAGTATGTTATGTAGTTCAAGGTACCAAGCTATGTATATAAATTTTTCAAAATTCATGAATTTTTCTGCCATTCATGACGAAAATATGCGATTTCCAGGTTTATATGGGGAAGGAAATTTCAATTATTTTTCCAGTAGGATGCACCGTTTCTGAGATAGAAGTGATTATAGATAAAAATATGGCAATGCTGTACTGAGATACGAGGCATGTAATCTATAGAAATGTTGGAAAATTCAGGATTTTCGAAAAATGTTTCTCCCATCATGAAGAAAATATGATGTTGCGGGGACAACATTTTCATTATTTTTTCAATAGAATGCGCCGTTTACGAGATAGAATCAATTTTATAAAAAAAATGTAAATGCTGTACAATGAGATACGAGGGATGTATAAATCTATAGAAATGTTGGAAAATTTAGGATTATCGAATTTTTTTTTCTCCCATCATGAAGAAAATATGATGTTGCGAGGTTTCTAAGGGGGACGAAATTTTCATTATTTTTTCAATAGGATGCACCGTTTCCGAGATAGAATCAATTTTATAAAAAAAATGTAAATGCTGTACATTGAGATACTAGGAATGTATAAAGCTATAGAAATGTTCGAAAATTCAGGATTTTCAAATTTAGTTTTCTCCTATCATGAAGAAAATATGAGGTTGCGGGGTTACTAAGGAAATTTAAAATGAATGATTTTTTTGTGATCAGCACCCCCAGAAACCAATAAAAGGACACCCATATTGTTTTTATAAAATTAGGTATGTCCGCCATATTGGAATTTAAAAACGAATGTCATTTTCGTATTTAGCACTCCCAAAAACCTGGTAAACGACACCCATATCAATTTTACGAAAAATAAATATCCGCCATTTTTAAATTTCAAAATTAATCTACACAATATCTACATCCTCCTAAAACCGAGAAAAATTAAAAATTGGATTTTTTTTTACGCTCCTTTATGTTTTTTTTATGTGCGATCGTTTTGCTGCTTGTATGTTTTCTGAGTTACCTACATCAGGGAAAATATATGTGCATATTCTTAAATTAAATGTGTACCCACAAATTGTCGCCAAGATGGTTATTTATTCGCAAAAATATAATCTGTCTGCCAGTTTGGAAAATTCAGTAGTATTATTTAGTCACCAGATTTGTAATTTTTTTGTTCCTTACATTCTTTCGCCAACTTGGTAATTTAGTATTCAATTTTCGGTATTTTCACATCCAAAATTTAATTGTTTTGTCGCAAGCTTAAAATACATGCCATTTTATAAGTTCACTCACTAACGCATCGATATAAAAATGCAATTTTACACAATATATTAACGGATTAACGATTAACGTTAACTTGGGTTAATTCTTCCGAAATGTAACGCTTTAACGTTTAACGAAGCTAACTTTTTTTGTAGCGGATTAACGATTAACGAAGTTAACTATTTGATTAACGATGCCCAGCTATGGGGATTTGACATAAGGTACCTATCGCAAGCGACATGTAACTTAGCGATGACTTATGTTAAATCCTATACATTTATGATTTCGAAGTTCACCGTCGAAATTATCGAATACATCTTGACTAGAGGCCCTGATTTATGATGATAATAATAGCTCCCCACAACGATTTCGGTGACGGTGGTCGGTTTCTTTGTGCGCAGTATACAAGAGCACTCTCTCTCTCTTCCTTAACTCTTGTAACCCAGTGGGACGGATAACCGACATGACTGGCGAAAGATCAGGCGCAGGACCGCCTTTTTACATGCCCATCCAACGCATGAATCATATTTTTTGTCAGACAGATGATCAGCCTGCATTGTTGTAACCAAATATGGGAGTCGAACCCACGACCTCCGAGTCGAGAGCCAAACTCTAAACCACTGGGTGATGATTGATAATAATATGACGATATATACCACAGACATATTCTATTGACTAGACCACGCAAGTGTAGGTATGTACTTCTAACTTCGCGTGTAACATTCCGTGTAAAGAGGAGTGAATTCACTTCCTTCATCGCCATTTCCTCTCGAATATTCTCGACGCCAAACGTCAAACGAAAACTAAAAAGCTAAAAAACGCGACAGGTGCGCGACTATACCTTTTGTATCGTTTACTCGGGGACGGGGAGTTATCACCACTAAAACGCTCTTGTGACGTCACAGTAGATAGAAAAATAATGGTACGCTTGGTTTGTATACAAATAATGAGACTTGCGTGGTCTAGTCAATACTCTACCACCTACACTACATATACTTTAAAGTTTCACAACGTTGTGAAACACACAAAACACACTTGTTGTTTTCAAAGCTACCTAGTTCCACTAGTCTACCGCGTCGCTGTTAAAGGTATTTTTGTTTAGTTAGTTGTATATTGTAGAGACTTACTGTGCCAGATCAAATAATGCATGGCCTGCCGTCAGTATAAACCTGTCGCTGATGAGGGTTCCGCCCCCGATCCACACGATGTCCGCGTCATCCGTTGGGATGCCGTTAAGGCAGCCGATGATGGCCTAATTAAAGAAAATCAAAGAGTCATAGACGTCAAAAAAAGGCGGACGGAAGGTGAGCTAAGCATTGTGTGAAGGCCGATCATCTTACTTTGCTGTGAATGTGTGCATGCGGCACGTGTCGCTACGATACGGCCGTCTTACTTTGATTGCTTCACTATTCATATTACTGAAGCGGTGTCCGCCTTTTTTTACGTTCATGCAAATAGTTAATTATCTGTCGGCGTCCAATAATTTATGCGGAAGATGTAGGTATACCTATTTCCCTTTTACCAAGAAATTTCATGACTTTGCATCCCCCTACTGGTAGGAAAAGCATTGTACTTGCGCATGTACTTATGTTAATGAATGTTCAGTTGACTCGATCGCTATAAGAGCTCTAGATAGTCTACACTCTAGACTTTAGACCAAGAGAAGTAAGTAAGTACTCATTCCCAGTGGGAAATACTTACCATGTGAGGGAATTCCTTCAGCTTAGCCTCCCTCCCGCCTGAGATGCGATCCACGTAGATGTTGCATGTACTTCTGGTATAAGAGTTAGGGTCATTTTCGGTCGCAATGCACTTGTTCGAAAACTGTCGATATTCCAAACATTCTGAAAGTTCTTTGTTTATCTAAATACCTGCGTTACACTAATATGAGTTATATAACCGTAAATGAATAGGTAAATTAATAACGCCTAAGTATATAGCGTAGGTACTTGGTACTTATATTTTCTCATCATGGACAAAAATTATTTACGTACATACATAACTCTTTCTTAGCGAAAATTCGCATAAATAAAAATAGATACTTAATAAAGCCCCTTTATTCTTGATTAGAAATAGGATACAATTTTATATTTTTGATTATCGTATTTGGCATTGGCCACCAACAAATGCAGTTTCCATTGCGGTCTTTCTCGGGCTATTCATCTCCTGTTTGGACACATTTGCATTAAAGTTTTTGATTCCATAACAATACTAACGGTGTCTCTGCTTAATTTATCTATCTACCTACTTATGTTGGTGTCAATTGTTTTGTGCAAACATAACTTACTCTCCAAAGCAACATTTTCTGCCGCGCTGAGTTCAATATTAGTGTTCAAGTTTACGTTTGGGAATTTTGGGCAATTGTCAGGCTCCTCCACTAGTCTGCTGTCTATTTGTTGGTCGACGGCATTTTTGCAGCACGTCATGGGCAAGGTTCCGTCGTATGTACACGTCTGTAATTACAACAGAAAGTTGCGGTAAACTTAAAACAATAAATATTATGTTGTATTTAATTTGTATTTTATACATCCTACATTCCTATTTCCCACTCTAACTTACCAATCTTCCTTTCCACACCACCCTTTCCGCCAATCCATGGGAACGCAATGGGTAATCATAAAAATAATTTAATTACCCAAAATGGCGGCGATGTGGTTCGCCATCCATCACGTCTCGTTCTCGCGGAGGCGAAAAGTGGCCTATGGAGAGCCGCTTCGCTACGTTGAATGTAAGAGGAGGAATGGATGGTAAGATTGAAGGTGGACGAAGCGAAACAAGTATAGTAAAGATCGTAGCAAGTGGAAAAAAGTGGTATCTGCCTATCCCTACGGGAAAGAGGCGTGATTATATGTATATATGTATGTATTTTATACATTTTTGTAGTAATTTCAGCATTTTATAACCTAAAATAATTTATTCGAGTTATTTGTTCCCTGGATTCAAAAGCATTATAAAGGTGGGTTTAGACCAAAAGAACATAGAGCAAGAACTATACAAGAACATTATTTTGTATTCGTTTAATGTAAACGATAATTCGTTAAGACATAGTTTACATCATTTACACTAAACATTCCGAACAAGAACAATAAGAACAAGAATTTTTGCTCTTTATATGAGAATCATTTAGACCAAATGAGCGAATGCTCATTGCTCATTTGCCAACGATAAGTAGTAATGTTCACACTACACTATGTCTGAGTGTGATAGCGACTATATTGTGATTTCAAGTGCTGCATTTATTGTTATTACGCAATTAATGAAAAATAAAAGAAGGAAGAGACGTTGGTGGGTGACGATTGCTGTTGCAATTTGCCTCCAGGCATCTTTCGTGTACAGTTTATTTTTATAATGTTCATAAAACATAAGTTGGATCCCATAAACACCTTATATTATGGTACATTTCTATCATACATTTTTCGTTGCTCCAATCCATATTTACGAATAAACCTAAAACTAGCCGCCAAAATGTACAAGAATTCAAGAACACTAGAATCCCTTTGAAGAGACCGCCTCAAGTAGCGAGCACGTCCGAACACGAAAGAACGCTCTAAGCAATTGTTTGTGCGCTCTTGCGTCGGTTATACCAAACGAGCTAGTGTTCTTAGAGCATTCTACCAAATTACCGGCGAACACGCGGCGAATACACTAGAACAACGAAAGAATGCTCGTTGTTTGTTTACATCAAAAGAGCTTTACTAGAATGAGCATTCGCTCGCTTGGTCTAAATCCACCTTAAGGAACTTCAGTCTTCAGTGTGATAAAATAATTAGGTAGTATTATTGATTAAATATTCTAAACACTAATCATCACTAATTTTCAAATAATTTGTCGCCATGTTTTGAAGAAAAAAAAACAACAACTATACAATAGCAGACAATATAGATTTTTGAGTGTGAAATTTTAATTAATAATAGCTTTACACCAAACCTTATGAAATAAATTTGATTTAAATGATCCCCAGTGTTCCGTACAATTCACGTCTTTTTATACATTCCACAGTTTTAGAATGGTGTTATACTCACGATGTCACGGGACCTCATGGTGCCATCGTCAGTGGCCTGGAAGTATCTCCTCAAAGGTCCTGTATCTGGGTAGTTGTCTGTTCTAGGGCAGCAAGCTATTTGAGTCCTTTTTCTGCCTTCATAACCGCAAAGCTGAAAATGAAGGTTGAAGACCTCATTGAAGGTTTTCGGTTTTCCCGCCGTGGGCACCTCGCACGTGTCAGGTCCAAAAAGATAGCATAAACTCGAAAACTCTCATTAATATCTCTGCAACTTGTAAGTAAGCTGATTCACAATATTCAAGTTAACTTTTTTGTGTATGTTTGTAACTAAGTTCTAATTAGGTAGTATCCAAAGCTTGTATTTTTTAGACGAGTTTTTATTTTAGTCTGCGGTTATTGGATTCGGTGTAATTTTTAGAATTGCTCTGATTCCAAAGCAAGAAGAAGAATAAGATACTACAAACCTTCGGTTTTTCTTCGTTCTCATTCACTATTTTCTTCGCATACTCACACTCGTCAATAACTTTGCAAACACCATTTTTGCCTGCGATCGTACAGACGTCACCTAAAAAAATGGTTAATTTAGTAAATCTTACACATAACACATTAGAAAAGATTAGCTGACCTCGACTCAAAGGTCCTTAACTAAATTAAAAAACTGGTCAAGTTGTGACTTGTGACTTACCTGAACTTATGACTTTTCTTTCGTTGTCAACTACCAACCAAGTGTTAAACTTATGACTCGTGGAGGATTTACATGGCCGATTTTCGCCGCACGATTTCCTCCGCATGTAGTTAAAATCGACCGTACAAATGACAATCGCAAGGCAACTTTGCCAACGAATTTGTCAAGCAACTCAAAGCACGGTCATAGAATAAAGAGAAATAGATAAACAGCTACATAGTTAGCAATCGATTTGATTGCACTACTACAAGTATACGGTGCAGCGACCACACAAGTTATGTGGTCGCTGATACGGTGTGTCCACGATTGTGTGGAAAAATCGTCCCCCAACGTAAAATGTTAGTGAACTTAGCAGATCATTGTCCAGCAGATCAAAAATAAATGTGAGTTCTTATCGCATGCAGCTGAGTTCTACAGATGTTAGTGAACTTAGCAGATCATTGTTCAGCAGATCAAAAATAAATGTGAGTTCTTTGCGCATGCAGCTGAGTACTACAGTTCCTGATACTTGTTTTGAAATAGTTCCGACGTTTTTACCTTAAAAAAGACAATTGACAAAATGATCTGCCAACTTCCCGCAGCAGATCATTTTATAGCAGATCAGAAATAAACGTGAGTTCTTATCGCATGCAAATGAGTTCTATAGTTCCTGATACTTTTCAGGATTAGTTCTGTTTTCACGTTCTAATGCCAGCGGATCATGTCAGATCGTTTGACAAGTCGAAAAATATATTTTTATTGTTTCGAACGATTCTGAACTAGAACTCTTGGGTTTTCCACAGATCCGTATGAGAACTGCAACCATGGACAAGATTTGGGTCCTGAGCTCGTGTGTGAATGCCCGCAAATCACGTTAGAACGGCAGAAAAGTAAAAAAAATACAATTTTCGCCATTTCAAATAATTGTGAGTGGCTGGAACTCGTTTGTTTTTTACAGATTCGTATAGGAAGTATGACCTGGAATCTGAATCGAGTCCAAAACTCACGTTCGAGTGCCAGCAGATCATGCCAGAAAGACCAAAAATAAAATATTATCAATTTCATCATTTCAAATGATTGTGGAGGGCTCTTCCGTTTCCCACAGATCCGCATCGGAACTTAAATTTAAAACTCGACTCGAGACCAGAACTCACGTCTAAATGCCAGCAGATCACGTTACAACGGTCGAAAAGTAGGAAAATACCATTTTAGTCGTTTCAAATTAATATGCAAGGCTAGAACTCTTTCGTCTTTTACAGAACCGTATGAAAACTAATATCGAGAACTCGATACAAGTCCAGAACTCATATTCAAATGCCAGCAGATCACGTTACACCGGTCGAAAAGTAGGAAAATAGCTTTTTTGCCGTTTCAAATTAATGTGCAAGGCTAGAACTCTTTCGTCTTTTACAGAACCGTATGAAAACTAATATCTAAAACTCGATACAAAACCAGAACTCATGTTGAAATGCCAGCAGATCACGTTACACCGGTCGAAAAGTAGGAAAATACCATTTTTGTCGTTTCAAATTAACGTGCAAGGCTAGAACTCTTTCGTTTTTTACAGAACCGTATGAAAACTAATATCGAGAACTCGGTACAAGTCCAGAACTCATGTTGAAATGCCAGCAGATCACGGTACAACAGCTCATAAGTAGGAAAATACTATCTTGGTCGTTTTAAATTATTGTGAAAGGCTAGAACTCTTCCGTTTGCCACAGATCCGCATCGGAACTTTAATTTAAAACTCGACTCGAGACCAGAACTCACGTCTAAATGCCAGCAGATCACGTTACAACGGTCGAAAAGTAGGAAAATACCATTTGTATCGTTTGAAATCAATGTGCAAGGCTAGAACTCTTTTGATTTCTACAGATTCGTATTAAAACTAATATCTAGAACTTAAATTAAGGGGAAATTGAATTAAACGATCTTGATACTGGTTAATTTTTAATTATGTCTTTAGTATTATTGAACATGAATTATAATAAGACTGTGTGAACGTGAAGAATGTCCGGTGTATATTATAGAAAACTAGCTTTTGCCCGCGGCTTCGCCCGCGTGGAATAGTGTTCTTGGAGAAAAAACTAATAGGTTGGGGAAAAAGTCTTTTCGCATTATAGTATGTATGAACTTGTCATAAAATATCTTGGGCTATACCAATTGTATCTGGCTGATTTTGGTATCATTAAAAAGTTTTAATTTTATAGAAGACAATTCCAAATTCAAATTAGGTAAATTTGAGATTTTCATTTGTTTTTCTTATTGTTAAAATGAGTGATTCTTATGAAGAATTTCGATACATTTTAAAATTTTATTACAAAAAAGGTAAAAATGCAACACAAGCCGCGAAAAAATTTTGTGATGTTTATGGACCTAATGCAGTATCGGTGAGAGTAGCGCAAATTTGGTTTAAGCGTTTTCAATCCGGAAATTTTGATATCAAAGATGCACGTCGCTCTGGTCGCCCTGTTACGGACAAAACTGTTGCCATTTTTGAAAAAGTGGAGCAAGATCGGCATATTAGTAGTTACGATGTAGCTGAAGAACTGGGGATTGACCACAAAACGGTTTTGGCGCATTTGAAAAAAGCTGGGTACACAAAAAAGCTCGATATTTGGGTGCCTCATGAGCTCACTGAAAGAAACCTAATGAACCGTGTACTCATTTGTGATTCTTTATTACGACGTAATGAAACCGAACCATTTTTGAAGAAGCTGATAACTGGTGATGAAAAGTAGATCACGTACGACAAGAACGAGCGAAAACGATCGTGGTCAAAGGCCGGTCAGGCTTCACAGACTGTGGCGAAACCCGGGTTAACTCGCAACAAGGTGATGCTGTGTGTGTGGTGGGATTGGAAGGGCATTATTCATTATGAGCTGTTACCGCCAGGCAGGGCCATCAATTCTGAACTGTACTGCGAACAACTGATGAGATTAAAGCAAGAAGTTGAGAGAAAGCGGCCGGAATTAATCAACAGAAGGGGTGTGGTTTTTCACCATGATA
The DNA here is from genome assembly GCA_905404095.1 of Glaucopsyche alexis. NCBI lineage: Eukaryota > Metazoa > Arthropoda > Insecta > Lepidoptera > Lycaenidae > Glaucopsyche > Glaucopsyche alexis. The sequence goes on from FR990044.1 coordinate 23,613,258, forward strand.
ACGCTAGACCTCACACATCTTTAGCCACTCAGAAAAAATTACGGGAGTTTGGCTGGGAGGTGTTAATGCATCCGCCGTATAGTCCTGACCTTGCACCTTCAGATTTCCACCTGTTTCGGTCGCTGCAGAATTCCTTAGGCAGTGTCAGGTTGACATCACAAGAGGACTGCCAAAACCACTTGTCGCAGTTTTTTCATCAGAAGCCCCAAAAATTTTATAGCAATGGGATCATGTACCTACCAACAAGATGGCAAAAAGTTATCGAACAAAATGGCACCTATATACCTACTTTAGTCACTTGTAAATAAACTTTATAAAAATACCTTTTGAATTTTTATATAAAATGCGAAGAAACTTTTTCCCCAACCTAATACTTCGGCGAATAACTCTCTACCTACTTACAACAATATACTTCTAATACAATATTGAAAATGTTTTTAGGTTTGCCCAATGCAAATTGTTAAAAATGGGACCAATATCACCTCGACACGACATGCGCGACCAATTGATAATATACAGGGCGACCGGTAATAGGTCTGTTTCCTTTTAACATGTAAAAATACATCACTTTTGCAGCCTAAAAAGTATATACTTACATAATATTATATTTAAGCACTTGAATATAAGTTTTACCATAATCTTATATCTTAAAGACTAAATACTTAAAGACTATTATTTTGACGACCTCTGTGGCTCAGTTGGTTGAGCGTGTTGGTGCTCAAGCCGGGGGTCGCGGGTTCGAATCCCGCCGAAGGAACAAAAAGTTTTTCTGTGTTCCTGGGTCATGGATGTGTATTAAATATGTGTATAATATAATAAAAATCTTAAATATTTGTATAGTATAAAAGTATTAAATATATTATTTCCGTTGTCTGGTACCTGTAACACAAGTTCTTCGGATACTTAGCACGGGGCCAGATTGACGTGGTGTGAAGCATCCATAGATATTATTATTATTATTATTAAAAACTCGCATCAAAATCCGATGCGTAGATTTAAAGATCTAAGCATACAATATACTATACCTACATAGGGACAGACAGATAAAGCGACTTGTTTTATACTATGTACTATGTAGTAAGTAAAGTTATTTGACATTCCAACAAAACTGACAAACCACCCCTGGATATTCCATAAGAATTAAGAACTGCAGTTACTATTATGTATTCTGTGCTGCAGTTCAAAATATTCGTGAACCTCTTTAAACTGTATACGTCCCACGTTTTCGATAGCGCGATGTAGAAACGCGAGAGCCCGCGCCGCGCAGCAACACTATATCCCTGCATTTTAAATCTGTAATATCTTCGAAAATATTCATTTAAATTACATGCCGTAAAGGTCAGTATTGATCTATCTTAAATGCACAATGTATTTAAGGTACTTAATTGGATAAGGATGAATACTGTATTGCTTAAAATCGCTTTGTAAATAAGCTATTAATTAAAATCAAAGTAAAGGATTAAAAAAATGGTTATTGTGGGTTATCCCTAAGAGATACGCATATGCCATCGCGGACTTTTTTGTAGACTTTTTAAAGATGAATACAACTGTAGTACATAATTTTGATCTATCTCGTAGTGTTCAGCCAGCATTTTAGAAACCTCTAAAATTATTTGTGTACCTCTACTATGTTATGCATGTTATATACCTAAAAACCTTCCCGTTAAATCACTCTATCTGTTAAAAAAAACGGCATCAAAATCCGTTGCGTAGTTTTAAAGATTTAAACATACATATGGGACAGACAAAAAAGGGACTTTGTTTTATACTATGTAATGATAATGATATTTCATGAAAAATAAATCAATCGTGAATTACTTTATATACGTACTTATTTATTACGAATAACATACAATTAAATTGGCAACAGTTTATTTAATGTTGGAATTTCCTTCCCAACTGTATAGAACTCGTTTACTTTATTCCTAATCAACTATAAATCGAAACTGTCTTATGTTGATTTTCTTTTTTCCTCCTCTCCTCCTTTTACCAGGCATGGAAACAAACCATCATTCGATGTGCCATCAGCTACGATTCACCTTATAGTAGTACTGGAAACACATTTAAAGAAGTCACAATATTTACCTAAGAAAATATAAAAAAAACTAAAAGTATCAAAACAACTCACTCTAACTTACCGGGCAACTCTACCACAAGCTTTAAATTATAAGATTGAGTTCGATTTACACCTTCTTCTTTCTGTATTTTACTATAGACATAGAAAACAATATTTCTCGCTTGAGATCGAATTGCCTTTTTGGATATTTTCACAAAAACAACAAATTCCAAGAACATAATCACAAAATTTTAACAGCGGTTGACAGATCACGTACTTTGATTTGACGGGTCATCCTTGACATTGCCCTATGAAAATCACATTTTTTATTTTTTTTTAAATGCCATCAGATTCTGGTAGACCTATACATGATCTGCTGATACTGGTACGTGAGTTCTGGACTCAGATCGAGTTGGAGATTGCAGTTCTCATACGAATATGTGAAAAGCAGAAGAGTTCTAGCCCTCGAGAATTTTTTGAAACGATGAAAATAGATTATTTCGAGTTTTGAAAAATGTTCACATGATCTGCTGGTACTGTGATGTGAGTTCTGAACACAAATAAATTTTAAAATTGCAGTTCTACTACAGTTTGGTGAAAAACGAAAGAGTTCTAGCCTTCAAGAATCTTTTGAAGAGATGGGAATGATATTTTTCGGGTTTTTAAATCTGCTGGTACTGGGACGTGAGTTCCAGACGCCAATCGCGCTCAAGATTGTAGTTTTCATACGGATATGTGAAAAGCGAAAGAGTTCTAGCCTTTGAGAATTTTTTAAATAGACGAAAATGATAATTTTCGAGTTTTTCAAGTTTCTCACATGATCTGCTGGTACTGTGACGTGAGTTCTGAGCTCGAATCTAGTTTTAAATTGAAGTTCCATTTCGGAACTGTGGGAAAGGGAAGAGTTCTAGCCTTTCACAATCATTTAAAACGACCAAGATAGTATTTTCCTACTTATGAGCTGTTGTACCGTGATCTGCTGGCATTTTAACATGAGTTCTGGACTTCTATCGAGTTATAAATATTAGTTTTCATACGGTTCTGTAAAAGACGAAAGAGTTCTAGCCTTGCACATTGATTTCAAACGATAAAAATAGTATTTTCCTACTTTTCGACCGGTGTAACGTGATCTGTTGGCATTTAAACGTGAGTCCTGGACTCAAATCAGGTTTTAGATTGCAGTTCTGATGCAGATCTGTGAGAACCAGAAGAGTTCTAGCCTTTTACAATCATTTAAAACGACCAAAATAGTATTTTCCAACTTATGAGCTGTTGTACCGTGATCTGCTGGCATTTCAACATGAGTTCTGGACTTGTATCGAGTTCTAAATATTAGTTTTCATACGGTTCTGTAAAAGACGAAAGAGTTCTAGCCTTGAACATTAATTTGAAACGGCAAAAATGTTATTTTTCTACTTTTCGACCGGTGTAACGTGATCTGCTGGCATTTCAACATGAGTTCTGGTTTTGTATCGAGTTCTAGATATTAGTTTTCATACGGTTCTGTAAAAGACGAAAGAGTTCTAGCCTTGCACATTAATTTGAAACGGCAAAAATTGTATTTTCCTTCTTTTCGAACGTTGTAACGTGATCTACTGGCATTTAGACGTGAGTTCTGCTCTCGAGTCGAGTTTTAAATTAAATTTCCGATGCGGATCTGTGGGAAACGGAAGAGTTCTAGCCCTCCACAATCATTTGAAATGATGAAATTGATAATATTTTATTTTTTGGTCTCTCTGGCATGATCTGCTGGCACTCGAACATGAGTTCTGGACTCGATTCAGATTGCAGGTCACACTTCCTATACGAATCTGTAAAAAACAAACGAGTTCCAACCACTCACAATTATTTGAAATGGCGAAAATGGTATTTTTTTACTTTTCTGCCGTTCTAACGTGATTTGCGGGCATTCACACACGAGCTCAGGACCCAAATCTCGACCATGGTTGCAGTTCTCATACGGATCTGTGGAAAACCCAAGAGTTCTAGCTCTTAAGAATCGTTCGAAACAATAAAAATTATATTTTTCAACTTGTCAAACGTTCTGATATGATCCGCTGGCATTCGGACGTGAGAACTGAACTAATCCTGAAAAGTATCAGGAACTATAGAACTCATTCGCATGCGATAAGAACTCACGTTTATTTCTGATCTGCTATAAAATGATCTGCTGCGGGAAGTTGGCAGATCATTTTGTCAATTGTCTTTTTTAAGGTAAAAACGCCGGAACTATTTCTAAAAAGTATCAGGAACTGTAGAACTCAGCTGCATGCGATAAGAACTCACATTTATTTTTGATCTGCTGGACAATGATCTGCTAAGTTCACTAACATGTTCTACAATTCCTGATACTTTTTAGAAATAGTTCCGGCGTTTTAACCTTAAAAAAGATAATTGACAAAATGATCTGCCAACTTCCCGCAGCAGATCATTTTATAGCAGATCAGAAATAAACGTGAGTTCTTATCGCATGCGAATGAGTTCTATAGTTCCTGATACTTTTCAGGATTAGTTCAGTTCTCACGTCCGAATGCCAGCGGATCATATCAGAACGTTTGACAAGTTGAAAAATATAATTTTTATTGTTTCGAACGATTCTTAAGAGCTAGAACTCTTGGGTTTTCCACAGATCCGTATGAGAACTGCAACCATGGATGAGATTTGGGTCCTGAGCTCGTGTGTGAATGCCTGCAAATCACGTTAGAACGGCAGAAAAGTAAAAAAAATATCATTTTCGCCATTTCAAATAATTGTGAGAGGCTGGAACTCGTTTGTTTTTTACAGATTCGTATAGGAAGTGTGACCTGTAATCTGAATCGAGTATAGAACTCACGTTCGAGTACCAGCAGATCATGCCAGAAAGACCAAATAATAAAATATTATCAATTTAATCATTTCAATTGATTGTGGAGGGCTAGAACTCTTCCGTTTCCTACAGATCCGCATCGGAACTTTAATTTAAAACTCGAATCGAGACCAGAACTCAACGGTCAAAAAGTAGGAAAATACTATTTTTGTCGTTTCAAATTAATGTGCAAGGCTAGAACTCTTTTGTTTTTTACAGAAACGTATGAATACTAATATCTAGAACTCGATACAAAACCAGAACTCATGTTGAAATACTAGCAGATCACGTTACACCGGTTGAAAAGTAGGAAAATAGCATTTTTGCCGTTTCAAATTAATGTGCAAGGCTCGAACTCTTTCGTTTTTTACAGAACCGTATGAAAACTAATATCGAGAACTCGGTACAAGTCCAGAACTCATGTTGAAATGCCAGCAGATCACGGTGCAACAGCTCATAAGTAGGAAAATACTATCTTGGTCGTTTTAAATGATTGTGAAAGGCTAGAACTCTTCTGGTTTTAACAGATCTGCATCAGAACTGTAATCTAAAACCCGATTTGAGTCCAGAACTCACGTTTAAATGCCAGCAGATCACGTTACACTGCACCGGTCGAAAAGTAGGAAAATACCATTTTTGTCGTTTCAAATTAATGTGCAAGGCTAGAACTCTTTCGTTTTTTACAGAACCGTATGAAAACTAATATCGAGAACTCGATACAAGTCCAGAACTCATGTTGAAATGCCAGCAGATCACGGTACAACAGCTACTTTGTATTTTCCTACTTTTCGACCGGTGTAACGTGATCTGCTGGCATTTAAACGTGATTCTGGACTCAAATTGGGTTTTAGATTGCAGTTCTGATGCAGATCTGTGAGAGCCGGAAGAGTTCTGGTCTTTCACAATCATTTAAAACGACCAAGATAGTATTTTCCTACTTATGAGCTGATGTACCGTGATCTGTTGGTATTTCAACATTAGTTCTGGACTTGTATCGAGTTCTCGATATTAGTTTTCATATGGTTCTGTAAAAAACGAATGAGTTCTAGCCTTGCACATTAATTTGAAACGACAAAAATGGTATTTTCCTACTTTTCGACCGGTGTAACGTGATCTACTGCCATTTAAACGTGAGTTCTGGACTCAAATCGGGTTTTAGATTGCAGTTCTGATGCAGATCTGTGAGAACCGGAAGAGTTCTAGCCTTTCACAATCATTAAAAACGACCAAAATAGTGTTTTCCTACTTATGAGCTGTTGTACCGTGATCTGCTGGCATTTTAACATGAGTTCTGGACTTGTGTCGAGTTCTTGATATTAGTTTTCATACGATTCTTTAAAAGACGAAAGAGTTCTGGACTCAAATCGGGTTTTAGATTGCAGTTCTGATGCAGATCTGTGAGAACCGGAAGAGTTCTAGCCTTTCACAATCATTAAAAACGACCAAAATAGTGTTTTCCTACTTATGAGCTGTTGTACCGTGATCTGCTGGCATTTTAACATGAGTTCTGGACTTGTGTCGAGTTCTAGATATTAGTTTTCATACGATTCTTTAAAAGACGAAAGAGTTCTAGCCTTGCACATTAATTTGAAACGACAAAAATGCTATTTTCCTACTTTTCGACCATTGTAACGTGATCTGCTGGCATTTAGACATGAGTTCTGGTCTCGAGTCGAGTTTTAAATTAAAGTTCCGATGCGGATCTGTGGGAAACGGCAGAGTTCTAGCCCTCCACAACAAAACCCAAGAGTTCTAGCTCTTAAGAATCGTTCGAAACAATAAAAATTATATCTTTCGACTTGTCAAACGTTCTGACATGGTCCGCTGGCATTCGGACGTGAGAACAGACTATTCCTGAAAAGTATCAGGAACTATAGAACTCATTTGCATGCGATAAGAACTCACGTTTATTTCTGATCTGCTATAAAATGATCTGCTGCGGGAAGTTGGCAGATCATTTTGTCAATTGTCTTTTTTAAGGTAAAAACGCTGGAACTATTTCTAAAAAGTATCAGGAACTGTAGAACTCAGCTCTATGCGATAAGAACTCACATTTATTTTTGATCTGCTGGACAATGATCTGCTAAGTTCACTAACATCAACGTAAAGATGTTCAAATTCCTATCGTTTTGGATCTTTCTATGAAAGCTGTTCCTATATAAAATATGTATAATTAATTTATTACATACAGTAATTAATTAATTATACATATTTTCTACTCTATGGGACGGTGAAAATCGACACTTGCAAATCCCGCATTACTTAATATGTGGACTGAGTAATATAAACGAGGGTACAGTAGTGCGTTAGGTTAGGTTAGGGTAATAGGTAGTTACAAGTTACGGGTTGCACTGATTTTAATGAGATTAAGCACACATATTGAATTTCGATAAATCCGATTAGTACCGGGATAAATTCATTTATTACTTATAAGATGTCGCGAGCTAGAGGTTCTGCTAAAGATAAAAAATGGCACTTATCTCACAAACATAGTTAAGATCAAGGTTACAAGTATATAAATAAACAAACCGGTTCTATTTACAAACATATTAGATATAACTATTATATATTATGGATAGATGACAAAGAAATTAATAAGAATATTTACCTCTTTTCAAAGTGATCCCACTGCACACAAGACACAAAACAATGAAATAAAGTCTGAGCATCTCTGCCAGAGCCCAAACGACCGCGCGATGCACAATTTACAATAATAATGTCAGAGTTTAAAACTTGATTGCGCCCGCGCCGACCGCTCGGTCCTTGACTTGACTCTGTCTGTGATACATAAGTTAGCCAGATACACAAACTAGTTATATACAGTAAGTAGTGACGCAAAATAATAAAAACCAAATAATAATAATCATTCAACTACTCCATACTCAGCCCACCTCTACTCCTTAAACCTCTACTCCATATCACGTACTACTCCTTAAACCTCTACTACATAATTCGTACGGTAACTACGTCTACGATCTCAATAGCTTTCGGGAATCGTCGTTTTTCACACATCTTGTCTGTCACTTCTTGTCAATTGTTTTACTTACTGTATGTTGTTTATGTTTAAGATGTTACAATATTATTATTCTTTTAGGCGTATTATTTTAGGTAATCGTAGAAAGGGGTTTAATATAAAGGGCACTTAAACAGTTTATTGCTTGTCCAGCATGTCCATGCGATGAACTTTGAAGGAAAACTTTAACGGCTTATATAATTTAGTCGGTTCAGGATAGGGTATGGAACAAGGAAATCCCGGTCCCGAAATTCCCGGAATTTTGGATCGCTCTGAGAATCGGGAATCAAAAATTGAGAACCAGGAATTTCGGTACTTTCGGTACCCAACAGATTATATTAAAATTTACAAGTATTTAAGTAAACTATGTAAATATGAGTTAAAAAATAATTTTTAATCTTTTCCGAAAGCGAATTAAAGACAAAAATGAAAAAAATACACGATAAAAGGATACTTCATATTTCTTATTTAATTCTGTACATAAAAGCTAACTGTGAGCGCCGAGCGGTGTAAGGAAATAATAACCTTATTATACCGTATATAATATTAACAGTATGATAGCACCTCACATCGACCAACATAGTAGCCAAAATTGGAGCCAATGGTATTGACGATTATATAGAATATCTTGGGACTTGGCTTACAAGGTCTGTGTGGCGCTTGTTTTAATTTTTGAAAAGTTGTAATAATAATAAAATAAATAGTAGCTAATAATAATAAAAATATGTATAGTTATATACCCACTAATATGCATATTGGTTGCTTTTGGAGTTGGAGAGTAGTTAGATGGTTATTACCTATTGTCATATAATTAAATACTCTTTATTTATTGTCCTTATAAAAATAGTTACGCATTATATTAAATTATTGGTTTAATTTTTGTAACACGTCATGGGATACACATGCCAACTTACCTGTCCGGTACTTGTGGTATAGTATACGGGTATGCGGCCCCGGTTTCCCTAGCTATTACTGTCCTATCCCTTGCCCTCCTGGGCGGTAATATCCTATATTTCCTATTTCCCACTCTAACTTACCAATCTTCCTTTCCACACCACCTATCCTTCCCTTTCCCTATTCCTACCCTCTCCACCAATTCGTGGGAACGCAATGGATAATCATAAAAATAATAATTATCCAAAATGGCGGCGATGTGGTTCGCCACCCATCACGTCTCGTTTCTCGCGGAGGCGAAAAGTGGCCCATGGAGAGCCGCTTCGCTACGTTGAATGAAAGAGGAGGAATGGATGGTAAGAATGAAAGTGGACGATGCGAAACAAGTATGTAAGGATCGTAGCAAGTGGAAAGAAGTGGTCTCTGCCTACCCCTACGGGAAAGAGGCGGTCTCTGCGACTCTGCCTACCCCTACGGGAAAAGGCGTGATTATATGTATGTATGTATGTATTTTTGTAAGCATGAGAGGTGCGAAAAACATGTCTTTAAATTATTATAGTATATATCCTTTGGTCACGGTAAACTACACTTTTTTAGCTCAAAAATTCAATTATAATTATTATTCTATTGGGCGTTGTCCAATGGGCAAAAGCCGATGTCATATCTCACTGCTAACACGAGCATAGTTCATTCTGTTGCTTTTTCTCGTACACTAACTAAGTTGTTTAATATTCCTTGCTGCGAATGAGTTTTTAATCGCACATTTATTGGAATCAAAATATCCTCATCCTTACTAGGTGTAATGTTATAAACACGAAACCTTGTAAACCAAAACTAGACACTGCAAGCTACTAAATACCTCGTAAAAAACATTGATGAAACAACGACTTGCAGGTGTGTAAGGAAAACGATGAGCCGCCCTAACGGCTAACAGCTTCTTAAGTTCAGCACCACGGCAGACACTTTGTGTAGCACGAATACTCTTATGGTAGATAATATGTGTGGACGCAACGATCAAATCCTAACAAACCCCTTTTAGTTAGGGAGGAATGAGGGGAGTTCGAGTCCGTCAGATTAATATAAGGGAAAATACCTTACTTAAATATTGATAAATACCCCCAGGGAGTATGAGATCTTAACGTTTAACCTTCAGTATAGCTAATCTGACGCACGAGTATGTCAAGATAACATTTTTTACATTTTTAAAAACTCACTGCGAGCTTCCGGCACTTCCAAATACTCAGATTAAGAAACTGGAGCATCTGTAGGATTCACTGAACACCCCCTTTGAAATTCGAGTAAATTTTTTATTTTATTTTCACCCCTCCCCAGTCCCCACCCGCACGCAAATCGTCAGATTAATATACTTATAGATACTTATTGGCGCATAAACAACACTAATTATAATCTGACGCGTTCAGCATATCCATGTTTGTGTCATGTGGCTTTTTTTACAACTTTTTAACCATGCAAGATGACGATTGCTAAAAAATGACACACTATTCCTATAGTGTGTCAGCTTTTGTCATATAGTGTGTATTTAGTATTTTTATTATCTAATCTACTACTTCTAATAAGTTACCGCGACGTTCGAGCATGTACAATAATAACATTCTGGGCACCCCAACCATTTGATGTTTTGCAAAAATCAAATAACTCGAAGTAACTGAATCTGAAAAACCATTAAAATAATATATGGGTTGGATTTTATAACGAGTCGCCTGAATTTGAGAGTATTGGTGGTGTAGGGGGCTTAAGGGAGTTAGTCTTATACCCCCCAAAGAAATTTTGGCTGCCGGAGTTGCGTCTAAATATTTTTAAACAATTTTCAAAAATTCTTAAATATTATTGCGATTATGCAAAACGGAACGTAATCTTTATGCTTTAGTAGGTACAGGGGGGTAAGCCAAGATCTTTTCTTTATCGCTTCTTTAAAGAATCGCCGATAAAAATGTATGGAATTGAAATTTGGAAAAAGAAAATACAATCGAGGTAATTATTTTTTATATATAATGTGATATAGGAAATGTATGAGAACAGTATATAATTCTTAAGTAATTAATAGCAATGTATTACTCGGAGTTGGCCCAATACGACTTCATTGGGTTAGGTTAGATGAATTAGCCATCGTGGTTATTTCTTTGTAAACCACCCAGAAGTAGAAGCCCCGCGTAGCGGCGCTCCGTCGACTCATAATTGAAGCCAGTTGTTATTAAGGGCCATTGGGTTCTAGGTATGATTGAGGATGGATCTGAAGATTTGAGGTTGGAAGTGTGTCCAGACAATATTCGCTCTGCTGAGGTTTTGGTGCCACTTATATTAAAGAATGTGGAAATTGGCACCACCATCCACGCTGATTTTTGGAAAGCATATGATTGCTTGTCAGAACATGGCTACATACACAAAAAGTCAACCACTCGGATCGTGACAACCCATTCATAGCTGAAGTGAGTCCCATGGCTCATACTCAACGAATTGAGTCCCAGTGAAGGGCCGTTAAAAGGTTTTTTAAGAAGGACAATTTAAATAACACAGAAAATTGTGCAGATGTTATTTTTGAATATTAGTGGCGGCGAAATAACATAAAATACAGGAAAGATCCATTCGTGGAATTAATAAAAGCTATAAAACATGTTTATAAAGTGGAATAAACAATGTTTGTACAAATTTCTGTTTTTTATTTTTTCTAAGGAAATCAAGTATTTCCGGCGGGTGAAAATGGTGAGGGGGGAATCCAACCCCCTCCCCCCTCCCACTCGTAACCCCTTAAAATGGCGACGTATTTTAAAATTTTTACCATCCCGGTTCCCAAAATTGCCCAGTCCCGAAATTCCCGGTTCTCAAAATTAGACCGGTTCTTCCATTCCCTAGTTCAGGAGCTATAGAGACCTAACTTGTAATAAATGCGCTTAGGTACTTGGACAACTTACAAAAATTACAAAATAATAAGTAGACACGTAAAAAGTAAAATTAATGTTAAGGATAAAATCGTAAATAGGCGATTACGGAACACTATAATACCTACTAAGGTGGTGTTGACCTGACCGGATTTTTTGAAGTTGACACCGAAGGAAGAGAACCTCAACCCACGACGAACCCCTTAAATTGTTTTTATTTTTTAAAAGGAGTAGGTGATATCACTTACATTTATTTTCAAAGATCGATCGAGTTAAAGTTTTCTAATAAAAATGCAAAACCGGACGCGCCCCACGATTCGCAGTAACTTGAAAGTGTAATAATTTTACAAAATATGTATTAAAATGTATTGATCAATACACGAAAGTTAATAGAGAACATAATTCGTACACTTTCGAAGTCAATTGAACACAATAACAATAACAATACATAATCACTAAAATTTACTTTACTTTGTCTTACTCATTTTATCTACGTAGGTACGGTTGCCGCGACGCGACGTGTACCACTAGTCGGCCTTATTTCTATGGGATAAGGTTCACTAGTGGTACACTGGCATGTCGGCGATATATACTAAAAATAATAGTACACATTGCAAAGATTTTTCACTGAAAAAAGTTCAGGCTCTACACGTATATGCCCTAAATCTATTATAATAAAGAGGAAAAGTTTGTTTGTATGTTTGCATTGAATAGGCTCCAAAACTACTGGATTTCGATGTGGCACAGTTGTAGACCACGGGGAAGGATATAGGCTACTTTTTATCGTGGAAAATGTACGGTTTCTGCGTAATTAACTTTTGCGCGCACAAAGTCGCGAGAAACATCGTTTTAAATAAATGTAAACAAGTTCTTGACAGAGGTAATGTTCCATGTTACCCCTGTCCTTACTATCTGTTTAATATTTTAAACGAATTTTTCCCATACGTAAAAAAACTTAGGCCTTTGCATCCGTTAATGGATGATTTATACAGTATTCTGCGAGCGAAGTAACCACTCTTGAAATACTGTAGTGCCTGGGACAGTTGGTTTTTTAAATGTCGTATGGTTGCCCGAGCACATACGGCATTCTCACAACATAGTCAGCCTAGTCCAGAGGAATGAACTAGTCAATACGTCTGGGGCCAACTATGTGCGGGTTTCCTCACGATGTTTTCCTTCACCGTTAGAGCGTCCGTATAATGTACTTGAGATCTGAAAAAGTCATACCTAATTTGTAAACTTATTACAGTATTATGCTGTGTGCAATGCGCTTTTGTCCCATATACATCACCCTTATTAATAAAAATATTTACACCATGGATAAGCAAATCCAAATCGCTCTCTTTGTCTATCAAGTGACTGTTCTAAAGTATCTGACAGAGACAGCCATGTTGGATTAGCTAATCCGTGGTGTAAATAATTTTATTAATAAGACTGAATAGGTTTTGTAACTATATCCATCTCTACTTAAGTGCCTATTATAGTTAGTCAATACTCAATAGGAATTCTTTTATGCAAATAAATAATAGTTACTTTCATGAGTGCTGAAAGCGGTAAAATAACACCGCTAAATAAATATTTTAAACGCGTATCGTCACCCACGCCAGTGAGTAAACTTTGGTTTTATATAAAAAGGGGATGATACCCGTCCTCCATCATTCCCGCCTCGGCAGCCATCTTGCGACTGTCAAAAGCATTTAGTTATTGCACTGAAAATGTTAAAAATCACCGCAATCGTATCCCTCATGCTTATCGGTAAGTTAAAAATAAAATAATATTAAATTATGTGCTGCTTGTTTTTGAAATAATGTCAAATTGCCTTGTATTTTATGCAGTACTAGCGACCCGCCCCAGCTTCGCACGGGTACAATACTGATATTAATACTACAGAATGTCTTTAAACCTCTACCAAACGGGCGAAATTTAGTAAAAAGTTCAAAACAAACAGAAACAAATTAATTATAAGTACCTACTAAAACTCAATGAAATAAGTAGGTGGGTATACTTTTATCGTATGAAATACCTATACTCTTCAGGACTAACAATACAACAAACACTAAATAAATAGAAATTCAAGTATCTATCCATCATAGTTACAACGAACACAAAACAAAAAAAATACCCAATAATCTAAACTCCGCACGCGCACCCCCGCCTTGGTGACACCCACTTCGCAACGGGCCGTGCAGCAGAAATCGTAATATTTTAATTTCGCCATAACTTCAAAACCAAACATCAAATTTTAATCTTTCAAAGACCAAATATTATCTACATAAACTGTACTTAGTGATAAAATAATTTATTTTGATAAGGATTAATAGCATGAGTAAAATAAACGCGTTTAAATATAGTCCAAAAAAAATTCAAGATTTCTAAATAAAAAAATGGTTGCTGTGCCTCACTCGACATAGATAGGTATAGTGTGTCGCGGACTTTTTTGTAGATATTTATAAGATCTACAATTAATTAGAACATTTTATGGTTCTATCTTTTATAGTTTAGGCAGCGTACGCAAAATAAGTAACTTTTCTGGTTGTTTTTTTACACCTTGTGTCCGAAAAACCCAAATATCTTACGGAACCCTATTTTTTCCAAAATAAAATTTAGCCTATGTTACTCGTGGATAATGTAGCTTTCGAATGGCGAAAGAATTTTTGAAATCGGTCCAGTACTTTTTGAGCCTATTCATTACAAACAAACAAACATACAAACAAAGTTTTCCTCTAGTGTAGATAAAACATTTAAACATTTCGTTACATAAAACAGCGGTTAATTTTGAGGGTATATATATATTATATATGATACCAAGACATAAATTTCCTACATAATACCTATACCTACTAACGATTCAAAACAAACATAATTTTCTTCTGGTGATGCGAAATTAAGTTATTTTTAATAATAATAATTGAGATATGTATGGACGCTTCACACCATGTCAATTTGGCCCCGTGGTAAGTATCCGAAGAACTTATGTTACAGGACAGCGGGAAACATATTTAATACTTTTAAACTATACGATACATATTCAAGATTTTTATCTATACTAATTACATACTAATAATATAATAAAGAGGAAAAGTTTGTTAGTTTGTTTGCATTGAATAGGCTCCTAAATTACTAGACCGATTTTGATGAAATTTAGCGCAGATGTAGAATAGACCACGGGGCAGGACATATTATACTTTTTATCGCGGAAAAATGTACGGTTTCTGCGAAATTATGTTTTGCGCACATGAAGTCACGGGCAACATTTAGTTATAATATAAACAGAATATAATTTGTTACACATCCATGACCGAGGAACATTCAAAACGTTTTTGAACCCGCAACCTGGTTGTGCGCCGACGCGCTAACCACTGAGAATCATTGGCTGTGTTCCGCGGAAAATAGCGCTAGCAAAAAAACGTAAGCAAAATGGCGACCGCTGGCATTAAATAAGAAAAATGGCGGAAGTATGTTAGCAGTATTGAAGTTAGTAAACGTGTCCTGGCCGATAATCTGCTTTTTTCTTTAGCACTAGCAAGCGCTAACAAGCACTATTTTCCGCTGAACACAGCCATTAAGTAGGTATCGAATATTGTTATCATTTATGATTTCAAGCTTACGTTTTTCCGTAATACGCTTAAGGCGAGGTCATAGGCTACTTTGTCATTTCCCGTCACCTAGTCTACCTAGTAAGAGTTCAATTACGAAGTGGAAAAAAATATGGGATTAAGTACACAATCCTTGACATGTTCTGAACCGTACACATTTTGAAAAATATATATAATTCCTGAGTTACAAAATCTTAAAATCACCTCTTAAAAATCACGAAATCTCCTAAAACGTAAAATGTTGTGCAGTATCATACATATTTTTTTTAATGAATAATTAATTTATATATTATATTTCAACTTAAACCGAACGCTTTTGTGATTTGTACAATATTTCAAGAGATATTTAAGAAATACCTTGCAAACACCGTCTTCTACATGAATATAGAAAATAATGCAACGCAAAAATGACTCTTATTACAATGTGCATACGAGTAGTGAAAATCATTTTTTTTTTAGCTTTGTCCTGGCCTTAATGCTTTTACTCACATTATATTATTTATTTCGTTTCGTGCTAGCGACATGGTCGCAGGCCGAGTCTAGACGGAGTAAAAAAGACGCGGCACCAAGAGATGATTTTGATCCAGGTACTTATATTTAGGAGTTGGTGGCAATATGCATGATCTCCTATTGTATTGTAGTGTAGTGTATATACCTAACATTTAAAATATAAGATTAAAATTATATTGCCTTATTTATTCTCTGTGTCTATGTTTTTTGTCAAAACTTGTTTAACATAGAGAATTTGATTTCATTTAAATACTAGTACTAATTCCGTAAAGTACCTAATCGAAGTTAGGTGTAGTGTGGAGTCGGTAATAAAGTGGTAAAACACATACCCCCTTACTAATAAACACTGTATAAGCTTTGAATAGTTACACAGTGTTTTGTCATTTTGGCTGCTTACCAATTACGTTATCACTGTTCACTTTCATTACACCTACTTATATAATATAACTATGTAATAGGTATATATTATGTATTCTAAATTCTAATACAATATTTCCCCTTTTTTAAGATTTTTCACTTAAATAGTCTAAGGTTATAAGTTACTTATAAATACATCAAAGTATTAGAAGTAGTTCGACCCTGTAATAAAAATTCGTCCATAATAATTTACCTATATAATTTTTAAGTTTGAACTTTATAAGGGTTCTTTTGCCTCTTAAATAGAAAAAAAGTAGGTAAAAGTTGTGAAAGACTGACAAACTAACAAATAATAATAATAACTCCCACACCGATCTCGGTGACGGTGGCTGGTTTCATTGAAACCAGGCCAGTTACGCAGGAGTGATTTTATAGTGCCCAAGTGTGTGCGCAGTACACAAGAGCACTCCCTCTTCCTTTTACTCTCGTAACCCAGTGGGACGGATGACCGACACGACTGGCGAGAGATCAGGCGCAGGACCGACTTTTTACATGCCCATCCGACGCATGGATCATCTTTCTTGTCAGGCAATCAGGTGATCAGCCTGCATTGTCCTAACCAAACTTGGAAACAACATTTTTTGTTGTTCCCTTGTGGGAATCAAACCCACGACCTCCGAGTCGAGAGCCAATGCTCGAACCACTAGACCACGGAGGTTGTAAACTAACAAAATTGCATGTATAAAACGCACGGTAGTGTGCACCGTAGCGTGAGTTAGTGTGTGTTGTTATTTTTATTGATTTATATAAATTTCTAAGCATTAAGATTTCTGCACACCTCCGTCACAAAAACTTTAACTGTGCCAAATAATATGTCATATTCCTCAGCTCCGTTCGCACAATTCTCGTGAACCTTTTTGCTTCACGTATTATTATTTATAAATGATGAATGATTGGGAGGCTGCTACTATACCACACATCTACATAAAATAAGTTACAACTTAAGTTAGCCTTCTAATGCACGTGACGCGCGAACGCGAACCGAGACTGCAGTAGGTATTCATTTATATGGAGCACTAAACAATTCCCTTGACGCGCATCGCAACTGGGCCTCTAGTCAAGACGCATTCGATAATTTCGACGGCGAACTTCGAAATCATAAATGTATGGGATTTGACATAAGTCATCGTTATGTGACATGTCGCTTGCGATGGCGTATGTCAAATCCCATACATTTTGTTTTCGAACTTCGCCGTCGAAATTATCGAATGCATCTTGACTAGATGCCCTGGTGAGCGAGGCCAGAGAACCTTATTGGCTGGTTGGCTGGTCGCAGTCGCATCGCGGGTCACGTTCTCGCGTCGCGGTCGCAAACATCGGAAGGCTACCTTAAGAAGAGATAGTGTCAGTGGCGGATTTACCAGCAGGCTGAGTAGGCTTGAGCCTAGGGCGGCAAATTTTAAGGGGCGGCAAGTTTAGTTCTTAATTTTTTTATTTAGATTTACAATTAAAATAAAAAATATACACACACAAAATACGAATTTCAAAAATTGGAGAGAAATTAAAATATTTAACAAAAATCGAAATATAATCCTAATATACAGTGCTCAATAATAAATATTTTAACATCTCTACATAAATAATGATTTTCTGCAATTGCTGATAATTATTTGCTGTAAAAATAATCAAGTTCTCAATGATACTAACCATACGGGAAAAGTGTTACGAGGATGATGGAACACAAATCATAAAGTTGGATATTTTCATTGATAGAAAATTGATATGATTGTGGACTAGCCTACGGGCGGCAAATGTGTAAATCCGCCACTGCATAGCGTGTTGTCTCTTTCGCATGCTATCGCCTATCAGCTTCTGACTGTACAGGGAGCACGCTGTGGGCGGCGAGTCTCTCGTGCGACTCGTGCGGCAGCGAGTGTGCGTCAGCCTGCGGCACGCGGCACTTCCGCTCCTGCTGCTTCAACTACCTGAGGAAGAAACGAGGCCCAGAAAACATCAAGGTACGTCACAAAGGACCGAACACTGAAATGTTAAGCGCCACAGGTCACGTGCCGTTTTTTTAATTCTGCTATAGTTGATTTAGGCGGCCCTTCATTTTATTTTAAGTATTATTTCAGCTTAGAGCATTTCCGAATTTGCCCGATACGATTACGTAATCAGCGGTGGTTTTCAGGGTTCCGTACCCAAAGGGTAAAAACGGGATCTTATTACTAAGACTTCGCTGTCTGTCCGTCGTCTGTGCGATAGCTAGACAGTTGCAATTTTCACAAATTATGTATTTCTGTTGCCGCTAAAAATAACAACAAATACTAAAAATAAAATAAATATTTAACGAGGGATCCCATATTATATATAACAAACGTGATTTTTTTACCGTTTTGTATGGAACCCTTTGTGCGCGAGACTGACTCGCACTTCGCCAATTTTTTAATCTAAGTAGCAGTTAATATTGAAATTTTTCTTGAGTAGAATATTTAAATAAAGAGCAGGATTGATACAAATGCAGTCTACGTTACGTCAACTAAGTAATCATTGTCTATGTAGCTTTTTATTGTACATCTTTTTATACAAACGTTTACGTTACCTACACTTACGTTATACTTACTTTCAATAATAAACGCTACTGTTGGACAGTCAAGAAAAACATTTCAAAATCTGCGTGTCCAAAAAGAATAACAATCTTTAAAGACAAGTATTTCTCTATTTCTTATGATCTAACAAGTATATAAAGTTTTGTAGAGGTTAAGAAAAAAAACTAGCACGTTACCAACATTATTGGGTAGGCAATAGGCATATTATATAATGTATTTTGTATGTGCCAGTTTGCGCTGAATGCCCTTTTTCATTCATTTATGATTATGATAATATGTAGGTGTAAAAAAATAAATAAAAAGCGTTAAATTTAAATGATATTTTACAGACTTGGCATCAAAACCCTTACGAGTACAGATCGGAGGCCTATCAGAAACCACGACCAGCCTTCATGGTTGAGGACATGCCTGAGTGGAACAACGTTATGCCTAACGATTTCAAAATGTACCCGTTCGATGACACCGTCGAAAACAGGCTGCAAGCCATATATGACATGTAAATAGTAAATAAGGCTGCAATACCGTGTGTACTTAAGTAGATATACCTTTGTTAAAGATTATTATTACCTTAAAAAGATAAAAGTATGTTAGTAAGTATTTATAAAAATACTTTTTGGGAATTATTATGGTTATTTTGATCTCATTTACAAAATACTAATACATAATATAAGGATTTATTGAACAATGAAATTACAATTCTTTCACAGGCTGGGAAAGATCGTAATTCACGAGAATATACAATATTCATAGGTATACATAATTCCTACCTCTCTACTTGGAATTTGTGTATAGTTGTATACATAATTTGTTTAAGTGTGTAACATATAGGAACAAATAAAACATTATTGATTGAAGCATTTGCGTTATTTTATTCTTGACTTTCAATTTAATCACACATAAAATTTCCTTACGCTATCCTCATTTTCCTACAAATACAGTCCATTCATAATGACTTATGGTTATTTATTACATTTTTATATGAAAATTATTAAATATAAACAAATATTTATAATAAAATATATGAATTGATCTTAACACAATATATGAATTTCTTAATATTTTACTTTATAAAATAATAAGAAATAAAGATTTCATTTTAATTATTACTTCACCTTCTAGAGTTCCTACTCGACTTTGCTAGATTAAATAGGTTACATAGCTTCTTTATAGTTTTCTGTTACCCAATCTTTTATCTAAGCGCCAACCTATGTGGGCGTTTAGATTATAATTTAATTTCATTAATTATTATAAGCTTCTTTCTGCTTTCGCCTTACGATTTCGGCGCCGGCTTCTTGTATAGCTTCCCAGAGCTTTGCTTCGGAGAGGATCTGGCGAGACAGCTCGTCGATAGCGTTTTCTGACTCCAATAATGACTCAATCGAGTCTTCGTCCACCAGCTGGAATTAAAGAAAAAGCTGTATAAAATATTTGTTTCCTATAAAGAATGATCAAAAAGTCAATAACTATAAGGCGACTAAGCAAATTATTATATAGCCTACGTTACTCATGCTATTTTCACGAATCTATTTACACCTCATTCATTAAAATCGGATCAATAGGTTAGACACTGCGATGAAACAAACATCCTTACAGATTATATAGGCTGCCAAAATCTTCCCTTCTTTTTGGCTTTGCCATAATTGGGTAAAAAGGTACATAGCAATACCTACCTACTGTAATTAAATTTTATTTAAAAAAAAATCTTTGCTGGCCGCTGGGTATTTGGGTAATATCTGAGAGTGGTCAGGGGTAAAGTCTGTAGAAGAAATTTTCAGACTCGCCTTGGACAAGGAAAAGTTTCCGAGCTGCTATTTGCCAATCTTCATGTGACTGGAGAGGAACTTATAGAAGAAGAAATTAGGCTTTTTAGTCTTGGTAATCTTCTATTAGTAATAGCTTGAATTTTATACCTGTCGCTGCTTCACTAATTCTTGGGCTGGCATTCCTGGAGACAGAGACCTTTTGCGTCCACATCCTGAAAAATATTGCAAAGTGCCTTTAGGTAATTGAAATGTAAGTAGGCACTCGAAATTTGTAATTGTTTATTTAATATCGCAGTCCTCACTTAGTGTAATGATAAGGGTAAATGAATTTTGGATATAAATGATACTAAATAAGTGTATAGCTGCAACTCCAAATTGTTATCACTTTATCTATCCCTACTATGGAATGTAGTTTTAAAGATCAAAAATTCACGTTAAAATAATTGCAACATACCTAAATTATAAGGTTAATCATTATCGTAATTCGTACGATAAAATCGGTAAATCGTTTAACCCCCTTACTAATAATCGTTGTATAAGCTTTGAATAGTTATACAGTGTTTTGTCTCCTTCTATCGAATTAAACATGTCACTTGTGTGACGGGAACAAAAACTGTGTAACTATTCAAAGCTTATACAGCGTTTATTAGTAAGGCGGATAAAGGTTCATGTATACGCCTTTACAATAGAATCCCAGAAAATGTTCAAAATCTTACCATTAATAAATTTAAAAAAGCTGTTAAAGAACGTTTGTGTGCTAAAGCTTATTATAAAGTCAGTGATTTCAATAACGATTGCACACCTTGGGAATAAGATGGCCCCCTGCAAGGCTGCTTTTATGTACTTAAGTATGCTCTATGTACTTATGACTTATGTTATATAGATTAAGTTACAACTTTGTAAAAAAAATTTTTTTTTGAAAAGAACAATTTTCCCCATCTTTTTGCTAAAAGGTGGCCCCGTGCGAGTTTCTTACGCCGGTTCTTCTCGCCGGTTTCCGAACCGGTGGTAGGCATCATGTAAGACAATTCTATAAGCGTTATTTCATAACCTTAATGGAAATAAAAAAATTGAGTTTGTGTTTGAGTTTGTACCTGTAAACGCATTGCAGAATGGCCGCTTCTTCGGAGCCATCATCATGACGTCATCAGATAATCTCGAGTCAAAGTTTCTTGGTATCTGATATGAATATAATCCGGAGTTAATCAAACAGTAAAAGTTAGGCGTAAGTTTGCGCCTTGAATGAAGATAAACATTTTTTTTAATCTTCGTTAGGTAGATACCTAATAGGAAGTTAAAGAGGGCTTTAATAATAAATATATGACCACAAGTCTCTGACCAAATAAAAAAGTTAAAGACAGAGTTTTGCGAACCACAAAGAGAAGCCGGTCTAAACTTTGCCTCGCCGTGAAAATACACAGAACGAATTACATGTAACGAAACTACGCCTTACCTTGTAGGTAATGCGTGCTGTGGTGGTGTGTGGTTATTTATATATGCACACTACGACCATTAAAACCTGCCTTAGTTTTTTGTTTTACAAAGATCTGTCTTTACTTTCTTATTTGGATTGAGCCATAAGCCATGATTTTAAGAAAACTCGGCGCTCATTATAGGTCTAATTCTCCAATTTACAGATTGTCCTATAGAACATTTTTGTTTAAAAAAGCAATTTAAATTTGTAAATTCATCAGTATGACTTATATTAGCAAAAATCAGATTACGCAAAATGCAACTTACAGAGGCCGTGTGACAGCAGCTGAAGAACGTCAGCGCTACGAGGAGCAACAACAAAACGCAACTGACGTTTGACATGGCGGGAAAATTTGTGTGAAATTAGGTACTGTCAAATCTGAAACAGACAATTAACATTTTTTTTAACAACTTGATGTTGTTTGATATTGCCAGCGACATCATATGCGTAGAAGGAAATCGCGCGAGAATCGTACATTTTACCACTATAACAAGTAGCCTATGTCATACCCCGTGGTCTTCAAAGTCAAATTTCGGAGTTTCGGAGCCTATTCAATGTTAACTCACAAACAAATCTTTCTTCTTTATAGCGTACTAGCATTAATTCCCCGCAGCTTTGCTCGCGTGAAATTAGGTTTTAAGCTTTCATCCCCTATTTTACCCCGTTGCGGGTAGAATTTTAAAAATCTTTCCTTAGTCCTACGTCATAATTATGCGGAATATGTGTGCAAAATTTTAAATTTCTAGCCATATGGGTTTGGCCTTTGTGTTGATACATCAGTTCAAAGTTCAAAAGTGGTCCACTGCAAGTTTCTTTATCTGTTACCTAGTTATCAGCAAGATATTGTGTCTAGCAAAAATAATTACATATTTTATGACAAACATTGTTAACTAGAGTAGTTGGTAGACCAACAATCATAAAACAATAAACCACACCTCATTTTACTGTCAGTAAAATCATATAGTTACGGGACTTATGGTGTCTACAGACACACGAATTTGGTACGGAGCGTACAGCGGATCTGGTACGCTCCGTACTAGATCCGAGCGTGTGTAGGGCAGTCCGGCGAACATAAGAAGAAGGCGAAGAGTTTTGGTGGTTTTGGTCCTAGAGGTACGACGACCTCTGTGGCTCAGTGGTTGAGAGTGTTGGTGCTCAAGCTCGAGCGGGTTCAAATCCCGCCGAAGGAACAATAAATTTTCCGTGTTTCTGGGTCATGGATGTAATAAAATTTTTAAATGAAATAATAAAAATCTTAAATACGTGTATAATATTATAAAAAAGTGTTAAATATATTTCCGTTGTCTGGTACCCGTAACACAAGTTCTTCGAGAACTTACCACGGGACCGGATTGACGTGGCGTGAGCGGCAGATATTATTATTTATATTATAGATATTATTATCACGAACACTCAAATGAGTGCGATCTAAATTTTCAAAGATATGAATTACCACACCTGATGGGGGAGGGAGGGTCATACAAAGTGTGACAGTATTACTAAAAAGCGTGACATGGGGGAGGGGGAGGTTTAAAAGTCGAAATTTTGCGTGACGTAAATATGTGGATAGCCCCTTATGGTCATGATCGATTCGCATATTTTTTTACGTTTCGTTCGTACGTTAGTACGTGAAAAGTAGAAACCACTTTTGAAAACTATTATTAAATTACCTTCAATTAGTTGGTCTCTAATTAATATTATTTTTAAAACGCTAAAATAAAATATAAATATTACTTTAATCTCAAAGTTAAACATACTTAATTAACTACTTAAAAAGTTAAAACAAACAAAAAACTATAGTTTATCTTTAAGTATAGTTACGTTAATTGTGTTTTCAGTTCGTTAGAGGGCTGATCCTGTGTCAACTTCCCTTGATTGAGTTAAAAATTAACAGACACTAACACTGCCCTCAGCTTTTGTTCTTTAAGACCTACTTTAATTAGGTATCTAATCTATACTAATATAATAAAGAGGAAAAGTTTGTTTGTTTGCATTGAATAGGCTCCGAAACGAATTGATCGATTTTAATGAAATTTGGCACAGATGTAGAGTAGACCGCGGGGGAGGACAAAGGATACTTTTTATCGCGGAAAAATGTACGGTTTCTGCGAAATTAACGCACGAAGTCGCGTGCAATATCTAGTTAATTAATAAGGACTGGAGGACGTCATGTGATCGAAATTGGCCAATAATTTTTAAGTTTTAACTTTAGGTTCTTTTGCTTTTACATATAAAAAAAAATGTAAATATTGTGAAAAAATTACAAACGTCTTCGTATAACAAAAAATGTATCTATCAAACGCACGATCACTACTTTAGATTTGCACGGTCTGTGCATAATCTAAAGTACCTAGTGCGTTAGTGCAAGATTCGGTATAAGAAATATATACATTCTGTCATATCATCTGTTATTAGTGATAAGTACCTAATAATTAATGATAGATAATATTCACATTGACACATGCCAAATAAGTTGCCTGGTTAAATCGCACCCTAAGGGCCGATTTACGCCGAAATGACAGCAGAGATACACATAATATATAAAACACAGTTTCGCTTGAGACAACCGCCGCCGCTGATGACTGCTACGGTCGCTAGCGGCCACCAGCGGCCGTGAGCGGCAGCGGTTGATTCAAGCGAAACTATGTTTAAAATTTAGTATATGACAGATGCTGCTCGCTGCTCCGCTGCCAATTGAATTGGTGTGAATCGGCCCTTAGGGTGCGATTTAACCAGGCAACCTA
This sequence comes from Glaucopsyche alexis, assembly GCA_905404095.1. Classification (NCBI taxonomy): domain Eukaryota; kingdom Metazoa; phylum Arthropoda; class Insecta; order Lepidoptera; family Lycaenidae; genus Glaucopsyche; species Glaucopsyche alexis. The sequence continues at coordinate 23,638,016 of FR990044.1, forward strand.
TTTGCCATGAATATTATCTATCATTTATTTCTTATCACTAACAATAATAATAATTCATAAATAACAAATGAGGGTACCTACATATTCCTAAAACCGGATCTTAGACCACGAGCTGTTGTTATTTTTATTAATTATATGTATTTCTCAGTATTATTAAAAAAATACCTTTCGGCCCAACTTCCTCCACATAAAGTTTAACTGTGCCAAATATCTTACTCCTACGTTCGCACAATTCTCGTAAAACTGTACTTAAAGTTTTTGACTTAATTATGTACATAATATGATGATTATGCTTATAATAAGCCATATTATAGAGAAGATAGTATGATGACGTGTTGACTGTTCAGTTAGGGACATTCCTATAAAAACGTTGCCTCTCAACATTTGCCCGTGGTTGTTCCTTCTTTTTATTACAATAATAGAATTTATAATATAACAGCCTGCGAGGTCTAGTGGTTAGAGCATTGGCTCTCGACTCGGAGGTCGTGGGTTCGATTCCCGCATTGGAACAACAAAAAATGTTGTTTCCAAGTTTGGTTAGGACAATGCAGGCTGATCACCTGATTGTCTGATAAAAAGATGATCCATGCGTCGGATGGGGATGTAAAAAGTCGGACCTGCACCTTTACTCTCGTCAGTCGTGTCGGTTATCCGTCCCACTGGATTACGAGAGTACGAAAGAAAGAGTGCTCTTGTGTACTGCGCACACACTTGGGCACTATAAAATTACTCCTGCGTTACTGGCCTGGTTTCAATGAAACCGGCCACCGTCACCGAGATCGGTGTGGGGAGTTATTAATAGAATTTATTTAATCGACTATTCCTATGAGACTCGGTGGTCTCTACTGAAGGACTTTGCATACATTGTCATGAATAAATAGAAAAAAAAAAATGGTGGTCTCTGCCCAACTCTGCCTATATGAGGTTTAGTGGTCTCTGCCTTACCCTATGTGGATTAGTGGTCACTGACACCTGTCCATATTGGGAAATTCATATTGAGAGTATAATATTGGGCATAATATGTCACCATAAAAATTGTAAAAACCGTTAGATTGTAAAATAACTAACGAGATTGTAAAAATATGTCGAAAGATTAAAAACTATATATTTGTAATGTAACGAAAAATAATGTGTGAAATTAAAGGCAGCATATTCGCGTCGGAAGTCTATCAACATTTTACAATTTCACTAGTTTTATTACAATCTAACGGTTTTTACAATTTTACGGTGACACATATAAATTAATTGATAGTGAAGTAAGGGGAGCGTGTTTCATGATACGTCAGACGTAAAGAGCTGCGTTTAATTTTATTTCTATTGGGGCATGCTCCGAATTTTTACGACTTACAATCTGGGGGCACGGCAGTGCACCCGCCAAAGTCGAGCGCGAAGCAAACACTGCCGTACCATCCTTTACTGGAACCATTTCGCCGCATTTTCAGGCCCCTATTTGAGAACCTCTGGATAAGACCAGAACGCAGAAATTTTCGTCATCCAGTAAGCTATAATCACATACTTAAAATCCAAAATTTCAAGTCTGTAGGTCATTTAGTTCCGAAGTTAAGCAAAAGCAAAGTTTCGCATTTACGACACTCACTCACTCACTTATACACTCACTCATGATCATCAAAATAGAACTAGTACTTCCCATAAACTCAGAGAGCTGAAATTTGGTACAGAGTTAGGGTTTAATGGCCACATAAAGGGAAAACTATAAAAACTAGGATAATCGATCTGGGGGCACGGCAGTGCCCCCGCCAAGTCGAGCGCGAAGCAAACACTGCCGTACCATTATTTACGGGAACCATTTCGCCGCATTTTCAGGCCTCTATTTGAGAACCTCAGGATAAGACCAGAATATCGATCTGGGGGCACGGCAGTGCCCCCGCCAAGTCGAGTGCGAAGCAAACACTGCCGTACCATTATTTACTGGAACCATTTCGCCGCATTTTCAGGCCCCTATTTGAGAACCTCTGGATAAGACCAGAACGCAGAAATTTTCGTCATCCAGTAAAGTATAATCACATACTTAAAATCCAAAATTTTAAGTCTGTAGGTCATTTAGTTCCGAAGTTAAACGAAAGCAAAGTTTCGCATTTATGACACTCACCCAGTCACTCACTCATGATCATCAGAATAGAACTAGTACTTCCCATAAACTCAGAGAGCTGAAATTTGGTACAGAGGTAGGGTTTAATGGCCACATAAAGGAAAAACTATAAAAACTAGGATAATCGAATATCTGGAGTACCTGGTGACCCTTATTAGAAAACACAAGAGCCCAACCAAACTATTAGAGATCGACATACTGCCTTTACAAAAAATATTCAACTTGGTGGGCAACTTCATTTGATGTCAAAAATCGAAGGTCTGAAGTATCTGATGAAGAACCCTCAGCTGGTCTCAGCTGATTAGAGATATGGCAATGCCCCCTTCTACTATTGGTACATAAAAAATCGACTGTCATTGCAAAAATCCAGTGAAGTGGGACACATCTTCTAATTTAATCTAGCCGGTAGCGTTCCACTGCTGGGCGAATGCCTCCCCTTCTGCTTTTAATACGCATAAAAATAAAATTAAAGGAAAACTCTGGATAAGACTAGACTGGCTTTTATACTTATACTTACAAGTTTACAAGAAGAAATAGTCGAACAATTAACTTTATTCTACTCGAACATTACACAAATTAAATAAACAAATTACACTAAAATCTAGTAAAATAAATCAACATTCCTACGTTTCTACAAAAAGAAGTGAAATCCCACCAAAAACATTCTGTAAAAAACTAGCCAAGTCTCGATGGAGCTGCTTGTTTATCTCTAAAAAGTAATGAAATCTAGACAAAGTCGTGCCAAGTCTAAGGATCCTTACTGCGATTTATTTATTATTATAGTTAATGTTGTGTGACTTGGCCGTTGAAGAGTACACAAGGGTACAAAAGGGGCTCCATGACACCATTGCTCCAATACATGTGTTATACAATCAACAACGCCTAAAATAAGACACTAGCGTCCAATTACCAATACCAGTATGGGCTATTATCTCGCTTAACAAACATAGGTAGTTACAACAGAATCTGATATAACATTACGTGTAAACAAAATTGACTTGTACCCACTAACGTATAAAGAATTTTCAACGGCCAAGTCACACAACATTAACTATAATAATAAATAAATCGCAGTAAGGATCCTTAGACTTGGCACGACTTTGTCTAGATTTCATTACTTTTTAGAGATAAACAAGCAGCTCCATCGAGACTTGGCTAGTTTTTTACAGAATGTTTTTGGTGGGATATGTTTTACTCGGAATAATGGAATAATACGTCAAGTTATATATCATTTGAGATCGTCTTTACCTGTTGCCCGCAACTTTGTTCAGAACTTAAAGGTGATGATCCAAAATTGACACATGCTGATAACTCTATACCCGGCGTATTACAGGTTTGCCTCTTGAATAGTTTCAAATATAATTAAATTTTAAAGTGAACCCATTGGCAATTCATTGCTGTCGTCTTTGGGTTCTTTTTTGTTTGAATTCTGAATCATGTTCTTTGCCAGGATATAAATTAACTAACATGCTGGCAACATTGACGGATCCTTATAACTAGGTACGAAAGTCATGAAAATTATAAATTATAAATTTGACAACCTCTGTGGCTTAGTTGGTTGAGCGTGTTGATGCTCAAGCCGGGGGTCGCGGGTTCAAATCCCGCCGAAGGAACAAAAAGTTTTTCTGTGTTCCTGGGTCATGGATGTGTATTAAATATGTGTTAGTATAATATAATAAAAATCTTAAATATGTGTTTAGTATAAAAGTATTAAATATATTTCCGTTGTCTGGTACCCGTAACACAAGTTCTTCGAGAACTTACCACGGGATCAGACTGACTTGGTGTGAAGCGTCCATAGATATTATTATTAATTATATTATTTATAGATATATTATTTATTATTATTATAAAAAGTTAAACAAACATACATTTAAACCTTCAGGGAGTGCCATGCCTTGACACAAATGAGGGTTTTTGATATTTTTTTCTGCCGTTTGGGGGCAGACCCAACTCGCACAAAGCGTCATCTGGTGGCGTAAGTGGTACCAAAAAAAGTTAATAAGAATTTTCGTTTCTTTTTCCGTCACCAGGCGGCGCTTGGTAGCACGACGGTCCTTGTCGTGTCAAAAAGCTGTCAGATGTCATGAATTTAAAAACCCTAATTGGCCTGCTCGACGAAAAAAGCAGTCGGACAGAAAGACATACATACGGAATACATACATATTACAGGCTGTTCAGTTTCAAGTGATATAACGAAAGTGTAACATAAAGTAGGTAAGCTACTTCTTGTAGTACTACTTACTACAACTACATGATGTCAATCGACCAACGACCCCGGGTCGGGAGTTCGATCCCTGCGGCGTTACAGCTAAACGTCTTTAAAGAGTGAAGTCTAGTTAGAACTATATTAAAGACTCGGAGCACAGATTACTAAATACTTAATAGTTATTCAGGGCCTGCTTCACAATCGATGTAGATAAGCTTATTGGCAAGAATCTTTGTCGCTCAGTATAGAGTAAGCAGCAGTAAAAAAATCCAAATAAGTTATTCGTCACTTAACAGAAGATTGTAAAACGGGCATTAAGAATTAAGAATTAAACATACAAACTTATGTATTTCATGTTACAGTACGTAATGTGATAATATATTATACTATCTTAGCCGTCTGCGATAGTTCATACAAACTGTATAGCAAGCGATATTTTATCGCTATCTACTTGTGGGGAGAGCCACGCTTCGGCACGAATGGGCCGGTTCGATCGGATTAAATACCACGACCTCACAGAAAACCGGCGTGAAATAACGCTTGCGTTGTGTTTTGCCGAGTGAGTGAGATACCGGAGGATTAAGGGGGGTTGAGGGTTTTAATTACCAGGAATGGAAGTCGCAACACCAGTAACTCACAAGTATAACTCCTCTGGTGTTGCGAGTCTCCATTGGCGGCGGTAATTGCTTACCATCAGGCGATCCGTCTGCTCGTTTACTGGTTCATTTCATAAAAAAACTAGTTTAAATGCACTTTATAAAACTTTTGAAACTGGTATAAGGCCAATTCATATTTTCGTAAAGTTTGATCCAAACAAGTCCCAAACCGTTTTGAAATTTATTTTGGCGTAAAAACATCGCCGTGTAATACGAAACTTGCTAATGCAATATGTAATGTTAATGTATTTTCTATAAGACTGACACCTATGACCGAGATAACAAAGGAATGCAACATGATACTGAAAATTGATTAAATGCAACACTAAGTAAATGTTGGTGTTTACAACGTTATGACATTTTAATAGTGTTCTTACACAATGGCTCTCAAGAACGACGCGTTCTTGAATACTATACCTAGTTCTCAGCTAGTACTCAATAGTAGTTACTAGTAGGTACTAAAAGCTCCTATAAATGCTACACATAGTTTTAAATCGATTTAAAAGTAGAGTAGTTTTCAATTTAATATGAACCCCTGAATATCTAGCCTGATACAGAAAGTGTTAGTAGGTGAACATTAGACGAATCATATATGCAATTCATATTATGTGCGCCATTTTAACGCATTTCTATTGAAAATGTCAAAATTGTTGTTTTCGGTCAAAATGTATGAAACTATGAAACACCTAAAGTGGCCTTTTAGACCCCCAGATAGTATGCCCCCAGATATTGTAATCGGTTTCTTCACTCCGACGTCTGATCAGATTATGGCAGTTCACTCATCAAATATGTATCTCTCAAACCCTCATATAATTTTAAGACCATACGATATGTAGCCGGATACGTGGGCAAAAATTCTTTTTTATCAGTTTTTTGCGCAAAATGTGGTAAGTTCTTAATCACGAGAAAGCTTTCTAATATGATATTGCTGAGTTGGAATAAGGGTAGGTTTAATTTTTTTCTCATTGCCCCGCAATAGATGTACCTAGTGCGAGTATTTTTACGGTTCCGTAGTTAGTAACCCTTATTGTTTCGTCATATCTGTCCGTCCATAATATATACTTAAAGTGGGGATGTTTTTTTCTCGCGTCTACCCCATAAATTATAATAGAATAAACCATAAAACGCTATCTAAACAGAAATCTAAGATTTTCCGTTTCGCTAAACCAGTATTTCCCACAGTGGGCGATAACGCCCCCTTGTGGGCGCTGGAAGCCTAGAGGGGGGCGGTAAGGGGCCCAAAAAAAATTAAGGGGGCGCTGATGTAAGCAGTATTATTATTGCTCAATGTTGTTTATTGGTTAATTTTGAAGAGATAAAAAATACTCTACAGGCGAGACCAATGTGTTATTGAGGTTTTATGGTGAAAAAGGGGCGCTACAAAAGAACTGATTTTCAAAGTGGCAGTTAGACGGAATAAGTTTGGGAACCTCTGCGCTAAAATAACTGTATATTTGTTCAGGGTTCATGTATTTTATGACCTCATATTGGCGGTGACGAACATTTACAAGATTTATTATGCTGTAGCAACTGGCTTGACTGATTAATAAGTTAACAAAGACTATATTGGCCACTTTGATCTCAAAATATATCTTCTTTGGTTAGGAATTCCAATTTCAATTTATACCGCTGTTTACTCATGCATTTGTGTGTCGAAAACTGTAATTCATTTGTTTTTTCCACTTTTGGTTCTTTCTTTGCGTCACTCTGTTAAAAAATGAAAAACTTGAAATATTACAGTTTAGCATTTTTTTCGAAATTTGGATAACTTCTTGCAAGGGAAAAATTTCAACTCTGATGGAGCAGTCCAAAGCGCCTTCAAAGATTTCATTGATTCCTGCCCGAATGTTTAAATGTTGATTAAATAAGTATATTATGTTTAAAAAAATCGACTTTATGTTCCTCCTTTACAAAACGCTAATTTCATATATAATGACCTAATATTATATGTTACTTTTGTAAGGACACTTCGTAAGTAGGTGGAGCTACGTAGCTACGAAGTGTCCCACCGCGTAGATACGACGAAGCTCTACGAAGTCACGCACGTTGTGCTACAGCTACATTATTTCCCTATGAAGGCGTAGAGCTACGAATCTACGTGTATTCGTAGCTTCGTAGGTACGAATATACGTAGAATAATAATAATAATATCTATGGACTCTTACACACCACGTCAATCTGGTCCTGTACTAAGTATCCGAAGAACTTACCAGAACAGGTACCAATCAACAGTTATATATTTAATACAGTTATACTATACACAATTACACATATTTAAGACTAGCTGTTTCACGTGTTATACGTATTGGTAGTAACGTAATTCTACGTACTATCGTAGCTTCGTAATTATACATGTTTTCGTAGCAAGTAGCTCTATGTACTATCGTAGTTCTACATGTATTCGTAGCAGCGTAGCTCTACGAACTATCTTAGCATCGTAGTTCTACGTGTTTTCGTAGCAATGTTGCTCTATGTACTATCATAGCTTCGTAGTTATACGTGTGTTCGTAGCAACGTAGCTCTACGTACGATATTAGTTCCGTAGTTATATGTGTCTTCGTAGCAACGTAGCTCTACGTACTCTTGTAGCGTCGTAGTCCTACGTGTGATCGTAGCAACATAGCTCTACGTATGATCGTAGTTTCGTAGTTGTACGTGTGTTCGTAACAACGTTGCTCTACGTACGATCGTAGTTTCGTAGTTCTACGTGTGTTCGTAGCTCTACGTACGATCATAGCTTCGTAGTTTTACGTGTGATCGTAGTAACATAGCTCTACGTATGATCGTAGTTTCGTAGTTCCACGTGTGTTCGTAGCAACGTAGCTCTACGTACGATCATAGCTTCGTAGTTTTACGTGTGATCGTAGTAACATAGCTCTACGTATGATCGTAGTTTCGTAGTTCTACGTGTGTTCGTAGCAACGTAACTATACGTACTTTCGTAGCTTCGTAGTCCTACGTGTATTCGTAGCACCGTAGCTCTACGTAGCTTCGTACATCTACATTGTGTTTGTAGCAAAGTAACACTACTTACGTTCGTAGCTTCATAGCTCTGTGCACGTTCTAAGATACGTAGCAGCTACCAGTGGCGAAGGCTAGTTCTCCTTCATAGGTAGCCCTAGCCTTCATATAGCCCTAGCCTGTATAGGTAGGGATCTTCAAGGATCTTCAAAAATTAAGTGGTAAGTGAAGCCAATAGGAACCCCACACTACTGGTAGCAACGTTGATGGTGGTTTGTAGAACTATGAAGTTACGAACTACATATCAATATTTAATACAGCAAGAACTTGGAGTTATTCGATGTATTTTTCAAGATAAATATTTTGTACTTAATCAATAATAATTGTAGTACTGGTAAGTGAAAATATTGTTGTTTTTAATTTGTAATCAAACGGCAAAACATTTGTCTCGTAAAAGGTATTGCAGTCTTTTAAATTTTGGCACAGTAGTAAGGATTTAATACCGGGTAAAATGTCGACTATACGTTAGTAATTACAAGTTTTATTAAAAAAATTGATACATATTGTACTGCTGTTTATTTGTTTATTAGAGAATGGTAGGTACTTCCTACAGTAACAGTACTTCCTAGTCCTACAATCTTCTGATTAATTTCGTTGCGGGTCCCAAGACAGAATTAGCATGTCCCTCGGGCTTCCCTGAGGTCATAGGGGTTTTTGTGGTTGGTTACCGCAGTTAATCCTCGCTACACAGGAGTTGCAGTGGTGGGTAAGTGTGGTGAGCCTTTGCCCGTTTTTCTTTCTAGTGAATGATACTTTAGTCCTAACATAGCTATTTAGTGAGTACATTATTGTATCATGATTTTTGTTACGTATATATTTAAGTTTTATTTTAAGTTATTTAAAGTTTTTCGTGAACTTCTAATACAGGTATAATATATATTATTGTTATCAATAACATTAGAATATTGGGAAATATTAACTAATTCCTAAAATATTTTTTCCAATTAAAAAGACTGTAACTAGTAACATATTTACAAAAAAAGTTTCTTGCGCTTAAAAAAAAAATACAAAACAAAACAATTCGAATTAATTTTCCTTAAGTCGTAGATGTGTGTTTCTTATGTATCGGATATCGTATACTATACAGTGGTCAGTAAGTAAAGCAAGTTCCACTTACCCGGGTGAGGCTCGATTGCTGCTGCAGCCGCCCGCCTAACGCTTATATACAACGCTCCAAGGCGGGCGGATTGAGGCGCACACGAAAACCTTTGGAGTCGCAAAGCTATTGAGTAGTTACATTTTATTATTTGGCCTTCATTTGGCATGGCAGTTAGTAATATAATATATTCTTTGCTATATACGAAGTGACAAGTTTGCATTTAGATTTTTCAAAAATTATCATTTGATTTTTCAAATAAAGGTTGCATTATAATCTATGTTTAAAGGCACTTTATAAACCGTCTAATTCTTCACAAACAAAAAACAGAACAAATTAGTATATTATGACGTATTAGTAAGTTAAACAACGCTTGTTTTTTAAAGTTCCATAATACTTGAGGAACCCTTATAGTTTCGCTCTATCCGTCCGTCCGTCTGTATGTCTGTCTGTCCGCGCTTCTAGCTTCTGTAAGTGAAGTAGGGATGATTTTTTTTCATTCTACCGCATTCTGTAGAGTATCGTTGAATAGGTATTTTAAAATAAAGGAATGGTTTCATACGTGACTTTTTTACAAAGTAAACAATTTTTGAGTAATCGGCCCCCAAAATGGTTTGTATGTTGGTTTCACCTGATATTCCCCTGAGATTTCTAAACTATCCTCCCTAAGGTCCCCTGACATATAAGGTCTCCTGACATTTCTAAACTATGGGAGATAAAAAACTTATAAGTTTCCATGCTGATAGACCATGCTAAAAACTCTTTAGGAAAATTATTTTGAGCGAAATCGGACTATAACTTTTAAAGTAAATCAAAGAAAATCTATTGCGCATTGATAGTTACGGAACCCTTCTTAGATATGTCGTGACATGCTCTTGGTTTGGTTATTTGTTGTAAGTTCAAATTATATAGTCCGTTCCGAGTTATTTTACATCGGAGTTTGTATGAGAGTTATCTTTAAGTTGTGGTCATAAAGTTCCTGTCAGAGTTAAAGTAACTCAGACCCTACTGTACTAATGTAAATTAAAAAAAAAAGTAAAGAAAAAATAATGTTGACTCCATGCCATTGGTGTCTTGCTGTTTCGCCATCACCCTGTATCGCCGAATAAGTGTTAGCGAAGAGTGTAGACGCATTAACGGCTCAAACGGTCACCAAATGGTCACCGTCACTTAGTTTAACGGTAACTGGTCGCCGACGTAAAACAAGTATTTTTGGATATGGTAATCATGGAACAACATCAATATCAGCGAAAATTTTGATTTTATTGCGTTTTTATGCGGGAAATGAGCAGACTGATCGCCTAATACCACCGCCTATAGACACCAGTATTACCAGACTAGTACTCTCCCAGTTTTTAAAAACCCTAAGCCTTTAACCTGCGGCACATACAACAGAAACTTGATCGGTCTTATAACTATAATAGGTACGAGATGTTGTACGCGACTTCACGCAAAAAGAATTCTCGCCGGAACCGTACATTTTGCAGCGATAAAATGTAGCCTAAGTATCTACATTCGAGAGTTGAAATCACTTGCCATTTTCAAATCCAAGCTCCATAGTCATCTTCGGAACAAAGTCACTCGCTAAATTAATTAAATTTGACTTGATTTATACAATGATTCATACATACTCTTTTTAATTTAATATATCTATGCATGTAAGTTTATATTAATAGATATTATTTTGTTGTATTACTTATTTTTATTTTCAAACCAATTTACTTCAAAAGAGATTCTAATACCGGTCTTAAATAATTATTATTGTTGCAGTTATTTATCTTAATTATTTTTTATTGACTTTTTAGTACTCCGCTATTTGTCTATTTAATTTACCTCTCCTGTCCTGCAGGGTTGCCTGGAAGAGATCGCTTATAGCGATAAGGCTGTCCTTGCCCGCATTTAGGTTATAAATTTAAGTAATTTTAGTAATTTGACTGTACGTACTTTAATGAGAACAATAAAGTGTTTATCTACATATCTATCTAGAGTCCAAACTACTACCTTACCAAATTTATTTAAAATCCGTTGCGTAGTTATTGCATGAAAGAGGAACAAACATCCACACATCGATACATTCATTCTTACAAACTTTGGTGTTTAAAATATTAATAAAGATAAACTCAAACTCAATTTTTTTAAATTCCATATAGCATATAATATTTAATAACACTTATAGAATTGTCCTACATAATGCCTACCACCGGTTCGGAAACTAGCCAGGCGGTAAGAACCGTCGTAGTAAACTCGTACGTATAGTATAAATTAATAAGGATATTACTAGTCTTTGAGCACATATTTCTCAGTCACCGCTAATTATACGATAATATTATAAAGTAAGTAGTACGTACTTCATGGTAATTTTTCTTACCTTGCTAAACAATTTGGTCCTTGAAAGGTTTGGATAAAGAGATCCTGATGGAGCTTGAAGATTTTGTCAGACCAGCCACCCTGTAGTTACGCCACTGGCTGTACGAAAGCACAGTTGACTTGACTCTATTATGTCAGTTCGATTGGAACAATGGTTTGCTTATGTACAATTTTCGCTTTGTTCAAAAACTCGGTGGGTTTGAATCCCCGTCAATTTTTTTTTTTTTTTGTGATTTAAGTAGTTAAATTTATTAGAACTCCGAGCAAAGCTTGGTTACCCAGGTACTGCTGTTTTAAATGAGTTTGGCACTCTTTCGTCCGACTTAGTTTTGATGGATACAGCCCGTTCTAAGTTTTTTTTACCTCTGATAAGAACTTTATGACCACAACATAATGATCACTCTCCGAGGTAAAATAACTCGGAACGGACTGTATGTAGTGCTAAAAAGTTGTTCAATCATAAACCGTTATATTATCTAGTAAGTTATACTTTATAGAACACAAATTGAAACTATTTATATGTGAGTATTTCATATATTATTATTTTCGTTTACTACTTAGTTTATTTACGCTTTTACGTACATATATAAAAGTTCCTGGTCGACAAGTATCAATTTTTTTTTGCATTAAGACGCCAGATAAAGTGACCGCAACGACTGCAAACGCGGTTTAATTACGTTTTTACACTCGAGTATAGGTATGTGCGTGCGCGATTCATCGGCGCTGTTAGCGATTTTCATCCTATACCTGGTCGAGCGGCAATTTGTTCGATAGGTACATTTTGTACTTCCGAAGAAAGTTTCCCCACAATAAGTTAAGTAACTGCCTAATTCTTTTCAAAAACGCCCAAAGACAGGTCACAAGCTAAAATTTTTTAGTTTTTCATTGATATAACGCTTTGTGAGTTTATAACACACTAGATGTTTCCCGCAACTTCGTGCGCGCAAATGCTAATTTCACAGAAACCGATCATTTTTCCGCGATAAAAGGTAGCCTATCTCCTTCTCCGTGGTCTACTCTACATCTGATTTTTTTTCATCCAACCCAAATTTCATCAAAATCAGTCCAGTAGTTTCGGTGCCTATTCAAAGCAAACAATCAAATTTCCTCTTTTTTTATATTAAGTATAGAGTAGATAGATACATATAAGTAGATGCTATCCAGATTTCAGCAATATTGTCAATTTGACGGATCATTACAACGTAATATGTGGTCTACGTGGTAATACAAAGGACAATGGAACGATTTGTTTAAGGCTGCGCTAGTCGGTTTTTTCTCCATACAAACGCTGTTGGTGATTTACGCCAAAGTCAAACATTGTAGACCCAAATTCTAGCGTAATATCGATTTTTATGACACTTTTCTAGGTCGGTATTTGCTTATATTTCTGAAATTCAAATTAGTGTAGAAGATAATAGCCTCCAAACATCGCATTTTTAGCGCAATTTTGAACGTAAATAAAAATTAAACGAAGAATGATAATAAAAAAGCAAGCACATGCCGACACAGTTCGATTATTCAGCAATTGAGATAATTTTACTTCAGACAAAAATATTATATAGTTTTTTCATAAAACACCAACAGCTGAGTGTCGATTTGCGTAATTTGAAGACGCCTTTTCTAAAATACTTTACACAGCTGCATAAATGTGTGCAGTATAGCTTCTCTTAGAAGTATAGATTACTATTTTATGGGTATATCCTTTTTTCCCCAATATTCGATGAAATAACAAGCATTTTCCCCAAGCGGAGTACTGAGTTCGAGCCGTTGACTAGCGCACTCTTAAGCAATTTTCATGTTTAGTACATATTATATTATATCATCATCAGCAGCTCTTACGTGTTAAATCTGTTTGTCCATCATCTGTTCAACTGGGGATCGGGCTACATCTAAAATATTTAGTTTCATTTATATACTCAGAAATATTGAGGCATTACTTCTTGGTGAATGTAAAAAAATATATTATTTTATGTGTAGTTTAGTCATAGATATACAGGATGTTCCAGAAGTCGGCGTCGTCCCTTCGAATGCTGATAGACCAGCTCATGACTCACCAGAATATCGTAATATGACCTTAGTAAAAAATCTTTAGTTTTCGAGATATTGGCACTTTTAATAATTTCTTAAAAATTACACCTCATGTCAGTTTTTAGACTGCCGCAACTACAATTTCCCGTATTGTGGGATACAAATTTGTATTGCGGAATCCTGACTAGTTCTGCTATGGACCACAGTTATAAACAAAGCTAATAGAGTTTGAACTTTGTAGAAAAAAAGAAAACTTTTCCCTAATCGTGATTTCAAAAACTTTTTCTCCTAACTTTCACTATCCATACTGAACAAAAAATACACCACACTAACCTGGGTTGTTACTTTAAAAAGTTGCTCATTTTATGTAGTTTTTAAAATAGTAAAATAGTTGCTATTAAGCTACGTCAAAAATGTTTTTTGCTATTTTAAGTGCACAGAGAACACATTTTGAATGTTTTTCTTTAGTTAGAATTTCGAACAAAAACACTCGTTACATTGAAATCAGCCAGATGTTTACTTAAAAATTATACGTTGAAGTTAATTAATTAATTAATTAACTTAATTCATGCTTACTAAACTTAGAAACTAAACAGAATACAAGGATTTTTTTTAAACTGTAAGGAGAAATGCAAAGAAGGAGAACACATTAATAATATCATTTAATGAGTTAGACTCATTAGAGTGAGAGTAGGTGACGACACGCACGTCTTTTGTTTGTTCTATACATGAGTTTGTTTATTAGCTACAAGTACATTACGCTATTGATGTGCATCGTTTTGTTGTTTTCTTACTTTTAACGGATTTTGCATTGTAACCTGGACTTGAGTACCTTAACCTTTTGCGATACAAATTAGCTGCAGCAGCACCGTTGCCTCTGTATTCCCCGTAAATGTAATGCATGTTAGCATACTGATGTATAGTATACGCCATAATGACTGGTAGTAAGACGCGTATCACAGAAACATGAAAGTCCAGAAGAGAGCCATGTCAGTTCTTTACTGTCTCCAAGCACACTTAAGTCCGAGTCACTAGGCAAACGAAGTCCAAATTACAATGCAAAATCCGTTAAAAGTAAGAAAACAACAAAACGATGCACATTAATAGCGTAACGTACTAGTAACTAATAAACAATCTCATGTATAGAACAAACAAAAGACGTGCGTGTCGTCACCTACTCTCACTCTAATGAGTCTAACTCATTAAATGATATTATTAATGTGTTCTCCTTCTTTGCATTTCTCCTTACAGTTTAAAAAAAATCCTTGTATTCTGTTTAGTTTCTAAGTTTAGTAAGCGTGAATTAAATTAATTAATTAACTTGAACGTACAATTTTTATAGTAAACATCTGGCTGATTTCAATGTAACGAGTGTTTTTGTTCGAAATTCTAACTAAAGAAAAACATTCAAAATGTGTTCTCTGTGCACTTAAAATAGCAAAAAAAATTTTTGACGTAGCTTAATAACAACTATTTTACTATTTTAAAAACTACATAAAATGAGCAACTTTTTAAAGTAATAACCCAGGTTAGTGTGGTGTATTTTTTGTTCAGTATGGATAGTGAAACTTAGGAGAAAGAGTTTTTGAAATCACGATTAGGGAAAAGTTTTCTTTTTTTCTACAAAGTTCAAACTCTATTAGCTTTGTTTATAACCGTGGTCAATAGCAGAACTAGTCAGGATTCCGCAATACAAATTTGTATCCCACAATACGGGAAATTGTAGTTGCGGCAGTCTAAAAACTGACATGAGGTGTAATTTTTAAGAAATTATTAAAAGTGCCAATATCTCGAAAACTAAAGATTTTTTACTAAGGTCATATTACGATATTCTGGTGAGTCATGAGCTGGTCTATCAGCCTTCGAAGGGACGACGTCGACTTCTGGGACATCCTGTATAATATTAAAAAGAGGAGTTTAGTAAATAAATACATCTAAATTAGTAAACAAAACTTACATCATTACAACCTACGTTATTAACTTAAACGCACAAATATCGGAGATATTTACAAATATCTTCCTGTGGGAGTCCTGTGGTTGTATACTTCATACGCTTTAACCCACAAGTGATGTCACTCGACATACCACATTAGTATGCAGCGTTTTTACGAGACTTGAGGAATTTAGTATACAAATCGCTGTATATGCTTCGGAATCCGACGACCCGGGAAAATTCAGAGCACTCAAAATAGAACTCTACGCTAATACAATAGAGTTGAAAATCGAAGTGTCGAGAGTCGAGCTGTCATATATGACATTGACATTTGACTTTTGTGCTCGATTTTCAGCTCTACTGTTTTAGCGCAAAGGTCTATTTTTAGTGCTCTGAATTTTCCCCGGCTTTCCGGATTCCGGATCATATAGTCGCAGATTTTCTTGGCAATAAGGATAGGGTTCGAAAGCAGCACAGTTCTTTTTATATGAAACGAGCAGCCATATCACATGATGGGAAGGGATTACTGGTGAATGGATAAAAATAGCTCACGACCTATAAGAGACAGTTCTTCTGAAAGCTTTCACCACTGGACCATGAGGATTATACAATCCCACACATAGGAGAAGCCATATCCCACTTATAAAATCAAGATTTGCGTATCAAATCTTCGGAAAAATCCAATTTGTAAATAAGAACGAAAACAGGAATTATATTACTGCAGTGTTCGATTTCACTTTGCAAGTTACGTACCTATTCATTTTTAAATTACCTTTTATTTTTGCCAACATCGATAATTTGGAAGACCCATAAGGACACGCCCACTAACATAGATTTAAATAATTTGATATTTGGTGCTTTATTTGGTGTCTATTATCTATCTGCCTATAAAAATGATATGACCATTCTCGTATATTACTGACGTACAATAACGACTAAGTTCCTGCTCGACCAGCTTTTAAACATTTTCTTTTGCACTGGGACGACTAAATAAGTATGTCACCGGAAGACAACAAGATCCGCAAGTTTATAAATTTCCTAGGAATTTATGAACTTTCGTAGGATTCTAAACGAGAGATAAATTTTATTATTTTACGCCCACATTTTTGCAAATTTATAAACTTACCGAACTCACGCGTAAAATAATAAGTAAGCAATAATCAAACACCATGTGCGCTCTGAGGGACAATTCTGCTAAATAAAACCTGCATTAATACAATTACAATTAAGTCCCGATACGCTTACACTCTCAAAAGGTGTCTTTGCGAACGTTAAACCAACGTGCGCGCTCTGATTGGTCGAAACGTCATAAAATCCGTTCATAATAACATGTCGCTACACTTTCAATCCAAACAAAGTAAAATTAAGTGTACTTTAAATACGAGAATTGAGGTTCTGATTAGTTGAATAAGTCACATGCTCCTTTTCCTTCCTCTCCACCGCCATTGTTCGCCACGGTACATAAACAAACTGGCTTGCTCGTGTGTTTTTGTAAAGTTTGTAATGTTGTAACTGTGAAAATAGTTTTATTTTGCTAAGGTTACTAAACTAGACCCACAATGAGCGACCTAGAAGATGCGGACAGCCAAAATGGTGAAGATAGTGCGGTAAATGCTAGAAAAATTGTTGACGAAGTAAAATTTACCAGAGAGCTACGAAAGTTACAGTTTTTTAGTGGTCAAAAAATGTCATTAAAATTATAGAATATTTTAATAAAGCTAAAGTTTTGGGACATTGACCCACAGACAAAGAATACTATTAAGCCAAAAAGTATGATATTATGACTTTTAGTGACGAAAACGTCTTGATAGTGAAAGGGAAGTTTCAGCAAGATCCAGTGGTACAAATAGTTCTAAGCAGTCAATACTATCAACGAATTCTCGATACACATGTTGCTACAGGTCACGGACGGCGTGACAAAATTATTTACGCCTTGAAAGATAAGTGCGGTTCCGGTACTTATCCAGTATTAATATTATATATCTATGTACTTATCATAAATATTTTCTCCAATTGTGCAAAACTTGTCTTTATAAGAAAAGTTTCCCTAAAAGTGGGATAGTCGTAAAACCATTAATTTCAGATGACTTTAATAGAAGAAGACAGGTAGATCTTGTAGATTCTCAATCATCTCCAGATGGGGAGTACAAATGGATGTTTCAGTACAAAAATCATTTGACCAAATTTTATTTTTTACGATCACTAAAGAGTAAAGAAGCAAAAATAGTCGCAATTGAGACTTTGAAGATATTTTTAGAAAATGGTTGTCCCAATATCCTCCAAAGCGACAAGTTCACGGCGACAGTATAAAAAGAAATTGTAAGCTTATGGCCAGCTTTCAAAATTGTGAATGGAAGACCTAGTTATCCCCAAAGCCAGGGTAGAACGCTCAAACCAAGACGTGAAAAATATGATTCGGACTTGGATAGTGGATAACAATTCTACTAATTGGTCAATAGGTTGTTACTTTGCTAAATTTCAGAAAAAATCATCATAACATTCTACGATTGCAAGGACACTGTTTAAAACCCTGTTAGGAGATGATCCAAGATGCGGTCTAACTTCTACACATTTGTCTAAGAATATAATTTATGTTGGAAATGGAAGAGGATTTGGAGACCTTAGAAACTACAAATGACAATGAACATAAGACCATAAATGACGATGAAAATATAACTTCCAATCAAGAAAATCTTTGTAAAAACTCTTGATATTGCCACTGAGCCATATCGCACCTTTAGAATTAAAGTGGCGTAACTCAAAAATTTAAGAAATTGACTTTTATACATAAAACGACTTATAAACATATAATCTATCGGTCTAATAGAAATAAACAGCCACTTTCAAGCTAGAAAAGGATAAACGTACAGTTGTGTCTCTTTCATATTGACCGCTTATCACACGTTCCTTCACTTTTGAAGAGCCCCTTTTAGTGTTGAGTCGATAATGCTAAAAGTTGGGTGCTGCGCGGTTACTCCGTAAATGACGTAAGCTGTAATTCGTCGTTTTAATTGTAAACGTAAGGTAAGTAATTTGTGTGTTATTTATTTTTGTACAGCCTCTTTTAGGTTTCGGGCGTTTGAAATCTAAATGATAATAATATTTGACGCCATATTTGTATTAGTGTCATTTCATTTCTAAACATTTCATAAATACATGAGCCTGATTATGTATTATGTCTTTACTTTAAAAATAGTTTTTTGTGACTACAGTGACGTTTACGGAATTATGTCTATTATTTTCTACAGAATGATGTGAATTGGCGACTTCAATTGTGATTGAGTCTTTTTATTTTTATTTCAATGAAAGCTCGAGGCTAGTAATGAAAAGACAGGACCAAATTTTGCCACTTTATAAATATAACTGGAATGAAAATACAATATGAGAAAAGATGAGTTGAGTAAAACCTAAACGTATAAAAGATATTTAAGGCTTGGTTTTTTTCTATAAATATAAAACTATTGGGCATTTTTGAGTCATCAAGCAAGCTATAGTGTGACATAAGGGCTCGACGGTATTTGCTAAACTCTATGACTCACGTTGTCATATTTTGTCAAAACTCACCCGCAACTTGCAAGACACTATTGTCACCACGAAATCGGAGATTATCGATGAAGTCGAAATGGATTCCCCATACACCTAAAACAAGAGCTCACCCCAAACCCATCTTGCAGATAATTTACGAGCCAGACTTATGCGCCACCTCACTGATGAGATTCCTGATATTGACATGGGTGAGATTAGAATAGCTCTCAGGCAGATTCATAATAATAAAGCACCAGAAGATGACGAAATAACCACAGAGCTGCACCAGGAGGAACACCTGTCCTGACTGAGCTCTTTAATTCCGTCATCCACACTGGCACTAGCTATCCCCGGAAGCATGTAGCAGGAGTAAGGTGGTTTTATTTTTTAAAATAGGTGATAACACGAAAATTGAAACTACCGTCCCATTCCGCTCCTGAGCCACATGTATTAGCTATTACTGAGGGTTATCTGAGGGTCTGAGGGTCCCAGAAGTTGAACGACTTCCAGCCAGTGGAGCAGACGTATAATCAGCCTCTCTGCCTAGCGTATGTGGACTATGACAAAGCCTTCGATATCGTTGAGACCTGGGGGTCTAAAAAGGTCACTTTAGGTGTTTC
Organism: Glaucopsyche alexis; assembly: GCA_905404095.1. NCBI lineage: Eukaryota > Metazoa > Arthropoda > Insecta > Lepidoptera > Lycaenidae > Glaucopsyche > Glaucopsyche alexis. Next base: position 23,657,581 of record FR990044.1, read on the forward strand.
ATATAATGTTTCATAGATTTTGACAGTTTTCAATAGAAATGCGTAAAATGGCGCACATAACATGAATTGCGTATGATTCATCTAGTGTTCACTGCTAAATAAAACCGGCATTAATACAATAAAGTCTCGATTCGCTAAAACTCTCAAACGGGTATCTTATAAACGTTAAACCCAAGTGAAACGCGCTCTGATTGGTCGAAACGTCATAAAATCCGTTCATGGAATATGTCGCTTCACTTTCAATACAATCAAAGTAATATGAAAGTCTACTTTAAATACGAGAATTGAGGTTCTGGTCTGTGCTGGAATTCATGCAGAAATGCCTCGTTGACTACCTATAGTATTTTTAGGTGTTAAGGTGTCTGATCAAGTGATCTCTGATCAAACTTCTTCAAGGAGTGAGACAAGTAGATGTTATATCTCCAAAACTGTTTAATAACGCGTCGGAGGACGTTTTCAAGTTGCTTGATTGGAACGGCCGGGCCCTGAGACTGAACATAAACGGTCAGTACATCTCACACTTGCAATTTGTGGATGAAATAATCATTATGTCAGACATATCCGCAGGACCTGGAAGAGATGGTGAAGCGATTGTTCAAGACGGGTGGGTTTCGGAATGAACCTTAACAAAATCAAAATTATGCAAATAATAACTACTTTGAATCGTCGATCCCACAATCATAATCACATTTAGTCAAGACGCATTTGATAATTTCGACGGGGCAGTTCGGAAACAAAATGAGGATTTGACATAAGGCATCGGAAGCAACAAGTTATTACATTTGTCTTCTCATCATTACTTATGTCAAACCCGATACATTTTTTATTTCGAAGTTCGCTGTCGAAATTAGCGAATGTTCTTGACTAAACTAGGTCCAGGGTCTTCAATCAATGCGTTCTACAGGTAAAGACACACGACAGCAAACTCTGCTGATTGACAAGTTCAAGATTGCTCAGCCAGTAATGGAAAGTGGGTTGGGGGTATCTCTGGTGGATAATAAAACTTGCTACGATGTGATTCGACAGAGAATTAAAGTCACTGACATTGCTCATAGAATGATGCTGAACTGAAAGTGAGCTGGCCATGTTTTCAGACGGAAAGACGGTTGATGGCGCAGATAAGTGTTAGAGTGGAGACCACGCTTAGGCAAACGTACTGTAGAATGACCTGCGGCACAATGGACCGATTTAAAGTTGGCTGGCAGCAGATGGATGAGGGCTGTCCGAGATCGGGATGGTTGCGCTCATTACTGGAGGCCTACGTTAAGCAGTGGGCTATCCATGTGTCCGTAGGCTGATGATGATGAAATTTCCCATAGATAATAATTAATATTGACCTCTGATATTGAAAGGCTTATTTAATTATTGCTTATTTAAATAGGTTTTCCTTTTCCTGTATAATAAACATTATTTTGATAGGAAGACGCCACAATAACTTATGTACAAGGTAAATACATAAAAATATAAGGGACCTAATACATAAAAATTAGGTATAAGTTTAGCTTTATTACGCATAAAATAAAAGATTTTTCAGTTTTCTCTATTCTAATTTACCTTTAATTTTAAAAGTTAACCATTAATATACTAACATATTCCAAAATTAGTCACCAAAAATAAATTTTACATTAGAAATAAATAGCCTATTTTTAAAATAGGTACGTTTTATTTTTGAATGCTTTAGTAATAAATAGACACAAAGCTAAACAAGTCAATTAAATTTTAAATATTTTGGAAATAAAGTGACACCTTTTTTTAAATTATTAATTAACAAGGTATCTAAATAATTAAACTCATATTTTTAATAACAAATCACTAAATCAACTATTCACCTACGGGAAATAACAAAAACTGTAACTATATAAGGCTCACACTTACTATTATAGTCAAAAAACCAAAAAATGGCCTATTCTCCAATTACATTTTAGGCGTTTACCAAAAATCAAGAATTTTGGATTAAGCCACTTCAATTCTAAAGGTGCGATATATTATAACAGAAATCATGACTGAGAATGAGCGAGTCAAAGTACTAGTAGTTAGCACTGAAAGCATGGTCGCAAATACAAAATATTTTGCACGACTTTGACATGATTTGATTGACAGATACATTGGTTTGTCACATACGTAACAAGGAATCATCTGGGGCCTATAATTACGTGTATTCAATGTAATACGTACCTACTACAATAGACCGTTATTACATTTTATATCAATCCGCTAAATTAACAGCCGATTTACACGCTGTCGCTTTCTCTGTTAGCCGAAATAACAAGGACAGCATGAGACTTAAGCGTCACTTAATTTTACTATCGTTCCAGTATTTTAGTCTTTAAGCCTTTTTGAAACGTTTCTGGCGCCTTAATGGTTGCTACTTAGCTAAATAAAAATCGTACAAGTATCAAGTCTGAAAAGTATACTCGTAGTAGGTCTACACAATTAATTATTATTCCATAAATTAATAAGAGCAAAGGAAAGTTAGTTGTGGAATTAATTTTATAAATATTGTTTTAAAAATAGCTTGTGCTTTTTATATTGGCGGTTTAACGGAAGTGACATAAAAATAATAGGTTTCAATATTTAATTTATGCGAGAAATAGCATTATAAAGTTTGTTTCTTTTATAGGTATGTGTCTGTAGCTATAGCGGAATAAAAATCATATGCAGTTTTAGCACTAGGTACCTACTTAGTGGTAACACACTCGTTTTATAACAGTAGGTAAATGTTATAAATAAAATAACAAATATCTAATGTAGGGTAGGTACTAGTAGTTTGAAGTCTCCTATGTCACCACTAAGAAGAATTGAGTCGGTTCACAGTTAACACCGAGACGGGACGCTGCTTTTTTTAAACGATACAAAATCGAAGGTAAATTGGATGAGGATATGCAAAAGGTAAGTGGGAATGGAGTTATAGGAACCCCGCGCTACCGCTGCATATTATTGTTGATATTATTATTACAACGTCAAGCATCGTCCCGCCTCAGTTTAAACTGACCCTTGGAGCGTGTGTAACGACGTGTTTCTGCGGACTGGCAAACTTTACTACTTTCGTGTTAATCGGGTAGGTAATAAACCTACTATGCAGCTGCTACCTATCTCTCTATCTTGACTGGCCTAGTCTGTATCTAGACTGCAGTGTCATAGACTGCAGAAGGCCTAGTCAAGATGCATTCGATAATGTCGACGGCGAAGTTCGAAAACAAAATGTATGGGATTTGACGTAGGGCATCGCAAGCGACATGTCACTTATCGATGACTTATGTCAAATCCCATACATTTTTGATTTCGAACTTAGCCGTCGAAATTATCGAATAGATCTTGACTAGAGGGCCCTTGTTCGTACCATTTTTTTTAAATCTAAGTATTAGCTCACTAAATTAAGAAATCAACCTTAACCTAGGTATATACTATATTATATGTTAATCGATCTAAAAACACAGTCCATTTTGTTAATGGCGTCATAATGCACAGTTTGTGTATTCATTGAAAAAGCATTTGATCATTAAATAAAAACTAACGATAGTGGCGAGGGCCTTTGCCATAACGCACACTAATGCATGCTCCGAAACTCAGTCGATATAAGAATAATTGATAAACAGTTACTTACATAATATATTTTCTAAATCCATTTTGTTTGAATAGCGTTTACTTTTTTTTTGTGATTTGGGGGGCAAAAGAGCAAATGGATTCGGTTACTGTTACTTACTTACTTCTTATACCGGATGTTTTTTCAGTCACATTAAAATAGTGACCCCTCTAAATACTGTTTCTTACAAAAGTGTAATCTCTATGCCATAGCTCTTTTGCAGGAAAAAGCTGTTTTTTCAAATAAGATAGTTGATATCATAGTAAAAGTTGCCTTTATTCTCAAAAGTAATATATTTGTCACCGTATAGTAAAAACCGTTAGATTGTAATATAACTAGTGAAGTTGTAAAATATCGAAAGACTGTGGACCCGAATATTCTGCTTATAATAATTTAACACATTCTTTTTCGTTATATCTATACTATACATTATTATAAAGCTGAAGAGTTTCTTTGTTTGTTTGTTTGAACGCGCTAATTTCAGGAACTACTGGTTCGATTTGAAAAATTATTTTCGTGTTGGATAGTCTATTTATCGAGGAAGGCTTAAGGTAAGATAACATCATGCTAAGCTCAATACGAGCGGAGCACCAATTAAGAATGTTTCAAAATCGTTTTTTTCCTTTTGAGAGCTTTCGCTGCGTACGCTACGGAAACGGTTAAAGTTTCGCTAAAATTATGTATGACAGAATTGTTTCCTTTTAAAAGTTCAAAAAAAAAGTCCGTGGCTGCATGTGTCTATCTTATAGTTTTGGCTCACTATAACCTTTTTATGCTAACTAAATTAAGCATTATTTGTGAAGGTTTTTTCATCAAGATGATATTAATCCTTATCCAAGTAAATACGTTATTCATTACAAGCATTTAATTAAGAAGAAATTTGCCGTTTACATCATTTGATTTCATTGAGTATTTTATAAGATATCGCAGTAATAAAATAATCAAGCGAGCAATAATAATGTACGGCGCGCGACGGGCAGTCGTGAGAGGGAAGCGCTTCTCCTTCTACGTAAAAGAAGTCGCGGGTAAATTTTAGCGATATCCCAAAGTAACTATTCCACACGGACGAAGTCGCGAGTAAAAGCTAGTTATAAATATAAAGCAAAAAATCTTTCGACAGATTTTTACGATCTCGCTAGATAAATTACAATATAATCATGGGCGTACTCAGATTCTGGGCCAGTGGGGGGCAAATCAGATATTTTACTTTTTATAAGCTAGGTGCTTATCTAATGTTGGTTTGTGTAAGTACGCTTCAAAAACTCAAAAAGTTCTACTTCGACCGAGCTGAAATTTTAGCATGATATATAACGCTTCACACCACGTCAATCTGGCCCCGTGCTAAGTATCCGAAGAACTTGTGTTACAGGTACCAGAAAACGGGAAATATATTTAATACTTTTATACTATACACATATTTAAGATTTTTATTATATTATACACATACCTACTTAATACACATCCATGACCCAGGAACACAGAAAAACTTTTTGTTCCTTCAGCGGGATTTGAACCCGCGACCCCCGGCTTGAGCACCAACACGCTCAACTAACTGAGCCACAGAGGATAATCATAATTTAAAACTCGTTGTGCACTTTGAAAACAATAACATGTCAAATAAATGCAAACCGCTCGCTCGTGGGTACCTACTCTCTCTTCTCTCACAATTTCGCGGCACTCGATATCGCTCGGTTTGATTCGTTTGGTAATGTTTGTCGACGCGCACGAGCGGGCCAGGAATATATATTACTAACGTACTATAGTACTAGACAAAGAGTAAATTAATATCACAAGTGCTGTAGGTATCAACGGACGCGCCGCGTAATTTTTAGTTGTAAAAATATTGTATTGCAAACAAATGGCTAAAAGTTTGTTTTCTTAATTTTTATCAACAAAAGTAGATAGTAGGGACGTCAACAGGAACAGTAGCGGGCAGCTGCACCCCCCTGCCACCCCCTGGGCAAAGAATATATATTACTAACGTACCCTGGGTACGTTATATTTTCATAATCATAATTAAATATTTCATAGTCATAGTAATAAAAAAATACTGCTTTACTAGGGTTGATCCAAAAGTAATGATAATTATCGGATATTTGTGGAGCAAATAAATTTATTAAAAAAATTTGTTGCTTCCTCATATAAGTAAGCAATTTTATAAAATACTTATAATGTCTGTAAAATATTAGATTAAATTTACAGAAAAGCCTAACATTATTATTACTAAAACACCTACTGAATTGATTTTCAAAAAAATAGTTTCCGATAAAATGTGTTTGTCTTTTAGCGAACAAATAAGTATACCAAGTAATTCTATAAAACCTGTTATTGTCAAATTTAGTAGGCTTTGTTTTAGTTAATGGTACTTGACCTGATGGGAAGGAATACTATCTCTTCCCTGGTCAATACGAAATCATCGATGGTAGAACTGCACTTTTAATTTATAATATTTCATCTGATACAATTGCACTAAATGAAGGTTTTCTTTTGACTCGAGCTCATTATAAAAATTTAGAGTGTACAAATTTTAAATGCATGCAGTGTCACTAAGCGAGACAAAACAACTTATCACTTCAAACTGCGGCGACGGGCTTGATGATAATGAACGTTCACTACTACATCAGCTGCTTGAAAAATACGCTGATAGCTTTTCAAGTACCTTAGTGATCTAGGCTTTACTAACGCAATCGATTTGTTTATTGAGCTCGAGGATTCCCAACCCGTAGTTTATAGACCTTACCATTGTCTATCGCAGAAAGAACACTTGTTAGAAATATGGTACAGGAGATGCTTGACAGCGGAATTGTAAGAGAATCGTCGTCGCTAGTCCTATAGTTCTTGTAAAGAAAAAAACCGGCGAGAAACGATTATGCGTAGACTATCGAGCATTAAATCGTAAAACAAAAAAGAATCACTACCTTTTCCCTAGAGCTGAAGATCAATTAGATCAAATACCTGGCAATTTGTTATTTACATTTCTCAATTTGCGTTATTTACATCTCTCGATCTTTGGTGTTCTGCCTACTTTCCGATGTACTGTCTATGTTTACTGTCTCAGTTTAGTGATTTTTACCTTTTGAGTACCTACGTTCCGAAGGATAGTTTCTCCAGGTTCTCATTGATAGATGAATATTTAAATGCAAATGGACATGGGAGCTTCATATTATGTTTCCACAATAGACAATTTTCATCGTGCCAAAAAATACTCGACTTAATTTTCAAATATTCGTGCTTTGGTATATATATTATGGTTTTGCGAAGGGCAGGAAATTGTATCACAGTCACAGAATAAATATTAGTACAAGTACAGAAGTCTCACTTCGAAAAGTCATTAGAAGAAATAGGGACTCTTACTACGATACGATTAAGTTCAATTCGGATCGCGCAGCGCGTGATCGCCTACGATTATCTTTATTTCTCGACAACACTCAGGAAATTCCACAACCAGTAGGTACTCGTTGGACAAGAAGGAGAAACAGTATATGGTAATTCTGATACAGATTCCTACCCTTACAGCCAGCCTGATTTTAACATACCGTGGATAAATGATGATGAAGAGAGTTTTGAGTTAAAAACTCAGACAAAATCAATAAAAACCATTCCAGCTAGAGATTCATCTGACAGCGAGTCATCTGAAAGCGACTCTGACAGTGACAGTTCTACGTCATCTAGTTCATCTGATTTTTCCTCGGACGATAGTGTTCGCGATCCTGATTTTTTTACCTGATAAAATCGTAGAGAAAACGATTTAACTACCAATTTTTCACACAAACCGGGACCTTCCTGTACAGAGGATAATTCCAACAAAGTGGAAATACAGCCATCAAACATAGACATTGAGTCATCCATCTTAGACGTGGAACCACCACAAACACCCGTTATTGACATTCAGCCCTCTAGTATTGACAGTCAACCATCTAGCGTGGAACCTCAGCTACTGTCCCGAAAAAGAAAATCTAACCTTGAATGCTGGAGGAGAAATGAATACAAGGCTCTTAAGAACAGCGGAAAGGCATATGTTAGCATGTCCAAATCAAAAAAACAAATAGAAGCCAAGAAAATTGGACCTGTATGTTCAGATAAATGCAAATTAAAATGTGCTAACCAGTTTTCATCGGAAGAAAGGTTGGCTTTATTTGATAACTATTGGAAAATGGGTAACTTAACAGCTCAGTGGCATTTCATTAGCGACAGTATGACCAGAATTGAACCTAAAGTGCGCGCCAGATAAATTTGCGTGCGACTGGTGGCGTTGCTAATGTTGCCAGTAAATTTATGGGAAATTACTTTCCGATCATTGACATAAATGGGAGATAAGGGAAAAATCTAACTAGCAAAATCAAGTGAACTACGACCAAATAATAATTCCAAACAGAATTAATATGAAATATAAACATATTTAGACGACCTCTGTGGCTCAGTGGTTGAGCATGTTAGTGCTAAGGTCGGGGGTCGCGGGTTCGAATCCCGTCGAAGGAACAAAAAGTTTTTCAGTGTTCCTGGGTCGTAGATGTGTATTAAATATGTGTAAAGTGTAATAAAAATCTTAGATATGTGTATAATATAAAAGTATTAAATATATTTCAGTTGTCTGGTACCCGTAACACAAGTTCTTTGAGAACTTACTACGGGACCAGATTGACGTAGTGTTAAGCGTCCATAGATATTAGATATGAGCGCCGATGGGTAATAGCCAATAAGTCGGCGGCGGCGCGCCGACTATTTTGGGTCGGCGGCGTGACCTTGAAAGGGTTGAAGTTTGTACGTGGTAGTAAAAAAAGTGTAGTTTACTTTATTTTTTGGGTAACATACAATTACAATGCAATACAATTTATGGAACTTTTTGTAGTGATAAAAAAGACAACATAATAATACAATTTCAAAGTAGGAACTACTTTAGAATTGACAGTTAACAGTGTTTTAATTCCAAAGAGTGTAATCAATGTAATCTTTTCTTTTTTCGTTTTATAAGCGTCCACATATTCAAGAACTGATGTCGAAGTCATTTATGTAACTGTATGCGTAGGATCTCTAGTGATCAACCAATGATAGCGGAGATTTCAGCCTGAATTACGGTGCAAAATCTCCCAAACAAGCATATCTGCGTGTAGGTGGCACGCCCCCGTAGTCCAGCGCCATTCCGGTTGTCTTTCCTAGATTCGTCCGTAATTGAGACCCGGACTGGGTCTCAATTACGGACGAATCCCTAGAACTTATGAAAACTGGATATAGCTTCTAGAAGCTATGCACCTTGATCATGGCGTCCGATGACATGACCATGACAGGTCTCTCAAGAAGAGACTGTTGCAGTTGTCCAAGTAGGGTGGAGGCCTTTTTTATCCTACCTGTCGTCATGGCTCTGAAAACAAACTTATTAGCCTCCATAGTATAAAAATAAAATAAATAAATAAAATAAAAATAAAATAAAATATGTTTATTTCAGGCAAATCCTATAATATAGTTACTACATAGATGACTTATTTAATTTAAATATTTCCCCTCTGGGGCTCCGGGCACAGGCACGTGTGCTTGGACCCAGTGTCGTAGAAGGGGGCTGTCCAGCTTGGCGCTAAGCAGATTCAGGATGGTGTTGGGGCTCCCACGCGTGCGGAACATCAGCGACGCGATGCGACGCCGCAGCACGGTGTGAAAACCGTCTGTGTGCGCATGTGGAAACATCGCAGACGCACTACAGTAGCGAAGAAGCCTCACCAATACCCTGAACACGTTATTATACTGTATTCGAAGAGCATTGATGGCCCGCTGCAAGTAGCTGACCCACAGATTGCAGGTGTAGAGAGTTTGGCAAAATGCTTTAAACAGTGTTATTTTAACATCTGTACTATACCTCGCGAATCTGCGTGCCAAGATGTTACAGCGGACCGCCATCGCTCTCCTCTACCTTTCGATGTGCCCATCGTCTGTTAAATCCTCGGTGACCGAAGTATTTAAACTATTTCACTCTTCGAAGAGCAACGACATTGAGCAGCACAGGCGCCATATCTCCCAGCTTACAACCCCTGGATTCTAATATCAAGAGCTCACTTTTTCTTACATTATATACGAGACCGTGCATCCTCGCATACTCCTCACACACTCCAATATTTTTTCTGAGGGAATTCATAATATGAACAAAAAACAGAGGAAGTGGAGTCTGGTGAATCAGGGTTTCAAGTGAAGCGGTGGGTGCCGAAGAGAGCTAAAGATTCCATGATTATCAGACAGGCCAGCCTCTGCACACTATTTAATGTTTTGATGCAGTTGACCTGTACAATTTTTTCTGTGTAGTGTGGCATATCACACTACGTATATGTGACAATCGCATCACTATAGATGTGTATAACCAAGCACAGCATTGCCTTCGACTGAAGGTCTCATTTAGAGACTGTCTTAGGTCTTTTTCATAATGTCCTCGATGTGCTTATTCCCATAATATTACACCACTCCAAGATATTCGACCTCGCTTGTTTTACTGAAGAGTGTTGGGGGTTTTAGTCCCTTCAACATCCTCTTATTAGTGTTAGGTATTAAGACTATCTTATTAGCGTTGTCGGTTAGCTTGACCCTTTTGCACCATTTTTGCATCTGATTACATTAGCCCAGCGACTACTGATGCGCTTTTGCCCACCACTAGTATCGCTAGGTCGGATAAGAGCTTGGCTTTCGACTCAGAACAACAAAAAAAGTTGTTTTCAAGTTTGGTTAGGATATTGCAGGCTGATCACCTAATTGACAGGAAATGTGATCCATGCATTGGATGGGCAAGTAAAAAGTCGGACCAGCGCCAGTCGTGTCAGTTATCCGTCCCAAGTAAAGGAAGAGAGTGCTTGTGTGCTCTTGTGTACTGCGCATATACTAGGGCACTATTAGAATAACTGCTGGCCTGGTTTCAATGAAACCGACCACCGACACCGAAATCGGTATGAGGAGCTGTTATTATTATTAGGTCATCAGCTTATACTTATGCATAGAACCTTCTATTGTTCAGTTCTTTTCGCAGCCTTTTTTAACCTTTCTTAAGTAGCAACACTACCAGGAACCACTCCAGCGGCGACAGTACCCCACCCGTCCCTGTGGGCATCCTTGGGTCAACCTGCTCCTGAGCGTCAAGCCCATGATAGTTGATGACGCTACTCTATTGTTTAACGTAGCTTTGATCCACTCTATAAGCCAGGCTATCAGGGTAATAGATCAGGTGGAGCCGAACGCGCCTTCAATATCTAGGAAAGCGCATAGCGCAAACTTCTCATCCTCAATGGCTTTATCAATACGAGCTACTAGCTCGATCAACTCGATCAATCAGTAGATCTGCCTTTCTAGTAAGCACGTTGTCTTTTATGCAGAACTCTTTTGATAAGATAGGTGTCACTTATGTGAGGATGGGAACGGGAAATGGCTTAGCTAGTCCCGGCGCCGAGGGGGACGCTCCAGTTTGCCGGAATGCCCCCTAATTGTGTTGGAAGTCCAGTCCCTATAGAGGTAGACCGGCCGGTCATGGGGGGTGTTCTGTGTTAGACAGACCCGGGACACTCTCCTTATAGTGGCTAAGAGCAGGTGACACTTATGTGGATGTCCTCGTTCGTCTCCTCGTTTAAAGCATGAATGAAATAAGGTTTATATGGGTATATATGACTTGGGTAATATGTATAATGCTCATAGTCACTGACTGAAATTACACATTATGACTATCCGTCTCGCTCACTCGGCGCGCCGATGTATTTTCGCGGCGGCGGTGGCGCGGCAAAATCGGCGGCGGCGGCGGCGCGTCGGCGCGGCGCTCATATCTAATAGATATTACTATTTTAAAGTTCAGCGATTTTGCTTCTTGTGAGAACGGTACGCTTTGCGATAAGTTGTTGTATTTTGAACCTAATTTTAACCTACTAATAATTGGAATTGAGAAGGGTGTCCTAAGACATTAGCAATTACTGCTTTTTATAATCTTAAGTTGATTACACCATAGCTCAAGAACGGCTGGCCCGTGTTTGTATTTTAAAAATTAATAAAAACAACATTATATATTTTTCAGTTTTTATTAGGCATCTAGCGGTACTTTTGAATTTCGTATATGTGTGGTCCTCAAGTGGGTCAAAGCCTTCCATTGTATTATCTTCTGGATCTTCGATCATTTCGTCGTCCGAAGAGTCTGAGCTTCCATCGTCACTTGTAGGATCAATTATAAATTGGTCCAATTCTATATCCAAAAGCCTGTCGGATTGGAAATATTGGTCTTCGATTTTTTCCACGTGTTGACAAACATTAATCCATTCCTCCGTGGTTATAGTACTAAAAGCTGCTTCAGTTATTGAGGATATTTCACTTGTAGCTTGACTTACATTTTTCTCTGCAACACGTCTTTTGGCTATAGCCCATATTTTTTCGATCGGATTTAAATCGCAATGATAAGGAGGTAAGCGCACGACCTCCATGTCCATGTTGATTTAATAAATATTCGACTTCATAATATACTGCTGCCGTGTCACGCACAAGTCAGCTATCTCAAAAAACGCAAATTTGAGAAAAACGGCTCAAAAGTTTTAAATAAACATTTGCTTGTATAATACAATACATAAAATGTGCTATAAGCTTCAAACTGTTTCACTGAGTTTCTTGAATGTTTCTAGAACATAATATTGTCACATATAATACCACAAGAGCTTCAAAATTATCGGGTATTTCCCGATAGGTTCGTTGCAAACAAATGAAGGATTCAAGTTTCAAGAAAAACTTGACGACTTTATTTGTTTGCAGGGAACCTTGAGGGAAATGCCAGATAATTTTGAAGCTCGTGTGGTATTCGGGGGATTATTTTTCCGTCCCAAATGTCGGCCAATAGAATTGCACCACGAGACGAAATGTACAGTTAACAAATAAGAATTTCATAATGAATAAAACAACATTTAATTAAGATTCAGGCTAGTGCAATTAAAATCTCCAATTTTCACAATTAAATTCAACCTGTCAGTTTGACGTGTGGTTAATTTGACTGGATCATGTTTTGTATAGCAACGACCAGAGAAAATTTTCAAAAAATTATCAGTGTAATACCATGTAGGTTGTACCACGTGACGTCGAATGGTGCAATTCTATTGGTCGATATTTGGGTCGGAAAAATAATCATGTTTATTTTTTTAATATCTGTAATACTTAATATTTAAATAGAGTTAAACGAGTTATGAATAACCATCACTTCATACAAAAGTGGTTACGCGTCGCGTGATAATTTAAGTTAGAAGAGTTGCGTGCAATCAGAAACGCGTGATGGGTGGAAAACTTATATATGCTATCTAATATAGGTCTACCAGAATCTGATGGCATTTTAAAAAAAATAAAAAATGTGATTTTCATATGGCAATGTCAAGTATGACCCGTCAAATCAAAGTACGTGATCTGTCAACCGCTGCTAACATTTTGTGATTATGTTCTTGGAATTTGTTGTTTTTGTGAAAATATCCAAAAAGGCAATTCGATCTCAAGCGAGAAATATTGTTTTCTATGTCTATAGTAAAATACAGAAAGAAGAAGGTGTAAATCGAACTCAATCTTATAATTTAAAGTTCGTGGTAGAGTTGACCGGTAAGTTAGAGTGAGTTGTTTTGATACTTTTAGTTTTTTTATATTTTCTTAGGTAATTATTGTGACTTCTTTAAATGTGTTTCCAGTACTACTATAAGGTGAATCGTAGCTGATGGCACATCGAATGATGGTTTGTTTTCCATGCCTGGTAAAAGGAGGAGAGGAGGAAAAAAGAAAATCAACATAAGACAGTTTCGATTTATAGTTGATTAGAAATAAAGTAAACGAGTTCTATACAGTTCGGAAGGAAATTCCAACATTAAATAAACTGTTGCCAATTTAATTGTATGTTATTCGTAATAAATAAGTATATAAAGTAATTCACGATTGATTTATTTTTCATGAAATATCGTTATATTACATAGTATAAAACAAAGTCCCTTTTTTGTCTGTCCCTATGTATGCTTAAATCTTTAAAACTACCCAACGGATTTTGATGCGAGTTTTTAAAATAATAATAGTCTTTAAGTATTTAATAGTCTTTAAGATATTATAAGATTATTGTAAAATTTATATTCAAGTGCGATAAATAAAATACTTATTATGTAAGTATATTATCAAGTGGTCGCGCATGTCGTATCGAGGTGATAGGGTCCCATTTTTAACAATTTGCATTGGGAAAACCTAAAAACATGTTCAATATTGTATCAGTAGTATATTGCTGTAAGTAGGTAGAGAATTATTCGCCGAAGTAGTTTTTTCTCCAAGAACACTATTCCACGCGGGCGAAGCCGCGGGCAAAAGCTAGTTTTCTATATTATACACCGAACATTCTTCATACAGTCTTATTATAATTCATGTTCAATAATACTAAAGACATAATTAAATATTAACCAGTATCAAGATCGTTTAATCCAATTTCCCCAGTATTGCACACTACAATTTTTTTTTCCCTATTTGCCATGAGATTCTGGTACACCTATAGTTATATTAGATGTATTTGACGAATGTTACCTAATAAGGTAACACTCGTCAAACCTTACGAAAAAGTACGCTCAGTTCAAAAGGCAAGGTTTGTCATGAGAATAAAATTATATATTTTTTACTAATTCGTTTATTAAAATTATCAATAAAAATACTTCAAATTATGAATTGTCATGCACAGTATCTAAATCGCTAACGTTTTCATTTATGACAAGGCCTTCGAAAAAGGCTTGCCGTGTCAGTGGCATTGATTTGCACAATTCCATCAATTCCTTTTTTTTTTATCTTACTTATACCTCGACACTGAGTTTCTTTTGGAATTTCACTGATAAAATCTAAATTTTTTTCATTTAATTGTAAGCATTTTTTCTTCATTACATTAATTTCCTTAAAATCTTCTGAAATGTGTGACTTTTTAGCAAATAAACTTGTTGATCCTCATCGAAATTCTACAATTTTTAATGCCATTATATTGTAGTCTTTTGGAAATTTTTTGGCCAATTGATCTTGAAACGAAATCATGTCTTTATGCGTAATTTTTTGAATGCTCATGTTTTTTCTTGAATTCTTCATTTTTTCCGTAAAGTCTGACAAATCATACATCTCTTTTACTTTATTAAATTTGTTAGCTATGCTTGCATGAACTGTATCGGCTGCCATAAAAGTATGACCTGGTTCAAGGTACACAAATTTTATTTTTTCTATATTCACTAACGCCTTTGAGTTGACTAACCTTATCATAGCAGTAAACAGAATTTTATTTTTATTCTGTGCAGAACAGTTGTCACAATAGAAAACTATTACTTTATAGTCACGTGCATTATTAACTAAAAAATATGTGTATGCTGATGCAATATTATGTGCTTTACGCCCACTTTCCCCTTCGTGCCAAATGACACAGTACGCTTGTTCATTTTTCCCTGGAAAAACAAGTTTCATTAAATAGCACTAACTTTCTTGAAAAGTAATAGTCTTTTATTGTCAATTTAGGCATGCAAATTGCCTTTTGCATGTCAACCGTAAAAACTTTGACTGTCGTACTGTCATTTTTCAAATCATGTTCAAGACATTTTCGAGATTCGGTGTAATTTAACTTATGAGTAGGAAATTCTGTGCACACTTCACAATTGCATTCAGAACATACATGGTTCTCATCGTCATGTACATATTTATGCTTTTGGCATGTTGTACAATGTACATAAATCTTGTCTTGGATTTGCAGTGGACAAATTCATTTCTTTGACTATATTGTGAAAATATGTCCAGCTGCATTTTTTTATATTGGTCTCGTCACAATGTAAAATATAAGCTTTAAACAAATCACGGAAAGAAACTCCACAAGGTAAATATCACCTATTCGGTGCATGTTTTAAATTGTAATGAAACAGTAGGTTTCACATTTTCTATAAATTCCTTTATTCCTTCCTTATATCCCTCTGGGAAAATGTTCCACGGCTTTTTTAACCCTCTCTGTTCTGGCGCTGCTTCTTGCGTATGTATATACGTCTTTTACTCCCATTTTATAATTTGCTTTTAATACTGTCATTATAGTTTGTGCATTGAAGAATCCTAAAGTATTTTAAAAAAAAGGTTTGCATACTTTTGTGTTCCTTAAAGTCCACGTCAGGGTGTTGTGGCGCTTTGAATTTTCTTTTGTAATATATTGTTTGCGATGTCTTATTACATTTCTAGTTATGAAATTCCTTTGATTTTGTTTACTCAAATTCCTAAAATTTGACCAAATTTGCTGTCTGTCTTCCTCGGAAAACTTATCCCAACATTTTTTTCTACATGTCTGCCCACAGGCGGTACGTAGTACGTGGTAGAGCCATGCTTCGGCACGAATTGGGCCGGCTCGACCGGAGAAATACCACGGGCTCACAGAAAACCGGCGTGAAACATCGTTTGCGCTGTGTTTCGCCGAGTGAGTGAGTTTACCGGAGGCCCAATCCCCTACCCTATTCCCTTCCCTACCCTCCCCCATTACCCTATTCCCTCTTAAAAGGCCGGCAACGCACTTGCAGCTCTTCTGATGCTGCGAGTGTCCATGGGCGACGGAAGTTGCTTTCCATCAGGTGACCCGTTTGCTCGTTTGCCCCCTTATTTCATTAAAAAAAAAAAGGCTTGTTTTATTTTATACTTTTCTTTTTCTGCTTTTAACCGTTTTTTAACATTTCTTTCTCTTCTTTTCTTGTTACAGTTAACAGAATCATTATTATTAGAAACATCTGTTAACGACCGACTTTTCTCTTCATTTGTCAACTGTTTGCTATTATTTTCAGTTTCTTGATTTTCTTGACTTTTTGACAAGCTGTTACTCTTTTTGCGTTTTTCTTTAGGCTTATTTATGTTTTCAGATTCCAGATTCTCTCGACTTTTCGACAAACTATCACTATTCTTTCGTTTTCCCTTAGATTTCGTAGTTTTTTCAAGTTCAAAACTTTTTGACATGCTGTTGCTCTTCTTCCGTTTTTCATTAGATTTATTGTTATTTTCAGAATTCAGACTCTCTCGACTTTTCGACAAACTATCACTATTCTTTCGTTTTCCTTTAGATTTCGTAGTTTTTTCAAGTTCGAAACTTTTTGTCATGCTGTCACTCTTCTTCCTTTTTTCATTAGACTTATTATTATTTTCAGAATTCAGACTCTCTCGACTTTTCGACAAACTATCACTCTTCTTTCGTTTTCTGTCAGATTTCGTAGTTTTTTCAAGTTCGAAACTTTTTGTCATGCTGTCACTCTTCTTCCTTATTTCATTAGACTTATTATTATTTTCAGAATTCAGAATCTCTCGACTTTTCGACAAACTATCACTCTTCTTTTTTTTTTCTTTCAGATTTCGTAGTTTTTTCAAGTTCGAAACTTTTTGTCATACTGTCACTCTTCTTTCGTTTAACTTTAGATTCGATGGTTTTCTCAGTTTTAACACTTTCTACGCTTTTGGCAATGCTGTATTTTAGCTTTTCTTCAGGGCCGTCACGTTCAGTCTTTTCTAAATTCTCGCTTTACTTCATTTTTCCGATAGTATACTTCTTAGTTTTCTCATTTTCCAAACAATTTTGATATATAGACACATCTTTAGGATCTTCAATGTTTTCTTTTTCTGGTTTGTTTCGCTTATAAATAGACAAGTTCAGTACTATATTCTCATTCACGGAATCAATATCGTTAAAGTCAATATCTTCGTAAAACGTACTATCTAACTCAATCAGGTCTTCCTTGCGTAATTCTGGAATGGGCGTGGAAGTCAATATAGGTAATGGTACTGGCTGAAGGTCGCAAATAGTAATTGGTGATGGGAAATTATTTTGATTAGAAGTTAACACTATATTTTCATTCAAAGTTACCGGTTGAAGTGCATTGCAATTAAACATTGATGAGTTGTCGCAATCATAACGCACGTCTGATTCATTTTGTGAATCGATCACCGACTGGTCTTCTCTTGAACGAGCTTGTTGCAGAATTTGTGAGTAATTCGTCAGTGAACCCTCATTTTCAATCACTTTTTTATCATTGCTTAAACTTAATAAGGTCTTTCCACGTATATTATACATGTTAGTAACTTAAAAGGCACTTCACAATATCTATTTCGATTCACGGACACTAAAACAAACGCACCGCTTCAATTATCGGTCACTAATTAATTATAAAACGCTTGTAATGTAAGCAAACGAGCGGGAGACACTGCGGGGCGCCCCCGCCCATCCCCGGCTTTGCCTACGCGTCGGTGCGGCCGCGCCACTCGCTGAAACAGTTTCAGCGAGTGGCCACGCGTAACTATTTCAACTTTAAGATAATAGACTTAGATTGAGTCACAGAGTTTATTGATAAATAATGCCGATCTGTATTAACCTAAATTAAATGAGTAAGGCCTAACTGAAACGATAAAAAATAAAGTTAAACGAATTTGGCATACGAGTTTCTGGCTGACTGATAAATATTTTTTTGAAATTGTCTTAAGTGCCATATAGACCGTACTGATTAAGATTATTTTGCAGTGGTTAGGCGTAACTCGTCTAATTTAAAATAGTATACTTGTGCGTAACAGGGCAGACTGGGTCTCCTTTGTGTTTTTTTATTATTTCGTACTACTGTGGTTTTATCCAGTAATCTTCAAATGGAATACTATTATTTGAAAGCCATTGCTGCTTTTCTGCTTTTAAATTGCTCATTGTAGGTGCTTTATTTATTTGAGTGCAATGGTGTATTATCCATAACCACGATGCAGTTAAGTGGCAAGTTAGGAAGAATTTTTTCAGTCATCCATCGCATGAAATTTTTTTGCATTCATGTCATCATGATAGTCGCTCGATTTTGATTGTGATTTAAATAATAGGAGTCCATTTTCGACAAATCCTGTTTTACCGCCAGCGTGACCTATAATCCACCTTGCACCGGTACTATCCGATGTCAAAACACCTGGTTCTTCATTCGATTGCCAACATTTTTGAAGGTGATATGGGGCATGGATGTATGTTTCGTCAAGGTAGATAACAGGGCGCTTTTCTTTCAAACAGTTTTTACGCATCCTTAAAATAAATTTAGCTCTCCGAGCTACAATATCGTAACGTTCCATTAAAATTTTACGTTTGGACTGGCACTTTTTATATTTATACCCCATGCTTTTCAAAATACGCCTTAAAGTTGTTTTGCTGTATTTGAAATCAATGTCAGATTTCAATGCGAGCCAAAGCTTATGAATGGTCGGAATTTCTTTTTTGACGACATAAAATGAGTGTATCATATGCCTTATAGCACACTTATCAAAATCGTCTATTTTCAAAAATCTTTCTCGGTTTCTATATTTTCCTGGGGTTACAATTTTTGAAGTCGAAGCCTCAGCTTTATTGCCTTCTTGAGTTATTTGAGTGACCGTGCGTTCAGAAATACCTGAAACGAACAGTAAATGAATATCCAACAATGAACAATATACTAATAAAACAAAAATACCCCACATAGAGGCAAAATACCAAGCAATGGCCACCCCAAAAATTACCTGTCAAGAAAGCAACCCGAGCCCGTACTTTAGAAAATGGAACAATTGGTCCCTTATTATCCCGTTCTGCTTCACACGAACGTTTAACCTTCAGAACAATATCTCTGCCAGCACTTTTAACGACTTTTGGCATGATGATTACGAAATTTGATCAATAAATACGAACAAATACACAATATACTCAACACGCTCTCACTTCACCTGTCAAAACAACAGCATGGCGGCCTGTGATTAGTTCCAATTTTGGCCGCGCGCAGACTTAACTTGCGCGCGCTCTAAATATCGTTATATCCGTGTTGACAGTAGTACTCATCAAAACTTTAACAATCACGCATATTATTTCCCTAAAAACCATAGACGTATCCGATTATGCAAATTATTTTTCATGAATACACTTGCTGTTTTCGATAAAACTATAAGAACTGTAGTCAAGAAGAATTCTGAACGAGTAAGATTAATGCAAGAAAATCGAGGCAAACATGGAAACCAGTTCCAGTTAGAGGCCGCTTTGAAGGATGGTATCATTATTGCCGTGCTCACACAAAACGTGAATATCAATATGGCAGCATATTGTCTATTGCTAGTTTGCATCGTCTTTACGTTGACAAGTGCAAAGAGGAAATAATCCTTATGTTTCATATAAAATATATTATTTAATATCTTTGAGTATCCAACCATATGGAGATGGCATTGTCAGGCGTTCCCCGCTGCCAAAGGTTAGACCCCCCGGTCGTGAGGGTTGTATAAAACTAGTTGCTGCGCGTTTTTGACGTATTCGGAAAATTACAGCGAGGCGGAACGAACCGGAGCAAAAAATGCCGACTTGCTGTATTTTTTCCTGCAAAAACAGAACGGAAACATCAAATAAACAAAAGGATGGTGTTACTTTCCATGTGTATGTATTATTTTGCCTAAATATTAACAATAATTGCGATAAATTAGCAAAAATCCAAAAATTTTACTCGATGAATAAATGTTGCTACTTTAATCGTACAACATCCAAATTTAGGGTAATATTTAAAAGTAGTAATTTATAAAAACTTCTATTTCATATTCGTTCTTGTTTTTACTATTTCATAATGAAGAAACATGACTAATTAATAAGTACACTATTTACAATTTTGTTTTTATTCATTATATAATTTCACGAAACACATTCAAAATTTGCAAATTATTATAAAATAATTATCCAATTGTAATAACAAACTTTTGTTTATATTAATTATTATTTATTACAATAAAATATGTGCGGATAAATTTATCCTGAAATTATGCATTTTTAATTTATAAACAGGCCACACTTCATAAAAACTGAGGGTTGTGACAACGTAAAAGAAATATCGATAATCGATATCGACTTTATCAGTATGTTATTCTGACCATTATTTTTTTAGATTTCCTAAAAATAGGATGATTAGGAATGTCTGGGTCCAAGCTTGCGCTAATAATTTTTTTTTGGTCTCCCAAACGTACGAGTACAATTTGTTCGGTGCATTTTGAAGTTTCATGTTTTATTGTTCAGGCGAACAACAGGAGGAGATTAAAACAGTGCGCCTTGCCAGCTTTGAAATTATTAAAGGTGAATTTTATTATTAACTAGTTTTTGCCCGTGAATTTCAACCAGTCTTTGAACTACTTATGGTGAACATTGGTAAACATTGAGGTGGAGCAGAACTATTATAAATGCAAAAAAACGTATTTAGGGTGGACCCTAGTTATCAAAACGATTCCGCATTTTTACTTAGCTCTACCTTTTTAACCGACAAAAAACGGAAGGAGATCTCAAGTCTTTTTTGGTAATATATTTTTTTTATTTAATAATATAATATATTTTATATAATAATATATAATAATATATTATATTTTAAATATATATGGATGCTTCACGTCATGTCAATCTGGTCTCGTGGTAAGTTCTCTTGAAGAACTTGTGTTACGGGTACCAGACAACGGAAATATATTTAATACTATACACATACTTTTATTTTATTCTTCACATATTTAATACACACCCATGACCCAGGAACATAGAAAAACTTTATTTACTTCGGCGGGATTCGAACCCGCAATCCCCGGCTTGAGCACGAACACGCTCAATCACTGAACCACAGAGGTCGTCTAATTATTATTGTAAAGATTTTACTTCTAAATTCATCCTATTGTCACTAAATGGTAGAATTCATGAGGAATCCACGGACTCCTTTTTTACAACAACAAATAAAAAGCGTGAAGCGTGCTAGATAATGGGTTTCAAAACGTATGAGACTAATTCTTGAAGCTATTATCTATTTTACTTTAGTTATTACGGCTGCTCCACCCGCGTAAATATACTATCGGTTATCCCGCGGGAATACTCTACTTTTCCCATATAAAAAGTAGCCTATGTTTTAATCCAGAGCCTAAACTACTACCATGCCAAATTTCATCAAAATCCGTTCAGTAGTTTTTGCATGAAAGAGTAACAAGCATCCATCTATACATGCAACCATCTATCCATCCATCCATCCATCCTCACAAATTTTCACATTTTATACTATTACTAGGATAGGATGTGAAAGTTAGTGAGGATGGATAGATGGTGAATGTATGGATGGATGGACGTATGGATGTTCTTTAATATTGTAAAACATACTTTTAAATTAAATTAAATTAAATTTCATTTATTTCGGGTGACATAGGCCCATATTATAAATACCTTACAGATATTATTATTTATTACAATAAAGGAATATAAATTTATTACAAGATTAAACAATTTTACAATAAAATAATAATAACTATCTACTTTAAATTATTTACAGACTAAAAGAAAGAAAGAAATAAAAAACTAAAAAAGATAAAACTAAAGTACAAGATATGCTATAAAAATAAGAAAACCTCTAGGTCGTCCCCATCAGGCAGAGTGCCTATCAGGCTCAAAGAATTCCCTCGCTGGATGGCTATGCTAAATCTTTGAGCCAGATAGGTGCCGGCTTTGGGGTCTCGGGTGGCCTCTACGAGTTTTTTCGAAATTTCTCCGAAAAGTTTGTGTGCCCCCGGACCCCATGTACCTAGGGTTTCAACCCCAAACGGTTCAAATATGAGATCCCTACTAAGGTTCTCATACTTTCGCCGCTTGAGGTTTTCTGCCTGATTTGCGGCCGCACCTGCAGTACTTGAGGTGCCCTGGACATGGGACGGAGCGAGTGTATCGACGCAAGTAGCGTCCCATACAAGAGCCCGTCCCAGTCTCCAAGGGACCAGGGTCATTCCGTCTGGTCTCTTGCCATCGTCGCGCGACAGTCCAGAGGGTTCTAGCACAGCTGGTACTCCGGCAGTGACAAGCGCCCGACGAATGAGGTCGTTGAGGCAGTGATGACGGGAGATGCGACCGGCGCTTCGTGGACAGGACAGACCGTGGTGTCCGAGGCTGTCTACATTTGTACCACAAACGCAACGATGGGGGACGACGTGGGGGACGCCAAGACGCAGGGAAGTGGCTAATCGAAATGTTGTTCGATCCAGCAATGTGCCCGTATTGGGTGACGGTAGCGCTTGTAGCCAAAGGCCCGCCTCCCATTTCTCCACAGCTAAGAGGCGAGCCTGCTCCGTAGGACTGGACGATGTGTTAAGGAGATTGTTCCGTACCAGTCTACAGAGAGGCTCGTCCCAGAGCCTTTGGGAAAAGGTATTGGCGGGCAATTCGTTACAACCACTAGCTACGCTCCAGGCGTCCTTGGCCTCGTCCAGAAATGGAACTGCATTAGTGTAGGATGGGTGCTCAAGTATTTTAGAGATAAGTATACGGTTTGCGTGGACTGAGGACAAGAAGGCCGGAAGGGATACGTCCGAGGGTTTTCGGACACCTAGGCCACCGAACCTTACTGGAAGTGTTGCCTGAGTCCATGAGCGGTCATCGAAGTTTATGTTCAAAATAGCGGAAAGCGTATGTCTTATGGTGTCATCCAACTGTTTGAGAAGTTGAGGGAACTTCCACAGTTGACAACACCGCAAGACATACGTAAATTTAGGTACAAAAAGGCAATAACGTGTTAAGGTGAAGGCCATGTGACAGTTAATTTGAAGAAGGTGATCTAAAGTTTCACTGAAATTTTGTAATTTATTATTTATGAAGGCCGGGAGAGACTCGTCTAAAATAGGTGAACCTAAGAGAAAGAGCGAATCCTTTTCGATGACAGACAGTTGTGGAGCTATTTCTTTGAAGCTAGATATAATTGCATTTCTATCCCCACAACTATCTGGCACAAAAAGTTCACACTTCCCTAGGTTCAGCTCTAGGCCGATTTTTTTGAACTCATGAATCAGCGTACGAAAGTCGGTTAATACAGTAGCTGCATCGCTTCCAAGAGTCCCATCATCCAAATACCAAACATTAAAATTAGAATTTAGAAGCTCGATGGCCGGGTGTATGGCAAGACTAAAAATTGCTGGACCTAGAGGGTCGCCCTGTTGGCAGCCAACTTCAGATCGGATGAGGTGATTTTTGTAAATGAGTTTGGAGGGGTTGTTATAGCACTGAAGCATGAATGGTAAAATGGCTGGTGCTTTCGATTTGATTTGGGCCAACATGGCGACACGGTTAACTGAGTTAAAAGCGTTCTTGACATCGACCTTCAAAAACACATCATCGCCTTGATTTTGGATAGCTGTCCTGAATGAATGAACGGCGGCCTCACAGCCCCCTTTGCAGGCAAAACCTAGCTGTTTCGGCTGAAAGTATGCTGAAAGGGAACTAATTGACTTGCAGGCAAGTTTGGCCGTAAGCCGTCGGAATGTACAGCCGACGGCGATCGGGCGGATGCCTCCATCTCTCTTCTTCAGGGCGCAGAGGTTAGCTCCGTACAAAATATCCACGATATCTGATGCAACCTCTCCACGCAGCATCAGGTTGCACAGATTCGTGAGTTCTTGCAGGAGCTTCTCGCCGGCCTCCCCGCAGCAGCCGCTGATGAGATCCTTCAGATGCTGAGGGGTGAGACCGTCGAGGCCACCAGATGAACCCGGAAGAAAAGACATGATGGCTCCCCGTACTTTGTCTGCCGACGTTTGTAGGGGTGGTGTTGCGTCGTCGGAAGCTGTGAAGGGATTGGGTGTTAGTTGTGGGGGGTGTTTGTTCTGCAAGGCGATGAGGGTTTCTGGGCAATCGGGAGCGACCGTGTCGTTGGAAAAAAGGAGCCGGGCTGCACCTTTAATGTCTCCCTCACTTACTTTATTTTACTTAGTGATGAAATAATTTATTTTGATAAGGATTAATAACATGAGTAAAATAAACGCGTTTAAATGTAGTCCAAAAAAAATTCAAGATTTCTAAATAAAAAAATGGTTGTTGTGCCTCACTCGACATAGATAGGTATAGTGTGTCGCGGACTTTTTTGTAGATATTTATAAGATCTACAATTAATTAGAACATTTTATGGTTCTATCTTTTATATTTTAGGCAGCGTACGCAAAATAAGTAACTTTTCTGGTTGATTTTTTACACCTTGTGTCCGAAAAACCCAAATATCTTACGGAACCCTATTTTTTTCCAAAATAAAATTTAGCCTATGTTACTCGTGGATAATGTAGCTTTCGAATGGTGAAAGAATTTTTGAAATCGGTCCAGTACTTTTTGAGCCTATTCATTACAAACAAACAAACAAACAAACATACAAACAAAGTTTTCCTCTTTATAATATTAGTGTAGGTGATTTCCACTTTCCATAAGAATGACACAGCTCCAAGCCGCAGAGCAGGCGCCGAATGTGTGATACTATTTTGGATATCAAAAAAATGTTTTCCTTGATTTTCATTACTTCTGGCCCACACATTTTGCCACCTGATATTCATGTGATTTTTAGCTAAGGGAATTAAATCTTGGCAATAAACCTTATATTGACTTGGTCCACCTGTTGTTATAGCATCTTTAGCATAAGTATCTACAGCCTCATTGCCAGTAATTCCACTGTGACCTGGTATCCAAGCCAACCTCTCCACGCAGCATCAGGTTGCACAGATTCGTGAGTTCTTGCAGGAGCT
The DNA here is from genome assembly GCA_905404095.1 of Glaucopsyche alexis. Taxonomy (NCBI): domain Eukaryota; kingdom Metazoa; phylum Arthropoda; class Insecta; order Lepidoptera; family Lycaenidae; genus Glaucopsyche; species Glaucopsyche alexis. The sequence continues at coordinate 23,682,680 of FR990044.1, forward strand.
TCTCGCCGGCCTCCCCGCAGCAGCCGCTGATGAGATCCTTCAGATGCTGAGGGGTGAGACCGTCGAGGCCACCAGATGAACCCGGAAGAAAAGACATGATGGCTCCCCGTACTTTGTCTGCCGACGTTTGTAGGGGTGGTGTTGCGTCGTCGGAAGCTGTGAAGGGATTGGGTGTTAGTTGTGGGGGGTGTTTGTTCTGCAAGGCGATGAGGGTTTCTGGGCAATCGGGAGCGACCGTGTCGTTGGAAAAAAGGAGCCGGGCTGCACCTTTAATGTCTCCCTCACTTACTTTATTTTCTACATTTTTTACAAGGTTATATTTGGCCGAGTAGTGCGAAAAAGAATTTGGGTTGAAATCAGTATCCGAAACACAATTTTTTTTAATTCGTGAAGTGAGAGAGGCATTATTGAGCGGATCTCTGGTGACATGTAGAATGCTATAGGGAAAGGTGAGTAATTTTTCCCAGGCTTGCCTCGAGTTATCAAGCGCTGTATGGCGTACTGTCTCGGCAAGCTTCTGGGCCACGGCCACTCTTGCACCCCTAGGGATCCGTTTTACAATCGGGACAGAACATTTAAATTTTGATATTTCTTGCCAGAAATTGGTTTGACAGGTGGGGTTCGGAAGTGGAGTACTGCTATAGCCAATGAGCTTGACTTTTACTTAAAAATATATCTATCTGCTAGTGAAAGTCCCGTGAAAATCGGTCCAGCCGTTTCAGAGATTAGTCGGAACAAACAGACAGACAGACCGACTTACAGACAGACAGACGGACAGACAAAAATTAAAAAAAAATTTATTTTATTGTAAGTACCGAATATACTTTCAGATTCATTATGTAAAAAGCTGTTAATTTGAAGTTACAAACAGACACTTAAATTGTATTTAACTGTATAGATGTATAGATATTATAATGTATTATATTTTAAGATATTATCAATTTGATGTTTATAAAATAACTAAACTATTTAACTAAACTAAACTAAACTAAACATTAACCCGCACGCGCACCCCGCCTTGGTGACGCCCACTTCGCAATGGGCCGTGCAGCAGAAGTCGTAATATTTTAATTTCGCCATAACTTCAAAACCAAACGTCCAATTTTAATCATTCAAAGACCAAATATTATCTACATAAACTGTACTTAGTGATGAAATAATTTATTTTGATAAGGATTAATAACATGAGTAAAATAAACGCGTTTAAATGTAGTCCAAAAAAAATTCAAGATTTCTAAATAAAAAAATGGTTGTTGTGCCTCACTCGACATAGATAGGTATAGTGTGTCGCGGACTTTTTTGTAGATATTTATAAGATCTACAATTAATTAGAACATTTTATGGTTCTATCTTTTATAGTTTAGGCAGCGTACGCAAAATAAGTAACTTTTCTGGTTGATTTTTTACACCTTGTGTCCGAAAAACCCAAATATCTTACGGAACCCTATTTTTTTTCCAAAATAAAATTTAGCCTATGTTACTCGTGGATAATGTAGCTTTCGAATGGTGAAAGAATTTTTGAAATCGGTCCAGTACTTTTTGAGCCTATTCATTACAAACAAACAAACAAACAAACATACAAACAAAGTTTTCCTCTTTATAATATTAGTGTAGGTGATTTCCACTTTCCATAAGAATGACACAGCTCCAAGCCGCAGAGCAGGCGCCGAATGTGTGATACTATTTTGGATATCAAAAAAATGTTTTCCTTGATTTTCACTACTTCTGGCCCACACATTTTGCCACCTGATATTCATGTGATTTTTAGCTAAGGGAATTAAATCTTGGCAATAAACCTTATATTGACTTGGTCCACCTGTTGTTATAGCATCTTTAGCATAAGTATCTACAGCCTCATTGCCAGTAATTCCACTGTGACCTGGTATCCAAGCCAGAACCACTTGGACACCTTCTGTGTGGCACCTAAAGAGAAGCTGCCTTATTTTCAAGACCAAGGGGAGTCTACATTTAGAGCGAAACTGGTTGGAGCTGATGGCCTCTAGGGCACTTCTGGAATCCGATAGTATAATGGATTTGTTGAGGTGATGGGACTCAACAAATGATAGTGCCTCCAAAATCAGGGTTTCCCTCATGGTACCCGTGTTGCTTTAATCAAGCCAACGGAGCAGGAGGAAAGATTTTTCATTACAAAATATTTCCATTCCAGAAATGTACAAATAGTAAGTATTCTAAACCTTGGTTGTATCTAAACTAAGAAAACATGTTAAATATGTAATATTAAACAATATTACCTCTTTCCAGATTTGTGATAGTGATTTAAATATAACAAATATAGATGCCTCATTTGGTGGAGCTTCTCACGATGCCCACATATGGAGGATGTCTGAACTACATAATGTTTTGCATTACATATAGCCATAGCCACGGAGAGTCCACCTGGTTACTTGGTAAGTATAAATGATGAATTTTTAGTAACTTTGCAGCCAAAGGCTTGAAATAATAGCTGTTACATACAAAAATGCACTACCAAGCTGTTTACATATAACTTCAGTTAGTCCCATGGTAGAAGTTGTTCAGAATAATGAGTGGTATTCAGTTGCAAAACACTTAAAAATTCAACTTGTATAGAAGTATTCATTTACTTTTAAGTATGATTACCATTAAAATATGTTCATCGAGAAAATTTACAGGTGATTCTGGATACCCGTTAAGGCCATGGCTCTTAACGCCAATTGCGGATGCAGAACCTGGCAGTGCTGATGAGAATTACACCAATGTACATTGTTCCACAAGAACACAGTGGAGCTTTGCATTGCTGTACTAAAGGCACGTTGGAGGTGTTTGCTAGCACATAGGGTGTTACATTATGACCACCACACCGTGGCGAGGATAATTAATTAATGCATGTGCGGTATTGCATAACATCTGCAACAAACATCGCCTGCCAGTACCACCATTGCCAAGTGCTGATCTGAAGATCAGCACTTGGCAATGGTGGTCATCAAGTCAACAAGATCAGCAAAATCAGATCATATATCAGCCATTGCAGGATGATGCGGCTTCTTTGATAAAAAGTGAACGGGACTTATTAGCCAGTGGCAGACAGCAAAGAAGTAGCATTGTGCAGATATCGTGGGCTTTTAGAAATGAATAAACGGTTATGTTAATGTAAGTAGGATTAAATTAAATACTAGTAAACTAATAAAATATTTGTGTTTTAGTGTACAATGGTGAGACTGATCTTACTTGAAAATTTTATTGAAGAATACTTGGAGCGCAGTACAGCAGATACAGTCGCCACTTACGAGAGTTTTGATCCCAACATAATTCCCGATATTCAGTTTGTAGCCAACTACAGACTCATTTGTGACTTATGTCAAACTCTCTGTGAGGAGATCATTTCTCTTTTGCGCCTGAAAAGGAATACTCGTGGAATTGGACCTGTGGTTAAGGTATTTTAATTTGAAAAAAAAAAAGTTTTGTTTAATACAAAATCATTAAACATACCTATTAACTTTGATATTTTTTACATTACATTAAAACCCTATCGTGACTCTTAATAATGACGATACTGATGATATTTACATTTTCACAGGTGCTTCCAGCACTAACTTCAATGCGCGGGGCAGTTATCAAGGTTCTGTGGCCCAAAATTTGGAAGCACCAATGTCCCAACAGTCTATGTCTAGATGTATATGGGAAGTTACGACTTACGACTGCAATCAATACAATGGCCATACATACTTACAAAGTACATAAAGTTTACTCAGAGCTTAGGTGAAAGAAACACTATTAAGAGAAAGTAAGTTAAAAATAGCTACATAATTTAAAATCAACTTACTTAGATGCCTTTATATATTTTTATGAACTTCACAATATCCCAGGAGTTTTGCCAGATTGTTAAGCCAGGCCAAAATGAAGAACGCTACTTCAACCGGAAGCATTTCCATTCTTTGAATAGTCAAGTCGTAAGTGTATAAAACTATAAAGTTAATAAGACTAGTTAGTACTTTGTATTTTTTCTATAATAAATACGATATTTTTGCTGATATGTGAAGTTATCCTGATATGTTAATATCCTGAATGTGGATGCCAGATATGGTGGAGCTACACATGACTTATTTGTTTGGGAAAACAGTGAAAGTCATCTGGAGAATCTCAATGAAGATACTACATTATTACTATGTAGTACCGACATACTGCATGTCTTTTACTATTTATTGTGTGATAAGTATTTTTATTAATTTTGAGTAAGTAGATTTCATGAAAATTTTTAGGTGATTCAGGGTAGGTATGCATTAAGGGAGTATACGATGACACCTTTTGAAAATGTACCTGAAGATTATTCTTGTCCGTCCGTCCGTCTGTCTGTGTATCAAGACCCTTTTTCTCAGGAACGCGCGGAGGTATCAAGCTGGAGTTTATATTAAACCTGAGTATTTGATATCAATTCCAGCTTGATATTGTCCCTTGGAGCTGTGAAAAAATCAAACTTCTAAGCCAACGCAATCAAAAGATACAGCCGTTTATGCCACAAATTTCCGCAAATTTTCGACACTCGCAAGGGTACAGGGTACTTCCCGCGAACTCAGAATCTTGAAATTTGGTACGAAGCAACGTCTAAGCAGCACAGATAAAGGCAAAATTGCGAAAACCGTAAATTTTTAGTTACATCATAAACTACTTAAAACAAAATAGGGCCACTATTTTTTCACAAAAAGTGTTAGCATGTTGCTTCAGACTTATTTATGGGCAAGTTCAAGTGGTTTACCGTTAAACTTACATGTTTATGAGTACTTATCGATCTTTTGAACAACACTTTTTTAAATTTTTACCCTCAAGTGGCCAGGCAAAACAAATTAAGTAAAAATAACCCAATGCACAATTACTTATACAGTTGTATTCCGACTATCGTTACAGGCGCTTTTAGTTTTGTTTCACTGCTTTTTTAGTTATTAGAGCACATTATAATGCCACTTATTCGGAACCATATGAGCATGGACAATACTTCAAGAGCAGTGGTATTTCTGCAAGAGGGGGAGTCACAGCGAGCAGTAGCATTACGACTTAGAGTATCGCGGCGAGCGATCAGAAATGTGTGGGAACGCTATCAGGAGACTGCCAGTGTAGCTAGGAGACCTGGATCAGGCAGAACACGATCCACAACTACTCAAGAGCATCGATACCTTCGTTTGTCTGCCCGTCGAGAGCGCACCGTCACTGCCGTGCTCTACAAAATCGACTCCGGCAAGCCACTGGTACGCTGGTAAGCGACCAAACGATCCGCAACAGACTGCGTGAAGACGGACAACGATCCAGAATGCGCGTTGTTCGCATTAAACTCACGAGGGCTCATCGTGCAGCTCGTCTTAGGTTCGCACGTAAGCGTTTGGACTGGACTATGGACAATTGGAGGACTGTACTCTTTAGAGATGAGACAGAAGTTAAGTTTTATAGTGATGACAGACGCGTACGTACGTAAAACGGAGTTGGTAATTTTAAACGAGGGTACTGTAACTGTTGCCAGCTACGTCGAGCGTGTGGTCCGACCTCATATCGTTCCCTTTGCACAACGTGTGGGCAATAATTTCATTCTAATGCAGGATAATGCTCGTGCGCATACGGCTGACGGGATGAAAAGAAGCCTAAAAGCAAATTATAGTGAAGTGCATAACGAACAGGAGCTCATTAACGCTTTGAAAATGTGCTGGGAGCAAATACCCCAGGAAAATGTCACCCATTTAATTGAGAGTGTCCCAAACAGGCTCAGAAAGTGCGTTCGTAATAGAGGAGCACACACTCGATACTAGAGATACCCCTTATCATAATTTTATTGGTTTACGCAATTAACATTTTTTGATAGTTTTCAATACCGATGATAAAAAATCAAGTGGGCCCTATTTTGTTTTGACTAGTTTATAATAAAAATAATTTTAAACTTACTATCCGTACTATGTCTCGATTGTCGTGATTTGGTGGGTATGTTTGTTTATACGTTTGGGGAAGCGGACGGTGGCGTTGGTAGACCGGAGTCTCCCCAAATGAAAGTCGTAGGTTGCAAAATCTACACGTATATTATATGCGATACAATTGAAACCACTTTATACTCGTGGTGCACTGAGGTACAGAGCAAACACATAATAGTTACAGATCAAATTAGCAGTCCTAAACTCTCTCCTCAAACATGAAAACATTTTCTCACCCTTGCGTTTTGCGCGGGGCCAGAGAGATTTTTTTTTTAATAATTTTAAACTTACTATCCGTACTATGTCTCGATTGTCGTGATTTGGTGGGTATGTTTGTTTATACGTTTGGGGAAGCGGACGGTGGCGTTGGTAGACCGGAGTCTCCCCAAATGAAAGTCGTAGGTTGCAAAATCTACACGTATATTATATGCGATACAATTGAAACCACTTTATACTCGTGGTGCACTGAGGTACAGAGCAAACACATAATAGTTACAGATCAAATTAGCAGTCCTAAACTCTCTCCTCAAACATGAAAACATTTTCTCACCCTTGCGTTTTGCGCGGGGCCAGAGAGATTTTTTTTTTAATAATTTTAAACTTACTATCCGTACTATGTCTCGATTGTCGTGATTTGGTGGGTATGTTTGTTTATACGTTTGGGGAAGCGGACGGTGGCGTTGGTAGACCGGAGTCTCCCCAAATGAAAGTCGTAGGTTGCAAAATCTACACATATATTATATGCGATACAATTGAAACCACTTTATACTCGTGGTGCACCGAGGTACAGAGCAAACACATAATAGTTACAGATCAAATTAGCAGTCCTAAACTCTCTCCTCAAACATGAAAACATTTTCTCACCCTTGCGTTTTGCGCGGGGCCAGAGAGATTTTTTTTTTGTTTGATTCGTCCCGAAATGGAACAGGCTAAGGTCTTAGACCATAGTATGGTCTTAGACCATAGTATGGTAAGAAATACCTCAAACGACAGACGAGGCAGTAGCCTCGTCTGTCGTTTGAGGTATTTCTTTGTCTTATTTCTAAATTGTCAAGTCCAAAGTCTAGTCAAAGTCGAAATAAGTAGTCAGTGTAGTCAATTAGTCAAGTCAGTCGATTCAGTAAAGTGGTAGACGCTTTACTGAAACTTTCTAGGGAGTAAACCCAATTTAGCACGCATTTTGTAGAATGTATCACTTTTCCACACTAATGCACCTCAACGAATAATTAATGGTTAATATTCCACCACTATAACACATTAAAAACCGAATTAACACGAATTTAGAAAAATAATACAGAAACACAACACTGCTGGTTGACTTTCCCGGCAAAACTCGGGGCCAGAGAGAGAGAGAAAAAACCGCTGTCAAAGTACTTGACAGCCTGACTTCCTTTCCTTCTTCTTAACGGTTTGCGTTGCGCTTTGTGCCATGCCACACCACCCCCACCACGTAGAAGGATAACTTGGAGATTTAAATTCGCGTAGGTAAAATTTTGTTAAAAATAAACATACTCATTCTGTTTTTTAAACGTTACTTTGCGCCCCGATCTAGAGGTCATAATATGTCGTGGGGCTGTTTGTGGGAGAATAGTAGGTGCACCGTGCAGGTGAATTTTGTACAGCGGGAGTGGGTGGTGTAGGTGGTGCAGATGTAGGTAGTGTAGATGAAGGTGGTGTAGGTGAAGGCAGTTCGGTGAAGGCAGGTTTGACGCGGTCTACACTTACCCTCACGTCCTTGTTGTTTATGTGTAGTGTGATCGTCTTCCCGTCGGCGGAGAGTTCGACGATTCTATACGGCCCGTTATACGGCGATTGTAATGATCGCCGCACGCTGTCGTCCCGTAGGAATGCGTATGATGCCTGTGTAAGGTTTTTGAAGGTGAAAATGTGTGGTTGTGTGTGATGTGTGCCAGGACAGGTCGTAGCTTCGACATTCTCTGTCGTAAGTCTACGACAAAATCCATGGGTGAGAGTTGTGAGCTAAGTGATGTATCAGAATGGAGCATTTCGCCAGGTATGCGCAGGGTTTCGCCGTAGAGTAATTCCGCGACGGTAGCTTTAAGATCTTTCTTGAACGCTGTACGCATGCCTAGCAAAACGAGAGGAAGGGACGAGAGCCACGAGTCACTGTGACACATCAAGGCGGCCTTCAGCTGTCGGTGAACCCGTTCCACCATGCCGTTAGCGCACGGATGGTAATTAGTGGTCCTTGTACGTTTGATAGGTATATAAAAGAACTTCCACTAGCAATTTTCAGGAAAAAGCTATACGAGTGGTTGACAAATAAATATTTCTATTCGTTGAATGAATTCATGTAATAATTAATCAATGATATTTAAGTTATAACTATGTACTACTTTTACAATTTATTACTAATTTTTTTTTGTACTATGTAAGTATTATGTAACGCATTGACTTTAATGATAATATTAATTATTTTATATAGTTCTTTTTTTCTTTTTCTTAAATAATGATTAGTATGATATTATGTAATAATGATGTGACTTATTTTGAATGATGATTTTTAGATTTTGTATTATGATTTATGATATTATCACAAATTATAAGATTTCTCCGCCCTAGGGGCAGAAATGGTGTCCAAATTGTGTAACTCTACATATTGTAACAACCCTGTAACCAATTTCTGGAAATAAATTGATTGATATTTTCGTGGACACTGTAGAGAATGCTCTAATTTTATTCACATTTATTTGCCGAAACCTACATTATCTAATGCACAAACGCACATTAATAATGACGTTTATGGCTATCCCGGCCATAAACGTCTCTACTCTTGACACAACCGATGTGGTACATGAAAAAAAACGGTTTTTATCCATTACAGGACGGTTGGCTATTGTAAAGGAGTTGTAGGCAGATGGCGTATATAACTGGCGAAGGAAAAACGCAAATCAGAAAATGGAGTTTGGTGACATTGAGCCTGCACATTAGTATCACGATTACGTACTGCGAAAAGCAAAACAGCTCGAAAACGATAAGCAATTGGGTCTCCTTAACGTTGCTGAATAGATCCGGTCTATAGAAAGCCTACAGTACACGGTTGAATTTGCAGGTTTCATAAAATAAATATGTTTGAATAAGTTCTATACTTTTTATTAGAGTCTCGAACAAGTATATTTATATAAAGAAACTTTGAAATGTAAAGACTGCGAAGTTGGTGCTCTGTCAATGGACGCAACGGGTTCTTTGATAAGGCAAATTAAAAGACCAAATGGATCGTGCAATACTATATTTTGATATCAAGCGGTCATCCCTTTTCATAGAAAAGTTCTACCTGTATGCAGGCTATCAAGTTATAAAAGTATACTAAGGATCACTTGGCATACCAAATGATCAGATCAGAAAAACATGACGCCAATATGATATCTTATTGGCTGAAAGAATAGTTGCGTTTCGATATACCGAATCTCTCAAATGTAGTTACGGATTATTCCTAGGCATTGCTGAAAGCAGTTTGCGTAGCGTGCATAGCTCGCATTGATTTAGCGCGTTTAATAAAATTTGTCTGCCGTTGGAAATGATTCCAAGGAAAGCATTTCAGCGTAAAGGATTTTTTGTCAGGTGTATTGGTCTTTTATTTGGTGTATGGTCTTTCATGTGATAACATTAATGATTTTGAGGCAGTATTTTGCGACGCCTTGTTAATTGCTTTGTCAGAGATAGTAGCATTGTAAAAAACGATACTCACTGTAACAAATACGAAGACAATAGTGACAAATGCGAGAAAATAGATAGTAATTATGAGGACGATTCTAATAATTGCTCAACTGCTACAGAATTTGTTAACAATAGTGACCGACCTAATCCGTATTACTGTCATGATTTCGCAATGAGTTTTATTAGGTTAGCGAAACACTTTCCTCTGTGGACAGCAGTTATGGTAGAAGATAGTTTGTCGGTCATTACATCCTCGTATAGTGAGACTGAGGAACATTTTCGAGAAGTTAAGCAACTAGTTATTTATTAGTATTAGCAATAGTACATCGGATGTACGAGTTGATAAAGTACTACGAGTAATACGAGTTTGGTCCTACATATGCGATCGCTTGCAGGGACGATAAAAATACTCCATGCTTTACATCAAGATAGGCGCGATGCTTTAGAACCCTCTCGAACTACAAGACAGTTAAAAAGGCAGAATAAGGATGTGTTTCCGAGTGATGATAAATTAATGAAATACAATAAGACGTTCAGGAAGAATGAAAACGAGATATTGTCGAACAGTAACGAGTAAAATATTTAATATATGCGGGAAAAAGTCAAGATGCAGGAGAAGCTGTGCATGGTTTTACAAACGCAACTTCCAAAATTGTACTCAAGTTGTCAGAGCTTGATAAAGGCCATTGTCTATACATGGACATTTTTTACAACTCTGTAGGCTTAGCACGTTTTTTAAAGAATAGCCGCAGGTTGGGAACCCCGTCCAAACTCCAATATTATTAAAAATTTTAACGAACGTCAAATGCAACGTGGCGATATTGTTGCTGCACACTGCGGAAATGTTACAGTTGTGGCCTGGAGAGATGTAAAATTAGTAACAATGATTTCCACTTTCCATAAGAATTTTGGATATCAAAATAGTGTTTTCCTTTATTTTCACTACTTCTGGCCCACACATTTTGCCACTCACGCCTACATTGATATGTATACAGATATGGTCACTCACACAACTAAGGGCGCCGCGCGCTCGTAGATTTGCAAAATCTGTACTAGCAAACAGAGTATGTTTCCCTACAGAGAAGGCATATCAGAGTTTTAATCCTATCAATAGTAATAAAATCCAAGATATATTACGCTAGAGACGATACATTCTTCATCAACATCTTCTGTTTGATGACCAAATTCTTTAATAGCCTACAACCGTAGGAAACTGCGACTAAGCGAATGAATAAAAATGCATCAGAAATATTAGTTATTACAAGCAATAAAGAACAGAATGCGCACATCCTGCAAGGATTAGACGAGGACCAGAAAATAATAGAAATAAAATATAAAAAGAGAGCGAGAAACCCGCATACCCACCACGTAGTTCTGCGAGTCTCCCCGCAAATCTGGCAAGGGATGACGGATCGTGGCATGGTATATACTCTATATTGATATTCAAAGGATAATAGTAGCCGACCAAACACCTTTGGTACAATGCTACAAGTGCTTGGAATACGGTCACACAAAAATATTGTGCCAAGAGTCTGAAGTTGTTCATTGTTGATGAATTATGTCATTCGCCATCGGAGTATCTTAAGTATATATTTTATAGACGAATGTAGGGTAGTGCGGGGCTAGTTAAGCATAGGGGCAAGTTGGGCAATAGAAATATATCGAAAACTATATTATATATAGCGGAAAAAGGGGTTAAGGGGAACGCGACCACCAGAGGCGACTCGTCGACCGAGTGAAGTACACCGCGCAATGTTTATTGTGTGACCAAAAACTAAAATGCTATAACTATGCTTAACTAGCCCCGCACTACCCTACATTCGTCTATAAAATATATACTTAAGATACTCCGATGGCGAATGACATAATTCATCAACAATGAACAACTTCAGACTCTTGGCACAATATTTTTGTGTGACCGTATTCCAAGCACTTGTAGCATTGTACCAAAGGTGTTTCGTCGGCTACTATTATCCTTTGAATATCAATATAGAGTATATACCATGCCACGATCCGTCATCCCTTGCCAGATTTGCGGGGAGACTCGCAGAACTACGTGGTGGGTATGCGGGTTTCTCGCTCTCTTTTTATATTTTATTTCTATTATTTTCTGGTCCTCGTCTAATCCTTGCAGGATGTGCGCATTCTGTTCTTTATTGCTTGTAATAACTAATATTTCTGATGCATTTTTATTCATTCGCTTAGTCGCAGTTTCCTACGGTTGTAGGCTATTAAAGAATTTGGTCATCAAACAGAAGATGTTGATGAAGAATGTATCGTCTCTAGCGTAATATATCTTGGATTTTATTACTATTGATAGGATTAAAACTCTGATATGCCTTCTCTGTAGGGAAACATACTCTGTTTGCTAGTACAGATTTTGCAAATCTACGAGCGCGCGGCGCCCTTAGTTGTGTGAGTGACCATATCTGTATACATATCAATGTAGGCGTGAGTGGCAAAATGTGTGGGCCAGAAGTAGTGAAAATAAAGGAAAACACTATTTTGATATCCAAAATTCTTATGGAAAGTGGAAATCATTGTTACTAATTTTACATCTCTCCAGGCCACAACTGTAACATTTCCGCAGTGTGCAGCAACAATATCGCCACGTTGCATTTGACGTTCGTTAAAATTTTTAATAATATTGGAGTTTGGACGGGGTTCCCAACGGGTTATAGACGAATGTAGGGTAGTGCGGGGCTAGTTAAGCATAGGGGCAAGTTGGGCAATAGAAATATATCGAAAACTATATTATATATAGCGGAAAAAGGGGTTAAGGGGAACGCGACCACCAGAGGCGACTCGTCGACCGAGTGAAGTACACCGCGCAATGTTTATTGTGTGACCAAAAACTAAAATTTTTGGTCACACAATAAACAACTTATTTTATTAAATAAGTAACTTTAATCAAATAACATCCTCCTTTTTTCAGGAACCAAACTGAAAGAAGTTATTTGATGGAGACAACAGAGGATGAGACATAATATTTTGAAATTATACAAGGACAAAAGATATTAGATATAAAGTAATTTTTTAAATAAATTAACAGATACATATAACAAAATACTGTATCGCTCGATCGAAATAGCAATTGGTTGACCAACCACAAGGGCTGTTCCGTATTACACAAAGAAAAACACGCCTCCTGCTATTTGGAGTGATAAAAACAGGCCGCTTAAAATCAAATTTATTGAAAAGGATGACAATGACATTTGCAAGAGAAAATGGAACAGAAGCTCCATTTTGTGCTTTTAGAGTGCGAAGTCGATACGCGGCTTTATTTTTTACATGGAGTCTCTTGCCAGAAAATGTCAATAATAGACTTTTTGGTATTATAAGTGGTATTTGGTATATTAGTATTAGTATCTTTAAGTATAATAAATTATTTCTCCCTTTAGTTCTTTCTTTCTTTTACTTTCTTTGCCATGATGAAACTGAACAAGCGACAACTGCGGCGAGACTGAAAATAGGACCACAGACATCAGATAGGTGAGTAAAAAAAACCAAATCGGATGGATGACTATTTGACGTATGTTCAATTAATATTATTTAATTATTTACCTGTTCCACCGCCAGACAAAATATACAAGAGAACGACGAGCCATTTAAGTCTGAGTATTTTGAAACGTTCGACATACTATTTGCTGAATGACAAAGGTTTTCGGACAACGATGATCCATTCCATTTTAGGCGGACCCAAGAGCTCACGCCTATGGACCATCAAGAACGAACTTCTGTACATGGTACAGAAATCGTGTGTCTGCTGATCCAAACTTTGCAAGCAATGTGCTATGGACTGACGAGGTCTATTTCACTAGAAACGGCGTTTTAAACTTGCATAACGACCATGTGTGGGCCCACCAAAATCCTCATGCTGCCAGCCAAAGTCATTTCCAGCATCAGTGGAGGATTCATGTATGGGCAGGCATCCTCGGCGACTGTATTCTAGGACCGTTCATTCTCAACTCAACTCTCAACGGGCAAGTTTATTCAGATCTTCTTAGTGGCGAAATCGAAGAAGCCCTAGACGATTTGCCAGTCACGGAGTACGTGAATGTGATACCTAAGTAGTAGAGTAGAGTGTAACACCCGTGATGACATGGAGGTCAGAATAGGTGAAGCGTTTGATTCCATAACGCCACAGATGCTGTAAACCACAAGAGCGTCAATGTTACACAGAACAGCTCTGTGTTTAGAACACGAAGGGAGACATTTTGAAGCTTTTCTGTAAAAATATTGTTATAGGTTTGTGACCATAAGTGAAATATTTGGGATAATTACCTACTTAAGTGTGTCACAGTGAGGACTACGTCAAACAAGAGAGACAGTTCATTATTAACGAGGGAGAATAAATTAACCTTTCAATTAACTATATTTTGTAAATTTTTAAATACATTATCCAGTTGCTCGTTTGTTCTAGTTTTTACAACAAATTGTGATTCTGCGATGTCCGGGCTTCATTGATGGTACCCGTGTTGCTTTAATCAAGCCAACGGAGCACGAGGAAAGATTTTTCATTACAAAATATTTCCATTCCAGAAATGTACAAATAGTAAGTATTCTAAACCTTGGTTTTATCTAAACTAAGAAAACATGTTAAATATGTAATATTAAACAATATTAACTCTTTCCAGCTTTGTGATAGTGATTTAAATATAACAAATATACATGCCTCATTTGGTGGAGCTTCTCACGATGCCCACATATGGAGGATGTCTGAACTACATAATATTTTGCATTACATATAGCCATAGCCACGGAGAGGCCACCTGGTTGCTTGGTAAGTATAAATGATGAATTTTTAGTAACTTTGCAGCCAAAGGCTTGAAATAATAGCTGTTCCATACAAAAATGCACTACCAAGCTGTTTACATATAACTTCAGTTAGTCCCATGGTAGAAGTTGTTCAGAATAATGAGTGGTATTCAGTTGCAAAACACTTAAAAATTCAACTTGTATAGAAGTATTAATTTACTTTTAAGTATGATTACCATGAAAATATGTTCATTGAGATTAATTTACAGGTGATTCTGGATACCCGTTAAGGCCATGGCTCTTAACGCCAATCGTGGATGCAGAACCTGGCAGTGCTGATGAGAATTACACCAATGTACATTGTTCCACAAGAACACAGTGGAGCATTGCATTACTGTACTAAAGGCACGTTGGAGGTGTTTGCTAGCACATAGGGTGTTACATTATGACCACCACACCGTGGCGAGGATAATTAATTAATGCCTGTGCGTATTACATAACATCTGCAACAAACATCGCCTGCCAGTACCACCATTGCCAAGTGCTGATCTTCAACAAGATCAGCAAAATCAGATCACACATCAGCCATTGCAGGATGATGCGGCTTCTTTGATAAAAGGTGAACGGGACTTATTAGCCAGTGGAAGACAGCAAAGAAGTACCATTGTGCAGATATCGTGGGCTTTTAGAAATGAATAAACGGTTATGTTAATGTAAGTAGGATTAAATTAAATACTAGTAAACTAATAAAATATTTGTGTTTTAGTGTACAATGGTAGATGACTGATCTTACTTGAAAATTGTATTGAAGAATACTTAGAGCGCAGAAGATACCGTCGCCACTTACGAGAGCTTTGATCCTAACATAATTCCCGATATTGAGTTTGGGGATTGGGGAATTATTTCAAACTCTCTGTGAGGAGATCATTTCTCTTTTGCGCCTGAAAAGGAATACTCGTGGAATTGGACCTGTGGTTAAGGTATTTTAATTTGAAAAAAATGTTTTGTTTAATACAAAATCATTATATAACACCTATTAACTTTGATATTTTTTACATTACATTAAAACCCTATCGTGACTCTTAATAATGACGATACTGATGATATTTACATTTTCACAGGTGCTTCCAGCACTAACTTCAATGCGCGGGGCAGTTATCAAGGTTCTGTGGCCCAAAATTTGGAAGCACCAATGTCCCAACAGTCTATGTCTAGATGTATATGGGAAGTTACGACTTACGACTGCAATCAATACAATGGCCATACATACTTACAAAGTACATAAAGTTTACTCAGAGCTTAGGTGAAAGAAACACTATTAAGAGAAAGTAAGTTAAAAATAGCTACATAATTTAAAATCAACTTACTTAGATGCCTTTATATATTTTTATCAACTTCACAATATCCCAGGAGTTTTGCCAGATTGTTAAGCCAGGCCAAAATGAAGAACGCTACTTCAACCGGAAGCATTTCCATTCTTTGAATAGTCAAGTCGTAAGTGTATAAAACTATAAAGTTAATAAGACTAGTTAGTACTTTGTATTTTTTCTATAATAAATACGATATTTTTGCTGATATGTGAAGTTATCCTGATATGTTAATATCCTGAATGTGGATGCCAGATATGGTGGAGCTACACATGACTTATTTGTTTGGGAAAACAGTGAAAGTCATCTGGAGAATCTCAATGAAGATACTACATTTTTACTATGTAGTACCGACATACTGCATGTCTTTTACTATTTATTGTGTGATAAGTATTTTTATTAATTTTGAGTAAGTAGATTTCATGAAAATTTTTAGGTGATTCAGGGTAGGTATGCATTAAGGGAGTTTACGATGACACCTTTTGAAAATGTACCTGAAGATTATTCTTGTCCGTCCGTCCGTCTGTCTGTGTATCAAGACCCTTTTTCTCAGGAACGCGCGGAGGTATCAAGCTGGAGTTTATATTAAACCTGAGTATTTGATATCAATTCCAGCTTGATATTGTCCCTTGGAGCTGTGAAAAAATCAAACTTCTAAGCCAACGCAATCAAAAGATACAGCCGTTTATGCCACAAATTTCCGCAAATTTTCGACACTCGCAAGGGTACAGGGTACTTCCCGCGAACTCAGAATCTTGAAATTTGGTACGAAGCAACGTCTAAGCAGCACATATAAAGGAAAAATTGCGAAAACCGTAAATTTTTTGTTACATCATAAACTACTTAAAACAAAATAGGGCTCACCACGATTTTTTCACAAAAAGTGTTAGCATGTTGCTTCAGACTTATTTATGGGCAAGTTCAAGTGGTTTACCGTTAAACTTACATGTTTATGAGTTCTTATTGATCTTTTGAACAAACCTTTTTAAATTTTTTACCCTCAAGTGGTCAGGCAAAACAAATTAAGTAAAAATAACCCAATGCACAATTACTTATTCAGTTGTATTCCGACTATCGTTACAGGCGCTTTTAGTTTTGTTTCACTGCTTTTTTAGTTATTAGAGCACATTATAATGCCACTTATTCGGAACCATATGAGCATGGAAAGTACTTCAAGAGCAGTGGTATTGCTGCAAGAGGGGGAGTCACAGCGAGCAGTAGCATTACGACTTACGGCCCGTTTCAATAACCTATATATCTATAACTATTTGTTAAAAACGTCGTCATTCAATCATTTGCCGGTTTTTTCGCGATACGAATTTGACGTTTCTAACAAATAGTTATAGATAGATAGCTTATTGAAACGGGCCGTAAGAGTATCGCGGCGAGCGATCAGAAATGTGTGGGAACGCTATCAGGAGACTGCCAGTGTAGCTAGGAGACCTGGATCAGGCACAACACGATCCACAACTACTCAAGAGGATCGATACCTGCGTTTGTCTGCCCGTCGAGAGCGCACCGTCACTGCCCGTGCTCTACAAAATCGACTCCGGCAAGCCACTGGTACGCTGGTAAGCGATCAAACGATCCGCAACAGACTGCATGAAGACGGACAACGATCCAGAATGCGCGTTGTTCGCATTAAACTCACGAGGGCTCATCGTGCAGCTCGTCTTATGTTCGCACGTGAGCGTTTGGACTGGACTATGGACAATTGGAGGACTGTACTCTTTACAGATGAGACAAAAGTTAAGTTTTATAGTGATGACAGACGCGTACGTACGTAAAACGGAGTTGGTAATTTTAAACGAGGGTACTGTAACTGTTGCCAGCTACGTCGAGCGTGTGGTCCGACCTCATATCGTTCCCTTTGCACAAGGTGTGGGCAATAATTTTATTCTAATGCAGGATAATGCTCGTGCGCATACGGCTCGCCTTACCCAGAGGGCTCTATCTGAAGCCAATATCTCTGTTTTACCATGGCCGGCAATCCGATCGAACATTTATGGGACCAGATTAAAAGAAGCCTTAAAGCAAATTATAGTGAAGTGCATAGCGAACAGGAGCTCATTAACGCTTTGAGAAAATGTGCTGGGAGCAAATACCCCAGGAAAATGTCACCCATTTAATTGAGAGTGTCCCAAACAGGCTCAGAAAGTGCGTTCGTAACAGAGGAGGACCCACTCGATACTAGAGATACCCCTTATCATAATTTTATTGGTTTACGCAATTAACATTTTTTTATAGTTTTCAATACCGATGATAAAAAACCAAGTAGGCCCTATTTTGTTTTGACTAGTTTATAATAAAAATAATTTTAATAATTTTAAACTTACTATCCGTACTGTCTCGATTGTCGTGATTTGGTAGGTATGTTTATTTATACGTTTCATTTTAGAAGATGAATTGCTCTATTCATTTCAATAAATAAAAAAATACAGTTGCAGAATAAAATGAGTCGTGAAAGATGGAGAATAGTGAAAAATCAAACAAAAAAAAGCTAAGATGTATTTTTCCTTAAAAAGAACTATGGAAGTCTGTTTGCAAATGAGCTTAAAAACATCTCCATTTTGTCAGCTATCCAAAAACGTATAACATTATAGGGTAACATCAAAGCCTCACAAAAAAAACTTAGATAAAAGGCCCCCAGGTAGCAAAAAATCCGGTCTTTTGTTAAGACGTGTCCTTGTTTGAAATGGGATACGAATGCGAGCGAGATGTACTACGTTTTGTGTATGTGGGAGCAAGAAAAGAGATAGTTTGAGTTACTTTAAATGACCAAACAAAATATTATAAATGTTTTTTCGACTCGGCTTTTATTTCTGTACTGATCCTGTTTCTTCTTCGTGACTGCTTTGTGGACTTAGTTTTGGGCTTCTGATTTGGAACTGTTGAAAATGGCGATATATACGAACGAGGAATATGCTGACATATTATTGTGTTACGGATATTGCGATGGTGTATCATTAAAAGCTCGTGCCGAATACACGACGGTATCCCAACTGCCGCGCCCCGAGTGTCAGTGTGTTTGATGGAGTTTACCGACGAGTTAGAGAGACTGGTTCAGTTTCAAGACGACGCGGACGGTCTGACCTGGGTCGTCCACGTGTAAATGATAACGACGAACAAGATAACGATATAGTACAACGATTTAGATCGGATCCAACTACAACAACGAATGTTGTTGCCCGAGATCTTGGATGCTCGCAGTGGAAAGTGTGGTTCACCGTCCATACAGCTGGTTTATACCCATACCATTACAAGGTATGGGTATAAACCAGCTGTATACCATTACACACCGGTACAAGTCATCGAAGAAGGCGATCCTGTGAGGAGGTTGGATTTCTGCAGATTTATGCTGCATGCTTAGATTAAAACGCCGCGCGCCGCTGCATGCAGATTTAGAAGACCCAAATTTTTTCAAACGCATTTTGTGGACTGATGAGTCCTGACAAAGATGGTATTACAAATTACCACAATGCTCATTATTGGGCCTGAAAGGCAGACGGAAATCCAAAAAAGAAAAGAGCAAAGGGATCCCAGAGGCGATTCAGTTTGAATGTGTGGGGTATAGTTTGTAACCATTTAATTGGCCCAAACTTTCTTCCCGAAAATTTAAATGGAGAAACATATGAAAACTTTTTGAGTGAAGAAGTACCCTTCAACTCCCAAGCGGCAACCGGCTGCCTAGCCATTTGCACTGCGCCATTCATTCAAGCCCCAAGCGGCAGCCGGTTGCCGCGCTCTTTTATTCGATTATGTACCGTATTTCGGTGACTTACAGACTACTTTTGTATGAAGAAGTTTGATTAGTTACGATCTTTCATACATTGGCCACATTCTAAGTGAAAAATAATCTATAATACGCTGTGATAATAGGTACTTAGTCTGTGGGCGACCTAGGGATGTTCGATGTTGTAAAAACATCGATGTTGGCATCGATAATGACATCGATAGCTAAACATCGATGTTTTTTTGCAAACGTCTTCACGGCCGTCCGTCATCAATACCTCCATACTAATATTATAAATAGGAAAGTGTGTGTTTGTCCGTCTTTCACGCCAAAACTACTGAACCGATTTAAATAAAATTTGGTACACAGATAGTCTAGAGCCTGAAAAAGGACATAGGCTACTTTTTATCGCGGGGAAATGTACAACTCCCGTGGGATACTTTATTTACAGTTTCACGTAAAAACTACTAAACCGATTATCATGAAATTTGGCACAGATATAAAGTAGATCACGGAAAAGGACACAGGCTACTTTTTATAGCGGGGAAATGTACGGTTCCCGTGGGATACTTTATTTAAGGAAACAAATAAATTTTATATTGGAGATATAAGGAGGACCACATTATAAGTTCCAATATTTTTGGTCTGTGCAGAACCTTTTCACCTGTTAAGGCCCCCACAGATGAGAGGCCGATCGTTTCAGTTAGAACTGACGTCAGTTCGGCCTGAACGGATTCGAGCACACACACGGAAAAAATCGCATCAAACCCAATTTACGTCAGTTCGGCCTGAACTGATTCGGGCCCACGCACGGAAAAATCGCATCAGTCCAATCTGGTTTTCCGCGCGCTACGGTCGTGTTTATCAATTTTGTATTTAAACACCGCGAAAACTCATACAACACTTGTACACAATACACGCCCGCACGGCCGCGGCTCGGGCAAGAACTGAATCGATTTGTCCACACACGGTCAGGACAGGCCGCGCGTTCAGTTGGTTCAGGCCGCTCGGTCTGGCCAGAATTAATGTTCCCAAATTTTTTTTTTTTTTTTTTTATGAAATATGGGGGCAAACGAGCAAACGGGTCACCTGATGGAAAGCAACTTCCGTCGCCCATGGACACTCGCAGCATCAGAAGAGCTGCAAGTGCGTTTGCCGGCCTTTTAAGAGGGAATGGGGTAATAGGGGAGGGTAGGGAAGGGAATAGGGTAGGGGATTGGGCCTCCGGTAAACTCACTCACTCGGCGAAACACAGCGCAAACGCTGTTTCACGCCGGTTTTCTGTGAGCCCGTGGTATTTCTCCGGTCGAGCCGGCCCATTCGTGCCGAAGCATGGCTCTACCACGTACTTAGTTATTTTACAAAATTTTACTAAATTGAGTAAGTATTTTATTCCCTCCTTAGTAGAAATTTAGTTATTAGTAGTGTTTTAGTAGGAAAGAGCCAGACAGTAATCATATGCAAAATGGCCTAGGTTAAGCACAAAAAAAAAAAATACATCTTATCATAAAAATACATTCGTACGTAATTTTCTTAAAACTTTAACCCGTTTAATTACTATATATACGTAATATTTGCTAGTATATTTTAATTTAATGGTAAAATTTATAGTAAAATTCAATGAATGAAAAAAATTTAATATAACATAACCTAAAATGCAATAGGTTTTGGGGGGCTTCAGGAATTCCTAAGTAGCTTCTTTAGTAGTTTTTTAGTACTTTTTAGTAGAATTCAATACGAGTTTAGTAGTTTCACAAAAACAGAGCTGGCAACACTGGAACGAATCGCTTTAGTCCGTACGGCCGATCGCATCGATCTCGAAATTGCACACAGACGATACGATTTTGCATCCGTTCAGGCCGAACTGAAGGCAGACCGGATCATGTATGGGGCCCTTTACGCTGTTGATATAGGGTTGAACCAGCCTTAGAAAATAATCGCTCCGATGGCGTTGATGTCGCAATAGCGGTTAAATATTTTACCGCAAGTTTTTTTCAACTTTGGGTTTTTCGATTATGTATACGTATCCGTGACATCGATGTTACGATGTTTTAAATAATGCAATATCGATTTTAAAACATCGATGTTTTATCGTCTAACATCGATGATCATCGAAAATCGATGATCATCGCGCATCCCTAAGGCGACCAGTATTTTGCAGGCAATTGAAAATTGTTTATTGTGCATCTGTCATCTGCATTGTTTCGTGTGTGTGCTGCTGTCAGCTGTGTTGCGTACTTTGTTCGAAGTTTTTGCTGGTTTTCACGAATGTAAGTAATGTTTTGTATTAGTACATAGTTTATTTTACTCATTATAAGTATTTTTAGATAATCATTTGAAAGAAATACATCGTAATAACTTATAGGTAACTAATTGGTTTCTATGGGACTGATTCAGAAGCAATTTTCTTACTGTTTGTAAATACATGAAGTAATAAGCCTAAAGAAGTAAATATAACTCGTCTACAAAACGATTTATCGTCGTATTATGCCTAATTTTAGTAAAATAACCAAAATAAATTTGACGTACAATGCATTCAAAACGGCCTCCTGCCGGCCGCGGCCATTTTGAGTGAGCGTCACAGCGCGTCAGAACCCCTGGACCAATAGAGATATTGATGTTTAGAATGTTTAGAATATACCAAAATATTGTACCTTTTTGGTACCAAATACCTAACTTCAAAATTTTACTACCTCAATAGTAGCCGAAAAATCGCGTAAGATCATTCTGACGTCAGGTTGTCTGGACCACTTCTGTTTTTCATAGGTACCTACTTCGAGACAACACAACTGATTTTTCTCTTTGTAAATATTTAGTACCTTTTTAGTACCTCCACATATATTATTTTCAAGTTTTTGTGGCATACCGAAATTTTTTTATTCACGAAATTTTTTTTTTTATAGTGGATATAGTTTATTAGTTTCGTTTCGTATTTATAGCATTGTGGAATAAATATCTCATATTATATTACTTCGATATCAAGAAACAAACTGTCCAAGTGCGAATCGATTTCGCGCACTAGGGGTTCCGTGCCATCCATAAACTTTTAGTAGTAAGTAATATAGAGCAAAAAGCAGTTAATTTTTTTTATGTATGGGAGCCCCTCTTAAATGTTTATATTATTACAACTCAATATTATAATAAATATATTTTTATAATATAAAAAAAATATGAAAATAATACTACTAATAAACGATGAAAAGAGCTAGGGATAACTGTAGAGTATATAATATATATCTATACTACTGAAATCTTAATATTATAAAGAGGAAAGATTGTTTTGTTTGCTTGTTTGCAATGAATTATTATTAAGCATTAGGCACTGAAACTGCAGGACCGATTTTGATGAAATTTAGCACTGATATAGGAATGGCCTCAGAGAAGGACATATAGGCTGACTAGCAAATAAATTGCGGCTTTACGGTTTAGGAAGAATATGAGATTTGATCGAATTATGTATAATTCGGTCAGTTCGAATTATGTATAAGTCAGTCTTACAGGTCAGTAAGTATGTTAGTTTTATTAAATAATGAAGAAAAAATTATTTATATGTGACCATTCCATAGTCACATATATAAATAATTTTTTCTTCATTATTTAATAAAACTAACATACTTACTGACCTGTACATAACTTTAATGATTTTTTATTTATTTCTCTTTACCTCTGAAACTGCTGAGTGAGTGCTGGATTTACACATTTGGCCACTAAACCTCCTTTTTCCAAAATATAACATTTATCCATATTCTGTTTTGAAAGACATTTCTTTTGTTTCTTCACTTTTAACATGTAGGTATATAGCATACTAAACTCCTGTTATACGAAATGATCATGGATGCAATGCACCGTCCGATTATACATATTTTGTATCCAATTATACAATCTGGCAGTAGATTAGGCTACTTTATATTGCGGGAAAAATGTCTAGTTGTTTATATAACTGATTGAATGTACTGTTGGTTCTTGGTGGAAATTCATGTTCATAATAATATCACACAACTTTTTATACACACTTTTCCACTTTATTCAGATTTTTACAATAATTTATATATAAACACGACCGGTTTCGATTAACTCATCATCAGGTGTAAATTGAAGGTAGATTCAACATAAGTAGGTAGTTAAAAAATAAATCAAAAAATTGTGCAGATTAATGTTGCAAAAATATAAAAATGTTTCATGAAGGGGGCACCTTTCTTGAATTTTTTGAATTATTTTATTGCGGAATATTTTTGGGTACCTGCCTATGGCTTTCACGCGGTTAGGAATAAATAGGAATTAGGATCTAAGCTCTGCTTATAATTTTGTATAGGTATTTCAATTCAATCGGTTCATACCTAAAAAAAGTTTTATCAATCTAAACTTTGTGAGGATAGATGTTCTGATGTTTGTTAAGTTTTTTCGCACAAAACTACTGAACGGATTCTGATGAAATTACAATATTATAATAGCTTATACTAAAAGCTTCTAGCAGAGTTTCTAGTTTGCTCTATGTATAAAATTTAATATCCACTATAAAAAATAATATTTCGTGTATAAAAATTTTTTGGTATGCCAAAAAAACTTGAAAATAATATATGCGCAGTTACTAAAAAGGTACTAAATATTTTCAAAGAGAAAAATCAGTTGTATTGTCTCGAAGTATGAAAAACAGAAGTGGTCCAGACAACCTGACGTCAGAATGTCTGACCACTTTCTTTACGCGATTTTTCGGCAACTATCGAGGTACTAAAATTTTGAAGTGAGGTACCAAATAGTACCAAAAAGGTACAATATTTTGGTATATTCTAAACATCAATATCTCTATTGGTCCAGGGGTTCTGACGCTAACCATTTTGAACTCTATTTGTACTTTACTATGGACGAAGTTTGCCGGTGAACAATTTCTTCGTACGTTTTCAATAGCGATAGGCGTAGTGTCGATAGATCATCGATGAAATTTTTATAATGTCGATAGTGATGGTGGCTTCACGTAATGAATTTTCATTTACTTCTACGTTATTATTTTGATATTTATTTTTACGTTTATTGATTTTTCTTATTTGTTTTATTATAAAGCATGTCAATCTGGCGCGCCGATCAGGATCCACCCACAGAATACCTCGAACTCTTATATTATGGAGATGAGGTCGAGATTTCGGTCGAATTTGAAGAGGGTGATTCCGATGGATCAGAGATGATTGAAACGGACTTGGAAGACGAGGTTGGTAACCAATTTTTTGTTTATTTTTACTCGTTTATTTTTTGCTTTGGGTGGCAGTTTTTTACATGGACGTTTCTCTTATGTTTTAGTATGAAACTTACAACACGAGGGCTAGCCGTCCACCCTCGCGCCATTCACCGCAAGAACTCATTGAAGTGGTAACGGTTTTATATATGTAGTAGTGGTTATAAATATTTATAAAACTTATGGGTTGCAGTATTTATGCTTTTTATGTTGGCCTAGGGTGAAGATAGCGATAGAGATATCTCACTGGAGGCTCCACTATACTCTCCTCTCACGTCCCCAGAGCATCGTGAGAGGCTGTCGTGAATTGTATGCATCGGTTATTTTGTTAGGTTCACGATAGTGATATATAAGGTTCGGTAAAATCAATTACGGATATTTTGGGCATATGATCAGAAGCAGTAGCTTATGTAAAGACGTTTGAGTAGAAAAATAATTGTCATACTCGAAAAAAAAATTTTTTTTCTTTATGTTTGCGTTTTGCGGAGTCACCCATACATGACATGATTTTTTTAGTTTGAGTCATATAATATTTTTTCTGCCTACTACTAGTAGATCATATACCCAAAATATCCGTAGTTGATTTTACCAAACCTTATATAGGATTTCTTCGTTGTATTAATTTTTCAATTTTTTTTGTCAGGACGACCCAATGACGCCTCCACGACGAGCAGTGTCCCGCGAGAGGTCACGATCGCCACTGTCGTTTTCGTCAGAATCGTAAGTGTGCTGTTGTATGTTGTTCACGAATAATTTATACCTGTGTATAAATCAATTCTAAAAATATATATTTTTTGCTTTCATAGTGCCACTATCACGGTGCCTGCAGATGCCGTGGTTTTGCAGTTTGGTGTGCCGCTGGACGAACGGATGACGGGCGACGAATTTTTTGCCCCGGATACCCACCCATTGTATGTGACAAATGGAGAGCGTGAAAGAGATGTACGAAATCGAATGGAATGCAATAGAATAGGAACGAGTGGGAGAAGGGGTGGCCGAAGGGGAGTCAGGGGTGTGCGAGGACAGAGTGCACGAGGGGGTAGGTATTCGAACCGGGGCCGTAGAGGAGAACGTCAGTGGAAGTTGGGACAGCCACTCCATGAAATATGGCTACAAGATGACGACGTTCCTCCTGAATTGTTAAGTTTGGCGATGGATGTATTGAGGAGACGACAGAGGAGATTGCAAGGTGATGCCGTGGTTGATAGTACTGAACGAGGAAGGGTTGCTAGTGAGAGCGAAGATGAGGATGAATTTGTCGACGCCAGTGATGGAGCTGATGCTCTCTATAGACTGGAACGCCAGAACCTTGACTTTGAATGGTATCCTATGGATACCTTTCAAGGTCAAGAACAAAATTTTCAGCCAGAGCGTACGGGTTCGGTTCGGGTTTTCGATTCAGCCTATGATGCTTTTCGTTCCTATTGGAGCGATGAGGTCTTAGGTTTAATAGTGGCCGAAACGAACCTTTATGCTTCGAAAATTTCTTCTGCTGCATTCCAGGCTGAATGGTTCCCCACAAATTTGCACGAAATTTTATGCCTCTTTTCGTTCTGGATGATGTTGGGGATCGTCAAAATGCCAACTGTTACTAGTTGTTTTTCTGTCGATCCTCTCTTGAAAACGGAAATTTTCAGACGCATCTTTACACGAAGAAGGTATGAAATGTTAAATAGAGCGTTACATTTTATAGATTCCGACCCCGTTATGAATAACCAAAATCCCTCCAACACTGGCGCCAGAAGCTTTGACCGATTACACCATTTGAGACCAATATTAACACATTTAAATTCAGCTTTTCAATCAAATTATATTTTAAGTAAAGACATTTGTATAGATGAAAGCCTTACACTTTGGAAAGGCAGATTGAATTTCAAACAGTATATTCGGACCAAAGCTTCTAAGTTTGGGATCAAAACATTCGAGCTTTGTGAGAGCGCCACCGGTTACCTGTGGTCGTTCATTGTTTACACCGGTAAACAATCCGCAACAGATCTGGAGCAGTCTCCCGGAGTGCTTAAAAGCACAGCTGTTGTAAAAAAGCTCATTGGTCCCCTACTAAACAAAGGGTATAGATTGTTTATGGACAATTGGTACAATTCACCCCTATTAGCTAGATTTCTGAAGCTCAATGGTACCGACTGCGTTGGTACTTTGAGATCTTCCCGTCGCGATGTTCCCATTGTAATAAATAAGGCTCCTCTTAAAAGGGGAGAGTACATCGCCAGACATTCTGGCGATGTCACTGTTTTATCATGGCAAGACAAGAAACGAGTAACCATGATTTCCACTTGTCATGGTGCATCTACAGCCTTGCCTACAGTCTCTTCTAGACTATCATCTCGGCCAGTACCCTTTAAACCACAAGTGGTGCTGGACTATAATAAATTCATGGGGGGTGTAGACAAGAAAGATCAGATGTTGGAGCCTTATTTATTAGAAAGGAAACGTTGCAAAGAATGGTACATGAAACTTTTTAAACGCCTTCTCAATGTATCCATTCTCAACTCTCGCATTCTTGTACAGTCGTCTACTCAAAAAAACTTTGATCATTTAGCTTTCCGCCTTCAGCTTGTAGATACCATCCTTTCAAATCATCTATCACATTGTCCGCAAAGCCGTAAATATACTGTGTCTAGCAGTAGATCTACGCACGATCAACCTAGTAGATTTATCCTTTCTACACATTGGCCTATCTTATTGGAATCAACCGAGAGCAGCTCAGCACGCAACCGGAATTTCTGGAAGCGTTGCTTTGTTTGCCTGAAAAATGGCAAAAAAAATCAAAAAACCCCATACTGTTGCGAATCTTGTCGCGTGCCATTGTGTATAAAGGATTGTTTTAAGGCTTATCATACATCAACATAATACCTTTCTTACCAATTATTCATAAACAACTATTAAAAAACCCGGCGAGAAGAACCGGCGTAAGAAACTCACATTCGCATATTGTGATTGGTATTATATGAAAACAGAGTGGAAGGTTAGAATGATTGTGTAATTTTTTGTATATAGTTTAGATATTATGCCTTTACCGTTCTGAGACTGCGTTAAAATGTTGTCACTTGAAATTGCAATTTTTATGTTTGTTATCACTGTTTGTGATTTGCATGTACATAATATGTACATATTATATATTATATAATATGTGTGTGTCACTTTTTTTTTACAAAATTTCCAATCTGAAGGCATCAGGGCATTACCTTTAGACAATGTGTGCGTGTGTCATTGTCTTTGCAACATTCGAAAAAGATGCCACGGTTTTGCTGTAATCTAAATATTTCTTACCGTAGTAGGTACATAACCCTTTAACTTTTGACACTTTTAGATTATCAACTTCGACTTTTATTTTAACCACAGTATATTGTAAACCATTTCTTTCCTGCTGTAACTTGCACGAAGTGTACATAAAATAAAGATGGCCTACAGTCACTTCTCATGGCTCTAAAACACACTTACGACGATTACGACGAGGTTTGAAATTTGACCCTTGTCTTGAATAATTGTGCAATATGGCCGCCACAGTTGAAGGGATATGTTGAATAATGAAAATTGTATGTTTTTTTTTCTATTATAAATATGTGGATAGTGTAACTTTTTTTAATTGTTTTTGTGTTGTAAATAAATATTTTGTTGTTTAATATTGTATTTTTATTCAATAGAGTAAATTATGCACAACAAGTAAAACTATCGACAAAATCAAATCGAAGTGGAGGACAAACTAAAACCTCGACATCTTAATTTTTGGGAGCATATGCTTGTGTTACTTCAGTAAAAGTCAAAACCACTATATGTGTCGATATAAATTTCGAGGAGTTCCCTCGATTCCTCATGGATCGCATCATCAGGTTACCAATTTCGAATTAAACCCATTTCCAAAAGAATTTTGCAAATATGTCCATAAAAAGCAGAGTAATGTTCAAAGATCTCCGTGTTAGTGTAAAATACTAAAAAAATATTAGTACCTTTAATACGGAGCCAAATTAAATTATGACAAATAAAATTATGCGAAAAAAGGGGGTCCCTTTTAAATACCTACGCTACAATCGGGTACCCTCCTAGTACAATCAAATGATAGTTGTAAAAATCAATTATCTTCAACTCGGTTGCCTACTTCACATAGGTCACCGCACAACGTGAAAAAAGTCGAAGATGTTGTGTTCAATGACTTGGAAACGAGCCTCTTCCCCGACGCCGCCGAAGGAATTCAAGGTATCAACTATCAAGTTCGGCAGGAAAGGTTATGGCGTCCGTGTTTTGGGACGCTGAAGGAATTTTATGGTGGAAAACTTGGGAAACTCTACCACTATTATGGGCTTTTACTATGCAGACTACGAGCTAGAGTGTTGTTTCAACAAGAAAACGCACCGGCTCAAAAACCGCCGTTGCAATGGCTGCCATTCAAAAAACGGGATTCGAATTGCTCGTACACCCACCCTATTCGCCAGACCTGGCTCCCAGTGACTTCTACCTCGTTCCTCGGCTCAAGGATCATCTCTGAGGCAAACATTTGCCGACTATAGCGAGGTGATGACTGCTGTTGAGACGTTTTTGTAGTGTAAAGGAAATTTTTTTCTCAAAGCGGCGGGCGTTTCAAATTATGGGTTTAGAAATAAGATGGGACTAAATATTGAATTGCTAAGGCCCACTTGCGCCAATCCGGGTTAAAGTTAACCCTGGGTTAAAAATCATGTTATCTCTCTCGTTCCTCGTATTTGTGAAAGAGAAAGTATGATATTTTAACCCAAGGTTAACTTTAACCCGGATTGGCGCAAGTGGGCCTAAGGCCCACTTGCGCCAATCCGGGTTAAAATTAACCTTGGGTTAAAATATCATGCTTTCTCTTTCACAAATACGAAGAACATGAGAGATAACGTCATGATTTTTAACCCAGGGTTAACTTTAACCCGGATTGGCGCAAGTGGGCCTTAGTATACATTCTTTTAACCAAAAGGCGACCAAAGATAAAATTAGTTGTAACTTGTAAGCGTAATGACACCTGGATTACTTACAATGATATAGGTCTCATATTTGTGGGATGTGGGGTTAATGAGAAAACGATAATTAAAAATTAATGATTTCATACATTTACGTGCCCTGCATTAGTCAATAACATCTGGACCGATTCGTATTTTGAATCGGTCCAGTTCGAAATTCGAATTTTTGTTTGAAAGAGTAGGTACCTACTCCTAAACTGGTCCCATGATTTTGAAGTCCAGGATCTGACGATGGAATCCGTAAGAAATTGAGGGAGTCCTTCGATTTTATAAAGACACCTGTACTTTTTAGCTTGTACCTATCTAAATAAAGAATAATAGCAAATGTTGCTAAAAAGTAAGTTTTTGCCAAGGTAATACAACTAAATACCTACGTAACGTCCTTATTCCTTACTTCAATAACTTTATTCCCCCATGGAACTGAATTAAATTAACTTCCGAAAATGAAATGTGGATGAAAATAGTACAATTTCAAAGTATTTTGGTTTGTGGTCGCGAGTCGCGACTTTCATTAAAGTGAGACCGCACTAAGCGTAACTACACTGCAGAGGAGCGACGCGACACGGTACGACACTTCAAGCTTATTCTTTTTTAGCTTACTCTTTATTGAGAGTGAACAATTCCTCAGACAGAGTCAATCATTCTGTTTTTTAAAGTATACCAGATATGTGTTCCAGTAAGAAGGCTCATATTGAAAGCCCAAAAAATATTACATTATTCAGTGATGAGTTAGGTAAGGATTTAGGTATATATCTAAATAGAATGTGTATCGGACAATCAATTTCTAATTTTTGTATGCCCGGAGCTAATTATAAAGAGATAGTAAATAGGGCTTTAACATTGACATATTGTCCGAATACCACATTGATACTTCTAGTCGGGAGGAAAGGAAAATTAAACAGAAAACAGATGACTGAATGTCTTGAAAAATTATTTAATATTGAAAATGTTAAAAATGTAATATTGTTTACTTTTCCCTATATACAAATGTTGCCAAAAAGAAATAGAGAAGAGAATTCTAATAGATATAAGCTTAACAGCCTAATGTATAGCGCTGTTAATAATAATTGTAAAGTTTTAAATGACACACATGAACAAAAATGTCAGATTGTGGACATAAACAATTTAAATTTATGTAATATGAGATTAGATAAGTATTTCTTATCTAACTTCTGTAAGCGACATATAGCTAGGGTGCTATTAAACTTTTTATTTTTAAAACCAGCCAAGGATTTGGCTTCTTCGACTACTGCTTTTATTGAGCAGAATACTAGTACTAGTAGTATTAACGAATTGGAATATGTTCCAAATTCTTATTTAAATTAGATAATAAGACAATGGAGGATGTCTCTTGCAGAAATAAGATAAGTTTAAATGTACAAAATCCTACCATAAAAAATGTATTAAATTATAATAATATATCTTCTGTGATTAACCTGGTGCATCAAAATTTACAAGGAATGGTAGGTAAAGAACTTGAAATTGAGTTATTTTTAAATGAATTTAATGTTGACATTATTTGTATATCTGAACATTGGTTCAGGCAACATGAACTCATTTTCAATTTTAATGATCACCAGTTAGCAAGTTCGTTCAGTAGAGAAAATGCCATTAGAGGTGGCTCTTTAATATTAATTAGAAAAAATTTGAAATTCAAGGAACGCAAAGATGTCGTGAGCCTCTCAACTGAGCGAATTATTGAAGTGGCTTGCATAGAGTTGAGTCAACTTATTATTGTAAGCGTATACAGGCCTCCATCAGGGTTATACGATTCATTTGAACAAACTATGGAACGAGTATTGTCAAAAATATGTGCATCTAACAAAAAAGTTATTATATGTGGCGATTTTAATATAAATTTATTAGATTTAAACTCCACAACTGTTAGATTCACATCTTTGTTTAAATCGTATAACCTCTTTAATTTATTTCTTGAACCGACAAGAGTGTGTGACACAACTGCTACTTGTATCGATAACATTTTCACGAATATTACTCCATGTAAAAAAGAAATAATTAATAAGCTCAGTTCTGATCACTGTGGACAGTTAGCTTCTTTTAATATTAATTATGACCGTAACCAAAAGGAAGAGTTTGTGTTTATTCCTGTGAATACAAAACGTATTGAGAAATTTAGAAATAATTTAAGTACAAATATTCAATTATTGGATGGGTCAAATAGCTCAGATGAAGCTTTTAGTAAATTGTTTAAGGTAATAAGAACCCAATTTAATTCAGTATTCACAACTAAAACGGTTAGAAATTGTAAGGAAAAAAGTAACTTTATTGAATGGGCAACTGCAGGAATTAAAATTAGTAGGCAAAGACTATATGAATTATATGCTGAAAAAAGTATTAATAATAATGAAACATTTAAAACATATGTTAAAAACTATTCAAAAACCTTCAAAAAAGTATGTAAAGCTGCTAAGGCTCTTTATATAAAGAATAAAATTAAAACTTTATTTTGAAAATAAAAAAATTACTACTGATTTGGAAGTTGCGACGGTCTTTGAAAAGTTTTTTGCTGACATTCCGGTCTCAACTACAAAAAATTTAAATTCCTCACCTGCAGCTGTTGAAAAACTACTCAGAGATAATGTAAAGGAATGTGATGTCAATTTTAAGTTTAAAGAAATTGACTCCAGAGATATTATTAACACATTTAAATTGTTGAATATTAAAAATACTGCTGATCTCTGGGGCATGTCTACAAAAGTTATTAAATCAATAATTGACATCGTAGCTCCTTATCTAGCGACAATATTCAATGAATGTATAAAAAGTGGTGTATTCCCTGATTTAATGAAGCATAGCAAGGTAATACCCTTATTCAAAGCAGGAAATAAATCTGATCCGACAAACTACAGGCCTATATCAATTCTACCGACTCTTAGTAAAATATTTGAAAAAAATATTTTAAGACAGTTATTAGTGCATTTTAATTTAAACAAATTATTACATAATAATCAATACGGTTTTACTAAGGGTCGATCCACAACGGATGCTGGTGTAGGTCTTCTTTGTAGTATCTTTGAAGCTTGGGAGGGGTTACAGGATGCATTAGGTGTATTTTGCGATCTCTCCAAGGCCTTTGATTGTGTTGAGCATGCTACATTGATCAGAAAATTGCACCACTATGGCATTCGGGACTCTGCACTCAAACTTTTGAGTTCTTACCTTAACAATAGAACTCAAAGGGTGGAGATAAATAGTAAAAAGTCCACTGGGACCAAAATAGAATTAGGTGTCCCACAGGGATCTATTTTGGGCCCGTTTCTTTTTCTCATCTATATAAATGATTTACCTTATCTTGTTAAAGATAATGATAACGAGATAGTACTTTTTGCCGATGACACTTCACTAATTTTTAATGTGAAGCGACAGCAGTCAGACTACGACGAGGTAAATAGTACTCTCTCAAAAATAGTACATTGGTTTAATGTTAATAACTTACTTTTAAATTCCAAAAAAACAAAATGTTTAAAGTTTATATTGCCCAATGTTAGGCAAGTTCAAACCAATATACTATTTAATGATGAGAAAATGAATCTTGTGGACACCACTGTATTTCTAGGTATAACACTAGATAGTAAATTACAGTGGGGTCCTCATTTTGCTAATCTTGCAGATAGGCTCAGTTCTGCAGCATATGCAGTCAGAAAAATTAGAGAAATTTCTGACGAAGACACGGCGCGACTTGTTTACTTTAGTTACTTTCATAGTAGAATGTCTTACTGCATCCTTTTATGGGGAAGTGCCGTAGACATTAATACGATATTTGTGCTGCAGAAGCGAGCAATACGTTCAATTTACAAAATGTCCCCCTTTGAATCTCTGAGAGAAAAGTTTAAAGAAATAGGTATTCTAACCGTCGCTTCTCAATACATTTTGGATAATGTATTATATGTTAGAAAGAATATTAGTAATTTTAAAACTAAAAGCGACAATCACTGTAGAAACACTAGAAATAAGCACAAGCTAGATATACCGGTGATCAGACTAAGTAAAGTAAGCAAATCATTTAAAGGTCAATGTATACGCCTATACAATAGAATCCCAGAAAACGTTCAAAATCTTTCCATTAATAAATTTAAAAAAGTAGTTAAAGAACGTTTGTGTGCAAAAGCCTATTATAAGGTCAATGATTTTATTGACGATCGCACACCTTGGGAATAGGATGACCACCTGCAAGGCTACTTCTATGTAATATAATATGTATCTGACTTTTGTCAATATTATATACCTAGACCTAAGTTTTCAAATTGTAAACTACTTCATTTTTTTTTAAAAGAACAATTTTCCATCTTTTTGCTAAAAGATGGCCCCGTGCGAGTTTCTTACGCCGGTTCTTCTCGCCGGGTTAGTTCCCGAACCGGTGGTAGGCATCAAGTAGGGACAATTCTTTAAGCGTTACTTTGTAACCCATATGGAAATAAAACTTTTTTGATTTTGATTTTGCTATACCGCACTAGAGCGGCATTACGCGGCAAAATTTGCTCAGTATTCCGGCAACGTCTGAGCACGATGGAAGCCTTTACACCAAAACAATCTTCATGGGTGTATTCCGTAATATAACTCAGCATACTGTCCAGTGCTAATAACGTCTCATGTATCGGCGCTATACTGTTTATTCTTTCCGAAATATTGACGTCTACTTATAAAAAAGATAAATTAACTTAAAAAATAATTGTTGATATTGTTAAGATGTCATTATTGTGAATTAATAATATACTAACATTTTCCCAGTAGACACGGTTACATTACGGAATACACTCCATTTGTCAATGTTGTTGAAATGTGAAGTGTCACGCCGCTCGCTATATCGCACTACGCGGCGGCGGGCAGAGGAACTACGCGACACGCCACGGCGCGTCAAAGTTCGTGAGTTGGTCAAACTTGCCGCGCAGTGCGGTCTCATCTTAAAGCGGGTAAAAAACGCCCCATGTATTTTCCTCGTTTCATATTACTTATCATTACTTTTGGATCACCCCTTGTTTTTTCCCCTCTCCAGTAAGCGAGGCCCTACTGTGGTAATTCATAAAGTTATTTAGGTAAGAAAATACTACCAAATGGAACTAGGGGAACATTCTGCGCCTACTATGGGAAACAAATGATAAACAACAAAATATCATAAATAATTTTTATTTCCATACAACATCTACATAATTAGCTGTGGTTAAACATAATACTTATGGATAACATCAGACCTTTACATACACTTTATAGCAGAGTGAATTATAGGTATTTGATCACAAACTTCTTATTAGTGTGCGTTGTGAATGAAATATCTAGATCGATTCACGCGGTTTGTGAAACGAGCGTCACGATATTTTTATTTTGATACAAAAAACATGACTCACAACTACATCTCACTAGGTTTTCAGATATATAAATTGGTGGCCACTATAGGTAAGAAAATTAAAAAGTTTTTTTTGCTACCTGCCTAGTAAAACCAGCCACGTAAGTTTAAAAAATAGAAAACGAAAACAACGCGGCATCCATAGAAAACTAAAAAAAAAGTTTGATACTTGTCTCGAAATATGTTAGGTAAATTAAAAAACTGTACAATTCACTCCCTACATCAACGTACAACATGTCACAACTCACAATCGTTAAATGTACTTGATCTTCCTAAATATCTATTTATATAGCTAAATAAAATAATTGTTCGTTATATAAAATACTTTGCATCTGCAAAATAACGTAACCAAAGCTGGTATTTACATAATATTAATATATGTTAGCTGTCCAGACACGCGGTGTTCTGTCTAACTATGTTCTGGAATAAATAAATACTCCTACAACCTACACCAACATCTACACCTGAAACTACAACCTACACTAACATACCTTCAAACTTGGTTGGTAGTAGGTGTAGTTGTTGGTGTAGAAACAGTAGTTATGTGTATGTAGGTAGTTATTTATTTATTCCAGTTCATAGTTAAGACAGAACAACAACGTCTGTTAGGTAAAACTAGTAACCCCTAGTTAAGAGGAAGCACATCCAAATGTCGTTTTCGAAACAGAACAATTTGAATCGTCTTTTATTAATAGTAATTATACGATAAGAATAATATTATTCATTGACTCGACTTTTTATATAATGTTAAGTACGTATTATGATATAAATAAACAGAACAAAAAATACAAACTTAGTATTTTTTGTGAAAACTATATTTTGCTAGTTACTGTTATTCGTAATCGTAAGCATAGACAATATCTAAAGTAGTTAGTATTCAAATACAAAATAAAATAGTCATACATTGATTGTATGAAATATGACTATAACACTAGTTAATATTTAAAATTACATATTTACAACTTAACCGTTTGTTTTTTGTCGTTAACTTTATAAATTACATATTATTATCTAGGTATATTATACGTTAGTTATTTCTGTGACAGTAGCTGTATAAAGTATGAAACCTTAGGGCCAATTTTAGGTCAATCTGGAAACTCTACGCTAGTATGAATTGACCCTTAGAGCCATAGCACACGGCGTATTTTAAACGCTCCGAGGACACAAACGAGATGCCGATGAATTTCTATGTGCAGCAATCGGAATATACAGCGCCGTAAGCGTGCGTTCCTAAAACGCGAGTCCACTGCGCGTTTAAAATACGCGGTGTGCTATCTTAGGACTTGCGCAAACGACGGACTTTTAGTCTCTCGTAAGAGACTACGAAAAACTTTTCGTATTGCTTATGAAGTCTGATGACCGAATACTGAAATGATGGTTAAATTAAGTGACAATTAAGGTGGTTCGTTTCCTATACAAAAAAACAATGGACATTAATTAGGTAATTTCATACTATTACTACATAAATTATATGCACATCTATTTATTTTGCAATACAATTGTCGCAAAATACATTTAAAATACTTTATTTCACACAGAAGTCACATTTTTATTGAATTTTCGACAAAAAGTGACATAAGTTACAAATGTCACTTTTAGTAATAGTATGAAATTACCTAATTAATGTCCATTGTTTTTTTGTATGGGAAACGAACCACCTTAAGTCGCATGCTGTCCTTGTCATTTCGGTTAGCAGAGACAGGACAACCTGTGAATAGCAGGGCTCTTAATTTGGATTATTTACGCTGACTACATGATCAAAATGTAAAGTCCATCGTATGCGCAAGATCTTTGTGACGTTTACATTTAAACCGGCATGACACAATATGCTGTCAAATTAGACATCTTATACAAATACTCCTTCCAACTCTAAATGGTCAGTTTTAAATGTGTTATTTAAACAATGATATCAGAGACAATAAACATTCACATTCACGACAAAACCCGATCATCGATTAGTTTCTGATTATAAATAAAATCTTTCAAGTATCGACATTGACAATAATAATCATATAATATATCGAATGAATTTAATGATAGATCTCACTTCACAGAAGTCTTTACACTCCGTCGCTAGCGGTAATTTAGAAGCCGCGCTCAGGCCAACAAGCAAACTCCTATTTATTGCACATGCGTGTTGTTCGACCTGAAAAAATAATAAAAAAATACATGAAAACAAAATAGTAGCTTAAATAAATCCCAATGAAATTGAGAAGTTTGCGTCTAAACGAGACTCATTATGCAAAATTCCTCTCTTGAATTCTGTCACCTCTATGTAAGGTGAGGTGTCATCCAAATGAGATTAGTATAAATTCCACGGACCTCATCTACTAACTTACTGCTAGTTCCTACGTCAACTGACCGTAAGGCGATAACACGATCTTCGGCCGTAAAGCGCCCAGAAACTTATTGTTATACCTGAATCGTTGAGGCGTATTGACTATTGAACGAATGTTATCTATACTACATACAAGATGTTGCCCGCGACTTCGTGAAAGGAAATCTCACGAGAATCGTATATTTTGCCGCGATTAAAAGTAGCTGTTCTTCACCGTGGTCTTCTACTGCACCACTAAAGCTGCGCGTCCACTGCATCGGAATCGGAGCGTACGGATTTGTTGCTTTGTATGGATTTCTATGGTACTGCGTCCACTGGATCGGCATTTCTGCGCCTGCGACCGGTATTTATGCCGATGACGTCATCGGCAGTGAACCCGTCATTCGGATTCCGAACGTTTCAAGTTCTGACGTGTTTGCGACGACGCGACGGCTATACATAAATGCTTATTCACGATGAATGACGATATTTTAATTACTTTAGTGGAAAAATATGATGAACTTTACAATCTAAAACATCAACATTATCATAACCAACTGAGGAGAGACGATATTTGGGATGAAATTGGGCAAATAATAAATAAAAATTGTAGAATATAGTGAAGTTCAAAAAACTTTTTTCGAGTCATATGAATGTACCCAAAAAATCTATTTTCATCTTCTAATAAATCAGAATATAATGTATGAAATTCTCCAAAAATTAATCTTTTTGAATTTATATTATGATTTATGAACCCATATCTTTCGTTTCCTCTTGTTTCTCTTTTCCTCTTCTGATAAAATACAGCTATTACAACCTATTCGGTCTGAGATTACAACAATATATCTCGTCACTATCTTCCATAATGCAAATGCACGTTCAGGCTGACGGACTAAAAATAACTAAATTGCCGATGCTGAATCCGAATGCAGTGGACGCACCCTATCGGCATTTTGTAAATGCCGACGCTCCGATTCCGATGCAGTGGACGCGCAGCTTAACACACACACTAACGCAATGAACCAGGAAAACCGCCGCCCATGGACACTCGCAACACCATAGGAGTTATACTTGTATATTTGTATATTGTATTGTTATAACAGACTCCGTGGTCTAGTGGTTAGAGCATTGGCTCTCGACTCGGAGGTCGTGGGTTCGATTCCTGCATTGGAACAACAAAAAATGTTTCTAAGTCTAGTTAGGACAATGCAGGCTGATCACCTGATAGTCTAGACAAGAAAGATAATCTTGTATGTCGAATGTGCATGTAAAGTTAGACCTGCGCTTGATCGAGCGTCAGTCGTGTCGGTTATCCGTCCCACTGGATTACGAGAGTAAAGGAAGAGAATGCTTTTGTTTACTGCGAACCCACTTGGGCACTATAAAATAACTCCTGCGTAACTTGTCTGGTTTCAATGAAACTGGCCACCGTCACCGAGATCGGTGGGGAGTTTTTATTAAACTTTGTAACTCCTCTGGTGTTGCGACTATTGTTGATAATAATCTAGGAGCGTACCTGAGCGGGGCGGCGCAGCGCGGAGGGCGAGGTCGCGCGCCTAGTGGCGAGCGGCCCCCGCAGCCAGGTCCACGGCGAGGACGGCGGCGGGGGCGGCGCGTCCTCAGCTGCGCCGGTGCCGCCCGCCGCGCCGCCGACGCTCGCGCCGCACCTGCAACGCACCACAACACCGCTATAGATATGTCACCGTAAAATTGTAAAAACCGATGTGTTAAATTATAGGCAGCATATTCGCGTCCGAATTTTACAATCTAACGGTTTTCACAATTTTACGGTGACAGATATAATAATAGTAACATCATTATTTATTATTATATCTAATATAATATAATAACGGCCACTCACGGCCGAACTGTTGGGGATAGGGGCTCTCCTCAATGAGTGTTGTCATTCGCCGTTTTGAGTATTCTTAGTCCGTACCGTAAATTTACTGTCATGTACCGATGAGTCTCATTGGTAGGTAAAACTGCTGCGGCTGCCGTCGACTGCACTCAACGCGTCAGCGGCAGTCGTCGGCAACTTTCAAGCTGAACGTTCCTCGTTTAAAGCATGGGGGGGGGGGGGTCGTTGAAACTCTCATGCTCCACTATCCGGTACTAACAGTTTGAAAATTTACGGATAGCCACAACAGATGAACTAAGCGGGTTCTACATCGCACTATCGAAGACGGCAAGGCGTTTGTATCCATATAAGAGTCTCGCGAACATTTTATTTTGCAGTGACCGTAAACTACCTTGATTGATATGGGAATATGGCCATTTCAAAATTAGTCTCTCTATTTCTAATCTGTTTAAATTTCGAAGATATTTCGGTTCAATACAAATTAACAGGCAGTACTACTGCCATCTAGTGGGTTTAATAGTTACTAAAACGGAACAATGCCAACTTCATTCGATATCCTTAGTAGAACTTAGATTAGATTAGAGATATACCGCACAGTAATAATACACAATACTTCTTACACTATTTCCACTTTAATAATTATTTTACATTCATTTTAATATATTACACGACCGGTGAAACTCATCATCAGGTGTACAGGTGACATTGTCGAAGCCGAAATTGTGTATTATTACTATGAAACATGAATTTTCATCAAGAACCTACAGTACAATCAATAACATATCTAGAGAGATATAATCTATGGTTTAAAGGCAGTATCTAATACGTACGCTTCCATCGCCCTCCGCCCACCGCTCGTACGCCCGCTCCCGCTTCAGCCACTCCTGGTACTTGTACCACCACTCCTCCCACTTCACGTAGTCACCCAGGGTCAGCCCTGTAACAAGATAAGTCAGTAAGTCCGAGCCTTGGATCCCGACGGTACCATCGGAGG
Organism: Glaucopsyche alexis; assembly: GCA_905404095.1. Taxonomy (NCBI): domain Eukaryota; kingdom Metazoa; phylum Arthropoda; class Insecta; order Lepidoptera; family Lycaenidae; genus Glaucopsyche; species Glaucopsyche alexis. Next base: position 23,722,898 of record FR990044.1, read on the forward strand.
ATTCTTATATTGAGAGTAGGAATCATAAAATCTGTAAAATGTTATCACAGTGTGGTACAGCTTTCCTCAGTGTTATTTGAGTTAAAAATCACACACATTTTTGGTAACATACCTACTAAAAAATCTAGTAATACATTTCGAAAACTCTACTACTCTACGTGATAACATGGTTTTCAAAATACGTCAGAATCGATCGTCGTCAGAAGTTTTACAGTAATTACTAATTAATAATTATACATAACGATGATAAATTTCACAAAATATAACAGTATTAATATTAATAATATGAACGAACCAATATAAAGATAACAACATGACGGTCATACATTTTTATGTAGGGTAGGTAATTTAGTACTTAAGTAGTAAAAATATTTATACTTAATCATAACTAGTCTTGTAAATTGCAGAAACATAGGTAATAATAATTGATATCAGTTGAACCAGCAACTAGGCACAACAAAACAGAATGTATGGAATACAAGTAACTATAAGAAGTGGGTAAACTATAATATTTTAATGTTCATTTATAATGTGTTGTTCAGTTAAAAGTGTTAAGCCAATTATATTTTAAATACAGTCAAAGAATGAGAGTGTTTTATTCGTGAAGGTATTCGGTTGTAGAGGTGCGCTCCTTCAACAGTAGGCATCGACTTGCCGTAGTTTGTGCGATGTTTAGGCACAACTACATAATTTATATAATATAAATTCCTACTTGGCATTGTATAACGGACCATCCTCGAACGATTGTGACCCTGACTTCGTATTTGGATTCCCGATTCTTGCTGTATTTGATATACTCTGCTCGTTACACGGACATTTGGTTGCCTTTCGATTTGGATTTTGATGCTCCGGACTCGTAATATGCCGATGACGTGGAAGTGCTATTTCGGGCGTGCAGCTGCAGGCTCGTTACATACATTCACTATGGCAAAGAGCTATAAGAGGGAACTTCAACAGCTCGAATGATTAAAAAAAAAAAGATGAAATAAATGGTTTCGAAGATTACTCATTTAAAAAGAACAATTCTGGGTGATCACACCATTTATGATAAAAGGCATCAAGTATAAAACAAAACAGTCCATATGTTTCACATTTTGTTAAGGCACAACAAAAAAGAAGAAATTAAAATATTTAAAAGGTTAAAATTTATACAATTAAATGAATGTGGCCTTCAACTTGTTAGTATAATATGTGACCAAGCACAATCTAATATTAGTGCCATAAAAAGCCTAAAAGAGGAAACCAAAGTAAACACTTTATATCTTCAATTAAATTTCAAAAGACAAAATATTTCCTTTATTTGATCCGCCTCACCTAGTAAAAGGGGGTGAGGAACAATTTATTAAATAAAGACGCCATATTCATACAAAGTGGTAAAACAAAATGTGCAAAATGGGCTCACATAGAAATGCTTTTAGATGCAGACGAGATGCTGATGAATTAAGACTCATTAAGGCACTAACTGAAAACCATGGAAAAAAAGATAAAATTCCAAAAATGCGAGTCAAATACGCCGCTCCAGTGTTCAGCCAGAAAGTTTCTGTCGTTCTTATCAAACAAATGCAAAACGGTATAAATGTTGTTTAAAAATATTTACTGGAATCAAACAAATTTAAATCAATTCCTAGAAATGGTTCCATCAAGCTTGAAATGATTCCATCAATCAAAAATTGGATATATAATATTAAATCATTAAGAGAAATGTGGCAGTATTTAAATAAAAATCATAATATATTATACAATTTGATTACAAGAAATTTTAATCAAGACCAATTTTTTTTTTAGTAGTATACGAAGTAATTGTGTCAGAAATATTAATTCCACATATAATCAATTTATTAATGCATATAAAACTTATTGTTAATAATTTTAATTCACCTCACTTTGCTCGTGCTAATTGCGAAGAAGATAATAATAAATGAATGAATTCGTTTAGTAATTTATTTGAAATTACATATTAAGTTCCTTGTCCTGAAGTTGATTTTGCCTGTGATGTAGATAATTTGTTAGGATTAATTTTTGAAATCAGAAATAATGAGTCGATTTTCCATGTTGAAACGAAAAAATTTGTATCCGGATATAATAATTAAAAATGCAAAACCTGCACGCTTGCGTGATTGGCCTGAATCGCTTTTAATAAAAAAAAATATATTTCATTGATTAATTGTCCATGTAGTTATAATATTATTACTTGCCAAGATCATAAAAGTGATTTAATTAATTAAACTAATGAAATTTCTGCTAAAACGTTCGTACACAGCTAGTGCACAAGTGTGAACAGAATTTGACATGGGGTTTTTACGAAGTTTCATGAGAATGATCTTGTCAAAAAGCAAGTCTACAATTATTACAGGATACGACCAAAATAAGTCACAGGAAGTGGCAATTATCACGAAGAAACTAACAGTAAGAATTTAAAATATGGGTGACTGATAATCTTTTTTGCCTAATTTATTTTGCCAACACCGATTATATTGGATAACCCTATTTGCGGCGGATAATAATATAGGATTTAACGAACAGATTACAAAACCGCAACTCTACGAACTCATTAAAAGACATAAGCCAAAACCTATATACAAAGTAGAAGGACTGTTGAAAATAAATGGACATAGCGTGTTGAGATTACCGCCATACCATTGCGACTTAAATGCAATCGAAATTATTTGAGGCTTTATGAAACGAAACGTACCTAGCTAATCTGAACATTGATAAATCAAATTCTCAAATCTCTAATTTGATTGCATAAGCCTAAATAAGATTATAGTAAATGAATGGCATAAGCACTGCAATCACTTATGAGTAAAACTTACTATCTTTACAATCTGATGCAAAAATGTACAGTCGAGGTCAGATCCGGTGTACCACTTTTCGACCTTATTACTTGGCAATAAGGTCGAAAAGTGGTACACCGGATCTGACCTCGACCGTACGTGTCTGTAAAGATGCTTTAATTTAGTCTATTTTAAATATGGAAAAAGACAATAAAAGGAAAAAAGAGAAAATATAAAGGTTAAACGTCGCGGGCGTGTGCGCACGGATCTAATTTTTCGATACATTTGCGAATGCTAAATATTGTACGTTTACGATTTGATACTGTTTTCGTTGGATAAAATTAATTTCAATTACTTACATAGAAATTATTCTTTTAAACTCATTTACTGCCTAGAAAATAGGAGAGTAACTTTTGAAGTAATAAAAATTACGCGTTTACAGTTACGGAACCCTCCTTAGACATGTCCTGACATGCTTTTGTTTAGGTTATGTTAAATTCAAGCCTCGGAATCGGAACGGAGGAATCGTGTTTAGAACTGATTTATGTGATCGTATCTTGATAACGTAAGCTTGGTGTTTAAAATATTAATTAAGTGTTAGTGAATGGCTGTGAAGTGTAAATAAGTGACTAAAGTTCATGTGTGTTGCAATTTTGTGCTAACCTGAAAATTATTTGGAGTCTACGATAAGGTACTTTATAAATAGGGGAACACATTACTAATTTAAACAGGAAATTTATTAAATATTACTATGATATATGATTCATAAGATATAATTATGTAGTTTTCTATAAATAAGTCGTTATTATAATGTCCGACAGCAAATATTTATACGGGCTGTCAGCTTTGGCAGAAAGGACTAGATCGTTAATGAATTCATACAAAGCAAAGTGTTAAGTGATGGCTCTTCATGCTTAATCACATTTGACTTGGAACGTACTCTTCCACCATCCTTAGTACAAACAGTTGTAGTCTCTACCGACTTTGAACTTCGGAACTCATATCTATTTACCAGATGGGGAAAAGATTAACATGAACATGTGGTATGAAACAACTGCAGGGGGTCACAGGTAGTGGCATATAAAAAACGACGTAAGAGAAATAACAAAGATTTTGACAACATGGATCTTGAAATTATTCGCACCACTGTGCAAAATTTCAATATTGTGGAAAAGCAAATACCAACATTGGTAAAATTGCGATCAGTTTTGAGAGAAAATATTGGGTTTGATGGATGATTAAACAAATTACGTTCGGTTCTACATAAATTAGGCTACAAATGGATAAAAGTTGGAAATAACAGAGAACAATAACAAGAAAGATATGAAATTCAACTTTGGCGTTACAATTTTTAAAATATTTCAAGATATTTCAATACCGTTCCGAAGGTCGTCCTATTAAAACATATGTTTTGACTTCCCACGTGCGGCAAAGTACCTGGTTGTGTCGAAAAAAAGGCTCTAAAGGCGATACAAAGTTTTCAAAGAAACTGAGCACAGGAAGCCGATTTATCATTATGCACGCACCTGCGTGCACTATGATAAATCGTAGTGTACGCCATACCTAGCAGCGATGGTTTTGTACCTAATGCTTCGCTGGTCTACAAAGCGGCATCTACTGCAGGAGATTATCACTCTAATATGAACTATGATGACAGAGAACGGGATCTCGTATGATAATAGTTTAAAAAGAGTTTAACTGTATGATTTGATAAAAAAGAATAAGGATCGTTTTATAACATTTAAAATAGATGAATTTGTAAGAAAAGGTTTTGAAATCTAAGACTCCCTCCGTATCACCCAGAGCTCAATCCGATTGAAAATATATGGGGTATTCTAAAAAATCGAATTGCCTCAAGAAACAGGCCAAAACATGACCGTTGTTCAAAGTTTGATCGATGAGTGCATAAATAATATAGACCAAACTTCCTGCCGAAATACATGCAAGCACGTCGAAAAAATTGAAAAAGAATACATGAAATATTTCAACTATGATTGAAAAAAAGTAGAACACATTTTAATGTTTTTCTTTTTGCTACTGAATTATCTTAAAAATGGTACTTTTATGTCTAAAATAATCAGCTTCGTAACTTAAGTAAAAATTTAGAAAACAGTAGTGTAAAGTCAAAATTTTAATGTTAGAGAATAATTACTTAAAAATTCAACTTTAAATAAAAAATCTAAACAGGCGAATTCATGGTTTCTAAGTATGTGTAAAAACTTCTCTAGACTCTCTGCTTTCATAATCATTTAAAAAAAGAAAACTTAATAGGGCCACTTTGGCTTAAATCAGCCATCAAAGCCAGCGAGGTGAAAATTTTATAGAATTTGCCAAATTGCTATCAGATGATAAAAAAAATATCTGGTCTTTTTATAATTTCTAAGGTTCAGCTGGCCGATTCTGTATCGTACGTTTTGTGAGTTAATCACTGAGTTAGCAACGAAACGGAGGAATGAGTAACGGAAAGTCTTACTCATTCCTCCGTTTCGTTACTAACTTAGTGATTAAATCACAAAACATACGATACAGAATCGGCCAGCAGATTAGTTACAATTAACAAAAATTAACTACATGAAACCCATATTTAAACATTTTTCTCGCGGATCACATCGGTTGTAGTGTTGGATGTAACGCAGTACTACCTGCTAAAAAATTGTCTGAGTGAGACGATATGAAAGAGAACGCATTATTGCTATCTCTCTCACTCTCATTGGCGAAATGGATAACTGTAACTGAGGAATGCTATTCTTTAGTGACAAGGGGATGAGGCGGGGAGTGTAGTGCGAGCGCCTATTGTGTCCTGGCGCCAGTCATTTGCCTGCTTTTGTTTGCGCCTTACGTACGAAACGCTCATTTGTGATTTTTTGACGAACTTTGCTTTCTTTACGGACCTTGAGTGCGATTACGATTTGGTTTTGTGTGAATACGGGATTTTGACAAATTTGGCATTCTTAACGGACTTTTCGAGCTCTTCATTTTGTGATGTCTTTTTCATCGCAAGAATATGTTCTTATGCATTACTTTTATGGATATGCAAGAGGAAATGCTTCTTAAGCAGCCAGGTTGTTCCGGCAGCAAGTACTAAATGGAGGTGGACCTCAGCCTGAAACTTGGCCTGATCATCGAATGTTTTTAAGAGTACATAACTCTTACATGGAAAGACGCCTACCAGGTAGAAGATCGGGGCGCCCATTTGAAATGAGTGACCCAGATACTGTCCAATAAGTGCTCGAAGAAGTTGTAAGAGATCCATCAGTTAGTGTAAGAACAATAGAACGTCGAATCGGAATTCCAAAATCACAAGCACATCGAATACTTTGTCAAGAGCGTTTTCACCCATATCACATCCAGAAAGTTCAGCAGCTCAAGCCCGCAGACTACCCGAGAAGGGTGGCATTTTGTCAGGAATTGTTACGGAGACAAGCTGAAAACGAAAATTTCTTTAATAATATTCTATGGACTGATGAATCACATTTTAAGCGATGTGGGGTGTTCAATGCGCATACTACCATTCGTGGAGTATTGAAAATCCACACCTCACAAGGGAATCTAATTTCCAAGAACAATTTAATATCAATTTGTGGTCAGGCATCCTAAACGGACAGCTGATTGGTCCGTTCGAACTACCGGACCGACTGAACAGCGAGGCCTACTTGCAATTTTTACGACGTGATCTCGGCGTCTTATTAGAAGATGTTGACCTATTAACGCGGAGAAATATGATTTTTCAAAACGACGGCGCTCCATGCCACTTTGCTAGAAATGTTAGACGACATTTGTCTGAAACATTTCCAGGCAGATGGATCGGTCGTGGAGGGCCCATTGCGTGGCCGCCACGGTCCCCCGACTTGAACCCCATAAATTTTTCGTCTGGGGATACTACAAGGCATATACGCCAAGGACATTACAAACGTCACAGTGTTAACAACATAATTAAGACAAGCAGAAGAAACAATAAAAAACAACAGAATTGCATTTATAAATTTAAAAGAAAACTTTTTAGTCGTCATTTTGAAAACTTTCTTTAAGCGATCGAATAATAAATACTATGAAAATAACGTTTTGTTTCATTTACTAAGTTATAATAAACGTTCAAAGGTTATTAAGTAGGAACAGTTATTTTTGACATTCAAATAATTCTTTTTAAGCTTTTCTACAATCATTTTTGGTTTATTAATAAATATTTGGAATTTAAAAAAAAAAATTCAGATGTCGAGTTTTATGAAATTTTCACCTTGCTGTCTTTGATGGCCGATTTAAGCCAAAGTAGTTCTTTTTTTTAATTATTATGAAAGCAGAGAGTATAGAGAAGTTTTTAGACATACTTAGAAACCATGAATAAGCCTGTTTAAATTTTAAGTTTAATTTTTATGTAATTAATCACTAACATTAAAATTTTGACATAACACTACTTTTTTCTTAATTTTCACTAAAGTTACGAAGCTGATTATTTTAGACATAAAAGAAGCACTAAAGATGATTTAGTAGCAAAAAGAAAAACATTAAAATATGTTCTACTTTTTTTTATTAAATTTTTTTAGATCGAAATTTTCAAAATGTCAGAAAAAAAAACTCGAAAACTACGAATAATCGCGGAACATACATGGGGTTGATTCAGGTACTTCAAGAGGTGTTCTAACTCTCTTACGCTTGACTCTATTTCTTGGGACACCCTGTATTTATAGACGAATGTAGGGTAGTGTGGGGCTAGTCAAGCATAGAGGCAGGTTGGGCAATAGAAATATCTCGAAAACTATACACCGTACGCGAAAGCATTAAATAGCGGAAGGAAGGGGATAAGGGGAACTTATTTCGCGACCACCAGAGGCGACTCGTCGACCGAGTGAAGTACACGCGCGCATTGTTTATTGTGTGACCAAAAAGTAAAATATTTTATTAAATAAGTAACTTTAATCGAATCACATACTCCTTTTTTCAGGAACCAGACTGAAGGAAGTTATTTGGTGGAGACAACAGAGGATGAGACATATTTTGAAGTCATACAAGGACAAAAGATATGAGATATAAAGTACTTTTTTAAATAATTTAACAGATATAATAAAAAGAAATATACTGTATCGCTCGATCGAAATAGCAATTGGTTGACCAACCACAAGGGCTGCTCCGTGTTACACAAAGAAAAACACGCCTCCTACCATATTTTGGCGTGTTAAAAACAGCCCGCTTAAAATCAAATTTATTGAAAAGGATGACAATGACACTTGCAAGAGAAAATGGAAAAGAAGCTCCATTTTGCGTGGCTGGAACGCGCGCCAGTGATTGTGCTTTTGGAGCGCGAAGTCGATACGCGGCTTTATTTTTTACATGTAGTCTCTTGCCAGAAATTGTCAATAAGATACTTTTTGGTATTGTAAGTCGTATTTGGTATATTAGTAAATGTATCTTTGAGTATAAAAAATTATTCTTCCTTTCTTTTACTTCCTTTGCCATGATGAAACTGAACAAGCGACAACTGCGGCGAAACTGAAAATAGGACCACAGACATCAGATAGGCAAGTAAAAAAACCAAATCGGATGGATGACTATTTGACGTATGTTAAATTATTATTATTTAATTATTTACCTGTCCCCCGCCAGACAAAATATACAAGAGAACGACGAGCCATTAAGTCTGAGTATTTTGAAACGTTCGACATACTATTTGCTGAATTACAAAGGTTTTCAGACAACGATGATCCATTCCATTTTAGGCGGACCCAAGAGCTCACGCCTATGGACCATCAACCACGAACAAATTTCTGTACATGGTACAGAAATCGTGTGTCCAGCTGATCCAAACTTTGCAAGCAATGTGCTATGGACTGACGAGGTCTCTTTCACTAGAAACGGCGTTTAAAACTTGCATAACGACCATGTGTGGGCCCACCAAAATCCTCATGCTGCCAGCCAAAGTAATTTCCAGCATCAGTGGACGATTAATGTGTGGGTAGGCATCCTCGGCGACTGTATTCTAGGACCGTTCATTCTCAATCCCAACTCTCAACGGGCAAGTTTATTTCGATCTTCTTAGTGGCGAAATCGAAAAAGCCCTAGACGATGACACTCACGAAGTATGTGAATGTGATATACCAGCATGACGGAGCACCTGCGCATTTCGAGCACCGCGTCCGCCAGTACTTGGATAATAATATATGTATCCTGGTGAGTGGATTGGCAAAGGTGGACCGGTGGCTTGGCCGGCGCGTTCCCCAGACTTGACGCCACTTGACTTTTTCTTGTGGGGTTACGTAAAAAGAAGTGTTTACGCAGTAGAGTGTAACACCCGTGATGACATGGAGGTCAGAATAAGTGAAGCTTTTGATTCCATAACGCCACAGATGCTGCAAACCACAAGAGCGTCAATGTTACGCAGAACAGCTCTGTGTTTAAAACACGAAGGGAGACATTTTGAAGCTTTTCTGTAAAAATATTGTTATAGGTTTGTGACCATAAATAAAATATTTGGGATAATTACCCACTTAAGTATGTAACAATGAGGACTACGTCAAACAAGAGAGACAGTTCATTATTAACGGGGGAGAATCAATGAACCTTTCAATTAACTTTATTTTGTCAATTTTTAAATACATTATCCAGTTGCTCGTTTGTTCTAGTTTTTACAACAAATTGTTATTCTGCGATGTTCGGGCTGCATTAATGGTACCCGTGTTGTTTTAATCAAGCCAACGGAGCACGAGGAAAGATTTTTCAATACAAAATATTTCCATTCCAGAAATGTACAAATAGTAAGTTTTCTAAACCTTGGTTGTATCTAAACTAAGAAAACATGTTAAATATGTAATATTAAACAATATTACCTCTTTCCAGAATTGTGATAGTGATTTAAATATAACAAATATAGATGCCTCATTTGGTGGAGCTTCTCACGATGCCCACATATGGAGGATGTCTGAACTACATAATGTTTTGCATTACATATAGCCATAGCCACGGAGAGTCCACCTGGTTGCTTGGTAAGTATAAATGATGAATTTTTAGTAACTTTGCAGCCAAAGGCTTGAAATAATAGCTGTTCCATACAAAAATGCACTACCAAGCTGTTTACATATAACTTCAGTTAGTCCCATGGTAGAAGTTGTTCAGAATAATGAGTGGTATTCAGTTGCAAAACACTTAAAAATTCAACTTGTATAGAAGTATTCATTTACATTTAAGTATGATTACCATGAAAATATGTTCATTGAGATTAATTTACAGGTGATTCAGGATACCCGTTAAGGCCATGGCTCTTAACGCCAATTGTGGATGCAGAACCTGGCAGTGCTGATGAGAATTACACCAATGTACATTGTTCCACAAGAACACAGTGGAGCATTGCATTGCTGTACTAAAGGCACGTTGGAGGTGTTTGCTAGCACATAGGGTGTTACATTATGACCACCACACAGTGGCGAGGATAATTAATTAATGCCTGTGCGGTATTGCATAACATCTGCAACAAACAACAAACATTGCCAAGTGCTGATCTTCAACAAGATTAGCAAAATCAGATCACACATCAGCCATTGTAGGATGATGCGGCTTCTTTGATAAAAGGTGAACGGGACTTATTAGCCAGTGGCAGACAGCAAAGAAGTAGCATTGTGCAGATATCGTGGGCTTTTAGAAATGAATAAACCGTTATGTTAATGTAAGTAAGATTAATTTAAATACTAGTAAACAAATAATATAATTCAGTTTATCAATTCATATAATGTCAATTTTAATAATAATGTAGGTTTGATAAAAATTAAATTAAAATTAATTAAATTTGCTGTTGAAAAATTATATTACATTTGTGTTATAATTAGGGGTACGAAAATTTCGTTTTTACGAAATAGATGCGATAAAAGCGAAATCTGCATTTTATTTGCGATAAAAGCGAAATTTGAAAATTTAATACTTCCGCACCTTATTACGTTACGTGCTTTCAAATGTTGATCAGACGCGCTAACAATTATTACAACTCTGTTCAAAACAGACAGAGACGGCATGAGTTGTTGCGTAGTGAGGAGCGAGCGAGTGATTATCGGCGCGTGGGTTGGCGTCCGTCCGTCTTTTGTCTTTCAATCAGTCACTCGCTCATACGCGTATTGTATTGTTGTGTAACTAACGTCAATATGGGCCGCCCGAAAGTAGAATTATCTGAACGAGTAAAAAAGTTCAAAGAGGATGGCTTGTATTTAAGCGATACTAACATCGTAATGTGCAAATACTGCAACGTGCGTTTGGAAGGAGAGAAGTTAGATACTTTGAAGAAGCATACGACTTCTGTTACTCATTTAAGAAAGAAATCTAATCCTGATCCTCAACCAGGGTCCTCTGGAATAAAAAGGCAATCCTCAATAGTTGGTGCTTTTGAAGTGCAAAAGCGTGCCAAAACGGAAAAAGAGGAATTTGTGCTTGATACTGTAAAAATGTGTTTGAAAGCAAACATTCCGTTGAATAAACTAGATCATCCAGCTGTTCGCAGTTACAAGGAAAAATATGTGCCTGGCTCGGGTAACCTGCCTTCTGGAGATAATTTGAGACGTAAGTACGTACCACAGTGCGGTGTTTCGGAGAAAGATGAAGTGAAACAAAAACTAAAGGATCAACCTGTAGTTGTGGTGGCCGACGAAACTTCTGACAAACAAGGCAGATGTGTCTTTGCAGTTTTACTTAAAACTGTGTCTTCAGAACCACAGCAGTCTTGTTTCTTAGCCAGTGTAAATTTTTTAGACACTGCCAATGCTTCCACTTGTTCTCAAGCAATAATTGATACTTTGAAAGAATACGAAATTCAATACTCTCAAGTACATGGTTTGGTGTCTGACTCTGCAAGGTACATGGGTGCATGTTTCAACGTGCTAAAAATACTACTGGGTGACCATACACTGCACTTTCAATGCTGGGCACACAAAGTGAATCTTGTGGGTGACATTTTTATAAAAGAATTTAAGGAACTGAACTCTATTGTGGCCAAGACAAAGTCAGCCTTTTTGCATTCTAGAAAAATGAAAGGTTCCTATTTAAACTTTCTACGACAGCATGCTCCACAATTAACTCGAAAACTTTACCCTACGCCTGTTGTAACCAGATGGAATTCTTGGTTTAAATCTGTGATTTTTTTGAATGAATATATGCAGCAAATTATCGATTTTCTTAATGAATACGAAGACGACAATTCTAGCACTATTTATTTACCTCAAAGAATGTTTTGAAAATGACATTCTATCCAGTAAAATTCAAGTTCAACTTACATTCGTATCAGAATTCTGCCCGAAAATTATGAAACTAATTGACAATTTAGAAGGTTCAAACTATCCGTTTGCACACATTTTGTGGAGTAAATTAGAAGATTTGAAGTCATCTGATCAGCGTCAATGTGAAGGCTCTTTTGGCGAAAAAACAATGAATATTTTCTCAACCGAAAATTCTATCGATCACAGCATGATGTTGAAGACAGCATCTCAAAAGAGCTTGGATAAATTGTTGGTACACATGGGGCCGAATCCAACAAATGAGTGCTACAAGCACATTGGCAGATTATTTTGTCCATCGGAAGCAATTCCAGCACTTAACTTCTATGCGCGGGGCAGTTATCAAGGTTCTGTGGCCCAAAATTTGGAAGCACCAATGTCCCAACAGTCTATGTCTAGATGTATATGAGAAGTTACGACTGCAATCAATACAATGGCCATACATACTTACACAGTCTTATTAATAAAAACTGCTTATTCTTCTCTTACTCCAAAGTTACACCGGGAGTAGTTAATTCTAGATTAGTCACAGAATAGCTACGTGTTAATAACGGTATTAATAAATACGAAGTAGGTTCGAAGTAACAATACAATTCTTACACTGAGATTAAGGTGTATGTTATGGCAACACACATGAAAAGAATGAACAAAATGAACTAAAATGAATGAAATGTCGATTAAAAAGACACTGATAGTTAGCTAAATTTTGAAATTTGACACTTTTAATTGACAATCATAACTATCACAAGCGAACCTTAGTAAATTCTGTATTTCTCTTGTTAAAATCAAAATAGTGGTTTTACAATTTGTGCTATTTTATATAAAATGTTATATTTATACAAAAAGGGTTATTGCGAGGTTTATACAATTTCACATGCCTTATTAATGGTAATATTTCTTCAATTCCTTCTATCATTCTCAAATCGTCAATAAAATAATCTCTATTCATTTTATCCATAATAATTACAAAATCAGACACTAGTAAGTAAGTACTTGAAAGAACATCAAACAAATATGAAAATATATTCAGGTATGTTTAGTATATATATCTCAATAGAAGTTGGAAATACAATACAAATCTATGCTTACTTAAGCGTTAAACCATGTGGGCTCCGCGGAGTAATTTTTACTCCGGGAGTAAATTTTGATTAGTTAACTCCGTCCTTACTCCTAGTTTATTAATATATAAAATATGAGCCCCTCTTTATGGAAGATTTTGCGGAAAGATCTTAGTTTGCGTGCTTACAAAATCCAACTCGTGCATGAATTGAAACCTCGCGATCACCTAGCAAGGCGTATATTCGGTGAATGGGCCCAAAATAAGATTGCCGTCGATCCCGATTTTCATAAGCGAATTTTGTTTAGCGATGAAGCTCACTTTTGGTTGAATGGATATGTCAATAAACAAAACTTCCGTATTCGGAGTATAATAATCCTCAAGTGTATGTTGAGACACCGTTACATCCAGAAAAACTGACTGTGGTGTGCTTTATGGGCTGGTGGAATAATTGGTCCGTACTTCTTTAAAAACGATGCTGGCCAGAACGTTACAGTCAATGGTGACCGCTATAGAGCGATGATTACCGACTTTTTCGTTCAACAATTGACCAACCATGATATGCAGGAGCTGTGGTTTCAACAAGACGGCGCAACAGGTCACACAGCCCGTGCCACAATTGATTTGTTGAAGAAAACGTTTGGTAACCGCATAGTTTCACGTTTCGGACCCGTGAATTGGCCTCCAAGATCTTGCGATTTAACCCCGCTTGACTATTTTCTGTGGAGATATGTGAAGTCGCTAGTCTACGCCGATAAGCCCGAAACGATTGACCACTTGGAGGACAACATTCGGCGCGTTATTGACGATATACGGCCACAAATGTTGGAAAAAGTCATCGAAAATTGGACCTCCAGATTAGACTACGTCAGAGCCAGCCGTGGCGGTCATATGCCAGAAATCACATTTAAATTATAATGCCAGAATAATTTTCTTTTGAATAAAATAAGGACAACATTCCGCGCGTTATTGCCGATATACGGCCACAAATGTTGGAAAAAGTCATCGAAAATTGGACCTCCAGATTAGACTACGTCAGAGCCAGCCGTGGCGGTCATATGCCAGAATATATGTATACTGGGTGTCCCAAAAATACCGTCTCATAGTGACATGGGAGATAGATTAGCCTTATATCTCTCGGATAAAATAAAAATGACCTTAGTAAAAGTTGCTTAGTTTTCGAGATATTTGGATTTTTTTGGTTTTATTCAAAATCTCCATTTTTAGTTAGTTTTTATTTCCGCATTAGTACAAATTCCTTTAATTTATTCATTTTAATTTTTTTTAAGTATCTCGAATAGTTGTTTGATGCATACAAAATAAACTTTTGTCAAATAGTAGTGTATTTTTTAAGAAAAAAATATTTTTGTGTTGCGTTTTAGCTCTCCCAAAATTTCGACCCAAATTTTGACAATCTGCCGTAGAAAAAAAATGTACTAAAGTAATCTGGCAAATTATTTTAAAAATTACTCAATTTATTGCAGATTTAGAAATGGTATAACACTTACATGAAAAATTTACAGAAACTTAGAAATTGCCATTTTTATCATTAAAGTCTAATTCAAGCCGGACTCAACTATGAAGTGAATATTCAATATTCAAACAGTTTAAAAAGGAACAGGTATCATCCGTACCACATACAAAGAGTGCAAACTCTCCTTACGAGTGACTATGCCAGACGGGTACAATTTTGTCAACGAATGTTGGAAAAAAATAGGGAAGATCCCGACTTTTTTCATAAAGTACTGTGGAGTGACGAGTCGCAATGTAGAAGAGATGGTTATTTAAACCTTCATAATATTCATAGCTGGCAGCTAGAAAACCCACACGAGAATAGAGAAGATCGGTCGCAACACATGTTTAAAATAAATTTATGGACCGGAATCTACAACGGTACAATAGTAGGACCAGTGGAGCTGCCTCCAATATTAAATGGTCACACCTATTTGGAATTTTTAGAAAACCAATTGCCAACGCTCCTCGGGGATGTGCCACTGGAATCATTACGAACGATGTGGTTTCAAAACGACGGCTGCCCAGCACATTACGCTCGAGACGTTCGAGCACACCTGGACCGCAGGTTCCCGAGAAGGTGGATTGGGCGACTGGGGCCAATCTTATGGCCACCACGATCCCCTGATCTTAATCCCCTGGATTTTTTTTATTGGGGATGTCTTAAAGACAAAGTTTATGGTAAACCAATACGCAACGAAAGGGAACTACGCGACAGAGTCACCGCAGCGGCTCAAGAAATATCTCAGATAAGTTTGAGAAGATTAAAGAATAATTTTATCAGAAGATGTCGATTGTGCATTCGTGTTGGAGGTCGACAGTTCGAGCATTTACTGTAATAAATCTAAGTTCTAAAGTTTTTTTCTAATTTTATTTACTATCACAGTGCCCCATAACAGCGAAGGAAAGAACGAAATAACAAATTAGGGTTGCAATAGTACATTCAGTTTTACAAGTCTACAGATACAAAAGATAATAAAGGTCGATAGATAATAAGATTGCGATGAAAATTCCTGGTACTTTTTCATCTTCTTTACTACATAAGAGTCTGGCTTGAATCAGACTTTAATGATAAAAATGGCAATTTCTAAGTTTCTGTAAAATTCTTATGTAAGTGTTATACCATTTCTAAATCTGCAATAAATTGAGTAATTTTTAAAATAATTTTCCAGTTTACTTTAGTACATTTTTTTTTCACGGCAGATTGTCAAAATTTTGTTCGAAATTTTGGGAGAGCTAAAACGCAACACAAAAATATTTTTTTCTTAAAAAATACACTACTATTTGACAAAAATTTATTTTGTATGCATCAAACAACTATTCGAGATACTTAAAAAAAATAAAAATGAATAAATTAAAGGAATTTGTACTAATGCGGAAATAAAAACTAACTAAAAATGGAGATTTTGAATAAAACCAAAAAAATCCAAATATCTCGAAAACTAAGCAACTTTTACTAAGGTCATTTTTATTTTATCCGAGAGATATAAGGCTAATCTATCTCCCATGTCACTATGAGACGGTATTTTTGGGACACCCAGTATATGAACTTGTCATAAAATATCTTGGGCTATACCAATTGTATCTGGCTGATTTTGGTATCATTAAAAAGTTTTAATTTTACAGAAGACAATTCCAAATTCAAATTAGGTAAATTTCAGACTTTCATTTGTTTTTCTTATTGTTAAAATGAGTGATTCTTATGAAGAATTTCGATACATTTTAAAATTTTATTACAAAAAAGGTAAAAATGCAACACAAGCCGCGAAAAAAATTTGTGATGTTTATGGACCTAATGCAGTATCTGTGAGAGTAGCGCAAATTTGGTTTAAGCGTTTTCAATCCGGAAAATTTGATATCAAAGATGCACGTCGCTCTGGTCGCCCTGTTACGGACAAAACTGTTGCCATTTTTGAAAAAGTGGAGCAAGATCAGCATATTAGTAGTTACGATGTAGCTGAAGAACTGGGGATTGACCACAAAACGGTTTTGGCGCATTTGAAAAAAGCTGGGTACACAAAAAAGCTCGATATTTGGGTGCCTCATGAGCTCACTGAAAGAAACCTAATGAACCGTGTACTCATTTGTGATTCTTTATTACGACGTAATGAAACCGAACCATTTTTGAAGAAGCTGATAACTGGTGATGAAAAGTGGATCACGTACGACAAGAACGTGCGAAAAAGATCGTGGTCAAAGGCCGGTCAGGCTTCACAGACTGTGGCGAAACCCGGGTTAACTCGCAACAAGGTGATGCTGTGTGTGTGGTGGGATTGGAAGGGCATTATTCATTATGAGCTGTTACCGCCAGGCAGGACCATCAATTCTGAACTGTACTGCGAATAACTGATGAGATTAAAGCAAGAAGTTGAGAGAAAGCGGCCGGAATTAATCAACAGAAGGGGTGTGGTTTTTCACCATGATAACGCTAGACCTCACACATCTTTAGCCACTCAGAAAAAATTACGGGAGTTTGGTTGGGAGGTGTTAATGCATCCGCCGTATAGTCCTGACCTTGCACCTTCAGATTTCCACCTGTTTCGGTCGCTGCAGAATTCCTTAGGCAGTGTCAGGTTGACATCACAAGAGGACTGCCAAAACCACTTGTCGCAGTTTTTTCATCAGAAGCCCCAAAAATTTTATAGCAATGGGATCATGTACCTACCAACAAGATGGCAAAAAGTTATCGAACAAAATGGCACCTATATACTTTAGTCACTTGTAAATAAACTTTATAAAAAAACCATTTGAATTTTTATATAAAATGCGAAGAAACTTTTTCCCCAACCTAATATGTCCGGTACTTGTGGTGTAGTATACGGGTATGCGACCCCGGCTTCCCTAGCTATTACTGTCCTATCCCTTGCCCTCCTGGGCGGTAATATCCTACATTTCCTATTTCCCACTCTAACTTACCAATCTTCCTTTCCACAGCACCTATCCTTCCCTTTCCCTATTCCTACCCTTTCCACCAATCCGTGGAAACGCAATGGATAATTAAAAATAATTTAATTATCCAAAATGGCGGCGATGTGGTTCGCCACCCATCACGTCTCGTTTCTCACGGAGGCGAAAAGCGGACCATGGAGCGACACTTGGCTACGTTGAATGTAAGAGGAGGAATGGATGGTAAGAATGAAAGTGGACGAAGCGAAAGAAGTATGTAAGGATCGTAGCAAGTGGAAAGAAGTGGTCTCTGCCAACCCCTACGGGAAAGAGGCGGTCCTGCCTACCCCTACGGGAAAAAGGCGTGATTATATGTATGTATGTATGTATGCCAGAATAATTTTCTTTTGAATAAAGTTAATTTCATTTCAATAAAAAAAATCTTTATTTTATTCCATTTCAAAGTTCTATACCTTTAAACAAAACACCCTTTACTTCAAGAGCAGTGGTATTGCTGCAAGAGGGGAAGTCACAACGAGCAGTAGCATTACGACTTATGCCCATTTGCACTAAACTTAAGGATCGCCTAAGTTCTTTGCTAACTTGTTTAGGCTGCTCCTAGCAAAAAATACTATTGCACTAACCTTAGGCCATTCCTAAGTCCACTTAGGATATTCTTAACTTTATGAGCCCGATTAGGAAGTGCGTAAGCGTAGGCAACACATAAGTCGGCAGTTTTATCTAGTCTTGTAGATTATTTGTAACTATTGATATAGTTTTATTGATATACTATTGTCAGAGATCTAGCCTTAGATGTATTACAATAAAAAGAGGTATATTTTTTAGCAGATTTTTTATTACAGTGGTTTTAAAAATTCAAAGCTTAAAATACTCAGATCGCAATCACCATTTTTCATAATGAACGACACGCAAGAACTAGAATAACAAGATCACGACCAAACTGCTTCCAAAATTTCGATGAAATCGACTTCTTCAAGTGATATAGGATGTGCAAAAGAATTCTTTCTCTTTATTCGTCGTGGCATCGTGAGAAGTTACTTTCGATAGGATGCACGGGCCTTCGTCGCACAACAATCACACAAAATTTATTTTTTCCGCCGCCGTAAAGTTTGCGGTTTTTACTTTTTCTTTTAACTTATTTTCCATAATAGGAATATCAATAACGATTCCAAATCAATCGTAATGTATAATGTTAATCAACAGTAAACACGTATATATTATATCTGTTTATTCTATGAAACACGCACCGAATTTGACAAAATATGACAAGACAATTGACAGCCTTTTGGTGAATTTACGTTACTAAACAAAATAAACCAAGGTCTTTTGTCACTTTTTAACACACGACAGAATCAATGTAAAGAGAAGGCCAAAATATTTTCTATGGACTACATTACTTAGCCGGTTTATAAAACCATAAACAACCAATCTTCACATTCGTTCAATCATTCACTTAACTAAGCAATGCCTAAGCTACGACCTATATAAGATATATCTGTTAGTGCAAACAATATGTTTAGCTAGGCTGTCCTTATGTTTAAGTCTATCTTAACTAGGACAAGCCTAACTTACGTTTAGTGCAAATGGGTATTAGAGTATCGCGGCGAGCGATCAGAAATGTGTGGGAACGCTATCAGGAGACTGGCAGTGTAGCTAGGAGATCTGGATCAGGCAGAACACGATCCACAACTACTCAAGAGGATCGACACCTGCGTTTGTTTGCCCGTCGAGAGCGCACCGTCACTGCCCGTGCTCTACAAAACCGACTTCGGTAAGCCACTGGTACGCTGGTAAGCGACCAAACGATCCGCATCAGACTGCATGAAGAGGGACAACGATCCAGAATGCGCGTTGTTCGCATTTAACTCACGAGGGCTCATCGTGCAGCTCGTCGGTTCACACGTGAGCGTTTGGACTGGACTATGGACAATTGAAGGACTGTACTCTTTACAGATGAGACAAAAGTTAAGTTTTATAGTGATGACAGACGCGTACGTACGTAAAACGGAGTTGGTAATTTTAAACGAGAGTACTGTAACTGTTGCCAGCTACGTCGAGCGTGTGGTCCGACCTCATATCGTTCCCTTTGCACAAGGTGTAGGCAATAATTTTATTCTAATGCAGGATAATGCTCGTGCGCATACGGCTCGCCTTACCCAGAGGGCTCTATCTGAAGCCAAATATCTCTGTTTTACCATGGCCGGCATTGAGCCCCGACTTCAATCCGATCGAACATTTATGGGACCAGATGAAAAGAAGCCTAAAAGCAAATTATAGTGAAGTGCATAGTGAACAGGAGCTCATTAACGCTTTGTTGTATCTCTTTTTTGTAATCTGAGCCTCTGGTATGTTTGTTTATACGTTTTATTATAGAAGATGAATTGCTCTATCCATTTCAATTTTAAACAAATACAGTTGCAGAATAAAATGAGTCGTGAAAGATGGAGAATAGTGAAAAATCAAACAAAACTAAGATGTATTTTTCTTTAAAAAAACTATGGAAGTCTGTTTGCAGATGAGCTTAAAAACATCTCTATTTTGTCAGCTATCCAAAAAGGTATAACATTATAGGGTAACAATCAAAACCTCACAAAAAAAACTTAGGTAAAAGGCCCTCAGGTAGACAAAAATCCGGTCTTTTGTTAAGTGTCCTTGTTTGAAATGGGATACGTGCGAGCGAGATGTCATACGTTTTGTGTATGTTGGAGCAAGAAAAAAGATAGTTTCGAGTTACTTTGGATGACCAAACAAAAGATTTTAAATGTTTTGCTTAGTCTGCTCATGCGATTCGTCCGTGGTAGATGCGATTCTTGCTCTGTGCCCTCTCTGTTTTTTTCGACTCTGCTTGTATTTCTGGACTGATCCTGTTTATAATTTAACATCGGTTTTTTATAACTAATAAAGTTCCCATAAAACAATCATAGTTGTAGAAAAAAGTATCAATATGGTTCAATCATTCTAGGCCAGGATAGGTATGTTTCAAAGCCAACAAAGTCCATATTGTTTTTGCAACAAAAACTGCAAAGTCCATCCGAGTGTTACAAAGTCAGCAAAGTCCATAATGTTTTTCTGGTTATTGTTTTAGTTCGTACAGATTTTGCATGATTAAGTTTAGTATTTGATTAACTATATTATTTTAAATCAAACTACTATAGTTCCACTAAAACCCACAGGGCCAATAATGCGTAATACTAAAATCATTAATTACGCGCCATGTCATAGAACATGAAGAACATGACATTGCGGTTTTTGTAACTAATAGACTCAAATATTTATAAAACTTATGGGTTGCAGTATTTATGCTTTTTATGTTGGCCTAGGGTGAAGATAGCGATAAAGATATCTCACTGGAGGCTCCACTATACTCTCCTCTCACGTCCCCAGAGCGCCGCGAGAGGCTGTCGCGAATGGTATGCATTGGTTATTTTGTTAGGTTTACGATAGTGATACCCACCCATTGTATGTGTCAACTGGAGAGCGTTAAAGAGATGAACGGAATCGAATAGAATGCAATAGAAGAGGAACGAGTGGGAGAAAGGGTGGCCGAAGGGGAGTCAGGGGTGTGCGAGGACAGAGTGCACGCGGGGGTAGGTATCCTATGGATACCTTTCAAGGTCAAGAACAGAATTTTCAGCCAGAGCGTACTGGTTCGGTTGGGGTTTTCGATTCAGCCTATGACGCTTTTCGTTCCTATTGGAGCGATGAGGTTTAATAGTGGCCGAAACGAACCTTTATGCTTCGAAAATGTCTTCTGGTGCATTCCAGGCTGAATGGTTTCCCACAAATTTGCACGAAATTTTATGCCTCTTTTCGTTCTGGATGATGTTGGGGATCGTCAAAATGCCAACTGTTAATAGTTGTTTTTCTGTCGATCCTCTCTTGAAAACGGAAATTTTCAGACGCATCTTTACACGAAGAAGGTATGAAATGTTAAATAGAGCGTTACATTTTATAGATTCCGGTGACGCAGGTAGACCTCGACTGGAAGTCGGGGATGACGAAGAGGAAATTTTAAATTATTTCCAAAGAGACCCTACGCTGTCTACACGAATGATAGCTCGCCGTATGGGCCGCTCTCAATGGAAGGTGTGGAACACTACACGAAAATAACCTCCATCCTTACCATTACACACCTGTTCAGGCCATAGAAGAAGGATGCAGTTTTGCAGATTTTTACTAAATGCGGACGTTGAAGATAGAAATTACCTTAGAAGAATTTTATGAACTGACAAGTCCAAGTTTGATAAGGACGGTATTACAAATTACCACAACGCTCATTACTGGAGTGTACGTGCCATGGGTAATACATACCTAAAAAGGCAAAAAAGTTCACAGAGAAGATTTAATCTGAATGAATGGATGGGAATAATTAATAACCGTTTGGTTGGACCACATTTCCTACCGCAATACCTCAATGGGGTAGAATATGAAAATTTTCTGAGGAATGTATTTTATGAATTAATGGAAGATATGCCGCTAGAAACGAGGCGAAACATGATATTCATGCATGGTGGCTGTCCTGCGCATTTCAGGCTAGCTGTAAGAAGTTGGCTAGACCAACATTTCCCAGACCGATGGATAGATAGAGGTGGTCCAATACCATGGCCGGCACGTAGCCCTGTCGGGGCTACACCTATGGACTTCTTCGTTTGGGGTCGAATGAAAACTTTAGTTTATTCCACAGACGTCCCTGTACCAAACATTGAAGACCTGCGCAACCGAATTATCAACGCAGCGCAGGAAATTCAAAGGGAACTAACATACTCAAGGGTTGTGAAAATGGGTGTCGTAAGAAGAGCACGAGCTTGTATTAGGAATAATGGTGGGCACTTTGAAAATGAACGGTCAGTTTTTTTTCTTCAATAAACTTATTATTCAGTGTTTGTTGGGAGTTAATAGAAGCCAACGACGGATGTCGTAGATGTCCGCATTTTGAAAACGAATGTCGTTCGACGAACACATGGAAAGAGTGTGGAACTACAAATCACCACACCTCTCTTCATCGTAAACTCACACCAATTTCTCCAACATCAGCACATTTACTTTCATTTATCTTCATCTACCCGCACAACCCCGCCGGCATACGCAAGACAAACCTCATACATTAAAAGAAATAAATATCACGCTTACCACGTGCAAAGGGTACAAGCTTTGCTGCCTGATGACTATGAACCTAGAGTAAGATTTTGCAGAGAGATGCTTAGACGACACAGAGAGGACCCGCAGTAATTCAACAAAGTGTTATGGACTGATGAGTCAAATTTTTGAAGAATGTGAATGTTTAACATCCACAATTTATACTTCCAGAGTGAACCCACATATCATCAAAAATGATCGATTCCAGCATCTGTTTGGTATAAACATGTGGGCTGGAATAATTGACCAGCAGCTTGTGCTACATGAAATGCCACCAAGGCTGAATTGTGCTCTGTATTTGAATTTTTTACAAAATAATTTGAACCAAATATTCAAAGAAGCTGAGATTCCTGAAGAAAGATTGGCAGAAATGTCGCTGCAACAAGACGACGCCTCTTCTGTTACGCTCAAGTAATTCGAGGACATTGGAACGAGTGCTTCCCTAACAGGTGGATTGGTTGAGGCGGACCTATTGCATGGCCACCCCGGTCGCCCGACCTTAATTCAATAGACTTTTTTGTTTGGGGCTATTTCAAAGAAAGATTTTATCAAGGAGAGAACAACACCGAACGAGAACTACGACAAAAGCTCGAGTTTGCTAGGTTACAAATTCTTAATAACAGAGGTGCATTCCGCCGATTGTGTGCGAATTTTACTAGGCGGTGCAGATTGTGCATTTTATTCAGAAGTTCCTACCTTTTCAAATTTTTACATTAAACTTTTAAAGTTCCTACTTTGAACGTTTAATGTAAAAATTTGAATTTTAATAAAATTACTAAGTCATAATTGTTATTTTTGTTTCATGATGGCTTCTGGAATAACAACATAGTATGTATGATCAAAAACCTAAATTTTCCTTAGTATGACAAAACGATCATAAAACCAAAACTAAAGGTCAAACAGTAAAGTGTTGTACCTCAAATGAATCAGCATTAAATCAGCAAGTTTTTTTATACAAGGTCACTTTTCCCTAATACAGTCAGTGACACGTTAGCGTATGGTCTATAACTTCAAAATTAAGCATCTAAGCAAGGCAATGGTGATATTTTTGGATTCAGTGATGAAGTGCATAGCGGTCAGATGCATTTTTTCGACCGTTTCTTCATGTTCCACCGTTTAGGTGCTATAAATAGGTATAGGTCAAAGCAGCAGGCAACATCAATTGTTGAAATCGCAACATGAGCATCCAAGCTAATAATAATATAAAATCCTAGAAAGACACTTAGAACGCCTAGAACAAACATACTTCTTGTAGAATCATCTGCTTATCGTTGAAATGCAGCGCTCACCTGCATCTCGTAGGCCATAGTATGTGTTTAATAGGTATGTTTTGAACTAGTTTTCACGATGAGTGTCCAAGATTCCTATTATGGACTGGTGAGCTCAAACAATGCAGTCAGTTTACTTAAACGTTAGTTAAACGTTCTTAACGATGTACCAAATTGGTAGCGTGAATTTTCATCGTAGGTACCACGAAGTATAAATACCAGGAGTCCGAACGGTATAGGCATTTCCATAGTATTTATGTACACAATAATAGGACCAGGTCTTAGTTCTCTTTTCTGCCTCTAGGTGTGCGAGAATTTGTTACGTACCGAGTGTTGCCAATACTATTATTTATTACAGTTATTTTTAAATGACCGTTAGACAATTACCGTATTCTACAGTATCTATACTTCGTGTTGAAAAACTAGATAATTTACGGCCGTAGCCCATTATCCCAAAGCCGTAAGTAGCTTCTACGGCTTTTATCAAATAATGATTTAGTCACAATGTCGTACTCACCCCGTCAGCACAATTTTACAGCAGCATACTCTACCCAGTCAACCAATAAATAATTTAAAAAAATAAAAGTGACTGCGGAAAATTTGAACCATCTAACATTATGTACGAAAAAATGAAAAATAAACAAAAATATGAGCTAAACAAAAAGGAAGAAGAATCTGTTGAAACTATTAGAGATTTATTCAATTGAATTGTGTTAAATTTTAACATACCTAGTTTTAACTAGTTAAAATAGTTATAAGATATAAAGATTATTACGTCAATTACGTCAATTTTTGTTTGAGAATTTAAGATTGAAATCAATCTGCGATTATAGATGCGTTATTAATTTCGGGCGTAAGATGACACGGCAACACTGCGTACCAATGCTATTTAAAATTATTTATTAATTTACTAAATTATTTTTACTAAAACATTAATAAAAAGAAATGGGATAGTGTTGTGCTGTTCATGGTCATGGTCAATCTTATTTAACACAAAATGTAATGATGTTGTAAGTAAAATCAAAACACGGCAGAACGTGACAGTTTATGAATTAGGTTTCTTAAATCCTACATATCCGGGCATCGGATATAGCTTTATAAACATAAAGGGTAAACTCTTTAGTTCAAAATCTAGATTCGAACCCATTAAGGAATATCAAGTGGTAGGCTCTGAGAAACCTCTTATCTAATACTTAGCCAAGAACAATAGATATGAGACAATAGCTGTCGATAATTGTACATGGTTTAGTATATCAAATGGATCAACAATGTGTAGATGGTATAATGGATTTTTAGTTACTAAGGATCAGGTTATCCCTCCATATTCAACTAGAGAGGAGTTGAACTTAGAGTTAGACTTGTATTCTGAAATAAAGCCAAATTTTGATAAACATATAGTTATACCTGATATAGACAATGATACCATCCATACCTCAGACCAGGTTATAGATCCGGATTATCAAAATCCCGATATCATCGGCTCTATTGAGTCATGGGTATTAAAATGGTTTCATTATATAGGATTAATAGCCTCAGCAGCCTTAATTCTTCTCCTCTTGTACTGCTGCAGATCATGTATATTCTATTGTATCAAAGGTTGTTGCACCTGCTGTTGTACCAGAACTCAACAGGACATTCCAATTGCTTATTATAATAAGAAATCGGGTTCGGTAAATATCAAGAAGAAGATACAACAAGGACCTTCTGACTTTAACTTTTAAAGATTAACCAATACCTGTGTTAGGTAAAGTTCTTTTAAAGACATTGTTGTGCTATTTATTACTTATATATAGAGTTTATTTAGAAGTAAGATCAATTACATAATCATGGTTGTGTTCACGAAGTATAGATACCAGCTGGAGTCCGAACGGTATAGGCTTTTCCGTAGTAATTATGTACACTATAATTGGACCAGATCTTAGTTCTCTTTTCTGTCACTAGCTGTGCGAGAATTTGTTACGTACAGAGTGTTGCCAATACTATTATACCGAGTGTTGCCAATACTATTATTTTTTACAATTATTTTTAAATTACCGTTAGGCAATTACCGTGTTCTACGGTATCTATACTTCGAGAACAGTTTCTAAGAATTTCCTAAAATATTTATATAATTAGATTTAAATCCACGTTTCTCATAATATTTTCTTCCAGAGCTGTCAATAGCAACATCTAAACTTCCCGCGTAATTTCAAACGAGTGCTTGTCGAACTGTCGCGCGCTCTACCGGCAAAAATCTGTCCCTGTAATTGAGACCATTATTTTAACATTACGTTTGGACTCCTGGTATCTCTACTTCGTGGTAGGTACGATATGATCTATGGTGACGATGTGAACACGTGGTTGACTCCCGGGGCCCCAGTATGAGAGCGCAGGATGAATTAATCATATTTTTCCATAACAATTGAAAGTTTGACCGACGTGGTCCATGAATATTTTATTATTCGATTGTTTATTTTACAGATGATTTGATTATCGCGCCAATCCTCCATTCAGCGTTAACGAATATATGCTTTTCAACACTGCATATGGACAGTTTCTCGCGTCTATCCGAACCCGGGACTTGACGTTCCTGAACGGGAAGGCATGCTCGTCCGCTACAGCTTCGATGCAACGAGGCCGGAAGAAGATCGCCTTCTGATCAATTGGGACTGGCTCATGCCTCTATTTTGGGGGCCGACGCCGGGTAAGAGAGATTTTGTGAGGCTGCCCGCGATACTAGACTTCGTGGAGAAGAAGATTCGCTTCCAGAAGTGCAAGGCGGTCACCGGCGACACCTGCTCGTGCGGCAAGAATCCCAATGAGGTGGTATCAACTGGACGTGAGTGCAAGAACCAACTCCAGTGGCATTATTTTTGTACCGCGCACGTCTCTGCGTGGTTGACTCATTATATGATACCGGCGATTCTTCTTAAAGAATCCAAAGAGATGTTTAGTGCGAACATCTCAAAGCTGCATCAAAACAATCCACATATCTTGGAATATTATTCCACGGGTTAACGCAAGGACACCCAAGTGTTGCTTGACTCGGCCCGCAACACCAGTGGTCGCGGCTATGGTGCAGCTGAATCTAAGTAGTGTTGATAGAGCTGAAGAGTGCAGCATGTACTGTTCCTTAGATTAAAATTATATAGTAAGGTATTGTGAGACTGTTCCCTCTCACGTTCACGTCTTACTTCAAGTTTAAATTTAGTTCCTCTCATGACAACTCTATGTTAGATGCAATCAAGTCAAGCTTGGACGGCGGTAAAGGTGACGGCTAGGTAACGTGCTACTAGCCGCTGCATAGTGCGTCACTTCGCTTACACTTGTGTTGCAAGGCGTGATGATTACAGTTATTTGCACATGAGATGCAAAGCTCCGTTATCACAAACCATGCTTAGGAATAATATGCTTATCATACGCCTTGAATAAGGTCTGAGTGTGCATTTGCTTCTGAACACGTGTACCTGCGACGTTTGATGCATCCATAAGCCGCAAACAAAGAATGGGGGCAATTAGCGTTCTAAGTGTAACTTTATATGGGCATAGATTGTCCGAAATACACCACATGGCGCACTTTCGTTTAAATATATACCAAACGATGTGCCATTACTCAGAAAATAGGTAGTCTGAGACGACAACACTATAGTTCTCAAAATATTATTATTGGCTGCCGTACGAAAATAAGTAGATCTAAGCGTATTACGATAACAAACGGCCAATTATTATATTTATATAATAGTTTTTTTCAATCAACTCAAATTGTAAAAAGCATACAACACATTATTATTAATCTTTATTTCATTCAATAAGCATTACTTAATCCATAAATTTATTATGATGTATGTTTTTCAGTATTGGGTCGATTATAAAGCAAAACTAAAAAAAGAGTGGCAGCCTTGCGATTGTCCCAACGCAGGACTGGCGGAGGTCCATCAACGGAGCAACTTCTATCCAAGATTGAAAATGAGTTCCTCCAGATATCGGGGGATGATTACGGACAGGGGTTGAGTGGTGTACAAGTGGAACCATTTCCGGTGAGAGCCAATTACAGACACATTTTGTACAGAACAACAATGCATTACATTTTCAGAGGAACGTGGTCTTGTGCCTACAGAAAAATTGTGTTCACGTCACAGGACTCCAATGACTTTAGCACCAAATCTTGGAGGGTCATTGGGATGGGGATTGGGTGTTTAGATGTAGAAAGGGATCCTGCAGGAGCAAGACTATAAGTCCGAGCTAAAAATACATTCTTTGAAAATGTGAAACTGCCATTTGTGTTGGTGTTCCAACTTATGCATTTGCAAAAAAATGTACATATGAAGATGCGCAAGTCTAAACATCACGGAGATTTCATGATACAGTTTTATCAATAAGTACAGTATGTGACTGGTATAATTTGTGCCGGGAGGCCATTGTTATCTATGAGCTGGAACATCAGGTGCACCTAAACAAAATCGGCGGTCAAATAAAATAGTTCAAATTGATGAATCAAAGTTTGGGAAAAGAAAATATAATTGAGGCCGCCATATAGAAGTATTTCTGTGGGTATTGGGTATGATAGAAGATGGTAGCGGTGACCTAAGACTTGGGGTGTGTCCCAATAATAAGAAGATCTGAAGTACTGGTGCCACTGATAAAAAATATGTTCACGAAGGCTCTATAATTCATACCGATTTTTGGAGAGCATACGTGGGTAACACTGAAAATGTTTAGAACAGGCCAGTTAGAAACATTGCTAATGAAAACGTTTTTTGAATTTCAATTTTAGAACTCTTTGGTAACCTAATGTAGTATATTGCATTCATTTGTCATTTGTTTTTGTGAATTGGCGGCAAATCTAACTCTTGTTACACGTGAAAATGAACCTAACGCGTGAAAATTTTCGATCAATGATTTATTATGACTTTCGTTGTGGGCTTACTCAACAACAAAGCCATGATAGGCTGCGATTAGCCTTTCTTAATGAAGCCTCATCTCGTGCCACTATTTACAATTGGTTTAACGAGTTTAAGCGTGGCTCAATGATGA
Organism: Glaucopsyche alexis; assembly: GCA_905404095.1. Taxonomy (NCBI): domain Eukaryota; kingdom Metazoa; phylum Arthropoda; class Insecta; order Lepidoptera; family Lycaenidae; genus Glaucopsyche; species Glaucopsyche alexis. The sequence goes on from FR990044.1 coordinate 23,751,807, forward strand.
TCCGCGTGAGGGACGTCCTTTAACAGCGACTACTGAAGATAACATCAGTGCTGTGCGACGCATGATGGAGGAAGATAAGAGTGACCCATAGACGTTATATTATAGAAGAGGCATATTGAGGCAAAAAGTGTCTGTAAATTGGCCCCATTGGCCATACAGGGTTACCTTTCTCTACACAACATGTCAGCATATTCCTCGTTCGTATAGGTCGCCATTTTCAACAGTTCCAAATCAGAAGCACAAAACTAAGTCCACAAAGCAAGCACAGGTAGTCACGAAGAAGAAACAGGATCAGTCCAGAAATACAAGCCGAGTCGAAAAAAACAGAGAGAGCACAGAGCAAGAATCGCATCTACCGCGGACGAATCGCATGAGCAGACTAAGCAAAACACTTAAAATCTTTTGTTTGGTCATCCAAAGTACCTAAGTAGGTAAAAGGCCCCCAGGTAGCAAAAAATCCAGTCTTTTGTTAAGTGTCCTTGTTTGAAATGGGATACGTGCGAGCGAGATGTCATACGTTTTGTGTATGTGGGAGCAAGAAAAAAAATTAGTTTTGAGTTACTTTGGAAAAAGCTATTTTTTGTGAGGTTTTGTGTTACCCTATAATGTTAAATCTTTTTGGATAGCTGACAAAATGGAGATGATTTTAAGCTCATCTGCAAACAGACTTCCATAGATTTTATTAAAAGTAAAACACATCTTAGGTTTTTTTTGTTTGATTTTTCACTATTCTCCATTTTTCACGACTCATTTTATTCTGCAACTGTATTTTTTTTTTAATTGAAATAGATAGAGCAATTCATCTTCTAAAATAAAACGTATAAACAAACATACCAGAGGCTCAGATTACAAAAAAGAGATACAACAAAAGGCAAAAAACTGACTTTTTATGAAAAATACTTAAAATTAGATTATCTTGAAAACCATTGGATTTAGGATAGGGTGTTTCAGTCAGAAATTATGTAAACTATAGCTCCATAAAGGATCTAGGTCGACTTACGAGGTAACCCTGTATTGCTACGAACCCGAAAAAAAAAGACAATCAGCTCAGTGGGTGTTTCTAAAGAAAGGAAAAAAACTAAGGTAAAGAAAGGAAGAAGTCAAGGAAAAAAGATGATTGCCTCATTCTTTGGTCGGAAAGGTCATTTCGCGCCAGTTGTGCTAGAAGATGGAAGGACAGTTACTGCAGACTGGTATGTCAATCACTGTTTGCCTGTTGTCTTAAAAAAATTCGACAGCAGTGCCCTCGAAGCAGGATCCTCCTTCACCAGACAATGCTTCAGCGCACTCCGCAAAACGGACTGTTGATATTTGACTATGGCAGGTGTCGAGATAATGAATCATCCGCCATACAGTCCTGACCTGGCGCCCTGCGACTTTCATTTATTACCAAGAACTAAAGATAAAATTCGAGGTATTCGCTTTACGAGCCTTGAAGATGCAGTGAAAGCGTACGAAAATGCCATAGAAGAGACCCCTAAGGGAGAATTGGCCCACTGCTTTTCTCAGTGGTTCTACGAATGCGACGATGTGTAAAGAGGAACGGAGATTAATTCGAAAAACAATAAAAGTATTGGCAACTTTCTACATTAAGCCGTTTTTCATTTTCTAAACATTTTCAGTGTTAACTAGGTATCATCAATAGTAGTATCGCGAGTTCACAGGGTCGGAAATATTTACATTTCCACCAATGCTGATGACAATTTACAAGCAACTTACATTATAAAAATTGAGATATTTAATTTGAGTACAAAAAGCAAAAATTCCAACTTAGGTACGTACACTCATATGTACAAGTGGTGTGTGATGGATCAGTTTAATATTTTTAACCGACTTCCAAAAAAGGAGGCTTATACGTTCGGCTGTATGTATTTTTTTTTAAAGAATTATACACATACTGTTAATAATGGCAAATAGAAAGTGAGTAAATACCCACAAACAAATAAAATGCTTGAAGTTGCTTTAATATTATATTGAAAACATCAAAGCAAAAGTTACAGACGCTTAACCTCTTGTTTGTTGAAACACCGGTTCCCGGTATAAACACATGTTCGCCGCAACTGTTGACATACCGGGAGCCGGTATGGGTAAGTGTGTTCTGTTATTCGCTCTAAAGAACGTCATTGTATATCACCCTATCCTTTCTAACACGTTACAAATGCATAAAGAAGAAACAGGCCGACTAGTGACACCAAAACTCGCGCAGCTTTAGTGAAAAAAATTTAAACATGAGTCATTCAAAACTCCGCCATCGCTTAAGTGACTACTTATTTGTTGTGTTGGTGAAAACTTGTTTTTATCATAAAGTGATTCGCTGAATATTAAAAGAAACGATGGAAGGGTAAGTAATTATACTAATTATATAATAGTTCTGTTAATTTTCACTAAAAATCGGTCTGTAACTATCAGCATGTTCAATGTCGAACGCGTGATGACGATTTTATTGTCGTCATATTTCAACCAGAAATGGATAAAAAGGCAAGTTGATGTTAGATCTAAAACGTAAAACTAATTAGTTTTGATATATTTCATAGGTAGCATTATATTTCTTTAAAAAACATGAAAATATATGTAATGAAATATGGGAGTATAGGTCGCGCAACGAATTAAGATCTTTCGACAAAAGTAGAGGGGGTATGCGCAGAAGTCAGTTTTGGGTGTATTTGGCGGTAGCGGGCTCGGGCGGGGAGGTGTGGATGCGCCGAACGCATGCCGAACGTGGCTGCCGACACGCTATTGGTACGTTAGTAATATATATTCCTTGCTATTGGTCACATGCGCGAACGATCCCCTCCACTTTCACTGAGCGCTCATAAACCGTTGCGCGACCTATACGTAGTATCATACCGGGAGCCGGTTACGTCAACAGCATACGTATGACTACAGATGGGCAAAGCACCGGGTTTAAACCCGGTGATTTGGTAAAAACCCAATAAACACCCATAAACTCCCATAATCACCCAAAAAAATAGGTTTTTACGTATTTTTTTGAAAATATGTAAGTAATACCAGTAAATTATTTTTATAAATTGTATTGATGAATTCTACAATATTAAATAAAACGTTAACTAATAATATTTCAGGAAATTTTAAAAATCTATATATAATAAAATGAAAGTAATTAATTTTCAGTGTTTTCATGTTGCAGTTGATCAACATGTTGGCCTTTTGCTTCCCGTAGATACTTTAAAATTTCTTCATAACACCTCGTTCGCACACATGGCCGTATATATTTAAATTCTTGAGCCACTAACAGTCCGAAATACTCATTTCTTTTATCCTCTTCTCCATAAATTAAGCATTTAGAACAGTTTGTTTCTTCTTTCAGTAAATTTTCTTTTACTTTATCCTCGTTTTTTTTCTTTGTTGCGACGACGCTGGGTAAATCATCTGGACACTGGGTCTCACTATCGCCAAATATATTTGGAGATCGGCTTCGGCTACGGCTTGGCAGACATTTTTTTCTTTCTACAATTTTAAATTAAATTTATTAGAATAAATGCTTCGAACTCACGCGATCTAAGTACCTTTTGTGTTTATTATACCTTACCTACCTAGGTATAAAAAGAGTACTTACGTAGATTTTCTTTTAATAACTGTTTTATACGAAGATCTTGATCTCTCAAATTAGCATCCATTTTACTTCCAGTGATTATCAACTAAATTAATAATCCACAAAGTATTAAATAACGTTTTTATGAAATATTTAGCACAAAAACAATACCCTTTAAATATCGATCGTCAGTAACTGTGGCTGACTTACCTATATTCTAGCAAGCAGGACTGCCAGATGTGAAGGGGAAATCCCCAATAAATTGTTGCATGTGACTGATGATGTGAGCATGTTCGTTTCATAATAAAAATGTTGCCAGGTAACCAAAAAGTCGTATGTTTTTGTGCGAATTACGATCATAATCTTTACGATCGTACATTAAAAAATAGACAAATAATAGTATGAGTACGATTTAAATCGTATATCTGTCAACCCTGCTAGCAAGACAGCGACAAAATCACGTTGCATAACAATGTAGCCCAAGCTTATATCTTATGAAATATACGGAAGAGATACGGACTTAGAAAAAACAGAAATGTTGTTCTTTGTGGAAGTCATTGATGAAATTCTATGTATTTTAGCCCGCAAACTTTCTTCAAACAAAAACAGCGCCATCTAGTATCGAGTTCTGTAATTATCTCTTTGTTTATGGATTTGAAGTAAGACCGCCACGCATGCAATACATTATGACTGGGGATTCCCCTATTCGTCGACGCTGAATATGAGGCGACGACAATCACTGTCAAACGTGTTCACTATTACTCTGACTCTGATAACGTGACTTCCTGGTAACGTGTTAGGTAGGAAAAGCAGTAAAAAAGTGCATATTAAGGGAGCAGATTTGAAATAATATTTATACTTAACAAGAAATAATTAAAGGTAAGTGGATTTTTGAATGATACAATTATATCATGATCACTTAACAATTTTAACTTAAAATTAGATGTATTATTACAAGCTTTTATTTAGCTTGCGTTATGTAAATAAAAGTATGTAGGTATGTTCGTATGTTGATGCAATTATCCTCAATCCTCAACCGACTGGGATAAAATTTTCCATACACGTTTATTTTGGATGATAGTGCATAGTTAGCTGAGAGTCGTCATTGGATAATAATGGTGGATAGCCTAAGATGTGTACTAGATATTTATTTTTAACATAATATGCGTAAGTACCTAATCGAATTAAAGAAGTTGCTGAGAAAAATACAGAACAATACGATAATAAACTAGCGTCTGCGTTTAATCCTCCGAGGAGATGTAATTTTACAAAGGTTTTTTGTATTTATTTTAATTTTTTTTAATAAATTTATTGTAAATAACAAGAAATAATCATTGTAAAAAAATAGGCACTCTATTGTTGAATTTTCGTCAGACCAACTAATCATCGTTCATTTTTTTAGGTTCAATGGGGAGACCTAAAGATTTACGCATATGGGAGCACTACCGTACTTTACCAAACAAGTCTGTTTCTTGCAAGCTTTGTAATAAGGTCTACAAATTCAGTAATGCTGCCAAAATGCTTCAACATCTTATCACTTGTCCAAAATCTCCAGAAACATTAAAAGACTCTATGAAACTTATAAAAGATAGCTCGTCCAAAACCAAAATGTCTGGACTGTCAGAGATAGAGACAAATGATTCTTTTATAAGCCCCTCGTCGTCTGCTAACACTACAATAAATGCTGAGTTTCAAGACACCGATGATCATATAAAAACAGAATTAGCGAGAGCTATATTTGTAACAGGGACGCCACTATCGATGGTGCAACATCCTTTATGGATACAATTTTTCGAAAAATTGCAACCAAAATTTAAAATACCTTCACGTAAAGCTTTAGCGACAAAATACTTAGATAAAATATATAGAGAAATGCGTTTTGAGTTAAATGAGGAACTAAATGCTTGTAGTTACTTACACCTTCAGTGCGATGGCTGGTCTAATTTAAGAAATGAAGGAATAATAAACTTTCTTATATCAAAACCTCAACCTGCATACGTTAAAAGTTTGAATACAGAAAGTAATCCTCACACTAGTGAATACCTTAGCCAAGAAGTTGAAAAAGTAATGAAAGTATATGGAGCAAATAAGTTTCTTGTACTTATTGGCGATAACGCTAGAAATATACAAAAGGCATTCGAATTAACAAAACTCAAATATCCACATGTTGTTCCTCTCGGTTGCTGTGCACATATCCTTAACTTGTTGTGCCAAGATATTGTAAAGATACAAGAAGTAACTGTGTTTATTATGCAAGCCATAAATCTAATAAAAACTGTTAAAAGGAGTCAACGATTAAGTTCCTTGTTGATAAAATCAAGGCAGGGTGAAGATTCTACACAAACACTAAAATTGCCTTGTGCTACAAGATGGGGAAGTCATGTTACTTCGTTAAAAAGTTTGAAAGCAAATAAGATAGCTTTGCAAATATTAACAGTTAGAGAAGATGTGGTAATTTCAAGAGATATTAAAGATTTAATTCTAAGTGATGATTTCTGGACGAAGACAGGGGAATGTATAAGTATTTTGGAACCAGTCACTGAAAGCATATTTTACTTAGAGAGCGACCAGAATCGTTTGCATCGCACATACATTACATTTAGAGATGTACAAGCTAAGATACGTTTTGCATTAAATGAGATTTCGACATTGAGCGAAGAAAGCAAACAGCAGATTCTAACATCAGTATCTTCAAGATGCAATATGGCAATGAGGCCAATACATTTTGCAGCATATATTCTAGACCCCAGGACTCTAGGAGTCGAACTTACTCAAGAGGAAGAACTTAAGGGTATGGAGTTTATCTACAATTTAAGCCAACACTTAAGTTTGTCAAATGTAATGGCAGATTTGGCGTGTTATAAAGCTAAAGAAAACTTTTGGGCCAGAGGATTTGTATGGAGCTCATTAGATAGCATTGAGCCCCTAATATGGTGGAAAGGTATTTGTGGTTCCACTGAGTTAAGCAAAGTAGCGATTCGTATTCTATCAGCTCCCTGTACTTCGGCAGCCACTGAGCGTTCCTTTAGTATCCAAGGCTACATACATAATAACAAAAGAAATCGACTTACAACTGAAAGAACTGAAAAAATTTCATTCATTTGTTATAACTGGAATCTTAAACATAAAGCTGAATGCGAGGACATTCAGTTTAATGAAGAAAATACCTTAGAAGCTTTCATTGAGCAAGTAAATGAACATAACAGTTTAGACGAAATAGAGCCTATCGAACCTATACAATTCATCGCTTGTAATAACTCTGAATCTGACAGTGATTGACTGTAGTTTTACATTTTACTTTCATCTCTTTCTTAATAAACTCAAAATCAAATTAAAAGTTTTTTATTCTGTAGGCTGCATAATAATATTGTCTATGTCCAGTATAGTGGACGTCTTGCGGCTGAGATGACGATGATGAAGTACAAAATCATAAACACCCAAAAATTTGGGTCTTTATGGGGTTTAAACCCAATAAACCCAAAACACCCGGTTTTTACCCACCAGACTTTAAACCCACCCAGGTGGATTGCCCATCTCTACGTATGACAGCCATGTTTTTGTGTTTCTGGGATGCTACCTAAGTATGGATATGCCTCAGGAATATTTTTGTATGCATTAAAATTTTAATTTATTTTCTATTTTCGCACTTTTTTCGTTATCGGTTTTTATTTTGGTTTTTGTATTGAGCTAATTTTGTTTTTGATGAATTGTGCAGTCATGTTATTTGTTACTAAAGTTTTATTTTATGGGAAAAAAATATTTACAATAACACTGCTCTTTTTGTTTTCACAGAAATAATGACTCTTCTGGAAAGGGCGAGGAGGTTCCAGCTTCGAGGCGGTGCTAAGTGCTTGTAAGTTCAAAAATGAGCAAAATTATATTTTTAGTTATTGCGATACCGGTACTGATTTTCTTATTTTCTAAGGATTCCACCAGTCAGGGCTTCATCTTCATCATCAGCCGTCAGGGCTCGTCCTTTGAGGGACGAGGACATTGCCCAAATCCTGAATAATTATGGTAAGTAAATATTTAAAAATTATGGGCATCGTCTGTTTACATAGGTAAAACAGACTACAGTATATTATTATTTACACAGGCAGTGAAGAGGATGCTGACAGCGATGATGAAGATGAAGATTTAGTTCAGCCAGTGCAGATGCCTAGGAGGGCTGAAAGACTTTTTATGTCTGAGGAAGAGACTGAGGTGCCACCGATTAAAGCAGCCATAGGTTTTGAGTGGCCACCTCAACTTTCCTCCGGCCTGCAGCCCCAACCTAGCGCCCAGCCAGAGCCCGAACCCAACGCCGAGCCCGAACCCAGCGCCGACCTCGAAGCCACCGCCGAACCATACAATAAATTTGATTTTAGGTGGAGAGGGTTTCCAGAATCTCAAATTCCTCCTGAATTGAGAAAGGAACCTTTCTCCGAGATTAATTGTGGTCCCACAGTTCCATTGACGAGCCCATATGAGGCATTTACTACTATACGGGATCGCCAAATAATGAAGCACATTTCAGTGGAGACAAATAGATATGCTCAGCAAGAGGTAGGTAGGTTAGGTTAGTTAGTTATTAATTTCAAGTGGTTTATGATTTTGTTTGCAGCCTTGGAACAGGTCGGGTTTCTGGGCAACAGCTTGATATTCTATGGGAACACCAACACACTCATAGGGATATCGCTGTTGCCTATAATAGATCCTTCCAAGCTAAGGAGTACTCCAAAAGAAAGTGGCAAGAGATAGTCTATACATTAAATGCGCAAGGCGAAGGCGCTCATAAAGATTGGAAAAGCTAGTCCAAAGTAAACTAAATACAACACATTATTATTTATCTTTATTTCATTCAATAAACATTACTTAAAGGACATCATTCATTTTGGACCAAAAAATGAAAGTGCCGGCCAGAAAAAAAAACTACGATATTCGGATAGAATACACAATTTCTATCATTTTTTACTATGACGTCCAATCTGTGCGCACAACGGTTACGTCGTAATAACATAAAAAATAAAATATTTTTTTATTAATTCTTTGTTGTTAAAAAAAGATTGGAGTGACATTATAATATAAAAAAATATTATATTAAAACTTATTTAGGTTCATAATCGCAAAATACTCAAGGTCAAAACCTAGTGGTCAAAATATAAAATCGTACTATTTAACACATTCATATTTATTCTTTATAATAAAGAATGTTGTCTGTTTAGAGTCAAACATTACAGGTTACTTTCTCTCAAAACTTCAAATGGAATTCCGAGAACTAATGAAAAGGGTTAAGGGACGGCTACCTGGGTGCGTGAGCGCATTGTTATTGGTTGCCGACCGCCCGCCCGCGCTACGCCAGCGGCCAGCCAGCGGCCAGCCAGTCAGTTATCCATGCAACTTTGGTTACATCGGACGGCTATCGTGACAATAATCTCTTGTTCTTAGAGCGATATAATATCAAGTGTATTTAGCGAAGCTTAATATCTGACATTATGAACGTACAATTGTGTATTTCGTGTCGTGTGCCTATTGGTGATCGCCGAAGTTATAGTTGGACATCCCGTGAATCACAACACATCGAAATCGCACAGTTTGTTATTGAAGATCTACTGGGTCATCAGGTGAGGATTATATTATCGCTATAACGAACGAATATGCCTAAGATATTTACTACGAACAAACATCATAACTCTTATGTACATAATGTTATAACATAAGCCGCATTTGCTGCTGTGTTTTTTAACAAACACAAGTTTTCAAATAAAGAGGGCCCCCCGCCCTCCGCAGATATATTATTTTTTTTATTTAATGATATATTACTAAGCTAATAAACTTTTTTTTTTTCAGAATGAACCTACAGATGTTATATGCCGACCTTGTTGGCAAAGGGCCGAGCGGCAATATCTCCGACGTCAACGTGAAGTGCAGGAAGAACCTGACAACGAAGAACCTGATGTTGCAGACGAAGAAGTTGACGCTGTGCCTCATTCTACAGTTTTACCTGGATTTGTACGAACTAGTAATACGGCAAACTCTTGTGTATTTCAACACTGTGTAGACTCAACAAGACACAGAATACCAGAAAACATTATTCTACGTGTTCTTTGCCGATACAGTGTATTCATATCAGAAAACAGTCGTGTTTGCAGCGAACACCTCGAGCAAAATGAATGGCATTTACTTGCTATGCAAGACAATTTAATTCAAGATTTTAATTCTGCACAGATCGTTAGTGCGCTAAGGTTGTTAATAAACCACATTAAAACAGAAGTTTTAGATTTTGAGCATTACGAATTGATCAATAACAAAGAGTTCCACGATTGGACTGGTCTTACTGCTGAACAATTCTCTGATTTATTGGCCAACACTCCGAGCTTAAATCAAAAAAGAAACAAAAAAACAATTTTAGCAGCTTTACTTGCAAAGATCCGAACTGGAGACTCAAATGCTACGCTCGCAACGATATTTAAAACGAGCGAATCCACATTCGGGCGAATGCTTGAGACTGGCCGAGAAGCACTTTTGCGAGACTTTGTTCCAATGCATTTGGGGTTTGACCATATGACTCGGGAAGATGTCACACGTAGGAATCTTCTTATCCCAGAGTCTTTTTGGAAATATTGAAAGTCCTCCCGAAGAAAGAAAAGCTATTACAATTGTGGACGGCACATACATCTACATCCAAAAAAGCTCAAACTACTTTTTTCAACGAAAATCTTATAGTAGTCACAAGTTCCGGAACTTAGTAAAACCATTTTTATTTGTCTGCTGCGACGGTCACATAATAGAAGTTTCAGGTCCACACGCTGCTACTTCTTCAGATGCGCAGATAATGCAGAATATTGCTGAAAATGAAAGTGATCATGGCGATGGATTATTCCAATGGTTCTACCAAAGCGGGGACGTATTTATTTTGGACCGTGGGTTCAGAGATGCAGTTCCCATTCTTGAAGGAAATGGTTACACTGTGAAAATGCCGGAGACAAAGCATCCTGGAGCGACACAACTAACCACGGAACAAGCAAACAAGTCACGCCTTGTTACTATTTGCCGTTGGGTTGTGGAAGTAGTAAATGGCCGATTTAAACGAGATTTCCGCCTGTTGAGAAACGTTCATATTAATATAACATTGCACTATATGTTTGAATATTTTAGAATCGCAGCAGCATTAATAAATGCTTATCACGTGTTGATAGTAGATAATGTCCATGCTTCTGTTTTTTTACAAATAATCCGGGAAAGGATAAACATGCCCAATACACTGGCAGATCTTGTCGCCAGACGTAACTTGAACAGAATGAGAGCACAGTTCCAGCCCATGTCTGCAGATATGGCTGAGTTTAATGACTTTCCTACGCTGACCGAAGAAGAATTAATATGATTTAGCCTCGGTATATATCAGCTGAGACAAGCGAGAAGTTACTATGGAGAGCATGTTCAACCAGATGGAGTTTTTAGCATTGAGCTAAGTGGTGGAATTCCTCTAGAGCTTGTAAGGGAATTGGAGGGAGAGGACTTGTGGTTGATTCGAGGGCGAATACACATCCGATCTAAAACATACTATGTGTATATTGCTCTGGATAGAACAGCAACCGGGCGTCGAGCAATAAAACATTACTATTGCACATGCCATATAGGAATGAGAACCATCGGATGTTGCTCCCATACTATGTGCATAGTCTGGTACATGGGTTATGCTAGACATGACCCTTACCTCAGCCCACCCGCAATAAGTTTAGATGACGTATTTGTAAGACTAGAAAATGTTTAATTGTACGTCATTAACTTATTATTGTTATTAGCCTTTATTCAGAAGAACAATACATTTATTTTATATACATTACAAAATATTCAAATCAATAATTGATTTTTCCGTTGCGCGGTCTCTGCTTCTGAGTGCCTCTTGGCAATGGCCTCCCCCAACAGCTTCCACTCACATCTCTGACATGCCACTCCACATACACTAGTCCACATTTTGCCAGCCATTTGTACCATTTCATCTTCCCATCTTTTTAGAGATCTGCCCTCTTTTCTTTTAGCCCTTCTGGGATACAAAGATGTTATTATTTTTGTCCATTTGTCTGGCCCTATCAAAATCAAAACATGTCCGGGCCGGACATGTTTTGATTGTTTGTTGTTTCATTTCAATTTTTTAGTTTTATATGTTACATCAGTTACACGTGTCATTTTTCTCAACTCCTTGTTTTCTATTTTGTCTATCCTTTTCTTTCCAAACATACTCCTCTCCATAGCCTTCGGCCCAACTTCCAGCATACTTGTATGAGCTTTTGTTAGTGCCCAAGTTTGGCACCCTTATGTTAGAATGGGTGGAATCCATGTATTAAATAGTTTTCTTTTGGTGCTCATGTTTATACTTATGCATTTTACTATTTCTTTAAAGGACCAGAATCTTTTCCAGGCATTGCCAATTTTTTTTTTTGTATATCCTTGGTTGTTGTATCATATAGTTCACCGGGACAGTTAGTCTTCTTCTTATATATAAAAATGGATTTTCAAATGTGTTAGTCGCGCTAAAACTCGAAAACGGCTGAACTGGTTGGGCTGATTTTAGTCTCAAAATATTCGTAGAAGTCCAGGGAAGGTTTTAAAGTGACACGAAGTTCACCGGGACAGCTAGTACTTGATACATATTTTTTATTTTTATTTTATGACTAAATATTTTTTTCCAATACTATTTATCAACCTTACCACTGTGTTTTACTATCAAGTATTATATCATAACGTAAGATATCCATGCTTTTAATAGTGACACTCCAACCTTTTTATCACAAAAGGATTATTTTTAAATTATTTTATTACGACGTAACCATTGGGCGCACAGATTGGACGTCATAGTAAAAAATGTTAGGAATTGTGTATTCTATCCGAATATATATTTTTTTCTTTCTGGCCGGCACTTTCATTTTTTGGTCCAAAAATGTATGAAACGTGAATGATGTCCTTTGCTTATCCCGTTAACAATGCTTTAAGATCGAGCGGCCCGTTATACTGGGCTTACTAAAAGGACATTGACTAGAATTCAGACAGAAGCAAAAATGGGTAATCTTTGTTCACCTTCTAAAAAAGGAAAACCATGTAATAAAAAGACCAACTTAAATGTGGATGATTTCGATAGAAGTGTAATACATAGATGTATTGAAGAATTTTATTTAACAAAAAAAATTGTTCCCACTTGTCCTAAACTTCTAGCGGTCATTAGAGAAAAAATAGATTTTCCATGGGGAGTTACAAGTTTAAGAAAACTACTGAAGGCAATGGGCTATAAATGGCAAAAATGTCACAACAAGCGAAAAATTTTAGTAGAAAGACCAGCTGTGGTATTTGCGCGGTCAAATTATTTGCAAAAAATTCGTCAATATAGAGAAAACGACCGCACTATTTTTTTTTAGACGAAACGTGGTTAGACAACAACCTCACATTTAAAAAGTGATAGAGAAATGATTACATAGACGCAGTACTAACCGACACTAGCTCCACGAACAGACTGATTCTCGTCCATGCCGGATCCAGACGTGGGTTTTTGGATGGAGCAAAGTTGCTTTTTAAAGCTGGGACTGGGACTGCTACTGGCGATTACCACGGGCAAATGAACAGCACAAACTTTGAGAAATGGGCGACTGACATGTTCATTCCCAATTTGCCACCAGCTAGCGTTGTCGTTATGGACAACGCTCCATATCATAGCGATCAAGAAAATAGAGTCCCTACAAAATCTAGCACTAAAACAGTTATGTTAGACTGGCTTAGTAGAAACAATATAGAGGCTTCACTAAGTATGAGAAAAGTCGAGCTTTTTGAGCTGATAAAACTACATGCGCCACAAGAGAAAACTTTTAAAATGGATCAGCTTATCCGTAGTCACGGACATGAGGTTTTAAGGTTGCCGCCGTACATGTGCGACTTAAACCCCATTGAATTGGCATGGGCAAAAGTCAAAAGAGTTGTGAGGGACCATAACGTTAACTCAGATTTATCGCTGAAAAGATTGAAAGAAGTAACGGAGATGGCTATAAACCAGGTGACAGAGGAAGATTGGTCTGGATACGACGATCACGTCATCATTTTGGAAGAGCACTACTGGCAAAAAGTTGAACTAATGGAAAATGCGATAGACAAATTCATAATTGAAGTCAGTGACGGCGAAGATAGTGACTCTGATTCTGCCCTGTCAACTGACGTCATCTTTGCATCTGACAGTGACTAATTCGTGTTTAGGGTTTTTGTGCTTTGTATTTTTTTTCCTATTTTTGTAATAAACTATTATTAAGTATTGGGTAAATCCATTCGATAACATGTATTAATTTACTTAATTAAAGTTGTAATAAATTTGTGATAGGTATGGTTGACCAAATGTGTAATAATTATCGACATCGACATTACCATAATTAATTAGGTCACAGCACTACCGCATTCCTCAGGATGGACATGAACTCGCGCGCCTACTGTATATGGGATCGCCAAATAATGGAGCACATTTCAGTGGAGACAAATAGATATGCTCAGCAAGAGGTAGGTTAGGTTAGGTGAGTTAGTTATTAATTTCAAGTGGTTTATGATTTTGTTTGCAGCCTTGGAACAGGTCGGGTTTCTGGGCAACAGCTTAATATTCTATGGGAACACCAACACACTCATAGGGATATCGTTGTTGCCTATAATAGATCCTTCCAAGCTAAGGAGTACTCCAAAAGAAAGTGGCAAGAGATAGTCTATACATTAAATGCGCAAGGCGAAGGCGCTCATAAAGATTGGAAAAGCTGGTCCAAAGTAAACTAAATACAACACATTATTATTTATCTTTATTTCATTCAATAAACATTACTTAATCCATAAATTTATTATGATGTATTTTTTTCAGTATTGGGTCGATTATAAAGCAAAACTAAAAAAAAGAGTGGCAGCCTTGCGATTTCCCAACGCAGGACTGGCGGAGGTCCATCAACAGAGCAACTTCTATCCAAGATTGAAAATGAGTTCCTCCAGATATTGGGGGATGATTACAGACAGGGGTTGAGTGGTGTACAAGTGGAACCATTTCCGGTGAGAGCCTATTACAGACACATTTTGTACAGAACAACAGTGCATTACATTTTCAGAGGAACGTGGTCTTGTGCTTACAGAAAAATTGTGTTCGCGTCACAGGACTCCAATGACTTTAGCACCAAATCTTGGGGGGCCATTGGGATGGGGATTGGGTGTTTAGACGTAGAAAGGGCTCCTGCAGGAGCAAGACTATAAGTCCGAGCTAAAAATACATTCTTTGAAAATGTGAAACTGCCATTTGTGTTGGTTTTCAAACTAAATATGCATTTGCAAAAAAATGTACATATGAAGATGCGCAAGTCTAAACATCACGGAGATTTCATGATACAGTTTAATCAACAAGTACAGTATGTGACTGGTATAATTACTGCCGGGAGGCCATTGTTGTCTATAAGCTGGAACACCAGGTGCACCTAAACAAAATCGGCAGTCCAAATAAAATAGTTCAAATTGATGAATCAAAGTTTGGGAAAAGAAAATATAATAGAGGCCGCCATATAGAAGTATTCCTGTGGGTATTGGGTATGACAAAAGATGGTAGCGGTGACCTAAGACTTGAAGTGTGTCCCAATAATGAAAAGAACATCTGAAGTACTGGTGCCAGTGATAAAAAAATACAGTGTGAGTCCTTATAAAGTGCACATATTAAAATCAGGGAAACTACACCCCATTTTATCGACGGGAATAATATTTAAAAAAATAAAAAAAAATATTTGAATTTTTTATGATGTTTTTAAAATTTTGAGTTGCACCTGTTGACCCTATTTAGATAAAACGTCATAATTTTTAAACTAAGTGTGTTATCGCAGTGGAATAAATTTTGTGATGATGACTAATAATAAGCCGTACCCATAAAGTCAAAATATCCAAGAAAACTAACCTTATAAATTTATAATTAAGTGAAACTTGAAGAAAATCTGGATTTTTTTTCATCATTTTTGCAATTGATTTACAATTTCTCCTAAAATCATGTTATTAACCCTACCTTTTTTTTATTCCAGCATATTCTACGTATTATTAGCTTTCTAAAAATAAAAATTGCACGATTATTACTTAAAAATAACAGTTTCTATGACCGTTTGAAAAAAGCATATGCGCATTGTTTGGCTACGCATCATTGCTTATCACAGGTAGAGACCTTTTTTTTGGTGAGTCATTGTAGAGGCACGCGGGTCGAAGTACGAAAGGGGAAGAGGGGGGCCTGTTGAAGGACAATTTGAACGTTCGTTATGCTTTGTAGCCTAGCCAGCCAGTCGCTCCGAACCTTTCGCCGCTGCTATTTGTATTTCTCCTACCAACGTTATCAGTTTTCGTATCCTACGTATCACGCGTTTGCTTTGTGGTCACCATGCCACGTATAAGTGATTTCCCTCCAGCACACATTGCCGATATCCATTATTACTATGGAATGTACCGAGGGAGTGCTAGAGCTGCTTGCGCAGCTTATCTAACTGCATTTCCGAATCGACGCCCCGTGCCATCAGCCCGTAATTTCCAAGAAGTCCATAGAAGACTGGCTAGCGCTGGACTTTTTGTGCCTCGGAATCGCCGCGAACCAGGTGTTATTATCGATGTTGCTATCGAAGAAGCAATTTTGGATGATTTGTTTCGTGACCCGACTACCAGTACGAGACGTTTGGCATTACGTCATGGCGTGTCCCAGAAATCAGTTTGGCGCATCTTAAGAAAAGCAGGGTTGCATCCATACCACTATCAAAGGGTGCAGCATTTACACCAAGATGTGGATTCACGTCCAAGGTGCGTTATGTCTTCATGGGTTTTAAGAAAAACAAGAGACAATCCACAGTTCCCTAAAAATATTCTTTGGACAGACGAAGCCCAATTTACTAGAGAAGGCATCGTTAATTGCCGAAATTTACATCGGTGGTGCCCGAAAGGTGAAAACCCTAGGTTGAAAAGGGCTTCTACGTTCCAAGTGAAATTTTCTTTAAATGTATGGGCCGCAATGATCGACCATTTTCTCATTGGTCCTATAATACTCCCAAGAACGTTAACTGGAGAGAGATTTCTTGTACTTCTGAGAGACGAACTGCCGTGGCTATTGGAAGATGTGCCACTTCTAACCCGTCGCAGAATGATGCTCCAAATGGATGGATGTCCCGCCCATTATGCGCTGATCGTCAGGTCATATTTAAATGACAATTATCCACGTCGCTGGATTGGTCGAGGAGGACCAGTTGGGTGGCCGGCGCGTTCCCCCGATCTCACACCTATGGATTATTTTTTATGGGGGACCATGAAACAAAGGGTGTACAGCAGTCAAATTAATACAGAAGCGGAACTTGAAGAAAGGGTTTTGCGTGTGGCCAATGAAATTAAAAATGATCCCGATATGATTCAAAGGGCAACGCAGCAAATTTTGCTTCGCGCTACAATGTGTATGCAACAACAGGGTGGTCATTTCGAACATTTGATGCATTAGGATAATTACTGATTTGATTTATTTTTAATTAGTTAAAGGTAATAAATGATTTATGCTTGAAAAATACTTTTGTTTAAATCATTCTCCAGCTCTAACTCAGATAACTGCATTTTTTAAACGCTGATTTAAGAAGTTGTATCTAAGTAATAAACTTGCAAATTTTACTTTTAGAAAGCTAATAATACGTAGAATATGCTGGAATAAAAAAAAAGTAGGGTTAATAACATGATTTTAGGAGAAATTGTAAATCAATTGCAAAAATGATGAAAAAAAATCCAGATTTTCTTCAAGTTTCACTTAATTATAAATTTATAAGGTTAGTTTTCTTGGATATTTTGACTTTATGGGTACGGCTTATTATTAGTCATCATCACAAAATTTATTCCACTGCGATAACACACTTAGTTTAAAAATTATGACGTTTTATCTAAATAGGGTCAACAGGTGCAACTCAAAATTTTAAAAACATCATAAAAAACTCAAATAATTTTTTAAATTTTTTTTAATATTTTTCCCGTCGATAAAATGGGGTGTAGTTTCCCTGATTTTAATATGTGCACTTTATAAGGACTCACACTGTATATTCACGAAGGCTCTATAATTCATACCGATTTTTGGAGAGCATATAATTGCCTTCCTGAGCATGGATACATCCATAAACGGGCCAAGACATACAACGACCCAGAACATAGGTTTGTGGCACCAGATAGGACACACACCCAGCGGATTGAATCCCAGTGGCGGGGCCTCAAAAAATTATTCCGCCTAGAGCACAATAAAATAAAATTCACCGATTGGTTATGTGAACAATTTTGGCGGAGAAAAGTCCGTTCCATTACGCTCGCACGATCGACGACTCCAGCTCGATACGTACAATTTATCAAAAGTTTTTATGTATAACTTCATATTTCGCAAAATAAATATTTTAAACGATTTAAATAAACGAATACATTGAAGAAAACCCTGGAAGCCTACCGCAACGCCAACAATTAGATATTGAGTTTCCGGAAATTCTGAAATACGCCCACAATATCGGGTCATTGCCAGTTACTGACGTACATTGTCATACTGAAGAATCCTTGAAATCATCACACTTATGTATCAAACAATTCATTGACTCATTTGATTGCAAATAATGTTCATAGGTACTTTTTATTGTTGAAATTGAGATTGTTTTAGGTTTATGTAAAGAATTATTAATTTTGTGTTCATTTCCTAGTTTTGACACATTTGAATGTAGATAATGTTTTTGTAGAATTTAGAAATTGTGACTACTTACCTAATAATGATGCGAAATATGGAAACAAAAGTTGTGTTATGTATTACAATTAGCTTATCATGCAAACAAAAACAAAGCGATGGGTCAAAGACTCGATGTGAAAAAAAACTGCTTTGAGCCACTTCCAGTTACTTAATGAAATAAGACTTATCGAAAAATCTGATTCTAAAAACTATTTTAGAATGACGGAAGAGAGCTACCAAAAAATATCGCTAATATATTATAACAAAAAAGATACGCATATACATATGCGATTAGCTTTAACCCCAGAAGAAAAGTTAGCTGTAACTGTTTTTTAGCAACGTAGTCTGATTCACAAGTAGCTCTCAAGTAAAAATCAGATGTTTTATACATTTCGGTTGAGTTGGTATCGACGATTCGTATGAAACAGCAGATTTTTATTTGAGAGTTACAGAGCTGATTCCACCAGTCAAAGTTGTTCATATTCAGACGAAGAAGATATATCTTTATATCGTACAAATACCTCTCGTGATCTTATTAGAACATAGTCATATTTAATTTTTCGACTAGTATTCTTCGGAAAAGTTATTTAGTTTCAGTGTCATAATGAGTCCGGCATATAAGAGATTATTTTACAAGACTTGTTTATAAATTATGCATTATTTTTAGGTCCTGTAACTATACCGGAAAGTGATGGAAAGCGAGGAAATAGAATCTGTTCATTCTGAGGAATCGAAAAATAATAAAATGTTAGCGTCACCATTTACGCTGAATCCTGACGCATCTACTCCGGATTTAGATTCTCTTAATGCGTCTGCTACAGATTTATGTTTCAATGTTGTACTTAAAAAACATGAAAGACAAGAAAAATCCGACGACAAATATGGAGGACAATATTCATGACTTCATGAGTGTTACCAATTTTTAATGACATTGGCGAAACCTTTAGGCAAGTTATCTGAACAAAGACGCCATGAATGCATGCATCGAATAGTCCATATTGTCATGGCTATTACTCGAGAGCAAGAACAAGAACAGCAACAGCGGTCACAAACTTGATAAATTTATATTATATTTTATATGCAATGTTTCTAAAAGCAAGTAATAAACGAAAGCCATTTTTAGATTGTCCCACCCGTTGGGGTTCGACATACGATATGGTGGAACCATTTTCTGGATTATAAGGAAGTTGTAAGTGCAGAACCAAGCAATGGTCTTTTTTTTCCGCCTGAAAATTGGCTTGTGTTAGATAACTTATTGAAATCGCTTAAACCATCAAGGATATTAACCAAGATATTATAAACTGAACAGTTGAGCATGAGTGATTTTTATGGAAATTGGCTTAAATGCGATCTTGAGACAAGGAAAATTAATACACATTTAAGCAGAAAATTATCGGAACACATAAATGAAAGACAAGAAGTTCTGTTTGCCAATGATGTATTCATTGGTGCTATCTATTTAGATCCGCGCTACAATGCAATATTGTCAAGAGAACAACAAACAACTGCACGTGATCACCTGCTTAAGACATATCATAGGATGATTTTGTTAGAGGATGAAAATAATATTGCTCCAGAAACACCTGCAACTACAGTTCCCATTGAGTCTAACACTAGCAATCATTCTAACGACCCTGTACAACAATTAACAGTATCGGATAGACTCCGCGAATTTATGTCAACAAAATATTTGTAAAATCATGATCCAAATACATCACAAAATACTATGAGGACAACTGATAAAGTGAAAGAATCATTGATCGAGTTCCTCAATGAGCCGCTCCTCGATCATTCACAAAATATATTTACGAGGGGAGGTCCAAAAGTTCGCGGAATGGAGGGGATGGAGTGGGGATAGGGTAGCTCGCTTAGTGTCATACTAATTGAGCACTCATAATTAGTATATATATAAAATCTCAACCCTATAGCGCCATTCGTTTACGAGTACTCGCCTGCTAAACAAGTCAATCCGGAAGCAAACTGCAACTATGGAGAAAATTGAACATCGCGCTGTGATAAAATTCCTTACCAAGCAAGGAAAAAACGTTCAAACCATTTTAAATGAAATGGAAGCCGTTTATGGAGATCAGTGCCCTGGTAAAACAATGGTTTATAAGTGGCATGGACTTTTCAAACATGGTCGAGATTCAATTGAAGACGACCCACGCTCTGGGCGGCCAGTTGAGGCCACCACATCAGACATCGTCGAAAAAGTCGAAAAACTTGTACTGGAAGACACACGTTTAAAGAAAAAACAATTATCTGCATTTGTTGGAGTATCAGATACAACCATTTTGCGGATCCTGCACGACCACTTGGGCATGACAAAAGTCAGTGCAAGATGGGTGCCGAGAATGCTCACGCCGCTTCAAAAACAGCAGCGCATCGACGCGTCTAAGCACTTTTTGGAGGTGTGTGGAGACAACCCTGTGCAGATTTTGGAGCGGATTGTTACTGGAGATGAAACATGGGTTCATCACTTTGAACCTGAATCAAAACAGGAGTCCATGCAATGGCACAAAAAGGGTACACCACCTCCCAAGAAATTCAAAGTGTCAGAATCGGCTGGAAAGTTGATGGCCACTGTTTTTTGGGATTGTGAGGGAATATTATTGATTGATTATAAAGAAAAAGGTACCACTATAACCGGAGAATACTACGCCACAATATTGGAAAAGTTAAAGGAGGCAATTAAAGAAAAACGTCGTGGAAAATTGGCCAAGGGTGTGTTGCTTTTGCAAGACAACGCGCCGGTTCACAAGAGCCGAGTTGCCATGGCTGCTCTTCACACGCATGGATTAGAACCACTTGTTCACCCACCCTACAGTCCAGAGTCCCTGGCCCCTAGCGATTTTTATTTGTTTCCAAATTTAAAAAAAGAGCTAAGGGGAAGGAAATTCTCCGACGATAACGAAGTGAAGGAGGCAATTTCGGCGCATTTTGAGGCCAAAGACAAAAAATATTTTTTCGATGGTTTAGAAAATTAATCCATAGATCAAATAAATGTATTACACTTAAGGGTGATTATATTGAAAAGGAAAAATAAATTTATTGTTATATTTTATTAACAACCCTTTCATTCCGCGAACTTTTGGACCTCCCCTCGTAGTTACTGGAAATTGAAAAAGATATCCTTTCCTTTGCTCTATCAACTGGCGCAAATTGTATTATCAGCTCCAGCAACCCAAGTTACTGTAGAGCGCTTGTTTTCTTCCCTAAAATTTGTACTATCAAATTTGAGGATGTCATTGAAAGACAATCTTGTTGATGATATACTGTTTATTCGAAATAATTCCGATTATAATTAAATACCAATGTAAAAAAAAACATAGTAATTTTGTTACAATGTTTATTATCATGAGAATAAGTCTGAATAATGTTATCAATCTTAATAATAAAGCTTATTTTTATAATTTATAGTTAACCTTTTTCTATATTAATAAGCCAAATACAGAAACAAATTGACAGATACATCCACTTATACAAATCATATACAATCGCTTACGGATATATCTGATCTGATCTGATCAGTATATCTGATGAATAGTAAGTTTTTCTGGTTGTATATATTTTTGTAAATGTTCCTACACTTTCATATACGTGTTATGTAAATAACGCAAAATGTCTTAAGTGGTGATTGTACTCATGGATATGCATAATAGTTACTTTGAGGCCAAATCTAAAACTACCCTAATAATACTTAACAGGATTATTATACCCGTAAAATTGAACAATTTTCTCCAAAGGACTTGGCAAGGCAAAACTGCTCGGCAATTTTGTATAAGAAGGTCAAAATGTTGTTTGAGAATTTAACCAAGGTCCCATGAAGAAAGATTTTTGTTACAATTCAGGACTCATTCGATTCGAAATGACCTCTAGAAACTTTTTGAAAAATTTCAAGAGGGGCTCGAAAAAACTGCAAAAGTTAAAAACAATTTAAAAAGAAGGGGGAATGGTTTTTTTTTGAAGACATTGAAGACAACGCGGAAATATCCGGATGGACGGCACAACAAATATAAATTATAAGCACGAAAAATTTAATGATCCAATCTTATTTCTTATCAAAATCAAAGTCCTGTCTACCTAGAGAATTTTTCGTTATTTCGTACAGTAGGTAATCTTAAATAGACAAAGATTTCAACACCCAAGACAGGCTATGACGTACATTTGACAGAACAATTCTTCATACAAGAAAAAGTTACGCCATCTTGGTTTTCACCATACCTCAATTGTCAGCCATCTTAATTTCACCACACTTACCAAAAACTCCAAAAGTGGGACCATTTAAGTGGAGACAGTTTTTGCGTCAACGTGCCTCGTCTATAATATATCGACACCATCTACAAATACTCGGCTAACTTTGAATTAGCCGTTATTGACTTTTTTTGCTAAAACGGCTCAGAATATATTGGTCCAAAGACCTGAAATAGCAGCCTGGAGAGCAAAATATCTAAGGCGATTGAAAGAAAATGACGAACGTGGTGCCTAAAAAAAACCCAGTAACATTCATCGACGAAACCTGGTTACATTCACATTACACTGTCTCGAAATGTTGGCAAAATAGTAGTGATTCTAGCGTCCGAACAAATCACTCTCCTCGTCTGCGCTGGATTGTGGTACACGCAGGTAATGAGAACGGTTTCGTGCAAGGTGCCGAACTCCTCTATAAGTGTAAATCAACAACCGGTAATGGAAACAACAACTGAATAAAAGTAACAGTTTATTAACTAAAGCCTAATTTGAATGTCTTAACAGTTTTCTTCAGGAAATTCGAATATTGATTTACATAATATACTTAGTCTACTGTATTGCAAAATTGCTTAGTATATAAACATTAATGATTTAATTATATAAATATTATATCACATTACAAAACACATATTATATTATCTTATACATACCTACAGTATAGCTGATAGACTTGCACAGTTCTTTGTTACCATCTTGGGTAAGTGGCTAATGTATTTTTGCCCTTAGCTAGATTGTCACTGGCGTCTGAGAGCTCTGCCCTGCGCGGGGTCCGCGCGCGGTGTGCGGCGCGCACGCCTGCCTCCTCATCTGGACAGCTAGTCGTGTGACGTCACGTATCTCTGACTCTGAGACCGGACTCGTTATATTACATTCACTCATTTACTTACTGAAGTACTTATATATTTTTATTTATTTATTTTTATTAAGTACTTTTCACGGATTATATTAAGTATTTTATTGGCATTACGTTACATTATATTAATTATGTCTCTTAATTTTCATATAATATGTAGGTATACATTATATTGTTATTTTTTACGCTGCTGCTAGTGTGTATCTGTCGATCGCCTGACAACAGCGAGGATCCACAGAATACCAGGGGTTGCGGTATAGTTATGTGCTATGCCGCGATCGCACACCTGAGTGGAGTCCTATTCAACTACCGTTTGCATTGCACTGCCTTACACCTAAGTACCTAACCATCAGGTTTAGATAATCTCTGATTGTTTGTTTAATTTGGCTGTCTTTTTTTTTATTATTATTACTTTTATATTTTATTATTATTATTGTATATTTAGCTATTTGTTGTTTGTTAATCTGTTTTCCTTCAATTAGGTGTTTTATTTTTAATTTTTTCTTTTTCTGTATGTTAGTGATAGTTTTGTTTATATCAGATACCTTGTGATAATTTAGTGTGATGTGAATGTGAGGGTTGAATAAATGTTTATTTATTTATTTATTTATTATTACCATGACGAAATGGATGCGTCCAAGTGACGAAGAATCAAGAATGTTTTGTTGGCTGATGTTGCACCATACCCCCTAAATGTTATTTCTAAAGAAACCCAATGCACTAATTCTCCAATGACATCAATCCCACTAAGTGTGGAGCCTCCATTACCAACATTTTCTCCCCACTTTGAAATAACACCAATGCTTTCACCATACTCCAATTTCGACCATGAAACTGAGAATTCAATCCCCGTCAATTTAAGTCCTAGAATAATATGTGAAACACCAGAACTGCCAGATAATTCTGAAGACATAATAGAACGCACTTCTAACGAACTTTGTTCGCAGGTCTACATAAGCAGTGTGGGAGGAGGGAGGTGCTTTATGCATATGCCTATGCGTGCACTCACACATTTGCTTGCAGGTTGTGAGTATTATTTGGCGGAAAATTGCTTTAAATCATAATAATTATTAATTGTACGCTATGGATTTCCGCAAAGTAACGCCTGATTCTATTAACTATTTATATTATGCTATCAATTTCCATTAGTTATTTTGAAGTAGATGGTAAAAAAGGTATGCAAGAAAATTATTTTAAATACCTTTTCTTTTGACAAAGAATTTATTTCACAGCTTTAAAAAAAGTTCACGAAACTGATGATTTTGATATCATATCTGTTAAAAGATACATAACAGTCATAAAACTTTAATTACCCTTGAAATGGCACAGATTTTACCCTAGCTGGTGCAAGGAAAATAATTGCCGTGAGCAAGTATTGTCATTGAGACAATACAGGGGCATGATAAATGCCAACATGAACATTGCTTTTTATGTGCCTAAGAACGACCAATGTGATATTTGCCACCAGAATAAAAATATTTCCCAACCATCCGATGAATAGAACGAGATATTTGAAACACATATCCTAGAAAAAAAAACTATTCCGGAAAATAAAATCTGGCTATTGAAGAAGACAAAACAGCTTGTGCTGTTTTCGATTTTCAAAAAGTGTTGTCTGCTCCGCACGGAAATATAATTGTGTATTATTATAAAAGGAGGTTAAATGTTTATCATTTCACTATTTATGACATGGCATCAAAAGAAGCTTATTGTTACGTATGGGACGAGCAAACAGGAAAGCGAGGTGCTAATGACGTGGCTAGTTGCGTTTATGATTTCCTATCTACAATGGCTGCAAAAGTTAAAACTGAAAGATCTGTTTTATGGTCAGATAACTGTAGAGGACAAAATCGCAATAGGATAGTTTATCTTACGTACATGATTGCTGCTAGCCAGTTTAACATGAAAATTACTCTTCGTTTTATGGAAAAGGGTCATACCCAGAATGAGAGACTCTGTTCATGCCCTTATCGAAAGCAAAAGGGAAAGAAATTTATTCATCAACTGAGTGGATTCTTTTAATTCGTTTGGCTAAAAGTTAATGGAACCCTCACAATGTGATTGAGGTAACCCAAAATATTATGATTTATGACGCTCTCGTGTAAAACTTGCGTTTTTAAGTTAACATAGTATTCGTAGATGGTGTCGATATACGGCTATATAATACTAGGTATATATGTGTCGTCTAATTTCAAACACCGCTAGATCCAGTTTTAAGAAAAATAAATATTTTTACTCTATGGTATAGTCAATCTTGACCTGTATATGTCTACTATACTTTTTACAAGCAAACTACGCCAGATCCCTACTAAAATAGCAAATTAAAACAGTAATTTAATTCAAAACCCGCCACATCCATGACGGGAATTTTTCAAACGCCGCCATATCCATACCGACCAATCAGAGCAGAGAATTATTGCAAAACTGTCATGGCGATTAATGGCGTCTTCATTAACTGTTTGGTGTTTTCGTGTTGTGATTTTTTATTGATTTCTCCTATAAATAATGACTGATTTATCTCGGAATATCGAACAGGTTCCTCCGAATAAAGCAAGAAAAAGATGTGTTGACAAAAATAACTGGAGAAGGGAAGTTAAGAGACGTAAACTGTGAGTATTCATTGTAGTATTAATCGTACGCGATCCATATACAGTATGTTTGTTTACATGAGACCTAGGAATTTATATTGGTGTTAGCGTATAATGTATTTTTGTTTATTTATCACTAGTAGGTACCAACATTCTATTATAGTAACTAGGAGACTTTTCTACTATCCCAAAATGAAACTGAATTTCCAACTATTCATTTTACACTATTCATCGAAATAATTAAGCACTACTTATACTGAAAAAAATATTATGAATTAACGTTGGTGAATAAGTTTATTTTAAAAGTTTTTTTTTTTTTTTGTTTTGAGCGTTAGTCATTTTCATATTAATTTATTTTGTTTTTCTTTTAGGTATGAACCAAAATATCTGCCAAGTCTTCCAAAGTGTCACCATGGAAGTAATAAAACTTTTAAATGTTCAACCTTAAAATTACAAGACGTTTCGAGGATGCATCGAAATTTTTACAAAGAAAATAAAAAAGTTGACCAGGACAAATTTATTTTAAATTATTGTCGCTTGAAACAATGCGACCGTACGAGGCTTAAAACTGGAGCACGAGGACCTAAAAATATGAGTGCAGATTATTATATCCAGATTAAAAATCCACAGAAGCTCGTTAGAGTATGCAAAAAAGCATTTACTGATATACTGAAAATTGGCAAAGACAGAGTTACTGGTGTCTTACAACGCTCTTTTAAAGAAGGTAGTCTGGCGAGAGAGAACAGAGGAGGCGATCGCAAAAAATTGCGATTTTTGGAAAGACATAATAAAGTAAAGGCTTTCATTGAGTCCCTGCAAGCACTTGAGCCTCATTATCTGTTAGAGTGTACTTACCCTCCGAATTAAACATAAAAAACTGTGGAAGATGTATAATAATGGACTAAATGAAACCCCGGTATTAAAGGTAAAATAATCATTTTTTAGAAAAGTGTTTAACACTAAATATAATGCTGGTTTTGGATCACCTATGAAAGACACATGTTCTCGATGCTCAGAATTAATGATAAGAATTAAAAATGCTACTAGTGATCAGGAGAAACAAAAGTTTATTACAGAGAAAAGACTACATTCCTTAAAAGCCAAGGCGTTTTACGACTTATTAAGAAATGAAGAGGATCATGTCTTGATCGCATCATTTGATTGCCAAAAGAACAACGCCTTGCCAAAACTGCCGGATCAAGCAGCCTATTTTAGTCGGCAAATAAATCTATATAATTTCACAGCTGTAGTGGGTAGCTCTAAGAGTCCATTGAATAATGTGCACATTTATTACTGGAATGAAACCGATAACGCCAAAGCATCTAATCAAATTGCCTACTGCTGTATTTCACTTATTGACTAATTTGGACATTACTCAAAACAAAACAGTGATAAGACTTTTTGCGGACGGCTGCGGTGGACAAAATAAAAATAGTACTGTAATAGGCATGTGCTGTAAATGGCTAATGTCTAGTGCACCACCTCAAATAAAGGAGATAAATATAATTTTCCCCATGGTAGGCCACTCTTTCTTGCCATCAGACAGAATTTTTGCGAAAATAGAAAAAGAGATTAAAACAATGTCTGTGATAAGTGATCCACAGTCATATATGAATATATTTAAAAAACATGGCAGTGTATACAATCTTACGCAGGATATTGATGTTCATGACTGGAAAGAAGAAGTTTCTAAGGGCTGATTCAGTGCGACGCGGATGACCTACGCGGACGTCCGCGGCGGACGGTAAAATGTATGAAACCTAGCAACGCGTTCAGTGCGACGCGGACCCGTCCGCATCGCGGAGAGCTATCCGCGCGCAGATGAAATCGCTCCGCGCCGTTCCTCCGCGCCGCGGATGTCCGCGGGCGGACGGCGCTTCGTCCCAATGTAGTTGTTCAGTGCCCAACGGACAGTCGCGCGGTGCGGGCGTAAAGTACAGTCTTTGTCATGGCTGCGTCAAATGTGCAAACCGAGAGGGTTATACAAGAAGTACGTCTTCAACCATGTCTTTGGAATCTCCGCGACAATTTATATAAAAATAGAGACGCAAAATTAAGTTAAATTCAGTTAAGATGGAAGACCGCCCGTGATGCATACATGAAGTGTAGAGCAATTCTTAAGACATCAAAGTCCGGTTCTGCAGGGGGTGTCAAAAATAAGTATATTTTTTACGATATAATGACGTTTTTGGAAGACACAAAGGACTTTGAACCCACACATGAAAGTATGGCTTCAACATCGTCGCACAGCTCCCAAAATGTCGCTTCAACGTCATCGCAAAACTCGCAAAGTATTTTACCTATTGCCACGACCCCGGACTTGCCATCAACAGAAGAAACATTTCAGACACCTGTGAGGACTTCTCCAAAACCGTGGCAGAGAAAAAAAAGAGATGTATGACAGACTTTGAGTCACAATTATTGAAAATAATAGAAAAGAACAACACTTCCACCACAAACTCTGCGTCGTCCACGGCTCTTAAAGACGATGACTGCAGTTTTTTCAATTCCCTATCACACATTATAAGCGATTTCGATAATTATAAAAAATTGTTATTCCGAACTAGAATACTGGAGCTAGCTATGGAAATCAGAGGTCCAGCTATGAACTCGCCCAGCACATCTGCATCAACCGCTAGCGCTACCAACGATTTACCTCACTTATTAGGGAGTGATGTGGAGGAGTCTTTAGAAAGCTGGCAACACGGTGATTTCACTGCATTGTAATTAATTACATAATTACAATTTAAATTGAATAAACTATTTTTGTAATTAAAAACAATTTTTCATTTATTTAAGTACCTACTTACCTAATTGTTACAGCCAATCTCTCCCGCGAACATATGGGTTTCTTGTATATGTTATAGTCAAAGTCCGATACACAGTCTCTTCGCGGAAGGACTGGTTTATCCTAGGTTTGGCCAAAGCCGTCAGGCGATCCCCGAAATACATTTCAATTTCGCCCTTTGCCTGAAGTATTTTTAGTCAAACCCAGGAGCTCCTAACTTTTCAGTCAAACGTCGAAAGTAAATTATTCTGTTTCGGTTTTGGCCTAGTCAATCCTAGAAGCGACTGCAAAACTCGGTCAAACGTTGATCTGAACATATTTAAACAGGTTCATAATGTCTCTCGCGGTGTTCCGACCGATTGTTTTGTCATTTCATGTTCGTTCATTGAGCGTGCGGGCGTGTAATTGTGTAAAATTGAAGATGAGTGAATCAAACGGTGTTGTTGTTACTAAAATTACTTAAGAAATTATTAAAACAATAAACATCAAAATTTTAAAAATGTTATTTTTTTATACCTAATCTTACAAACTAACCTCCGTATATTCCAAAGCATTTATTTATTTATTTTATACTTTATTGCACATCGTACAAAAGGCGGGCCTAATGCCACACGGCATTCTCTCAAAGCATCTCAAATATAAAAGTGAAAATCACGTAAGCTGACCAATCAGGTGTCAGAACTGGCAGAGTTAAGCGGTTAAGACTTGAAAGCTGCTTAAATGATAAAATGCTTCCAAATATACGAAGATAAGACACTTCATACCTATATCGGAGTTTGACTCGTCAAACCCCGATTTAATAAAATTGTGTTTTGACGTTTGCCTGACCAAATTAGTCCCTCCCAGGTTTGACGAAAATTGTTTAGTCAAAGGCCGAAAATTTACATTTGTTTGGGCTTTGACTAAGTCATTCAGTCTGACCTGAGGATTGACCAGTCCAACCTAGGAGCGCCGGAGCTTCGGAGTTTGCCTATAACATATATATCGCAACGCATTAAATAGGGCTCCAGTTTCGCATGCAACTCCTCAAAAGTCCTAACGGACGTCTTGAAATATAAAAAGAATTTCATTTCGTCATTCTGCAAGTCCGAAAACAAGGATACAAATACTCCTTTAACAAGTCTTTTCTCAACCAGTGGATGCACATTAAATCTTCTACCATGGCGTCGTCTTCTGTTGTTTAATAAATAGGCCGCAATCACCAAATTCAAAGTTTTATCCATGACACTGTACCACTCTTGATCACGATCCGCAACGCACTGAACGACGAATTCATCCGCGACGGACGCATAACCTCATCCGCGTGCGGACGGTCCGCGTCGCACTGAATCAGCCCTAAGACATTCAAACCACCAGGAAATTGGCACTTTAAGTTTAATTTGACTAAAAGATTTATTTTAAAACGAGGAAGACAAAACGTGAGCATCCAAGGTGAAGAAAATTATAAACATGAGATTGGTGCACCTAAACATGTCACAAAAAAAGGGCAAGAGCTGCTCTGAAATGGAACCATCTGTAATCCCGAGAGGAAACAAAATCAACTCTGCAAAAATCAAGGATGTTGTTGCACTACTGACAAAACACTATGGAGAAGATTGGCGAAATATACCATCCCTACACTTTTATAAAAACGTTGAAGAAACTAATGATAATTTCATGCATGTTGCAGATATGCTCTGTGTTCCTTTGGAAGAATCAGAAAATTTTGTATAGTTCATAAGAATAACGAAACTTTCTATCTATTTTTTTATGTTTTATCCAATAAATATTTGTCTTAAATCTTAATTCTTCCCACAATTTCTTTTCCTTACCTAGCTACCTACCCACGTTATAAAAATAAAGGCTAAAAATAATATGGTAACAAACTTTTTTCTTCTACCAATCATTTTAGAACACTATATATTAACTCTACTGTAAAATTTACTTAATGTGACGGCATTTGAAATTAGACGACACATAATAGGTAACTTAGCCTTCGAATTTCGTGTCATTGAAACAAAGTTATTGACGAAAATGAATTTGCTGGGATATGCATAAAACATAAAAATATCTTAAAACATACAAACAACAAACATATCTAGTATGATACTAGACTGAAAAATAAAGGAAATGGCGAGAAAATTTTCAATATCTGTTGATAAATGAGCAAGATATGAGCGGTCAAAGTGTTGGCGTTTACTAGAAATTTGTATGTGGTTTGTACAGTGAAGCGCCACCTAGTTGTCGCGGTTACAACTAGGTTTAATTGCATACAAATTCCTTGTAAACGCCAAACGCGCTCCCGATCAGACGCAAAAAGAAATATTAATACTTAGCAATCTCTATTTCAATTACTTCCTCGAATTGTAATTTGTATGTATTTGTATGTAATGTGTAGTGAGTTTGAGATGAGATTACTTTTTTTATTCATAATAGTGTTTTGTAATTTGTATTTTAAATAAAAATAGTTAAAAATAATGTATCTTGTATTTTTTAATTTTAAATACTTTGGTTAATACTTAAAGGTTCGTATTTTAAATACTTCCTATAAAGAATTTTTGGATTTGTATTTCAATTAAAGCAAAGCATGTATTTTGCCCAGGCCTGCATACGTATATTTCCTATCATGTTACAAAGCTATCCTGTAAACAAAAATGTGAAATCGAATATTGTAAATCATAAACCACTTACCTCGCAAATACCCCCTCTTCTTGTAGTAGTCGTAGCGAACCCTGACGTCGTCCCAGGACGGTACACCACCGGGAGCCACAGCCAGCAACTCCTCAGGGTAGCTTCCCACTGGTGCCGGATCTAGGCCACTGAAAAAGAACATAACATTTCACTTCTTACATACATACATACATATAATCACGCCTTTTCCCCGTAGGGGTAGACAGGACCGCCTCTTTCCCGTAAGGGTAGGCAGAGACCACTTCTTTCCACTTGCTGCGATCCTTACATACTTCTTTCGCTTCGTCCACTTTCATTCTTACCATTTTTTTTTTTTTTTTTTTTTTTTTTATGAAATAAGGGGGCAAACGAGCAAACGGGTCACCTGATGGAAAGCAACTTCCGTCGCCCATGGACACTCGCAGCATCAGAAGAGCTGCAAGTGCGTTGCCGGCCTTTTAAGAGGGAATAGGGTAATGGGGGAGGGTAGGGAAGGGAATAGGGTAGGGGATTGGGCCTCCGGTAAACTCACTCACTCGGCGAAACACAGCGCAAACGCTGTTTCACGCCGGTTTTCTGTGAGCCCGTGGTATTTCTCCGGTCGAGCCGGCCCAATTCGTGCCGAAGCATGGCTCTACCACGTATCCTACTCTTACATTAAACGTGTACAAGCGTCTCTCCATGGTCTGCTTCATTCACTTCTTAAGTCTGGTATTTAAACTGACAATGGTATTTAGTTTGAAATGTCACGATGTCACACTAGTTACAATAATATAGTCATCGAATTTATCTCATTTGAAGCACAGGAGGTCTAAAAAGGCAACTATAGGTGTTTCATATTGTTTCATTTTTTTCCCATACAAAAATCGTGAAATGGTAAAATTGTTACTGATTCATCTGATTTCATCATATTAGAAAACATCAATTTTTAACGGTTTTCAATAGTAATGCGTAAAATGGCGCACATAGAAACATCTATAAATGTCATGGGATACTCTTCCCAACTTACCTGTCCGGTAGTTGTGGTATAGTATACGGGTATGCGACCCCGGCTTCCCTAGCTATTACTGTCCTATCCCTTGCCCTCCTGGACGGTAATATCCTACATTCCCTATTTCCCACTCTAATTTACCAATCTTCCTTTCCACACTACCTATCCTTCCCTTTCCCTATTCCTACCCTCTCCACCAATCCGTGGAAACGCAGTGGATAATCAAAAATAATTTCATTATTCAAAATGGCGGCGATGTGGTTCGCCACCCATCACGTCTCGTTTCTCGCGGAGGCGAAAAGCGGACCATTGAGAGACGCTTGGCTACGTTGAATGTAAGAGGAGGAATGGATGGTAAGAATGAAAGTGGACGAAGCGAAAGATGTATGTAAGGATCGTAGCAAGTGGAAAGAAGTGGTCTCTGCCTACCCCTACGGGAAAGAGGCGGTTCTGCCTACCCCTACGGGAAAAAGGCGTGATTATATGTATGTATGTATGTAGAAACATCTAAAGTAGCCTATTTAGAAGCCCAGATCAGTGTGCTGAGTACGAGTTTTTGTCACTACTCGACATGAAGAAGTCAACTACAATAATTCGTGTGGCATCCAATCTGTTGCCATTGTTTGCCACTAGGAGTGTTATTACGATGCCACAGTTCTTCAAATGTATCGGGCTCGATAAGCTCGCATGCGGGCTTTCAGGTCTATACTGTCAGTTATTGTTATTACCACAGACATATATATTTAAGACGAGGCATGTTAAGGCAAGAAGTGTCTCCAGTTAAATGGCCCCGCCCCAATTTTGAGATATTTGGGGCTATTTTGACATTTAAAGTATGGTGAAAAGAAGATATATATATAGGTGAAAAGAAGATATATATAGAAGACCTCTGTAGAGTTTCACAACAGGTGGGACTTAGTATGAACATGGATAAGACGAAAATTATGTTTAATGCCCATGTTGTACCCACCCAAGTGACCGTTGGAAATTCTACGCTCGAAGTTGTTGACGACTATATTATATACCTAGGGCACAAAGTCCAGTTAGGTAGGTCCAACTTCGAAAAAGAGGTCAACCGTCGAATCTGCCGGCTGGGCAGCGTTCGGGAAACTCAGAAATATCTTCTCGTCAAAAATTCCTCAGTGCCTGAAGACAAAAGTTTTCGAGCAGTGTGTGTTACCGGTGATGACATATGGAGCCGAAACGTGGTCATTCACAACGGGACTTATTCAAAAGCTTCGTGTCGCTCAAAGAGCTATGGAGAGAGGGCTATGCTTGGAGTCTCTCTACGTGATAGAATCAGAAATGAGGAAATCCGTAGAAGAACTAAAGTTACCGACATAGCCCAACGCATTAGCAAGTTAAAGTGGCAATGGGCTGGACATATAGCCCGTAGAACCGATGCCCGCTGGGGCCGAAAGGTTCTTGAGTGGAGACCACGAACTGGACGCCGAAGTGTAGGACGGCCTTCCACCAGTTGGACAGATGACCTGAGAAAAGTCGCAGGAAGTCGGTGGATACAGGCCGCGAGCGACCGGTCGCACTGGAAATTTATGGGGGAGGCCTATGTCCTGCAGTGGACGTCACCAGGCTGAAACGGGGAAAAGAAGATGGCTGACATTTGAAGTATGGTACAAACCAAGCACTTAAGGAATGGAGCCGCAGCCTAAGCATTAAGCAATGGGCTGCAATCCCGGGCCTTGTGCATTCCAAAGCGTTAATCCCAGGCTTTGACAAAAGACGTGCGGAATTAGCGCTTTCAATGAGTAGGGATCAATTAAGAATCCTTACCAGAACCCTAACTGGGCACTGCAAGCTCCACAAACACCTCAACAAAATAGGTGTCGGTGACAGAACGACTTGTAGATTCTGCAAGGAAAAGGACGAGACACCGCTCCACCTCCTCCTCGACTGTCCAGCACTTCAACAGAACAGAAACAGGTACCTTGGGCAGCACGAATACTCCACCACGGAGGAAATTCGTAGCACCAACCCCAACCATAACGTTCAGTTCATGAGCAGCATAGGCCTGGGGGAAGTACTATAACGCGAAGGAGTCACAATAGATCCACTTGGGTCGCAGTGACGATAGGGCAAGATTTAGACCTACCTTCGACAAAAAAAAATGGTACAAACCAAGATGGCGTAACTTTTTCTCGTATGAAGATTTGTTCTGTCAAATGTACGTCATAGCCTATCTTGAGTTTTGAAATCTTTGGCTATTACTCACTCGGCGAGCACGGCGGGGTACTCGGTCGCGTCGGTCGCGTCCTCGCTGCGTTCGATGTGCACGTGCAGGCCGGCGTCCCGTCGCGTGATACGCATGTTCTCCAGCCGCGCGCATCTCGCCGCCGACCACTGCGCCATCTTGCCGAACCGCTCCGACAGCGTCAACCTGAGCAGTGAACGTAGAATAAGTTAAATTATAATAAATCCCCCTTACTAATAAACGCTGTATAAGTTTTGAATAGTTATAGGCGGGTTTTAGTGTCGCGCTGACCACGCGCTGTCGGTCTGCGCTGACAGGGCGAAATATATGTAATTCTAGAAAGCGTTTTCTAATAACGCGTAGCGGTCAGCGCGGACATTTCATACATTTCGGTGTCCACGCTGACAGTCAGCAAACGGTCAGTGCGACACTAAAACCAGCCATACAGTGTTTTGTTCACAAAACACAGGTGACATTTTTAATTCGACAGAAGGAGACAAAACACTGTATAACTATTGAAAGCTTATACAGCGATTATAAGTAAGGGGGATAATGTACACAATAAATAAAATTGAATTATTATTTTCTTATAAACCGAAAATATTTGCGACGGCCGACGGGGATTACAATATATTTCTGGGATAATTAGCCTACAGCTAAATGTTCAAATTCAATCGAAGATTTCATTGGCACATTAGCAATAGGGTTGTGTCCTAGTGTCGAATATCACATTCATACAAATTAAAATTTAAAATTGTTAAATAGAGATACATAAATCTAAAGGAAAATGTTATTAAGGTTGACGCGATAAAGAATTATAAGAAAATACTTTTGCCAATCTCTTTCTCGCGAAACGATTTGTGGCGTCACACCGTGCTACCGCCATACATTGTTTAAGCCGGGTTTTCACAATACGAGTACGCTCGGACCGAGTGCGCTAGGATGGCTACTCGGACGCTACTCGTAATGTGTAAACAGGTGATCCGAGCACACTCGGACGATGGCATCCGATCAGAGTCGACTCGGGCGCGGCTTTACTTTTACGAGTTGACTCGGATGAAATTTTAAAAACAAAATGGCGTCAACTAAAAAAATTAAAACGGAGCTAAAGAAAAAGTGGACAGAACGTGAAACTAAACCTTTTCCGAGTCGAAATCGTTATTTTATATTTTTTTATTTCCCTCCCGTGATTTTCTATTTCAGCCAATAACATATCTGTCACAATTTCTACACCTCGAAGCAACAAGTCAGTCGTCGTCATCTTGTGTGTTTAGAAATCAAATGCTACTTTGATTAAAAAAACCAAAACTGTGAAAACCAAGTTCCGAGTGGGCTCGTA
Source organism: Glaucopsyche alexis (assembly GCA_905404095.1). Lineage (NCBI taxonomy): Eukaryota > Metazoa > Arthropoda > Insecta > Lepidoptera > Lycaenidae > Glaucopsyche > Glaucopsyche alexis. The sequence goes on from FR990044.1 coordinate 23,787,756, forward strand.
TACGATTAGGCTCGTACGAGCGCACTCGGTCCGAGAGCACTCGTATTGTGAAAACCAGGCTTAAGCCGGGTTTTCACAATACGAGTACGCTCGGACCGAGTGCGCTCGGATGGCTACTCGGACGCTACTCGTAATGTGTAAACAGGTGATCCGAGCACACTCGGACGATGGCATCCGATCGGAGTCGACTCGGGCGCGGCTCTACTTTTACGAGTTGACTCGGATAACATTTTAAAAACAAAATGGCGTCAACTAAAAAAATTAAAACGGAGCTAAAGAAAAAATGGACAGAACGTGAAACTAAACGTTTTGGCATTCGATAGTGACTTTCTAAAGAATGAAAGCAGTCACCAGCTGCTAAATATCTCATTACTACTATTTGTAGTTTAACTATAGCTGGTATTGCTTTCCTCGTAATTATGGGTACCTATCTGTTTTCTGTATTCTTGGCGCTACTTTTTCTAATAGATACTCAAATTGCTCAGTATTTAATCTCATTTTTTTTAACGTGGCTTGATCTTTCTCTTGCACTTCGCGAATAAAATTATTTGAAGCGCCCAGCTGGTCACGTTTTAAAATCCATTTCCGAGTCCAAATCGTTATTTTATATTTTTTTATTTCCCTCCCGTGATTTTCTACTTCAGCCAATAACATATCTGCTACAATTTCTACACCTCGGAGCAACAAATCAGTCGTCGTCATCTTGTGTGTTTAGAAATCAAATGCTACTTTGATTCAAAAAACCAAAACTGTGAAAACCAAATTCCGAGTGGGCTCGTATGCGATTAAGCTCGTACGAGCGCACTCGGTCCGAGCGTACTCGTATTGTGAAAACCCGGCTTTAATGACAATTACATGGCGGTAGCACCCCGTGACATCACAGACCGATATATCGCTCTCTTTCTTAAAATAAATTTAAATTGTTTGTATCTTAGTTACTTTTTAAGGTTTATAATATCGGGTCTTAAATTGTTTATCATATTATCTAGCACTGAATAGACGAAAAATATTTTTTAGTCAACAAGCCTGTTCAGCTTGTTGTCACTACATGGCTCAATTTTTTTGTTTTTATTTAGTACTCAATTCGTCAAACTGCCTACTGGTAGTAGGTACATACTTCAAAGTTATAATAATTTTATGTTGTCGCAATACTTAGGTGCACACAAATCTATCAAAGAGATTTGCGTGTGTTTTAGTAAAGCTTTGGTATACCCACTGAGTATAATTCAATTGCTATATTTCAGTATAGCAACTAAGGCGTTGGAAAGTGGGATATTAACCTTCATAATTACAAAACTTTTATAGATTTGTTTCACTCAATCAAAACAGAAGAAATGTACCTTCTATGATCAAACTGTGACACAGTATAACAAAACAGTTGTCAGATGAATATAAAAAAAAATGAGGGTTTTTAAATTCGTGACATCTGACAGCTTTTTGACACGACAAGGCCGTCGTGCTACCAAGCGCCGCCTGGTGACGGAAAAAGAATCGAAAATTCTTATTGACGGTTTTCGATACCACTTACGGCACCAGATGACGCTTCGTGTGCGTTGGGTCTGCCCCCTAGTGGCAGAAAAAATATCAAACACCCTAAAACCATAATCAATTAATATGAAGCCACCCAGGGGGGTGAAACTCTCATACATGCACAAATTAACAGAGAACAGAGACATCTAAAAATGACTATCTGGTACTTCTTCTTGGTCGTTATCTTCATGACTGAAGGTCGCGCCTGGAAAAGTTATCCTTCACTTCGGTTGTTAAGTCCTTCCATTTCGTACGGTCTTCTGCTTCCCTGAGGGCATTTGTTATTGATAGTCCAGTAAGCGCCGTAATTTGGTCACACCAGCGGGTAGGTGATCGGCCTCTGGGTCGCTTGCCTTCAATTTTGGTACTAACAGTTTGAAAGTTTTCGGATAGTCACAACAGATGCCACTAAGCGACTTCTACATCGCGCTATCGAAAACACCAGGCGTATGTATAAGGGCTCGCGAACATTTTACTATGCAGTAACCATATCCCACTATTAAAGAGAGACTTCGTCGTTGTTTCAGTGTATACGACTTTCGATAAAACTAAATTTGTCCATAATTCAGTTCAATAAAAATTATCAGGCGGTACTATTTCCATCTAGCGGGTTTGATAGTAACTAAAACGGTACAACGCCATCTAAAAACGAAATTCCGAAACTTTTGCAAGACTCAGTTTCAACTTTAGAGTTGCGCATCAGTGGCGAAGGCTGCTTCTCCTTCATAGGGAAGCCGGAGCCTGTATAATATGTAGGGATTTCTATGAAGGTTTGCAAAAGGTAAGTGACAAGGGAAGCCGATAAGAATGGCGTTATAGGAACCCTACGCCACTGTTGCGCATCTATACTAATATAATATATCTGTATTATCTATGAACCCACCTCTGCGGCTGCGGCTCGGAGCTGGCGTCGGACTCGCTGTCGGAGTCGGAGTTGAGCGCGGCGGCGATGGCGGCGGGCGACACGCCGCGCTCGCGGGACGGCCGCCGCCGCCGCTCGCCCTCACGCTTGATGTTGGCGGGCGCGATTGGCGGCGCCGGCCGCACCGCCAGCTGCGACCGCTGCCACTCCAACACCTGGAAAGACGATTTTCGAATAAAACACTCTGTACTAATCATGCTTATTGTAAATTCCTGAAATACATATTATTTACGGCCAAATACTGAAACGGTAATCAATATTAAGAGCCCTCCTATTCACATGTAGTTCCTGTCTCTGCTAGCCGAAATGACTTGTCAGTTACTAGATGTTGCACGCGACTTCGTGCGCGCAAATGGAAATCCCGCAGTAACAATACATTTTGCCGCGATAAAAAGTAGCCATGTCCTTCGCCGTGCTTTAATCTATATCTGTACCAAATTTCATCAACATCGGTCCAGTAGTTTCAGAGCCTATTCAATGCAAACAAACAAACAAACTTTTCTCTTTTTTATATTAGTATAGATCTACCTAATTCAGATTTAGATGCTTATTGAATAATACTCTACTCAAGCTGTATGACTATGCACTTGCTAAATAAATAAAATAAAAGCTGCGACTAGTATAACAGTCTAGCAGAACAACTACTCCGGCCAATCTAAAACCATCATATCAACCGATCACTAAGATTGGTTCAGAAGAATCAGAGCAAGCAAGCTAGTGCTTGTAATAAAATAAAAGGTCTATAATAACGTAAATGAATCCAACCTTTTCCTCCCTGGTCCGCTTGCTGGCCTCCCTGGCTTTGAGCAGTTCCCGCGTGGGCTGTACCGCTCTAGCGGCGGGCGGCGGCGGCGGACGCTTAGCCTTCGCCGGCGACGGAGACTTGCGCGCTCTGAAATTACATGATCTTATATTATATTACCTGTTTGTTGAGTAGTATTTTGTAGATTAAACTGACATCAATATTTAGGAATGAGAATAATTTTAATTGAAACTTTTTATGAGACAATGTTTAGTACTAATATTTTATAATAAAACAAAGTTTTAGACAAAATATTTTTGTATTGCTGATAAAATATTCGGCTGCCTATTTTTTTTGCCTATATTTAACACTAGCGACCCGCCCCGGCTTCGCACGGGTACAATACTGATACTAATACTACAGAATGTCACCCACTTCGCAACGGGCCGTGCAGCAGAAATTGCAATATTTTAATTTCGCCATAACTTCAAAACCAAACGTCCAATTTTAATCATTCAAAGACCAAATATTATCTACATAAACTGTACTTAGTGATGAAATAATTTATTTTGATAAGGATTAATAGCATGAGTAAAATAAACGCGATTAAATGTAGTCCAAAAAAATATCAAGATTTCTAAATAAAAAAATGGTTGTTGTGCCTCACTCGACATAGATAGATATAGTGTGTCGCGGACTTTTTTGTAGATATTTATAAGATCTACAATTAATTAGAACATTATATTGTTCTATCTTTTATAGTTTAGGCAGCGTACGCAAAATAAATAACTTTTCTGGTTGATTTTTTACACCTTGTGTCCGAAAAACCCAAATATTTTACGGAACCCTATTTTTTTCCAAAATAAAATTTAGCCTATGTTACTCGTGGATAATGTAGCTTTCGAATGGTGAAAAAATTTTTGAAATCGGTCCAGTACTTTTTGAGCCTATTCATTACAAACAAACAAACAAACAAACAAACAAACATACAAACAAAGTTTTCCTCTTTATAATATTAGTGTAGATTAAACTCTACAGTGAAAATTAATAAAGTTTGTAATTAATAAGAAAAACAATGAAACATACAATGGTTTTGTTGCATTCTTCGGTGGTGGCGGTCCCTTCTTGTTCTTAGCTGAGCAAACCGAACAAGATTCATCAGAACAGCTACTTGCTGAGGATCCAGAGGAAGACTGAAAACATACAGCATGTGTTAAAACAATATATTTTACTAGCTTTTACCCGCGACTTCGACCGCGTAGAGTTCGGTTTCCATACAAAATTTTTACCTCTTTTTCACTGACTTAGGGGGCGAATTTTCAAAAACTCTTTCTTAGCAAATGCCTACGTCATTACATCTATCTGTATGCCAAATTTCAGCAAAATCCGTTCAGTAGTTTCGGCTGTGCGTTGATAGATGAGTCAGTCAGGTTTGCCTTTTATATATTTAGATTCAGTCAATTTTGTAGGTTGGGGATTAAGTATGTTCGTTTACTTCTTACCTTCCTAGGTCCAGGTGGGCTGGGAGGGCGCACTCCTCTCGGCGGGGGTGGAGGCCGAGTGCGACGCGGCCGAGGGCTAGGGCTTCGCCCTCTACGCTTCGGGCTTCGAGCGGGGCTACGTCTGAACACAAAGTATTGACTATTATAACTTCATGCAATATTTCATGACGCAGCAAATAATTAAAATATTTTTTTGACCAAATGTTATTTAAGTGGTAGAAGACAAACAAAATAAGATTTTTCATTTCAAAATAAATAATAACTTTGTATGAGAAACTTTCTTATTTAAATGTAATACATACCTAATAGGGCTTCGCCTAGGGCTCCTGCGCGGGCTGCGCCTGGGTGACCGCGACTTGCGCGGCGACCGGCGACCGATGGGAGAGCGCGACCGGCGACCAATAGACCGCGAGCGACGACTGGCTAATGGCGACCTGTGACAAAAATTATAAACTTATTTCTGTAGCTAGACTCAGTTATATACTAAAACACTAATTACAATTATAAGCCCCTAATTCACCCCCATAAATTACAATTATTAGCCCCTAATTGAACCCCCATATCATAGACTGTCACTATGAACATTAACTTTTCAAGAAGTTGCTCTTACAAGTAACTTCTATCCATTCCATTTTGACGGTTTTCAATAGAAATGTGTAAAATGGTACACATTATAAGGATCGCTTAGTTATAAATTTAGAGAATTTTTAGAAGTTACGTCGTTTTTATAAAAATGTAACTTTTGAATTTAGCACTATTTACTGTACTTTTTCCATTTTTCGGTAAATATTTATGTTGCCTTTCGGATATAAGAATTTTGCTGATTTAAAACAAATACATCTTCTCTATTCAGGGTGGCAAGCTCTCGAAACACTGAGGTTGATAACATTTATTGTGTAGAAGATATTTCTAAAGATTTGATTCATAATCATACATAAATATATATTTTATGTTTTAAGACTCTGTAAAATATGTTGCAAAGAGAGTTTGCCACCCCTTAACAAAGGCATAGGATGTGATCATCATAAATCAGAATAGTTATTAGTCTCATATTTAAATTGGGTGTAGGTACTAGGTGCATATTAGCTTGCACTAATTTTCAAAATTACGTGACCCTTTGACTAATGTGTATATTTACACATTGCCCATATGTACGGTAAAGCGTGTACACACCGAGAGCGTCTGGCCGGGGTGCGGGACCGGCGGGGGGACACCGAGCCAGACTCCTCCAGATACATTTGCTTGTACCCGGTGTGACGCCACCTAAACATACCAACATCCCAGGTGAGTGCCAATATTACTTCAACAATTATTAAGCAGAGCAGTCACTATTTTATTCAAATTATATACAATAAATTCTCTAAGGGCCTATTTCACAATCAATAAACTAATTCGAAATATCATATTCACCCTGAAGCTTAAAAATAAAATAAATTTGAAAACACTATTCATTACATTTTCTAATGAATCACATCCTACACCTTACAATATTAAGCTTATATATTTACAATAGCTACATTATAACTTCCAAATTATTATATTAGTTACAAATGTCAATGTAAAATTGTAAAAACTGTTAGATTGTAAGATAACCAGTGAAATTGTAAAATGTTTATAGACTTCCGATGCGAATATTCTGCCAATAATAATTTTACTAATTATTTTTCGTTAGATTATAAATATATAGTTTTAAATTTACTTTACAATCTTGTTAGTTATTGTACAATACAGTTTATACAATTTTACAGTGACATACTTATATAATAAATAACTACAAATAGTCAATATTTCCTAAAATGAAATGTAATTTAAAATATGATACACTACTATTAGGCACATAAGAAAAATAATATTATTTGGCATATAAAAAAACATACTATGATACACTAGTAATATGTGACTTGGGGTCTGTTACACAATAGCCTAATAATTATTGACAAATAACTTATATGGATGTTATGTCAATGGTTACTTTATACTGAGCGACAGAGACAAAACTTTCAGATAAGCTATATGTCACTTGTTAATTAGGCGATTGTGTAACAGGCTCTAAAAAATTCATGATTTTAAATGATGTAATGAATCTAACCTGTTGGGATCTTTCTCCTCCACCTCCAAGAGTTTCCGGTCCCAACTGCCTGGAGAGGCTTGTCTCGCTCTCTTCATAACATTGTCTATCTCTTTCCTTCGTCCAGCAGGGTTTGATGGATCTAAAATAATAGTACTTTAGTTTGCAAGATGAAAGCAATTTATCCTCATCTTAAAATAACTGTCATAATCCTTTAAAATTTGCTGTTGTCTAATTTTGATTGTAAGGTGAAAGCAATTTATCTTCATATCTTCAAATAATTGTCTAACGGCCACACTCGAGAGACATTTAATTACTTCACAATGCTTGAAAATTTACTGTTGCCTGCAATTTTTTGTTTATATGGTAAAAACCAATTAGGTACTTTAATTTTGACTAGGAAAAAATAATTAAAATTACCTGTAATTCTGGTATGTTGAGGATTACGATCCATGTGTAGACGATTCTTCGAGGCCGCCTCAGCAGCTCGAGAAACAGAACCATTGCGTCTTGAGGAAGACATCCTAAAATAATAATGATTGTTATAATTCTTATTATATTATGGTATAGATATAGATTAGACCTAGGAAAAGGGCAAATTTTTCTGCGAGATTTCCTTTAATGCACATTAAGTCACAGGCAACTGTTTAGTTTAAAATACTATGTTTAACCTCAACTGAAGTTATTTTTTTCTTGATGTCTGGATGGAATTAAAAATATAGTATGTAGGTAGAAGTTTTATCATAAACATTAAGACATAAAGCAAAATGTTCAGTACAGTTTTACAAGAATTGTGCAGACGGAGGAGTATGATATTTAGCACAGTTAAATTGATGTAGAGGAACAATATTTTTTTAAAGAATGCATAGAAATAAATAAATAAAATTTACAACACACACTTCCTCTGATTGTTAATGCAGACTACCATGCATTTAAAAGATACAATTTTGAGACACATTATTTGTTTGTCCGTAGTTTTTTGTATGAAAGTGTAACAAACATCCATCCATCCTCACAAACTTTCACATTTATAATTGTAAGTACAAAGTACCTTTAATCTACGTCTTTGCAAGTGGTGGTAAGTTCACCATATAACATTCAGAAGTTGATCTGCCGTCATATACTAAAAGGCGGCTAAATGACAAAAAGAGTTTTTGAGGTAGAGCTAAAAAATGTGGGATTATTTTGAAATTGATGCTAGTGATTTTGTATAAACAATTGTTAATGTTTTCATGAATGTCTTATGACAACATTAACAATTGTTTGTAGAAAATAACTACCATCAGTTTCAAAATAATTCCACGTTTTTTAGCTCTACCTCAAAAACTCTTTTTGTCATTTAGCCGCCTTTTAGTATAGGACGGCAGTGATTACAGAATTTATTGCAGAAAATTGTATTTAACCATGGATATCATTCCTATATAGAAAAAAACTTTGCCTTTTCATCCGTTAATTTTTTTAATGTCGTATGGTTGCCTAAGCACATACGGCATTCTCACAACATAGTCAGCCTAGTCCAGAGGAATGACTGGTCAATATGTCTGGGGCCAACTGTGTGCGGGTTTCCTTACAATGTTTGCCTTTACCATTAGAGCATCCATAATATAATGTACTTAAGATCTGAAAGTCTCATTGGTACACACCACAACCTGGGATTCGAACCTGCACTCTCTTGAGATAGCCACGGAGATAGGTATATAGATAGATCTATAATACATGTTTTTATGTCAGTGACATGTTTTCTGCCAATAAATTAAGTGTAATATTAGAAAATTGGACCCAGTCAATCAAACCAGCTGTTAAATATTGATTGATAAACTGTAGTAAGTCTTAATACAGTTCAGCAATTGCAGCAGCAAGCAGTTTATACCCAACATAACTGTTACCATAAATGAAGTTTATACTGTTTGTTTGGTTTAATCTGTAACCACAGATTACAGAATATAACACATACTATTGTGTCTTTATGGTGTACAGTGACAAAAACTATAAAATTATTATGAAGCTAAAAAGGGAAAACACTAGAACCGAAAATAAACAATATTCTAGGTAAATAATGCTGTTTGTCTCAGACACCTTTCTAAAATAGACGGCGCCTGTTATTTTTGTATAATAAATGGGAGTGATATGAATTGTTGAAGCGTACTTCATATTTTCCAATGCCAACTTACTCTTTTGAGAGTAATCTATAATTACTTTCACAAAATGGCGGACGAATATTGATCTTTTCAGCGGTCACTCACCTGAGAGGATTCAAAAGCTTACCTGTATTACTCCGCTTTTATTCTCAGGAGCTAGGGCTCCAACGCGCGCGTAGTGTCGCGGGGGGCGTAGCCCCAAGGCGGCCCGGACGGCGGTGCCACGCGGCGGGACGCGGTGTCCACCAACGCCGCTGCAACCCAACCGATATACTTAACAACACGAATACGCGACGCGACGAATGCGCGAATCCCGCAATTAAGCGGTCACGCGAACGGATTTTGCCCACGCCAGGCAGACATGCAGCCTCCGGGCAGACGCGACGGTGGCCTCGCGATCCAGGCCAAACGGCTAAGCGGGGCAGACGAGTCACCGTCATGGCATCCATTTTCTTTGTTGCACCTCCAGACATCAGACAGCTTAACATCAAAAATACTAAATCCACAATAAGTAATCACAAAACAAAGTTACGAACCAGTATTATAATATACACGAAAACTAAATGAAGTTCAATGCAGAAGAAATCTCGTTAAACAATTCCACGACACACCTTCCTTGCAGAATCGGCCATTTTGTTTGAAAATGGCAATTCTTGGCATAATTTGACAAATTTTGACGTTACGTTTGACGTAGACATGCCTTTTTTTTAAAATCTAAATATGGCGTCGGCTTTATCTATTTGCCAGTGTCAAGTAAAAAAAGCGGTAAGTAGAATATTCGTTCAAATTTTCATCACCGTATTTCTAAATAGTCAAATACATAGTCTAGTCCTTGGTCTAGTCAGACGATTCAGTAAACTGGTAGATGATTTACTGAAACTTCAGTAGTTGTATCACTTGTGCACGTAAACTAATACATACATAACTAACGAATAATATTCTACCAATATTACACATTGAAAACGAATTAACACAAATTTGGAAAAATACACAACTAAACAATGTGGAAATCGTTTTTACCATCTCTATTATTATTACCATCATACAGCATCATACAAACGCACGTTTGAAGACAATTTAGATTTTAGATGGTCACTAAGGTAACGTTCCCACGAGCGTTTTTAGTAGACACGACTCGCGACAGATTAAGTAACGGCACGTAAATACACAGAACACTAGAGCAGAAAATCGCGTAGTTTGTAAAAACTTGACACTCCGATTTTCATCTCTGTTGTATTAGTGCAGAGTTCTATTTACAGTGCAGTTTTTTCTTTTGCGACCACAAAAATACTCTCGGGAGGTACTTACGACTCATACGAGGGCTGATGTTGATTTTACTTTCAGTTTATCTTAGAAACCCTTTGAGTATCCAACTAGAAACCGGAAGCAAAATCGACGTTTTAGAAATCTAGACTGTGTATTCTGCGTCTAAATCTTAAAACTAAAAAAATTACACGACTGATCGAGACTGATTAACGTTCGGCTGTATCTATTTATATAAAAAGGAATACGATACGATTCTTTATAGGACATAATAATAACTCCCCACCGATCTCGGTGACGGTGGCCGGTTTCATTGAAACAAGGCCAGTTACGCAGGAGTAATTTTATAGTGCCCAAGTGTGTGCGCAGTACACAAGAGCACTCTCTCTTCCTTTACTTTCGTAATCCAGTGGGACGGATAACCGACACGACTGACGAGAGATCGGGCGCAGGTCCGACTCTTTACATGCCCATCCGATGCATGGATCATCTTTCTTATCAGACAAGCAGGTGAGGTGATCAGCCTGCATTGTCCTAACCAAACTTGGAAACAACATTTTTTGTTGTTCCAATGCGGGAATCGAACCCACGACTCGGAGCAAGAGCCAATGCTCTAACCACTAGACCACGGAGGCTGTTTGTCTGTATATCCTTTTAAGGCGAAAATATACGTAGATGACGTCACAGATTCGGGCGTGGCCTAACACTTCCCGCCGCGCCACCCGCATACACCCCGCAGCGCTCGCGATCTCCGCGCGCGGCCGCGTCACGACTCAAATTATAAACTGAGGAACGGCCCTTTTATACGACTTTAGGATTGATTTAAATGCAACTTGAAAATATTAATTTATTTCTGGTCTATGAGCAAAGAAAAAACATAGAATGTATAAGCCGCTTCTCCTTCTTCTGTAGAAGCCGGTCGAGGTTATTTCCGAAATCTAGAAATTATTTGGTAGGCAATGCGGCTTCCAACCCATCACTTTTGATTTAATTTTCCACCTCTACGCCCACCAAAATGTAATACTTAGTGCTATTGACAGAATCACTAAAATATCCACTAGGTGTTTTTTCGCTTTCCTAAGCGACAAAAATACCGAAAATGAGTTATATCAATGAGTTTGTATTTTTTTTTCTGCGTCGATTGGTCTAATCGTCGTCTTCCTACGACGATTTTTTTGTCGCTTAGATATAGTGAAATTTATACAAAATCATGAATGTTATGTTCACTAAGCGACAACAAAAAGCTATTTATAAAAAAAAATCATTTGGATATTTTGAAGAATTTTAAAAATCTACTTAACTAGTCTATTTTTCATGTTTTTACTTTTCTTTTGTTTGCACAAAAATATTTTTACTTGTTTAAAAAATTCTTTTCGTGAACACTTTGTACATTTTCTCCATACAAATTATTTGTGAATTGTCCTTACAGTGCATTTAATTTGATACCATTATTTTACGAAAGTGCAACTTGTAGAATTTTACCCATAGTGAAATAAAACAATATTGGCTCAAAGATAGTTTTACATATTTGACACAATAACTATTCGTGCTATGTAGATATTTTTACTTGAAAACTTTTGTTTTTAAGTATGTCGGTTAGATATTTTTTTTTGTCGTCGGTTAGATAAAATGTAACTAAAAGTGTTAAATTTACAGTGTGTGGGAACCTTAATGAACGCAAACATTGCTAAATATATTTCTATATTTATGCGCCTAATGTTTCGCTAGTTAGTCCTGTCGGTAGTAGAAAATATCAATATACTAGGTTATGGGAGTAAACTTTGCGCACATACTTGGACATAGTAAAATAGCTCCTATAGCTGGTCTATTTTCAATTAAATTGGCAACAGTCACTGAAATCGGTGTGGTTTCATTATTATTCCTTTTTTAAGGTTCCGTAGTTCATGTCTCGGAATCCTTATAGTTTCGTCATGTCCTTCCATTCGACCGACCGTCCGCCCGTCCGTCTGTCCATCCAAACGGTGGTGCTTGAAATATGAAACTTTGAATGGATAAGTTTATTTATCACGTCGACATAGTGCTAAAAAAAATGAAGATAATTTTTGGTTACACCTACACGAAAAGGGAGATATAATTAGGTACATAGACATTATAAGAACATTGAGAGGTTTCTGAGATTATACGTACGTATCCGTTTGCGCGATATTCCACATTTAAGCGCATTTCTTGTTAAAATACGGCGTCCCCCCCTCTAAAAGCCAAACGGCTGACTCTAAAAATGTGAAAAATTCATGATGGTAGTCCATGTAATAAACTTTGAACGAAAACTATAACGGTCCAAAAAACTTCATAAATTCAGGAGTTATAGAGACTTAAATTGAATCAGTTTAGATGAAGATATCTATGGCTTAGTGGTTAGCGCTTTAGTGCTCAAGACAGAGGGCGTGGGTTCGAATCCATAAGAGAATAAAAAGTTTTCCGTGGATTTCTTGGAAAAATTATGTTAACTGGTGTTAAGAATTAACTTCAACGATTAACGAATTAACGCTGCCGACAAAATATGTTACTATGATAAAATTTTAAAGCGATTTTGCCAAGTTGATGTTCATAAAAAAATTATCAGAATATAATTATACCCTTCATGGACAGATGCAATAGTCTCTTCTTAAGACACCTATCATGGCCATGCCATCAGACGATATGATCAAGGTGCATAGCTTCTCAAAGCAACACCAGGTTTTTGCTATCGTCTAGGGAGAGTAGAGGATAGGAATCAATGTTCACTCCAATGACATAGTCTGGTACACGGACGGATCCAGGAAAGACAACCGGGTGGACGGACCTTCTACGGGGGCATGCCACCTACAGACTTGCCTATATACTTGCTTAGGACAATTTACAACCATGTTTGAGGCTGTGATGAGTTGTTCACTACAGAGCCTACAGATTGTCCTTGTCCATAAAACATCCTAATCTTATAGAGAAGATTAGGATAATTTAGATGATATTTCTGCTACTGTCAATGCTTTCAGCGCAGTCTGTCAGAACAATCACACTGCGCTGAAGGCACTGACAGCAGCAGAAAGAAGAAGTGGCATTTTTGTATGGATCCCGTCCCCACTACTGTAGCACTACAAGACATATATCAAAGGACTTAAAAAGCATGTAATTTTTTTGTATGACGAAAAATCTCTAAACCATGGGAGAAAAAAGTTAATGAGAGTTATAAGTGAAAAAAAGTTTAAAAATCATTCTGTATTATTGCACCATTTCATAGTGTTGCTAATAAGGAACAATTTTCGGGAAGTAATGGTATACAGCAAGCTTCAGAAAAGTGTTATATTTTGATAAATTGTCCCATATTTTGAAGAAATGTAGGGAATGATAATAAAATGCTAAAATAAGCTCTTTCCTCAATTTTGTCACATACTTACATTATGGAAATTGTTTCTTACTTGCGATACTATTTAAAGGTGCAGTACACAGGATGTATTTTTTTTCCCATAATTTATGGGTTAGAATCCTGTCTAGGAAAAATGTGTTATCAAAAATGATGCAGTTTAAGTTTTCATCAAGTCGGCCTCGATATTCCGTAGGGCTAAATTGCTATTGCTAATTTTTTTTGACTTCTCTTACAATGCCCAGAAGAATAATTCACCATGTACAATATCTTTTTTACTTTTTTTCTGTACCTAATCGTTTTAAAATTATTTTTGCTATTTAATTATATGTATTTTAATGTAATTGTTTTATCTGAATTATTTGATTTTACATAAACCTCTTTTCCAGGCCAGGATTCGAATCCGCAAATTAGAAAAAAAATACATTTTGTATTATTGCCCCATTCGATAGCGTTGCAAGTAAGAAACAATTTCCAGAAAGTAATTAGGTATGTGCGAAAAAATTGAGGAAAGAGCTTATTTTTAGTATTTTATTATAATTCCATACATTTCATCAAAATATGAGGCAGTTTATCAAAATATAACACTTTTCTAAAGTTGAGTGTATACCATTACTTTCCAAAAATTTTTCCATAGTAGCAACACTATGAAACGGTGCAATAATATAGAATGATTTTTTTAAACTTTTTTAACCCTCATTTACTTTTTTCTCCCATGGTTTAGAGGATTTTTGTCATACAAAACAATGACACTTTTTTTAAGCCCTTTTATTTGATATATGTCTTATAGTGCTACAAGGATGGGGACTTTTTGCCCCTTCTTCTTTCATCTAAATTAGTTATGGCTTGTGTTCAAACGCTAAACATGCTAGGACGAGATAACAGCATCAGTCTGGTATGGGTTCTAGGCAACGGCAATATCTCCGGCAACAAAACCGCGGATGAGCTTTGGGCTTTGGGCCAATTGTGTCACGGTGTCATGCCCAGAATCGGTATGTGGAATATCTCCCAGCACTACCAAGAGAGAACTCAAGGAATGGGGCCGCAGCTTAAGTATAAAGCAATGGGCTGAAATCCTAGGCCTTGAGTTTTTACTTCTATATTTTTTATTATTTCAAGATCAAAATTAGCTAACGTTTTAGCTCGTTTTAGTCAGACAAGGGAACTGCAATTAATTTTTATAAACAAGAAGAAGGAGAATATTGTCAGTTAGGAGCAAAAATTTACAATGTCATTGAATAATAAATTTACTAAGATAACTTTAGCCGTAGAATATTCTTAATGTAAGCAACATTTATGTAACTTATCTTGTTTTATTTTATAAACTCTTAGGCCATTTAGATGAATACTCCTATAATTTTTTAAAAGTGTTTGGAATTAGTTATTTTTACCTGTTATTACAGAAAATGTATCTATAGCTTATCTATTTTTACATGTTGCTGAAAACCTTTTTAAAATAAAATGTAGGCAATTTTACTTGATATTACATAACTTAAGTTGATAGCTTAGATAATTTTACCTATTTTTCGAATTAGGACTTTTTTACCTAAGCGACATAAACTGCCTGTAATTCGAAAGCTATATGACTCGTTTTAATATCAAAAATTGCTATAAAAATAAGATACACGTTGTATCTTATTGATATATAGATATTTAGATGTATGTTAAAACCATCTAAATCCGACTATTTTGTGATTTTTAATGATTTTTTTTTCTAAAAATGTTAACGTTAAATCACTCTTCTATAAAGTTTACTAAATGTATGCGTCATATGTGTCTTTCTTTAATTATTATATTTTCTTTAATTATTATTTTTTATCAATTATTATTATTTAAACTGGAAATATCATAATATGTATTATATAAAATATGAATTTGCTCTCCTACGCTATCGAATTGGATTTTGTCTGTAATGGTAGTTGTATGTGTGTTAGATAAATAAATAAATGTCGCTTAGGCATTTTTACCTCATATACTATATACCTCAAAACGTTGATTACTAAATAGACAATTAAAACAGAAATAATATAATATATCTATGGACGCTTCACACCACGTCAATCTGCTCCCGTGGTAAGTTCTCGAAGAACTTGTGTTACGGGTACCAGATAACGGAAGTATATTTAATACTTTTATACTATACACATAATTTTTTTTTTATGAAATATGGGGGCAAACGAGCAAACGGGTCACCTGATGGAAAGCAACTTCCGTCGCCCATGGACACTAGCAGCATCAGAAGAGCTGCAAGTGCGTTGCCGGCCTTTTAAGAGGGAATAGGGTAATAGGGGAGGGTAGGGAAGGGAATAGGGTAGGGGATTGGGCCTCCGGTAAACTCACTCACTTGGCGAAACACAGCGCAAACGCTGTTTCACGCCGGTTTTCTGTGAGCCCGTGGTATTTCTCCGGTCGAGCTGGCCCATTCATTATATTATTATACACATTTTTATACATATTTTATTATATTATACACATATTTAATACACATCCATGACCCAGGAACAAAGAAAACTTTTTGTTCCGTCGGCGGGATTTGAACCCGCGCCCCCGGCTTGAGCAACGACACGCTCAACCAACTGAGCCACAGAGGTCGTCATAGAAATAAAACTATACACTTTCTGTGAAATTTACAAGTACATATTATATAATAAAATATTATACTATAATATATACTATATAATATTATATTAATATATTATTAAAATTTCAAGTAAGAAGTTGAAGGAACAAAAAAGTACATTCAACGATCGAACATTTTCATTCTATCGCAGGCAGAGTGCTCGCTACGGTTTTCATAATTTATTTTTTATGGCATGTTGTTTCCTATTATTTCAAGAGTAAAATAAACGATTGCGAAATAGCGGCACCGCGGAGAGTGACACAACCTCCTCGTACGAAAGTCAGCGGCTCACTGTCCCGCGCGCCCGCGCACGCACCGCTTACAAATATTTTCACAAAACAATAGTTATTTACGTATATTTTGAAAACAAAACGGTATTTCGAAAAACCCAACGATGAAATGTTAGATAAATATATTCTTCAGATTTTCGTAAAAGAACCATCTTTATAGCCGTAGTAGGTAGTAAGTAGATAGAAAAAGAAATCTGAAAACAGGGCTTTTTAATTTTAATTTATTTAATATTAATCTTCGTCTTATTAAAAAAATTAACGATGATATTAAAGATGAAGGATTGAAGTGTGAAATGTATATTTTTTTAAATTTTTTTATTCCCATTTTTCGGAGTAGTTCCGACTCTAACTGAGCGATTTTTAGGGTTCCGTAATACTTAAGGAACCCTTATAGTTTCGCTCTGTCCGTCTGTCTGTCTGTCTGTCTGTCTGTCTGTCTGTCTGTCTGTCTGTCTGTCTGTCTGTCTGTCTGTCCGCGCCTCTAGCTCCTGTAATTATGAATATAAATTTATGAAATTTGGTGCAGTTATAGATTGTGTATAGATCACGGTTTCGGGATCATAAAAAAATAATAATTTTATATTTTAGGAGTAGCTCTCCATACATGTGAAGTGGGGATGAAAAATATTTTTTCACTCTACCCCATCGTGTGGGGTATCGTAGAATAGGTCTCTTAAAATAAAGGTAAGGTGAAACCTTACCTTTATTTTAAGAGTCAAATTTTACGTTACTTTTTTATAAAGTTGACCATTTTCGAGTAATCGGCCTCCAAAGTAGTTTGTAAGTTGGTCCCTAGCATTTTTAAACTATAGGAGATAGAAACTTGCAAATTTCCATGCTGATAGATCATGCTAAAAACTCTTTAGGAAAACTATTTTGAACGAAATCGCATCATAATTTCTATTTCTAGAGCAATTATAGAAAAACAAATTAACATATTAAGGCAAATCAGAATAATTATACATCATGTGAAATTATCATTTAAAATAATGTTTCAAAACTGGTTGCAAAATTAAAAAAAAAACTGAAATTAACAATTAATAAAAATAATTTAAATTAATAATAAATAAAACATGCTGTCGGGTTTGAACCTACATCCAAGGACAAACACTATGATTAACTGAGCTACAGTAATTATAGTGATTATTGCGAATTTACGTTTCTTTACCAGAATTAGAGCTAAGTTTTGAAACACGTAAAATTTTAATTAATAATTAATTTTACGAATATGTGCCTCTTTTACCAATAATTGCAATAATTTAATAACACTAAAAACACATGAATATAATTATGTTATCAATTACCATAATATTATTGTTTTTTAGGGTTCCGTACCTCAAAAGGAAAAAACGGAACCCTTATAGGATCACTTTGTTGTCCGTCTGTCCGTCCGTCCGTCTGTCAAGACCCTTTTTCTCAGGAACGCGTGGAGGTATGAAGCTGAAATTTATATCAATTACTCAGGTCTACTGTCCCTTGAAGCTGTGAAAAAATCAAACTTCTAAGCCAACGCAATCAAAAGATACAGCCGTTTATGCCGCAAATTTTCGACACTTGCAAGGGAATCAAAACCTACAGGGTGCTTCCCGTGAACTCAGAATCTTGAAATTTGGTACGAAGCAACGTCTTATAGCATAGATAAAGGAAAAATTACGAAAACCATAAATTTTTAGTTACATCACATAATATATATTTTTTTAATAATTTTAAACTTACTACCCATTTCCTCATAAACGCGTAGAGGTATTAAATTGAAATTCATACCAAATACTCAGGTCTATAATACCTTTAAGCTGTAACAAAATCAAACTTCTATGTCAACGCAATCAAAAGAAACAGCAATTTAAGCTGCATATTTTGAAACTCGCAAGTACTCGCAAGGGAATCAAAACCTAAAGGGTACTTCCAGTCGACCTAGAATCTTGAAATTTGGCATGAAGCAACGTTTTATAGCACACATAAAGGAAAAATTCCGAAAACCTTAAATTTTTAGTTACATTACAAAATATATATTTTTTAATAAATATAAACTTATTACTTTTTTCCTCATGAACGCGTAGAGCTATCAAGTTGAAATTCATATCAAATACTTAGATCTAATTGCCTTTAACCCGTGAAAAAAAAAAATCTAAGTCAACGCAAAAACGCAAAACGCAAAAGTACAACCATTGATACCGCATATTTTGAAACTCGCAACTACACGCAAGGGAATTTAAACCTAAAGACCACTTCCCGTTGACATAGAATCTCGAAGATTACTTAAACGATAAAGAGATCTTTGTCTTAAATTTATGCTCCTCCATCTTTCCCCATTGTAATGTTATGAATTTCATTTTGCAATAAAAATACCATAGTTATGACTCGATTGTCGTAATGAACGAACTTTGTAAACCTTGCAGGTTTGTACGGAACCCTCGGTGCGCGAGTCCGACTCGCACTTGGCCGGTTTTATTATAATTTAATACCTACCTTTAATATTAAAAGCTTCAATTTGCTAGTAACTTTACGAAAACTAGGTATATCATATATGGCGCTAGTCTCCTGTTTAAATCGTGGATTGTTTTTGAAAAATAATACTAGATGTCGCTGTGTTATTGGATTTAAATTCTGTATCACGCTATCGAAAACCTCGCTGATATGTATAACCTCTCAGGTGTCGCGCTTTAAATTTTTTATAAGTATCTGGTTGTATTCTTCGTACCTACTTTGAGGTGTGTGTAGGAGTGCGCTAGAGTAAATATTTTCTTTGATTGTGATAGGCGGTATCGTAATAGACTAAAATAATATGCTCAAATGTTATGTGATTAGCGAAATGCGAATATTAAATAGAAATCGAATAAAACTTATTCTTAAAGAACATCTGGTTACTATTCACTTATATATATTTTGATTATTAATCAACATTCAACATTTACGGAACCCTCCTTATACTACGGGAGGTCACGACATTTTTGGTAACGATATCCAAAATGACTTATTTTAGATTGACAAGATAAAGAGCAACTCTCTGATGCCAAATATGTCGGTCTGCCTGCGTAAAGTAGTTGCGTTCTCTGTATAGGGCGCCTGAAAACCCAGTTATCATGACCAAAAAAAAATGATAAGGTAAATGGCTGAGTAAGTTATATTAGGTAAGTACTAGTTGTTCCCATATCAGTAGCGTAAAAACTGACCAAATATTCGGTTGCGTTATGAAGCAACGAGCGTTCAAACGTGACTTATTGTGACCAAAAAAAAAATGATTAGGTAAATGGCTGAAAATTACAAATCGTAAACTGTCAGTACGTACTAGCTTATTGGCACCAAAACTGACCAAATATTTGGTTGCAATTCATAGTTATCGGCGACCTATGTCTGAACGTATATTCTTTAAGTTTTTTTTTTTATATAAAACTAGGGGGCAAATGAGCAAACGGATCACCTGATGGAAAGCGATTACCGTCGCCCATGGACACCCGCAACATCAGAGAAGTTGCAAGTGCGTTGCCGGCCTTTTAGGAGGGAATACGCTCCCTTCTTGAAGGTTTGCAGGTCGTAGTGGTCCGGAAATACTGCTGGTGACAGTTCATTCCAGAGTTTTACAGTGCGCGGCAGAAAGCTTCGGGTAAAGCGCACGGTGGAGGACTGCCACTCATCAAGGTGGTGAGGATGGAAATGAAAATGTTTTTTAAGTTTTATTTGGAAATTTTTATTTCCAAATAAAACTTAAAAAGCTATTTTCGGAAAGTCAACAAAAAAAGGCTACCACCGGTTCAACCCTAACCCGCCGAGAAGAACCGGCGTAAGAAACTCGCACGGGCCCATCTTTTAGCAAAAAGATGGAAAATTGTTCTTTTAAAAGAAATATATATTTTACATTGTAAACTTAAATCTATGTTAAATATAATAAAAGTTGCATCTTATTCCCAAGGTGTGCAATCGTTAACAAAATCATTTACTTTATAATAAGCTTTAGCACACAAACGTTCTTTGACTACTTTTTTAAATTTATTAATAGAAAGGTTTTGAACGTTTTCTGGGATCCTATTGTGGATCCTAGTGTGGTTATAGGCGTATATATTGGCCCTTAAAAGATTTACTTATTTTACTAAGTCTTATCACTGGTACATCTAGCTTATTCTTATTTCTAGTGTTTATACAATGACTATCATTTTTCTTCTTGAAATTGCTTAAATTTTTAGAAAAACGTATAACAAATTATCCAAAATATACTGGGAGGCGACTGTCAGTATGCCTATTTCTTTAAACTTTTCTCTCAGAGATTCAATAGGGGACATTTTATAAATAGCACGAATAGCTCGCTTCTGCAGCACAAATATTGAATTTATGTCGGCAGCATTTCCCCATAAAAGTATGCCATAAGACATTCTACTATGAAAATAGCTGAAATAGACCAGGCGCGCCGTTTCTTCATCTGACATTTCTCTAATTTTTCTGACTGCATATGCTGCAGAACTGAGTCTATTCGCTAAGTTAGCAATATGAGGACCCCACTGTAATTTACAATCTAGTGTAACACCTAGGAATACAGTGGAGTCTACCATGTTCATTCTCTCATCATTGAGTAGTAAATTGGTTTGTACTTGCCTAACATTTGGCAAGCTAAATTTTAAACATTTTGTTTTATTTGCATTTAAAAGTAAATTATTAACACTAAACCAGTTTACTATACTTGAGAGAGCACTGTTTACCTCGTCGTAATTTAATTGTTGTCGCTTCACTTTAAATATAAGTGAAGTGTCATCAGCAAAAAGTGCTATCTCATGCCTATCTTGAACTAGATAAGGCAAGTCATTTATGTAGATGAGAAAAAGAAATGGACCTAAAATAGATCCCTGTGGGACACCTAATTCTATTTTAGTCCCAGTTGACCTTTTACTATTAATCTCTACCCTTTGAGTCCTATTGTAAAGATAAGAACTCAAAAGATTAAGAGCTGAGTCCCTGATGCCATAGTGGTGTAGTTTTCTGACTAGTGTAGCATGGTCTACACAATAAAATGCTTTGGAAAGGTCGCAAAAAACTCCTAATGCATCCTGCGCCTCCTCCCAAGCCTCGAATATACTACAGAGAAGCTTGATACCTGCATCTGTAGTAGACCGACCTTTAGTAAAACCGAATTGTGTAGTATGCAATAAATTATTTGTATTAAAGTGTACTGTTAATTGAAGTAGAATATTTTTTTCAAATATTTTACTAAATGTCGGTAGTATCGATATCGGTCTATAATTTGCTGGGTCAGACTTATTTCCAGCCTTGAAAAGAGGCATAATCTTACTGTGCTTTATTAAGTCAGGAAAAACACCACTTTTTGTACAATTGTTAAATATTATGGCTAGGTAAGGAGCTACAATGTCAATTATTGATTTGATAATTCTGGTAGACATACCCCAGAGATCGTCAGTATTTTTGATATTTAACAATTTAAATGTATTAATAATATCTTTGGAATCAATTTCTACAAATTTAAAATTGACAGTACATTCCTTGACGTTATCTCTAAGTATCTTTTCAGCAGCTACAGGCGAAGAATTTAGGCATTTTGTAGCTGAGACCGGAATGTCAGCAAAAAACTTCTCAAAGACTGTCGCAACTTCAAAGTCTGAAGTAATCTTCTTATTATTAACACAAATTTCGAAGTCAGAGCTACGACAGGCGACTTTTCCAGTCTCACTAGCAATTATTTTCCAAGTGGTTTTTATTCTTTTCTTAGAATTTCTGATTATATCTTTAATATTAAGAGCTTTTGCTACTTTACATACATTTCTAAAAATTTTAGAATATTTTTTTATATAGGTATGTTTTAAATCTCTCAGTGTTATTTATCGATTTTTCGTTATATAATTCATATAATCTTTGCCTTTTTTTAATACCCGCAGTTGCCCAGTCATTAAAATTTATTTTGTTACTGTTTGGTCTAACAGTTTTAGAAGTAAATACTGAATTAAATGGCTTTCTTATTAACTTAAATAAATTATTAAAAGCTTCATCTGAACTGCTGGACTCATCCCAGTATTGAATATTTTCAACTAATTTACTTCTAAATTGCTCTATACGTTTTTCATTTATAGGGATAAACACAATCTTTTCTTTCGGATTATTATCACAATTAATATTAAATGAAGCTAGCTGTCCACAGTGATCAGAGCTAAGCATATTGATTATTTCTTTTTTAAAAGGGGTAATATTAGTAAAAATATTATCAATGCAAGTAGCAGTTGTATCACTTACTCTTGTCGGTTCATTAAATAAGTAAAAAAGATTATACGATTTTAACAATGATGTGAATCTAACAGTTGTGGAGTTTAAGTCTAATAAATTAATGTTAAAATCACCACTTAAAATAACTATTTTATTAGAAGCACATATTTTTGTTAGTATTTGTTCCATAATTCGTTCAAATGAATTGTATAAACTAGATGGAGGCCTGTATACGCTTACAATAATAAGATGGCTCAACTCTATACAAGCTACCTCAGTTATTCGTTCAGTAGAAAGGCTCACAATATCTTTACGTTCCTTGAATTTTAAAGACTTTCTAATTAATATTAAAGAGCCTCCTCTAATGGCTTTTTTTCTACTAAACAAACTTGCAACCTGGTGGTCATTGAAATTGAAAGTGAGTTCGTGTTTTCTAAACCAATGTTCTGAAATACATATAATGTCGATATTTAATTGCTTTAGAAACAACTCAACTTCAAGTTCTTTACCTACCATTCCTTGTAAATTTTGATGCACCAGGTTAATTACATTTTTATTCTTATTATCACATAAAGTCTCATCATTTATTTTTTTGGTAGGATTTTGTAAATTATTAACTAACTTCTTGCAAGAGACATCCTCTATTGTCATACAATCTAATTTAAATAATTATTTGGAACATGTTCCAAGTCGTTACTTATACTAATTCTTTGCTCAAAAGAAGCAGAAGTTGGTATAGCCAAATCTTTGGCTTGTAATAAATATATAAAATTTGATAGCGTCTTAGCTATATATCTCTTACAAAAGTAAGGTAAGTTATACTTATCTATAGTCAAGTTACTAAATTTAAAATTATTAATATCAACAACATAACACTTTTGTTGTTGGGTATTATTTACAACTTGGCAATTATTATTTACAGCGCTGTACAAAAGGCTGTTTAAACTATATTTAATTTCATTTTCTTTTTTCCCGGCATGTGGCAACTCTTTAATGTAGGGAAAAGTGAACAGTATAATTTTTTTAATATTCTTAATATTTAATAACAAGCCTAAATGTTCTGACAATTGTTTTTTGTTTACCTTTCCCCTTCTCCCTGCCAATATGACAACAGTTGAATTAGGACAATGAGTTACAGTAAAGGCCCTTCTAATTATATCTTCATATGTTGCTCCGGGCATACAAGTATTTGTGACTAATTGTCCCTGACACAATCTGTTTAAGTGTTTACCCAGGTCCCTACCTATCTCATCAGTAAATAAACTTATACATGATTGGCATTGGATGATAAATATTTTGTCGCATGGAACGGTGGCGAAAAGTTGCAGCAGGTATAAGTCCGAACAATTCCTCGGAGCACTCCCCGTAATATAACCGATAGAGGATGCAGAGCGATGCTACATCTCTACGTAGCTCTAAGGAATCAAGCCTGTTTGAAACACTATGGCAGTCGACAATTCGAGCGGCCCTGCGTTGGATACGATCCAGAGGGAGAAGCTGGTACCTACTTTGGTGCCCCTGCCCAGAGATGAGAACAGTATTCCATGTGAGGCCGAACCTGTGCCTTATAGAGTTGTAGGCGTTGGACCGGACTGAAATACTGCTTTGACCTGTTCAGCACAGCAAGATTCTTGGAGGGTAACTTGGCCTTACCCTCCAGATGATATCGGAACTGGACCTCGCTCGATATGTTAACACCAAGTATTCCGATGTTGGAGGAGACAGTTATGGGTATGCTTTCAAAACGAGGACATACGACCATTGGTAACTTTTTAGCGGTGAACGCGCAAACTTGTGTCTTAGAGGGGTTAAATTGGACTAAGTTAAGTCTACCCCATTCAGAGACCTTCTCCAATGAATTTTCAATTTGAGAGACAAGTTTGTTTCGACTCTCAATGACATTTTGCCGAGAGATGTTACTAGTAAAGTGCTTGGTTTAAAAACGAAAAACACACGCTTTTATGACCGGTGAGGAAACTTTTCATCGATGATTAAAATATCTAATCGTTAAAAAATCTGAAATCTCACCCTGCTCCGTCATCAGACTCTCACCACCAACCAAGAGTAACGAATTAGGTAATCAGTAGAAAACAAATGAGCCCAAGCTCAAGGGGTTTCGCAACAGCCATGGAAGAGTTATATTGCCCACCACGACACCATCATCGATCAGCTCGATGGTAGCAATTGCAATTATCAACGGACTCTTATAAACTTCATCATCGTCATCATCGTCAGCCACTAAGAGTCCATTCCTGGACATAGGGCCTCTTCCATTTCCATCCTTTACAGCGGCAGTCGACAATTCGAGCGGCCCTGCGTTGGATACGATCCAGAGGGAGAAGCTGGTACCTACTTTGGTGCCCCTGCCCAGAGATGAGAACAGTATTCCATGTGAGGCCGAACCTGCGCCTTATAGAGTTGTAGGCGTTGGACCGGACTGAAATACTGCTTTGACCTGTTCAGCACAGCAAGATTCTTGGAGGGTAACTTGGCCTTACCCTCCAGATGATATCGGAACTGGACCTCGCTCGATATGTTAACACCAAGTATTCCGATGTTGGAGGAGACAGTTATGGGTATGCTTTCAAAACGAGGACATACGACCATTGGTAACTTTTTAGCGGTGAACGCGCAAACTTGTGTCTTAGAGGGGTTAAATTGGACTAAGTTAAGTCTACCCCATTCAGAGACCTTCTCCAATGAATTTTCAATTTGAGAGACAAGTTTGTTTCGACTCTCAATGACATTTTGCCGAGAGATGTTACTAGTAAAGTGCTTGGTTTAAAAACGAAAAACACACGCTTTTATGACCGGTGAGGAAACTTTTCATCGATGATTAAAATATCTAATCGTTAAAAAATCTGAAATCTCACCCTGCTCCGTCATCAGACTCTCACCACCAACCAAGAGTAGCGAATTAGGTAATCAGTAGAAAACAAATGAGCCCAAGCTCAAGGGGTTTCGCAACAGCCATGGAAGAGTTATATTGCCCACCACGACACCATCATCGATCAGCTCGATGGTAGCAATTGCAATTATCAACGGACTCTTATAAACTTCATCATCGTCATCATCGTCAGCCACTAAGAGTCCATTCCTGGACATAGGGCCTCTTCCATTTCCATCCTTTACAGCGATCTTGTGCCCACGTCATCCAGTCGTGACATGTGTTATAAACTTACAAAGTTTCAAATCGATACGATAATTAGAAGTAGGCTGAAATTGAATTCCAAGATTTTCTTACATTGTGACTCAGTTACAGGTGAAGCTAATAAAAAAGCGTGTTAAGATACCAGAGCTCCGTGGCCTAGTGGGTAGACCGTTTGGTTTACACTCAAGAGAGTGCAGGTTCAAATCCCAGGTTGTGGCGTGTACCAATGAGACTTTTTCAGATCTCAAGTTCATTATACGGACGCTCTAACGGTGAAGGAAAACATCGTGAGGAAACCCGCATATAGTTGGCCCCAGATGTATTGACCAGTTCATTCCTCTGGACTAGGCTGACTATGTTGTGAGAATGCCGTATGTGCTCGGGCAACCATACGACATTTAAAAAACCAACTGTCCCAGGCACTACAGTATTTCAAGAGTGGTTACTTCGCTCGGAGAATACTGTATAAATCATCCATTAACGGATGTAAAGGCCTAAGTAAGATACCCACACAGGTGAGATTCTTCGATTTACATATGTACTTATCATGATCCCAATAATCGTGATCGTAGGATCGTGGGTTCGAATTCCAACCCGGACCTTGTACCAATAAGTTTTTCAGAAGTTATATTCATTCTTATCATAGTAACCGACGAAGGAATAGGAATATTTTTAGTAATATGATAACGACATCATGTTTCAAAATGTTTTCATCAGTAACTTTAATAAAATTTTTAAATTAGGTAGGTATGCACTGCATACTATGCAGTGATAGTGATAAAAAATAACTGTAACCTAAACAACCTTATACCCATGAATTGCAACAAAATATTTGGTCAGTTTTGGTGTCACTAAGCTAGCACATACTGATACTTTACACTATGTTGTTTTCAGCCATTTTACTGATCGTTTTTTTTTTTTGGTCACGATAAATCACGTTTGAACGCTCGTTGCTTCATAACGCAACCGAATATTTGGTCAGTTTTGGTGCCAATAAGCTAGTACGTACTGACAGTTTACGATTTGTAATTTTCAGCCATTTACCTAATCATTTTTTTTTTGGTCACAATAAGTCACGTTTGAACGCTCGTTGCTTCATAACGCAACCGAATATTTGGTCAGTTTTTACGCTACTGATATGGGAACAACTAGTACTTACCTAATATAACTTACTCAGCCATTTACCTTATCATTTTTTTTTGGTCATGATAACTGGGATTTCAGGCGCCCTATACAGAGAACGCAACTACTTTACGTAGACAGACCGACATATTTGGCATCAGAGAGTTGCTCTTTAACTTGTCAATCTAAAATAAGTCATTTTGGATATCGTTACCAAAAATGTCGTGACCTCCTAATCTATTAGACATGTCCTGACATGCTCTTGGTTAGGTTATTAAGCTTTAGGGGCTATTTGCCCCTTAAGAATCGTAAACTATGCATTTGATCATGTCACATAGCAAAGTTGTACATGAGCCAAGGGTTTCTACTCAGAAATATGTCACTGACGCTCGAGCTTCGAAAGGCTACCTTTAGAATTAAAAATTACTCTGTCGAAAATGGTCGTACCAGAGCTGGTACGACCATTTTCGACAGAGTAATTTTTAATTCTAAAGGTAGCCTTTCGAAGCTCGAGCGTCAGTGACATAGAAAGAACCAGCCAAGTGTGAGTCGGACTCGCGCACCGAGGGCTCAGTACAAACTTATAATAAAAAATAATGGTTCACGGTTTCAAGGGCGGATCCAGCTTTGACGCAAGGAGGGGGTCACATCATGGGCGTAGCCAGGTTTTAGTTTCGGATATGGGGGGGGGGGGGGGGGGTCAAGAAAATAAAACGACTACAAGTACATTAAATAATCAGGGCCGTCTTTAACCTATTAGAGGCCCTGGGCGCATTAGAATTTTTTTTCGTTACCTGTTTAACTTTTAAACCCTGAAAGACTGTGTATTTCGGAAAAATACAAAATATACTAAAACTAAACGTCAGTACAAAAAACGAGCGAGCGAAGCGAGCGAGCAAATTTTCCTATTTTACAGGTTCAAAATATTTACTTCGGAAATATACCATAAAATCAACCGGCTAAAACAGAACACCGGTAATAAATAATGTACCTTGGCCTTTATGTTAACTGCGAGCGAGCGAAGCGAGCGAGCAAATTTTTTTCCTATTTAATAGGTTAAATCTGTTCAAACTTTAAACCCTAAAATACTGTGAAAATAGGATCATACATTAGAATAATGGGCGCCCATTTTTTTTTTCATTTTTACCTGTTTATGCTTTAAAGCACAGTCTTTTAGGGCTTCCCCTTAAACACTAAATAACGGTGAACTTCGGAAAAATATCATAAAATGAACCGGCTAAAACAGAACATTGCTACTTAATAATATAATATGTTCTTTATGTTAAACGCGAGCGAGCGAAGCGAGCGAGCAAAATTTTTTTCCCATTGTATAGGTTAAAATCTATTCAATCGTTAAACTGCTAACACTGAATAACAGTGAACTTCGGAAAAATATCATAAAATGAACCGGCTAAAACAGAACATCGCTACTAAATAATATAATATGTTCTTTATGTTAAACGCGAGCGAGCGAAGCTAGCAAGCAAATTTTTTTTCTTATTTAATAGGTTACATCTGCTCAAATTTTACACCCTAAAAGACTGAAAATAGTATCATTTTGTAATTTAAATTAAAGTAAAATTAGTGTAATTTCTGATATTGTAAATTACATGACAAATAACTTATTATGTTAGGTTTGTCATAATATAATACCTATTTCACACTTTTTTCGCAGTTCATTAATACAAAAGTTTAGGATAAGTGACGTGCCCAAAATATTGTGTCGCATGCTATACGTTCGAGGATTCGATGGCACGCGTGCCATAGGTTCGCGATCCTTGTTTTAGGCTAGTGATTTTATTGTTTTTTTCTAAAGTTTTTTTTTTTAAAGATTAACATTTTAAGTAAGATTTTAACAGGTTAAAGCGTAAAAAACATTCGCTCGCTTTCTCACTTTGAACGCATTTAACACAAATACATATAATAGAACAAGTTAGTATTAAAGTTCTGTTTTAAGCTGTTGATTTTTTTCTAAAATAACTTTTTCTAAAAATCATCTTTCAGATAGGCATAACGGGGCGGCAAAATGTTAATTGGGCTGTGGCGCAAAATTTCTAAATACGCCTCGAGGCAGCCTATTTATATTCCATAACCGTGGTGAATAATTTCTCATAACAGCTAGAGGTATGTCGAGGAGTATAACGCGTTTCAAATGAGAATAGGAACGTCAATGACATTTTTCAGTCAAATATCACTTGAAAAGTGCGATTTTCAGAAAAACTTATGTGCATATAAATATTAATAGTCTTGCATCGAATTAAAATAAAAACGTTAAATACTTAGTAATCAATTATCTTGAAGTGTGGGGAGCTGGTGTAAATGAAGAACACGACCGTCTTTGTTTAAGTTACGATTTATTCTGCTCATATGCCCGTCTTCCTACCTAATACATAATAATATATAAAAACGTCTTATAGTATGTACGCTTGTCTATACCCCACTTCACCTCCGGGGTAAAGAAGAAAAAAAAAAAATAAGTACATTTAATTTTTTTTTTTTACAAAATAATAAATTTTAAGTAGAAATGTACTTAACTTTACTTATAAATAACATTAATTGTTCTTAATAAAAGGTTTTGTTCTATCTTTGTGAACAATATCAATTTTTCCATTTTTCAAAATTTTTACATTTGGTTCCTGTTCCTCTATTACAATATATGGACCGTTATACAATGTTTCTAATTTATTTCCTGTCTGGTTTTTTACTAACAACAAATCGTTTGGATTGTACTTGATTTTGTTTACATTTTTGTCATACTTTATTTTTCTTTTCTCTTTACACTTTAACAAATTTTTTCTTGCATCTCTATTAGCTACTTGTAATCTGTATTTTAATTCTAAACTATAGTTATCTGGATTATACAATGGTTCTACATTAGAAGAAATCCTACTCGGTATTTCACATGATTTACCAAAAACTAATTCGTATGGGGCATACTTTGTACTTGAATGAACTGTATTATTATACGTGTAGCACCAAAATGGTAGCCATTGACTCCATGTTTCCGGATTGTTATCGCATTGTATTCGCAAAAATGAACCTAGATGCTTATGTGCATTTTCAAGTGAGCCAATAGTTTGATGATGGTATGCGGTAGAATTTAGTTTTTCTATGTTAAGTAATTTACATACCTCTTCCATCGTCTCCGACATGAACTCTGTTCCACGATCTGTAGTGATGACTTTGGGAATACCAAACCTTAAAATGAAATTGTTCACAAAACTCCTAGCTATACTTACCGTTTCCTTATTTCTAAGAGGGTATGCCTCGACAAACTTGCTTAACTCGCACTGTATTGTTAATATATACTTATTATGTTCTAAATCTATATCTAACGGGCCTACTACATCTAAAAATATTTTTTCAAAAGCAAAACTTGCCGTGGTTGTAATAACCATCGGTTCTCGTATATACCTAGAGTGTTTCATTTTTTGACACTTTTCACATTTTTGTACAAAATTCTTGACGTCATTTTCGATTTCTGGCCAGTAAAATTTACGTTTTATATTATTGACCATTCTGCGTACCCCAGCATGTCCGCTTGTCGGTAGCAGATGATAGTCATTTATGATAAAATTCTTTTCCTCTTCATTTTCTATTCTTTTTATTCCTCTTAAAATACAAATGCGTGGTCCGGACCACTTGTCTATACTCCTTATTTTTTCTATCATATTTTTAATGAATAACGCGTTATCATTTCTTTTTATTATACAAATTTCTTTTATTCCTAACTTTTCACATATTTTTCTCAATTTTTCCACAAATACGTCTCGCGTGTAGTGTGCTTTAAAATCGAGATTAACGTATAATATATTTTTATTAGCTATAAATGCGAAACATTCAGATTCGACATCTATGCTGTTATTCTTTTTCATTTTCTTTAATTCTTCTCCTTTAATAAAACATAACTCAACTGATCCATTCGGTATTCTAAGTATTTCCACAACTTTTGGTTGATCAGGCCAATCGTTCGGGTGAATACTTGGTATACCGCTCCCTACACTATCATTTCCACTTTCATTCTTACTTTCAATCTCTTTCATTTTCCTAGCTTGCGCTCTTGTTGTTACTGCCATTATCCTATCATTCATATCCTTCAAATCCTGTGACGTTACACTTATTCGTGACAGAGCATCTGCTAATACATTTTCTTTGCCTTTTACATATGTTATCTTAAAATCATACTCTTCTAGTGCTAACCGAAATTTTAAAAGTCTACTTGATGGATCTTTCATTCCAAACACGTATATTAACGGTTTATGATCTGTCATTATAGTAAAAGTACGTCCGTATAAATATGGTCGGAAATATTTCACGCTCCAAACAATGGCAAGAAGTTCTTTCTGAATTGTTGGATAAT
Organism: Glaucopsyche alexis; assembly: GCA_905404095.1. Lineage (NCBI taxonomy): Eukaryota > Metazoa > Arthropoda > Insecta > Lepidoptera > Lycaenidae > Glaucopsyche > Glaucopsyche alexis. The sequence continues at coordinate 23,819,026 of FR990044.1, forward strand.
TTAATTCTGCTTTATTTAAAGGTCTACTAGCGTAAGCCACTGGTTTCATATTAATGTTACAAAGTACTGAACCTATCGCTGTACCAGAAGCATCAGTTTGTAATACAAATTCGTTTGAAAAATCTGGATATTGTAAAATGGGTGGTGAAGTAAGAGCTTTTTTCAAAAATTCAAATGAGTTTTCACACTCTTCCGTCCACTCAAATTTAATGTTTTTCCTACATAGCTTATTTAAACAATTTGTTATATCTGAAAAATGTTCTATGAATTTTCTGTAGTAATTACACATAGCGACAAAACGTCTGACTTCATCAACATTTGTCGGTCTGGGATAATTTTGAATACATTTAATTTTTTCTGGGTCAGGACGAATGCCATCAGACGATATTGTATGACCTAGATATAATAATTCAGTTTTTAAAAATTGACATTTACTTGGATTTAATTTAAGATTGACTTTACGTAAGCGTTCAAAAATTTCAATTAAGTTTTTATTATGTGTCTCTAAATTTCTGCCAAAACAAACACAATCATCCAAATACATAAAACAATTTTTGTAGTTAAGACCTGACATAGCAACAGAAATAACTCTAGAGAAGGCACTGGGACTCGTCTTTAATCCCATTGGTAGGCGCTTCATTTGATATTGTCCTGTACTGGTAGTGAACGATGTAATCGGTCTGGACTCTGGATTTAACGAACATTGATAATAAGATTGACTAAGATCTAAATGCGAGTAGTAAATAGCACCTGATAATGAATCTAAAATCTCGGTAATGTTTGGTAGTGGAAATTTATCATCTTGAATTACTTCATTTAACTTCCTATAGTCAACCACTAAACGCCATTTTTTATTATTATCGTTATCTGATTTTTTAGGTACTAATAATATTGGACTAGACCATTCACTTTGTGAAGGTTCAATGATGTCATCATCTACCATCTGCTTAATTTGTTTGTCTACTTCTGGTTTTAAGCTATGTGGTAATCTATATGGCTTAACATATATTGGACTTACATTCTGTTTCAAATGAATTGTTTGTTCACCTAAGTTCGTAGTAGTGAGCTTATCGCCAGGCAAATGGAATATGTCAGCATACTTCGAACAAATACTTTCTATACTATTCCGTTCGCTTATACCTAAGTGATCAAGTTTCAAATATTGCAACAATGTTTTTGCACGTGTAGAATTAGATGTACATTTATTAAATGAGCAAATATTATAATTATTTAGAGGTACTAATTCAGGCTGAAAAACTGAAATAACTATTTCCTTTTCACTGGTATTCATTAATCTGATAGGTATTATGTCATTTTTAGGTTTAACTATTAATCCAGCTAAAAATAAATTTTCTTGCAACTCTTTTGGCACAATCACACTGTCTTCTTTCATACTGTCTGAATTCAATTTTATATAATGAATAGTTTCACATCGCGCCGGTATTGATATGTAATCGGTACAAAGTTTGGGTGAAGTATATAAAGTTAACACGCTCTGTTTATCATTATTTAAAATTAAAATATTTTCCTCTAAGTCAATAGTAGAATTAAAATTATTTAGAAAATCTAACCCGATTATTCCGTCTGATTTACAAGGTAAATTATCAAACAAATAAAATTTATGTTCATAAAATGTTCCATCGAGCGCTTGCAAAGTTAAATAAACATAGCCTTCCGAGTACGTTTTACCGCCTATACCGTTTATAACTATAGGATCTCTATGTATCGGTATTCGCTCCGATAAAGAATTGCTGCGAATTGCTGATAATGAGGCACCCGTGTCTATTAACCACGAACATTTTTGAATACCTAAGTTTAAGTATACGTATTTTACGTTGTTATCACATGTTAAAATATAATTTTTAGGTCCGAAAAAACTGATTTGGTTCAGTAGTTTCTTGTTGTGGACTTTCGACATGTACTGAACAAATAGCTCGATTATTACCTCTACTATTGTAACCTCGACTACGATTCGAACTCACAAAATTATCACGAAAATTACCTCGCGTTGGGCGGGCACTATTATATCTCCAATTATAATTATTATTTACGTACCTACCTCTCATATTATAGGTGTTATAACGTTGTCCTTGATTCGAACGAAAATTGCCTCTAGTCATTCGAACTGCAGGTGGGCGGCTTCTCTGTGAGAACCTAGAGTAATTAAATTGGTTACCTCTCCTTTGTGCGTTGAAGACGTTGTTGGATGACGAAGGCTGTCCGAGCTCCTCATCCTCGGCTGCACGCACCGCATCCTTCAACTGTGAATAGTCCCTGGCTGATATGATGGTACTCAGCCGCCTGTTACGCAAACCATCTGCAAACCTTTTAATTGCAAGTTTTTCGTTTATAGGTCTCAATATCTCACAAGCTTTCGGGTTTCCGTCACTCTGCGCAATAGTGAGACCCACAAATAAATCCGACAATTTATCACCAAACTCACATATGGACATATTATTTTGCGATAAATTATTTAATTGGCTAAGTATGGAATTTGCCGATTTTTTAGTTATTAAAAAGTTTCTAATATCCTGAATTAGACTCGTTACATCATTATATTCGCTTTTCAATTTTAGCTTAGCAGACTTTGATAGTCTTGTTTTTAAAATAAATGAAATTAACATTTTTTTCTGACAAACATCTGCAAGATATTCATTATACATTTCAATACCATCTATAATTTTTTCAATAGTTTGTTCTGAATTATCCATTACAGGTATCAAGGAAGTAGCAGTTTTTATATCAAATTTCTCCATATTTGCAACTGTACTTTCTGCGCTACTACAAATTTTATAAGTCAAAATTTTCTTATATATTAATTCTATCCGTTCTTTTAATATTTCATAGACATATTCAGCTAGTTCTAAATTACTTTCCTTATTTTTAAAAATATTAATAATATTTTTATATGTTAAAAATAATTTCTCAGCTTCTAAAATTTTTTCATTAACATTACATGCATATTTTACTCTTCTAGTAGGACCCAACTTTCTTAAATTAATTTGAATATCATTTAACTTACTCAGAATAATTTCTAAATTCTGTTCCATAAACTATGTCACTTAAAAATAAAGTCACTTAGAAAATAATGTTCATTTTCCAATGTTCATTTTCTTCAGTGTAGCATTCACGTAGACGTATACGAAAAGAGTAAAAGAGGGGGCAATCATGGGGCAAGAGGGCACAAATAACATTGGGGGAATTCCATGGGCAAGAGGGCACAAAATGTTGAAATAAAAATAATTTGGGGGAATATCTTGGGCAAGAGGGCACAAAATGTTAAAAATATTTGGGGAAGGGGGCGCGCACTTTTATTATTATTTTCAGGCAGGGTCAGCTCCCTCGTCTTGTCTGCCAAATCTTCCTGACAGCCGTTGGCGCATGCGCGTGATGAATTGATGCTGCATTTTTCGTTCCATCCACTTTCGTTCACCCCGTCTCCACTTCCTGCATCCGAAGTAGACTACTGCAGCAATAATAATTACCAAGGCCACAGTCAGTAAAATATTATTGGTAAACATATGTGATTGGACGTCATTGTCCTCGAAAATTTGTGCTTTGTTTGAACCTGCTGCTGCATTTTGACTTATCAGCACCTCCTTGTCTTCGGTTTTTGAATACGGCTTTCCCATAGTCAGAATTTATAACCCAAAAATTTAATACTGCACCGGTCACTGTTCACTGTATCACGCACGTCTTCGTTCAACAAAGTTCCCAAATGTTTTATAACTCACTAATTCAAAACTGTTTAACTTTGTGCACTGAGGCACACAGGAATCCGCCGCGTAAGCGAAATTCGCCGGTCACCCGACACTCGCCCACGCCACGGCATGGCAGGGTCGCCATGAAGTGTGGGGAGCTGGTGTAAATGAAGAACACGACCGTCTTTGTTTAAGTTACGATTTATTCTGCTCATATGCCCGTCTTCCTACCTAATACATAATAATATATAAAAACGTCTTATAGTATGTACGCTTGTCTATACCCCACTTCAATCTAAACATAAATTAAACTATCTTAACTGTCTAAATTCGAAACAATATGGCGCCGACTCGATCCTATTCTCATTTAAATCGCACTATATGACGCAAAACTCCGCAAAAGTCAATGGGTAGGTTTTTAATATCAGTCGTCGTCCGATCGCGCTAACGTACGGTACGTTCGGCTTGCACTGTGCGCGCGTAGGTCAATGATCTGCCGTAACTATGGCTTCGAGAGTGTTAAAGTGTAATAACTGCAACATTGTTATAAACGAGGTATTGTCCTTCATCCAAAATAAGATGGATGTTATGGATGAGGAGAGCCTAGTTGTGGTGTCATCGTCGGCATTTACGGAAGATGATATAAAAGCAGCCAAAGTACTGCTTTTTGAGGCGGTCGCTCAGCGCAATGTATTGCGAAAAGGTGATAAGAAGTCAAACAAGAACCTCCGTGATATTATAACTCTCCTAAAAGAGACGGATCCTGAGGAAGTTCCCGTTTTTGTTGCCCGTGACTTGCAGAAATTACCGCCAGTTACATTTGATCATATAGACGTCACCAGACTACTGAAAGACATTGTTCTAATTCAAAAGGAACTACGGTTAATTCAAGAAAAATGTATAACTAATGTTCAATATGCTACAACAGACGAAGTTAAATTATTAAGGGATGAAATTGATAAATTAAAATCAAGCGCTATAACGTTTAGCCATAATGACCCGTATGTCAACAACGTAAGGGGTGGATGTCGCTTGCAAGACAGCTACGATTGCAATAGCGGGCCGATGGGTATATTGCATTGTACACAAAAGTCGTTAACGGCTAATAATTATGATTCACCTATAACAACTGCACAAACAAACGCATCGCCCAATCAGTGTCAATCGAATGCCCTGTCTCCTTCGTACGCAAGTATAACGCGTAGCGCGAGACGTGTCTCGCTGCAGAATCGTAACTCATCGGACCGGCACGTGGAGGCCGCAGTTTCGACGGCGGTTTCGACTGCGAAACCAACCCTGGCCTCAACTACATTACCGGTTATGGAGAACGAGTCTAGGCGCACGACGCGTGCGGCGGCTAGCGATAGCCGGTGTGTGCGAAATGAAACCCTAAGTACGCAGGAACAAAATATGTTATTTATGGGAGCAGATGAAATTAAAGATAATAATGAGGATGAGCAGTTAAAATGGATTGAGGTTAAAAAAAGGCGCCGTGTAAAGAGATTTCAGGGCAGAGTAGGTCGTGCTCAAATAGATCCGATGTCGAGTTTTAAAGCGGCCGACACTCGTATTCCCTTGTACATCTATAATGTTTCCAAGGAAACACTGGTAACCGATATTATTGACTACATACGAGAAAAAACCGGTGTTTTAGTGGCACCTGAGAAAGTTAATATGAAAAGTCACAAGGAATATGACTCTTACAAAATCTCGGTTCCGAAGACAAAGCTTGATTTATTTCAGCAGGATAATTTATGGCCCGATGGTATTTTCTTTAGGAAATACATAATATTTAAGAAAAAATACCCAGTCACGGAGAAGCAAAGCACAAAATTAACTAATAATGGCGACAAACAAACAAATTAAGCTAGTAACATACAATTGCAAATCAATTAAGAGGTCTATAGACAGTATTAGAAAAATCTGTGATACAGCGGATATTGTGGCCCTGCAAGAGACGTGGCTACTGCCTCACGACCTGTCCTACCTCAACGACGTTCACCGGGACTATGCTGCAACAGGTGTGTCGGCCGTGGACACCGCGGCGGGTGTGCTGAGGGGCAGACCGTTCGGAGGCGTTGCTATTTTATGGCGTAAAAATTTATTTAGTGACGTCGAAATAATTAACTGTAACAGTGTCCGTGTGTGTGCAATTAAGTGTGTTAACCAGTATCAAACCATGCTGATTTTCTCGGTGTACATGCCTATAGATTGTCAGGACAACCTACCTCAATTTACAGAATGCCTGTCGGTAATTAATGCGATAACAGATGAATATAATGTAGACTTGGTATATATTTTGGGTGATTTCAACGCACACCCAGGTGAATTATTCTGTGGCGAGTTACTACAGTTTTGTGACGAACAAAACTGGGTGTGTGCTGATCTCGAGCTGTTACCTAGCTGTCCTAGTACTTATACATTTCTAAGTGAGGCGCACGGGACCGTAAGATGGTTAGACCATTGCCTGGTCACAGACTTGTCTTTTCAGACAATCGATAGTATAAAAGTGATGTCTGAGGTCACATGGTCAGACCATTTTCCGTTAGCCTTAACATGCAATTTAAGTAGTACTCCAATTAAGTTTAAGTTAGGAGAATTTGAAAGACCTTTGTGGGGTGTTAGAGACCAGGACCAAATTAGAGAATATTCTGAGTTGTGTAACAAGGCATTATGTAAAATAGACTTTCCATCTGAGTTACATGAATGTTGCGATTCGATCTGTGACAATGTAGATCATAAACTTATTATTAACTCTATGTACAATGATATAAAGTCTTCATTAATCAAAGCATCGGTGGCTACCAGAAGTGGTAAGAGAGTAAAAAAAAAGGGTTACATAGTGGGTTGGAATAGACATATACGGGACGCTCACAGGAATGCTCGGCTTAGTTACCTCACTTGGGTATCACACGGTAAACCTAGAACAGGATATTTGTATCTGAGTATGTGTGAAGCACGTAAGGCTTTTAAGAAAAAACTAAAGTGGTGTCAAGATCACTCTGATCAAATTAAAATGGACATAATGGCAGAAAAACACCAGGCCAAAGATTTTAAGGGTTTTTGGAAACAAACCAGTTACCTAAATTCTAGGCCGAGCATTCCTGTAAGTGTGGGAAATGTAGTAGGTGAATTTGATATAGCAAATATGTTTAAAGATATGTTTACGATTACACCTCTACCATGTAAAACAGATTCTTTATCTAAGCCTGTATCGCAGCCAGGTAAAGCTTATATTCGTTTCACTGCGCGTGATGTCAGAGGTGTTATAAAAAAGATGAGAAGTGGAAAGTCACCTGGCTACGATGGGCTAACAATTGAGCATCTGCGTTATGCTGGTGTGCACCTGTCCAGGGTTTTGAGCCTGTTTTTCAATTTTTGTATCGGTCACTCCTATCTTCCGAGTGATATGACAAAAACGGTAGTCATACCTATAATAAAGAATAAAAACGGGGACCCATCTGACAAGAACAACTATAGGCCAATATCACTAGCCACTATAATGGCGAGAGTCCTGGATGGTCTATTAAACAAGTGTCTGGAGAAACATCTTCACATTAATGACTCACAATTTGGTTTCAGGCCCAATTTGTCAACAGAATCGGCTGTTTTGTGCCTTAAGCAAACAGTCAGATACTACACAGACCGGAAGACTCCTGTATACGCGTGTTTTCTAGATCTATCCAGGGCATTCGACCTAGTTTCTTACGATGTTCTGTGGCATAAGCTCATAACGGAGACTGATTTACCGATTGAGCTTATCTCTCTTATGAAGTATTGGTACGATACACAGGTCAACACAGTCAGATGGGTCAACGCTCACAGTCAGGGCTACCACTTAAAGTGTGGGGTGAGACAGGGCGGGGTCACCTCTCCAAGTCTCTTCAATTTATTTGATTCAACCAGCTGATCGGGGAGCTGAACGGAGCCATGGTCGGATGCTCAATTGACGGAAGAATAATTAATAATATTAGTTATGCTGACGACATGGTTCTGTTGAGTCCGTCGGTAGCTGCGCTAAGGAAACTGGTCGCAATTTGTGAAAGGTACACGCTGACTTATGGGCTGAAGTATAATGCCACTAAAAGTGTTGTCATGCTGTGTAAAGCCGGTACTAAAACCCCTGCAAGCATTCCGCCTGTCAGTCTGTGTGGCGTAACACTTACTAGAGTGTATAAGTTTAAATACCTCGGTCACATACTGACAGACGAATTGCGGGATGATGATGACCTGGAGAGGGAAAGGAGGGCGTTGGCAGTCCGCTGCAATATGCTGGCACGTAGATTTGCACGCTGTACAAATGACATAAAATTGCTCCTATTTAAAAGCTTCTGTCAATCTTTTTACACGTGCAGTCTATGGATCAGTTTTACGCGGCGGACTTACAATACTCTCCGAGTCCAGTACAATGACGCGCTGAGGATACTGCTGGGAAAGCCGCGGTACTGTAGTGCATCCAGTATGTTTGCAAAGGCAGGAGTTGACGATTTCTTTGCCATAATTCGTAAGAGAACTGCATCGACTATGGAAAGACTTCGAAACAGTACCAACAGTATCCTCAGAACGTTAGCTGGAAAAATTGATAGCCCGTTTCTGAGGTACTGGACAGGTGTACACCTTAGTTGTAATAAGAAGTAGGTTAATCAATGTTACATGTTTAATGTTTTACTAACAAATACTAACTCTTTATTGTTTTTTATTACTTAAACTTTATTATTGTGCAACTAACCAAGCTACTAACATATTTGATTTGATTTGTTTTTGTTTGTTTATTTTTGGTTTTTGTAATCTGTAACTGTTAGGCTACAATATGGGCTATTTGGCCTGAAATAAAGATATTATTATTATTATTATTAATATAAACGTGGAAAAATGCCAGTCTGGTTCTAAGGCGATCTTCAACCATTGAAGATCTTAGCCACAATTTAAATTTTAAATTTTCGATGCGTTTGTTCCCAAACGTTTGCCATCATACAAAGTTATTAATTATTATATTAAATTAATTAAATATTGAAGGTAGTTACATAAAATCTATATGGTGACAAAATATATAAATAAAATCATTATGTTCAATTAGTAGTCCACCTAAGTCCTGGAATCAGCTCAGGGGGGGGGGGGGTCATGACCCCCATGACCGCCCCCCTGGATCCGCCGTTGCACGGTTTATGCATAAGGTTTATGTTTATGAAATTATTTTTTTTTTTTATATTTTATATTTGAGTTGATTGAATGAAAGGTAAATTGCGGTTTAAGATTTATGACGTATTAAAAAAAAACTACTTACTTGCTAGATCTCGTTCAAACCAATTATCGGTGGAAGTTTGCATGGTAACATAGATATATAATATTACTGCATGGTAATGTGTACATCATATTTTTTTTAGTTTTATTCAGTGGCGGACTAACCGGGGGGCGGAAGGGGCGGTCCGCCCCGGGCCCCCGGTCTTGGGGGGCCCCCAAATGCCTCCGCGTTCCCCTGATGAAATCCTAAACAAGACTTAAAATATGTGCTTGATACCTACATAACTTCATCAAGATCAAAACACTACAGCTATCTAGACTTTTTACGCGGTACTAATACTCATTTAACTTTACTGAACGCGACCAATACGCTGGGGGAATTCCCGTCTTTGTAGCGGGTACTTCCTCAGCAGAAGCGTAGCGTGCCTTGGCGGGGCCCCGTATAAAATTTTGTTTGGGGCCCTTAGGAAGGGTAAAGATTGCTCACAAAATAAAAAAAAATTGCATAAAATTTTATGCAATTTTTTTTTATTTTGTGAGCAAAGAAATATTTATTCGTCATAATTATTAGCTATCTGTCACTTTTCCAAAATTTTTACAATTTAAATATACACTCTCCTAAGGGTGTCCGCCAAAGAATTTTCGACTTTGAATTTGAATAAACGGCGAGCGGGGTATCGGCGGAGGGGGGAGGCGTATTCATTACACCGCGTCGTGCGGATTCTAGTAGCCATGGATCGTTGATCGGCGGAGCATCGTGCGTTTGCTGTAGAGGCATATTTTAAAAATAACGATTCTCCCGTGGCGGCGCGCAGAATATTCGCAAGACATTTCAATATTCGGCGTATACGGGATTGTCCTAGTACGCAACTTATTGGCAAGTGGGTGCGAAGTTTTCGTGAACAAGGACCTGTAGTGGGACACGGGCCAGGTGTATCGCGAACTGTGAGAACTGACGAAACAATTGAAGCAGTTCGTCGTGATGTTATTGCAAATCCACGTCTTTCACTAAGAAAACGTTCTGCAGCACTGAATTTGAAAAAAACGACTGTGCACAAAATTATTAAGAAAGATTTGGAATTTCATCCTTACAAAATTCAAATCACTCAAAAAATTAAACAAAGTGACTATGGATTGCGGTTGACATACGCTAGAACCATGCTCGGCAGATTTCCTCGTCCTCGGGGTTATGAAAACATAATCTTTTCGGATGAAACACATTTTTTACTGGACGGGTCGGTAAATAAACAAAATTGTCGATATTGGGCCACCGAGAATCCAGAAGAATTGCATGAAAAGCCGCTGCACTCAGAAAAAGTGACCGTTTGGTGCGGAATAAGTGCGAAAGGAATTATCGGGCCTTATTTTTTTGAAGACGATAGACACCAAACAATAACCGTCAATTCCCAAACCTATTCGTCTATGTTGGAAAACTTTTTGGAAGCTGAGTTGGAGAACAATGAATGGGTAAACGGATCGACATGGTTTCAACAGGATGGTGCTACACCACACACTTCGCGAGCATCAATGAACATTGTAAGGCGCATTTTCCCCGAAAAAGTCATAAGTCGTTATGGTGATATCCCATGGCCCCCCAGATCGCCAGACTTAACACCTGCGGACTTTTTTTTATGGGGATTTCTTAAATCTAAAGTCTACGTTAACAAACCGCGAAATTTATTGCAACTGAAAAGAAATATTCGCAACGAAATCAGAGGAATTTCGCAAGAAACTTGCAAAAAAGTTTTCACAAATATGGTGTTTCGTTTAAATGAGTGTGTTCGTCTCCGTGGTAAACATTTAACTTCAATTATTTTCAAAACATAAATCCGCATTTGTATGTTTTATTTTAAAATAAAAACGATTGTATAAAAACCTGTGAATCTTTTATTATTTAATTTTAAATTCGAAAATTTTCGCGTTTTCAAATTTTTTTTTTTTACTTTCAGTTCTAAGTATGGGGATACTTAGAACTGAAAGTAAAAAAAAATTCATTAAACCCATACGTATGGGTAGGTCTTCAAAAATTATATTGAGGTTTCTAATATAATTTTTTTCTAAACTGAATAGTTTGCGTGAGAGACACTTCCAAAGTGGTAAAATGTGTGTCCTGTAAAATAAGAGAATGATAAAACTAAAAAACATATATGATGTACATTACCATGCAAACTTCCACCAAAAATTGGTTTGAACGAGATCTAGTAAGTAGTTTTTTTTAATACGTCATAAATCGTGAACCGTAAAATCGTAAAAAAAGAATAAAAGTAGACACGGAGTTTGTTAACAATTTAAAATTTGCTAACGATATTATTATTTTTGCAACAACATCAAATGAACTACAAATAATGATAAGTGAGTTAGATTATGAGAGCAGAAAAATTGGTTTACGAATGAACACTTCAAAAACAAAAGTAGCGAAAATTGTATAAAAAACGACATAATATAGGTACGTAAACAATGCACAAATTCAATATGTGGACAGCTATATATACCTCGGAAAACAAATATCCTTTGAGAAGACGCGCCACGAAGATGAATTAGAACGCCGTATTAATATGATTTGGAGAAAGTACTGGAGTTTCAAAGAAATTTTAAAAGCCAAATTCCCTATGAAACTCAAAAAGAAGGTAATGGACTCCTGCTTATTGCCATGCCTGTTATATGTGGAGCACAAACGTGGCTATTTCAAGAAAAAACAAAAAAGAAAATTCGGACATGTCAGCGCGCAAAAGAAAGAAGCATACTGGGTATCAAACTTATCGACAAACAAAATAGCAATGTTATTCGTAAAAAGACAAAACTCATAGATGCAGAACGACATGCACAACAACTTAAATGGAGATGGGCTGGCCACGTTGCCCGTATGACAGACAAAGAGAGTCACCAAGTGGAAAGGCGCAGGTGGAAAGAGAAGCAAAGGAAGACCTAAAGATAGATGGGTCGACGAAATCATAAACATAACGGGCGAGGAATGGATGACAAAGACAACAGACCGAAAACAATGGGAAAAATTGGAGGAGGCCTTTATCCGAAGAGGAGCCATGAAAGAAAAAAAACTAATACATAAGAAACATTTTATAAGTAATTCAATATGTACCGACTAATTTTAAAATAAAATTTTCTTAGCTTGTAAACATTACAAACTAAAAAAAAAAACTATTTAAAGCATGGAAATAAAGGGCTATATTATTAAATCGTTAACTGCAATTTACCTTTCATTCAATCAACTCAAATATAAAAAAACATTTAATTTCATAAAATATATAAACCTTATGCATAAACCGTGAACCATTATTTTTTATTACAAGTTTGTACGAAACCCTCGGAGCGCGAGTCCGACTCGCACTTGACCGGTTTTTTAAGCGGGGGGCCTCATTTGGCTTTACCGCCCCGGGCCCCTGACGGGCTTAGTCCGCCACTGGTTTTATTATTCTCTTATTTTAGAAGTTACAGAGGGGAGGGACACACATTTTACCACTTTCGAAGTGTCTCTCGCGCAAACTATTCAGAAAAAATGATATTAGAAACCTCAAAATCGTTTTTGAAGACCTATCCATAGATACCCCATCCCCACCCCAACGTATGGGTTTGATGAAAAATTTTTTTTGAGTTTCAGCTCTAAGTATGGGTAACCCCCAAAATTTATTATTTTTTCTCTATTTTTGTGTGAAATATGCGGTTATAATTATACAGGAATACTTTTTCATCGGTACAATAAATTTTACCACGTCATTGGTATCGATAATAGAGTACTACATTTCACAAATAAAAAAAAATGATAGATGCGTAATGCATCCACATTTTGTATTAGTTTAGCGGATAAGTTCGGGGATTGATAATTTTGTTATTTTGTTCCAAAGGGGTAGTAACAAAAATCGCTAGTATTTTTTATTTTTGACAACTATACTGCGTATGTTGATTTATTGTACTGGTGAAAAAATAATCCTGTATATGAATGCGGTTCACAGAATACATCTACTTACCAAGTTTCAAGAGTACCTATAGTTTTTATAGTTTCGGAAAAAAGTGGCTGACATACGGACGGACGGTCACTAAAGTGGAGACCCGACGAGTGACGACGGGATCTACGAGGAATCGAGGGAACTCCTCAAAATTTATAGGGACATCTTTAAGGATTTGACTTTTGTGAAGTAAATCAAGCATATTATGCTACGAAAAAGTAACATTTTGTGCCAAAGGTATATACCCCACAGAGTACATTATAATGATTATATAGGTATAGGGGTAATATACCCTGGATCCAAAAGTACAGAACAGAACTCCTCAGTCTTTATAGATATACACGTTTTGAAATTTCGGCATTGTATAAAGAACTGCAAGCATAATATACCATTAAGTAACTTACAGTACGGTTTAAGATCAGTTTTTTTTTTAAACTTTATTAAAATCATTTTAAGAAAGTTTAAAATAATCGTTTTTTTTCACATTTTATTAGCACATTTAAATAATTAACAATAATAAATATTTCTAAAAAAGGAAAAAATATTATTTTTAAACAAAAAATTAAAAACTACTTCCAAAGTAAAAACGCACAAAAAGTATAAAAATTGAAATAAATAATTTTTAAATTTGCCTAAAATTTTAACTATTTTTAATTTCTTTACACAATGTTCATAATTTTGAAGTCGGTACCAGCCAACTCAAACGTGAGTTCTTTCAAATATTTATTGTTTACCCCAGGACACTGCAATAACTAGGACATGTCCTGGGAAAACAAGACTGTTGGCAACCCTAACCCAAAGTCTTGTGTGTATTGTGTGATATTTGCTATCGACCTTGCTTAACCTTTATCCTAAACCAATAGATTGCACTAACTAAACACAGCGTATCAAGCTGTTCGACTGTTCAGAAATTTAAAAATAAACTTAATTTGCGCGTCGGTACCTAATTACCTATTCCTATTCAAACTCAAACTCAAACTCAAAATTTTTATTTCCATGTAGGTTATAATATAACGCTTATAGAATTGTCCTACATGATGCCTACCACCGGTTTAGCAAAAAGATGGGAAAATTGTTATTTTCAAAAAATATTTTACAATGTTGTAACTTAATCTATATAACATTAGTCATAAGTACATATAACATACTTAAGTACACAAAAGCAGCCTTGCATGGGGCCATCTTATTCCCAAGGTGTGCAATCTTTAATGAAATCACTGACTTTATAATAAGCTTTAGCACACAAACGTTCTTTAACAGCTTTTTTAAATTGATTAATGGAAAGATTTTGAACGTTTTCTGGGATTTTATTGTACAGGCGTATACATTGACCTTTAAAAGATTTACTTACTTTACTAAGTCTGATCACTGGTATTTCTAACTTGTTCCTATTTCTAGTTATCCTACAATGTGTGTCACTTTTCTTTTTAAAATTCGTTAAATTCTTTCTGACATACAAGTTACAACACATTGTCCAAAATATATTGAGAAGCAACGATCAGAATACCTATTTCTTTAAATTTTTCTCTCAGAGATTCAAAACATGACATCTTATAAATAGAACGTATAGCTCGCTTCTGTAGCACAAATATTGTATTAATAATGTCCGCAGCGTTTCCCCAAAGAAGAATGCCATATGACATTATACTATGAAAATAACTAAAATAAACTAGCCGCGCTGTATCCTCATCGGTAATTTCTCTAATTTTTTTTACTGCATATGCTGCAGAACTGAGCTTATCTGCCAGATTTGCAATATGGGGACCCCACTGTAATTTACAATCTAGTGTTATTCCTAGAAATACAGTGGTGTCCACTAAGTTCATTTTCTCATCATTTAATAGTATATTGGTTTGTGCCTGCCTAACATTTGGGAGGCTAAACTTTAAACATTTCGTTTTATTTGAATTTAAAAGTAAATTATTAACATTAAACCAAAGTACCATTTTTGAGAGAGCACTATTTACCTATTATATATTTATAATTTGACTGTCGTCGCTTCACATTAAAAATTAGTAAAGTGTCATCGGCAAAGAGTACTATCTCATGCTTATCTTTAACTAGATAAGGAAGGTCATTTATATAGATGAGAAAAAGAAACGGGCCTAAAATTGACCCTTGTGGCACACCTAGTTCTATTATGGTCCCAGTAGACCTTGTAGAATTAACTTCTACTCTCTGCGTTCTATTTTTAAGATAAGAATCTAAAAGTTTAAGTGCCGTGTCCCTTATACCATAATGGTATAATTTTTTGACCAACGTAGCATGCTCGACACAGTCGAAAGCCTTGGATAGATCACAAAAGACACCAAGTGCATCATGCGATCCCTCCCAGGCCCCAAATATGCTGCATAGAAGACTGATGCCTGCATCTGTTGTGGACCGACCTTTAGTAAACCCGAATTGGTTACTATGTAATAAATTATTTATGTTAAAGTGGGCTAGCAATTGATTTAAGATTATTTTCTCGAAAATTTTACTGAAAGTCGGTAGTATAGATATTGGTCTATAATTTGCTGGGTCAGACTTATTCCCAGCCTTAAAAAGAGGCATCACCTTGCTATGTTTCATTAGGTAAGGGAACACACCATTCTTTATACAATTATTGAAAACTAAGGCAATGATGTCAATTATTGATTTTATAGCTTTTATAGACATACCCCAGAGATCGGTAGTATTTTTAATATTGAGTAATTTAAGGTGTTAATTTCTTTAAAATTAAAATTGACATCACATTCCTTGACATTTTCTCTGAGTATTTTTTCAGCAACTGCAGGTGAAGAATTTAAATTTTTTGTAGTTGAGACCGGAATGTCAGCAAAAAATTTTTCGAAGATTGTCGCAACCTCTAGGTCAGAATTTACCATTTTATTATTAATACAAAGTTCAAATTTAGAGTTACGACTGCCTTTACCTCTTCCAGTCTCATCTGCAATTATCTTCCAAATGGTTTTCACTTTATTTTTAGCGTTCATTATTTTTTCTTTTACGTGTAGTGCCTTCGCTGCTTGACATACTTTTTAAAAAATTTTTGAATATTGCTTGACATACAGTTAAAAAGATTCACTCCTATTATATAGCATAGGCGGTTATAGTATCAAATACAATTATTTAAATGTTCCATCTATAGACATTGATACAGACTGACGACATTAACATGTGCATGGATGATAATCATTTGCAAATCCGGGCTTACTGCCCATTCAACCCATATGTCTTTTCGTTATACAAATCATATAATCTCTGTTTACTTATTATAATTCCTGCAGTTGCCCAGGTTTTAAAATTACTTTTTCTATTATTTAAATTGACCGTTTTTGAAGTAAATACAGAGTTATACTGGGTTCTTATTATTTTAAATAGTTTATGAAACGCTTCATCGGAGCTATTAAACCCATCTAACTGTTGAATATTTGAAACTAATTTACCTCTAAATTTCTCAATACGTTTTGTATGTGGAAACTTATGTGGAAACATCTTAAGAATAACATAAATTCACATAAACCTAATTCAGATTTAATACTACCAAATAACCTCTTTGACCCAAACCTCATTAATACTCACTTTCTAAACGTTCCTGGTCCTAATGTCATACCCGAGTCTACGTTTACCTTTTTTGATAACAATACGTTTAATTCTTCCAAATTTAGATTTTCTACAATCGATGATAGTGATGTCTTAAAACTACTCAAGTCACTTAAATCGAATGCTATGGGCGCTGACCATATCAGTTTAGACATGTTGTTAATGTCTACCCGTATTACCAGTTGCCTAAGTGTCATAACTAAAATAATTAATTTTTCACTCACATCTCATACCTTTCCTACGCTATGGCACTTGGCAATAGTTAAACCACTACCTAAAAAAGATAACGTGTCTGATCTGAAGGATCTCAGACCTATTAGCATACTGCCGTGTATCTCTAAAATTCTCGAGAAAGTAGTTTGTGGCCAAATGAGCTCGTACATAGAGCTCAACAACATGTTACCTGCGGTTCAGTCGGGCTTTCGTAGGAGGCATTGCACTACCACTGCCTTGATCGATGTCGTGGATAACGCACTTGCCGCACACGACGCTGGTGAGGCCACCATTTTGGTCCTACTAGACTTTTCGCGTGCGTTCGACTCAATTAATATACCTTTGTTATTAACTAAATTAAAATATTACGGCTTCGAAGATGAGGTAACTGCTTGGTTCTCGGACTTTCTAAATAATCGATCTCAAATAGTTGAATTAATTGATAATAACGGTTCGATAGTACGTTCAGATCCACGCAGCGTAAATAGGGGAGTACCCCAGGGTACAGTGGTCGGCCCTGAGCTGTTCTCGCTGTATTGCGCAGATATCGTTATTTGCATTCGGTTCTGCAAATTTCATATATACGCCGACGACATCCAGCTTTACATCACCTTTAAGACAAGTAATATGAGCGAGGCTATAAACAAGCTTAATGACGATCTGGCGCGTATTAGCGAGTGGTCAGAAAGCAATGCTTTGGTGCTTAACCCTAGCAAAACAAAATTTATGGTACTAGGTACCAAACATCAAATTCAAAATATTGCATTCAACCAGCCTACTATACATATCAGGGGACTTTCAATTGAGCGAGTCACTGTAGCGCGCAATTTAGGTGTGCTAATGGATGAGGGTCTTAAGTTTGAAATGCATGTGGCTAAGTCGGTAAGTAGGTGTTTTTACAGACTAAAGCTATTATATAAAATCAGAAACTTTATCCCGGAACGTTTACGTAGCACTCTGTGCGAAACTTTAGTGCTCTCTATCCTAAACTACGCAGACGCTGTCATGGGCCCCTGTTTGCTCTCAAGGTCAAAATGTCTCATACAGAAGGTACAGAACGCATGTGCTAGGTATTGTTGTAACATCCCTCCGCGTGCCCACGTAACGCCATATATAAATAATAATTTACGTTGGCTAAAAATGGATGGCCGCAGAAAACTGCACTTCGCCACACTGCTGTTTGGTGTTATTAAATTTAAGACTCCTTCATACCTTTTCGACAAATTACAGTGGGCTAGCGAGAGTAATTTGACAGTGACCACCAGAGGTTCTGCATATCTGCTCATCACTCCACGTCATCGCACATCTGCATTCAGGGGAAGCTTCAGATACCTGGCAAGTAAGATCTGGAACAACCTTTTGCCGCCATCTTTCCGGGCTCTGAAAACCACAAATACTTTTAAACTAAAATTGAAATCTTTTTTGTTCCGAGAACAACATAGTACTGTATCGTTAACATAATAACTATAATATCAATAGTTCTATTTTTTATTCATTTCTAATTATAAAATTATACTAACACTGAAAAAGAATTTATATAGTATTTTGTTATTAATAGATAAATATGAAAATATAATCTAATCTAATCTAATATATATCTATCTAATAATCTAATAAATAAAAACATAAAATATTATTATAATCTGTAAAATATGTTCCTTTTTAGGGTTCCGTAATACTTAAGGAACCCTTATAGTTTCGCTCTGTCCGTCTGTCTGTCTGTCTGTCTGTCTGTCTGTCTGTCTGTCTGTCTGTCTGTCTGTCTGTCCGCGCCTCTAGCTCCTGTAATTATGAATATAAATTGATGAAATTTGGTGCAGTTATAGATTGTGTATAGATCACGGTTTCGGGATCATAAAAAAATAAAAATTTTATATTTTAAGGGTGGTTCTCCATACATGTGAAGTGGGGATGAAAAATATTTTTTCACTCTACCCCATCGTGTGGGGTATCGTAGAATAGGTCTTTTAAAATAAAGGCAAGGTTTCATACGTTACTTTTTTATAAAGTTGACCATTTTCGAGTAATCGGCCTCCAAAGTAGTTTGTAAGTTGGTCCCCCCCCTAGCATTTTTAAACTAAAGGAGATAGGAACTTGCAAATTTCCATGCTGATAGATCATGCTAAAAACTCTTTAGGAAAACTATTATGAACCAAATCGGACAGTAACTTTTGGAGTAATTAAAAAAAAAGCATATTACGCGTTTATAGTTACGGAACCCTCCTTAGACATGTCCTGACATGCTCTTGGTTAGGTTATTTTATTTTATTTAACACTATGTAACACTTACCGTTCGCTGTGTAAGCCGTAATGTGGAGGTAACTAGGGAGTTCTCAGATGCTTGCCAGGTATACAAGACGGACATACTGTTCTTCTGTTTTTATGTTGTCCTTTCCGTGTGAAGAATATGCTATAATATTTTACAGCCTGCCTTCCCGAACCCAATTTATATTATTAAGTTTTATAAGTTAATTTTTTATCTCACGTCTCACCTGAAAATATTTATTCTATGTATTTATATTACAATTATGTACTCTAAATTTGTATTTCTATTATATCATGTAATAATGCATGTGCCTAAATGTATCTAACTTATTATGCTACTATTTAATATGTTTATAAACGCACCTACCATAGTTTTCACGTTAGTATTTTATTAGCTATCTCGTACGTAATATGTATGGTATGGTTGTGTGTGGGATTGTTGCTACGGGTAAGTAACTACTAACTAGTAGGTACATTGGCGCAGGCGCTCGTCTGCGCGTGCTCCGCGCTCGGCATCACTATTGCCACCAGGGGGGTGAAACTCTCATACATGCACAAATTAACAGAGTACAGAGACATCTAAAAATGACTGTCCGGTACTAACAGTTTGAAAGTTTTCGGATTGTCACAACAGATGCCACTAAGCGACTTCTACATCGCGCTATCGCTAACACAAGGCGTATTTATAAGGGCTCGCGAACATTTTACTATGCAGCAATCATATCCCACTATTAAAGAGGAACTTGGTCGTTGTTGTGTCTACGACTTTCGATAAAACTTAATTTCTGTCCATAATTCAGTTCAATAAAAATTATCAGGCGGTACTACTTCCATCTAGCGGGTTTGATAGTAACTAAAACGGTACAACGCCATCTAAAAACGACATTCCGAAACTTTTGCAAGACTCAGTTTCAATTTTAGAGTTGCGCATCTATACTAATATATATCTGTATTATCTATGATTGCCACTGAAGCCGAGATCAGTGTTGCCAACTCTTTCAATCAAAATTATCGGATTTTGGGATCAAAATTATCGTACAATTATCGTACATTCATGTTTATCTTAATTTTTGTAAAACACGGGCGTAGCCAGGTTTTAGTTGCGGGGAGGGGGGGGGGAGGGTCAAGGAAATAAAATGACTTACTGTTAAATACGTACTGGTCGGTCTTTAACCTATTAGAAGCTCTGGGCACATTAATGGGCGTGGGCCCTAATTTTTTTTCACGAGTAAGATTTTTTTGCCATTTTACAGGTTAAAATCTGTTCAAACGTTAAACTAAAACAACAAGTAAATAACGGAGAATTTCAGCAAAATACCATAAAATCAACCGGTTAAAACAGAATATCGGTACTAAATAATATGTGTTCTTCGTGGTAAACGCGAGCGAGCGAAGCGAGCGAGCAAAATTTTTTCCTATTAAATAGGTTTTAAAATCTGTTCAAACTTTAAACCCTAAAAGACTGAAAATATGATGATTTTGTAATTCAAATTAAAATAAAATTTGCGTAATTTCTGATGTTGTAAAATAGATGACAAAAAAAAACTTATTAAGTTAGGTTTGTCATAATTATAATGCCTATTTTACGCTTTTTTCATCGTACATAATTACAAAATTTTGTGATCAGTGACTTGCCCAATATATTGTGTCGCATGCTTTAAAAAAATAGGTTCGAGGATTCGATGGCACGCGTGCCATAGGTTCGCATTTTCTGTTTTAGGCTAGTGGTTTTATTGTTTTTTTCCTAAAGAACAACAGTTTTTCAGGATTTAAATTTTAAAAAGATTTTAACAGACAAAATAATAAAAAGCATTTGCTCGCTTTCTCAATTTGAACGCGTTTAACCCAAAGAGTATACCTAATATTACTTAGTATCAACATTCTGTTTTAGGCAGTTGATTTTTTTTTCTTAAATAACTTTAAAAAATCATCTTTCATATAGGATTTGAAGTATAATTAGATGTTAACCTGTAAAAAAGATAATAAAAAAGTCCGCCTCTGCTTGACGGGGCGGCAAAATATGTTAATTGGCCTGAGGCAGCGCAAAATTTCTAATCTAATTACGCGTCTGTATAGGGGTCATCCACATGGACCAGCCGGCCTATCCAGCACCGCGAGCTTGAACGTTACGTTAGTAATTAAGATTTCGCGTAACTTTTTCGCCTGTGCCGAGGTTCCATCTTCCGAAGACGAGTAGGAACTTCTTTAGCAAACCATTATTGATTTCGGATACATCAAATGAAAATGTCTTTCAAAATTATCGTATGAATTCAAAAAATATCGTACGTAGTAGTGAAATAATCGTAAGATACTACCTAATTATTTTTTATCGTACCGCACCTCAAATTATCGTACAAATACGATAATTATCGTACGGTTGGCAACACTGTCCGAGATAGCTGGCCGTGGCGGGATCGCTCCCTTTGTCCCTAGCAATGAGTCACATGCACAACTTTCTTTTCGTTTTTTTTTTTTAATTACGTATTTTATTATTATCTTTGCCCATACATTATGTAATTATTATTTAAATTTGCCCATATATGTATTATGTAAATGTAATGTTTATTTATACTTCAGAAGTATATATTTATACTTCAGACCAAGCAAGCAACCTCAGAATCTGAGGTTGCTTGCTTGGTCTGTCGTACGTCATACGCTTGGGGCCACGGAAGACCAGGTACCGCGGCGTGCCGTGGTGTTACACCTGAGTGGTCTCCATTTCGGATTTTTGACATTACACTGCCTTCTGCCTAATTTTTAATATTTTTTTAGTTTTTTTTTCCGTATTCTTTGTTCTTTTTGTTTTTTTTATGATGTTACTGTTTTTTGTACTGTCTTGTAATGTCTAAGAATTTCGAATAAAGATTTATTTATTTATTTTATTTATTTATTTATTCACAGGAATATAAACAAGCTTTTCTTGAGGTTTATTTTCACAATTAATATTAAATGAAGCAAATTGTCCACAGTGATCAGAGCTAAGCGCATTAATTATTTATTTTTTATAAGGAGTAATATTAGTGAAAATATTATCAATACAAGTAGCTGCTGTATCACATATTCTTGTCGGTTCATAAAATAAATTACTCAGGTTATACGATTTTAACAATGATGTGAATCTAACAGTGGTGGAGTTTGAGTCTAGTAAATTAATGTTGAAATCACCACATACAATAATCTTCTTGTTAGATTCACATATTTTTGTCAACACTTCTTCCATGATTTGTTTAAAGGAATCGTATAAACCTGATGGAGGCCTGTATATTATGCTTAAAATAATAAGATGGCTCTACTCAATACAGGCTACCTCAATTATTCGTTCAGTAGAGAGTCTTATAATATCTTTACGTTCTTTAAATTTTATTTTTTTATTAGTTAATATTAAATAACCACCTCTAATGGCATTCTCTCGACTGAACGAACTAGCTACCTGGTGACCACAAAAGTTAAATATTAATTCATGTTTTCTAAACCAATGTTCTGATATACACATAATATCAATGTTATAGGTATTCATTAAGAAACAACTCAATTTCTAATTCTTTACCTACCCGTTTCAGCCTGGTGACGTCCACTGCAGGACATAGGCCTCCCCCATAGATTTCCAGTGCGACCGGTCGCTCGCGGCCTGTATCCACCGACTTCCTGCGACTTTTCTCAGGTCATCTGTCCACCTGGTGGAAGGCCGTCCTACGCTTCGGCGTCCAGTTCGTGGTCTCCACTCAAGAACCTTTCGGCCCCAGCGGGCATCGGTTCTACGGGCTATATGTCCAGCCCATTGCCACTTTAACTTGCTAATGCGCTGGGCTATGTCGGTAACTTTAGTTCTGCTACGGATTTCCTCATTTCTGATTCTATCACGTAGAGAGACTCCAAGCATAGCCCTCTCCATAGCTCTTTGAGCGACACGAAGCTTTTGAATAAGCCCCGTTGTGAATGACCACGTTTCGGCTCCATATGTCATCACCGGTAACACACACTGCTCGAAAACTTTTGTCTTCAGGCACTGA
The DNA here is from genome assembly GCA_905404095.1 of Glaucopsyche alexis. Lineage (NCBI taxonomy): Eukaryota > Metazoa > Arthropoda > Insecta > Lepidoptera > Lycaenidae > Glaucopsyche > Glaucopsyche alexis. The sequence continues at coordinate 23,842,003 of FR990044.1, forward strand.
GGAATTTTTGGCGAGAAGATGTTTCTGAGTTTCCCGAACGCTGCCCAGCCGAGCTGGATTCGACGGTTGACCTCTTTTTCCAAGTTGGACCTACCTAACTGGACTTTGTGCCCTAGCCCCTAGGTATATATAGTCGTCAACAACTTCGAGCGTAGAATTTTCAACGGTCACTTGGGTGGGTACAACATGGGCATTAAACATGATTTTCGTCTTATCCATGTTCATACTAAGTCCCACCTGTTGTGAAACTCTACGGAGGTCTTCTAGCATAGTGTTAAGGTCTTCCAGAGTTTCTGCCATAACCACGATGTCATCGGCAAATCGAAGGTGAGTGATGTAGTCACCATTTATATTGATCCCAAGTCCTTGCCAGTCCAGGAGTTTGAACGCATCCTCCAATGCAGCGGAAAACAGTTTCGGAGAGATGACGTCTCCCTGTCTGACGCCGCGCTGCAATGGAATCGCCTTTGTGCTATGCTCCTGTACTCGCACGGACATGGTGGCTTTACTATATAAACACTTCAACTTTACCTACCATTCCTTGCAAATTTTGGTGCACCAGGTTTACATTGAAATTACATTTTTTGTTAACATTTTTGGTAGATAAGATGGGTAAATCATTTAAATAATTTATATTATTGATTATCACATTGCTAGAGTGAGCCTCTGTTGTCTTAAACCTCGATACCTTTACTTAATATTGGCGATAATAATAAGTAAGTAATAATATCTATAATATCTATCGACTTTCGATGGATATGTATTATATTAAAAAGAGATAGGTAGATATTATGATATAAGCGTGTTAAAATGAAGACTCGAATCGGCCCGAGTCGGGCCAATTTTGGTTAGTATGCGTCATGTCCATGTGTCAAGCCATGTGCCGGGCATGGACGAGCCGGCGCGCGGCGAGTAGCACGTATTACGTGTGTGAGTGAAAATATTTGTAACAATAATGAAAAATGACAATGTGTGTCGCGGCATTACGCAAGCGGCACAGAAATATTGTCAGCTTTGTGGATATGTCACCGTAAAATTGTAAAAACCGTTAGATTATAATATTACTAGAGATATTATAATATGTCGACAGAGAAAAATTTCTCCATACAATTGTAGGTAAGTAGGTACGCAATATTTTTCGTTTTAATTATTATTATGAAATAGCAAACAAATATGGCGGCGCTTGCCGTTTAACCAATCGGCACGGTAAATATTACAATATAACGAAAAATAACGTGAAAATTGTAAAAAGAAATTTTTATTTGACAATCTGTCAACATTTTATAATATGTCTAGTAATATTACAATCTAAAGATTTTTACAATTTTACGGTGACAGATATAACGTATATCTATGACGGTAGTCATGGGATACTCATCCCAACTTACCTGTCCGGTAGTTGTGGTATAGTATACGGCATACGGGTACGCGACCCCCGGCTTCCCTAGCTATTACTTATTACTGTCCTATCCCTTGCCCTCCTGGGCGGTAATAACTAATATCCTACATTTTCTATTTCCCACTCTAACTTACTAATCTTCCTTTCCATACCACCTATCCTTCCCTTTCCCTATTCCTACCCTCTCCGCCAATCCGTAGGAACGCATTGGATAATCATAAAAATAATTTAATTATCCAAAATGGCGGCGATGTGGTTCGCCACCCATCACGTTTCGTTACTCGCGGAGGCGAAAAGCGGACCATGGAGAGCCGCTTCGCTACGTCGAATGCAAGATGAGGAATGGATAGTAAACGAAAGTAAACGAAGCGAAACAAGTATGTTTAAGGATCGTAGCAAGTGGAAATAAGTGGTCTCTGCCTAAGTGCCTACCCCTACGGGAAAAAGGCGTGATTGTATGTATGTAATATTTAATGTATGTATGTATGTAATATTTAATCAAAGAAGCATATGTAAGTACATATTAATATTATTATTTTTATGACTTATCAGCCGAATACAGAAAGGCTAATCAAAATTAAGAGCCCTCCTATTGACAGGCGGTCGTTGTTTTGCTAGCCGAAACTGATAAAGATGATAAAATACATAAAAGGCTACGACTTACGACTACAATAATATTATTATTTATAAATTTATCAATAAACATAGCGGATTATGTCAGGCCACCGGCTATCGCTGGATGGCAACACGACACTCGCTGCTCGCGTGAAACCATACCGGTTCCGTTCTTAGCTTTAGAACACCTCTAGACCAACTCTAGACGTCGACGAATAAAAAAAAAAACCTGGCCAAGTGCGAATCGTACGCGCGCACGCGCGCGAAGACGTGTTCCGTACCGTCATTTTTGTTCGCTAACAAAGATATCTAAGCCTCTATAGTTTTCCTTCATTTTGTTTTCTAATTTTTCGAGGCAGACAAATAGCATACTGTACAAAAAGCTTCCTGACTGTATGTGGATTGTTGGACGTAATAATATGCAATGCTAATCGCTAGGGGTTCTTTTCACTTGTCTTTTCACCGGTGCCGGTGGTAGGCATCATGTAGGACAATTACTGTTATACTATAATTATAACATACTAGCGACCCGCCCCAGCTTCGCACGGGTACAATAATGATACTAATACTACAGAATGTCTTTAAACCTCTAACAAAACGGGCGAAATCTAGTCAAAACAAACAGAAACAAATTAATATAGGTACCTACTAAAAATCAATGAAATAAGTAGGTGGGTATACTTTTATCGTATGAAATACCATAGATCTGAACCCCCGCACGCGCATTTCGCAACGGGCCCTGCAGCAGAAATCGTAATATTTTAATTTCGCCATAACTTCAAAACCAAACGTCCAATTTCAATCATTCAAAGACCAAATATTATCTACATAAACTGTACTTAGTGACGAAATAATTTATTTTGATAAGGATTAATAGCATGAGTAAAATAAACGCGTTTAATTGTAGTCATAAAAAATTTCAAGATTTCTAAATAAAAAAAAGGTTGTTGTGCCTCACTCGACATAGATAGGTATAGTGTGTCGCGGACTTTTTTGTAGATATTTATAAGATCTACAATTAATTACAACATTTTATGGTTCTATCTTTTATAGTTTAGGCAGCGTACGCAAAATAAGTAACTTTTCTGGTTGATTTTTTACACCTTGTGTCCGAAAAACCCAAATATTTTACGGAACCCTATTTTTTTCCAAAATAAAATTTAGCCTATGTTACTCGTGGATAATGTAGCAGTCGAATGGTGAAAGAATTTTTGAAATCGGTCCAGTACTTTTTGAGCCTATTCATTACAAACAAACAAACAAACATACAAACAAAGTTTTCCTCTTTATAATATTAGTGTAGATAATTTATAAAATTTGTTCTACCTTTTTCGACATGTTCATTCTTCAGTCTTCTATAGTGTTCTTCTTTTCTTAATTTGATCATCTGGAAAAAAATTTTTCATTGCTTAGTAAATAATTCTCAAATATAAAAGCGCGGTCCTACATAGTACAATAAAAATATTATATTGTTACCTTACGATTTCTGAATCATACATACCAATCAATAAATTTATCTTATATTATTGTTAAAATACTTAGGTAAGGGTAGGTATATCATAAAAAAATATTACATTAAGAATATAAGAGCGGGAGAGGGGTTTTAAATCTGGTTTTTTCTTAGAAAAACCGCGAACAAGGACTAGTATTTTATAGCATACATTATCACAACGAATAACCACGGGCCACGGTCTTCTCACTCCATTGACCAACACTTCGAGGCGAGTTCGAGCTCTGTTGACCGCAGCGGCCTTACAGAAAAGCGGCGTGAAAACTCACCTTCTCCGACAGTCCCCATATCACCTCCAGCGCTCTATCCTGTGCCCTCTTCTCCACACTGAGGTTGAAGAAGACATCGAAGAACAACCACGGTCTTTTCACTCTGTTCACAAACACTTCGATCTCTCTGCTAACAACGGCCTCGCAGAAAACCGGCGTGAAATCTCACCTTCTCCGACAGTCCCCATATCACCTCCAGCGCTTTATCCTGTTCTCTCTTCTCGTCACTGAGGTTGAAGAAGACATCGAAGAACAACCACGGTCTTCTCACTCTGTTCACCAACACTTCGAGCTCTCTGTTGACTGCGGCGGCGTAGTTGTCAGTTATCAGGTCTGCGCTCGAGTGACCCATGGTGGTTTCTGGAAATTGCAATCTCTATCTTCATATTATAATATGTCACCGTGAAATTGTAAAAACCGTTAGATTGTAAAATAACTAACGAGATTGTAAAAGTGTGTGTGTGGTTTGAGGGACCCACCTGAATTTCCCCAAAATAAGTATAGCAAGTTTTAGTAGAAGTCTAAAAAAAATTGTAGAACAAATCTGGGAATTTGTAAAAAGATAGTTTAAAAGATATAGCCCTCAGAGTGTGGTCCCTCAGTTCACACACCGCTATTTTCCAGATCTCGAAAAGTATGTGGAAAATTATGGTTTTTTCACTACAGAATTTTAGTAGAACTTTTGTAAAAGTTTTTACAAATTTATCAGATACATAGCATTAGAAATAAAAAAGCTACAACCACCGAAGTGTGGTCCCTCAGTTCACACAAAAATGACATACTCATTTCGCGATATATTACTGACTTTTTAATTATTTTTCTACGTAGAGTTTTAGTAGAAAATTTGTAGAATTCATAGACAAAATTTCAGAAAAATCTATCGGCGCATTTGGAAGATATATACCATTATGTTGGGTCCCTCAGTTCACACACTTGTGTATAAGAAAAACTCAAATAACTAATAAACGAGAAAACTAAAAGAAAACTTAAATTTTAGTAGAAGTTTTTTTCTCTTGGATTAGCACATAAAATATTTAATTTCTTGCTTCCTAGCTGAGATAATGTTAATTTTTTGATTGTATGAAAATGCAGAGTAGGTTACCACACAAGAGGCAAAATGAGGACAAGTCCTAATATTATTGTGTATGTTATACCTTATTAAATTTACGTTTTGCTGTGCGGTTTCGCACCATTTCACTATTTTAGGAGTTCATAATACTACAAACAACCCATATACTTACCGATTATCGACTATGTACCTATTTGTGGTTTTGCTCTGCCCGCCCTTTTCTCTGTCCGTTCTTGCTAACTAATTACATATGTATATAATTAAAAAACTGGCCAAGTGCGAGTTAGGCTCGCGCACATACGGTTCCGTACAAAACGGCAAAAAAAAATATCATTTTTTATGATGAACAATACTACAGTATTGTTCATCATAAAAAAGCCTACAAAAAAGTCCGCGATAGCATATGTCTATCTCGTAGAGATAACCCACAATAACCATTTTTTTATCCTTTACTTCGATTTAAATTTAATAGCTTATTTACGAAGCGTTTTCAAGCAATACAGCATTAATCTTTATACAATTAAGTACCTTGAATACTTTATGCATTTAATATAGATCAATATGACCCTGTACGGCATACAATTTAAATGAATATTTTCGAAGATATTACAGATTTAAAATGCAGGGACATAGTTTTGCGGTGCGGTGCGGGTGCTCGCGTTGCTACATCGCGCTATCGAAAACGCGGAACGTATGTTTAAGAGGCTCACGAATATTTTCTACAGCAGTAATTATGATTTTTCTATGGAGGTAGTTGATCAGTTGTCAAATAACAATTTAATAGTAAATAAATTTAACAGTTAATTAAACTTTATTTACGTATCTTAAATTTCCCGCCATATTCAATATTCATTACATTCTTCTTTTGATGTTTCCCGCCGGCAAAATGTACGGTTCGCCGCCGCTACAAAAAGTAGCCTAATAATATGTCCAACCTCGTGGTCTAATCTATTATATATCATCAAAATCGGTCCAGTAGTTTCGGAGCCTATTCAATGCAAACAAACAAATCTTTCCTCTTTATAATATCCCACCAAAAACATTTCCATGTAAAAAAAATATGCCAAAACGATACCATATGACTAGCACTGTCAAAAAGTTATGAAATCTCATGTAAAACTAAGCCTCTTACCCTACACGCCTTAACTCTACAAGCGTAACTTCACAAACTCTACACCTTAGTCAATATATGTGGCCTGGCCATTTCGCTTCATTCACTTGGCCGTAAGGATAAAAATTTATAACCGACTGTTTTTCTATTATACTCTCTTATGCGAGTTTCTTACGCCGGTTCTTCTGGCCGGGCTAGTTTCCTGCGTGTGAGACTTCTTAATTATTATAATAGATACAATACAACAAATAATTTCGTTGATCATCAGTGAGTCAGTGACGAAATCAGGGGTTTTTAGACATCAATAAAATCTAAAGTATAAGATCTATGGCCTATGCAATCAAAACTTTACATGTTTAATAAGTTCGCTACTGGGAACATATCTTGAAAATTTCATTCATCTGGTATATTCCAAACCCAAGTTATGAGGGTTCAAAAAATCGACGAAACGCTTCGAGAAAAGGTGGTTTGTCTTGTCTTGGCATGGGGGCACTACCGTGCCCCCAGATTAGTACAGATATACTCATTCTTTTAAATATATTAATATATCAAGCGATCTCGCACGTCGCGTGACGCGTCGATATGATAGGTTCCTGTTTTTACCCATTGGGTACGAAACTCTAAAAACATTTTCAATATTTTATACATACACTAGCTTTTGCCCGCGACTTCGTCCGCGTGGAACAATACTTTGGGATATCGCTGAAATTTACCCGCGACTTTATTTATGACTAACGAAAGCGGAATCCTATTTTTTTAAACGGAACCCTAAAATAAAAGTAGCCTATGTTAGACCCTATAACATCAGCAATCTGCTAGTGAAAGTCCCGTGAAAATCGGTCCAGCCGTTTCAGAGATTTGTCGGAACAAACAGACAGACAGACCGACTGACAGACAGACAGACAAAAATTAAAAAAAAAATGTATTTTATTGTAAGTACCGAATATACTTTCAGATTCATTATGTAAAAAGCTGTTAATTTGAAGTTACAAACAGACACTTAAATTGTATTTAACTGTATAGATGTATAGATATTATAATGTATTATATTTTAAGATATTATCAATCTGATGTTTATAAAATAACTAAACTAAACTAAACTAAACATTAACCCGCACGCGTACCCCGCCTTGGTGACGCCCACTTCGCAACGGGCCGTGCAGCAGAAATCGTAATATTTTAATTTCGCCATAACTTCAAAACCAAACGTCCAATTTTAATCATTCAAAGACCAAATATTATCTACATAAACTGTACTTAGTGATGAAATAATTTATTTTGATAAGGATTAATAACATGAGTAAAATAAACGCGTTTAAATGTAGTGCAAAAAAAATTCAAGATTTCTAAATAAAAAAATGGTTGTTGTGCCTCACTCGACATAGATAGGTATAGTGCATCGCGGACTTTTTTGTAGATATTTATAAGATCTACAATTAATTAGAACATTTTATAGTTCTATCTTTTATAGTTTAGGCAGCGTACGCAAAATAAGTAACTTTTCTGGTTGATTTTTTACACCTTGTGTCCGAAAACCCCAAATATCTTACGGAACCCTATTTTTTTCCAAAATAAAATTTAGCCTATGTTACTCGTGGATAATGTAGCTTTCGAATGGTGAAAGAATTTTTGAAATCGGTCCAGTACTTTTTGAGCCTATTCATTACAAACAAACAAACAAACAAACAAACATACAAACAAAGTTTTCCTCTTTATAATATTAGTGTAGATGTACATGGAAATAAAAAAATGAGTTTGAGTTTGTGTTATTTGTGTATGGGAGCTCCGTAGCCTAGTGGGTAGACCGTTTGGTTCGCACTCGAGAGAGTGCAGGTTCGAATTCCAGGTTGTGGCGTGTATCAATTCATTGAGACTTTTTCAGATCTCAAGTACATTTACTCTAACGGTGAAGGAAAACATCGTGAGGAAACCCGCACATGGTTGGCCCCAGACGTATTGACCAGTCACTCCTCTGGTCTAGGCTGACTATGTTTAAAATTAATTAATATTATGTTTATAGCAGTTTTTCCGCTAAATAATACCCACAACCTGCAAGCATATGTGTGAGTGCACGCATAAGCATGCGTAACGCACCTCCCTCCTCCCACACTGCTTACTGCACTCACACATTTGCTTGCAGGTTGTGGGTATTATTTAGCGGAAAAACTGCTATAAACATAATATAAATTAATTTTATGCTATGGATTTCCGCAAAGTAACGCCTGATTCTATTAACTGACTATGTTGTTAGAATGTCGTATGTGCTTGGGCAATCATTATACGATATTTAGAACCAACTGTCCCAGGCACTACTGTATTTCAAGAGTGGTTACTTCGCTCGGAAAATACTGTATAAATCATCCAATATCGGATGGAAAGGCCTAAGGCTTTTTATTTGTGTATAGAGATGTCATTGACCGTGTTGTACATACCTAACAACCTAAAAATGAAAATAATAAATTAAAAAAACTGATACGCGCGTGTCTTTTCCCGATAACGTGGGTTGATTGACTTACCAATTGCAGATGACCTGGGACATATTGCTTTGAGCAGTGTTTTTCAACCTGTGGGTCGCGACCCCCTGGGGGGTCGCGAAGCTTCTGTAGGGGGGTCGCCGGAGGTAGAGAGAACTTTAGTAAAAAACCAATGAAGATTAAAAATATTGATTTATTAAGTAAGAGAATGTTAACAGAACGATATACTTACTCATAAATCGATCATCGATATTATCGATGTATGTAATTGTAAAATAATGTGTTTGACGTACTATATTATGTGCTTATATCCGAATCATAATTATGGAGACGCATAAAATCGTCGTATGGAATGAATATTTGTAACATTGAAGAGTCGGGGGGTCGCGAAATATTTTTTCATGCAAGGGGGGTCGCATCATGAAAAAGGTTGAAAAACACTGGCTTTGAGGATAAAAATGGGCGCAGTAGTAATGCGCCCATTTTTAAGTATGGGATTTGACGTAAGTCATCGAGTGACATGTCGCTTGCGTACCAATACGTCAAATCCCATACATTTTGTTTTCGAAGTTCACCGTCGAAATTATTGAATGCATCTTGAGTCTTGACTAGAGGCCCTGATCTCTCGCCAGTCGTGTCGGTCTGTCGTCCCATTGGGTTTCGAGAGTAAAGGAAGAGTGCTCACTGCTCTTGTGTATTGGTACTATTGGGTACATGCTTGGCCACTGTGAAATAACTCCTGCGTAGCTGGCCTGGTTTCAATGAAACCAGCCACCGTCACCGAAACCGGTGTAAGGAGCTATTTTTAATGTTTAAAATCGCAGCAATTACAATGGGAGAGTCATGCTTTACACCACAAAAAAATGGACGTGAATTTCAGTTGCGTTGTGTTTTGCCGAATGAGTGAGGGTGTCAGACTCAAAGCCAAATGGAGAAACACAGTTTTTCTTCTGGTGTTGCTGGTGTCCATGGAATGCTGTGATCGCTTGCCAGTAGACCCCTTTGCTTGTTTCTGGATATTGCATACGGAATACGGATCATTAAGAAATAATCTAGCAAAAGAGATGTTCTACAAATGTATGAGGCGTGGGCCAGCACTATGTGTACACTATATGTAAATATAAAGCTACATAATATAGTAACTGTTTCCTATTCTGTATTTTATTTTATTTCACTTCGTTTCAATGTACATTTTATATAACTTCGTTAAGGATAGCAACACAACGTAAAATAAAACATGGCGGATCAGATCAGAATTATCCAAAGAATATCATTTTGACTACGAAGTATACCAAGATTACCAGGAGTCCGAACGTAATGTTAAAATAATGGTCTCAATTTATGGGACAGATTTTTCGCCGGTAGAGCGCGCTATTTTTCAAGAAGTGCCAAGCGCCGAAAATCAAACATCTCTTTTGGCCTCCCAACTGTTTACAAAACAGAAATAGATAGATTTCACGTAACAAACCACGCCCTCTGTCAAAGAACTTTCCAATATCACGCCATCGTGTGCACTATTAATAAATGCACTTAAATGCGTGGGACTGTCTACCAACACTCTGCCAAATATATCAGAACATCACTTAACAAGATTTCGTCTTAAGATTTATGATTTTCAAATTACTTACCCCCTTATAATAAAAGTAATAATGAGCTTACCCCATCATAATAAAAATATTTTCACAGCGGATAAGCTAAGTAACTCAATTCAATGTTGTTGTCTCTAGGTGGTTCGTTTCCTATACAAAAAAACAATGGACATTATTTAGGTAATTTCCTACTATTACTACATAAATTTATATGCACATCTATTTATTCTGCAATACAATTGTCGCAAAATATATTTAAAATACTTTATTTCACACAGAAGTCACATTTTTATTGAATTTTCGACAAAAAGTGACATAAGTTACAAATGTCACTTTTTGTCGAAAATTCAATAATAATGTCTGTACGATATGGCCAATCGTACGATATATCTCTAAATTGGCTCAGCAGCACCCGCCACGCGTACGTCCAGTCCAATGGTTGTATCATGACTAACTGACAATTCTATCTGTCAAAGTCATCCGTGACGTAAGTGCATGAGACAATTTCTCTTGGCATACCAGCATACACTACATCCCTTCCTTGTTTTAATTTATTTTGTGCATGTATATATTCTACTTGTATCTTGTCAAAATTGAATTAATAACCACGGATAAGAATGCCCTAAATTTATGCTGTAACGTCTTTATTGGATATTGTTATTTTATCAGTAATTCAGCATCATATTAAGTGACTAATAAAGTATAATTCAAATCAATTCAAATCAATACATTCACCTTCGTAATAGGGTATTATCCTATGATGAAAATATACTTCAGATTGTTGATATTTTATCGCTAAACATTAATTTAAACCAATTTAACCAACTTATTACACAAAAATATGTATGATTTTTATAAAATATCAAAAATAAAATTATGAATTTTTCACGTTTGACCACGTGACTAAAAACGCACGAGATTGGAATGTGACGTCATATTCTTGTACTTCTTCTTCTTTTATTAATGGCCTCCCGATTTCCATAAAGAATAGCCAGCATCAGAATCATTAACGTCATGCGTCAGTGAGTAATAGCCACTTTTTCAGCATTTCAGTGTTCTTTGGTATGGTCACAAAGATTTTCCCCGGTGTTTTAATAGACGTATTGGCACTACGCACCATTTATAAGGCATTTTTAATAGGCTTAAAACATATAATTAAAAACGTAAATAGTAGGTATTCTGGGATTTGGCATTGTCAGTATAATCTGACACTTGACAGTTACAATGTTACAAGATACTCTATGGTTACAAGAGTGTGACGTCATGACGACTCATTATAGCGTTTTCGCGCCATTAATATTAATTTAAACTTTTAGGCTAATTTGCAAGGAAAAGAAAGAAATTCACAAAGAATGGTTCAAACTGCTAATGTATTTTGGTATTAGGAACAATTTGACATACTTTTCAAAAACTTGGAAAATACCCTATTATTTCCATACTCCACCCTTTATCCGACCGACGTGTATTCTACCTTCCTCTCTTTGTTTTTTAAGAACTTTCATTGTCTTATAAAGTGTACTATACTTCGTTTTGGTACTTTTCCCTGTTGAATCATTCCAAACTTCTATATCTCAATTATTTGTACTTGGATTTTGGAGTGTGTTATGTTTAAACTTTAGTGTAGTTGTAGCTTATACTAGTGTGCATATTTTATCCTAAAACCTCTGATCTTGTTGCCGACACTCGCTTCGGTCGTTATGTAGTTATTATGTAGTGGTTGTGAAACTGGGCTTAGTATGTCATTTTGTATATTTTATAATAACTGTGTACAATGTCTTCTAATCCCATATACTGATGATATATGTTTACCCCCCTGAATGCCTTATTCCAACTTCTGTCACATAGAAAACCTATATTGATATACCATGCTTTATTATCGATTTAAATCACTTTTATACTGTGAGTCCCCTAACCTATATCACATTACAATTCGCTATTTTCATCAATTTCCAATACCGGATTAAATTCGAACTGCAATTTTACTCTTATTTCTGTCTCTTGAATATAGATGTATTATATTAAAAAGAGGCTCTGGATTTCTATGTTGTAATAATAATTCTTCTGTTCTCCATCTCACAACTATTTATATCATTACCTTTCTTAAAAAGTAGCTTACATCCGCAAAACTATCTGAAATGATCCTTCACCTTGCACTTTCCTAAACTAGACTCTAAACTAGTCTTTTTAATATTATATATCTATGCTCTAAACCATCTTGTTTGTTTCTTTCCCATTGTCATGACTTTCGCCTGTACAATCAAGTTCATCAAGCGTACTTGCCTCATATACGCCTATTTATTGAAGCAATAACCCCGAAAGGGAGAGCTCCGTGGCCTAGTGGGTAGATCATTTAGTTCACACTCGAGAGAGTGCATGTTCAAATCCCAGGTTGTGGCGTGTACCAATGAGACTTTTTCAGATCTCAAGTACATTATACAGACGCTCTAACGGTGAAGGAAAACATCGTGAGGAAACCCGAAATGATCATACTACAGCTATGGTTATACGTCAAATCATACGCCCTATGGTCGCAACTCACCCATAATAAATCATCATTTTTTTTTTTGTTTTTGAATTTTTTTTTTTATAATGGCCATTTTGCCTCATAAATATAAAATAATAAAAATATGTATGTTGTAACTTGTGCATAGAGTAATCTACATTCTCTATGGATTTGTGGCAGACAGGCAGATTCACAAACATCAACGTGTAACAAAATTGAATCTATCAAACGCGCGGTAGTAACTAAGGTGTGTGATGTTATTTTCATTATACTATTTTTTTTTTTTTTTTTTTTTTTTTTAATTTATTTACCAAAAATAAAGAAGATACAGATTAACTACAATAGAAACAGCATTAAAAACCACTGAGGTTTGTCCAATGCTGCATACAGTCTTATTCGTAATTATAGTTCACTTCATACACAGTTGGTTAAGTGGCAGGTAAGTACTAGTATATTTCAAAATTGATAATATTATACATTTTTGAGAATATTAAAAACAGTTAGGAACCAGATAGAACATCTATACATATTTTAGGCTTTCTACGCTAGTGTTCTAATTTTCAAAAGATAAGTAATATGATTTTAATTTGCATTTTATATTTCTTTCAGTTAACTTATTTATTACATCGGTAGGCAAATCATTAATAAGACGAGGAACTATGTAGCTAGTCATTCGCTCGCCGTATCGGTTGCAAGCTCGAGTTGTCACTAACCGGTTTTGTGCGACGGCTCGAGTGCGTACAGGATGTTCAGTTAATACTTTTAAACTTTCGTTAAAAAATTGTTCTTTTAACAGGGTATATTTAAATTTAGTGAATACTGGCAAAATTTTACAGTGTTTAAATAATTCGTAATTGTTGACGAGTTTTTGTTTTATGTTCGGGGAAACTATTAATTTTAAAATTCTAAGTTGTAAATTGTAGATTTGGTTTAAATAACTTTTATAGGTACGACCGTAAGTACTTAATCCGTAACTTATATGCGACTCAGCCAATGAATTGTATAACATAAGTTTCACTTTAAATGGAATTCTATTTTTTAAGATAGTGATACTAGCCAGAAACTGTCTTAGTTTATCGCATACGTTTTCAATATGATTACTCCAGTTCATTTTATTATCTATTATTATACCAAGGTATTTGTGTGAGCTTACTTCCTCAATAGCTGTGCATCTACACGAATCAACCCTGGTACGATGTAAACAGCTATGGTCATGAGCAATTAAATGTGTGTTTAGAGATTGACGTCGAAGATAAGGTGACCTGATAAATAGTAATTTTGTTTTTTTCGCATTGAGTACTAAGCCGACATCATGACACCAGCGTTGAATCATATCGAAGTCAGTTTGTAAGCGCTCAAGTGCCTTGTCAGGGTCCTCGTCAGCAGACACCAGACACGTATCGTCAGCAAACTGATAACATGAACAGTGTTTGACGCAATTACTCATGTCGTTGACGTATGATAAAAAATGGGTGGGCCCCAGCACCGAGCCCTGGGCGGTACCCTCATGTACAGTAATTTTATCGCTGAATGCGTTATCAAGTTTAACATTGAATGATCGATTTTTCATGTAGTTTTCGCACCATTTCAACATTGGACCCCTTATACCACAATTACTTAGCTTGCATATAAGTTTTTTATGGTCTAAGGTGTCAAACGCCCGTGAAAAATCGACAAAAAGAGCGAGAACAACTTTCTTTTTATCGAGATTTCCATTGACCTCATCAGCAAACAGGGACAGCAGATCGGTGGTACCTTTCCCTTTCTGAAAACCAAACTGATTTTTATACAAGACGCCATGTTTTTTGTAGAAGCTATGAATTTGGTTGCTGATAAATTTTTCAACTATTTTATTAATAGTAGGGAGTAGTGTAATTGGACGATAGTTAAAATAATCATTTCGTTTTCCTTTTTTATAGATAGGTCTAACGCATCCTACTTTGAGTTTATCCGGATAAGCAGCGGAAACCACACTCCTATTAATAAGATTCGATATTGCTAATGCTACATCCTTTCCTAGAACTTTAATATCCGATACTTTAATATTATCGACTCCTGGGGCTTTGTTTGTTTTAAGTGTTTTGATTATTTTATGTATGGAATGACAATTTGCTTTTTTGAATAAAATGCTGCAATCAACTGGTTTACTGTAACTAGCAGAATTCAGGAAGTTTATTTTACATTTCGGAATGATTATTTTAACTGCTTTATCAAATTCACTAGCAAAGTTCTCAGCTAGTTCCTTGGACGTAAGTCCATGCGCATCAAATGCTTTCAAAATCGCTTCATCTATTGAAAGCTTAACACGACCCATCATTTGGTTTATTATCTGAAATATTTTTTTTGTATTATTGAAATTCTCATTAATTAGATTAATATAGTAATTATTTCTTTTATTTTCTAAAATTTTGTGTACTCTGTTTCTAATTTTATTGTATTCTAATCTTAAGGCTGGATCGTATAAGCTATTTTTCCAAAGTGAATATAATTTATCCCTTTTTGCACAGAGCCTGTTTATATTTTCATCCATCCATGGGACTTTAAAAATTTTACGTGTTATATGTTTGGATTGTAAGTTGTATTTCTTTACAAACTGTTTAGCGTTATTAAAAGAGTTATAAATAAAATTCAAAATATCGTTAGGGTTTTTCATGTTATTCGTCTGAGTCCAGTTTATCTTTTTAAGTTCATCATTTAAAACACTATTGAATTTTTTCCACCTTAATCCACATAAACATTTATTTACCGGGCAAATTTCATACTCCTCCATTCGCACAATTCTCGTATAAATGTAATATAAAATGAAAATAATTACATATTTAAATATATAAATCACTGACCCAAGAGTAGCTTATCATTGTCATTCGAAGACGATTAGCAATTTCACTCGACGGACTGTAGTCCGTGCGATTGTAATTTAGCGTCTGACACAATTGGAGTATGAATTGACAACCATCGACATTACCCGTTTTTTCCAGGTAAATTTCGCAGATTTATTATTCAAGTATATGACAAAATGACGAACCTCACAATGTTTGTTTACATTTTTTCCTTGTCTCGTGAACTCCTCATTTGGTCATCCTTCTATTCAAATCAACATTTGTGTTCATTATTGTTTTGTTATGTTGCCTAACTAGGCGAACCGGAAACCTGACCCTGCTTTGATGCAAAATACGAATCAACTATATCCGGCGATATTACAAAACTTCTTGCTAGTTGTAGCAACCAAAAAGTATTAACCATTTATTGTTTTTAAACAAAGTAACATCAATTTAATAATCAGTCATACTGCTTGTCTGTAATTCTTATGACCTTACCAATTATTAAATGATCAACTTTGTTGCTTAGAAGTGATACTTATCAATTGAATGATCAACTATATTGCTGACATGCCTTACAAGTCAATTTCGATAATCAGCCCACGGCTTACATGTCATGTTACTTCTTACTTTATCAATTCGCTTATTAGCATTGCCAATTTCGTGTCACCTTTATGGCCATAATTATTTAATGATTGGCTATACCACTTCCAAGTCATATTTATGACGTAATTTAATGATTATTATCATTTAGTATACCATTATATTAATTAATTACCAGCTTTTATGCTGCTTTTTTTTTGCACTTTTATAACGGTATCAATTTAATGATCAGCCTATGCAGCTTTTAACATTTTAAAAACCGTCATCAATTTAATGATGCGCTGCACTGGTCAGCTATACTGCTCTTAACTTTTTAAAAACCGTCATCAATTTAATGATGCGCTGCACTGGTATGTATTTATGATTAATAATACTGCTTTTAATATCACTTTTCGTGACGTTATCCATTTAATGATCAGCTTTGCTGCTTTCATTAATTCTTTTAACCGTCATCAATTTATTGATGCGCTGTACTTTTATACACTTTCATCAGCTTTGCTATTTTTATACACTTTTTAACCAATCATCATCAGCTTTGCTGCTTTCATATATTTTTTAACCGTCATCAATTTAATGATGCGCTGTGCTAGTATGTAACCTTCATAACATTATCAATTTAATGATCAGTTATACTGCTAAAATATCACTTGACATTATCAATTTAATGATCAGTTATACTGCATAAAACCTATATGTTACATTCGTGACATTACCTATTTAGTAAGTCAACTTTAGCTATGCTCATAAGCAGTAGACTCAGATTTATAAACAAAGCCCGGCTATTAATTAAAAGCTAATACGAGTATACTAGATAATACCACAATTATTTAAAATATCAACAAAATAAATGATATACGTCATTATAGTTATATTAATACACTAAAATGATACTAAAAGATCTAAGTAGAAACATATTAAATTAATGTAAGACTGCAAGGATATAATATCTACTGCATTTAAAAGTATAGCTTGACAGTGTACGCGAGCTTTAGATAACACTGAGTTCGATGAATAGCGAATATTTTCAACTACCCTATATTTTTGAATGCAAAAAGGTTGATAGTTATAAATTAGTATCGAAACAGTTTGCTGTGTTCTTTTAAATTCCTAGTTTTTAATGTTATAAATGTAAGATTTACCATAAATGTATTATTGAATTAGAATGAAATGAAATACAAAGCATTCTGATATTAAAGGAAAGAACAATCACAAATTAATACTTTTATTCAATCTCTTAAATTATCTACCCAACACGAAATACCAATTCTTAAATTATTATCAGGTGAGTTATGAATATAATCATTACCTTAGATCAATCTCCCTTGAAAGCCGGAACAAAAGTGTTCCACCAAGTGTGTCAACCGAGTCATCTTTTCCCCAGTGATACCCGACACAATTTCAAAATTTACATAAAATAATATTTTTAATTATAAAATTTACAAAACAATAAATTTTGTTTTTTATTAAAAAGAAACCTAACATATATTATAATCTGTAAGCTGTGTTTTGTACTGGTGTAAGTTAATGACGATTGTTCTTATTCTCAAGTAAGTGAATTATGTATTCTTATTGAGAAATAATAAGTCTTAAACCGTAAACAGTAAACTGCCCGGATACACTGCAGTGCGTGTGTCAGAGTCACATCACACATCAAAGCCTGCACTCGCGAGGCGCTGTCTTATTGATATTATGATACAGTAAAGCCCTATGTAGCTATCGAATGCAACGCTTAAACTTTTCAACAATTATTCATCAAAACTATTAGGTAGGTATGTTAAAACATAATATATTTTACATATTGCATTCTTATTTGATAAAACAAATGAACTTGTGTTGTTATGTGGGCTCGTGTAATAGTGTAATATTTCGGAGATCTCATTTATTATGGTACGTTACGTTAAATAGTAAACATCTGCAGTAGCAGAATACTCTTATTTTACTTGGTTATCGGTAACAACATATTACTTTACTTTTTTTCCACTTTTTCTTTATTTTTAGCTATACATGATGATTGCATAATTATTATGCAGTAATACGTAAGCAAATACTGAGGTTATTTCCATTGCCATTTCAGTATACCTAGTATATAAATCACTCGACTTGGCGGGGGCACTCCCGTGCCCCCCGATCTAATAATATCTGTAGGTACTGCGACATGTCGCTTCTATATCACAATCCTTACAGATCACAAACCTTACAGATGTGCCTACTTAACAGTAACACTAACTCAGTGAAACAATTGTTTTGCAATTGGTTTTATGATTTGGAAACCCTAAACCTACCTGATAATAGTATTTTACATTCCTTTTCACTATTCTTTACCTCTTGCACTGAATAGTATAGTTTGGAGTATAAAATATAATAAGGTCATATACTTCAACACTTTAAAACCTACAGGTAACTGCAACAATTATCTGCTACTATAGATTCTGTTAATTCACTAAGTTTTGTAAGTAGCCCATACTCATTAATTAAAAATGCATCAAGTACAAAATGCCTCACTTCCAATTACCTACATGTGTCAATATAAAACATGGTATCAAAACTTACAGTAATTATGGAAGTTTCACTAGCACTTAAACAGTGATTAGTTATGCCTAGTGATATTTAGATTCTAGTTGTAATATAACTTATGTAACCAGCATATTATAATATATTATAATGGTTTTATTTTAAACATAATAGTCATAGTAGCCTTTGGATTGGAGTCCTGCTTACTTACCACTATTTAATGTCGTTGGCTTTTAATAAACCACAATAACGTAAAATAATTATTATAAATATAACTCTTGACATAATCAACAACTTGTTTTCATTGTAAATAATAATAAATTTATAAAATTAGGATTGTTTAAGTAATAAAATTATTGCCATGGAATTTTTAGTATACTAGCAGCATACCACAACAATTGACCATTGTCATTTGACCCGCGCATAGAAAATGTAACAAGAATAAGCAAAGAGGCTGTGTACATTAGGTGATTATAAACAATAACTGATGCGACACCTGCTTGGCACATTTAGCTATATATAAGATATAACTTCCACATCGATTTCGGTGACCATGACCGGCCCCACCGAAACCAAACCAGTTACGCAGGCAATTTTACAGTGCCCAAGTGTGTGCGCGGTATACAAGAGCACACAGATCAGGCGCATCCGACGCATGGATCATCCTTCCCGTCAGACAATCAGGCGATCAGCCCGCATTGTCATAACCATACTTGGAAACAACATTCTTTGTCGCTCCAATGCGGGAATCGAACCCACGACCTTCGGGTCGAGAGCCTACCTCCAAACACTAGACCACGGAGGTTGCTATATGCCTGCATGGGCAATACGATATTCTTTATTTTAAACAATCTACAAGATTGACTGCACCTATAGGCTACAACTGACTGATTCCTCCATTACCTCCCTCCTTTGTTATTTTCAAAGCGGATTTGTAAGATACGATAATCTTTTGTATATTTCTGTAATTTTTATCCACTGACCTTTTTGACCTCGTCGCCAGATGTACGATATGGCCAATCGTACGATATATCTCTAAATTGGCTCAGCAGCACCCGCCACGCGTACGTCCAGTCCAATGGTTGTATCATGACTAACTGACAATTCTATCTGTCAAAGTCATCCGTGACGTAAGTGCATGAGACAATTTCTCTTGGCATACCAGCATACACTACAATGTCCATTGTTTTTTTGTATAGGAAACGAACCACCTTAAGTAGATGGAGACATCTAGTTAGTGTACACTCTACAAGGTATATTTATCCGAATTAAATATTTAACCCACCATTAAAGCTACTAAACTTTTCGCAATTAACAGATAACTAACACGATTAACATTTCCTGACAACTCTAACCACATAATATGGATTATGGACAGTGGACACTCTCTTAATGGCGTACAACGCACCGACTTTAAAGGTCACGCACTTATCGCGTTGCATGGCCCGCGCGGTTTGAATAGAATTTAAGTATTTAATAGGTTAATCTGGTCCAAATTAAAGGTTACATACGTTAAATATTATTATATTTTTCAAACGAGAATCGAATACGCCCCTTGGATATCTATATCTATTTTTGTAATAAGACTATTCTGTATTTAAGGAACAGAGTACGTATGTAAGGTATGTATAATGGAAGACAAAAATACAACAATAACTAGCTGTTTCCCGCGGCTCCGCCCGCGTAAATATAGGTAGTATCGGGTATCCCACGGAAAACTGTCCATTTTTTAGACAAACATTAGCCTATATTTTAATTACGTCAGTAAAAATTACGTCCAGTAATTTTTGCGTGAAAGAGTAACAAACATCCATCCATCTATCCATACATCCATCCATCCATCTTCACAAACTTTCACATTTATATTACTCGTAGTAGGATTAATTCAGTTGAATTGGCATTAAAATACTTAGTAAGTGTTCTCTGAGAGTAAACTCACCGATCGTTGACACTTGTCTTGTGTGCCCGCAGTGTAGGTACCTACTATCGAATCATCGAATGCCATAATAACCATGCATTTTATATAAAAGTAACTAGATAATAGATATTATATACCTACTTACCAACTTAGTACCAACGAAACTTAAGGCCGCGTGGACCCAATTTTACATGACTTTGAATCGATAATAAACAAACAAATAGTAACTTTAATAAGCCAAAAAAAAATACACATTGTTGTTTACTTAATGTTCTTTTACAATTTGTGGTTCGAAACATAATATTGAAAACTTCACTCGATCAAAAATAATTCCGAAGAGGAGGCTAAATTTGAATATTTTTCTTATCGTTCATGAAGTTTATGATAGTTTTACTTTCAAAAATCATATCTACGAAAAGCTAATAACTTAAAGAAGAATAATTTGTGGTTACATTTTGCATGTTGGTTTAATTATTTTAACATTAAATAATTATTGAAATGCAGCGTGCGTAAGCCGCTTGTGTCGCCCCACAGTCGCCCGCTAGGCGTTGACGAGGACAGACCTATGTCAGTTTTGCTAGCGCACGGCTTACCCGCGTATTTATCGAACAATTCTTTCGTTTCTAACGCAGTGTAGGAAAGTCAGTTTGTTTTGTTTTTTTTATTTTTAAACTAAATTATACATATCATACACAATAACATGTTATATTTTATCGTCGCCGCGTCATTGCTTTTGCCAGATGAGACGACCTCTGTGGCTCAGTGATTGAGCGTGTTGGTGCTCAAGCCGGGGGTCGCGGGTTTGAATCCCGCCGAAGGAACAAAAAGTTTCCTGTGTTCCCGGGTCATGGACATATAATACAATAAAAATCTATAGGAAAGTTTGTTTTATATTTTTTTATGCTTCTTTTTATTTTTGAACTAAATCTATATACAGATAAATAAAAATGGAGTGTCTGTTTGTAACTTCAAATTAACAGCTTTTCACATAATGCATCTGAAAGTATATTCGGTACTTACAATAAAATACCAATTTTTAAAAATGTCTGTCCGTCTGTCTGTCTGTCTGTCGGTCTGTCTGTCTGTTTGTTCCGGCTAATCTCTGAAACGGCTGGACCCATTTTCGCGGAACTTTGACTGGCAGATAGCTGATGTCATAAGGTCTAATATAGGCTACTTTTATTTTAGGGTTCCGTTTAAAAAATAGGGTTCCACTTCCGTCAGTTAGGCGCAAACGAAGTTGCGGGCATCGGCTAGTTATACATATAACCATACACAATAACATTATCGTCGCCACGTCGTTGCTTTTGCCAGATGAGACGACCTCTGTGGCTCAGTGGTTGAGCGTGTTGGTGCTCAAGCCGGGAGTCGCGGGTTCGAATCCCGCTGAAGGAACAAAAAAAAATTCTGTGTTCCTGGGTCATGAATGTGTATGAATGTATATGTGTATAATATAAAAATTATTAAATATATTTCTGTTGTCTGGTACCCGTAACACAAGTTCTTCGAGAACTTACCACGGGACCAGATTGACTTGGTGTGAAGCGTCCATAGATATATTATTGTGTTGTGTATTATGAGAAAAAAGTAGCTGATGCGTGGAGTAGCCTTAGTACATTATTGAATAAGCCAGTAAACAGTTTTTATAAATTTGTAACATCTACCATCTTCTTAGCCGTACTTTTCGTTTCTTTTTATTTCGATTTCTGTTTTTACAATAATAATAATAAATAACACCCCACGCCGATTTCGGTGACGGTGGCAGGTTTTATTGTAGCCTAGCCAGTTACACAGGAGTATTTTCATAGTGCCCAAGTGTGTGCGCAGTACACAAAGGCACTCTTTTTTTTTTAAACTCGTAATCCAGTAGGACGGATAACCGACACGACTGACGAGAGATGAGGCGCAGGTCCGACTTTTTACCTGCCCATCCGACGCATGGATCATCTTTCTTGTCAGACAATCAGGTGATCAGCCTGCATTGTCCTAACCAAACTTGGAAACAACATTTTTTGTTGTTCCAGTGCGGGAATCGAAATTAGAACCTACGACCTCCGAGTCGAGAGCCAAGCTCTAACCACTAGACCACGGAGGCTGTTCTATTTACAATAAAATATAAGGATACGTGCTCAATATCCGTCATGCTTGCCTTTGCAGAACACACCAAGTCACTCGCAAGTAGGGGTTGCAATCAGGATACTTCGAAATTCGAAAAATCCGCATTTTCATTCAAAAATCCGGATTTTTCGATTTTTTCGAATCTTGGTTACTACTATGAAAATTACATATTTTAATTGTAATTAGTATGTACTCTAGACGAACAATATTTGAATAAGGGATATAATTAATCGAGTGAACAAAAAATAAGTTGGTGACTGCACGTGAGCATACTGTATTGCTGAATTTGGCAGCGAATTAATATGTTGGCGACTAAATTACCAAACTGGCACTCAAGTGACAAAAAATACAAAAATCGGCAGATAAAAAGTAGCGAAACTTAATCCAATTAGCACCGATGAGTTGGTGACCATTATACCATGTAAGTAGCTAATAAAGATTTGATTGATAAATTAACTGTCAAAAAACTCTGACACGCTAGAGAGGTTAATAGCTGCTAAAAATTCAATTTGCAAGCTACGGAAAATCCCAGTTTTGGATACTATTGGAGGTTTTTTTTTCTTTGGTATGGGTATCGTCTTCAAGGTTTTTGGGGGTGCAGAATAATATGAAAATAAAATCCGTTTTAAAATTCCAAAATGGCGTATATTTTTTTTTTTATTAAAAATGGATGTCTTTTTCCATGTTTCATATGCTGATTATAAAATTGTCTTCCAATTTCATTTTCCATAATGGAGACTATCCAATCTTCGTAAAATTAACATGTAGTTTGTAGAGGTACCAGCTATGTAAGGTATAGAAACTTTTCGAAATTCAGGATTTTCAAATTTCTTTTTTTGGCATTCATGAAAAAAATATGCGATTTCCAGTAATAGTATTATTTTTCCGTTTCTAAAATAGAAGCGAGTATAGAAAAAAAATATGGCAATGTTCTACTTTGACACGAACAGTGTATAAAGCTATAGAAATTTTGGAAAATTCAGGATTTTCAAATTTCTTTTTCTTCCATCGTGAAGAAAATATGGTGTTGCGAGGTTCTTAAGGGGGGGAAATTTTCATTATTTTTTCAAAAGGATGCACCGTTTCCGAGATAGAATCAATTTTATAAAAAAAAATTAAATGCTCTACATTGAGATACGAGGGATGTATAAAGCTATAGAAATGTTGGAAAATTCAGGATTTTCGAATTTCTTTTTCTCTCATCTTGAAGAAAATATATGGTTACGGAGTTATTAAGGGGGAGGTAATTTTCATTATTTTTCAAGTAGGATGCATCCGTTTCTGAGATAGAAGCCATTATAGAAAAAAAAAATACGATAATGCTCTACTTTGAGACACGAACGGTGTAAAACGCTATAGAAAATTTGGAAAATTTAGGATTTTCAGATTTTTTTTCTTCCATCAAGAAGAAAATATGATGTTACAGGGTTTCTAAGGGGGAGGAAATTTTCATTATTTTTCATTAGGATGCACCGATTCCGAGATAGAATCAATTTTATAAAAAAAATATAAATGCTCTACATTGAGATACCGGGGATGCATAAAGCTTAAGAAATGTTGGAATATTCAGGATTTTCGAATTTCTTTTTCTCCCATCATGAAGAAAATATATGGTTGCGGGGTTTTTAAGGGTGAGGTAATTTTCATTATTTTTCAAGTAAGATGCACTGTTTCTGAGATAGAAGTTATTATAGAAAAAAAAAAGCAATGCTCTACTTTGAGATATTATGAGCGATGTATAAAGCTATGGAAATTTTGGAAAATTCAGGATTTTCAAATTTCTTTTTCTTTCATCATGAAGAAAATTTGAGGTTGCGGGGGTTACTAAGGAAATTTAAAATGGATGACTTTTTTGTAATCAGCACCCCCAGAAACCAACAAAGGGACAACCATATTATTTTTATAAAATTAAGTATGTCCGCCATATTGGAATTTCAAAATGAATGTAATTTTCGTATCCAGCAACCCCAAAAACCTGGTAACGACACCTATGTAAATTTTGCGAAAAATGAATAACCGTTATTTTTAAATTTCAAAATGAATCTACACAATATCTACACCCCCCCCCCCCTAAAGTCGAGGAAAATTAAAAATTGGGAATTTTGTACGCTCCTTTGTTTTTTTTATGTGCGCTGGTTTTGCTGCTTGTATATTTTTTGAGTTACCTACATTACGGAAAATATATGTACTATAAGAGATAAAGCGGAGTCCTTGAAAGGGGACTATAAAAGGAAAGGCACGCCCTTCACTCGTCCATTTGCTCATCGGCTGCCACTCGGTGCGGACTTAGTCTAGACGCGGTGTTGTGATTTAGTTATTTTTCTATTTATATCTTTAGAAGTTATTTACTTTAAGTGGCTCGAGTTTATGTAAGTTGTTTTAGTATTGTGATTCATAAGATTGGTCTTTGTAATTTTTAAATAAATATTAAAATATCTTTGCTGAATATTATAGTTGTGTTAATAATTTCTTTTTTTTTATATTTATCCCGTTTCTATTTCTAAAATCAGAAGTGGGATAAAGAACTAAGCTTAAATTGTTTCTCATTTGATTGCCAATCTTATTAATCAACTTATTTTTAACGTATTTAGTTTCTGTAGTGTGAATTTGCGGGTAGTCAGAAATATTGCAAGTAGTATGCCGCGCAGTTATAACAAATCACGGCGCCGGTCTCGTAGTAGTTCTCGAAGTAGAAGTCGTTCTAATGAATCTCGCGTTACACGATCGTGCTCCCGTCAGCGTGATGGTTTACCGAGTAGGTCACGATATAAATCACAACGCCGTCGTCGTTCGCGCTCGCGTAGGCATCGGTCTCGTAGTTCCTCATATCAAGTGCGTTCGAACTTGCCCGTGCGACCACAAAATCACTGTGCGACGGCTAGCGAAGGTAGTTTGCAAAACACGTTAAATACGATTATACAAAGATTAGACGCTATAGAGAGTAACGAATCGCACACTTCTGTTACGCCGGCGCCGGATAATGTTAATAAGGGTGCGGTCCAACGTGCAAGTGATTATTTAGTTTCAAATTGTAACTTTAATTCTCATAACGTTTCTAGCGAAAGTAATAACCGAGTTGATAATTTATCTCCCACGAGAGTTCAGAATAGTGTTCCGCATCGAGTGCACGTAGATAGGGAACGGTCCGAGATTCATAATGCATCTGCTAACAATCGCGAGACGTGCACAACGGAATTATTAGAAGTTCTTAAAACTTTGCAGCCATTTAGGTCCGGCAATTATTTTATTTCGAATTTTGACCCTGCTATAAATAATATAGACGCCTGGTGCGAAGAGGTTGATAGGGCTCGCGTAGCTAATGGGTGGTCTGACTGTGAGTGCCTGTCGCGGGTAGCTTCTTGCCTAAAGGGAGACGCGCGGGTGTGGTTATCAGAATGGGTCTCAAATGATCGAACATGGTCCAATTTTAAACAGGAATTTAAACCTCTTTGTCCTCAACGGCTGGATTTTGCTAATATGCTTTATGACGTTATGAATGCTACTAGTGATAAATATGCAACGTATGCCGATTATGCTAGGCGATCTTTATTGCGATTACGAGTAATTAAAGGCTTAAGTGATGAGCTCCGTACCCTAATAATTATACGTGGAATAGATAACGCGCAGATCCGTGCTGCCGCGGCAAACGCGAATCTTACGGCGGACGGTTTAGTTTCATTTTTATCGATTTATGTTAAGGCGGTTAAAGGCAAACATGAGTCGCGCACTAATAACCAACCCATCAAGCGACCTTTTCAAAATTTACCGAAAAGGGACATAAAATGTTTTTCCTGCGGATTAAGAGGACACCTCGGACGTGATTGTAAACAAACAAACTTGGGTGCTAGACAAGACCGAACATCGAATCAACCACGCCTATTCTGCTCATTTTGTAAGAAACCGGGTCACCTAGAAAGTGATTGTTTTGCCAAAGAAACGTAAATTTATGTAAGGACTATTGTGACTCTTTTTCCAAAGACGTAATTACCGCGGTTATAGAGGGCGTACCAATGGATGTACTCATAGACAGTGGCGCTCTTAATATCTCTTTAATATCCTCAGATGTTTTACGTTATCTATCTTGTCAACCAAAACCAACTCGTTGTGTTTTGAAAGGAATTGGTAGTCAAGAAATTGTGGCCACTTCTTTTGTGACCGTCACACTTGAGCTCGATGAGGTTTCATTAGAAGCTGATTTTGTAGTAGTGCCATCGTATTGTATGAATACATCCATAATTATTGGGACAGATATCCTCTAGACCGTCGGGCCGAAAAATGGCCGAAATGAGCTGGCGTCGGGCCATCGCGGGCCAATTTGGCGAATCACGGGCGCGACTCCCGCCTTGTAGTTTTTCAAGATTATATTGATAAATTGTAACTTAAACCTATATATATTATACATATTTAGAAACTAGATTAAATTGCCTACGTGATGACGGAATTATAATTTTAAAATAACTAACTAAATAAAAGGAATCTTGATGCAAAAAATACACGAGTTCTTTTTTTTTCAAACTTATTTATTTCAGACCCCAAATAATGCCATATTTATGTGTTAATATTGTAAAATTTGCTTTATTTACATAGGTGGATACTTGAGAAATTTAATTTCAATACAAAACATCTTGTACTATTACTACGATTGGATCTCAGAGATATAACACAAATTACAGTTTTTATGAAAAACAGGACATGGTTTGTTGCTCAATAAACTGTAGCTGGGATATATTTATTCACATGTTTTTGTATTTTTAAATAGTTCAATATATTTTAAATCAATTTTGTGCCACTTTTGTTTGTTTTCAATGCACAATGAGGGAATAAAAACCCTCGGAAAAAAGGCTTTTTTGACGGGACTGTCTTACAAAAACAATCATTGTAACTAATGTACTTAATTCTATCATTAATTAATGACATTCCTAGGCACTAGAATACATACTATTTCTAATAAAGTGTTCAATTTACATTCCTATTTGAAATTATTGAAATTTGAAATTTTTTTCATACTAACCGAAAGCTGTCAAGTACTCAGTGTCGCGTGCCGGGTGCCGGCACGACGGTATGTCGCAGAAATTTTTAAAATTCCCTCTAAAATTTTTATTAAATCTATACGCAAATGCCCAATATCTCCTTCTTTTTTATTTATGTCCAGCGTGGTGTGGCAAAAAAATTGTAAAAATTGTAGGGTTTTAAATGAAAGAAAAAAATATAACTACTACCCGCAAAGGCGGCACCCGGCCCCTGACTCTTCTTGCCCTAGCTCTCAAAGGCGGCACCCGGCGCCTGACACCCAGGAGGATATCCTAAATCGTGACGGGGTGGTTTACATACGTACCAGAGATAGGCAATACCTTTCACGCTCGCAGCCAAATAACATTAACCAGGTGAGCTGTACTCAGCCACTTTCCTTAGACACGCCACTCTCAGGCACCAATTATGACACTTTACTAGAGGTGATAAACAAATATTCAGATTTTTTCATTTCTGGAACGGCATCTACCACCGTTAAGACTGGTGAGATGAATATTAAACTAACTTGCTCTGACCCAGTTGTTTATCGCCCCTACAAACTCTCTCATCAAGAGAAATTAAAGGTCAGAGAAATAGTTAAAGATCTATTGGATAAGGGGATTATTAGGGAATCTCAGTCAGAATATGCAAGCCCCATAATCCTAGTAAAAAAGAAAGACGGGTCCGATCGTATGTGTGTGGATTTCCGTGCACTTAACAGGATAACTGTTAGAGATAGGTATCCACTTCCCCTGATAGATGACCAAATAGATAGACTTGGTGGTTATAAATATTTCACTAGTCTAGATATGGCTACGGGTTTCTATCAGATTAAAATTAATAAAGACTGTTCGCACTATACTGGATTCGTTACGCCGGAGGGCCATTATGAATTCCTCAAAATGCCCTTCGGTCTAACGAATTCACCAATAGTTTATCAGCGCATAATTAACAAAACTTTACGGAGTCTACTTGATGCGGGACGAGTACTTGTTTATATAGATGACGTGCTCCTCATGAGCCCCTCCATACCCGAAGGGATAGCTCTTCTTCGCGAAGTTTTGCATATTTTAACCACAGCTGGTTTCTCGATCAATTTAAAAAAATGTTCGTTCCTTAAAACTGAAATAGAATATTTAGGACGAGTAATCAGTAAGGGTCAGGTAAGACCGAGCCCCCGTAAAGTTGAAGCACTTAAAGTGTCCCCAGTTCCGCAGAACGTTAAACAAGTCAGACAATTCTTAGGACTCGCTGGGTACTTCCGTAAATATATTAGAGATTACGCAACCAAAACGGCATGCTTATCACGCTTGACCAAAAGGGGTATAACTTTTAATTGGGGTTCGGAACAAGAAAGTGTTCGCAAGGAAATTATTGATGTGTTAACCAACGAACCGGTTTTGTCTATTTTTGACCCTAATTACCAAACAGAAGTGCATACAGATGCAAGTAGTGTCGGGTACGGTGGTATATTATTACAAATTCATCCGGATGGCGGTAGACACGTAGTCGAGTATTATAGTAAGGTCACACAGAACGCCGAAGTTAGATACCATTCCTACGAGCTGGAAACCTTGGCAGTCGTCAAAGCCTTACAGCATTTTCGACACTACTTAATCGGTCTGCAGTTCAAAGTAGTGACCGACTGCAACGCTTTGAAATCCACAGAACGAAAAAAAGATTTATTGCTGCGTGTGGCTCGTTGGTGGTTATACCTGCAGGATTTTCAGTTTTCTATCGAGTATAGGCAAGGTAGCAGGATGCCACACGTAGACTATTTGAGCCGCAATCCAGTGCTCGTCAACCAGATATCGCGTCCGCGAAACTGGGCACAAATTGCTCAGTCTGCTGATCATGAGACCCAAGATCTCATGATACAACTTCAAGAAGGTAAACTAGACGCCGACCGGTACGTAGTACGTAACGGGTTACTCTGCTACAAGTACAGTCCTACAGGTGAGGAATCAAGATTCTTATGCTATATCCCAAAAGGTCACCGGCTGAGTCTACTAAGGCTTTTTCACGACGAGCACCAGCACATAAGCGCCGAGAAAACTCTTGACCTCATACAAAAACACTTCTGGTTCCCAGGTATGCGACAGTTTGTCAATAAATATATAGCTCATTGCCTGGTGTGTATCTCGAAGAAACGGGTACCCCGGCAGCCCTTACAAAACATCACTTCATGGCAAAAGCCGTCACTACCTTTTGACACAATCCATATTGACGCGCTAGGCCCTTTGCCGCCTTCAGAAGGATATAAATTTGTACTCGTCATAGTGGACGCTTTTACAAAATTTTGTTTACTCTATTCGATTCGACGACAAGATTCATCAGAACTTAAGCAGTGTTTGGCCAATGCTGTTTCTCTATTTGGGTCACCCAAAATGTTGGTTACGGATAGAGGGCGCATGTTCGAGTCCGGAGATTTTGTAGGATGGGTTCGAGAACTAGGAGCTGAAATACACTATGTCACGCCCGAAATGCACCATGCGAACGGGCAAGTTGAGAGGTACGTACGCACACTTCTTAATATGTTGCGAATTGAAGCAAGCCTGCGCTCAGAATGGTCTAGGACTCTATGGAGACTTCAATTAATACTGAACGTGACACGCCAGAAGAGTACACAAACGTCACCACTGAACCTATTGGTGGGAGTGGAAGGTACGACACCTCTTATTCGTTCTGTAGTTCGAGATCTAGCAATTGACAATACCAGACCTGACAGGGAAGCCTGGCGGGAGCTCTGTAGGACAAGAGCTTCTGATCTATTAGAAGAAAATCGCAAAAAGCAGGACGAGCGTGTTAATCAAAAGAGGCATTTTCCCAAGCAATACAAGGTCGATGACCTTGCCTTTGTAATTAAATATTCTCAGTCCGCAGGTAAATTAGACCCTGGAATGAGAGGCCCATATAAGGTTACCAAGGTGTTGCCCGGAGGTCGTTACGAGCTAAAATTGTTGGCTGGGGGCTACGGGAAAACAACCCAAGCCGCGGCACAGTACATGGTGCCGTGGAAGGGCGAGTGGTGTCCAGAGACGTGTTTGTCGTTCTTCGATGGTAAGTACATTGCTGGATTGCATTTATAGCGTTTGTCGCTAATAGCCCGAAATAGCGTGTGTCGCATCACTAGCGTATGTCGCTTGTGGTTCGGATGGCGTTTGTCGCTTGCCTAGCGTGTGTCGCTAAAATTCCGAAATAGCGTTTGTCGCACCACTACTAGCGTGTGTCGCTTGTGGTTCGGATTGGTTAAGCTACTCCTTCAACTGTGTATATCACTGAAAAAGCGTGTGTCGCCAGTAAAACTAGATAAACTCTTTATATGAAATGAAATCATTTAAAACCAATAATTTCAGTGACAGTAGTTTAGCTGACAAAACTCAACAGATGTTGTGTTATTTTTCAGATAATGAGGACGATAACTCGGCTGTAATTTCACCATACCCTACGGCCGGACCTAGTCAAGCACTCTCAATGCCGTTGCTGGACTCCGCTGACGCCGTGAAACGGAAGCTTTGGTTCCGGAGCCCCAAGAGTGCCAACCAGCTGTAGTCGAGGACGACTCCATGTCAGGAGAGGCCGTATAAGAGATAAAGCGGAGTCCTTGAAAGGGGACTATAAAATCTCCCTGGCTATGAGTATTTATTTTAAAATACAAGCTGGGGAGGATATTTTTGCCACCTTGTTACAGGCCCTCCCGGAAGGTGCCGCCCTTGCGTCCCAGCTGATTTCTAAATGGCTACCCAATCGGAACAATTAAAAATAGTCCATTGGAACGCCCGGGGGATTAAAGATAAGGTGACTCTACTTCGCTACCTTCTGCGTAATTACGAAGTAGATGTCGCCTTAGTGAGTGAAACTCACCTGTCCCCACAGGACCGTCTTACCATCCCCGGATACCATACTTACAGGCAGGACTACCTGGGAGGCACCAATGTTTGTCGGGGTCTTGCCGTTTTTGTTAACAGACGAGTTTTGCACCAGCTCGTCCCTGCGACTAATCTAACGTCGCTCTATGCCCTCGGGATAGAGCTCATGCTTGGTACGCACAGGACGCATCTCTATGCGTGTTACAAGCCCCCATGCTCGCGTTTAGATATCTCCGACATCCACGGGCTCCTATCAGAGGAACCCACTGTGATTGCCGGAGATCTAAACTGCAAGCATCCGGGCTGGGGTTCGCGCGCTCCCAACGCCGACGGCAACCGCCTGTTTGCGGACGCCGAACGTGCCGGATACTCCGTTGTGGGCACTTATGTCCCCACGCACTATCCTGAGTGCCCCACGTATACCCCCGATGTGCTAGATATAGCTATAACCCATCGCCTCCCTGGTGATTTCCAGCAGGAGGTTTTAGATGAGGCACTAGGCTCAGACCACCTACCAGTGCTGGCTATCATAAGAGCCGCGCCCACCACCATCCCTCCACTGCCCCCTCACCCCGCCCGCGACTGGGAGGCTTTCTCCCTCCAGTTACACGGCTCTACACCAAATTTTCCGGTGGTCTCTGTGCATGATGTAGAGAACATGTCACAGCAGATCACCGCCGCTATTTCCTCCGCGATGGAAGCGGCCACTGAGTCCCAGCCCTGCCGCCGTTATAAAAGGCCGCCTCTGCCGCGCCACATAGTAGAGCTTATTTCAAATAAGAAAAAACTACGTCGGCGCTGGCAGTTAAATCGATGCCCGCGGCTCAAAACCGAAATAAATAGGCTTACTTCGGAGGTGAAGCAGGCGTTGCGAGACCAAAACGCAGCCGATTGGTCCCAACGCATTACGGATGCTGGTGAGGATTGGTCCTCTCTACACAAAATCTGCCGCACCCTAACACGCACCACTGTCCCTATTAATCCCCTCATACACGCAGACGGAAACCCCCGATACCGAGCCGAGGATCGCGCCGAGATTCACGCTGACCATCTCGAACGCCAGTTCTCGCCCCTTCCCACCACGGCGACCGACCACGCTGAGAGGATCACCGAGGAGGTAAGAAAATACCTTTTCACCCCTCCTCCACCACCTACTCTATCAAATCTTTTCTTTTCACCTAGAGAGGTTAAAAAGACCCTCGCCCGCCTCAAGCCTCGCAAGGCCCCCGGAGCGGACGGAATATCAAACGCCGCCCTAAGACACCTGCCTTTTCGAACTGTGGCCGCTCTAACTCGCTTATATAATGGAATCGTACGGACCGGCCACTTCCCTTCTATTTGGAAAATGGGGCTTATTATTACTATTCCTAAGCCCCATAAAAACTTGCGACGGGCTGAGGGTTACAGACCTATCACCCTTCTCTCTACTCTATCTAAAGTCTTTGAAATTCTCCTTCTAAAACACCTTTCTCCTTTCCTTCCTTCCAGACAGGAGCAGTTTGGCTTCCGCTCCCAGCTGAGCACCACCCTTCAGCTGGTGAGAGTGGTTCACCTCCTGACTGCCTCTATTAATAAAAAGGCCTCCAGCGTGGCCGTTTTTCTAGACATGGAGAAGGCCTTCGATAGTGTCTGGCACGATGGCCTTCTCTACAAACTTCTACAGGCTGGCGTTCCGGATCAGTTGGTGAGAATCCTGGCCTCCTTTTTAACCGACCGTACTTTTAGGGTAAAAGTCGACGGGGCCCTCTCGGAGGTGCGCCCCATTACCGCTGGCGTCCCGCAAGGCGGGGTACTCTCGCCTTGCCTCTATAATTTTTATGCCAGGGACGTGCCTACCGACTCCGGCACTACTGCGGCGCTGTATGCAGACGATACGGCCTTCATTTCCACCTCGGTAAGTCTGAAGCATGCAGCGTCCAAACTCCAGAGGACACTCGACCTACTGCCGGACTGGCTAAGCAAGTGGCGGCTCGCTGTCAACCCCAGTAAGTCGCAGGCGCTCGCTGTGTCAATGAAACAAGGTTTCCCGGCTCCTCTAAAAATCGGCCCAAACGCGATTCCGTGGGGCAAAACGGCCAAGTATCTCGGGGTCACCATTGACCGTCGACTAACCATGCACCCCCAGTGCAAAGCCGCGGTCGCCAGCGCCAGAGCCGCAGCGGCCAAACTCGCACCATTATATTCTGCTCCACAGGTCCCGCTCAATATGAGGCTGGCGCTCTTCAAAACATACATCCGCTCTCGCCTCACGTACGCGGCGCCGGCGTGGCACCACCTGCTAGCTGCGTCGTACCGTAAAACGATGCAGCAGGCACAAAACCGCGTGTTGCGCCGAATTGTTGGAGCGCCGCGCTACGTGAGAAATACTACAATCAACAGAGACCTGAAAATCGAGAGCGTAGAAACTTTTATTTCTAGGCTCGCCACCACCCTCTTTGAGCGGGCCGATGCCTCGAACCTGGTCGAGCTCGCCGACCTGGCACCGTGGCACGCCCGCCCACCCGACTACAGACTGCTCCCCCGGGACGCCGTCAACACAGGGGCCCCCGCAGGGCAACAGCGCCTGCCGCCCCGCCCACGAAGAAAGAGAGGAGCTACGGAGCGCTAGCGGGCTCGCTAGCCAGCCGTCACCCCTCCCCACCTTTTTTTTCGTCGCTCTACACATATAAAGCACTCCCCCCCCGACCTATAATGTCGGGGCAAGGGAACCTTTCCCCATACCTTTTCCCCCAAAGTTCCCCCCCGACCCACAAGCGCGTCGAGGTAAGGGAACTTTCCCACCACTGTCCCATTTTATCCTCTTCCCAGGTCGGTTGTGTCCGCGGTCGGCAAAAGCGGCGTGTGGGGAGTGGCCCCATACACGTTTCCTGGTCCCCGGACCAGGACCCCGTGCGTCGCCGGAGCCGTCCGCCGGTCTAGGCCTTCCTCGGCCGTTGTTTTTATTTTTATTTTTTATTTTATTTTGTTATAACTTTTTGTTATAACCTCTAATTTTCTCGGGTTTCCCCCGCGTTTTGTCGCGAGGGTCTTCCCTTTTAAAAAAAGGTTTTATTTTTCTCTGCGCCCAGTACTCGTACTGGACGCATAAACAAAAATTTTTCGGAACTTCTCACGTAGAGGGGCAAAGCCCCTGACCGTGAATCCCCGCCCAAGGCCCCCTAAGGGCCTGGGTGCGTGAAGACGTAAGCGATTGATGGACTATAAAAGGAAAGGCACGCCCTTCACTCGTCCTATGGATCGTCCTGTCTCCCGTTGCGCGCGCGTCCGCAGTTGCTCCGTAGCTCCTACGTCGTAGCTCTGCCTACGTGCCGCTACGTGTCGACCCCGTTCTAGTGCAGTGCCTACAAACTCCTAATAGCGATCGTCAATTCACATTCTACTTCGTTAGAATAGGGTGTGGATTGTCGCCTTGCTGGGGAGTTGCCCTGCCCTTGGCCTCCCGCTGGGATTTTATCCCAGTGTAGGGTCACGGGGAGACAGCCCCCCTAAGTGTGTGTGCCGTCCGTGTACGTACACTTAGTGTTTCTTAAGACCGCGTTTACGTGAGTACTTTTCTTTGTTTGTATACGTGCAATCGTTACCGTTTTGTGTGACTATTGTGTTTATGTTAATTGTATTAACAATTAACTATGACTGTGTGTGACCCGCGGCTACCCAGCCGCGCCTACCGCATCGATCCGCGCGCTGACTCCGAGACGACGTACAGCCCGGCCTCATCGAGGTCCAGCTCGCGTTCGACCCCGGTCCGCGCGCATCACCGTCCGAACACCGAGCCTAGCTTGTGCGGAGAGGACACCGCCCGCCCCGGGCCGTCTTCGGCATTCTCGCGGGGGTGTATTGTTACCCCCCCGCCCCAATGCCCTCCGACGGTGGCCCGAGGCGAGTCCGGGCTCCCTCCCCGTACAGCCGAACAGTGCCCGGCCTCACCGAAGCGCAAATCGCGCCGCTCTGCGCGGGCAAGCGACTCTCGCTGCCCCGACGCACCTCCTGGGCAACCTAATGCCTACCAAGCGGGTACACCCCGCGATTCTGCGGGCTCAGCCCGCCACTCGCAGGCTCATCAGCCGCGCCACTACACTATCGCGGTTACACCGCGATCACCTGATGTCTCGCCGGCCTCCTCGCCGCGAGATACTCGCCGTGCCGCACCAACAGCGGTAACTAAATACCGCCCTCCTACGTTCCCGCCGCCACTCATCGACTTCAGTGTCGCTGAGAGTTCTGCACCACCTCAGGCCAACCACAGTTACCACCAGCTGACATACGCCGAGGTTAGTGCGCCTACTACACCTACGACACCTAGGACTCCGGACCCGGCGCCGTCGAGATCTTCTCCGACGCCGACCCGCTCTCCTCAGACGCCGCCCCCGGCATCATCTAGTTTTCCGCCCTTAGTCGTTGAGAAGATCGACGACTGGGTGCGCCACTTCCGTCGCCTAAAGGAAATCTTGGGGCATACACCAAATGCTACCTCAGGCGGTTCCAGGATTCGCTTCACGCCCCGAAGCGAATTTGAATTCCGGACCGTCAAACGATATCTAACAAACCTGGAGAAGGACGGACACGCCTCCTGGTTTTCTTATTCTCTCCCACAGGAGCGAGCAATCAAGGTGGGTATTAGGGGACTACCTGCCTTGACCTATACCGAACACATCAAGGAGGGCCTCGCTGAGCTGGGATTTGTAGCGGAGTACGTCTCTTCAGTCTCAGCGAAATCCGAGCCCTCCGGCTGTATCTATTTTGCCCGGATTAAAAGGGCCCCGGACGTCGTACCCGGCATTTTTCAGATAACGGAGTTTCTAAATATGCCGGGCGTAAGAATCGAAGCTTGGCGGAGCAACAACGGCCTCGCCCAATGTCACCGATGCCTGCAATTCCGGCACTCGAGCCAAAACTGCCACCAAAAGGTAGCTTGTGCTTACTGTGCCGGAGAACACCATGCGCGGGATTGCTCCCGCCCCTCCTCAGAAGAACCTACCTGCGCCAACTGCAGGGGGCCCCACCCAGGTAACAGCAGGCACTGCGCTGTTTACCGTCGGCTGGCGCGAAACCGCCACACAGGTAACGGCCGCGCCACCCCGTCCTGTGACAACTCAATTACGCCTCCCTCCCCGGAGCAAGAGGCACCACCGCCCCCGCCTACCGCCACTTCACTGATGGCGGAGGCTAATGACCACCGTCCCCGGCGCTCGTCCCCATCGGCGCCCGACCCCCCTGCACCGCAGCCTAGGAGGATGAAAACTAAGAGGAGGAAAGGTACCGTATCCCCTACGTCCGGTCCCCTTGTCGCCCCTCCTTCCGCTGCCGCCTCTGAGTCTGAGCTTGAGCCAACGCTCGCTCCACTCCAACCTGACACCCAGGTAACTCTGCCGACTCGGCGCTCCCCGCGCCCCTCTCGCACTCCCAGCGCCTCCTCCTCGGCCGTCACGGCCGTGGAAGTTGTAGCCGCTACAGAGCCGACTACCTATACAGCTGGCCCGAAATGTGGAACATTTTCTGCCCCTCCGTCACCCCAGGTGCGTGACCAGGAGACCCACCAATCCACCGCAGAACTTCTGCGGACCCTTTTCTCCCTGGCTAGGAATTGTTTTAACAAAATTCAAGCCGGGGAGCAAATTTTAACTACTATTTTGCAGGCCCTAATTGAAGGCGCCCCTACTTTTTCCGCCCTAATTTCTTTGTGGCTCCCTAGGCCCTAGTACCGGACCCGCGGATAGATATCTCCGGCATCCAGAGGCTCCTATCAGAGTAGCTGTATGTGACTGCCGGAGATCTACTACGCGCATCTCGGAGTAGGGACATACGCGTGCCATGCGCACCGTCCCCCCCCGCGCCCCCCGGGCGTGGGAATTTTAATTTTGTTTGTTTCTATGATTCTAGAGAAACCACTTTTAAATCGTGCGAGCGGAAGCGATGCGCCCGGTCGCTTCAGACCCGCTGCCGTCGCATGCCCGCCGCACGAGACAGCTGCAGTGCACCCATACGCCATCTGCTGGGGACATCGCAACCAAATTGATGCCGGCGCGCCCGTGCACTGTGCGCCAAATCCGCACCGATTGATTGTTGCCCCCCCGCCCTCTCCTTTCCCCGCGCTCACTAAACGCAGCGCTCCCCCCCCGGTACGTATGCCGGGGCAAGGGAATCCTTCCCTTTTCCCCTATTTTCCCAGGTCGGTTTGTGTCCGCGGTCGACAAAAGCGGCGTGCGGGGAGTGGACCCATACACGCTTCCTGGTCCCCGGACCAGGACCCCAATCGTCGCCGGAGTCCTCCGCTGGTCTTGGCCGACCTCGGCCGTCGCTTTTAATTAACACCCTATTACTTCGGGTTTCCCCCGCGTTCTGTCGCGGGGGGTCTTCCCTAAAAACAGGCTTAATTGCGCCCAGTATTCGTACTGGGCGCAAAAATTTCGGAACTTCTCATGTAGAGGGGCAAAGCCCCTGGTCATGATTCCCCGCCCAAGGCCCCTTTCAAAGGGCCCGGCGCGTGACGACGTAAGCGTTCACTCGTCCATTTGCTCATCGGCTGCCACTCGGTGCGGACTTAGTCTAGACGCGGTGTTGTGATTTAGTTATTTTTCTATTTATATCTTTAGAAGTTATTTACTTTAAGTGGCTCGAGTTTATGTAAGTTGTTTTAGTATTGTGATTCATAAGATTGGTCTTTGTAATTTTTAAATAAATATTAAAATATCTTTGCTGAATATTATAGTTGTGTTAATAATTTCTTTTTTTTTATATTTATCCCGTTTCTATTTCTAAAAGTACCTATTCTTAAATTAAATGTGTACTCACAAATTGTCGCCAAATGGTTATTTGTTCGCTAATATAATATCTGTCTGCCAGTTTGGAATATTCAGTGGTATTATTTAGTCACCAGATTTGTAATTTTTTATTCCTTACATTCTTTAGCCAACATGGTAATTTATTCAATATTCGGTATTTTCACATCCAAAATTTAATTGTTTTGTCGTGATTGTTTTAAACACTTACGGATTTTGTCGCGGTTTACGTTTAACGGTTACGTTTACGTAACGCGACAAAATCCGTAAGTGTTTAAAACAATGAACAATATTCGCGTAAACATAAGAAATCAATATGTTTTGTCGTGAGTTTAAATACATGCCTTTGGATAATTTGATATTATTTGTAGTCCTGTTGAAATTGTTGACACATTTTTCCATTTATTCAAGTTATTTGGTAGAACATAGTCAATCCGTTAAATGGTGATGCGAGGGATAAAGATCTGCTAAAAGATTATGGCCGCTATATATGTATATGTATATGTATGGACTGTTTCTAAGATACTTACCATTTTATATTTTTTCAGTAGTAGTACAGTTCAGTAATAGGTGATCCAATTTATAAAAACACTGAATATGGTTTCAGATTCAATTGCAAAAATAGTAAGAAGTATAATAAGCAAATCCAAACCCAATTAAAGCTTTGTATTTTTATATTTATTGAATTCTTACTAACGAAAGTCGAAACATATTATTGCAATTTTAATTTCTGCAATCATAGAATGCCAAATTAATATGGCAGCTTAAAAAGAAATGTAGTGGTTTAACTATATTTAATTATCTTCTAAATAATGAATAACTAAGTCCAAATACCTAAATCTTATCTCCATGATATCAGGAAGATGTTTTGGAGTCGATAATACCTGACTGGTTGGTTTAAGAT
Source organism: Glaucopsyche alexis (assembly GCA_905404095.1). Taxonomy (NCBI): domain Eukaryota; kingdom Metazoa; phylum Arthropoda; class Insecta; order Lepidoptera; family Lycaenidae; genus Glaucopsyche; species Glaucopsyche alexis. Next base: position 23,881,073 of record FR990044.1, read on the forward strand.
TAGTGAGAGTTTTGCCGAATGAATGAAGGTAATATTTTTTTTTTATTATTAAAATTAATTTGATTGAACTAAACTAACCTAAACTAACGAGTCAGTAGCAAAACTAAATGAAAATCAACGCTCCTGTTTTTGCGTAGAAATAATTATTTTTAGATAATATTTTAAAGATAAGATATAGGTGTCAAAAATAGCACAACGATTTGTGTAAACCACTGTTATTTTTTTTAAGTAATGTAGTTTTCATCTTATAGCGGAAACTTCAAAGTGCAAAAAAGAGTAAGATGTTACTGTTTATTTGTAAGTAAAATGTTAAAATAAAGATCTTACAACAGTTATAGATTTTAAATTGTGCTTAGAATTGCTTATTATACTTCTGTTAGTTACCGAGGGAATTAAAAGCACCATTTACGTGTTTAATTATTACCCAAATAGGTGGGTGGTTTTTAATTTCAATAACTCAAAAGTGGTCCAATTTCGTCCATACAAAATTATTTGTTCAGCCCCATGCTTCAAATGGTTTGTCTTCACTCCCCGGATCTCGATTTAAAGGATTTTCAGTTTCCTACGTTTTATTAAACTGTATTAATTTTCCTACGTTAGTACTTTCACATAGAAATGTAACTTTACGAAAACGGTAGTGGTGAACTGTGGCGTAGATATGTAAAAAAAGCATTAAAAAGATCACAGGCTATTCAACTTTTTTATAATTCTTTCTGCTGGAACATTTAGTAAATAACAATATATACATACCTTATTTAAAATAATATATTAACTATAAAACTGAACATTGTAGGATTTGAAACTTAATCAAAAATATTTCTAAAAATGAAAAAATAAATATAATTAAGTATATAATTTTGATATAATCTCATTATGTTTTTATTTATTCAGATTGTAATTCTAATACTTACAACTTAAAATAAGAATTTATTTAAATTAAATTATAAAAAAGTAACTCTTTTTTTTTTTTGTTACTAATGAGTGTAAGTTTTGCTACAACATAGTAGTAAAATAAACATTAAAGTTTTATAAAATATGCAACAAATTTAAAAAAAAATGAAAAAATTTGAATTATCCGGATAATCCGGATTTTTGGGAGAAAAATTCGGAAATCCGGATTTTTAAAAAGTCAAACGTTTGTGGAGGTTTGGATTTTGCGGCAAGTGGCAAACGTGCGGACTCGGCAGTAGGAATACATTTTTTGCAAGTGTCTGCCTAAGTAGTTACCATCAAATCGTCAGCACCTACCTGATACAGTATTTTTATCTCACGAAACGACACGTACTTTAGTGACCACACGAGCTAACGATAGGTACTCGTCTCCATGCACACATCGAACACAGCGTGTTTTTATACTTGTAACAGAACACACTGCATAGAAACTGTCAAAATAATTGAATAAAATTTAAGCATTTTTTACTCAGGTACCTACCTATAATATCTATTCAAATTATGTGTGCTATGTGTTGCATTAAAACAGTTATCTATGGATTTTATTATCTTTTTAAATACAAATAATAAAATAAGATGACCTACTGCCGACACGACTACACTGTAACAGTTTGGGTTCATGTAAGTTCACGCCGGCGACGTAGGCGCGCGGCTCGCTTTGCGGCAATTGCGGGCAACTCTTGGAAGCGGTAAATGCCTATTTCACTTGGTCTACCCGGCCTTAAATGTTAGTCTAGTGAAAAGTTATATTTAAATTTTCATAAAATGTTTTTATAATGGTTTGAAAATTTACTGTGTGCACTTTTGCCAGTTCGAAGATAAAAATGTGAACCTTAATTCTCGTATTTAAAGTAGACAATTTAAACAGTCAATTTCACTTTGTTTGGATTGAAAGTGTAGCGTCATGTTAACGTGAACGGATTTTATGACGTTTCGACCAATCAGAGCGCGTTTCACGTTGGTTTAACGTTCATAAAAACGCCTATTGGGAATATAAGCGTCTCGGGACTTTATTGTAATTGTATTAAGGGGCAAATAGCCCCTAAAGCTTAAAAATCGCTCAGTTTGAGTCGGAACTACTCCGAAAAATGGGAATAAAAAAATTCAAAAAAATATACATTTCACACTTCAATCCTTCATCTTTAATATCATCGTTAATTTTTTTAATAAGACGAAGATTAATATTAAATAAATTAAAATTAAAAAGCCCTGTTTTCAGATTTCTTTTTCTATCTACTTACTACCTACTACGGCTATAAAGATGGTTCTTTTACGAAAATGTGAAGAATATATTTATCTAACATTTCATCGTTGGGTTTTTCGAAATACCGTTTTGTTTTCAAAATATACGTAAATAACTATTATTTTGTGAAAATATTTGTAAGCGGTGCGTGCGCTGCGGTGCGTGCGGTAAAGTCAGCGGCTCACTGTCCCGCGCGCCCGCGCGGGACATTGAGCCGCTGACTTTCGTACGAGGAGGTTGTGTCACTCTCCGCGGTGCCGCTATTTCTCAATCGTTTATTTTACTCTTGTAATAATAGGGAACAACATGCCGTAAAAAATAAATTATGAAAACCTTAGCGAGCACTCTGCCTGCGATAGAATGAAAATGTTCGATCGTTGAATGTACTTTTTTGTTCCTTCAACTTCTTACTTGAAATTTTAATAATATATTAATATAATATTATATAGTATATATATTATAGTATAATATTTTATTATATAATATGTACTTGTAAATTTCACAGAAAGTGTATAGTTCTATGTCTATGACGACCTCTGTGGCTCAGTTGGTTGAGCGTGTCGTTGCTCAAGCCGGGGGTCGCGGGTTCAAATCCTGCCGACGCGACGGAACAAAAAGTTTTCTGTGTTCCTGGGTCATGGATGTGTATTAAATATGTGTATAATATAATAAAAATCTTAATTATGTGTATAGTATAAAAGTATTAAATATACTTCCGTTATCTGGTACCCGTAACACAAGTTCTTCGAGAACTTACCACGGGATCAGATTGACGTGGAGTGAAGCGTCCATAGATATATTATATTATTTCTGTTTTAATTGTCTATTTAGTATATCAACGTTTTGAGGTATATAGTATATGAGGTAAAAATGCCTAAGCGACATTTATTTATTTATTTAACACACATACAACTACCATTACAGACAAAATCCAATTAGATAGCGTAGGAGAGCAAATTCATATTTTATATAATACATATTATGATATTTCCAGTTTAAATAATAATAATTGATAAAAAATAATAATTAAAGAAAATATAATAATTAAAGAAAGACACATATGACGCATAAATTTAGTAAACTTTATAGAAGAGTGATTTAACGTTAAAATTTTTAGAAAAAAAAAAACATTAAAAATCACAAAATAGTCGGATTTAGATGGTTTTAACATACATCTATATATCAATAAGATACAACGTGTATCTTATTTTTATATCAATTTTTGATATTAAAACGAGTCATATAGCTTTCGAATTACAGGCAGTTTATGTCGCTTAGGTAAAAAAGTCCTAATTCGAAAAATAGGTAAAATTATCTAAGCTATCAACGAAAGTTATGTAATAGCAAGTAAAATTGCCTACATTTTATTTTTAAGGTTTTCAGCAACATGTAAAAATAGATAAGCTATAGATACATTTTCTGTAATAACAGGTAAAAATAACTAATTCCAAACACTTTAAAAAAATTATAGGAGTATTCATCTAAATGGCCTAAGAGTTTATAAAATAAAACAAGATAAGTTACATAAATGTTGCTTACATTAAGAATTTTCTACGGCTAAAGTTATCTGAGTAAATTTATTATTCAATGACATTGTAAATTTTTGCTCCTAACTGACAATATTCTCCTTCTTCTTGTTTATAAAAATTAATTGCAGTTCCCTTGTCTGACTAAAACGAGCTAAACGTTAGCTAATTTTGATCTTGAAATAATAAAAAATATAGAAGTAAAAACTCAAGGCCTAGGATTTCAGCCCATTGCTTTATACTTAAGCTGCGGCCCCATTCCTTGAGTTATCTCTTGGTAGTGCTGGGAGATATTCCACATACCGATTCTGGGCATGACACCGTGACACAATTGGCCCAAAGCCGACCCAGCTCATCCGCGGTTTTGTTGCCGGAGATATTGCCGTTGCCTAGAACCCATACCAGACTGATGCTGTTATCTCGTCCTAGTATGTTTAGCGTTTGAACACAAGCCATAACTAATTTAGATGAAAGAAGAAGGGGCAAAAAGTCCCCATCCTTGTAGCACTATAAGACATATATCAAATGAAAGGGCTTAAAAAAAGTGTCATTGTTTTGTATGACGAAAATCCTCTAAACCATGGGAGATAAAAGTAAATGAGGGTTAAAAAAGTTTAAAAAAATCATTCTATATTATTGCACCGTTTCATAGTGTTGCTACTATGGAAAAATTTTTGGAAAGTAATGGTATACACTCAACTTTAGAAAAGTGTTATATTTTGATAAACTGCCTCATATTTTGATGAAATGTATGGAATGATAATAAAATATTAAAAATAAGCTCTTTCCTCAATTTTTTCGCACATACCTAATTACTTTCTGGAAATTGTTTCTTACTTGCAACGCTATCGAATGGTGCAATAATACAAAATGTATTTTTTTCCTAATTTGCGGATTCGAATCCTGGCCTGGAAAAGTGGTTTATGTAAAATCAAATAATTCAGATAAAACAATTACATTAAAATGCATATAATTAAATAGCAAAAATAATTTTAAAACGATTAGGTACAGAAAAAAAGTAAAAAAGATATAGTACATGGTGAATTATTCTTCTGGGCGTTGTAAGAGAAGTCAAAAAAAATTAGCAATAGCAATTTAGCCCTACGGAATATCGAGGCCGACTTGATGAAAACTTAAACTGCATCATTTTTGATAACTCATTTTTCCTAGACAGGATTCGAACCCATAAATTATGAAAAATAATAAATACATCCTGTGTACTGCACCTTTAAATAGTATCGCAAGTAAGAAACAATTTCCATAATGTAAGTATGTGACAAAATTGAGGAAAGAGCTTATTTTAGCATTTTATTATCATTCATCATCATCTTAAATCAATTGCTAGCCCACTTTAACATAAATAATTTATTACATAGTAACCAATTCGGGTTTACTAAAGGTCGGTCCACAACAGACGCAGGCATCAGTCTTCTATGCAGCATATTTGGGGCATGGGAGGGATCGCATGATGCACTTGGTGTCTTTTGTGATCTATCCAAGGCTTTCGACTGTGTCGAGCATGCTACGTTGGTCAAAAAATTATACCATTATGGTATAAGGGACACGGCACTTAAACTTTTAGATTCTTATCTTAAAAATAGAACGCAGAGAGTAGAAGTTAATTCTACAAGGTCTACTGGGACCAAAATAGAATTAGGTGTGCCACAAGGGTCAATTTTAGGCCCGTTTCTTTTTCTCATCTATATAAATGACCTTCCTTATCTAGTTAAAGATAAGCATGAGATAGTACTCTTTGCCGATGACACTTCACTAATTTTTAATGTGAAGCGACGACAGTCAAATTATGACGAGGTAAATAGTGCTCTCTCAAAAATGGTACATTGGTTTAATGTTAATAATTTACTTTTAAATTCAAATAAAACGAAATGTTTATAGTTTAGCCTCCCAAATGTTAGGCAGGCACAAACCAATATACTATTAAATGATGAGAAAATGAACTTAGTGGACACCACTGTATTTCTAGGAATAACACTAGATTGTAAATTACAGTGGGGTCCCCATATTGCAAATCTGGCAGATAAGCTCAGTTCTGCAGCATATGCAGTCAAAAAAATTAGAGAAATTACCGATGAGGATACAGCGCGGCTAGTTTATTTTAGTTATTTTCATAGTATAATGTCATATGGCATTCTTCTTTGGGGAAACGCTGCGGACATTAATACAATATTTGTGCTACAGAAGCGAGCTATACGTTCTATTTATAAGATGTCATGTTTTGAATCTCTGAGAGAAAAATTTAAAGAAATAGGTATTCTGACCGTTGCTTCTCAATACATTTTGGACAATGTGTTGTATGTCAGAAAGAATTTAACGAATTTTAAAAAGAAAAGTGACACACATTGTAGGAATACTAGAAATAGGAACAAGTTAGAAATACCAGTGATCAGACTTAGTAAAGTAAGTAAATCTTTTAAAGGTCAATGTATACGCCTTTACAATAGAATCCCAGAAAACGTTCAAAATCTTTCCATTAATAAATTTAAAAAAGCTGTTAAAGAACGTTTGTGTGCTAAAGCTTATTATAAAGTCAGTGATTTCACTAACGATTGCACACCTTGGGAATAAGATGGCCCCATGCAAGGCTGCTTTTATGTACTTAAGTATGTTCTATGTACTTATGACTAATGTTATATAGATTAAGTTACAACATTGTAAAATATTTTTTGAAAAGAACAATTTTCCCATCTTTTTGCTAAAAGGTGGCCCCGTGCGAGTTTCTTACGCCGGTTCTTCTCGCCGGGCTAGTTTCCGAACCGGTGGTAGGCATCATGTAGGACAATTCTATAAGTGTTATATTATAACCTACATGGAAATAAAAATTTTGAGTTTGAGTTTGAGTTTGAGTTTGAATTCCATACATTTCTTCAAAATATGGGACAATTTATCAAAATATAACACTTTTCTGAAGCTTGCTGTATACCATTACTTCCCGAAAATTGTTCCTTATTAGCAACACTATGAAATGGTGCAATAATACAGGATGATTTTTTAAACTTTTTTTCACTTATAACTCTCATTAACTTTTTTCTCCCATGGTTTAGAGATTTTTCGTCATACAAAAAAATTACACGCTTTTTAAGTCCTTTGATATATGTCTTGTAGTGCTACAGTAGTGGGGACGGGATCCATACAAAAATGCCCCTTCTTCTTTCTGCTGCTGTCAGCGCAGTGTGATTGTTCTGACAGACTGCGCTGAAAGCATTGACAGTAGCAGAAATATCATCTAAATTATCCTAATCTTCTCTATAAGATTAGGATGTTTTATGGACAAGGACAATCTGTAGGCTCTGTAGTGAACAACTCATCACAGCCTCAAACATGGTTGTAAATTGTCCTAAGCAAGTATATAGGTAAGCCTGTAGGTGGCATGCCCCCGTAGAAGGTCCGTCCACCCGGTTGTCTTTCCTGGATCCGTCCGTGTACCAGACTATGTCATTGGAGTGAACATTGATTCCTATCCTCTACTCTCCCTAGACGATAGAAAAACCTGGTGTTGCTTTGAGAAGCTATGCACCTTGATCATATCGTCTGATGGCATGGCCATGATAGGTGTCTTAAGAAGAGACTATTGCATCTGTCCATGAAGGGTGGAAGTCCATTTGGCTTCCTGGCCTTGAAAAACGCTACTACCGCCATACATTTGTCATTAAAAATGTACGGTGATAGCAGCTTTTGATGTAACAAAAGAGATGAACAATATTTGTTATATTCTGATAATTTTTTTATGAACATCAACTTGGCAAAATCGCTTTAAAATTTTATCATAGTAACATATTTTGTCCGCAGCGTTAATTCGTTAATCGTTGAAGTTAATTCTTAACCCCAGTAAAAGTAATTTTTCCGAGGAATCCACGGAAAACTTTTTATTCTCTTATGGATTCGAACCCACGCCCTCTGGCTTGAGCACTAAAGCGCTAACCACTGAGCTACAGATATCTTCATCTAAACTGATTCAATTTAAGTCTCTATAACTCCTGAATTTATGAAGTTTTTTGGACGGTTATAGTTTTCGTTCAAAGTTTATTACATGGACTACCATCATGAATTTTTCACATTTTTAGAGCCAGCCGTTTGGCTTTTAGAGGGGGGGACGCCGTATTTTAACAAGAAATGCGCTTAAAAGTGGAATATCGCGCAAACGGATACGTACGTACATCAAAATATAATCTCAGAAACCTCTCAATGTTCTTATAATGTCTATGTACCTAATTATATCTCCCCTTTTCGTGTAGGTGTAACCAAAAATTATCTTCATTTATTTTAGCACTATGTCGACGTGATAAATAAACTTATCCATTCAAAGTTTCATATTTCAAGCACCACCGTTTGGATGGACAGACGGACGGGCGGACGGTCGGTCGAAAGGAAGGACATGACGAAACTATAAGGATTCCGAGACATGAACTACGGAACCTTAAAAAAGGAATAATAATGAAACCACACCGATTTCAGTGACTGTTGCCAATTTAATTGAAAATAGACCAGCTATAGGAGCTATTTTATTATGTCCAAGTATGTGCGCAAAGTTTACTCCCATAACCTAGTATATTGATATTTTCTACTACCGACAGGACTAACTAGCGAAACATTAGGCGCATAAATATAGAAATATATTTAGCAATGTTTGCGTTCATTAAGGTTCCCACACACTGTAAATTTAATATTTTTAGTTACATTTTATCTAACCGACGACAAAAAAAATATCTAACCGACATACTTAAAAACAAAAGTTTTCAAGTAAAAATATCTACATAGCACGAATAGTTATTGTGTCAAATATGTAAAACTATCTTTACGCCAATATTGTTTTATTTCACTATGGGTAAAATTCTACAAGTTGCACTTTCGTAAAATAATGGTATCAAATTAAATGCACTGTAAGGAAAGGTGTTCACGAAAAGAATTTTTTAAACAAGTAAAAATATTTTTGTGCAAACAAAAGAAAAGTAAAAACATGAAAAATAGACTAAGTAGATTTTTAAAATTCTTCAAAATATCCAAATGAATTTTTTTATAAATAGCTTTTTGTTGTCGCTTAGTGAACATAACATTCATGATTTTGTATAAATTTCACTATATCTAAGCGACAAAAAAATCGTCGTAGGAAGACGACGATTAGACCAATCGACGCAGAAAAAAAAATACAAACTCATTGATATAACTCATTTTCGGTATTTTTGTCGATTAGGAAAGCGAAAAAACACCTAGTGGATATTTTAGTGATTCTGTCAATAGCACTAAGTATTGCATTTTGGTGGGCGTAGAGGTGGAAAATGAAATCAAAAGTGATGGGTTGGAAGCCGCATTACCTACCAAATAATTTCTAGATTTCGGGAATAACCTTGACCGGCTTCTACAAAAGAAGGAGAAGCGGCTTATACATTCTACGTTTTTTTCTTTGCTCATAGACCAGAAATAAATTAATATTTTCAAGTTGCATTTAAATCAATCCTAAAGTCGTATAAAAGGGCCGTTCCTCAGTTTATAATTTGAGTCGCGACGCGGCCGCGCGCGGAGATCGCGAGCGCTGCGGGGTGTATGCGGGTGGCGCGGCGGGAAGTGTTAGGCCACGCCCGAATCTGTGACGTCATCTACGTATATTTTCGCCTTAATAATGTCATGGGATACTCTTCCCAACTTACTTGTCCGGTAGTTGTGGTATAGTATACGGGTATGCGACCCCGGCTTCCCTAGCTATTACTGTCCTATCCCTTGCCCTCCTGGGCGGTAATATCCTACATTCCCTATTTCCCACTCTAACTTACCAATCTTCACACCACCTATCCTTCCCTTTCCCTATTCCTACCCTCTCCACCAATCCGTGGAAACGCAATGGATAATCAAAAATAATTTAATTATCCAAAATGGCGGCGATGTGGTTCGCCACCCATCACGTCTCGTTTCTCGCGGAGGCGAAAAGCGGACCATGGAGAGACGCTTGGCTACGTTGAATGTAAGAGGAGGAATGGATGATAAGAATGAAAGTGGACGAAGCGAAAGAAGTACGTAAGGATCGTAGCAAGTGGAAAGAAGTGGTCTCTGACTACCCCTATGGGAAAGAGGCGGTCCTGCCTACCCCTACGGGAAAAAGGCGTGATAATAATATGTATGTATGTATGTATTAATGCAGGCTTTATTTAGCAGAATTGCCCCTATTTTACTGTACCTAGTAAATAGTAATATGTTTATTGTTAGGGTTCCGTACCCAAAGGGTAAAAATGGGAACCTATTACTAAGACTCCACTGTCCGTCTGTATGAGACAGCCGGTCTCCTGAACCGTGGTAGGCGGTAGTTAGACAGTCGAACATTTTACAGACTTGACATTTTTTTTTAATTACATTTTTGTATTTGTCTTGCCGTTATAACAAAAATACTAAAAACAGAATAAAATAAATATTTAAGTGGGCTCCCATACAGCAAACATAATTTCTTGCCGGCTTATTCCAATAACCTAGCAACAAAACTCATATTCTAACATCGCATCCTATTGCCGCAACTAAAAAAATAAAGGTAACAATTTTTATGATGTTATGTGGATAGTTTCCAAAAGAATTTTGTAGAAAGTCACGTGGTTGGAAACGTGACGTACCTATTGTTCCATAATATCAGATTTACTTCGTATCCCACACGATTATGACATTTAACACCAATGTACGGTGTCCATAATTCCTTGTCAAATCGGCCCGTTTATAACTTACTGATATGCGCGACATTAAGGGCAATATAAAATATACATAATATCAATAAATAAATAATTAAACATTATCAATATTATTCTATTTTTGTTGTCATTTCATAATTATAGTTAATGGTTTTGCGCTAATTTTAATAGCTAGTCGTTTATTCCAAGTCCAACACCTAATTATTCCAATTCACCTAGCTAAGTTTTTTTTTTATCTTGTTGGTAGTGGATCCTCATAGATGATAGATATTGTATGCTCTGATGAAAAATATAGATTCTATTGTCTGATAGACAAAATAAACTGTGATTAAATTAGAAAAAACAGATTTAAAACGATTTCCTTTAATCGGGGTTCTTACGCCTCATTTGCTCATTGCTGGTTGTAGTTTAGACTTTAGACCTTAGAGCTTAGCACGTGACTCCAGAGGTCCTGGGTTCGATTGCCGCGTTGGGACAACAGAAAATGTTATCCAGTTTGGTTAGAACATGCAGGCTGATCACCTGATGGTCTGATAAGAAATATGATCCATGCGTCGGATGGGCATGTCACATGTGAAAAGTCTTGTCACATGTGAAAAGCCTTATACCTCGCCAGTCGGTGTCGCCTATCCGTTATTCATCCCATTGGGTTACAGGCGAGTTTACGAGAGTAAAGGAAGAGGGAGAGTGATCTTGTGTATTGCACACGCTTGGGCACTATAAAATAACTCCTGCGTAGCCGGACCGGTGCGAAATCTGCCACCGCTACCGAAATAGGTGAGAGAGCTATTATTCTTATTATGACTTATTATGACCGAGTGTGACTGAGGCGACACAGCAGTGACTTAGGCGCAATTAATGAGGGTTATCGATATTTTTCTCCCGCTTGAAGATGCATAGCCGACTCACACAAAGTGCCATCTGGCGGCAGAAGTGATTTCGAAAACTGACAATAAGAATTTTCAGAAACAGACAACATTTTCTGCCACCAGGAGACGCCACGTAAGTCGGGTGACGGGTCCTAGTCAGTCAAACTTGGATGCTCTAAAGGTCAAACAAACAACTATCAGAATTCTCGAATTTTCATAAACCCTCATTGGCATAATTAAGTAGACAATAATAATAACTCCCACACCGATCTCGGTGACGGTGGCCGGTTTCATTGAAACCAGCACAGTTACGCAGGAGTGATTTTATAGTGCCCAAGTGTGTGCGCAGTATATACGTACAAGAGCACTCTCTCTTCCTTTTACTCTCGTAACCCAGTGGGACGGATGACCGACACGACTGGCGAGAGATCAGGCGCAGGAGCGACTTTTTACATGCCCATCCGACGAATGGATCATCTTTCTTGTCAGACAATCAGGTGATCAGCCTGCATTGTCCTAACCAAACTTGGAAACAACATTTCTTTGTTGTTCCTTGTGGGAATCGAACCCACGACCTCCGAGTCGAGAGCTAATGCTCGAACCACTAGACCACGGCGGCTGTTAAGTAGTAGTAGACAATAACCTAAAGAGTAAATTCCATATTATCAACCAATCACTCGGTGTTGCAGCAGAAAGGTGTGATCAGCGGATGATTGACCCGAGATAATATAACCAAAAAATATTTATAACCTAAGTATTACTTATTTATAGTCCCAAGTTTTATCTTCGCATATTTGTGTCACGCGATCCCCTTCACCCCCGATAAATTTGTTATTAATTAATGATAATGACACGACCATATCGCAAGGCTAATGAAAGTAATTCAGATTGGAATTTTTCCAACGATTGGATGTCTGAATTCTGTTAGGTACTACATTATTTTAATTGGACATTGAGCTACTATTACCTTTTTTTTTTTTTGTTTCCGGGGGGGAAAATGCATTACGCATACCACCCAGGCACAGGGGGCACCCGAGTGGTGATGTGGGACTCCCGTATAGGCTAATGAGACCCACGGTATACCCACTAAAAACCACCCCCCACCTTCCTCCTCGCCGCCTTGTGACGGGGCCACGGGAACGATAAACACATCCGCGACCCCGCCGGCGGCAGCCGCTCACAAGCGGCTCCATTCAAGGCCCGAAGGCCCTAGGCGCACCAGATGGTAAGGTGCGCCTTCCTCCTCGGCCTCCACCAGTACTGTAGCAGACTCCCCCCGAGTCTGCTACTAGGAGGCCACGGATACCAGCCTCCACAACCGGTACCCGGTGGCAGATCTGAGCTATGGTTCTGCCACCGACCACACTCGGCCGCAGAGGATAAGGCAAGCGGCGCACCGTAATACCAACTTGCCTCTTCCTCTGCGGCCCCACCAATGCCGTTAACCATACGGAACGACCCCGCCAGCTCGCAAGGGGGTAGGGAGAGTGGCACAATACCACCACGCCTCTCCCCCTGCGATCCCTCCACGGCCGCAGAAGATAGGGAGTACGGCGCACCGTAATACCGGCACTCCTCTTCTTCTGCGGTCCCACCTCCTAGCGCGTCCGCAGCGGACTCCTCCAGCCCACTGGGAGCGCCCTCCTCGGGCCAGCCGGCGGCAAACAAGCCGGCCCTGGTTGCCTCTTCGCTTCACCGTGGGTGTCCAATCCACGGTTACTAAGCCCCACCGCCACGACAAGGCGTGCAACCATCGGGGGGAGCTACTATTACCTACTTACATTACTGCAACAAGTTGTAGTCAAGTGACCACCACCGAACCTTTCATAGTTCTTACGGTCAACCGCAGGGAGGCAACAAAATTGATGATAATCAAAAGTAAGGGTCAATTTACACCGAAACAAAACGATACGCTACATAAACGATAAACATAACGCTGCATTTTTATTAAATATATATATATATATATGTTGTGTTATTGTGACTGTATATATATATATATACTAGCTGACCCGGCAAACTTTGTTCTACCTTAGAGGCAATAAATGAGCAGATTTTGGATTTCATTAAGTGCAATTTTTCATTAGGATAATAGGTAGATATAATAAAAAGAAATCAATTATTTTAATGATTGTTAAAATGGGCCATGTATTTTGGTGCATGGGTTGCAATCTTCAGTAAAGCATCTTGTAATTGACGACATTTTTTGTTTTATTATCAGGCGCAAGAATAAATAACGCAGATGGTCTTCCGATCCGTGAATATACCACATATAATTGACCAGGTGAAAAAAATGGATTTTGTCTACAAAACTTCCTCACCTTCGAATTTTCCTTTGAGTATCGTCGCGTAAATCACATTATTTGTAAATCCCTAAATCCCCTATTTACTAAATCCCCAAACATATTTTTCTGCGATAAATAGTAGCCTATGCTCTTCCTCGTAGTCTACTCTATGTCTGTGACAATTTTCATGATGATCGTTTAAGTAGTTTTACGTAAAAGTGTAAATACAGTTGTCCACAGGAACCGTACATTTCCCGCGATAAAAAGTAGCCTATGTCCTTCCCAGTGGTCTACTTTATATCTGTACCAAATTTCATGATGATCGGTTAAGTAGTTTTTACATAAAAGCGTAAATACAGTATTCCACGGGAACCGTACATTTTCTGCAATAAAAAGTAGCCTATGTCCTTTCCCGTGCTCTACTTTATATCTGTGCAAAATTTCATGATGATCGGGTAAGTAGTTACGTAAAAGCGTAAATACAGTATTCCACGGGAACCGTACATTTTATGCAATAAAGAGTAACCTATGTTCTTCCTCGTAGTCTACTTTATATCAGCGCCAAATTTCATGATGATCGGTTAAGTAGTTTTTACGTTAAAGCGTAAATACAGTATTCCACGGTAACCGTACATTTTCTGCAATAAAAAGTAGCCTATGTCCTTTCCCGTGCTCTACTTTATATCTGTGCAAAATTTAATGATGATCGGTTAAGTAGTTTTTACGTAAAAGCGTAAATACAGTATTCCACGGGAACCGTACATTTTCTGCAATAAAAAGTAGCCTATGTCCTTTCCCGTACTCTACTTTATATCTGTGCAAAATTTAATGATGATCGGTTAAGTAGTTTTTACGTAAAAGCGTAAATACAGTATTCCACGGGAACCGTACATTTTCTGCAATAAAAAGTAGCCTATGTCCTTTCCCGTGCTCTACTTTATAACTGTGCAAAATTTCATGATAATCGGTTAAGTAGTTTTTACGTAAAAGCATAAATACAATATTCCACGGGAACCGTACATTTTCTGCAATAAAAAGTAGCCTATGTCCTTTCCCGTGCTCTACTTTATATCTGTGCAAAATTTCATGATGATCGGTTAAGTAGTTTTTACGTAAAAGCGTAAATACAGTATTCCACGGGAACCGTACATTTTCTGCAATAAAAAGTAGCCTTTGTCCTTTCCCGTACTCTACTTTATATCTGTGCAAAATTTCATGATAATCGGTTAAGTAGTTTTTACGTAAAAGCATAAATACAATATTCCACGGGAACCGTACATTTTCTGCAATAAAAAGTAGCCTATTTCCATTTCCGTGCTCTACTTTATATCTGTGCAAAATTTCATGATGATCGGGTAAATAGTTACGTAAAAGCGTAAATACAGTATTTCACGGGAACCGTACATTTTTATGCAATAAAAAGTAACCTATGTTCTTCCTCGCAGTCTACTTTATATCCGTGCCAAATTTCATGATGATCGGTTAAGTAGTTTTTACGTAAAAGCGTAAATACAGTATTCCATGGGAACCGCACATTTTACCGCGATAAATAGTATCCTATGTCCTTTTCCTGGTTCTAAGCTACCTCCCTACCAATTTTCAGCCAAATCGGTTCAGCCGTTCTTGAGTTATAAATGGTGTAACTAACACGACTTTCTTTTATATATATAGATATATATATATATATATATATATATATATATATATATATATATATATATATATATATATATATATATACTAGATGACGCCCGCAACTCCGTTGCGCCAAAATTCGTTTATCGCGGCGGAACGTACATTTTTCCAGGATAAAAAGTATCCTATGTCCTTTCTCGGGTCTCAAAGTATCCCTATACCAAATTTCATCAAAATCGGTTCAGCGGTTTGGGCGTGAAGAGGTAACAGACAGACAGACAGACAGACAGACAGACAGACAGACAGACACACTTTCGCATTTATAATATTAGTAGGGATAGTAGGGATTATATATATAATATATATATATATTTTTTGTGTGTTCGCGGATAACTCCGCCGTATGTTGGCCGATTTTCAAAATTCTTTTTTTGATGTAAAAGGTATAATTCGAAGTTGGTCACATTTTCAGAAAATTGGTAACCTGATGATGGGACCCATGAGGAAACGAGGGAACTCCTCAAAATTTATATGGACACATATGGTGATTTTAACTTTTTCTGAAGTAGTCCAAGCATATGCTACCAAAAAGTAAGATTTTGCTCCAAGGTATACCCTGGATCCAAAAGTACAGAACAGAACTCCTGACTCCTTATAGATACATGTTTGGGGATTTTGGCGTTGTTTAAAGAACTGCAAGCATATGCCACTTTGTCAATTAGAGTAATCATCATCATCACCACCACTATCGCTGTGATAGCATACATCATCACATTATGATGATAAAGAAGGTACTTCTCATAGTATTTTAAACTAACACGGAGATCTTTGAACATTACTCTGTCGTTTATGGACCTATTTGAAAAATTCTTTTGTTGTTGTAAAGGGTTTAATTCGAAATTGGTCCTTTAGTCACTAAAGTGGAAACGTGATGATGCGATCCATGAGGAATCGAGGAACTTCTCGAAATTTATATCGACACATATAGTGATTTTGACTTTTACTGAAGTAACATAAGCATATGCTACCAATGAATAAGACGTTGTACCAAGGTATACCCTGAATCCAAAAGCACTGAACATAACTCCTCAGTCTTTAAAGATATGCGTTAGGAAATTTCGGAATTGTTTAAAGAACTGCAAGCATATGCCACTTTGTAACTTACAGTAATCATCGTCATCATCATCTTAATAACAATACCTAATGGAAGCTTGGCGCGTATTCAGTTATTACATTCGATCGTATATTTTAGACGTTTTTAAGACGTATTAATAATAACTTAACAAGATATATCACTAAAAAGGGTGAAATTATTATTTTTAAACAAAAAATTAAACCGACTTCCAAAGTAAAAATACACAAAAAAGTATGAAATAAAACTTATTTTATAAATAATTCCCCTTTTAAATTTGTCTATTTCTATACTTAATCTTCTTAATTTTGAAGTCGGTACCAGCAAATATGAACGCGAGTTCTATAAAATATTGTAGGATATCGTTTGGGCTGGTACCGACTTCAAGATTAAGAAGATTAAGTAGAGAAATAGACAAATTTAAAAGGGGAATTATTTATAAAATAAGTTTTATTTCATACTTTTTTGTGTATTTTTACTTTGGAAGTCGGTTTAATTTTTTGTTTAAAAATAATAATTAAATTTAGCTATTCAAAATATAACTTTACCTATTCGTTACCTACACAAAAACATACACTTTTCATTGTATGTGTTCGAATGTGCTGTGTTTGACTGATTTCATATGAAACGTTTTTTGTGTAGGGAATAAAGTTCAATTTTGAGTAGCTATCTTAAAAATGCAGCGTCGCGTATCGTCGCGATGTGAACTGACCATTAAACGGATGAGTAGAAACTACACTACCATTACTTTACTACTTATGCTGAAAATTAGATAAAGCTAAGAGTAGTTTAATTATTATCATCGACAAAACCGGTCAAGTGCGAGGCGGACTCACGCGCGAGTCACAATGGGTTCCGTACCAAGCGGCAAAAAAAATCACATATGAAAGCCGCACTTAAATATATTTACGTATTAATATTTAATTCTGTTTTTTGTATTTGTTGTTATAAGCGGCAATAGAAAAAGAAATATCTGTGAAAACCATCTGTGAAAATTTGACTGCCTAGCTATCACGGTTGTCACACCCATGGAGCAAATATAGATATCTATTTCTGCTCCATGCTCTATATCTGCTCCAACTCCTCCATGGATACATGGTACACCATATTTCCTTATAAGAAATGACTGCACATAAATTACTGAAATAAATGTTATTTATTATTTAGGTATTTGTAGTAGAGTGAGATTCTATCACACTTTTTTTTGTTTTTTATTTTAGGTAACAGCAGAAACAGTTACAACGGGGCGGCATATAGACTAGTCGTGCCTTCAAATATGATCGAGCATGTTTCCGTATGGTATGATAAAAAGTCTGTCAGAATTTTCTGCTCCTTGTCCTTCTATATTCTTTAACAAGGACCACATAATATGGCGTAAGTTTATGAATTTCTTGCTACCTACTACTCGTATTTAGGGTTATCATATCTCAGGATTTGTCCTGAGATTTCAGGATTTTTCGACTCTTCTCAGGATTCCGGCCGGATTTAACAAATCTAGTGATAGCTCAGGATTTTCAATAAAACACAGGTTACATTTTAAAGATCTCTCTTATTAAACTACTAAAAATAATTTTCTTTTAGTAACAATTGCAGTTAAAATCAATACTTATTTATCAAAGTGAAACAAACTAAAAATAATCTTCTTTTGGTAACAATTGCAGTTAAAATCAAAAAAGTCGCGTAAAACGCGTGCGCAAGATAATAATACGTTTTTGAGAGAAAATTCTCAAGCTGTAGAAAATCTCAGGACTTTTCCATGGAAATCAGGCCTTTTCTCCGGACTTTTGATTTTTTCATCTGGTAACCCTACTCGTATTAGACAACGAACCTATTTATTTCTCAAATTGTACAAAAAATATTCCAAGCCCGAAAGGTCAACATTTTTGCGTTTTTGTGATAAGTATAATTAATGTGTTTGGGTCCATGCCAGACTCATGCCGCATACATGATATCGAGCAGGAAACGCCGGGGTCAGTCGTCTGATTGTGGATACATCTTGATTTATAGACGTTCAGGGTCAAAAAAGTTGATCCCTGGTATCCAATTAAGATTCAAGGGTAAAAGCACCAAAGTGATTTACCTTTATTTAGTGACACCAAAATATATTTATATTTTTATTCGTTAATCGATTGCAATGATTTCAAAACTAATTTATTATGTCAATGGCGCTTACTTTATGAATTATTTAATTCATAAAGTAAGCGCATTGAAATAAAAATACAAATTGAAAAAGAAATTAAAGATTCATCAACCATATTTTAACTAATAAAATTGCAATAATTACATAATCAGAATAATTTTAATTGCGATGTAAAAAATAGGGGTGATGATGAAATATCGATCAAGTAATGAGCGGTGTCCAACCCCGGTGATCTTAGCTTATCTCGCCACGCTAATTAGCTCGATAACACTAGCTCGGACCAAAGCAGTTAGCAGAATGATGTTTACCTCGATAATTATGCACGTGTACACGTTGAGTAAAAGTCTAGTCTACCTATATAACTTCTTGTTTACAAATACGAAAAGGATTTAACAATTACAAAACAAAAAAAAAGAAGCGTAATCAGTATTCTCGTTCCAAAAACGTATATTTTAAGATGTGAGTGATGTGATCTTACATTTTGACCAGATTATCCTATAAAATACTTAAATTATATTCATGACTGCACGGGGCGGCGCGGCGCGGCGCCGCGCGGCGGCACAGTGCAGCCAGCGGCCGGGCCGGAGGAAAGCAGAGCGAGCGTTGTATGGCAGTACTAGGGTGTCCACTGTCCATGCGTAGTTAGATTTGTCAGGAAATATTAATAATATATTTTTTCTGGAAATTATGCTAATTTTTAGTTATGCATAATATCTTACGCGATATTATAATTTGTAGCCTAATGTTCGGTTAAATATAATTTGGATAAAATGCACCTTGTTTAATGTAATCGTATCTTTAGAATGCACTATTTCTTTCGATGGCTGAACAGCCTTAATGTAAGGAAGGGGTAATTTCTAAACGGTCTTTCTTTTCACCTGTTTTGATTAAAAATGCTATAGACATGGACCACTTGAGGTTTTATTATGTGTATACAATAATTTTGATAAACTTATCAAAAAGAATAATCTTCGATATCAGTCACTAACGTACTGGAAGTGTTATCACACGTTTTGACATCATCAATTTTAATAGGAATTGGTCGACTATCTTCCCATTAACCGGTGTAAAATAATTTTTGTGATGTACCTAGGTACGGCGGTTTTTGCTATGATTGCGTGAACAATTTCATAATTTCCTAATTCAGTTTCGTGTCATAAAAACGTACGATATTAACCAATTGCGCACGCGAAAAGAGGTAATGATCCGCTTGATTTACGAATACCTAACGTGTACGTGAAAACCTAGGTATTACGCAAAATCTTACAATTATTGTGTACACTGTACCTACTACGCGAATGCTGGCTGGTCTTTAATCTGTTTTGATTTTCTCAAAATGTAAGGTAAGTTAATGCCAATAACTGTTTAAATCAGGTACCAAGCAAATACTTTTATATATATGTCACCGTAAAATTGTAAAAACCGTTACATTGTAATATAACTAGTGAAATTGTAAAATATTGATAGACTTCCGACGCGAATATGCTGCCTATAATTTAACACAGTGTTTTTCAACCTTTTTCATGATGCGACCCCCCTTGTATGAAAATATATTTCGCGACCCCCCGACCTTTCGCTTTTTTATCATGTATGTATGTGTATGATAGTGTTATAAATATTCATTCCATACGACGTTTTTATGCGTCTCCATAACTATTAGTAGGGAATTATTGGGCATTCTGTCCCACCTCCGTTCGCTCGCGGTGCATAAACGAACAGGAGTTATTGGGCATTCTGACACACCGAACCGAACCTCCGTTCGCTCGCGCCCTCGCTCACTTCGGTGTGTCAGAATGCCCAATAACTCCTGTTCGTTTATGCACCGCGAGCGAACGGAGGTGGGACAGAATGCCCAATAATTCCTGTTCGTTTATGGATCAACTGATGGTAAATGAAATGACATACTCATGACATGCACCTCTGTTCGCTCGCGCCCTCGCTCACTTCGGTGTGTCAGTGTGCCACTTACCGTGGGTAAGATCACGCACCGATCATACTCCTAACTCGTGATCGGTTACGGCCCATGGTAAGATCACCTACTTTTTTACCAAAAAACATACCTCGGCTTAAATATACTAACACACTATGATGTTTAGTATGTTTAAGCTTACATTTCAGGGGATAGGAATTTAGGATCTTATCAGTAAATAATAAACACCAGTTTTTATGCATTTATACAAATAAACAAAATAATGTCTTCGTTTGTGTCATGTAGAATTCTTCGTCATTGATCATCCGATCTGAAAAAGAAAACCGAATGTTATGTACATCCACACTTACATAATAATCACCATTTAGAGTCACGAGTACTTTAAAACTACGACGACGATTGAGGATGTTTGAGTAATGTTTCATCTAAAAATTATGGATTAATTATGTTTCTAGTAATAACTTTGACTTATTGGCATTCAAATAATCTCGAAAATATTAACGTTATATTATGCAATAACAGTTTTACAGGAAATATATTATGAATTTTTATATTTAAATTTGTTATTATTAAAATAACTATTGGTTATTAATTATTATTCTGATTAAATAATTACCTCTAATATGTATCTACTACATAAACCTCATTCAATAAACTAGATACATTTAGATTCAAATTTACTTACAATTAAATAATGTCTGGTCTAATCCTTTTTCTGCGTTCCGCTGTAATTTTTGATGAACTTCTCTAATTTTCAAGCATCTGAAAAAAATAAATATATTTTTTTCCATCAAACAACACACGTAAAAGTGTAATAGTGTTTTATGAATAAGGTAGATATTCATATTATATTACATTATTCAATTAAATTTATAACTCATCCCTGCCATACCATGGTACGCCTGGTCTAATTGCATTAACTTTTCTTTGTAAATCATGAAGCTAATATAGGAAAATACTATTCAATAAGAGTAACACATTAGATTTAAATATTTGATGGGTAACGAATAAATTTAATATATTGGTAATTATTTAATTTTAAAATGTATCAATGTAATAAATAATGAATCGTGTTCAAAAACTAAAATATTATCAATTTAAATCAAAACTTAAATAATTATGTAATGAATTAAATCTATAATGAATACAATAACTACTACACTTACTTTTAACTATTCCTTTATCTTCCCATACTTACACTTTTGATGTACTGAAATCACGATGAACCACCGCGCACCGCGTTGCAAATGAACGAGCCAAGACGGGAAATCATACGAACAGACCGACTGAGTCGCTAGGGTTGTCAAACCTACTATATATTATAGTATCCTACTATTTTAATGGATCAAATACTATGTTTCTAAAAAAATTAGTAGGCGAAACTACTATATTTTGCGTAAAGCAGAATGCAGCCAAGCTAAAATGAATCTTATTCCAATAACGTTGTATTGTGTTGTGTGCGTGCGACGTGATTATTTTATTTTTTCTTTTTTTGCCATCTACTATATTTTTTAATTGATAAATAAGTATTATATATGATAGAAAAAAAGTTGGTAACTCTATTAGTCGTACGCAAATACATGCACACACAATGTTCCTGTGTTGAAACGTGAAGTTATCCATCCCAACATAGTGTTGCGATAATTCAAATTAATAGTTATACAAATAATAATCAGTAAGACACGAATAAATTCGATAAGATTTATCCATTACAAATTAAACCATGCGTCAAATTCATAATTAAGTAAAATAAGGAATTATAAACATCGATAGACCGTGCTTGTAAATAATTTTTGAAACAAATAATTGTCACATTGATGTTGTTATACATATTATATGTGCGTAAATGAATTTAAAGGATGATAATTTTCATAATTTGATTGGAGGTTAATATAATCGTGTTTAATACACACAATATTCATTTATAATTTATTGGATTTATAGGGTAAAAACTGATCGCCTCTTAAATTATTTCTTTAATCGAGTTCTCGCTTCTAGTTCACATCCCTGATCTGGAAAAAACTGCAAGCTGTCAAACAAGAATATAATATTGCACATACGTATTGTAAAACCAACACTCGCTTTATAGTAGGGGAGCCGAAGAGGGGATTTCTGCAGTGACTCGAGCGCGTCAGATTAAGCTTGTGTATGCTTCCCACATATTGTCTCTAGTTAACGTGGTATAGAAATTAGCTTATCTGAGTGGGGCGTGAAAAAAATATATTTTTAAGTATCAAATTGTTAGATTAAAATAGAGAACGTTGTGTAGACCCCAAAGAAGCTTTTATTTAAAGCACAGACGACTTAAAGTAAAGGGAAAGATATAAAACTCTTTGAAAATTTCAAAAACTAAAGTCCATATTTTAAAAACAAAGCCTTCTTGATATTTTTTTTTATCCTGCTTGACGATTACATGTTTGTTTCCTTAAATTGAATGATAAATTACCTTTAAAGACAATTTTTATATATAATTACTTTTTTTAACTTCTAAATAGCTGCAGTTTGTCACTGCCCCACTGTCATAAGATATGCTCTTAATATTTTTTTCTCCTCATTACTTAATCTACGAAATATACTAGGTCCCCATGACACTCGAGTAACTACAAAATTAGCTTACTCGCCTCCCCTACTATAAACAGCGGCAGAGATACAATTACAAAGCATTTCAATGGAACGCCGCAGCGAGTGCGCCACGTAGATTCTTCTTTATTCAATTTTATTTCATATTCAGCTACATTGATCAATAATAAGGTCGAAAGTTGTAGTAAGGCATCATTAGTTTAAATAACGTTTATATTTCATATTTACCATAATATCATCACAATTCACATACACATTAAATATTCGGATTTACTTGCTTATTTAAACAAAATAATTTATTTAATTTTAATCTCTTCTTGGGAATTAGGTATTGGTTCAAGATTAAATTCGCTATAAAAGTATGCAACATTTAACGTGCTTAAAAAAATGCACAGATGTATAAAGATACCTAGATTTTGAAAATTTGGATGCATGATCAGTCAAATCAAATCAAACCATTTATTTCAGAAAATTTACATTCCATATTATTAATTATTATTTAAAATCAAGCAAAATTATATAACATTAAATTTATGTCAAAATCGAAGGAAATTATATCTATTAAGAAACGTATATTATATTTATCTTATTTAAGTCTTTTACAATTATATATTTTATATGTTTTACATAGCAATGATCAATCATTGATGATGGATTTCAATCTGAATGACTGCTATGGTGTAATTGTTAACATTAAAACGGACAAACATACGCACATACATTACATTAATCAACTCGCGCTTGAAAACTTTTACACATTTTTTGATGACAAAGACCCTTTTCCAACATAAAAGTCGATGCACGTTGGAACAAGTCACAATTTTTCAAGTGGCTTCGCACCAGTCTTCAACTTCAACGAGAAATAAAAGAATATAAAATGTTAGTGAGTATAGAATTAATATTATTATTCTTTTTTGTGATTAATTTATCAAGATGGGAAAATAATTTATATTTCTTCTTTAATAGGTCCGATTCAGAGTTTGAGGCCCCATCTGTGGTGTCGGTAGCACCGAAAAAGAAGTCAAAGGCGTCAAGCAGCAAACGGAAGGTCGGCCCCGAAAAGCAACGCGACTCATCGCCTCCGCTGGAGTTGACCCGCACCTCATCAGACAAAAGTGCTCAACGAAAGCGAAAATACTCCTCGCCGCACGAATTTATCACTACACGGTATGTTCGATTAATATCTACTTTACGTTTGCTGAAATTCTATTTCTGTTTCTGCTGGTTTTTAATTACTTACAAAGTGTCTTTGTAATAGTCAACTGTCAACACAGTCCCAACCACCATAATTCAGTTTGCATACAATGATTTCCTAATTTTTATTATTTATCAAAACTTAGTTCAGTATCCTGTTGAAGTCTGATAAAACTAGGCATCTAATTGTTTACAGTCAAAAGTGAACGTGCAATACACTTATTCCTATTTTGTTTGTTTTGTTACTAATATTTTTTCTTGATTATTTTATTTTAATGATATGTTAATTTTGTATTTTTACAGAACAAGGAGACCGGACTTATTCAATATCTTGCGGGCTGAGGAAGCTAGTTGCAGTGAACCCAAATCTCGTGGCGGGGAAATAATATCAAGCTTCTCCAGTCGAGTTTCTACGGGTACGTCTCGTCGGACTGCGAAGACCGGTGGCGAATATTTTGTGGACCTCAAGATCTACAAAAAATCGGACTACGTGTCTCACGCTGCTAATGTGCGATACAAGACGGCGCTGGTAAGTGTGAAGCTCCAGTGCGACGAGTCATCATCATCTTGGGAGGCACTGCAAGGCTTCTTAGGACAAGCTTTTACCGAGTTTGAGGAGTCGGAGCCCGTCCATTACAGTGACAAAAAATAAATTTTATTAAGTAGGTTTACAGTTAATCAATTTATAGTAGATATTAATTTTCTTTTTAATATACTAGAATAGATTTATAACCTTTTGAATTTTTTTACATTAGTATCGGTTACTATATTATTGTTTTGATAGCATTGCCTTTTTTCTATACATATAATAAATCTGTAGAGGGGTCATGTCTGTACATTAAAGTTATCTAAGTGAAAATCAAAATGGAGGGTCTATAAAGGCCACAGAACCTAAAAATAACGTTTTTGAAAAAAATGTCTGTCTGTCTGTCTGTCTGTCTGTCTGTCTGTCTGTCTGTCTGTGTGTTTGTTATCACATCACGCCGAAACCACTGGATGGAATTAAATGAAATTTGGCAGGTAGGTAGCTTAGGACCTGAAGGGTAAAATAGGATACTCTCTATCCCGCAAAATTAAAGGGTTCCCATGGGATCTTCAAAAAACTGTACCTACCTGTTTGACGTTATTTCAGGCAATCTACTCGACCTATTTAAATAAAACTTGGCACAAAGGTAGATTGGAACATGAAATAACTAACAGTATTTTTTTTTCTTGGAAACCAAAACGGTTCCCACGGGATCATGAAAAAACTGTATTTTTGAACTTGCTTCACAAACCGAAATGAATCATCATTTTTCGCATGTTTTCTCTTGAAATAAAACTATTAAATTAAAATTATAAAAATAAATCTATTTTTTATCCTACTCAACACAAATAATAAATAGCGAAGGAAAAAACCAATAGTACAAGATCTACTTAAACTAAGAATTTGCTTTGAGCGAGAGGTCAACTTATTTGGTGGCCTTTAATAAGTTACCTACTATTTTTTTAGCCGGTAAAAATGTACCTTGATATTATTTCGTTCAGGCTCTTGAAATATTTGCGTTCGAAATTCAAAATTAAACCGCATACTTACATAGGCTGTGTTCCGCGGAAAATAATACGTAGGCAAAATGGCAACCGCTGGTATTAAATAAGCAAAATGGCGGATTATGTTAGCATTATTGAAGTTAGCAAAATATGTGCCCTGGCGGATAATCTGTTTTAGCGCTAGCAAACGCTAACAAGCTCTATTTTCGGCGGAACACAGCCATAGTCTTTTTACCGTATTGATATTGACTGAGCAGAATAGAAGAATAACTGTTTTATAATTTCAAATACTATTTTATTCTGCGAAAAAATATTTTCAACTTTTATAACATTCGTCTTCTTTAATTTTAGTGAAATAAACTTTAAATTGATGTTATATCTTTGAGTATCCTAACATATTATAGGTACTAAGTAATTGTATATTAGGTTGAACTTGAAGCTTGGTAGGTATCTTATTACGAATAATGGTGTCTACAGACACACGAATTTGGTATGAAGCGTACAGCGGATCTGGTACGCTCCGTACCAAATCCGAGCGTGTGTAGGGCAGTCCGGCGAACATAAGAAGAAGGCGAAGAATATATAAGTTCGCAGCTATCCGCATCGGATTTGGTCCGCTCCGTACCAAATCCGTGCGTGTGTAGAGCAGTCCGGCGGTTAGGCCGTACAACGGTGTCAGTGTTGCCAACTTAGGGATTTACCCCCCAAAATTAGGGAAAATATCTACGGGGGTTTACTAAGGGGCCAGTATGTTTATCGTTTACTCCTTATGAATCAATTTGTATGTAAAAATAAAAATTATTTAAATGAATGTATATAGTCAGGGATATGAAAATATAATATTGGGAGTGAAATCAGATTAAGACAAGTTAGTTTTATGTTATTCACGCGTAAATCTTTATGTTAAACACATAACCTTTCTTTCTAGCTTATTATCTCTTAGACCTGTCAATGGTATAATTATCAGGGGTAAAGTTTGGGGAGAAATATTTTTGAGAGTTGATATCACTGCCTGTTATCAATGAATTTCAGGAATCATCGCGTCGTCGAAAAACAGCACTGTAAATAGAACTCTGTGCTAATGCAATAGAGCTGAAAATCGAACACACGAGTGTCGAGCTTTTCGGTCCACTGCATCGTACCAAATCCGTGCGTGTGTAGCGACACCGGATTCGGTCTGCGGATATGGTCCGCTGTACGCTCCGTACCAAATTCGTGTGTCTGTAGCACAGAATACAGAAATCATCCAGAAGCCGTCAACACGCTTGAAAGTGAGGCCGTCACAACCACTCCAAATTGGAACGGTTATCCACACATAATATGTTGCCACAGAATAACGGAATATTTTACCCAACTTTTTTTGAATTAATTTTTATTGAATAGCTAATTGTCGTAATATAACAACGCGATTTGTTTTGTAAGTGTAAAGAGTAAAAATTAAAAAGCACTTTTTAATCTTATAAATACCGATTTCGCCATGGTTTTGGACACAGTGCGCTGCATACAAATGTGATCAAACGCTCATTCTGCATGTGGTAGTGGTTTATGCTTTGGACAAACGCGCAGTCCACTTTTTTCTCAAAAAGATACAGTGTTCCCGAGGGATAATATATTATTCTGTGGATATTTGACTGTTTTTCACTGTTAAAAGGTTGAACCGATTTGAATGAAAGTTGGTATGGTAGTGGTTAATTCTTTGGACAAACGCGTAGTCTACTTTTTATTCCAAATCTATACTTCTATACTAATATACTACTATTAATATACTAATATATTATACTTCTATACTTATATAATATTATAAATGCGAAAGTGTGTCTGTCTGTCTGTTACCTCTTCACGCTTTAACCGCTGAACCGATTTTTATGAAATTTGGTATAGACATACTTTGGGTCCCGGGAAAGGATATAGGATTTTTTTATCCCGAAAAAGTAGTGTTCCCGCGGAATAATATATTTACGCGGGCGGAGCCGCGGGCAAAAGCTAGTAATATAATAAAATGCCTTTCTGTTCGACGTGTAACATATCTGTACATAGTAAATCATGGGTAGGTCATTTGCGAAGTAATTCACATAGAAAAAGTAGTCAGACAATAGAATACAGTGATGGTGTAGAAATCGTCAGCTCTGCATTTCGTAATCGTATTGTAACTTATAAGATATTACCTCTTGATCAACTTCAGTTAGCTTCAGTAGATATATTTTTTTTCGAAATTCGTAACAAGTTAAAATCTCTTTTAGATGAAAACCTTATTAAACATTTATGTGTTAAGGTTAATTTCGAACTATTTGGGACGTTTTTGAAGTTCAACGATAATTCACAAGAAATAAAATCTTTTGGAACCAAAAATAAAATATTACATGGTAATTATGATTTTGAAAAAATATATTTGGAAACAGTTAGTTATTTAAAAACTAGTATAGAGGAATTTGAGGATCGTGACAGTGGGTGGACATTTTTAAATAATTTATACATTGAGATTAATATCAATAAATATCAACCACTTAGCGGTTCGAGTTTTATCAGTTTACCCAAATCAATTCAGGCTAAAAAGGCGTGTTTAAATATTATGAATAAAGATCAGCATTGCTTTCTATGGAGTGTGACAGCAGCCTTATATCCAGCTAAAAATCACCCTGAAAGAATTTCATCATATCCTAATTTTCGTGAATTATTTAATATAAATGGAATGTTTTTTCCTGTAACTTTCCATGACATTAAAATTTTTGAAAAAAGTAATCCTAATATTAAGTTCATAATTTATGGTTTAAAAAAAAGTAAAACTATTGTTGGGCCGTTGTATAAATCAGACATTAATAAAACATGCAACGAGAAAATTATACATTTGTTGTATCTAGAAAATAATAACACTTCTCATTATTGTTTGATCAAAGAACCTTCTAGACTGTTTAGAAGCCAAGTTACATCTCATCACAGCAAATTGTACTTCTGTGATTTGTGCTTAATATTTTTCAGTACTTCTAAAGAAGTTGAAAACCATTTATGTGGAGGCGTTGTAACTGTCCTCCCAAATAAGGGCTCAGTAATTAAATTTAAGAACTATGCTCGAAAACAAAACATGCCTTTTTGTATTTACGCAGATTTTGAATCGATGCTACAAACCAATACTGAAGCTAACTGTTCTTCTAGCAAAAATACGACTACATTGCACCAACATTTACCTATAGCTTTTGGTTATTATATTGTTTGTCGTGATGACCCTAGTTACAATCGGTACGTATCATATCGAGGACCTGATTGTGATAAGCAGTTTGTAGATTCGATTCTTAAAGACGTACAAAAAATATTTTATATACTTAGTACACCAGTCCCTATGATATTTTCTACGGCAGATAAGTCTGATTTTGATAATGCCACACGTTGTCATATTTGTGAAAATTTTATTTTTTCGGACAAAGTCCGTGACCATTGTCACGTTACTGGTCGTTACCGCGGAGCTGCGCATCCGTTTTGTAATTTACAGTATAAACGCCCTTCATTCGTCCCCATTTTTTTTCATAACTTAGCTGGTTATGATTGTCATCTTTTTATAAAAGCGTTAGGTGAGGTTCCTGGTAATATTAAAATAATACCTAAAACAAAAGAAAACTACATCTCATTTACCAAATTTGTACCAGTTACGAATAATCAGTTTTTTCAACTTCGATTCGTTGATTCATTTAAGTTTTTGGGAACAAGCTTAAGCAAATTGTCAGAGACATTAAAACCGGAAATGTTTAAAAACTTACAAAATCATTTCCCCGATGAAGATGAATTTCAGTTACTCACTCGTAAAGGCATTTATCCATACGAATATATGAACTCGTGGAAGCGGTATGACGAAAAAAGTCTACCCCCAAAAGAATGCTTTTATAGTTCCCTAACTGATCATGATATTTCTGATGAGGATTACCAGCACGCGTGCTTAATTTGGTCAACATTTCAAATCAAAGATTTAGGTAGTTATACGGATTTATATCTAAAAACTGATGTGCTTTTACTGGCAGATATCTTTGAAAATTTTAGACAGACTTGCAAACAACACTATCAATTAGACCCAGCTTTTTACTTAACAGCACCCAGTTTATCTTTTGATGCGATGTTATTAAAAACAGGAATACAATTGGAACTTATCGATGACTTGTCGATGGTGCGCATGTTACAGAGTGGTATCAGGGGAGGAGTATGTCTGTGCTCTCATAGACATGCAAAAGCAAATAATCCTTACTTAGAAAATTACAAACCATCAGAATCTCCTTCCTACGTCACTTATATTGATTGTAATAATTTATATGGATATAGTATGTGTCAATATTTACCATTATCAGATTTTAGATTTCTCAATGAACAAGAAATCAACAAATTAAATATAACCGAAATACCGATTGATGCAGAGTGTGGTTATATTCTAGAAGTGGATTTACAATATCCTAAACATTTACATAACTTACATAATGATTTACCATTTTGTTCTGAAAAATGCATTCCACCCGGGGGGAAAACTTTCAAACTAGTTCCAAATTTATATGATAAATTTAAGTATGTTATACATTACATTCACTTGCAAACATGTTTAAAACATGGTTTAATATTAAAGAAAATTCATCGAGTGATTAGTTTTCGACAAAGCCCGTATTTGAAACAATATATTGATTTGAATACTGCTCTGAGGCAAAAAAGTTCCTCAACATTTGAACAAGACTTTTTCAAACTCTTGAATAACAGTGTGTTTGGAAAAACTTTAGAAAATAATGAGAAGAGGGTCAATGTGCATTTAGTTAATCAGTGGGTTGATAATAATAATGTGACTAAGAAAAGGCAATGTGCACAAAAGCTTATCGCTCGTCCAAATTTCCATAGCGCGACGATTTTTACTGAAAATCTAGTTGCGGTACAATTAAACCCTGATCAAATAATTTTGGATAAACCAATATACATTGGTTTTACCGTACTAGAATTGTCAAAAAGTCATATGTATAACTTTCATTACTCTGTTATTAAACCTTTTTATAAAAATAATGTACAAATGTGTTACACGGACACTGATAGTTTTGTATATCATATACGGACCCATGATTTTTATGATGACATAAAAAGACATTTTTTGCCTTACTTTGATACTAGTAATTTTTGTAATACTAATCAATATGATTTACCCATTCAAAATAAAAAAGTTCCTGGTTTGTTCAAGGATGAAATGGCAGGTAAAATCATAAGTGAATTTGTAGGCCTTCGTTCAAAGTTATATTGTATTAAAACCATAAATAGCACAATAAAAAAAGCGAAAGGAATTAAGAAAAATATTGTCAGCAATTTCAATGTTACTGATTACCAAAAAACTCTGTACGAAGGCAACATTGTTCATAAAACAAATGTTTTATTTAAGTCAATAAAACACGAGTTGTACACATGTGCTGTGAAGAAAGTTGCTCTGTCTGGTGATGATGACAAGAGAGTCATATCTAAAGATAAAATTTCAACTAGAGCATGGGGACACACTAGTATATTTAATTTTTAACTAGATATAATAAGCTGTACCTAATTAAGAAATTCTTTGTATTATTTACTTTTGTAGCATAACCTGTGTATTTAGTATGTATATAATTATGTAGATTTAGAAATAAAATATCATTTATTAAATACATTTGTTTTATTTATTATTTCACAACTACATAGATTTTGCAAGCAAACCTGCAGGCTGATGCTAAATTCAAGTAACGTAAAGTTTTATCAAGTTGAAACATGCTTTACTTGAGTAATGTCGGCACTACATATAGGCGAACGCGTTGGCCGACGCGTTGGCCGGCGCGCTGACCCAATGTGTAGAACGAGCGTTCGCGCGTTGGCGGTAGGTATCTAAATACCGTCTTGTGGGGAGGCGGCATTGGGCCAGCGCGCCGGCCAACGCGTCGGCCAACGCGTTCGCCTATATGTAGTGCCGGCATAATCTGAATCCACACGTGCCGCGCGCGCATGCGCGGTACTGTTTGTAACATGAGTCCTCATTCATAATAATCCCACCTACATGTTGCAATCACTATAATAATGTGAAGACTTTGTTTTAGTATTCAT
This sequence comes from Glaucopsyche alexis, assembly GCA_905404095.1. Lineage (NCBI taxonomy): Eukaryota > Metazoa > Arthropoda > Insecta > Lepidoptera > Lycaenidae > Glaucopsyche > Glaucopsyche alexis. The sequence continues at coordinate 23,912,842 of FR990044.1, forward strand.
TCTTGCGTCGATAAGCACTGTAATTAGTTACTCACGTCTACATAATTTACAAAACAAACCTTAACTTATATTATAGTTACTCACGTGTACATAATTTACGTATTTTATGGTAACAGAGTCTTGGACCTGACTACAGAACGGTAAGTTGATTTATTATTGATTTAAGTCATTAAAATACATAAAAATAATCGTTAATTCCAAAGATTGCTGATTTGGTGTTAAATATTTTCTTTTTTTTACAGATAATGGAACGCGTAGAAGATTTGACTGCTACATCCGAAGACAATGTCTACCTACATAAATATGGGTATACTTTCCAGTATGCTCAAGATCCTTTGGAAGGATTTACTGAAGAATTTTTAAAAATGAAAGCTCAGCAAAAGCCGAACGCTAAGATTCGGGAACGTCGTCCAGCAAAATTAAGAAAAAAATGTGTTTCTAAAAGTGCACTAAGTAAACTGCATATCCCAGTTCATTCGTTTGTGGTAAACAGCGTTCCCAAAAAAGGTTTCCGTCTGATAAAGATCTCAGTGTTTGATTTAGATGGATCCCAGCAACATTGTGACAGTATAGACGACGATAATTTTATGTTATCCGCACAATATGTTGTGAATGAAAACGGTGATGAAATAATGGACCAAACCGAGAAGTTAGTCAGTAATATATCAAAAAAAATATGTAATTACAGTTATACGAGTTGGTTTTAGTTTACTTTGGTATTAAGTATTTGTTTTAGCTGTAGGGTCGCAAGACTTTAGAATGAATAAGTCGATAAAATTGTAAGATATATTTGTATGAAAATAATATAAGTTATGGATTGTTTTGTAAATTAATGTGTACGTAATTATTGCTTAAATAAATTGTATGTATGATGTGAATATATTTGTTTTATTTCTATTTCATTCAACTTTAATTATTTAAATAAAAAGCAATAGATATAAGGTATTTTTTATTGAAAGTGTACATTATTTTCTAAACACCATTTTTTTAAACATAATACGTTTTTTAATGCACAATACTTCTTATGAATAAAACAGTTATACGATTCTTCCTTACAATACAAATCGAACAGAATGTTAAATCTTGGAATGTCTTTGTAACTTATATCTACAATATTATTATGATCACACAGTTCTTTCACCCATTTCACTTTCTCTTCACCTTTTACGATAATGTTTCGGTCTTTTAAGTAAGGTTTAATAATTCTTCTGAATTCTCTGTAATCAATATAGCCTTCGCTCCATCGAAACCCTCTATTTCTTTCTAACCACCGAACATTCTTTTTTTCATCATCGGTTAGCGCTGAGAATGGGTATGGTGGTTTAACATAAAATGTATGTGTATGCTGTCGAGTGGCTATACATAATTCTTTTACTAAAAAGTCGTTATTTTTATTTTTAAATCCTTGTAAGTCAACGATTATTGTATTACTATTCATGATATTTTCTTAACGATATTACTCAAAGGCTTATACTCAAATATGCAGTCGTTTAAAATCAGACAATATGCAGCTGTCTGATCAGGTATTTCTTGGTCTGTTTCGATTTCTACTCTCACGTCGATTGAGCCTTTTAACGTTTCGTGCTGTCGCGAACAGTCGATAACGAATAAGGGAGCAACGTCTCTGAATTCTTTCAAACTCATCAACGGCTCTGACCGACGTCCGTGATACGACTGTTGAAATCTAGCATACTGTTCGTATAATAAAGTAAATTTGTCTTCTGTAAAACTGACGTTTAATCCCTCATATGGATAGTATGATGAATTTAAAAACACTCTTACATCACGTACGTGACAGTGATCAAACTCCGCCATCGACAATTCACTGTTGTGTTTGCGGTTGGTTTGTAAAGCTAATACAACAAATCGTGGTTTTTCTATTTGAGATGAAGTTTTAATGGACCAAGTATGTTTACGAGTTTTGGGTAATAATGGATACTCGTATAAATCCCAGTTACGATATGCTAATGGAATAGCTCGATCTTTTTCTAATTGTTTTAGTAAATTTATTCTTTCGCGATCAGATACTTTTATATGAGGTACTCTCCAGATAATTTTACTTATAACAATATCTTCCAAAATTTCTCCTGTTTTCAACTTGATTGCATTAAGGTTAGTGTTACATCTAAGCAACACTAACTCATGTTTGCAGTTAATGATAATTTTTTCATAATCTTCCGCAAATCCTAAAATCTTGTTTAGAGGAATGGATACAGAAAATTCTCCACCACTTGTATTATTTATACCTTCTGGCGACCACCCCCAAACTCGAGCATATTTTGATTCGTTTTCATTTAAGGACAGATAAGACTTTATGGTCGTAGTAACACCTGCGTTTTTTATTTTATCTATTTCTACTCCATTTAATTCATATCTTATGTCTTGAAATAGAAATAACGCTGGATTATTAACGAAATGTACATTTGAAACCTTTTCTTTAGTTGTCCTGTTGTATACATTTACTTTGCCTTCGATATACAAACTGCTGAGCGAAGGCAGGACATATAGGTCTTGTTGATTGATGGGGATTCGTATTTCATCATTCTTGTTGAAACTTGTTACGTACGGTCTGTATGAATGATACTCAAAACTTTCGATGCTGTTGTCGTATGAGGTTTGTTGAGATATGTTTAAAATATTCATTTTATTAAACCAATTAGCTTGAGGTATTCTTTATTGCTTTTAGTAAGCTTCTTTTTTATCTGCTGTCGTGTGTCTTTGTGAGAAGATCTTTTAGGACTGACTTGGACATTTGATATGGTAGGGGTTTTATGGAAATTTATCATTTTTTTCTAAAATGTAAATACAATTGGACCTCTTCACCTCTTAAATTTATTTCTTTGTTATCAGCGTCTAACAGTCTTATATTGATGGAACTAATAGAAGTTTGATTGACTGGAAAATAAATTAAATTTTTTGGTATTTCTATTATTCGATAACCAGGAGGTACATTAGGTACAAATTCGTAAATAATATGGCTTGCTTTTCCGTTCACAAATGAACCACTAACTACATCACATTCAATCCTCACGATAGTTGTTGATAGAATGCTGACAGGATACTGTGAATCAGTGCTTATATTAGCTTTTATTGTTTCCATTCCAAAGCCTAGTATGTTCCCAATTGAATCATCTTTATTAAAATGAACGTCTTTAGAACAAAATATATTTGTTTTCAATGTGTTATTATTGCATCTTAGTTTAAGCAGTGTATTTTTTATGTTAGTTTTCAAATAATCACAAATATCTTGAAGCTCGTAGGACCCTTCAGGAATTTCGATCATTTCATTGTCACCGTAATAAAACTTGTTGTTTCGTCCATCAATATTAGGTATAGAGTTGAAAGTTGAAAAGTACAAAAGACCACATTCATAGTCTCCAAGAAGTTCCAACGTCGGAGAATAGTTTGTCGTCAAAGAGGCTCCGCTCCCGGTTATAGATACAGTGAAAGACATTTTGATACTGATACGTTTATTTATTTTTAATATTATTTAAATGTTTCTTCCAATATTTTTTTAAAAATTTAATACATAGATGACCACAGTTTGTTGTTCCAAATGCTTGATGTCTGTTATAATTATAGTTTATGGGCAAATTATACATATATTTCATCAGTTCTAATGGTGGTTTTAAATTACCAAAGCTATCATAGTATTCAACGTAGCTGTTTTGTTTTACATAGGCTACCCAATGTGTGCCAGGATTCACGTTACTATCTAAATTTACAATTCCACATTCTATTTTTCTAGGTTTTAAAGGCAACTTATCTCTCATGTAAACTCCGCGAAAGTATGGAATATCACCAGCATACTCCAATATGTCTAAATTCGTGAGCGCACGCCTGGGCAGCCGCCTAATTAGTTTTTTGATGGGTTCAAATATAACCCTGCTCCTTTTTTATGAGGTTTAATATATAATCCTTTTCCAAGAGCGACCGCTTCCATCATTCTGTTGTGTCTTTCAGATTCTTGGAGACTCTTTTGTGCCGCTTTAGAATCGTTTACGGCTTTGGCTATACCTGCCGCACCTCCTGCTAATGAACCTAACGCCGACAATCCCGCAAAAATAGGAATAAGCGGTAAAAGTCCACCACATTTTGGAAGTGGAATTATACGTGGTAAACATATTCCTTTCTTTTTGCTGAACAGCTTTTTCGCAGCTGCATACGCATATTTTATAGCAGAGTGATGATCCTTGGATTTAAGTTTTTTTAAATGGGCATGTATTTTTTTAATACCTTTCTTAAATGATTTAATACCACTTCCAGCTCTGATTTTTGTTTTCATAGCATTTTTTACTATCCACGAGGCAATCTTTTCTCCCTTACCAGCATCTTTTGATTTCAACCTCTTCTTTGCCATACTCAAAAGTTCTAAATCAGCTTTACGTCGAGCACTAGGATCTTTATTTATATAAGCAATATCGTGATGCATGCAAGCTTCATCCAATTTGTTAACTCCTCGATCGCCTTGTAGTATTCGTTTTTGAAGTTTCGTCCCAGGACCGCAAAATTGATATCCAGGTAAATGCAACTCAAACGGTAAATGGTCTATCAAGTTATTGATTACACCACTGCCTTCCTTCATTGATAAGTATGTATTGTGATATAGCACTGATTATGTGCTTTATATATCTAAATAACTAATTCACTTTTATCTATCCAACTGTTTTCTTCGGCACCCAATCCTAACCACTTCACAAAAAGTTTGTTGCCTCTTTTCTTTAGAACTTTTTCGATAAGATAAATATCAGGAAATTTAGTTTTTTGTAATTCTTTTCCATAAAAACAACCAACAATGTTTTGTTTATGTTTGTCTTGTAATTGATACGTTTGAGGACTAGTTTCGTTGACTTTTATGATGCGAAATATTTCCGTTGACCAATTAGGGGTGTAGCCTTTATAAAAATCTCCTTTGTATTTACTTATACGAACAAAATCGCCAACTCGAAAAGACGATTCTTTGCGTACTTTTTTTGGCTGTTGACTTTTGATAATATTCAATCGAACTGTATTTTGATTTGAACTGTTAACGTCTATTGGTTTATGTTTTGTAATGCGGTGCACAGTATTGTTATAATTCTGCACAACGGACTTTAAATTATTTTTATACCATTCATATTTTCCGCATAAACTAAATAATTTGTAAAGACGTGATTTTATAGTTCTTATTACTCGTTCGACGATAGAAGCTTTTTTTACAGAACATGTGGAATAATGATTTATGTTATAAGTTTTCATTAAATGCTTAAAAGAATCGTTATAAAACTCTTTACCTAGATCTGTTTGTAAGTTTTTAGGTTTTCGTGTGGATTCTGATAATATACTGCACATAGCACTTGATACATTTTTTTTAGATTTTGATTTTAACGGTCTAACCCACACGTATTTTGATAAAACATCAATCACTATGAGAACATATTTAAATCCTTTATTAATCGACGAATATTTTTGTAAGTCCACTAGGTCAGCTTGCCATAAATCATCCAGACCTTTAATGACCGTATGTCGACGAACGAAGTTTCGTCTCGCTCCTCTGTGTAGTTCATTCACTATATCTTGTTTACTCATTCTGAACAGATTTTGCTGCAATCATGTTATCGATTTCTTGTTTTGTGTAGTACATTTTACTAAAATTTGTAGTAGTAACTTTTTCCAAACTATGGAGAAAGTTTCTGACATTACTTTGGATTTTCATCATTTCATTTTTAAGGGCTTGGACACTTTTATCTACGTATTCTTTATTTACAGCCTCGTCGTCTTTTTCTGGAATTTGCACCCCTTTTAATTTCGATGACTTTAAATCGAATTCCCCTGTATCGGACCTTACCAATGTATCGCTAAGAATTTCAGAAAATTCAGATAATCGTAAACGCTTATGAACGTGATGACCAAATTTGTCTATATTCATTGCCGTCTTGCTAGGTTCTGTAGTGTAATAGTACTGCTAAATTTTCCTGATGGCAGCCTTATATATTTCATTTTTTAATGATACCAGCTTCTTTCATTTCTTCAAGTATGGCATTAACTTCATTATCTAATCCCGTATTACCAGCTGCCTGAGATGCACATAGTATTTTCAGTCTCTCAACTAACTCATTAGGATCATTCCAGTATACTAAATCAGTGTCTTTCTTAACTTCTTTCAAAATGTCGATTCCTTCACCTCGCTGAAGACTTTCTACGCTACTGGTATTATTTCTAGCGAATTTAAATAGTGGCTTTATCACGTGAGTATATTTGAACCCTTTATTACCATTTATTTGGTTCGATCGTTTCCAGTTACGTTTATGTGCATTTGTGTCGATGAGTAGCAATTTATAATTTTGTAAGTCTTCCTCTGTAATAATATCTAAATTAGGTTTTTTTTTGTACAACAATTCTGCCAGACCAGAAGTTTTTTTTAAAGAGCGGCTTCTAATTTTCAGAACTTTTCCATTATCGTGTAAACGAGTTTTGCCTAGCCAAAGTTTTCCTCGTTCACTTCTTACTCCATATGGTATATCTTCTTTCAGCGCTTCAGACGATACAGACCAAGACAAAGAATCGTTTGCGATACTCGGTGATGATTGAATAGATTTAAATGAGTTCTCATGGATATCATAATCCTCAGAAGGTGATGTAGTAAGCGTTTTGTCAGGTGTTTTAGAACTAAAGTCGTCATTATCTGAATTTTCTTCATCATCAAGATCCGTCTCAGATTCTTCAAATTTTTCATGTGAACCATATTTTGAAGATTCTTCTTCGTCTTCTTCATGACGTTTTTTTTCAGTTTTGCTTGCTAATAATTTTAGCGGACTGACGATCGGTTGAAATATCGTCTCCAGTGCCATGTCATTTGTGTTTTTAGTATTTTTTATCATTTCTACCTTTCTTTTCACTGCAGACGCTGATTTCACAATTTGTTCCTTAAGATTCCGCTCCATGTTAAGAATTCTACTCTGATTGATGTCTCAAGTTATACTACTACGTAGTGGGGTACGTATAAGCTTTATAGAATAAATTAATCCACTATTATAAATGTATCAAATTTCATTCTGTAACAACCATTATTTCGTTCACAATCCTTATTGATTACCACATAACTGTACGGTTTACTCCACACAGTTGAACACATTTCACGGAATTGCGACCACGTCATATCAGACCCTACATGTTCATCGTAGATGTGTCTTAGATTAATCTCGTCTTGTTTAAACAATATGATGAGATTGGCATTATCTCTTACTAATTGTTTGGGTATTTTAGTATAAGTTTGGTTAAGATAAAAGCAATCAATATTTTTGTGACGACCCATAGCAAAATAATCACGTATATTATTTTGATTTTCGCATGCAACATCGTCAAATATGATGATAGAATTAGGTAAGGCTTCTTGTGGACTTAAAATTTCACTGTTATGATTATACTTGTGATACGACGTATCCACAACTTTTTCCAATACTTTTTCTAAAAAGACGTATTTAGGTTGATACAAAGACTTTGAATACACATAAAGGTTTCTGAATCGTGGACCATTCGGGTGTAGTAACAAACTGATTACTAAGTTTGTTTTCCCACAGTTTGACGGACCACAAACAATACTGCGAATGGTATTTGGTAGTAAATTTCCATGTCGCTTAACTTCATTTTTAACTGCAGGACAGACACATTCTAATTTAAGTGATTCTTTTTGTTTCAGAAATTTCATAGCTGTTTAATCCAATCGACCACTGTGATTAGTGGATTATAACAAAATGATAATCATGCAGTGTGTTGACTCATATAAACAGATAACTTCAAACATACGAAATTCAATGTTCCTATAATAGCTCGCTAGATCTTTCAGCCATCCAATCATCGATGAGAAGCGATTTTTAATCACTTGATGCATGAACGAACAGGAGTTATTGGGCATTCTGACACACCGAAGAGAGCGAGGGCGCGAGCGAACAGAGGTGCATGTCATGAGCATGTCATTTCATTTACCATCAGTTGATGCATAAACGAAAAGGAGTTATTGGGCATTCTGTCCCACCTCCGTTCGCTCGCGGTGCATAAACAAACAGGAGTTATTGGGCATTCTGACACACCGAACCGAACCTACGTTCGCTCGCGCCCTCGCTCACTTCGGTGTGTCAGAATGCCCAATAACTCCTGTTCGTTCATGCATCAAGTGATTAAAAATCGCTTCTCATCGATGATTGGATGGCTGAAAGGTACTGAGGTGGGACAGAATGCCCAATAATTCCCTACTACTATTATTCGGATATAAGTAGTAAGTACATAATATAGTACGTCAAACACATTATTTTACAATTACATACATCGATGATATCGATGATCGATTTATGAGTATATCCTTTTTTTTAAATTCTCTTACTTAATAAATAATAATAAATAAAAAAATCTTCATTGTTTTTTTACGAATGTTCTCTCGACCTCCGGCGACCCCCCTACAGAAGCTTCGCGGCCCCCCAGGGGGTCGCGACCCACAGGTTGAAAAACACTGATTTAACACATTATTTTTCCTTAGATTATAAATATATAATTTTGAACTTTGATTAATTATTACATAGATACGTTATATCCTTACAAAACTGACAATACTTCTGTGCCAACTGCCATGACACACATTGACATGGGACGCGTGTCAATGTGTCAACGTCGCATAGTAACGCAAAACACGCTATTACTCACGGAGCACACTAACCAAAATTGGCCCAGCTCGGGCCAATTCGAGTCTTCATTTTTACGCGTTTATAACATATCTACCTCTTTTTAATATTATATATCTATGGTTTTGAATCTTTCGACATATTTTTTACAATCTCTTTAGTTATTGTAAAATATATGTCTAACGGTTTTTATAATTTTACGGTGACATATACATACCCGATTAACTTGACTTATTGTTTATGAGGTAGGTACTTACCTACTACATTTTGTAAATAAATAATTTAATTACTACTAATAGTAGTTAATAGTAAAAATAGCTCATTAGGAAAACATATTTACGACGCCAAAGCTAATTATAATAGGTAGCATTAGAAACTTGTATAATAAATTAATAACAAGCAATAATTAAATAATGACATAAATATAAACATTTCGTAATTATTATAAACTATATGCCATAATAACGCTAATGCCGTAAGTAGTCTGTAGTTAATAAAGTAAACATTGAGTAGGTATAATAATTATAATAAACACAATATCGTAAACAATTAAAATGTCTACGATTGGTGACTTTACCTGAATGTCAAGTATGTTACACTAGCCCGCACCACGGGCGGCCACCGAAATGTAGGCAAGCTGGCCGCCTGCGGCCAAGTGCGCGCACTGATGATACCACGGAATATTCTGTAGATAAATTTTAGGTAATTATATTCCGTGTATGATACAATGCTGCATACATTTCGGTGACCACGGCCTGCCGCCAGTGCGCGCTTAGGCAAACTCCTTTGTATTGCAATCCGCAATGACAATCATAGTAAATTAATTAAAATAATGTATTGTTAATATTAATTATTGCATTAATATTAACTTTTTAATAGGTGTTACTAAACCGATACAAAATTTCAACAATGTGTTTATCGGTAGCGTGGCCGAGCGGTCTAAGGCGCTGGTTTAAGGCACCAGTCTCTTCGGAGGCGTGGGTTCGAATCCCACCGCTGCCATGACATTATTTTATGACTTTTGTTATTGTTATTAGTTTTTAAAGATGACGATGATTGTTTTAAAGATCGCGAATGCACTTGTAAGTCCTCTGATATTGCAGATGTCCATCAGCGGCTATAATCGCTTTAATCTATCTACACTAATATTATAAAGAGGAAAACTTTGTTTGTATGTTTGTTTGTTTGTTTGGTTGTAATGAATAGGCTCAAAAAGTACTGGACCGATTTCAAAAATTCTTTCACCTTTCATTCGAAAGCTACATTATCCACGAGTAACATAGGCTACTTAAATTTTATTTTGGAAAAAAATAGGGTTCCGTAAGATATTTGGGGTTTTCGGACACAAGGTGTAAAAAATCAACCAGAAAAGTTACTTATTTTGCGTACGCTGCCTAAACTATAAAAGATAAAACCATAAAATGTTCTAATTAATTGTAGATCTTATAAATATCTACAAAAAAGTCCGCGACATACTATACCTATCTATGTCGAGTGAGGCACAACAACAATTTTTTTATTTAGAAATCTCGATTTTTTTTGGGACTACATTTAAACGTGTTTATTTTACTCATTATATTAATCCTTATTAAAATAAATTATTTTATCACTAAGTACAGTTTATGTAGATAATATTTGGTCTTTGAATGATTGAAATTGGACGTTTGATTTTGAAGTTATGGAAAATTAAAATATTACGATTTCTGCTCCACGGCCCGTTGCGAAGTAGGCGTCACCAAGGCGGAGGTGTGCGTGCGGGAGGGGAGTTTAGATCTATGAGGTAGCCGCAGTATTAGTATTAGTATTAGTATTGTACCCATAGATTATACAGATATATACATTGTACCCGTGCGAAGCCGGGGCGGGTCGCTAGTACTTAATATAAGTAATAAAGAGGAAAAGTTTGTTTGTTTGTTTGCATCGAATAAGCTCCGAAACTACTGGATCGATTTTGATGAAATTTGACACAGATATAGAATAGACCACGGGGAAGGACATAGGCTACTTTTTATTGCGGCAAAATGAACAGTTCCACGAGATTTTATTTTGTCGCGCACGAAGTCGCGTGCAACATCTTTAGTTGTGTAGGTATCATAGTAGTCCAAATAATCTTAGTATTAATATTATAAATATGAAAGTTTGTGAGGATGTATGGATGGATGTTTGTTCCTCTTTCACGCAAAAACTACCGAACGGATTTCGATGAAATTTTGTATGGTAGTAGTTTAGGTCTGGATTATACCCGATACTCGATACTATATTTACGCGGGCGGAGCCGCGGGAAACAGCTAGTATTATATAAGACTCTCCGCTAAATTATTTTTGTTTTTACCCCCGTGTTTATATTCGGTGTGATACGAGAGGTCAACGACACCTTATCATCAAAGTCAAGGTTATTATAAAATTGTTTCTAGGGTCGATAGCGTCCTTGAGGTCAAAATGCGCGGCTCCGATTGGCTGGTCCGGCTATAAATATATTATATCGTTTCATTTTCAGGTAAACCCAGTTGTGGGCTGTGGCTTGTGATAGATAATGTTGTCACAACTCGCAATTATTACAACAATAAGAATCGTTTTTCCCTGTATAAGGTTATTATGTCACTAAGGATCAGGGCCTCTAGTCAAGATGCATTCGATAATTTCGACGGCGAACTTTGAAATCAAGAATGTATGGGATTTGACGTAAGTCATCGCTAAGTGACATGTCGCATCCCATACATTTTGTTTTCGCACTTCGCCGTCGAAATTATCGAATGCATCTTGACTAGAGGCCCGTTCACACCGAAACGAGACGATAAATTATACGTTCGGCTGTATCTATATTTTTTTTTGTATGTTCAACGATAATTCTGCCGTCTGTGGACCGATTTTCAAAATTATTTTTTTGATATAAAGGGTATAATCCCAAGTTGGTACCGTTTTCAAAAAAGTGGTGATCTGATGATGGGATCCACGAGGAATTGAGGGAACTCCTGGAAATTTATATGGACACATGTGGCGATTTCTACATTTTCTGATGTAGCCCAAGTATAATAAGCTACCAAAAAGTAAGATTTCGCTCTCGGTCATCGGTCGGTCGGTCTCGGTCATTTCAAATCGGTCCACAGACGGCGGAATTATCGTTGAACATACAAAAAAAAAATAGATCAGCCGAACGTATAACCGCCTCCTTTTTTGGAAGTCCGTTAAAAATGATGAAATTATTATTCTTAAACAAAAAATTAAACCGACTTCTAAAGTAGGTAACAAAATACCAGTGGCGAAGGGTGGTTTTTCCGCAGAGGGAAGCCACTATGGTCTTTATGCATATTAAACAAGTACATAGTAAATACATACCTAGAGGCTGCTTCGTGGGATTCTATCTATTTCGGTACAGAGTTAGAGTTTCGTTTGATTCAATATGTATTAACGCCATTTTAAGAAATTCACGATCGTTTCAATAATGTAAATACTATGCCTACTAGAATCTACTCACCACAATAATGCAATTTACAATCCAAATAAGTACACTTCACAATATAAATATAATATTTTACACAGTACACTACAGTATACACTACAAATTACAATAATACAAGAAACTAGCGAATAATTTATAACGAAATTACAACGCATTTAATATGGAATGTAGTCGACTGTCGTTTGCATAAACATAAAAATGGCAAAAGAAATTTTCTAATGTTTGGGATTTTCAACCAATGAGAGACCATAACCGGTCTCCGAGCGGCTTATTTAATGATAATTTCGACCAATAAAATTGTACAAATACTTTGTCATTCATTTCCAAAACGTAATAAGAGCCTTTAGGCCTACAGTTTGAATTTAACCTTAAAACAAACGAAATAATGACTATTATAGAATGAAACATATATTTCATTACTGAAACCCTCAGACACCGTATTACAATTTTCAAAATTCGAACTGGCCGTCCAATAGGACGGCATATTTAAATTTCAACTTTATTTCGAACGAAATAAGGTCTTTTATACAATGCGATAAGCCGTTATTCATCGGGTTATGTGATATTGTGATGTCCGTTGCATAGATGGCGCTCGCGCGGCCCTACATCACGCTATAGCTTGTACAATAAGTCATTGCTGTAGTGAATTAGTTTTCGAAATAATTTGTCATAGTTACTGAAATGTATCCAACACAAAAGGGAAGCCGATGGGAATCGGCTTCTATACACGCTTCGCCACTGCAAAATACATAAAAAAGTATGAGATAAAACTTATTTTCTAAATAATTCCCCTTATAAATCTGCCTAAAATTTTAACAATTTCTGCTTAATTTTGAAGTCGGTACCAGCAAATATGAACGTGAGTCGTGAGTTTTATAAAATATTCTAGGATATTGTTTGGGTTGGTAGCGTCTTCAAGATTAAGAAGATTGAGTAGATAAATGGTAAAAAAATTTTAGCCGAATTTGAAAGGGGAATTATTTAGGGAATTAGTTTTATTTTATACTTTTTTGTGTACTTATTTACTTTGGAATTCGGTTTAATTTTTTGTTTAAAAATAATAATTAAGATAGCGAATTGAACTTTATTTACTACAGAAGAAGATACACGTTTCATTGCAACAGTCCGAATGTCAAATAGGCAATCGGACTAATTTTTTTTATTGCATAAATAAATAGTACTCTTAAATATGAGTAACTTCTCAGAAGAAACAGTGTATCAAAAGTCAATATTTTAAAAGGTACAGCGATTTGTATAAAAAATTTCGCGAGCCTCCTAAAAACGCTCCATACTAAATTCGACCTACAAATGACGTCACTTGTAGGTTATAGTATATGAACTATGAAGTATATGGCCGCCGGAATATATTTGTAAATATCTCCCATATTTGTGCGTTTAAGTTCATACTTACCATAATGAATGTTTTTGTATATGATATGAGTAAACTAATGATGTAGGTTTTGTTTACCAATTTCGCAAAAAAATATTTGTTTTTTGTTACTTTTTAAATGTATTTAATTAGTAAACTACATATAAAATAATATATTTTTTTACATTTACCATGTAGTAATGCCTCAATATTTCTGAATATATTAACGAAACTACATATTATATTTCAGATGTAGTCCGATCCCCTATTGCACCACTCTGCATAGTCCGGCACCGCTCTTGCATTGAAACGTGTATTGATTCTTCTTGTGTACTAAGTGTCTACTGAATAAAGTTCAATTTTGAATTACAATTTTAAAAAACGCAGCGCCGCATCGTTTGCCGTTTGTTCAACTTTTGCCCCGCCCAAATCCCAATAAAGAAAGGAGCAAAATGCAGATATGTATAGAGTTCAGTAGGCCTAGCAGGAAATTTTTACAGCGGCGTAAACTTAATGTTAACGAACAAGAATTGTATGAAAATCTGTCAAAATTATGACAACGCCCATACATTCGTTAACGTTTCGTTTACGTCGCTGTCATATGTTCCTGCTAGCGGAAGTTGTTGGGTTAGATTCTCAGACGGCAAACATGATTTTTTTTATTTGACTATATTTTAACACGTTCGCTGCGAAGCAAGGCATTATTTGCCTGGTTGATTGCTTTCCGTCTGTGCGGGCTCTAAAATTGTGCCCTTTCGCTCAGTGCGGGCGCTGTAACTCGGGAACTACTACGCGTACGAGTGAGATAGTTATATATCTAACACCCATATTTAAAGCTTATGACGGTTAACGATTAAAAAATGCACCAGGTTTTTAAAACATAGTTCGCACTGAATTAAAATTGAATAAGCTCAGTGCGAATACCAGGCTTTGATTTGAGGCCTGGTAGCCGCACTGAGTGGGGGAGGGGCGCGTGCGCCGCGGTTAGTGCTGTCCAGTGCGTTGTTTGTTGTCGATTGATTTTAATGAAAAACACTAAGTAATTTTTATCCTTCTTTTTATTTTATTTTTTACACGCTTTTATAAGCTTAGGCTGTATGTATGTATATATGTATGTATGTATGTATGTTTGTAACGGAAGCTTTGAGCACGATTTTTAACTATTTCCAGAAGTCTAATTAATTTGAAACTTTACATACGCATTAAGAGCCAATGACAATGCAATAAGCTTGTTTTTTTAGGTTTTTTCACCTATTAATTATTATTATATTATAATTTGTCGATTTGATGCATTTGTTTTATTGTCCCATCCCTATTACTTTATCTTTACAGTGCTTTAACAGGTCTGGTAAACCTGGTATCTCTCTTCTTAAAAAAAGTATCAAGTTTCTGTCCAATTCCCGGGCGAAGGTAGTTTCAAATAGGTCCACCAATGAACTTTATACACGCCAAATTTCATTCATTCAATCCTAACATTGATGTTCCTGGGATCATATTTATATGAACGGGTTTCACCGGGCCATTAAAACCTAGTTCGCATATGATAAAAACTTACTACAAGATCGAAAATACCTGGTATCGCATGGTATGCTAGGTACAAAAAATCAGCCTCGCAGCGAACGTGTTAATCTACCACCAAAAGGGCTTTTACAGTTATCACTTCCGAAAAAAGTGAAATGTTTCTGTTATCTCGTCTGTTTGGAACATGTGCCTGATAATAGTCTGCCACCTTATCTTCCATTGTGTTTATACTGCTCTTACTAGTTCTAATAAAAGTTAAATATGGACGTTTGTAATCACGTCGAAACAGCTGAATGAATCAGAACGAAAGGCGAAATATAAGTCTGGAATCTGGATCGAAAATAATGATTCATTTGGATTGAATATTGATTTGTTCAACATTCTCGTCAAGAGTGACTTCTACAGAACTGGTGATGCCAATTCATTTAAACTTTATAGTACCTACATTATAAAATCTAGACATAAAAATTACCTACAGCTTTGACTTTTGTAGCCCAAGCATGAATAATTTGCGAGTAGGTATGTAAAAGGAACGTCTTCAAACAAAAATCTTATGAAAATCATGACAGCGCCTCTAGCGGACGAAAAGACCACCTCAGCCAATTCTACAGTTTCTTTAAGCGCAATCAGATACCAACTGAGAAAGAACACACTGGACCTATATCAACAGGAGTATCAAGAATCACAGAAAGACAAAACAATAAGCAAATTCTTTAAAGATATTCGTCAAGCCCATAAAATAATCACAAAACTCTAAATGAACAACATCCCAGCGCAGATCTTCACAGGACATGGAGGGTTTGGCGAATATCTTCATAGATTCAATATCAGGAAAGAATTTCTAAAATGTGAATGGGATGGAGATACCATACAAACAGCCCTACACAGTATATGCGATAGTCCCAAGTTCAATAACATGAGATATAATACAAAAATAAAATAGACAAGCGTATCGAAAAGGACGTACTAATAGAAATCATGAATGATAAGACGTATAAGCGAAGGGAGTTTTTGAAGATGGCAGAGACAATTGTAGTAAAGGTGAACAAGGAGATCAGATAAAAATATAACCTAGGAACTCGACGGCAGACCTATCGACAAAGGCACGAAACCGAGGTACTATAAAAAGGAAAAAAAAATGAAAAAAAAAATAATTATTATGACGAATCAAAAGAAATAAGGCTGTTGGATTATAAAAACCAACAGTATTAAATATAAATTATAAAAAAAAAGCGGACGAAAAGAAGGTAACTAAATCACGAGCTGTTCTTGCTTGTTTTTAAGTTTTGAGTTATGACTTGTTATGGGAGAAGTCTTAGATAATAGACACTAGACAGAGGTCGGGGGTCCGCTTCTGTCTGCTGCACCGTAGTAACTATTTAGTAATCTGTGCTTAAGGTGCTTATTATACCCACTAGGGCCTAGGCACTAGCTCTGGCCATACCACAGAAAACCATAAACAAGTAGACAAACTAGTTTTAAAATAATCCGTAGTAATTATCTCTAAACTTGAAAAAAATGCTTGCCCAAGCAACGCAAAAAATTGTCTACGATATATTATGAGCTAAGGGGCTGTAAGGTATCCGTAGGGTAAAGAATGTTGGGTGATAAGGGTGTTTTAGCTTTACCCTTTAGTCAATAATTCTTTAGTTAGTAAATTTAATATACCTACCTCGATTACGTAATCCTATAATTTTAACTTTAATATTCCTAGTTTAAGTATTTTATAAGTATGACTATTGAGTTTCGAGTTTTCAACCCAATGACGTAGATATTTTGTGGGTTTTGGGATATAGTCACCGAGTCTGTGGTTGGATATGTACCTAACTATTAAAAATAAGTTATGATAAGCGCATATAATAAATACGCCAATATTATTTAACTTTATATTATAAGGTACGCCGTATAAAAATTTAAATATGGCACTAACATGAATTCTTCTTTCAAAACAATCCTACATTTAGGTACCTGACATTTTTTCTATCAAATCCCAATGGTAGGGTCAAGGGTGTTTCATGTGTAGTAAAATGTAGTAAAAAAGGCCGTAGCGTTAACAGATGCGATACTTAGGGACCTACATTTTAAAAATATGTACTTATATGTCACCGTAAAATGGTAAAACGGTTTTTACAATTTTAAAAACCGTTTTACCATTTTACGGTGGTGAAAAAAACAAAATCTTTAAAAAATTGGTGACGTGTTACATCGCTACGCGTTGCCCAAGAAATGCATGTATTTTTAAATCTCCATCAACATTGATAGCGGAATCCATTCACGCGCGTACACAAATACATATCACGCGCGCGCGGCGGGGCGGCCAGTGCCGTCTGCGTGCACGAGCAGCGACCACGCGCCGCGAGAAATGCGGACAGTCCCGAAACTTTTGTTTTTGATTTGTTGTAAAATTTATTTTATTTGATGTTGTGCTTAATTTAATTGATATAGTAATGCAAAACTTTTATAATTATAGATTATATTCTTCCAAAAAATGTATTAAACTATTTTCTAGGGTCACTTTAGAATTATCACTGTTTTGAAATACTACATCCTATCCAACCAAGAAGTTTCTCTTATTATATAAATATTGAGAAGGCATTTTATGATTAATTGTGATTTGTTTTATTCTCATATTCGTAACTACGTAGCTTAATGTTAGTTAATAGGTACTTATTGGGTGAGAGCAAAATTATCGACTTACCAACAACCATACTTTTTGTGATTATATTGTGATATTTGCTAATGTTTTTAATAGTTATGGACAAACTTTTATTTTTAAATTATTTGTTAGTAATTTAAAAATAAATGTCCCTTCTTAAAGTTCTGATAATATAATGCCCGTGGACCATGGCCTAATTACCCATATTGTATGGGAGCGTGTCCGTATTATTGTGTTATTTGGTGTCACACCCATTTTTATTTCAATCAAGCGCGTGGCCGGCGCCTGCGCATGTATAAAACCGGGCGGTACGAGGGATTCCGTTTAGTTCGGCGTTTATCGTCTTGTGATAAAAACGTGTGTTGTGTAATTACAGAATGTGTGCTGCAATCGACATGCTGGCCTCGGAAATGTTCTTTGGCCGCAGCCCGCCAGCTGGTTTCCTAAGCGACTACACGCCGCAAGTCAGACGGCCAACAAAATTAACGTCCAGAGGGTATTCAGCGCCAACTCTGTCGCTGCTCAAACCTGTGCAATTGACGCTCTCGGCGGCGACAAGATCGTGTATACGAATACCGAGTGATAAGAAGAAAAAAAATGTGGTTTTCGCTGACGATAGAGGCTTTGCGTTGGAGCAGATTAGATTTATGACGGAACCATCACACGTTCCACCATACTGGGCGTTGAAAATAGTACCAAGTCCGCCACTTGAAAGAAAGCCTCCTCCTAAAGTGGTAGATATTTGGGAATCGAGATTTCCTCAACCCGCTTCAGATTATATTGGATTTAGAAAAAGAATAACAGAAAAATGTGTTTCATTAGAAAATGTGATAGTAAAACAAAACGAGTGTGCTGTGGATGGGACTGTTAAAGTTAAAAATCTTGATTTCAATAAAGAAGTGTTCATTCGTTCTACTGCAGACGGCTGGAGAACTAACGAAGATACGTACTGCACGTTTGTGGAATCGGGTCCATCTTCTGCGAAAGGTGTTCCCACTTATGATACTTTTGGATTCCGTCTTCAACTGCCTATTCACTCAAAGAGGTTAGATTTTTGCGTTTGCTTCCGGTGCAAAGGAGTCGAATACTGGGACAATAATAATGGAAATAATTATACGATATCCAAATCCTCGGCGAAGGGTTCTTCGGCTAATTCCTGCGCAAGAATCAACTACGGGAACTCATGGACGGCACCTATCGACAGTGGGTCTACGCCATATTGGTGAACACGCAGGGAAACATCTTTGGACTTTGGTGTTTCGTTTCAGAATTAGATGTGAGGTATGTTGGCACACATCTCTTACTAAATGTTACTATTTTAATGATATGCCAATACTTGTACATTTGCAAATGAATATTTGTGATGTTTCGAGCTTGAAAAGCTCAAGATTTTGTCTAGTAAGTAGCTGTATTGGTGTAAAAGTAATGTTTTATACATCTGTTTACGTTGAAGTGTTCAGAAGCAGATAGTTTTAGGAACAGGCCGAAAGCTGTGACCAATTCAAGCACAATTTGTTTAATGTTTACATCCCTGATTGAATTGATAAGCTCAGGAATAAAATCTATGTTAGGAATGTTTGTAAACATTTTATAAATAAGTGATATAAGATGTATGTTTATGATGAATCTAGTACGCTCATTAAACCACCTTTAAATAAACTAGACAGGATAAACATTTTTCATAACATATCTTATAAAGTTACATATTAGGTAAAGGTAGTAAAAATCTATGATTGCAGACTATTTCCAACGAGATAAGACAATTAACAAGTTTATCCAGTTTGGGGTTATTAAAATTAAAATAATAAATAAAGGTAATAAAACATTTATATCCACCTGGAATCTTGTATGAAGAAAGCGCAGTATAATTATTCCATAAACGTTAGCTTGTGTTGAAATGAAGGTTAACCTGGCAAGGTAACTTCCGACGTTATATATGTATCGGGTTTGTCATTTAAGTACTGATGCACGATTTATGTATGCGAGATAATATTGTATGGGTATATTAAAGATAAGATGAAAACGGGTCTTACTATGTAGCTAGTATTTATAATAATACCGGGTTGAGTATTGTATAAGTAAATCATGTAGGTAATCAACGGAACTATTTAAGTCCAATTTAGATCGAAACATAGATACCCATAAATGATGTATGTACCTTAAAATAATTCTAATTGCCATTACTTACATGATTTTAATTTGTTCTTGTAAGTGGGGTGATGGTGTAAGTGCTGCTTGTGGAACGTTTGATTTCATTGATTCCAAAGTTCAACTTTCTAAATATTGGTCGCCACGGATGTCCACATACGTTTGACAATAATAGTCGATGCAGTAGGTGTCAATGTGAAGGGTGACGATTTTGTTGAACATTGTTTCACGAGTCATTGAATAATAAAATATTATTAATGAATGAATAATAAATACGTATCGAGACAATTTAGGGAAATACGAAAACTGAAATCTAGTTAGGTATTACACATCACATGTCATTAAACGATGGTTCATTCTTGTAAAATACGCTGTAATATTGATGGTATGAGAAATATCTAGAAGTTTTAGGTTTAGGCAATTACATGCAATTAATAGGCACAGCTTCTTAAGTACGTATATCACGTTTGGTGGCACAAATTAGTCGTGATAACATCATGTTGAGTGATCAAAACGAACGTGTATAAACATAATAAATTAATTAATTGCTACATACGGAGGTCACGGGTTCAACGTAAATGGCAATGATGATCGGTTTATTTGGGACCCCTGAGATCTACTTGTTTTGATGTAAATATAAATTTGTAATAAATATCATAGAAAATGATAAGACTGTATTTAAAGTTGATAGTTTTGTGATACATTTTATTAAGACTTAGGTACGTGCATTGTTTGATTGAAACGATTTAATGCTAGCTTAACAAACATACTTGATATTAGGTTAAAGAATAAAATTGAGTCCAAAACAATGTCTACTTCTCAACTGCAAATATAGATTTCAGAATCCACTAATCGGTTTATACCTATACCTAAGTACACGTTTAAAAATTAGACGTTATTAAGAAATAATGTAGGTAAATTTAATGCTAATTTATATGAAACAAATATTATTTTTGTCAAAATACTTAATTTTTAATCTAATACGTATTGTTTCAATTATAATTATGGAATGAGAAATTGATACTCATGATATTTATTGAATTGTAGTATATTTATTTATAAAGTACTAGACAAATAGGGGATCGGACTGATTTTTTAATTGCATATATAAATAGTACTCTTAAAATTTAATATGAGTCACTTCTCAGAAGAAACAGCATATCAAAAGACAATATTTTCAAAGGCACAACGATTTTTATACATAATATGTCATTGTAAAGTTGTAAAAACCGTTAGATTGTAAATAGAGAGATTGTAATATGTCGACAGATTGTCAAATAAAAATTCTCCATACAATTTCTAAACTAATGATTTTTATAATTTTACGGTGACATACAAAATTTCGCAAGTCTCGTAAAAACGCTCCATACTAAAGTCGTATCCACGAGTGACGTCACTCGTGGATAAAAAACTGAATATTTTAGATGTAGTCCGATCCCCTATTTTATTATTACGATAATAATGTGCCTAACATTATTATTATAATAACGATATTTAAAAAATTATGATAATGTAGGATAAAAGAAAAAAAAACTTAAAACATAGTTGTTCCCTACTAGTTAAGTGTAAAATAATATGTTATCAACCTATTCCTAAATATTCCACGAATTTTGGTTACCTCAATTTCGTTAATCTGTCGATATTAGTTTATAAAACTACTTTCGTAAGTTAACATATTTATTGTGTGAGAGTTTAGATGCTAGACCTAGTTATCTTTTTAACGACCTACGTCTATTAATATTTGTATACTTACGACATTTACGTACTTCAAGGCCTTTATGAGGTTGATATAGAAGCTGACAATATATTTTTATATACTTAACCTATCTAGACTTAAAATATCGACAGATTGGGTAAAGGATTTAAAATAGTGTGTAGACTATAACTGCTATAATTTTGAAACTATCTCAGTGGCCATAACTAGTTTTAAGAGAAAATGTAAAGACTGCTCAAATGTCGAATTTATTTTTCAGTCATTATTTTATGAATGTAATAATTATTTATTTATTTCATTATAATTTATAGGTATTTCTTGTTATAATAATCTATTATAATGTACGAATTCAGAGTAAATATCATTTTATTATAACTATAGTTCGACAGTATATTTTAAGTAATTATTAAGTAGGTACTCCAATTTTGTGACTTCAAAATTGAAAAGTAGGTACACCGAAAAGTCTGTCAAATTGTTCATTGATTTGAAATGAGTGACATTAGATTATATAGAAATAATAAATGTATGAATTTATTTATTTGTAATCATTAATTTATTTATTAGATATTTCTATGAACTATTAAGGTACGAAATGGTGTTATAATATAAATACATACCTAGTTGTTTTAATGATAAGAACTGATTACTTACATAAATAATAATAATAATAATTTTTACGAATTATATTTTTATACAATGTTAAGTGTGTTGTAATGATTGTATAAATAATGATGACTGCTAACTGTCTCGTTTTTGTACTGTTGAATAAAATTTTATATAATATACAGAATATTGTTTTAAGTTAATCTTCAAATGTCTTTCTATTTATGGGGTCTACAGACACACGAATTTGGTACGGAGCGTACAGCGGATCTGGTACGCTCCGTACCAAATCCGGGCGTGTGTAGGACAGTCCGGCGAACATAAGAAGAAGGCGAAGAGTTGGCCGTTGTCCGCATCGGATTTGGTTCGCTCCGTACAAAATTCGTGCGTGTGTAGAGCAGTCCAGCGGTTAGGCCGTACAACGGTGTCAGTGTTACCAACTTAGGAATTTTCCCCCAAAATTAGGGAAATATCTACGGAGGTTTACTAGAGAGCAGGATGTTTAGAGTTTATTTCTTATGAATCGATTTTTATGTAATAATAATTATAATTTTTACGTGTGTATATAGCCAGGGATACGAAAATGTATTGGGAGTGAAATCAGATTAAGACACTTAGTTTTATATTATTCACGCGTAGGTAAGTCTTTATGTTAAACACATAACCTTTCTTTCTAGCTTATTATCTCCTAGAGCTGTCAATGGTATAATTAATCAGGGGTAAAGTTTGGAGAGAAATATTTTTGAGAGTTGGTATCACTGCCCGTTATCAATGAATAGCGGGAATCATCGTCGTAGTTGAAAGACAGCACTGTAAATAGAACTCTGTGCTGATACAATAGAGCTGAAAATCGAACACACGAGAGTCGAGCTTTTCGGTTCACTGCACCGTACCAAATCCGTGCGTGTGTAGCTTGTGTGTAGCGACACCGGATTCGGTCTGCGGATAATATGGTCTGCTGTACGCTCCGTACCAAATTCGTGTGTCTGTACATACCATTATAGATGTCATGTATTTCCCTAAATATGACGTTTCCCAATGGTCAAAAATAAAATAATTTTATAGTAGGATGAAACCAATTGGAAAAGGAACCAATTGGAAAAGGAAGATAATATAACAAAAATAAAAGGAAAAATAATTTACGGGCGATTTGAGGTCGGGACTCACATCCCGACCTCAAATCGCCCGTAAATTATTTTTTTGAGTTGAGTTTTTAAGGGTAGAAAACGGTTTATCTCGATTTCCGGCAAAACTACAAGTCATATCCAGAAAAAAGTCCAATGGGTTTCATCGTGCTATAAATTTATTTTGTTTCAAAACCTATTGGCACTCATCTACTAAGATTTCCTAGATGTACTTTTAAATCTCATAGAAATATAGGTACCTACTTACTTTCCAAAAAAAAAAATAGTAAGTACTTAAATCTATAGAAATATCAAATCAGAGATGTTTTGTCTTAAATTAATATAATAATACTAGCTATTGCCCGCGGCTTCGCCCGCGTAAATATAGTTTTTTCGCGGTCGCGGATAAAAAATATATAAAAACAATCCTTGATGCGGATTATATATCATGCTAAAATTTCAGCTCGATCGGTGCAGAACTTTTTGTGTTTTTGAAGCGTACACAAACCAACATAACATTTTTATTTATAAGATAACAATAATAATAACTATAGACGCTTCAGACCACGTCAATCTGAACCTGTGCTAAGTATCCGAGGAATTTAAAATTATTAATAAAATTATGAACTTAAAATTATGAATGATATCGTCATGGTCTTTCTACATTACAACTTTGGCCACCGTCTCTGCACCGCGTCGTAGCGCCATCTATTGCATAGTAGCAATAGCGAATTGAATAATAAAATCACGAAGTATAGATAACAAGGAGTCCGAACGTAATGTTAAAATAATGGTCTCAATTACGGGGACAGATTTTTGCCGGTAGAGCGCGCGACGGTCCGACATGCACTCGTTTGAAATTACGCGGGAAGTTTAAAGTTGCTATTGACAGCTCTGGAAAGATTGAAATCTTATTATTTAAAAGTTTTAGGAAATTCTTAGAAACTGTTCTCTAAAAATAGATACCGTAGAACACGGTAATTGCCTAACGGTAATTTAAAAATAATTGTAATAAATAATAGTATTGGCAACACTCGGTATAATAGTATTGGCAACACTTGGTACTCGTCGGTCTCGCACGCCTAGCGGCAGAAAAGAGAACTAAGATCTGGTCCTATTATTGTGTACATAATTATTATTAAAAAGCCTATACCGTTCGGACTCCTGGTATCCCGTATCTATGCTTCATGAATAAAATCATCAACATGATTAGTACACCTACTCCTCGCTAGGTGACGATACATGTTATTAAATTAATATCTTTATATAATATAACGTGCTGTACTTGGATGCGATATTTACAGCTTCTGCACTGTGTAGTATCTATTATTCAATAGCAATATCAAAATAAAATAATAAAATCAATTAGTACACCTACTTCTTGCTAGGTGACGTTAGCATGTTATTTAAAGAAACTCCATAAATATTATGTGCTCCTGGTATTTAGTTGTGGCTTGCTATAAATGTTCGAACCCTTTGACCGTGTAGTGGCGCTATCGATTCTTCAGTAGTACCACAGAATAAATAATAGTACCTAGAGGTACAGAAGAACCACTCCGACAAATGGTTAGAAGAAATAGGGACTCTTTCTGCGATGCGATAAGGTTCAATTCAGCTAACACAACGCTTGATTACCTACGATTATATTTACCTAGAAGTTGCGTCTCTTTCTATCGCGTAATTCTTATCCTTTCTAATGACATTAGGGTTGTCTCATTTTAGAAAATTATTAACCGACTTCCAAAAAAGGAGGCGGTTATACGTATTATATATATTTTTTCTTAATATTTAATTACAACTTTTTTTACCTACTTTCTAGTACCTACCTACTGTACTTTACTGAACAAATTGCTTTCCAAATAAACCTAAGGTAGGTGTTAATAGTACTGTAATAATTTGAAGACCTCTGTGGCTCAGTTGGTTGAGCGTGTTGGTGCTCAAGCCGGGGGTCGCGGGTTCAAATCCCGCCGAAGGAACAAAGAGTTTTTCTGTGTTCCTGGGTCATGGGTGTGTATTAAATATATGTATAATATAATAAAAATCTTAAATAAGTGTTAAATATATTTCCGTTGTCTGGTACCCGTAACACAAGTTCTTCGAGAACTTACCACGGGATCAGATTGACGTGGTGTGAAGCGTCCATAGATATTATTATTATTATTATAATAAATTTGCGCATACCTATAAGTATATACATACTTATGCGTAAACGTAAGCATTTTTTATACCTTCACGGCCTGATATTACTCGAAGAAGTTGAATCACGCCGCCTTATTTTTATTTATATTTACTACTAGGTACTACTAGGTATTTTTGTCAATAAATGATTCTTCAAATCGTATCACATCGGAATAACATAAGACGCGAACAGATAGTTCAAGTGGACTGTGGAGCCAACACCTAAACACTAAATATTGGTTATCAAGTAATTGCAGTAGCAGTAGTAGCTCAAACTATATTTTTAAATATTGTTATAGGTACATTATGTTATATGGTATTATAGTTATAGCTGGCCGGGTGATTTTTACCTAACTTACACAGTACCTATCGTAATATTATATGCACAGATTGTAAGGTATTAAATCCAATCCATAAAACATTGCGACGAACAAATCTCACGCATACGTCGCTCACTGCTCGCGCGCGAGTCCCTCGTAATTGGCCCGTTTAAGGAGGCCGCCGCACGTACTTACATTTTTAATACCTACACGGGGAGTGGGACAGGCACAGAACACTATTACTCGCGGAGAAAAAGGTCGACTTCATACAAAAAAATTGGGACCAAATAGCGCCTCTAGTGAGCTGCCCCCTCAAACTTTTAACCGCCTTCCAACAAAGGAGGACTAAATATTTGATTATATGAATATGGCGGGAAATTGAAGATCTGGGGGCACGGCAGTGCCCCCGCCAAGTCGAGCGCGAAGCAAACACTGCCGTACCATCCTTTACTGGAACCATTTCGCCGCATTTTCAGGCCCCTATTTGAGAACCTCTGGATAAGACCAGAACGCAGAAATTTTCGTCATCCAATAAGCTATAATCACGTACTTAAAATCCAAAATTTCAAGTCTGTAGGTCATTTAGTTCCGAAGTTAAGCGAAAGCAAAGTTTCGCATTTTCGACACTCACTCACTCACTCACTCACTCACTCACTCATGATCATCAAAATAGAACTAGTACTTCCCATAAACTTAGAGAGCTGAAATTTGGTACAGAGTTGGGGTTTAATGGCCACATAAAGGGAAAACTATAAAAACTAGGATAATCGATCTGGGGGCACGGCAGTGCCCCTGCCAAGTCGAGCGCGAAGCAAACACTGCCGTACCATTCTTTACTGGAACCATTTCGCCGCATTTTCAGGCCCCTATTTGAGAACCTCTAGATAAGACCAGAACGTCGATCTGGGAGCACGGCAGTGCCCCCGCCAAGTCGAGCGCGAAGCAAACACTGCCGTACCATTCTTTACTGGAACCATTTCGCCGCATTTTCAGGCCCCTATTTGAGAACCTCTAGATAAGACCAGAACGTCGATCTGGGGGCACGGCAGTGCCCCCGCCAAGTCGAGCGCGAAGCAAACACTGCCGTACCATTCTTTACTAGAACCATTTTGCCGCATTTTCAGATCCCTTTATTCTACTCGAACTTTATTCTACTCGAACATTACACAAATTAAATAAACAAATTACACTAAAATCTAGGAAAATAAATCAATATGCCCACGTTTCTACAAAAAGAAGTGAAATCCCACCAAAAACATTCTGTAAAAAACTAGCCAAGTCTCGATGGAGCTGCTTGTTTTTCTCTAAAAAGTAATGAAATCTAGACAAAATCGTGCCAAGTCTAAGGTTCCTTACTGCGGTTTCTTTATTATTATAGTTAATGTTGTGTGGCTTGGCCGTTGAAGGGCACACAAGGGTACAATGGGGCTCCATGACACCATTGCTCCAATACGTGTGTTGTACAATCAACAACAGCCTAAAATGAGACACTAGCGTCCAATTACCAATACCAGTATGGGCTATTATCTCGCTTAAAAAACATAGGTAGTTACAAATGTAAACAAAATTGACTTGTACCCACTAAAGTATAAAGAATGTTCAACGGCCAAGTCACTCAACATTAACTATAATAATAAAGAAACCGCAGTAAGGAACCTTAGACTTGGCACGATTTTGTCTAGATTTCATTACTTTTTAGAGAAAAACAAGCAGCTCCATCGAGACTTGGCTAGTTTTTTACAGAATGTTTTTGGTGGGATACGTAATTAAAGTTTAAGTAAACGTTAAATTTCTCTTTAGAGTTAAATTTTGCATTCCAACAAAACCGAGTGACCACCTCCACGCACAAATCATAAATGTATGTTACAAAATGTTCGTGAGCCCTTAAATACATACGTCTAGTGTTTTCGATAGCGCGATCTAGAAGCGGCATAGTGTCTGTTGCGCGCCATCTGTTGTGGTTTTTAAGTAACTTTTATGTAATATTAACCATGTAAGACAGAGAGCGATATATTGAAATATAACCATTCTTGTCGCACCGAACTGCCCCCTTTTTGGTCCAAGGTCATTCATACAAAGTCGACCACCCCTGGGGACAGGCCTAATTATTATTACCTATTCCTACACGATTTCTCGCTAATCTACACAACTTTTATGGTTTTTTAAATATTTGAATAATATGCATTCCTGTTATTTTATAAGATACTTGATTTCTTTAATATGTATATTTTAAACCCTGGATATAATAAACACATACTTACGCTGATGAATCAAAATGATTTCATGAAGACATAAGTACCGCTACCTTTTAACGGGGTTAAAAGCTCCTAAGTTAGCACATAGGCGTAATAATACTTAATACTTAATTGTAATACTTTCTTGTTTACACGACATTTTCTTCCTACACTAATTTTGTTTTCCTAAAGTACTATTATGTCTTTTCTATTATATTTAAACTAAGAATACGGGGACAGTAGAATAAAATACAGTTTCAAAAATATCCGACGTTAGTTTATTTTGTACAACTTTTAAAATGTGAAATATGGATTTTTAAATATAAAATAATTATTTATAATCTTTGGCTATACATATTCTGATTTATATATTTAAACTCTTTCAACATACGTATTTATAACATTAATATAATATTCTCTCTTAAACTTTGTATGTGTTTTTTGTGTCTTTGTTTCTCACTTCAATACCGTTGTCTATCTTCTGTAAGTCCATGTCGATGTCTTCTACATCTCTATCCGTCTTTTCTGTGTCTATATCTTCTACAGGTTTTTCTGTCTCTTTTAAGTCTCCACAGCTATTTATTGCAGCTGCAGCTATATCTGTCTTTTGTACGTGTTTTTCTTTGTCTGCTTCACCTTTGTCTGTGTCTGCATTCATAAATGCCTTTTCAATGCTTTTATCTATTCTTTCAAGGTCTTTTTCCGTTTTATCATTATCATCTATCAAATCTTCAACATCATCTAAACTGGCTTGTCCCGCCTTTAACTCGCTATCATTTTTGTTATCTACGTTTTTGTCTTTCGGACTTTTTACCTTCTCACCGTTCTCTTCTAAGCTCTCATCGATGATTTCTAATCGAGATCTAGAGAAAAACCGATGTAAGGATTCTAATTTATCTAAAGCGCGTTCGCTTCTTTCCGAATTAGAACTAAGAGTAGTGTCTTCAGTCATACACGATGAATCGATACGTTTTGAAAGTTCTGATATGGAATCTGATATTTCAGTTGTCGATGTGGATTTATCGACTTTTAAGACCTTTGGTTTCATCATGGCACTTGGAGGTAAATCAGGTATGTTTCTTAAATCTACAAGGCTTATAGATTTTTGGCTTGGACTTAAATCAAATTCTCTACTATACTCTTCTGTCGATGGTCCGGAACTGTCCTCATCGTCTTGATATAATTGTATTCTATCTTCTATATATTTTAGTAACTCTTCCGCACAATATCTGGCTTGCGTCATTCTATCTTCTTGAGTAAAAACTTTTTCAAAACCTCTAGATGAGGTTTCATCTTCTTCTATGATATCAGATAATTCAATACTATAAGGCAAGTACTGGGTGAATGATAACTGAGGAGGTTTCGTATACATATTGAAATTCTCTACGTCCTCTTGATCGGTCATTGTATCATCGAATATCATTTTCAATTCACACACTCGTGCTACAGCCTCTTCGAATATTGATTCTAAATCTGATTTAATGTGACTTAAATCTACCATAGTTTCCGATATTCTTCGACTTGATTTGCTTTCCTCTCTTTCTATAACCGTATCTTGGGTATGAGTTAGCGTTGAATCTGATTTTGTCTTGCTAAAGTCACTATATGTTTCTAATTTACTGATCGTCATATCAGATTTTGATTTTTCTGACAGCGACGGAGTTACGGATAAAGATTTAGGTGTAAGCTTTTCTTTACTTTCGTATCCATCCATGTATTTCAAAAGCATTTCAACTAATGTTTCATTACTATCACCATCAGGAGTTTCGTCAATGTAAGACAAATTCTTAACATTTACATTGGATTCTGAGAGACTCATACTTTTGGTATGAATTTCTATTACAGGTTTGTCCCATTTTTTATCAGCGTCTGTTCCAAAAAGAAATTCCATGAGAGTAATTTTATTTTCATCTTTATCTTCTTTCTCGACACAGCCTGTTGTTGCTAGAAATTCGATCAAGGTCTCCATTTTGTGTTCCAAATCAGTGTTTATTTTTACGGGGACGTATTTATCTTCAGGACTAGGTTCGCTTTTAAAACAACTGCCTATACTGTTTTTTCTCTCTTCTTTCTGACTTTTTACAATCGTAAAAAAGAAATCAATAAGGTTTGCTATTCTCCTTTCAGTTCCATCTTCATCTTCGGAGCTTA
Source organism: Glaucopsyche alexis (assembly GCA_905404095.1). Lineage (NCBI taxonomy): Eukaryota > Metazoa > Arthropoda > Insecta > Lepidoptera > Lycaenidae > Glaucopsyche > Glaucopsyche alexis. Next base: position 23,942,974 of record FR990044.1, read on the forward strand.
GATCTGATTCCTCTTTGACGAGTGGGCATCTTTTTTCTTCTAGTTTTTTAGTGAATACAGTTTCTTGGACCACTTGAAGTAAATCTTTTGCTAGTCTCGATGGAGATTTTGTATCGATTGGTTCATAAGTGGCGGGTGCTGATCGTCTTCTGTCTCTGTCGATTCGGAAGAAGTCCCAGAGGGAACCAAGTTCGGAGGAAAGGGAGGCTCGATGATTCGCCAAGCTGGTACCGAGCCTGCGAAACACCTGAAAAGTGTTATTGTAAATTTATTTTATGCTAATGCAATCCGAGACCAGAAGAAATATCAAGGATTTAATTCACACTATGAACTAATAATATAATTTAAATTTAAAAAATATATATTTTAAATTTTCTGTACCTGCCACACTCAGGATCGCCACGCCCTCAGTTTCCTCAAAGATAATCTCTTGAAGCGTGCTACTTGAGCTGCCAGTGCCTCTGCACTTAGGGATCCTCCGGTTTCACCTTCTGAATGTACCTGAAAGCCCACAAATTTGTCATGATTTTAAAACACTTAAGACAAATCTCAATACAAATCTCCTAAAATTACATTAGGTATAATAACTCATTGGCAAATGGCAAAGGATGGGTCAATATTGCAAATAATATAATCACCTCTCTAGCAGCGGATCTTTTGGGTGTATAAGATCTTATGTCTTTGTCGGAATGTCCTTTTGATCTTCCTATTCCTCTACCTAGAGGAGTACTGGAGACTCGTCTGAAAAGAATGAAAAAAAAATGAAAAATGTTTAAGTATGTCCAAATTAACTTAATAAACTTTTCTCAGAATGTCAACAAAAAAAGCTACTACCGGGTTAACCCTGACCCGCCGAGAAAAATCAGCGAAACGAACTCGGTCGGGTGCCATATTTTAGTGAAAATATTAAAAATGCAATAGGTAATTCGATTATGTATTGTTGATATGTTGGTAATTTCTTATTTTGTGCATGTCTTAACGATAATGTAGATTATAGGTACAAAATTACAATTCCTTACCTACAATGCGTTGGGTCGCTATATGCCGTTTGTACCGGAGTCTTTCCTTCCATTGCTTCGCTTGAGATGTAACCACCTAGTGGAAGTCCAGTACTTGCTGCAACAGATTTTGAAATCAATGACAAACTACGACCATGAGTGACTCTCATCCACATAACAATTTCTAAAAACTGCTACTTGTGACTTGTCAAAATTAAAGTGTTGAGAAATAAACCGATGTATTTAACTTCAGACTCTACATTCTAAAATGAAGTTAGACGCTAACATTAAACGTATCTACTTTCAGAGAGTCAAAATTTAAGCAGGTTGACCGTAATGGCAAATTGTTCGTATTATGATATCAACGGGACAAGGTATTGTGACTGCATGTCGTTATTATAATATTTATAAATTATCAGAACATTGTACTTGCATATGAATTAAATTCTGTGATTGTATCTACCCCTGCAATTGCTTTCAAAAGTTAAAATGATCTTGAAAAAAATGCTAAAATTGCTGCAAACGTTAAAAAAGCAACTGAGGATCGCACGAATTTTTAAACGTCTTTTAGATTTTTAAATTCATACATATACATTATACATATAATAAGTAGTGAAAATATTACCAGTAATGGCTCCTCTCGTCATGCTGAGCCCGCGTTGTATCCTCGCTATACAAGCCCTATGCCGCGGCAGAGGCGCAATGCTCCCCTTCTCCTGCAGAACGAACCTGCCAAGTGTCTTCCAACTGGCCTAAATAAATATTGAATGATTAATTGATTATAAATACAACAAGTAGACGAATCGCCTGATGGGAAACAATAATTGAAGTAATTGTTTCCATAAATATTATTTATTCTATACCCGAAATATTATAAAAAATACACATGCCTGATTTAAGGCGATTTCAATCGAACTAGCCCGTTGGCGTTAGAGCGAGGGTCTCCCACAATAAGATGATTTATTTTACCTGGGCGGTATAGACCACTTCATCATCAGCGAGCGCTCTCTGCTGCGGCGCGCCTCCCGCCCGACCACCCCACTCCAACTCCTCGACCAGGCAAAACCTGACAGACAACGTCATATTAGGTAAATACTGAAGAAAAGGCTAACGTCATATCTACGTGGGCAATTTTGAAAAAAAAAAAACAGAAGAGTAAGATTTACCGGCAAAAGTAAGCTTAACACTTTTTATACAGAGTTTTGAATTATTTTTTTTATTATTTGTTGTTTAGAGTGCCTAATTTGAATATGACGAATGAGAGTACGTTACCTTTTAGGGTCATCGTGACATCTCGCTTTGGTCAGGGCCTGGTAGATGACATAAGCAGCTGTAGCACTCAATGGCACCTAAAGAGTTGACGAAATATTGCTTGAAGCGTCGGAGATACATTAAGAACGATGATAATAATTAATATTTAATAATACTTAATTTGAATTTGAAAAAATTAATGAACAAAAGAACTAGATTTGTCAGCGGCTTTATCGTTAGTAACATTTCAATAATTATTGTCATACTTAAATAGATAATAGGTATGTATTATGTACCAACTTATATTAAGTTGTTTGAGGTCTAGACTTTGACTTTGACTTTGACAAAGAAAAGAGTCTTAGATCTTGGAAGTTTGAAATGGTCTTACCTTCAGTATGGCATAAGGTATTTCGTGGCAGACATTGTGGACGCATACTAGGAAGCTGTCAGGTGGTTTCCGCGGCTCGTCGTGTGTGCTGGAGTCGTCGTCTGATTGCACGGAGTGGTCTTTCGACCTGTCGGTAGATGCGGATCTGTGGAAGTAAATAAAAGGTTAGAGAATGGGGGATTTACATAGGTCTAATGACAATTCGGCTATGTCACATAAGGCGAACAATTTGTCAAGCGAATCGCCGCACAGCGAAAAAGGACCTATGAAAATTCCGCTCATTGTAGATCCCAACAATATTTCGGGATTGTTTTGAAATAAAAAAGTTTTGTAAGAATTCCAAAAAATAAGGTTTTATTTTTACTTTACTGTTGTGACAACAAAGCTCAAAAATGTTGTTAAAGAAGGCAAAAGTCCAATCTTTAATGAAAAATTTTAGGTTTTAAATACAAATTAATTGGGTAACGTTATACGTAATAAGAACACACCGTATGCTAGTAAGCCAAGCCCGACTACTGGGATCATCTCCAACTCGCTTCAGCAATAGCCTAGCGCCGGGTTTCGATGTGGCCGCTTTGAGCACTCTCTCGTGAGGCGCGAGGACCCGCTGTGTGGGCGTCCGGGATGGTACCTCCTCCACCATGACGTAGCTACCGCGAGAGGAGCGACAGACTCCGGCTTTGGTCAAACATTGGGCAATTGCCTGGAATAATAAGAGTATATTTTAACTAAAGATCATTGATGATTAAATCACCTTACATTATATGCTAGTATAAGCTAGATCGATAGTGGTTGCCACAAACAGATTCAGTGATAATAATATAATCATATCAAATCATCATTTAAGCCTGGTGACGTCCACTGCAGGACATAAGCCTCCCCCATAAATTTCCAGTGCGACTGGCCTGTATTCACCGACTCCCTGCGAATTTTCTCAGGTCGTCTGTCCACCTGGCGGGAGGCCGTCCTACGCTTCGACGTCCAGTTCGGCTAGCTAATGCGCTGGGCTATGTCGGTAACTCTGGTTCTACTAAGGATTGCCTCATTTCTGATTCTATCACGTAGAGAGACTCCGAGCATAAACCTTTCTATATCTCTATGAGCGATACGAAGCTTATGGCAGATAAATAATAATCGTATCAGCTGGCCGATTCTGTATCGTATCTTTACTTTTAAAGTGAGACTTTCCGTTACTCACTACTCCGTTTCGTTATTAACTCAGTGATTAACTCACAAAATGTACGATACAGAATCGGCCAGCAGGTATCCCCAAAAGACTATCATGCAATGTAAAAATTCGCAACGCAATAAACCGAACAAATAGAGCTACGCTTTGGCATGAATGGGCCGGCTCGGCCGGGTAAACACCACGGCCTCACAGAAAACCGGCGTGAAATAACGCTTGCGTTGTGTTTCGCCGAGTGAGGTTGCCGGAGACCCAAGGGGGGTTGGGATTTTAAGGACTGGGAACGTAAGTCGCAACACCAGAGGAGTTACAAATGTACATAACTCTTGTGTTGCGACCATGTCTGCTGCTCGTTTCCTGGTTCATTTCATTGGAAAGAAGACAACATCGCCCTGCACATTAGACTGCGTTATACACCGAGATAGTTCTGTGCGGCTTGGGCTTCGAATCGAACTGCAGTGCTACTAATTACGACTAAAACTGTGTCCATGGTTTGGACTGTCGATGTCATACATAATAATTAAGGGAGTACGGTGATAAAACTGGAAAGTGCGCTCGCATCGATATGCTAGATCGGACTATCAGACCCACGCATGTTCGTTTCGACGTGACGGTTGGTACGGCTGTTTCTTGCGGCCCGAACTTCAAGTGTGAAGGGTAACATAAGTTACACTACGGCCGCTGTATCTTGACGGGTCTGAACATAGGCTCTGCGAAATTTAGCGCATGTACAACTCGTGAAGAAAACTGTTATTGTATTATTTTTACATACCTATGTACTAATAAAATTTCCCTAATACAGTTGAATAATTAGTACAAATAAAATAAATACGAAAACACTTAGAAACAGTTATTGCGCAACCTTCTGCGCGAAGTTCAGACTCGCCAAGATACATCGGCCGTATTGTACCTGTTTGTAAACCTTAACTGGGTCCTTTGATATTATTATTTGAACAAATAGGTAGTAGTTACTCGTAAAACGAAGTAATATTAGATGATCACCTCAGTAGTCGTGGTATCGTGGGTGACCTTCAGTATGGAGTACGGCTCATGGAAGACCACAGCGTGCACCATGAGGAAGTGGATCTTGCGGCGCTGCGTGGGCGAGCCGGGTTCGGCGTCGATGTGGCAGCTCTCGCCGGCTACCTCCTCCGAGCAGCGAGAGAAGATCAGGAGAGAGGCCATGTTGAGAGGCTGGTTTGTTGGCGACCTAAGAAAGGGAAGTGAATTTAAGAAATGAACCTATTTTATCATCTTATGATACTAAAACACTCTCTTGCTCTTTGCATAGTACCTATAAAACATGCTTTTTTGTTAACTCCCGACTAGGGCATGGCGGTATTGGGAATTTTTGCAATACCGGTATAATACCGGTATTGAATTTTCAAAAACCGGTTTTCCGGTTTTTCGGTATTTTTGCGGTATTTCTTTAGGTTTTCATCAAAAAAACGCTAAATCCTTTATAATTTAATCGAATGAACAAAAAAACATTAAAATCAACTTGTTTATTTAAAGTTTAACACTTAAACAGTGTTTTGTTCCTTACACTAAACAAATAACTAAAAAAATCCTTAAGTATACTTAAAATAACCAACAATTTAAACATTAAAAAAGCAACTATCATTTACATATACCTAAGTAAAATATCTGTTCTGTAACTAAGAAAATAAAAATATCTATTAGTCAACATTAAAAAAACTCAACGGTATCTAACATACAACAAAAAATAAGATATTTCTTTAAACTAAAGTTTTAAAACATGCATCCTCTCTGAATCTGTAATAATATTATGTAATTATATTATTTTGTTAATTGCTGTTGGAAAAGTGTCCTCAAGAAACATATGGTATCTAATGTATCATCATTTAATGAAGATCGTATTTTATTGCACATATAATTAGCTGCTGAAAAAGCTCTCTCTGATTCAACGCTAGTAGGAGATACCGTCATTAAATATTCATACAGTTCTTGCAAATAACGTCCTCGCTTTCCGCCGTTTTCGTAAAGTGTCATTTCGATGCGTAAAACTGTCAACAAATCATCATCATCCTCTATTCTTTCAGATAGATTTTGAGATAAGCTTGTTCTTTGCATTGATATTTCGATCGCTTTATTTAATTCCTTCTCTATTGAAGATGATCCAGCACTATCATCGCTGTTACTTGTGTTGGCGCTTTCTGCTGATGCTACCGACGTTGTGGACTGGTCAATCTGAGCTGGATAAAAGCGTTTGATAAGTTTTGATAAGTTACATTTCATCATTTCCCATTTTCCAAGTAAGCCCTTCTTGTGTAGGAGACTTTTGTTCGTTAAAATAAGTTTCTGGATTATGAAGATATAGTAGCATCGATGTCAATGGTGTAGTTCTCTGTGCAATACGACGATGCAGCGAATCTGCAAGCTGTGCACTAAGGTTTGTATTTTGTTTATCAATTTTTTTAAACATAAACTTCAGAGCTGCGTGTGCCGTCAATAGGGTTGCGTCACGCCGACATAGAGCTTCGACAGTCAATTTAATAATTGTAAGGCTTTTTTGCATACTATCAAGAAGTGTTAGCTCTTCTTCGGTAAATTTAATATTAGATTCAACATCAATCAGAGCTTTCAGCACGCTTGGTCTTAGGCGATTAAATCGTTCTATCATATTTGCCATGCTGGACCAACGAGTTTTACAATCTAAAATCAAATAAGTTTGACAAGAACACAAAGAGCTAAGGCTCTTTGTGTTCTTGTTGCTTTACATATTTTTGTAGATATTCATCATTTTTAGTAGGAGATTTAGAAAATAGCTTAACTACTGCTCGAACTTTAGTTATAACATCCTTGTAATGAGGATGAATCGTGTAAGACCTTAAAGCAGACTCGTCATATGTCACAGTTAATCCTTCGGATTCTTCTGTGCCACTGGATTCAGATCCAGATTTATCTTCTTCTGTGTTCGGGACCGAGATATTAAATTCTGTGTTAGTACTTTTCTTCGCATACAATACGTCTATGACAGCAAGCTGCACGCCATGGGCTAAGCAAAGCTGGTGCGAAGCATTAATATCTCTTCCAACTTTACACATAACGGTTGCCCCATCAGTCGTAATGGCCAAAATATCTCCATCTAAAGAAAGATCGAACTCTAAAAGCTTCTTTTTCAAAAGCGAGATACATGTCATGGCTGGCATTGAACCGTGAACTCTGATCAGGCCAAGATTTTTAAAATTGGTTCCATCTTTAAATTTACTAATTCCGCTGTGAACGTTGATGTTCATGTATCGCCGGTTGCGAGTTGATGTCCATTCATCGAACGTGAGTGAGAATTTATTTCCAGATTTTTACATTTCTTTAAACTGAGTTATAATTTTATTTTTCTCAATTTTGCTGTAGTTCATCACAATATTTTTGATAGATTTTGATGTAGAAGGTAACCGATCATAACCCGCCTTTTTAAAAAGTCGGCGCAAGTCGTCGGAAGTACAAAATTTGGCAAAAGGCAATCCATCTCTTGCAACCATTCGGCTAATTGTAATCTCCATTGAATAAGCGCATGAAAAATATTCTGAAATCTTTCTTTTCTTCGGGTTGCCACATAAATCTTCCGAAGATAGCCTTTGATCTTCTTGAGCCAGATCGATAGATGTTGATTCTTGTAATCTTGTAGATCTAGTTAAACTTGAAGATGGTCCTGGTCTAGCAGAATCCAAAGAAGGTGTCGCCTCAAACTCAGAGTCTGCTTTCAAATTATTTAAATCAATTTGATGCGACGACTTTAAATGCACGCGCATACCCGACGTTGATCCACCAAATGACTTAATAATTTTTTGACAAATGCTGCATTTCCCAGATTGGCCATCTTCAGCGCGCAGGAAGTAGAACCATGCAGATGACTTGTCATCGCATTTCTTCTTAAACTTATCATATTTCATGGTTGGATTCATCTGCAAACAAATTAGGGTTTTTAAAAATTATAAGAAAATCCTCTAACATCAATTGAAAAAAATTCAAGGTATGAAATTAGGTTTTTGTTTAATTTTTATTTATTAAACAAAAAAATTTAACGAATTTATACAGTAGTTTTAAATTTTAACAGTTGTTTTTAATTTAAAATCGTTAAAGTAAAACAAACAAAGACCGGTAATATTATAAAGCCCACCAATTTTATTTTTGCTATGATTTCCAAATTTCATTTAGAAGGCAAACGGGCAGATATGTAATATGTTTTACATTACCAATTAAAAAGACACATTATTTTTCATGCGATAATCTTCAAGTGGCTTTTATTTAATGAGTACGTAAAACTTAATTAAACTCACTTGCAGATTTTCGCTCGATTGTTAAGTTTAATTACTAGTAAACTTAACTAACTATTACATAATATAAATCGATTGACTTACCATTTATCTTGTCCCAAATAACTTTATTCTTATTTTACGTTACCGTCTCCAAAACCATACAATAATTATGCTCTTTACACCACAAAGTAATCGCCAACAATGGCAACAGCAATCCGTAGCTTTAGAATATGATATTGTAAACAATAACTCTAATTGTTTAGAAACTTAAACCTTAATCTCTAAACAATATGCTCACAAAACAGCACGAGTGAGAGAGAGTGTACGAATTATGTTATTATAATAATAAGTGTGACAAAGAAATATGCCAACACAGGACTCACACACACAGCAAAACTATTATTTTACTAGCAGTTGATTTTGAGTGTATTGGTATACTTTCAATTGTTTCATAAATCATAATACTGTGTTGAAAACACGTGTGCGTATACAAAAATACATTAATGCTAAAATACCGAAAAACCGGTATTTTTCTCTTTAACACCGGTATTTAAAAATGGTCTAAATGGTGCGGTATTACCGGTTTTCCGGTAATACCGATTACCGGTATCCATGCCCTACTCCCGACGAAAAAGAGGAGTGTTATAACTTACTGTCTGTCTGTATCTGTGTGTCTGTCTGTGTCATATCAGCTGCCAAACGGATGAACCGATTTGGATATAATTTTTTTTCTTTGAAAGTTGAAATCATCTAGAGTGTTCTTAGCTATAATTCATCATCATCAGCTCACTCACTGCTTGATAATGCGGGGGCTGCTTAAAATTGTTCGTTTTATTTTTTTGAATAATTACTTAAATGAGGGTTTTTGATTTTTTTTGCCGTTTGGGGGCAGACCCAACTCGCACAAAGCGTCATCTGGTTTCGTAAGTGGTATCAAAAACGGTCAATAAGAATTTTCGATTCTTTTTCTGTCACCAGGCGGCGCTTGGTAGCACGGCGGTCCTTGTCGTGTACAAAGCTGTCAGATGCGCGTTTCAAATGAGAATAGGAACGTCAATGACCTTTTTCTGTCAAATGTCACTTGAAAAGTGCGATTTTCAGAAAAACTTATGTGCATATAAATATTAATAGTCTTGCATCCTTTGATTAATTATTACATAGATACGTTATATCCTTACAACACTGACAATATGTCTGTGCCACGACACACATTGACATGGGACGCGTGTCAATATGTCAACGTCGCATAGTAACACAAAACACGCTATTACTCGCGGAGCACACTAACCAAAATTGGCCCGACTCGGGCCAATTCGAGTCTTCATTTTTACGCGTTTATAACATATCTACCTCTTTTTAATATTATATATCTATGCTTGCATCTAATTTAAATAAAAGCGTTGAATTAACTAGTTAAATAGTAATCAATTATTATCTAAACATAAATTTAACTATCAAAACAGTCTAAATTCGAAACAATATGGCGCCGACTTGACCCTATTCTCATTTGAATCGCACTATAAGACGGTGTTACCTTAATCTGACATGCCGGTATCCTGGCCGAAGACACTGGAGGGGTATGACCCGCTGAGACAGCATGTAATTTGTATCCGCGTCGTAAATTTCAAACCGTATGAACGCCAAATCCGGAAAGTTCACCTGACGAACGAAACAAACATGTTTACAGTGATTATCCAAATCCACAGAAAACAGCGAACAAAGGAAGAAATAAGTTAATAATACTACGTTAAAATCAGGGCATCTAGTCAAGATACATTCGATAATGTAGAATTGGAATAGGATTGAGACTAGGTATTCGAATTTTAACAAGTTTTTATTGAAGAATGAAGTATTATGAAACTTGCCTTGAATGTAAACGTTTCGTTCCAGATAGGATTCAAAGCGTTGCGTCTCGCCACTTTCGTCTTTATCTTCTTGCAGTCAGCTGCTACTCCTAGTATTTCAACTTCTACGTATGCGTTGTAGAAGGAATAGACGTTTTCTGCCACGTACTGCCCGGATATCACAGCCAAAGTCAAGTGGGCAGCATGTATACCGTCAAATTCCTTGTCCATTGGGTTGAACCTGAAAATGATTACAAAAATGTGATTTTTTTTGCAAAAAATATGTTGATTGCACTATAGAAAGGATAGTATTGTAGAATGTACAGAAGAACGTCTGTTTTCTGTTAGACCGTGGCATGGCCTGTTCACACGTGCCGTACTTAGATCATTTATCAGTACCCCAAGCAGGAACATTTTGCGTTATCTTTACGTGTACGTAAGCGAGAAATATTGTATGAAAACCATGAAAGCGCCTGTAGCGGACGTAAAAGTAACTAAAATTTTCATACAATTTTTCTCATATTTCACGTTTACGTACACGTAACGATAACGCAAAATGTTCCTGCTTGGGGTACTGATCAGTACTTAGATGATCTAAGGTGCCGTAGCATAACAGGAGCCCAAATTGACGACACCTGTGGCTCAGTGGTTGAGCGTGTTGGTGCTCAGGTGGATTCAAATCCCGCCGAAGGAACAAAAAGATTTCCGTGTTCCTGGGGTCATGGATGTGTATTAAATGTGTATAATATATTAAAAACTAGCTTTTGCCCGCGGCTCCGCCCGCGAGAAATGGGGTTTTTTGGCCACTTACGACTGTACTCTAAGTTAAATCTGTATCTTCCTTATCTTACGTTCTCTCTTTAATTACTAATTGTTTGTCCGAAGCACCATCATACCATATTTCATTTCAATGGTTTAAACACTTAAGCCATGAAAGACATTAAAAAATATACACAATAGTACATTATCCCTCGGGAACAATATTATCTATCTTTTTGGGATAAAAAGTAAAAATACACAAAAAAGTATGAAATAAAACTTAATCTCTAAATAATTCCCCTTTCAAATTCGGCTAAAATTTTTACTATTTCTCTACTCAATCTTATTAATTTTGAAATCGATACCAGCCCAAACAATATTCTACAATATTTTATAGAACTTACGTTCATATTTGCTGGTACCGACTTCAAAATTAATAAGATTGAGTAGAGAAATAGTAAAAATTTTAGCCGAATTTGAAAGGGGAATTATTTAGATATTAAGTTTTATTTCATACTTTTTTGTGTATTTTTACTTTGGAAGTCGGTTTAATTTTTTTGTTTAAAAATAATAATTTCACCCTTTTTAGAGATATATTTTCTTAAGTTATTATTAATACGTCTTGAGAACGTCTAAACTAAACGATCGAATGTATAATTGAATACGCGCCAAGCTTCCATAAAATATTGCTATTAAGATGATGATGATGATTACTGTAAGTTATAAAGTGGCATATGCTTGCAGTTCATTAAACAATACCGAAATTTCCAAACGCATATCTTTAAAGACTGAGGAGTTCTGTACAGTGCTTTTGGATCCAGGGTATACCTTGGTACAACATCTTATTTTTTGGTAGCATATGCTTGTGTTACTTCAGTAAAAGTCAAAATCACTATGTGTGGATATAAATTTCGAGGAGTTCCCTCGATTCCTCATGGATCGCATCATCAGGTTCCCACTTTAGTGACTAAAGGACCAATTTCGAACTAAACCCTTTACAACAACAAAAGAATTTTGCAAATAGGTCCATAAACGACAGAGTAATGTTCAGAGATATCCGTGTTAGTGTAAAATACTATGAGAAATACCTTTTATATCATCATAATCTGATGATGTATGGTGTGATAGTGGTGATGATGATGATGATTACTCTAACTGACAGGGTGGCATATGCTTGCAGTTCTTTAAACAACGCTGAAATTCCCAAACATGTATCTATAAGGAGCCAGGAGTTCTGTTCTGTACTTTTGGATCCAGGGTATACCTTGGAGCAAAATCTTACTTTTTGGTAGCATATACTTGAACTACTTCAGAAAAAGTCAAAATCACCATATGTGTCCATATAAATTTCGAGGAGTTCCCTCGATTCCTCATGGATCCCATCATCAGGTCACCACTTTGATATCAAAAGGACCAATTTGGGATTACACCCTATACATGACAGAAAAAACTATGAAAATCGGTCCACAGGCGGCGGAGTAATCGTTGAACATACAAAAAAAAATAACCGCCTCCTTTTTTTGGAAGTCAGTTAAAAAGTACACTGCGCGTTTGTCCAAAGCATAAACCACTGCCATACCAAATTTCATTCAAATCAATTCAACCGTTTAGCAGTAAAAGACAATCAAAGTACACATAATAATAATACATTATCCCACGGGAACACCGCAAATTTTTGGGACAAAAAGTATCCTATGTCCTTTCCCAGGACTCAAAGTATCTCTGTACCAAATTTCATCAAAATCGGTTCAACTGTTAAAGCGTGAAGAGGTAACAGACAGACAGACAGACAGACACACTTTCGCATTTATAATATTAATATAGTATGGATCTTAAATATATTTGTGTATAATATAAAATTATTAAATATATTTCCGTTGTCTGGTACCCGTAACACAAGTTCGAGAACTTACCAGGGGATCCGATTGACGTGGCGTGAAGCGTCCATATATATTATAATATTATTCGTTTATTCGGTCCAAACGCTGTCGCATTCACAGACGCGTCTATCGCACGTGAGCAAGTGTACACCGAATACGAGAATTGGGCTTCTGTTATGCTACGGCACACGTGGACAGGACATGCTACGGCATCACGGAAAACAGACGTGAAATAAGCCATGCTTAGTTTGGGGCTATGTAGCCTAAAACATGACGTGTGCATTGTGTGGTGTGGTGGTAACTTGGTAAGTCCATAAGAATGTAAGTGTATTCACCTTCTATATGCTATATGGTTAGGGTCCCACATAACCCTGGGTTTCCTGACAAAGCCCGCGTTTCCGTTGCTCTCGAACATGGCGGCGTTTACTGCCATGGCCGCGTCTTCAGTCTGATAGTTCAGCGCTACCAGTTGCACGCCACACGACCAGAACGTTACTGGGTCAAAGTTGGACGAGTCTATTCTTAGGCTAGAATAAGAAAAAAATACTTCTACTTATTCCACAGCATTCAGATTTTCGTTAACAATAATATTAGGTGCTGGAAAACAAAAGTTTATCCATAAAACCAATGCAATTCGAAAGAGGATACTTGTAAATTTTCCAATGAAAATAAGGGAACGTACCCTGGATACTATGTAACCACATAGGTAGAGATTGTCTAAACTGAAATGACGCGCCCCACTACTTAATTACTTTATTTATAAGTGTAAGTGCGAATATTAATAACGGCACTGCATCTGTGTGGGAGTGTCATTATTCGGTGAAGTATGATTTGTATGTGCACATGACGGCCGACTAATCGGGTGATAAATCCGACAACGCTCGCTCTATGGAGCAGCGCCGTCACATTGTATAGAACAAGACGTCCTCTCCTGTCGCAAGTTCACGATCTACTAAACTAGTTGGACAACAAATCCGAGAACGATGCGTGCTCCTAACGTTTGATAACTGGAAACTGAACGACCAATAATAATTGCATGTTTATGTGTATTTTGAAATTTGCTTATGTAAGTAAATGTGGAGGTGGGGCGCGTCATTTCAGCTTAGACGATCTCTACCCATTCTAGTTAATACGTGACCAGTGTGTGGTCATGTAGTAACTAGAATGAGTACCTTAAATAAACAAAATTTACCCGGCGGGATAAGTTCTGACAAGCTGCGTCTCTGTGTGTGCTATTAGCGCGAGGGGGTGCTTCCTGCAGATCTTCTTAGCGATGGCCTCGTTGACGGAGGAGCATCTGTAGCAGGGGTGGTGGATTGCTGGGGCATTCAGGCACCTAGCTCTAGTCGAGTGCTGGCTAAGTGCTAGTTGCTGAAAATGAAACGTACTTATTGAAATAAGAAATGCAAATGAGAGCTTAACAAGATTTCTCGAAGATTTTTTGGATTGTGGATTTATGGATTTGTTTGCACTCTTAATTTATCCTGAAGTTTTACGCATAACACAGTAACTAATATTATCCAGCAAATAATCTTTATAGTAAACTCACAGTTCCCGTGCTATCGCTACTCTCCGAAGACTCGAAGCTACTGCATGCAGCACCACCAGAGTTCTCCTTCGTCACATTACTTGTCTGTTTGATAGAACTCCTAGGAGATATCGGGTTTAGGCCTCGAAATTTTATCGCCTGAAAACAAAAGTATATTACGTATAATATAATTGTTTTGTGGCTTTTAGAGCGTTTTCATAGCGATATCGTTTATCGAACCGTAATCGTTGACATACTTTGTGTTGTCCGATATCGCGCCGATAGTGACAAAGACAGGTATGTTTCATATTTAAAACATACATTAACCTTTTTATATAAAATTAGGGGGGAAAACGAGCAAACGGATCACCTGACGGAAAGCGATTACCGTCGCCCATGGACACCCGCAATATCAAAAATGGGCGTAGCCAGGGGGGGGGGGGTTTAGGGGGTTCAAACCCCCCCGAAATGGGCCGGCTGGTCCATGTGGATGACCCATATACGGAGGCGTATTTAGAAATTTTACGCCCCAGGCCAATTAATATTTTGCCGCCCCATTAACCCTATCTGAAAGATGATTTTTTAAAGTTATTTTAGAAAAAAAAAGACAGGGGGTCGCGACCCACAGGTTGAAAAACACTGTTCTAAAGTAACTGATTTTATAGCTTACCTTTTACTATTTATAGCTTAGCTGTTACTTCAGTATCGAGAAATTGTTATGTAAATAAGCTTTACAATGCATAAAATATTATTTTGATGTAGTTTTACCTGCACATATGTAACCATATCGCTGAGTTCGCGGGCAATTTGGTTGCTTCGTTTCCTGGTAGCCGCATGTTTGAGACTACCAGCCGCTTCCCCGTCTCCCTCACTTCTACGAAAACTCTGATAGAGCGAAAGAGACGTCCGACCGGGCTTTTCTTCCATCGAATTTAAAATCTTATGGAGTTCCCTTTCTGGAAAAATATTGTTATTTTTTAAATTTGGTCCTAACACTTGGCATGTTTTTGCAATTAGTGATGAAATCATACCATCAATTTCATCATCTTCGTCATAATCCTCATCGGAGAAGTACTCCGTAAGGGAAGATCCAGCAGACTGGTTTGACATGATGGAGCTAGTCCTGTTGCTGGCGTCCGGAAGAGACGCACTAGTGTTTCGGACTCCATTGGACCTGCAAACACCATCCATACTTAGTTTCACAATCGAATAATAAGTGTCGTTTACTCATTCGGAAGCTTATTATAAAGACCGAAGACGTTTAGGCAAAAAAAATATTGTCATACTCAAAGCAAAAATCATCTCATGTATGGGAGAATTTCCGCTCGACCCATACTCGCCCATACAAAGGAAGTTTTTTTCGAGAACAACAATTATTTTTCTGCCTAAACGTCTTAACATAAGTAGGAGATCATATGTCCGAAGTATCCGTAATTGATTTTACCAATACCAAACCTTTATATATCGAGTGACAGACAAAACAGGCAAATAAGCTAAGATCTGACACTAATAAATAATTTAGGAGGGGGATAAAAATAATAAATACTTAACGCTGGTCTTCGTGTTGACCTCTGGGTCAACACGAAGCTCTCTTACCTAATCTACTCTTACCAGGTATAATATAATATTTTGTCTCAGGATTTTTGTTCAATGAATTTACCTCATTCTATGGTAGGTAATTATGAGGTTAGGACGCCTATATGTTGTGAATCATCGATCATCTCTATCTGTTTACTGGTATAACGAGTTTCAAATGAGAATAGGAACGTCAATGACCTTTTTCTATCAAATATCACTTGAAAAGTGCGATTTTCAGAAAAACTTATGTGCATATAAATATTAATAGTCTTGCATCGAATTTAAATAAAAACGCCAAATAGTAATCAATTATCTAAACATAAATTTAACTATCATGACATTCTAAATGCGAAACAATATGGACTCTATCCTATTCTCATTTGAATCGAACTATATAGGTACCTAGTGATGTGGTGCTGCGCCATTCATCACGCTAACACAGGTCCTAAAACACCAGATCAGATTTTTCACAACAAAGTTCTGGAAGAGACCGTAATGCAGGTCTACGGAATACGGATTACCTAAAGGCTGTAGCTAAGACTCCACTATACCCCTGCGCGGAACTGGCTCCGGTCAATCCAATCGTAGGACTCGATTCAACTGGCAAGAGCTTCTTGTTCTTTATTAGCACCTGCAAAAAATAATTCGAATGTCAATATTTAACTCCATAGATTTCCGATTCGATTCATCTTATCTTAATTGTTCGCCTTAAAATAAAAAACTCTTGATCATTTATTGGTAACTTGCCAGTTATGAATGGTCAGCATGAAAACATAATATAATATAACATCGAAAAGATTAAATAAAGGTGCTTCCCAGCAAATTTTTATCGGTATTCTATCGACATATCTATTAAGTACCTATTATTTGATTATATTTCGTCAAACAATACTTTGTGTTACCTTGGCACCTGCCTTTCTATTATTTGATGTATATTTGTGAATGGAATTTGAGGTGGTGTCATGGGATACTCATCCCAACTTACCTGTCCGGTAGTTGTGGTATAGTATACGGGTATGCGACCCCGGCTTCCCTAGCTATTACTGTCCTATCCCTTGCCCTCCTGGGCGGTAATATCCTACATTTCCTATTTCCCACTCTAACTTACCGATCTTCCTTTCCACACCACCTATCCTTCCCTTTCCCTATTCTTACCCTCTCCACCAATCCGTGGAAACGCAATGGATAATCAGAAAAATAATTTAATTATCCAAAATGGCAGCGATGTGGTTCACCACCCATCACGTCTCGTTTCTCGCGGAGGTGAAAAGCGGACCATGGAGAGCCGCTTCGCTACGTTGAATGTAAGAGGAGGAATGAATGGTAAGAATGAAAATGAGCGAAGCGAAACGAGTATGTAAGGATCGTAGCAAGTGGCAAAAAGTGGTCTCTGCCTACCCCTTTACGTAAAAAAGGCGTGATTGTATGTAGGTATGTATGTATGGAATTTGAGTTACGAGATAAATTCTGCAAAAACCTAGTGCTCCTGTCAGAAAACTCGTACCTTGCCTTAGAGCAGTAACGGTATGGATAATGACAGAGACAAAATATTTTCAAGGTATGAAATAGCAGTGGCGAAGGCTGGTTCTCCGTCATACGGAATCCCTAGCCTGTGTATACCTAATAGATAGGGATTTGGATGAGGGTCTTCAAAGGTAAGTGGTAAGTGAAGCCGATAGGAATAGAGTTTTTAAGAGACCTCACGCCACTGTCAAATAGGCTAGCCGCTAGATATTCACCTTATACTTGAGCTGCTCCGGGCTGGGCAGACGCGGCTCGTCGGTGTAGTCCACTTCGAACAGAAACGTCGTCACCAGTTGGTCTCCGAACACTGCCTGGATGAATACGGAACTAGTAAAGCTATGGTCATGACCACAAAATCTATTCTTAACATAATATTGTGTACCAGTGGCGAAGGCTGGTTTTCCTTCATAGGGAAGCCCTAGCCCGTATAATAGGTAGGGATTCGAATGAGGGTCTTCAAAATAGTGTTGCCCAAATCAGTATTGGTCTTGGTCTTGCAGCAAGAGTCTCGCAAGAGTCTCGCAAGAGTCTCGCAAGTCTCGCAATTACCTATTAGCCTATTGCTATTTATTAAACGTTATTTTAGATCTCAGAACAACGTTATAGAGTAGGTATTACGTTACGTTGTTATATTAAGTTGTTCTAATATCTAAAATAACGTTTAATAAATAGCAATAGGCTAATAGGTAATTGCGAGACTTGCGAGACTCTTGCGAGACTCTTGCTGCAAGACCAAGACCAAGACTGATTTGGGCAACACTACTTCAAAAGGTAAGTGGTAAGTGAAGCAACTGTTGTGTACACAGGAAGTGGACATGTATCTAAGTATGTTACGCGATTCTAACAAATACCTTAAGGAGGGTAGTCCTCCAGCCTCCTACTTAAGTAGGTACTTAATATCTTTTTAAAAAATAGACTGACCTCAAAAGTGCTGGCCATGACTTGTTGCTGTGGAAGACTACAGTGGTTCTCTATACTTAGAATTAGTGGGTACGGTGACGTCACGAAGGCACTCCTACAAATGAAAAACATATGAGAAAAATGATTTTTAGTAATCGTTGAGAATCGTTAGGTTAGTTTAAATTTCGAAGCATATTTCGGATCTCGACAAGATTTTTATGTAGTACCTAGTAGGCAGTGACGTAACTACAGGGTGGCTGGGCTGGCAAAATGCCACGGGCCCCCGACGGGCCTCAGATGGTAAAGTTCCGCTGCTGCTATTTGGTATTAGGTAAATAAGACTGCCTAATAGTAAACGGCTACCACAGGTACCAATGGGTTACCAGATACCCAAGTGCTTTGCTGCCTGCTGGTCTTTTAGACTCGGTGGTAGAAAATAGGAAATAAAATATCTAAGTCTCAATATAGGTACAAGACCCCATTTGCATTAGCTACCTGGCAATAGTCTCGACAACTCGTCTGAACGGTATCTTCGTGGTGAAGGTGTGGCCGTGGTAGATGACTGGGTTGCCGTCGTCGCCGTCCCAGCAGTCCAGCTCCACGCAGCGGCAGCCCGTCAGCAGCACCTGGTGACCAGTCATACTCTGAATAAGATTTAATATTAATTATATACCTAATATTTGTTCTTAAGTAAAACATATTATTACATATTGCATAATAATGTTTATTGGGATTTGGGATACAGCAGGCTGACTGGCTGACTAATATTTCTGTATAGTATATGAGGCTAACTGCTTGTTCTTGTTATGGAAAACTTAAGGGCGGTAAAGTATTGATTCTAACTAGCCCGGGCTTCCCCGACAATAATTATGTCCTTTGTTAAAATACCTAAATTATTGTTTCTATGATAAAAACAATACTTTTGAAGTATTCGAGATGTTTCTTTTTTAACCTTTTTTCCTCAGTTTTTTTTTAATTTCGTACCTCGAAAGGAAAAAATGAAACCCTTAAGTATATTATCACTTTGTTGTCCGTCCGAAACTCCGAATGTCTGTCAAGACCCTATAATATAATATAATAAACCAATAAAAAATTATTATTATTTTATGATGTCAAAACCGAGATCTATACACAATCTATAACTATACCAAATTTCATCCATTTATATTCATAATTACCGACGCTAGACTAGCGCGGACAGATAGACAGACAGACAGACGGACGGACAGAGTGAAACTACAAGGGTTCCTCAAGTTTTACAGAACCCTAAAAATGGATTTGTTTAAAAAATATAATAATACCTAAAGAAATAATTTACAGTTATGAGTAAACCTTTAATTTGGTTATAAGAATAATATTTTTTTATTTAGATATATTTTTTTAATATATAAAACTAGGGGGGCAAGCGAGGGTATACGCTCCCTTCTTGAAGGTTTGCAGCTCGTAATGGTCCGGAAATACTGTTGGCGACAGGATCATCAAGGTGATGAGGATGATAAATATTTTGTCGCTTGGAACGGTGGCCAAAAGTTGCAGCAGGTATAAGTCCGAACAATTCCTCGGAACAATCCCCGTAATATAACCGATAGAGGATGCAGGACAATGCTACATCTCTACGTAGTTAATAGTTCTAAGGAGTCAAGCCTGTTTGAAATACTATGGAATTCGAAAATTCGAGCGGCCCTTGGTTGGATACGATATTAAATTATTTTGTAATATATTTTTTAAAACTGCTTGTTTTAATTTGTATTCATAACATAGATTCTAATGGTTAGCTTATGTCTTTTAAGTAATTAATCTGAGGGTTAGGTAAGATTTCATGGGTCTCATGAGTCATGCATACGATTTCGAGTATTTAGGTAGTATTGAACGCAGTAGGTACCACACGCATAAGTGATTATTGCTTACAATATTCAGTGAACTGAAAACTGATCAGTGAGCAGTGAACATTGAAAACGTGTAGACAGTTCGGATATATATTTTTACTTCTGACAGGATCTTTATGCCAATGATATAAGGCTCATTCTCATAGAAACTCAGAGATAAAATAACTCTGAACCTCTGAACCGACTAGAACCAATATGCGCTGTGCCAACACTGTGCGCATGCTCTTAACTATTGATTTAGGCCATTGGGCTCGATAAAAACTCTCAGTTGGTATTATTTTTAGTGTTTCTTACTGTACAGTAGTAACAAGTTGACGTTAGTAAATTATTTATTTAACGAACATTGATGTGATTTTGGAGTGATTTATATCTTTGCTACCTTTCATAATAGAAAAAAAAAATATTGTCAAAGTCAAAGTCATCATCATAATTCATATGTCAGAAGTGAAAAGTCAAAGGTGACGCGTGCATTGTAAACATAAAAATAAATACCGGCGTTTTTCATTAATTTAAGAGTTTTCTCGTTATATTTCATTTAAAATGACTGATAATTCCGGTGATATAGACACGAGAAACGTGGTGAAGAATCGAGAGCTGTTATATCGCATGATCATAAGGTATATTTCATGCATAAAGATCAAATTGTGTTCAATTGTTTTCGTAAATTATATTTATATTGCGGCTAAACCATGAAGAATTTTAGAATATTTTTACAATGCGCTTATTAAAAGTAATGTATTATATTAGTAAAATATTTACAATGTCTTATTAACCCTAGAAACATAACCTTCGTCGATCCGATGAATACGCGGTACTAAATATGCTATATCTTACTAACGCGTGCGCGTAAAAACTTGCCTGTTTTTGTCAACTAAGAGCCCACCGCGCTGCTGCAGGCGACACCGGTGTTCAGCACGTAAGTATTTTATTTTTTGATTTATTGAGCATCTGTTCATCGTTTCGATGAATGGTTATGGTTTGTGTTAGTTTTGGTGACGGGTTGAAATATTTGTTTGCAGATTTTTGACATGGAGTCACTGAGTGATGACACAATTGCGCGATTATTATTGGAAGAGGATGACACCAACTCGCTGCCGGCTTCTTCGGATGGCGAAAATGAAGACTTTATGGAGGTGGATGACGTGGAAAGCGATCACCAATATGAACCCTCTGACCAAGAGGACAGTCTGCAAATCCATCATGGTTCATCACCATCTCACTCACGGGACCATGTAACCGACTCTCAATCACCTCCTGATTTATTGGAAGAGACTTCAGGTACTTCTTCATGTATTTTGACCTTACCACAAAGTACCATTCATAGTGGTGAACATAAGGCTGAATTATGTGTGAATTGCGCTGTGAATAATTAGCTTTTGTATTTTTTTAAGTGTAGAGTTATGCCCTAAGTTTATTTTGGCCAAAGAAAAAAAAGATATGTTATGTTATTTTTTTTTTAATTTTAATTTTTAAGTACCTTGTCAACTATGATCTTCTTACAACTAGTGCCTTTAGATAATATAATAAAATTAAATAAAGATTTCTTTTTTTTTAATTATTATGTTTTAATTACAAATAAGACCCTTGTCCCTAAAAAGTTATATACTAAACAGTTTTAAAATATAACGTCTCAAGTAAAAATTTGACACTTTAAAAAATGTTCATCAATATGATGAATGGTTATGTTTAAAGGGAGTATTAAGAAGGTTATGTTTCTAGGGTTAACACAGCAACAAAGTCTGTTCAGACTGAATGAAATTATACCGCTTTTATCGATAAATTACTATGTTTTTACTGTTTATAATTCATATTTGGCTAGAAAATCTATTCCGACTTAAGTTATTACCGATAGCTTACGTGAAAACATTTTATTCAAAAAATTTTGAAATTGAAGGTTATAATAACTTCTTAAAATAATGCTTAATCTTTTTATGTGTTAACCTTTTCCTTCATAGTATAGCGGATTATAGGTTTTACACAAGTTGAAATATATTTTATTTTTATGTTAGCCAACTGTATTATGATGGATTTCAAACAATTGCTGCCAGTCTGTCTGCGGCTGTACATGCTGATCCTCCTTGCCCTCCCAGTGACAGGTAAGGTTTTTTTATTGACAGCTACCTATTTTATTTACTAATACTAGTCTACTACTACTACTATTATTTACTATTACTACTACTATTTACATTTAACAGCAATTTTAATTTATGGATTAGAAAGTGTGTTTTCTATCCGAATATAGTATTCAGATTTGTGTTCTTTACAAAGATTCCAAAACTTAAGATAGGATATGACGTACATTTGACAGAACAAAATCTTCATACAATAAAAAGTTACACTATCTTGGTTTTCACCATACTTCAAATGTCAAAATGGCCCCAAAAATCTCAAAAGTGGGGCCATTTAACTGGAAACACTTTTTGCCTGAACATGCCATATATAATGTAAGTCTATGGTTCTATATAAAACTTTACTAACCCCCATACTAATAAAAATATTTAGACAATGGTTAAGTTATTTCATGTGGCTGTCTTTGTCTGTCAAATGACTTTTCCAACATAGACAGCCACATTCAATAGCCTATCTGTTGTGTAAATATTTTTAGTAAATGTGTATTTTTTTTAAATACAGCATTTTTCAATTATCAATGTCAATGTATCCCATAGGCTCCTTAATGTCATGATGGTTGGTCTTCAACATGAGCCAGATAGAAAAGACCGCCTTGCAGCCTCTAGCGGAGCTGAACATCTGCTAGGAACTACTGGTTTTGGTAAGATTATTCAATTTTCTGTTTAAGAACAGTGATATATATTAACACTTGCTTGATTAAATCACTTAATTTGTCTTATTTTAAACTAGCTTTTGCCTGGGGATCCGCCTGCGTAAACAGTATCCTATTTTTTTTTTTTTTTTAATGTAATGAACCAGGAAACGAGCAGACGGATCACCTGATGGTGAGCGATTACCGCCGCCCATGGACACTCGCAGCACCAGAGGAGTTACACTTGTAACTCCTCTGGTGCTGCGACTTGCGTTCCTGATCCTTAAAATCCCCAATCCCCCCCATGGGCCTCCGGTAACCTCACTCACTCGGCGAAACACAACGCAAGCGTTATTTCACGCCGGTTTTCTGTGAGGTCGTGGTATTTACCCGGTCGAGCCGGCCCATTCATGCCGAAGCGTGGCTCTCCCACAGTTATGGGAACACTGTACTCTTCAGGCTAAAAGTAGTCTATGTGTTAGAGCATACTACCATACCAAATTTCATCAACGTCCGTTCAATATTTTTCGCATGAAATAGTAACAAATATCGATACATCATCATACATCCATCCATCCTCACAAACTTTCACATTTATAATAATAGTAGGATAGTGTAATAATTTTTGATGTTAAACATGTAATGTGGTCAGACCATGTATGTGTCACCCTAAAATTGCAAAAACCATTAGATTGTAATATAACTAGTGAAATTGTAAAATGTTGATTGACTTCGGACGCGAATATGCTGTCTATAATTTAACACATTATTTTTCGTTACATTATAAATATATAGGTATGAATCTTTCAACATATTTTTACAATTTTGTTAGTTGTTTTACAATCTAATGGTTTTATAATTTTACGGTGACATATGCAACATAACTATGAATATCTATGAACCAAAACAATCCTAGTAGTTTTTAAAAATATTCGAATTTTATTTTTACAAATTGGCAAAATCCTCTGCAATTCTAGATCTGGAGTTTGAGATGGACGCATCTTCTCTGGCGCCCGAGCCGGCGACGTACGAGACTGCTTATGTGACGTCACACAAGATGGCGTGCCGTGCGGGGGCCTTCAGTAACTGCGGACAACTGGTCGCTACTGGCAGTGTGGATGCTAGTATTAAGGTACTGAATAGTGTCTAATATGTAACTTAAAGCAGGTAACAATTCTCGTTTATAAACATTTCTTTATCTTCTGAATGTGGCAATGAGTTTTAACACCATTTTCATCATTAAGCATTAAGCAGAGTAATTATGTATTAATATCTGTGAATGCTTCCACGCCACGTCAATCTTGTCCTGTGGTAAGTTCCAGAAGAACTAGTGTTATGGGTAAATTTTATGTATTTAAATTTTTTTAAGGAATATTCTTGTACGAAGAATTCTTGCTTGGCAGCAATTTACTTAAACGATAAAGATATTTTTGTTGATTACAGATTCTGGATGTAGAGAGGATGTTGGCGAAGTCAGCGCCGGAGGAAGTGGATCCTGGGAGGGAGCAACAGGGTCACCCTGTCATTAGAACACTGTAACTTCATATTCTTCTCAAAATTAGGCATAGGATATATTGGGAGTAACATTACGATCACGCAAAACACTTTTTGAAACCATTTACTTAAAACGACAGTTTAAATCGCGTGATGGCGCCATCTGTCATCAGTAACGATGATCTTATTTTGTGTGTAAACATGTGCACATAATGCACATCTCACCTAAGACTAATAATAATAATCATTAAAAGCATTGATTCCCGGCTATTAGCAGCAGAACAAGACATATCGTTCCTTGTTCGTCTTACGACATGCTAATGGGGAAGAAAGAGATGTCTAATAATTAATTAGTCAATCCATCCACATCCCCTTTGCACATCCCACTTTTGTTGAAGCTTTCTATAAATGACATTTATATATCTATCAATATAAGATGGTAACTATTCCATTGCAATAAACTCGTAATTAGTAAGTCCGCGTCGCATTAACATTACAACCAAAACAACAATCAAAGTACAAAAACCTATTGAATTTTGACACCTTTAGTGTTCCTTCCACAGATATCTATTGACTAGACTACGCAAGTCTCATCATCTGTATATAAACCAAGCGTGCCATTATTTTTCTAACTACTGTGACGTCACAAGAGCGATTTTATGAAGCGAACTGCCCGTCTTTGAGTAAATGATTCAAAGGCCGTCGCCGCGCGGCGCCCTGTCGCGTGTTCTAGTTTTTGTTTAACCTTTGGCACCGAGAATATTCGAGAGAAAATGGCGCTGAAGGAAGTAAATTTTACTCCCCTTTTACACGCGAAGTACATACACTTGTGTGGTCTAGTTAATAGATGTCTGTGGTTCCTTCCATGTATATTCTTCCAAGCTAGTTTTTGATGGTGTCATTTCTATCACATGTTCTTGAAGAATTACCTTTGTGTACCCTTAGATACGACCACACAGACGAGATAACGGCCCTGGATTTCCACCCTCGAGAACAAATCCTGGTATCAGCATCCCGGGATTGCTGTATCAAGCTGTTTGACATCTCCAAAGCATCCGTGAAGAAAGCCTTCAAGTCTATAACTGTGAGTTGATATTTCTAATACATTTATTAACTTTACTAGCTAGTTCCGTATTTTACGTCTCGGAACACGTCTTATAGTTTCGTCATGTTCGTCCGTCCGTGCCGTTTGTACGGTACTTTTTTGCCTCCGTGGTCTAGTGGTTAGAACATTGGCTCTCGATTCGGAGGTCGTGGGTTCGATTCCCGCATTAGAACATCAAAAAATGTTGTTTCCAAGTTTGGTTAGGAAAATGCGGGCTGATCACCTGTTTGTCTGACAAGAAATATGATGCGTCGGATGGGCATGTAAAAAGTCGGACTTGCGCCTGATCTCTTGCCAGTCGTGTCATCCGCCCCACTGGGTTACGAGGGTAAAGGAAGAGAGAGTGCTCTCGTGTACTGCGAACACACTTGGGCGCTATGAAATTACTCCTGCGTAACTGGCCTGGTTTCAATGAAACCGGCCACCGTCAACGAAATCGGTGCGGGGAGCTTTTATTATTTATTTATTCTCAGGACGCTGAACAAGTTCTATGCGTGGCCTTCCATCCTCTGGGCGACCACATCATAGCGTCGACCACGCAGCCCGTCATCAGGCTGTACGACGTCAACACCAGCCAGTGCTTCGTCTGTCCCATACCCACACATCACCACAAGAAACAGGTCAACAGTATCAAGTGAGTTATTTTTTTAATGTAATGAACCAGGAAACGAGCAGACGGATCGCCTGATGGTAAGCGATTACCGCCGCCCATGGACACTCGCAGCAACAGAGGAGTTACACTTGTAACTTCTCTGGTGCTGCGACTTGCGTTTCTGGTCCTTAAAATCCCCAATCCCCCCCATGGGCCTCCGGTAACCTCACTCACTCGGCGAAACACAACGCAAGTGTTATTTCACGCCGGTTTTCTGTGAGGTCGTGGTATTTACCCGGTCGAGCCGGCCCATTCATGCCGAAGCGTGGCTCTCCCACAGTAACATCTACATGTGAATTCTGAACCGCAATTTTCGTATTTAAAGTAGACTTCATTTTACTTTGTTTGGATTGAAAGTGTAGCGACATTACCGTGAACGGATTTTATGACGTTTCGACCAATCAGAGCGCATTTCACGTTGGTTTAACGTCATAAAAACACCTTTTGAGAGTTTTAGCGTATTGGGACTTGATTGTAATTGTATTAATGCAGGTTTTATTAAGCAGAATTGTCCCTCAGTTTATCAAATTGAATTGTTTCATTAATCATTTTAGAAAGAAGAAGATGAATGTGTGTTTACCACTCAGCATTTCTCTAGTACCTAACAAGAAATTATCGGAATAAAAAATACAAACGTAAATTAAATAATAAAATGTTTCGTTACAAGCATTATTCACGCCGGTTTTCTGTAAGGCCTTGGTGTCAATCTCTCCAGGTTCTCCCCTAACGGCAAGTACTTCGCGAGCGGCAGCGCCGACGGTACCGTGAAATTATGGGATACGGTGTCAAACCGCTGCTTCAACACGTTCGTTGGCGCGCACGACGGCGCCGAGGTCTGCTCCGTCGCCTTCACCGGCAACAGCAAGGTCAGTGTGATATATCTGTCACCGTATAATTGTAAAAACCGTTAGATTGAAATATTACTAGAGATATTATAATATGTCGACAGATTGTCAAATAAAAATTTCTCCTTACAATTGTAAGGTACCTGCAGGTAACAAATATGGTGCAGGTAACACAATTATTGTACGCATGATTTTTCGTTATAATTATTATTATTATGAAAAAGTAAACAAATGTGGCGGCGCTGTTTAACTAATCGGCACGGTAAATATTACAATATAACGAAAAATAATGCGTACAATAGGGAATATGCACGTAATTTTTTTATTTTTTTATATAGATCTATCTTGTTTGGTAAATCGTATGGTAAAATCAGTTTTTTGATATCATTAAAAATAACTAAGATATAAACGTTTAAAGTAGTCTATTAGACAGAGAGATCGGACGTGTATCGTGACGTCACATAACACGACTTTCATAGAAAGTTCATACTAAATTTCGTTTTGCTAGAAAGAGATAGATTACAAACTTTGACCGCTCATATCTTGCTCATTTATCAACAGATATTGAAATTTTTTTCGCCATTTCCTTCATTTTTTAGTCTAGTATCATATTATTATATTTTAAGCTATTTTTATATTTTATGCATATTCCCTATTGTAGGAAGAAATTTTAATTTGACAATCTGTCGACATATTATAATATCTCTAGTAATATTACAATCTAACGGTTTTTACAATTTTACGGTGACAGACAGACACACTTTTGCATTTATAATATTAGTATAGAAGTAGAATACAGTGTTCACGTCCCTTGGCGTATTCTGATCAGATGAATAGCGTATATGTTTGATAAATTCTCACTATAATCATCGAGGCACTGCTAGATTATTCTAATTTTTGGTGTAAATGTTGTTGCAGTATCTCCTAACTTCTGGCATGGATTCGTCTATCAAGTTGTGGGAGCTGGCCAGTAGCCGTTGTCTGATACAGTATACCGGCGCAGGCACGACAGGTAAGCGCTGTCCTCTCCCTCCATACAATTCTCCTTATTGAATATAAAATTTGCCTCTTAACTCTATCCCCTCTGCCATTAAAAATCTCCTCTACTCGCCGAAAGAACTGGAATATGGTCTTACCACTAAATCAACCCCCCAGGCGTAAGTAATTCAAGTCAGTCAAGTCAGTCAGTAATTTGCCCCCTCTCCCTTGTCTTCGCCGGAAGAATTTGCCTCTTTTCACTCTCTATCTATATAAAAATATTTCCTCTTCGCTCTTCCACACTTGAGATCGCCTACTTTCCTACCTGCGGGTTACATTTGCCTTTTTCCCTTCCACTCTCCTCTCCGGCAGTTATACTGCTATAACTTTTTACTTTTCCCCCACAGGCAAGCAGGAGCACCACGCGCAGGCGGTGTTCAACCACACAGAGGACTACGTGATGTTCCCGGACGAAGCCACCACGTCGCTGTGCACGTGGAACTCGCGCACCGCCAGCCGCTGCCAGCTCATGTCGCTGGGGCACAACGGCGCCGTCAGGTGAGGGGTCTAGGGGGTCATGAGGGGACCACGTTGTGCACGTGGAACTCGCGCACCGCCAGCCGCTGCCAGCTCATGTCGTTGGGGCACAACGGCGCCTTCAGGTAAGTGGTCTAGGGGGTAACAAGAGGACTTAGTCACTGTGAACGTAGAATTCGTGCACCTACAGCCGCTGCCAGGTCATGCCGCTCGGGCACAAGTTATAACGGCGGCGTCAGGTGATCTGCATTGAACGACTAACGAGTTTTAGTTGTGCCGTGACGCTTGCGCACTGTCAACGCCTTTGTAGACGTACCAGCCCTAGCGTCCGGTTCGGTCACGCCCAATCGTAAGTAAAAATGTCAAGCACGCGGCCTAGTCCCGCTACTGTATGAAAATGTAAATTTTTATTTTCAAATAAAACTTAACAAGCTATTTTCGGAAAGTAAAAAGAAAAATCTGCCACCGGTTCAACACTAACCCGCCGAGAAGAACCGGCATAAGAAACTCGCACGGGCCAATCTTTTAGCAAAAAGATGAAAACTTGTTCTTTTAAAAGAAATATATATTTTACATTGTAAACTTAAATCTATGTTAAATATAACAAAAGTTATATTTAAAAAATATAACAAAAGTGCAGGGGTGCATCTTATTCCCAAGGTGTGTTTATTATTTATATTGTGAGAATACATCAATACAGTCACACTCACTCGCCATTTAACTTAAAACTCATAAAAATGTTACAGATGCATCGTGCACTCCAGCACGGCGCCCGCGTTCCTCACCTGCAGCGACGACTATCGAGCGAGGTTCTGGTACAGACGCAACACGCACTAGTCTATTCCTCCATGTAATTAGTAAGTAAGCAATAAATGTTTTTGTCTCAACGTCTTTGTTTTAGTACGTTCCTTTTTATTAGTGATAGGTTTTCTAGATATTCATTAGAAAAATAAAGCTGACTGAAAAAAATATATCTGTGCACAACTTTGTTAATTGAATTAAATCTATATTCCAGTTTTGAATATATAGTCCCCAGTACAAGGACCATAAATTCTTCTTTTTCCATAAACTCCGACAAAAATCATGCTGCGTATGGGGTGTCCACCACCCCGAAAATGTCGATATGACGTCATTATGTCAAATAACAATGATAGATAATAGTATTCTATTCGCTGGGTGCGAAGTACTAGGTGGGGGTATCAAAATCGATCGCAGCGCTCATGGTGGCAAAAAGTAGAAATAATGTTGGCTTTGTCATCTGTCAATGCCGAAGCAATCTTTAATTTTCTAAAATTCTAAAAGCGTTTTATAAGGTATCAAAGTTTTAATATTATATATCTATGTATCAAAGAACCAGATGTTTGTCTGATAATGCGGGCTTGAAGTATAGAACTCTGTCCTTGTTTTGTTCTTAATAATTCCGCTACATCTCGGACATGTCCAGCAGATACCAACAATTTTCCTTTACAAACGGTTTGTGGTTGAAATTTTATATTGAGTGATACTCACAAACCCGGTCTTTAAAATAATACTCATTTTGATCTGAAAACAATATTTAATATATATATCTAAATATATAAAAGAAAATCGTGTTAGTTACACTATTTAAAACTCAAGAACGGCTGAACCTATTCGGCTGAAAATTGGTGGGGAGGTAGTTAAGAACCAGGAGAAGGACATAGGATACTTTTTATCCTATTCCCGAGGGACTCAAAACTTGAGAACGGTTGGGCCGATTTAGCTAAAGGTTGAAACAGTGAGAAATATTGGAAAAGGTGTAGGTTGTCGGTGTAGGCTTAGGGCGTAGGTTGCATTGTAGATGTAGTCATTTATTCATTCCTGTTCATATTTAAGACAGAACAACGTGTGTCGGGACAGCTAGTATTTATTATATAAAAGAAAGTCGTGTTAGTTACACTATTTATAACTCAAGAACGGCTGAACCGATTTGGCTGAAAATTGGTAGGGAGGTAGCTTAGAACCAGGAAAAGGACATAGGATACTACTTATCGCGGGAAAATGTACGGTTCCCGTATGATTACACAACACTGTCCACCCAAATCACAGTAATTTTGAAGTTTACATTAATAACACAATAGTATTTTTAGGGTTCCGTAATACTTAAGGAACCCCTATAGTTTCGCTCTGTCCGTCTGTCTGTCTGTCTGTCTGTCTGTCCGCGCCTCTAGCTCCTGTAATTATGAATATAAATTGATGAAATTTGGTACAGTTATAGATTGTGTATAGATCACGGTTTCGGGATCATAAAAAAATAATAATTTCATATTTTAGGGGTGGCCTTCCATACATGTGAAGTGGGGATGAAAAATATTTTTTCACTCTACCCCATCGTGTGGGGTGTCGTAGAATAGGTCTTTTAAAATAAAGGCAAGGTTTCATACGTTACTTTTTTTTTAAAGTTGACTATTTTCGAGTAATCGGCCTCCAAAATAGTTTGTAAGTTGGTCCCCCCCCTAGCATTTTTAAACTATAGGAGATAGAAACTTGCAAATTTCCATGCTGATAGATCATGCTAAAAACTCTTTAGGAAAATTATTGTTTTAATATTTTATCACAATGCCGCCAAAAAATTTAAAAACGCCAGAACGGTCAAAGCCAACAAAGTTGCGAACGCTAGGTGGCGCTGAAGTCGTGCACGGAGCGAATAGTATAGTATCTAATTCAAAATAAATTATACAAAATTCAGAAATATGAAAAAAAATTTGATCCAGTTATTAGATGTTCAAACCTGAACGATATGTGGCTTAATTGAAGCAAACGGGCCAATCATCGGGTAGCCTAAAAGTTGTAGCTAGTCTAGTCTAGTCTAGCCCTAAAAAGTACGAGTACCTTTGGTATTTACTTGCCTTGGGAACATTCGTTCAAACGAAAACGAACGACGTTGCTGACCTGACTGAAGTAAACTTGACTGACTTGACTGAAGGTAGTTGACTTGACTGACCTGACTTATAAGGAAAGTTGACTTGACTAACCCGACTAATGAAAGTTGACTGACCTGACTATAAAGTTCAACTGACGACTCGCCCTTCAGCTGGTGTCCCGTCAGGTAGGTGTTGTGGCTGCTAGCGATGTAGTACTGGCTGAGCGGCCCCGACATCTCGCGAGCGAAGTCGGACGCGTGGTATTCGTCGTCCGGGTTTGTGGATTTCCTGGAGAATGGTATTTGGTAAGTATAGTTGTAGGAAGTGAATCGATTTGACGGCTGTTACATGCTGAATAAGAACGTAGTGTTTATGATTTGTACAGATTTTAAGTCTGTTGATTAGTCTTACATGGTTATAATTTGAAGTATAATAATATTATAATGATTTTTGTGATGGTAAAAAGTTTCTCTAAGTTGTGGTAGAAATAGATCACATAATAATTTATGGGCGTTAAAAAATATGGTTACCACATCGCGAACGTAATCTAGCTCCACTTGCTAAATATCACAGGTAAGTAAAACGTGGTTTTTAAACATACCCCAACAAGTTGTTGGCTCTTCTTTCGGGGACGAAGGCATAGTTGTCTTTATCCGACAGGAACCTGACGAAACCTTCGAAAGAAAGGCAGTTTTCCACCCTCAGTGATGGGTCAGGTTCGTGCCTCTGAAAGAAATTGTTGGGTCATTTTGCGATTCTTCCATTTATTGATACAAAACAAACCTTTTGCTACTCAGCAAAACGAGAAAGCATTTCTGCAAGAAATGGTTTATTATGATATATTAGGAAATAATTCTGTTGCATGTTTGTCATTTATGTATTTTGCTACAAATTTTCGAACTTCAAGATCAAGTTGGGGTTCGTTTTATATCCAACTTTCAATAGATTCTATTAACTATTGACGGCGTTACTTTGCGGAAAACCATAGCATACAATTTAATTAATGTTATTCTTTGCAATTTCCCAATAAAAATGTGATAAAATTCCTGGAAATTTCAAAGAATAACATTAATTAAATTCAACTTTCATTTACTGGCATTCCCTAGCTTACATGTATAATGTCCTTCAGCTGTTGTTCAGTTTTGGGCTCGTTCTGCCTGGTCTCGCAGAACTTGCCCAGCGTGGGCAACGACAGCACCCGCCCACTCATGTCCGAACAAGC
The DNA here is from genome assembly GCA_905404095.1 of Glaucopsyche alexis. Lineage (NCBI taxonomy): Eukaryota > Metazoa > Arthropoda > Insecta > Lepidoptera > Lycaenidae > Glaucopsyche > Glaucopsyche alexis. The sequence continues at coordinate 23,975,452 of FR990044.1, forward strand.
ACCTGTAGAAAAATTCTTTGATTATTATTATTGATATACGAAGAGAACAAGCACCTGTACAAAAATAATTTGAATTGAAAAAAAAGGAGTGATCCAAAAATCACAGTAATAACTAATAGCAGAATACATTGTATTTTTATTTTTGTGTGCATTGGAAATATACCGATTTTCATTACATTTGGATCAACCCTAGGAATATAATAGACTAGTGCTTTTATTACCTTTGAAAATGGTCAAAATTGAAAAATATTGGAAAATGAATGCGGGCCTGGGCCTTACTACCTGTTCTTTTCTTTGCATTTCTGAGAACATGTACTATAGTAATGTATATTTTTTTACATTATCAGAAAGGAGAGATTTCAACGAACAAAAAGCCCACCGACTTTTTTACAATAGCTGATATTTTGACGTGAGAATAGAACTTTGATATTTTCGTAGAACTTGTTTATTTTATAATCTCTTGAAACGTTTAAATTACCTGGTAAAGCTGCTGCTGCTAAAATATCAAAGGCCTTTTTCCTTCCAGCCTTATCGCTAGGCGGTTCCAAATCTAGAGAACCATTTCTGGTCAGGAGACCTGAAAGATAAAGTCGCATTATTTTTTTTACCAATTGTACTGACGAATTTTCTACATAATTTGTGCATTGCGTTTACCTGAACGGAAGGCAGATTTGCTTCGAAATAATTCTGGCGAGCTCCGACTCTTCTCGGCACCCAATAGGGGTGACCTCATTCTTGGTACGGCTAACTGCTCAAAAACGTCCCGGAGCTCCGAGCGCATTACCAAACTGAAACTTCGAAATAAAGCAACGAAATCCATGAAGTCTAGTTGTGTCTCATAACCAATAGATCCCGTTCTCAAGTGTTTCAGATTCTCCCAAAATCGTTCGCTCGTTTCCAGTCTTCGCAGGCTGAAAAAGATTAAGGATAAGTGGATATTTTGGTTGGCTGCTTTTTTCTTCCGAAGGAATGTTCTTGAACTGTAAATAATTGCAATCGATTGAGATTGCTACAAGAAGCAAATTTTGGTATAGCATATTATGATGGTTTAAAGTCAGTCACATGTTATCTCTCTCGTTCTTCGTATTTAGGAAAGAGACGGCATGATATTTTAACCCAGGATTAACTTAAATCCAGATCGGCGCAAGTAGGTCTAAATCTTTCTAGAATGGTATGCAATTAGCAGCCAAGAAACTTCTATTAGGCGTGGCAATGACAGTGGACATTGTAATGATGACGGCAGTGGTAAGAAGCTCACCTACTCCTATTGGGCGAGCCGCTGTAGACACTGGAGGTGGTGAGGCTGCTGTGCCGCGGCGCGCTGTGCACTTGGTGCGTTGACGCCGCGGAGTATGAACTAGAAAAAGAGAACATTGTTAATATATTGTAGAACTAATAAACTTTTAATGATCATTTTGAATAGGTACAAAGTAGGCAAAAATGAGTTTTTTTACACTAGGCTTATATCTTGATCTATTTCCATTAAACTAAGATAACAGGCATTTAAGCGCTCTCCACGCTCTTAAAATTCTATTTAGGGTACAAAATTGTCTCCGCCCGTCCTCTCCGTCTTCCGCCGTGAATCACGATTCACGAGCGACAGTTATGAAGAAAATGTGTGAGGTTAAGACGGTATCTTATGTAATAAAGGTGTTCTGTAAATTATGCACCGTAATTTTCTACGTAAATGCTTACCTGTGTCGTGGTGATCCATGTAATGTTTCGTCTTCGCTCCTCGTCCCTGACGTGTGTGATCCATAACTTTTTGGAGAACTTTTCAATTCAGACGTGGATTTGTTCTTTTTGAACTTGATCCCAGAACTTCTTGTGGATTCGTGCGAGTCTGTGTATTTGATTGGGGTTGAATGCGTGGAGCTGCCGTAAGCTGAGTCTCTGCCCCCAAATACCTGAAGTAAACATAATTATATCATAGAAGCATATTAGCAGAATATACTTACATGTGTAAGTATATTGTGCAAAGCATTACTCTTTCAGCAAGTAAGTAAGATATACTTAATATAATAAAGAGGAAAAGTTTGTTTGTTTGCATTGAATAGGTTCGAAACTACTGGACCGATTTTGATGAAATTTGGCACAGATTTAGAGTAGACAACTGGGAAGGACATAGGCTACTTTTTATCGCGGAAAAATGTACGGTTTCTGCGAAATTAACTTTTAAGCGCACCAAGTCGCGGGCGACATCTAGTAATGAAATGAGTTGGCAATGCACAAGTTATGGACCTTTATTAGGTTACTTACTCTAATAGCATCGGAGACTAGAGGTTCACAGCAGCAACCGTCTTCATAGTATAGACCCGTGTATTTGTTTTTTAGCCAAGCTAAACTTCTATCTGCTAATTTTGTCTGACTAAGTAAGGCTTTGATCACAGAATGTAGACCCACTGCCCACACTCTAGAAGAAAGAATTGAATAAGTTGTTGCTATCGAATGAATAATATCAACGGATTAGTTATATTAGTATAAACAACCTACTATTCATTTCAATAGGGTTTTACTTTGACAATACCCGCACCCACATTGGGCGCCAAAAACAAGACTGGCGCCCAACGTGGGGCTAAAATGCTGACGACAGAATTTATTTATTTGGTAGCTTTGTGTTTACTTCTCATACTTTTTTTATTAAGTTTTTCACTACAAAGTCATCAAATCAGAATCTCCTATAATGTGTGGTATACGAATAAAATTTACCTGTAAGAAAACGAAGGGAATACAAAATGCACCGTCCGGTTATCGCACAAAGTTTTGCCGTATACGAGTGATATGATATACGCGCGCTGGCTGTGCGTCTCTAGACCGTGTCGTTTTGCGCACGCGCACAGTTCCGCGATCTCACGCGGCTCCAGCAGCTTTCCGCCCAATCTCATGTCTTTGACGCATTGTAGGTCGATGAAGCTGAAAGCAAATTTTATTTCATGATTCAATAAAAGCAGTATAGTGTTACATGATTAGGTTCAATGTTCGGGAAAATTCGAGAACGTTCATCTATGGAAGCTTCGTGACATAATATATAAAACGGACATCAAAGTGACAGTAGGTACCTTAACATATTCGCGTTAAGAATGCAGTGAGTCATCAGTGTAAATGACAAAATTGATCAATGAAGCTTAAGCCCTTTTCGCATGAACAACGTTTGTAGTAAGCAATTTTGCCATAATACAGTAGATTTTGAACATAGTATAATGCCTAGTGTAGTCATCATAACCTATAAATGTATTATGAAGCTAAACATTACCGGCTAAGCTAATTATTAATAATAATAATAATAACGTTTATTTCATCTCCACAAATTACAGTTGATCTTAATTTTAATCATAAACAGTTTACACAAAAAATTGTAACTTGTGGGAGATCTGGAGTCTAAACTAAGCCAGGCCTGTAATATAGATCTCCAGGCCCCCCATACATATTGCTAGTATAGTTAACATTAACAGTATGCAAGTGTGTTTCTGAACTGAAGCGATGAAGAAACGATTGTGTGTGAAAATTGGGATTTGTGTGTGTATGTGTGTGTGTGTGTGTGTGTGTGTGTGTGTGTGTGTGTGTGTGTGTGTGTGCGCGTGTGTCTGCGCGTGTGTGTGTGTGAATTAGAACATTTTAACATATTAAACTACTTTCTTGTTTCTAGTAATTTTTCTGTGTCTTCGTAATTAAGTTTAAGTAACCATTTAAGAATTTTATTTTTACATTTACTTCTGGTACAATTTGATAAGGACAATTTTTTATTTAATTTATTATACAGAACGCCTCCTACATATGGAACAAACCTCTGTGCAAATGAGGTGTTTACAGCTTTAGGCTCACAAACCGCATAACTTCGTCTCGATTGGGCTACGTGTGTTCTTCTGTCTTCTGAAGGGAAAATATTATTATGTGTATGTAGTATAGTATGCATTAAATAAAGTTGCCGAACGGTAGGAACTTGAGCATCCTCGTAAAGTTTAGTTGTAGGGTAAAAACAGGGCTTAGCAAGGCTAACTTTTAGTATCATTCTCTGGGCTCTTTCAAGCGTTAGCAATTTAGTTTTAGAGGCTCCGCCCCAGGTGGTGATACAGTAAACTATTATGGATTGTACCAATGCTTCATAGACTGACTTAACAATCTGCTTATCTGCTACATCCCGTAGTGTTTTAAATATGTAAGTTAGTTTTCGAATTCTGTTACTTAAAGCATTTATATGATTTTCAAAAGTTAAATTAGAATCTATTTCCACGCCAAGGTATTTTATATTATTAACACGAGAGATTATAGAACAGTTACATGATGAATAAGAGGGAAAATTGCATTTGTGAGCATAAATTTTGTTTATATCATTAACTATTTCCCTACGGTTTTGGATTGAGAACACAATGTATTTAGTTTTATCTTCATTTAAGGTAAGGGAGTGGAACATTAACCAGTGGCAGATTTTGTTAAATCCCTCTTGAGCAAAATTAAAAACTTCTTTAATTGAGTCTCCATAAAAGGTAAGAGCTGTGTCGTCTGCATACGCAGAGATACGGCAGTTTTTAATATTAAGTGCACAGAGTTCGTTTACGTAGCAGAGAAAGAGTGTTGGGCCTAGTATGCTACCCTGTGGCACTCCAAATGCAATCGGCAATTCATCACTAACTTTGTCACCAATTTTCACGCATTGAGTTCTATTACGGAGATAATCAGATAACAATGCCAGTGAGGTTCCTCTGATACCGTGAGCTTCTAGTTTATCCACAAGACAGGGGACAGAAACAGTGTCAAAGGCTTTAGCGAGGTCGAGAAATATGGTTACACATTTCTTTTTACTGTCCAAGTTATGAACTATAAAGTTAACAAGATCTAGTACTGCATTATTTGTTGAACGGCCTGGTCTAAAACCATATTGTGAGTTTGAAAGAAGATTGTTTTCTTCTAAGTATTTAACAAGTCTCGTATTAATGAGGCGTTCAAATAATTTTGAAATAGTAGTTAAAATTGCAATCGGTCTATAGTTGTTGACACTGCTCCTATCACCCGCCTTGTAAATCGGATGCACTACAGCTCTTTTAAGTTCGTCAGGGAAGATACCAGCAGCAAAGCAGCGATTAATTAAATCAGTGAGAACTGGCGTTACCGACGGAGATATTTTTTTGAGGATGTCGGCACTTATTTGATCTATACCCGGTGCGCAGTCGCTTTTTAGCGATTGTATTGTTCTCATAACTTCATCATTGTCGGTAGGTAAGAGGACAAAAGATTTTGTTGGTGGGGTAATAGCTTTTTTAATTGCTGGAACAGCAAAGTGCCGAAATTTATCTGCTAATTGTTTTCCAATATTAGAAAAGTATTTGTTTATTTGATTAATTGCATCTACAGGGTCTTTGTTTATTGTTAAAAGTTGTGATGGCAAATCAGTATTTTTAGTGTTGTTAGTTAAGGATTTTATTTTATGCCAAAGCTTCTTAGAATTGTTTTTTGCCATTTTAATTTGATCAGCTTCGTATTGTTTTTTAAGTTTCTTTATAATATTATTACAATAATTTCGATATCTTATGTAAGTTAGTTTTAATATTTCATTATTTGGATTTGATTTTAGTTTTTTGTGTAAATTATCTCTATTGTGTATGCAACGTAGCATACCAGCTGTTATCCACGGTTTTATAATAAGTTTTTTCCTAGGGATTAATCGTTTGATCGTATTCTTAGTTATTAACTGCTGTATTTTAGTAATGAACTTACTCATGGCTAGATTCAAATTAGGTTCACAATATACCTCTGCAAAGCTGTATTCATCACAATCAGATTTTAATTTTTCTACATCAGTTTTAGAGATTATTTTTAGCTTAGTAGTTTTATTAGCAAAAACTTCGGTTTTTAGGCTAAATAAAACAGATTCGTGATCAGTAATAGTCGTTCCTAAAGTGAAAGTATAGGCACTTAGTTTCGTCTTTAGCAAAACATGATCTAAGCACGATTTTCCTCTAGTTGGAGTATTTATTGCAGGTAGTATGCCATGGAAGCTAATAGTGTCAAGGTAGGCTGAGTTTATCTGACTCGTCTTTAAGAGGTCAATATTTATATCGCCAACCACTATAACATTTTTGTATGACGATAAATCTTCTAGCAAATTATGTAAAGAATTGATGAATCCTTCATGCGCCCTAAAACTAGGAGGTCTGTAGATTGCGATTAATATCGTATCATCATGTATTTTAACTGCTAAACAGTTTGCTTCTAATAAGACGGGTTCTTCCACGATACAATCTAGATTACGGTTAGTATAGATTACGAGACCATCATTTTGATTATAGTTATCATTAGTTCTATATGAGTTATATCCTTCAAGTATTGGTAGGTTAGAAATACGTGACAGCCAGCATTCAGAGAGCACTATGATGTCACAGGAAAATCCAATTCTTTTGAGTAATACATGCAGCTCTTGCACGTTGCGGTTTAGGCTGCGTATGTTCTGTTGTAATATATTAAGGTATCTCTTAGGATGACGAATAAAAGTGATACATTCCTCTGGGTGACAGGATATGGGAACAGAGTTGTGGAACTCGTCAATGTTTTGCATTAACTTATTTGTAGAATCGAATATTATGCATGATTCCTGCATGTACTACTTGGTGTATCCGAAGTATGTATCGCGAGGATGCACTTGTTATTGTATATGTAAATAGTCTATTGTTGCTTACTATATTAAGAAATTTTTTGACTAAAAAGATTGCATATTGTTCATAGTGTATAAATGTTACGTATTTTGAGGTAGGCTGTAAGTGTAAGTGTAAAACGTGTAATATGTTATGTATATCATGTAAAAGTATAAAAAATATATTTTTAAACGATAAACAAACTTTTGATAAATAACAATAATTCCTATTTAAAAAAGTGATTACTTTAGAACACCAACGTGAAAATATTATAGGAGTACAAATAAAACTTAGCTTTAATATTACAAGTATTAAGCACGAATCAAGCAGTATTATTTTTGTAGATAGTCAGATATTATTATTTTTAAGTTTAGACAAGTCTTGCTCTGTCTCTATACGGTGAAAAGGAGAGCCCTCTGACTTACGTAGGTAAACTTGTCCTCTCGAAGTCCAACAATAAGAAAAATGGTGTTCCCGCGCGAATTGTCTTGCTAAGTAAAATAACTTTTGAGCTTTGGGTGTTAGTAATTCAGATATATATATTGGTTGTTCAGGTCCAAGTATTTGAAGATGACTTGTGTTTAATTTAGTTTCCTTATTCTTATTTTTATTAAAGTTTTTAGCCGCGTTTAACAGTCGTTCTTTTTTTTATGGCACTATTTAATTCCACAACAATTGGTTTAGCCAACTTATTCTTCATATTAATTCTGTATATATCTTTTATATCTTGATCATTTATTTCAATGTTTAATGTTGTACTTAGGCATTTTAGAATTTTCGTAAGCTCTTCCTTATTGTCTGTTTTGACTGTTTCATTTGTTATAACCGGTACGTTTTGTATTTCAAAACTTGTTGATCTCTGTTTTCGCTCCAATAATTCTACTTTTTCCTCTAAGAACGATATATGTTTTTTGTCACACTGTTTTTCAGCTTCTAGGCGTTGTAGTTTGTCTAAGATTGTATCATATTTCTCTGATAGAAACTGAACACTGGATTTTAGTTCATTAAATTTTACGTTCATTAAATTAATACGCACAGAAAGGAGAATAATTAATACCTTACCCTTCCTCCCCGACCACGCCAGCTTCGTTCTCGTGCACGAGATTGCCGGAGTACTTCAGGGGTATCACTTCTTCGGGGTTATACGATAGGTTCACTTCGGGCTGTTGAACGCCTTCCGATGGGGTGTCGCCTGTAACGATACAAAAAATATCTTCTGAGACTGGTAACCATATAATAACTTCCCACCGGTCTCGGTGGCGGTGGCCGGTTTAATTGAAACCAGGCCGGTTACGCAGGAGTAATTTTATAGTGCCCAAGTGTGTGCGCAGTACACAAGAGCACTCTCTGTTCCTTTACTCTCGTAAATTACTCTCGTAGTCTTCAAAACATTGAGTATCACAACTATATAAAACTAAGTGAAGATAATATTAATAAATGCCCAAAACTGTTTTGGCGGTTCGTCCAATCGAAATTACCATCTAGCCATATACCCCAAACAGTTAAGTTTAAACACCGTGTTTCGAATACTGGTGAAGACACTTGTAATCTCTTTAATGAGTATTTTAACTCAGTTTACGTTAATAGTGCACCTCGCCCTCTCACATATAATGCTAATTCCATTTCATTGAATTCACTAGTTAATGTCAGTTCATTACACATCACCAAAGAAGCTATTTATAAAGAACTAAAAAATATTGATATCTATAAAGGTCCTGGATATGATGGGTTACATCCGATATTCATCCGTAAATGTGCTAATGAATTAGTTTTGCCATTGTATATTATATATAATAAATCTTTAACAGAGGGTACATTTCCCTCAAAATGGAAACAGGCCCTCATAACGCCTATTCCTAAAAATGAAAATCGAAATGACGTGTCTCAATATCGACCAATATCAAAAACTAATATATTTGGTAAAATATTTGAAAAAATTGTCACTCGTGAGCTCATGGACATATTGAAAAGTCACATTTATGTTAATCAACATGGTTTTTGTAAGGGTCGTTCCGTTGAATCAAATATGCTTACTTTTACCAACTTTTTGGTGAATGCTATGGATAAAAAGTTACAAGTGGATGTCGTGTATACCGATTTCTCTAAAGCTTTTGATAAAATAAATCATGACTTACTCATAGAAAAGCTTTGGACTATCGGTATACACGGCGATCTACTTCGATGGATAACCTCCTATGTTAAAAATCGTTCCCAGGCTGTATCGATAAAAGGTTATGTATCTAGATTTACAGAGATTCCTTCAGGAATCCCCCAAGGCTCCCATGCGGGCCCATTGCTATTTAATTTATACATAAATGATATTTACAAGGTCATATATTTTTCAAATTTATTATTATACGCTGATGATGCGAAACTTTTTAAAATAATCGCAAATTTAGAGGATTACATGCAACTACAATTTGATTTAGAACAATTAACTGACTATTGCTCATCAAATCAGCTATACTTAAACCTAGATAAGTGTTCTGTTATGTCTTATACCCGTAAACTTAACCCCTTCATTTTTGATTACAAAATTAACGATAAATCTCTCTGTAGGGTTACAACTATACGTGATTTAGGTATAATTATGGATTCCAAATTATCATTTAATCTGCACATCGATCATATTGTTAAAATAGCTTTCCGTCAACTTGGATTTATACTAAGAATTTCGAAACCGTTTAAACGACCACACACATTAAAAATATTATACTTTAGCTTTGTTCGATCGTTATTAGATTTTGCTTGCATAATTTGGAGCCCATACTACGCTTGTCATATTGCCCGTATTGAGAGAATACAAAAGAAATTTATTAAATCTTTAGAGTATGTTGGAAATCACGAATATATTTCTTATGAAAATATTTCTCTCCGTCGACATTCACTAACAACTCTTGTAAATCGCAGGAAAATGTTTGACCAAGTTTATCTTTTTAAAATCTTAAACAATCACATTGACGCTCCTCACATTTTAGAAAACATAGATTTAAGAGTACCTAGACCTGGTTCTCGATCAAAAAATATATTTTCTGTACCACTATGTAAATCAGTTTTCACTAGTAATAGCTTCCTAGCACGTAGTGTTCAAACTTACAATAAAGAATTTGAAGATTTAGATTTATTTAACAACACTTTGGCTGTTTATAAAACAAAGTTACGCAATCTGTTAAAAAATAAATGACCATATTCATTTGTTACCTAGTTCAAATCTAGTATTATGCCGTATTTTTTATAGTTTTCAAAATTCTATGGAACTATTAGTCTCTAAGTATTTCGATATTAATAGTTTAAGAAAGATGTAAACGACTGTTTGTTTCCTGAATAAAATAAATAAATAAATAAATAAGTAATCCAGTGGGACGGATAACCGACAAGACTGACGAGAGATGAGACGCAGGTCCGACTTTTTTACATGCCCATCCGACGCATGGATCATCTATCTTGTCAGACAATCAGGTAATCGGCCTGCATGGTCCTAACCAAACTTGGAAACAACATTTTTTTGTTGTTCCAATGCGGGCCCACGATCGAGCCCACGACCTCCGATTCGAGAGCCAATGCTCTAACCACTAGACCACGGAGGCTGTTAAGGCTGGTAACCATATGTAGGACGTTGGGTAGGACGTATTATATCTAAAGAAGCAGCAGGATAACTAGTTAAAAAGGTTTTATAAGCAGCCACGTTCCACGTATTTTGTATGATGATTGATGTGCGATGTCCAAGCAATTTACGACGTTTACGACGTTTATAACATTCGCATTTCTATTACTCGAATTATATATCAGAAATGGGATGTGAAATAAAGGATTGTAGTGTAAGCAAAGTGTAAGAATTTACATAGTGTATCCGTACGTACTACGTTCCGCTTTGCGAAGATTCCGCCGAGGCGTGATGCATAAAATATTTTATAGCCAGCACGAGACTATGTTACATTATTTATTTATTGTGAATTCACAAATTACCCAATAAATAAATATTGTGTGTCATCATCGACAGTACTAACGAACTTTGTTCGCAGGTCCACCTCCTGAGGATGCTCCGGGTGTACGCATAAGCAGTGTGGGAGGAGAGAGGTGCGTTACGCATGCTTATGCGTGTACTCACACATTTGCTTGCAGGTTGTGGTTATTATTTGGCGGAAAATTGCTTTAAATTATAATATTAATTAATTGTAAGTACGTACCGTGCTGTAGGTGCGGCCTGTGCGCCGTTCGTGACCACGTGAGCAGCGCACAGGCCCGCTCCAGCCGCAGGTGAGCGAGTGCCCCGCCCCACTCCGCCTCCCCCACCACGCAGGCCGTGCCGTGGTGCATTATCTGAAAGGGATGTATATGTTTATAGTCAAAATTGTTGTCAACCATCAGTCAAGAGCTATAATATGGACCATAGCCCATAATTAGTCCTTTACTAGTGTTTGACTTATGAGTCATAAAACATATCTAAACTTATGTATTGACCGTGTGAATGCGTAGACCAAGATGATATATATTTCCATAAGGTTAAAATATTTCGACTCACTTGTAATATATGCCTGTCCATCCGTTCGCTGTTCTGTGGGGCTAGAGGGAACATGGTGACCCCATGGTCATGAGGCAGAGGCTGGACAGGACAGTATCCGCCCCCTTCTAACTCGTATAGAGCTTCGTTCTCGAAGTCCGACCCTGTACTCCGTTCCTTAGGCTGAGCGAATACTGGCTCATCACACTTTGCTATGGCTGTTCTGAAAAAAGATGAGGCATATGAGGTTTGGGTATTTTATTATATCTTTACTGTACAAAAGCCTATCTTTACTGCACAAAAGCCTAAGTAACACATGAATAAGTTGATATCTTCCCTTGTTTCAGTTTTTCCATTTTAATTGCTTTAACCCCGCAATATTTAACGTTCAACCCCATAATTCCAAAAAATCGTAATTTACCATGAATAATTATCACCACCTTAAATAGTCCCCGAAGATGGGTATACTGGTTCTGGCGAGCGCGTATCTGTGTTGGTGGAAGCTGGCTATGTGGTCCATGACCGCCTGGGTCCGGTAAACCTTCTCCAAGTTCACCAGACCCTCGGGTCCTACCCTTCGGAACTGCTGGCCGTCTTCGTTAAAGGATGCTATGTACTGAAAAATATGTTTACTTGAGTCTTTGATGATTGCTGTCAACCTCGACATAAAAACAACTTTATTCTTTACTATTAAAGGATAATTTTTAGAAGAGATAATTATTTTAGACAAGAAAATGAGCCGTTTGTTCCCAAAATCTAAATTTCTTTAAAACGTGAGGATTGGTAGATGTAGAGAATTAGCATATGAACAGACACTTAGGAAATGGTAGGTACCTAATATGACTGATTACTTAAAGTTGGACAAATTTTATCCAGTGGGTAAGTATATTAATTATTGTCTTACCACTTGTCTGTTAGGTTCGCTAAGTCTTGGGTCCCGTTTGCAGCTGTCCCGTAGGGGGCTTGTGGTCGTGCTTTGGTCTATTCGTTTGGTGCTTTCTCTTCTTGTGTCTCTTTTGAGGGACCCTCTGAAATTATATTATATGGTTATTAACCATCAGGCGTTATTTTGCGGAAATCCATAGCATACAATTTAATTAATATTATATCCAATAATATCCCGCGAAAAAATACCCACAACATGCAAGCAAATGTGTAAGGAAGTGTAAGCATGCGTAAAGAACCTTACTCCACTGCTTTATGCGTGCACTTAAAAAAAAGATCATGCAAACACCACCACCATACAAACAACAATGTCAGTACGAATTTGCTTAAGCGTGCACTCTTGGTGCACTCGCTCATTTGATTGCAGGTTGTGGGCATTTTTTCGCGGGACGTTGCTAGATATACTTAATAATAATAATAAAGCCTCTTTATTTTCCTTAACTTTACAATGTTGTGAAAAAATTTATACATAAAAATTAAAAGAAGGTACAAAAAGAAAGTCAAGGCCCCTGTCGGGTATAGGCCTCCTCCAACATCTTCCAGGTATTTCTTGTTGCAGCTTTCTTTGTCCAATTGTTCCTATCAATTTTTTTTATTTCATCTACCCAGCGCTCCTTGGGACGGCCTCTGGCTCTCCTGCCACTCGGACTTGCCCAATTTGTAGCCAGATGTGTCCACCTCTCATCTGTCATTCGTGCTATGTGGCCAGCCCACTTCCATTTAAGCATTTTCATATGTTGTAGGGTATCTATTACATTGGCTTTCTTTCTTATGTTTTCTGATTTTATCTTTTAGCCTAATGTTCAAAATGCTCCTTTCCATAGCACGCTTAGTCTTTTGTATTTTGTCTATTGCTTTTTTATTGTAAATCCAGGTTTGTGATCCATATGATAAGCAACGTAACAAACATCCATCTATGACTATCTTCTTGAGTTTCAAAAGTCTACATTACCTTTGAAACTCAAGAAGATTTTAATATTTATTTTAGGCTCCAAAACTTGCTCCATGTCATATTTACTTTTCTGTCGATTTCATCTTGGTTTCTAGTAGTTTTAAATGAAATGGATTTGCCTAAGTATAAGTATTTGTCTACATACTCTAAGTTCTGGGTATTATTAACATATATAGGTGTTGGTCGGTCGTTAGTCATTACCTTGGTTTTTGTCGTATTTAGATGTAGTCCTATTTATTGGATAATTGTGCATAATTCTGATATCATTTGTTCCAGCTGTTTTGAAGATCGTGAGAATAGAAGACGTTGCTAGATATACGTAATATTAATTAAATTGTACAATTTTATTTAATACTAAGTATAAGTATTTGTCTACATACTCTAAGTTCTGTGTATTATTAACATAATATAATATAGGTGTTGGTCGGTCGTTAGTCATTACCTTGGTTTTTGTCGTATTTAGATGTAGTCCTATTTATTGGATAATTGTGCATAATTCTGATATCATTTGTTCCAGCTGTTTTGGAGATCGTGAGAATAGAAGACGTTGCTAGATATACGTAATATTAATTAAATTGTACAATTTTATTTAATACTAGATATATCCCGTGACTTTGTTAAAAGGGATAAGTTTTCGAAGATCATTGCATTGGTCAAGATCCTTTGGTGCATTTACTGACCTGTCGTCTCGTACTGAGTCCCTTTTGAAGTCTCTCCTGTGTGTGGGTGTAGCGGCTGCAGAATGACTGCATGTCAGAGAAGGAGTAGCCACCAGGATTTCTCTAAAAAAAGTAGAAATATTAATTACTAGATGTTGAACTTCGTGAGCGCAAAAGGAAATCCCGCGGTAACCGTACATTTTGCCGCCATTAAAAGTAGCCTATGTCCTTCCCCGTGGTCTAATCTATATCTGTACCAAATTTCATCATAATCGATCCAGTAGTTTCGAAGCCTATTCAATGCAAAAAAACAAACAAATAAACAAACTTTTCCTTTTTATAATATTAGTATACATAGGTTGCACTAAAAGTATCGGGAATGGAATATTTCCACTGTTCCTGTCATATTAAAATCTTTTTAATTTAAAACTCCTTGGTTTTAAAAATCGAATACCGTTTATTTATTTAAAAAAAGATTCTCGGTCTTGTCACAAGGTCTTGTCAAACTTGTTTAGTCGTTGAGAAAATGGAATTGACTCGAGAAAATTCTAGAGCGATGATTTATTATGACTTTTGAAGTGGTTTAACACAAAAACAGTGTGTTGACCGGATGATTTATGCATTTGGTGATGAATCTCCATCCAAAACTACAATTTATCGCTGGTTTGCTGAAAGGCGTGACTCCTGTTCGAAACATTACACAGAAAACATGAAACAAAAACATTTGTTTTCATACACAAGCTGTCTCCAGCTACAGAAAATGTTTTTGGTCGAAACAAAACATTTTGTCCAGACACGATCTAAGTTCCGACGAGGAAGACGTATTAGCGCTCGCAGTTTTAGTGATTGTAGGTGTAGAATCTAAGGGAAAGAGGGGTTCTGAAAAGGCCACTTTAGGTGTTTCATAAAAGTATTTTTTTCAACTCATAAATATGTGCGCCATTTTACGCATTTCTATTGAAAACTGTCAAAATTGGTGTTTTTTAATTAAGTCAGGACATATCAAAGGGACATATATTATGAGCGATCACAAAAACAAACACAAAAACACAACAAGCAAAACTATAACCCTAAAAAACCTATACCTAGGTGTCATGTGAACGATGTGAACACTAGATAAGAAATAAAACATTTCTTCCCCTCTCTACCCGCGCGGGAATGTTTTTCGTCCGTCTCCGAAAACAAAAACATTGTCTATTCCTAGACAAATGTGTATAGCCACGCCCCAATGTTTCATGTTTTCTGTGTAATGTTTCGAACAGGAGTCACGCCTGAAGTTCAACGTGGACGTGTCAAGCTCAGTGATGATCCCCGTCAAGGTCGTCCAAAAACTGCAGTCACCCAAGAAAACGTTGATGGTGTGCGTAAGCTGATTGAGGAAGATCGACATGTGACATACCGCGAAATTCAGGCAACTTTAGACATACGAACGACATACGTACGAGTCAAATACAAATAATATTGTATGAACAATTAGGTGTAAAAAAGTTGTTTTCCCGATGGATACCGCATTTGCTCTGTGAAGAACAAAAAGCGGCTCGCGTTACTTGGTGCGTCAGAACTCTCGAAAGATTCCACGCAGGATCCTCAAATGTTGTATACAACATGGTATCAGGTGACGAATCCTGGATATACGCGTACGAACCCGAAACAAAAACAGTCACGAGTTTGGGTGTTCGAAAATGAGTTAAAGCCAACAAAAATTGTTCGTTCACGGAGTGTTGCAAAAAAAATGGTGGCCACGTTTGTCTCCAAAACCGGCCATGTTGCAACTATTCCTCTTGAGGGACAAAGAACGGGTAATGGGTAATGGTATGCTAACATTTGTTTGCCACAGGTCGTTTCTGAACTCTGTAAAGAGAACTGCAACCGCCGCATCATCCTCCATCACGACAATGCGAGTTCTCACACCGCGCACAGAACAAAAGAGATTTTAGAGCAAGAAATCATAGAATTATTGGACCATCCGCCGTACAGCCCCGACCTAAGCCCTAATGATTTCTATACTTTCCCTAAAATAAAGAATAAATTGCGTGGTCAGAGATTTTCATCACCTGAAGAAGCTGTGGACGCCTACAAAACGGCCATTCCGAATGGAATGGTTGCTTCAATGATTGGTTCCATCGTATGGAAAAATGTGTAAAATTTCGCGGAGAATACTTCGAAAAGCAATAAATACATTTTTAAATAGTAATGTTGTGTCACTTCCTTGATTCCCGAAATTTTCAGTGCCGCCCTCGTAGATTATCCAATAAGTATTTTAAAGCAAGTACGTGAATGGCGGTTAACGGATCCCCACACTACCGTCAGTTCGAAGTAATTTTACCTAGAAATTTCTATGGTAGTGAACCTTATGTCGTCGACACAAAGTTCCTGTCCAGATGTAAAATTACTCTGAACGAACTGTAGGTAATGCCTGTCCTGTGAAATTTTCGTTTCGTTGAAATATTTACTAAGCGGATTACTTACTATAAAATTAGAATTTACTAGCTTTTACCCGTGACTTCGTCCGCGTGGAGTTCGGTTTCCATACAAAATTTTAACCCCTTTTTCACCACCTTAGGGGGAGAATTTTCAAAAATCCTTTCTAAGCGGATGCCTACGTCATTACAACTGTTTGTATGCCCAATTTCAGCGAAATTCGTTCAGTAGTTTCGGCTGTGCGTTGATAGATGAGTCAGTCAGGTTTGACTTTTATATATCTAAGATAATTTCTATAGTAAGTAGGTAGATACATAATATTATTTTATTGTTAAAAGGGGTAAGACTAAGATGGTATATGTCTGACGTCATCCTAGTCGTCCTACTACTTTTATAAATGTGAAAGGTTGTGAGGATGTTTGTTGGATTGGAATTTGGATGAATGATGATGTGTGAAAAACTACTGAACGGATTTTGTTTGGTAGTGGTTTAGGCTTTGGAATAACATATAGGCAAATTTTTATCCTTAAATAGTGCAGTGTTCCCTGGCGGAGCCGCTTCTATGATAAATCTAAAAATATTGAAGGCAAACCTGACTGACTCATCTATCAACGCACAGCCGAAACTACTGAACGGATTTTGCTGAAATTTGGCATACAGATAGTTATAATGACGTAGGCATCCGCTAAGAAAGGATTTTTTAAAATTCGCCGCCTAAGGGGGTGAACGAGCGGGCAAAAGCTAGTAAGTAATAAGTATCTACGTTTGTATAGTCAACAATAATAATTACTCGATCCCTAGTCTACGAATAAATTTTAATCCCCTGTACGTTAATTTGAGATGAGATGAGTTATTAAAAATAATAATTGCCTAACCCTACCTACCTCTAACTGGAGTAAGTTTTGTGATTAATATTTTTGTAGAGTTGTTAATAAAATTAATAAAAAAGTGTAGGCTAATCTATAGATACTATAATATTATGTTTGTTTGTTTGCATCGAATAGGCTCCAAAACTACTGGACTGATTTTGATGAAATTTTGCACAAATATAGAGTAGACCACAGGGAGGGACATAAGGCTACTTTTTATCGCGCCAAAACGCGCAGTAACTGTGGGATTTTCTTTTGGCGCGTACGAAGTCGCGGGCAACATATAGTTTACAATAAAGATATTATTTACAATAAATTACGTTGCAATTTCTTATTTTGTAATGGATTCCACACATTTATTCCTATTTATAAGCTTTTATTTAACTTGTTTTGTACCTATGTTAGGTACTTAAGCTGAAACTCAATTTCGAAGCAGACATCTTTAATTGTTGGTGCTAAAATTTCTTATTTCTACCCAAAATAGCCTTGCCAAATATTCACAAAAGTATATAAGTAAATCATTAATTCTTCTTTAACATCAGATAATACTACCATGATAGGTATCTTAAAACTGCAAGGAACATTTCAAATGTCAATATTTTTGTTGGTTTTAATGAAATTGCATTAAACTATTATCTAATTAGCAGCTCTATACAGATCCGCCAATAATTCATTCCCTCGCACACTGTATCGCGAAGAGAAATAACTTTTAGCTTGTTTTCGTTAGAGGGTGTCATAGTTTTTGGAAAATTCGGGACAACTCTTAATATTATGGTGTGCCAATGAAATTGGAACATTTCTTTCACATTCTAGAGTTTAGACCAGTCTTTCCCAAAGTAGGCGATAACGCCCCCTTGTGGGCGCTGGAGGCCTAGAGGTACGGGCGGTAAGGGGCCCAGAAAAATTTGGGGGCGCTGATGTGAGTAGTATTATTATTGTTCAATGTTGTATAGTGGTTAATTTTAAATAGACAAAAGATACTGTCCAGGCGAGACTAATATGTTATTGAGGTTTTAAAGGTGAAAAAAAATGGGGGGTGCTACCAAATAACTGATTTTCAAAGAGGGCGTTAGACGAAATAAGTTTGGGAACCTCTGGTTTAGACCTTTATCTGCAGATAAGAATATGCCGCGAAAAAAATTATGTTTACGAAAAGAAATATAATGTCTATCCCGTACTATGTATACGAAAGAGAAAAAAATGTACACGAGAAATTATAGGTATATAAGTCGAAGGCAAATATTAATATTAATATTAATGATACCTAATGTCTGCTACACACTTAACTTTTTATCGTAACGATTTAACGGTGTAAACCGAACTGTGAAGTTCGAATACAAATCGTTACGATAATACCTTAGGTGCTTACAACTTAAACTTATTTAAGTTCTCCTTTAAAAACTGCATCGATTGCCGCCAATCGCGTGAAATTCGGTTGATTCATTCCAAAGTTATGACAGTTTGAAATTTAAAAAAATAGTGTGTTATTTAACTTTCATCTCTCTCTCTCTCTCCGAGCTCTCCGAGCTCCGAAAGAAAATTATCAGTGAAAATTTTAGAACCACTTTTAGTTTTGAGCTCGATAAGCTCAAAAATGGCGCATTAGATAAAATTTAAGCGCTTAGCGGGAATGTCCGGATGGCCTTTAGTTCAACTGTTTTCCAATTTTTTTACTGCAGTAGTTTTCCTCACCTTTTGCAACTTCGTGAAGAGGCTTCGTGATCCCCCTGGGGGTCGCGACCCACACTTTGAAAAACACTGCTCTAGGGAACTAGTGATAATTTTGAATTACAGGGCGCCTAGACAAATTACCTTCGTTAAAATTCGGAAAGATCTGTCGTATCGACTTCTCTTTTGAGATCACGACATTTTGTCCCTAGCCAAATGCACGCTGTTATTCGAATCGCAACAACGAATTGCTCAAACGTTAGTTGTCTACAATTTATATAAGAATTTTTCCGTCAGTTGTGAAGTTGTCAAATGTCATACTTAATTAATTTTTTTTAATGATGGCGTTACGGCTTAAAACTATTTGCCAGTGTCAAGTTTAAAAGGCAGAGAAATAGATTTATTGTAGCCTGTATATGATTTCAACACCGTATTATTTTCAAGTCTAATGTGAAATGTCTAGTCAAAGTCCAAAATACAGATAGTCAGTGCAAGTCAGTCGATTCAGTAAAACGGTACCTAGTAGTTTTACTGAAAGTTCCTAGAGTGTTTACAATAAGAATTAAGTAGGTACATAATTAACACAGGCGATTATTATTGCATTCTAAATCAGACACACAATTTGACAACTGTTTATTATTTGACATTGACATGTGACTGACCACTCGTGTGTACGATTTTCAACTCTATTGTTTGACTCCAGAGTTCTATTTAGAATTATATTCTATTAAAATACATTATTTAATTAATTATCTTCTATTTTTCATTGATAATACAGATTTTACAGTCGGACAATGATCTTTTGGCACTTGGATGACGGCGTGAGTGTCGTAAATAAGAACAATATTTATTACTAAAAGTGAAATTTTACAAGACGGCGATGTTATTATAGTACTGATTTTATCCACGTGCCAAAAGGTAAGTGTCGCAACTACAAAACAATACATAATACTAAAAGTGACATTTTTCAAGACGGCGATGTTAGTTCTGTTTTTGTTCACGTGCCAAAAGATCCTTGTCAGACTGTATACGGATTGCTTGCCAAATGGTCATAGGAAACACATATTAACATTATACAGATATTAACATGTTACACTAAAGGGCCATACTCACGGCGCGTCCAGCAAATCCAGCACCGGTACTAATAAAGGGCTATTATCTTTGAATAATTATTACATAGATACGTTATATCCTTACAAAACTGACAATATTTCTGTGCCACGACACACATTGACATTCTATATCTATGGCTATTATAATATACTCACGGTGCATGATGCATCTAGCAAATCCAGCACCGGTACTAATAATAATAAATAGGATTTAGGAATAACAAGTAGATCCATTCATTAGTGTCAATCATTTAAAATTTTTGCCTACAAATCCGCGGCCTTGAGCTTGCAGGCTGGATGACCTTTTACAAATAAATAGTGTAGGTAATGATCCTGGTAACACTGGGTAGAAAAAGAAGAAGAAGTACAATAACTTTTGTTTGATTATTGATAACAAATTAACAATTTACGTTAACTATTATCCCTAAGTCTATGAGGTAAACACAGATGAGAATAAACAACCTATATAAGTTGGCTTCAAGTCTTCATATTGGTGGAGAGGTGAAACGAGGAAGCTCGCCGCGAAGCAGCACCGCGCCCAGCGAACTCGAGTAGAGCCTAGTCCACCTCCATCTGCACTGGTCCATGAAGGTTGAGGACGTTGTGGACTAAGTACATCCTAAAGAAGACGTCTTTCACTTTTAGGGTCAAGCGTCTGGAGTCTCGCTACAACGTCAACTTCAGTTTCTTTGCGGTGAGAGTACCGACGCATCTTCTACCGACCTTCGAGGTGGAGGAGTTCTAGCCGACGGACGTGTTCTACCGAAGATTTCAAGGAAATGAAACAAAGCGTGCCTCACGTCGTCTAAAAAGTAGCATTTTAATCCAGAGCCTAAACTTTTTCCCCCTTACTAATAAACGCTGTCATAAGCTTGGAATAGTTATACCGTGTTTTGTCTTCTTCTATCGAATTAAAAATGTCACTTGTGTGACGGGAACAAAACACTGTATAACTATTCAAAGCTTATGACAGCGTTTATTAGTAAGGGGGTTAGTGTGAAAGAGTAATAACCATTCCACCATCCATACTCACATACTTTTATATCTACACTAATATTATAAAGAGGAAAACTTTGTTTGTATGTTTGTTTGTTTGTTTGTTTGTTTGTAATGAATAGGCTCAAAAAGTACTGGACCGATTTCAAAAATTCTTTCACCATTCGAAAGCTACATTATCCACGACTAACATAGGCTAAATTTTATTTTGGAAAAAAATAGGGTTCCGTAAGATATTTGGGTTTTTCGGACACAAGGTGTAAAAAATCAACCAGAAAAGTTACTTATTTTGCGTACGCTGCCTAAACTATAAAAGATAGAACCATATAATGTTCTAATTAATTGTAGATCTTATAAATATCTACAAAAAAGTCCGCGACACACTATACCTATCTATGTCGAGTGAGGCACAACAACCATTTTTTTATTTAGAAATCTTGAATTTTTTTTGGACTACATTTAAATGCGTTTATTTTACTCATGCTATTAATCCTTATCAAAATAAATTATTTCATCACTAAGTACAGTTTACGTAGATAATATTTGGCCTTTGAATGATTAAAAAAGGACGTTTGGTTTTGAAGTTATGGCGAAATTTAAATATTACGATTTCTGCCGCACTGCCCGTTGCGAAGTGGGCGACATTCTATAGCCGCTATCCCCAACCCGCGGCCCGCGGGCCGCATGCGGCCCGCCGGGCCTTTATCTGCGGCCCGCGTGAAATCTGTAACCGTTAGATAAAGTTGTGAAAAAGCGTTTTCCAAAAATCTTACTGAGTGAACATAATTATTATAATACATATTTGTTATTTTATTTTAGTTTGTGTCGTTAGCTCATCTTAAATGTTTAGTTTCACTCTTTTAACTACCTTGTGTTATTCTATTATTAAATCGTTAAAAGAGATGTTCTAGAAATGTATGAGGCGTGGGCCAGCCCTATGTACACTATATATAAATATAGCTACATAATATAGTATTCACGTCAAGAGGACAACCAAAAAAAGGTGAGGTCGTGAATTTTGTTTATATTCTGGTCAGTTATACTTCTAGGTGACGTACATGTGTACACAATATTTTTTTCGTATCATATAAAGTATGAGTTACTAAAGTATGAGCATATACTTATTATTCTTTATTACAAATAAATTGATGAAAATATTAAGCATCCAAAAATAACGGAGTTGTATTATACAGTTTAGTAAGACTTAGAGCATATAGAGTAAAAGTACTCTATATGCTCTAAGTCTTAAACTATTAGAGATATTTTTGTGAAGAATTAGTACATTTAAAGCTTTAAATTAAGTTAAAAATATTTAATTTAAAAATAGTCGAAGTTAGTCAAATATCGATTTGAAATTTTCACTTCCGGTTTACTATATTTCAAATTTAGAATTCGACAAAAAAAATTAAAATTTAAACTTTTTAACTACAAGAAACAATAATTTTTAGTTTTTGTTACCAATAAATTGATACAATTAAAAAGCATCCAAAAATAACGGACTTCACTCTTAGTGAATTTTTAAAAGCTCAAAACTCAGCAATAAAGTATGATACGAAAAAAATATTGTGTGTACACATGTACGTCACCTAGAAGTATAACTGACCAGAATATAAACAAAATTCACGACCTCACCTTTTTTTGGTTGTCCGCTTGACGTGAAATGCCCCAGTAACTGTTTCCTATCCTTTATTTTATTTTGTTTCACTTCGTTTCAATGCACATTTAAAATAAATTCGTCAAGGAGAGCAACACAACGTAAAATAAAACATGGCGCTAATCCGCCATCAGAATTAACCAAAGAATATCATTTTGACAATGACATGACTTTTCACAAAGAAAGACGTATGACACTCAAGAAGATGTCTCTTCCTAAAACTATCAACTACTTACGTCAAAAGTCAAGTCAAAACAACTGTCAATGCCGCCCTAAAATAAGGTTCTCGCATTAAAAAACTCTTCAAATAATCATTTTTGTACGCACGTACCCTTCTTCAAATTACTTTTTTTATATTTTTATGAAATTCCCTTATATTTTTCCTATTTACCTATGTGGTGTACATAGAGCTGGCCCAAAATCAAACATCTCTTTTAAACAACATTTTTTTTGCCCCTAAAAAGTTTTGGTTGCGGCCCGCGACACCAGGAGTACAACGGGTTTGTGGCCCGCGTAAAAAAAAGGTTGGGGACCACTGTTCTATAGTATTAGTATCAGTATTGTACCCGTGCGAAGCCGGGCCGGGTCGCTAGTTTATAATATTAGTAGGATTTTTGACTACTAAAACATTACCATTACCTTATACATAATATAACATAAGTAAAATGTGTTTTAAATCTTTATAATTTGTAGGAATTGTAGGTATACAATAATGTTGTTCGTTAAGTAGTTTAACCATAGTGATATAAAATCTTCATAATGTACAATACGGCCGATGTATCTTGGCGAGTCTGAACTTTGCGCAGAAGGTTGCGCAATATCTGTTTCTAAGTGTTTTCGTATTTATTTTATTTGTACTAATTGGTCAACTGTATTAGGGAATTTTATTAGTACATAGGTATATAAAAATAATACAATAACAGTTTTCTTTTCAGTTCGCAGAGCCTATGTTCAGACCGCTACTAACCGCTACCAACCTAAGTTAATTTGTATTCATTCTGTGATAGGCTCAAACTAGTGCATGTAAATAATAATAATTATTAACTGTGTTGATTTTTAAATTGTATAATGTTATTATTGGCTATAGCCATGACTTATGTAATTCCTTTGCAAGAAATAAAAGTATTTTTTACATTTTAAGTTTATTTTCTTACTAAAACTTAGTTAAAAAAGTAAAATAATTGTGTCGTATCAGGCTAGAGCAGGCTAAAGCTCCACCGACAAGAGCGAAGCTCTTAAATTAGAATGAATGAATAATTCTAGCAAGACAATGCCTATAACAAATTCAAAGTGTTATGGCCGCTTGTAATATTTTGTATACAATATGTAGTAACTGTTAGGTTTTTTCTGGCAATAGTACCTCCAGCTAATAACACTTCCTTTAAAGTTATAGTTCTTTAAAATTGCAAAGAATATTTCTATTATTTAGTCACAAATATACTATAGAGATTAAATATTATGTATTTAATTGGTTAACACTACTTGACTGTTTATAATAGCAAATATTTCAAAACTATTATGAGGTGTTTGTGTGCTTACATACCATTTATAAGGCGAAGGTGTTGAGCATCGATATATACAATACAATAAAATATCATTACATTGAAAAACTTATAAATTTTATCTACTAAATAGAAATCTTTATTTCTAAGCAAGTTTTTTAAGAACTCCATTTGTTACCTACTATAATTTAGGTAGGTACCTACTATAGGTACACCTAAAGATTGCTTTCAGCTGGTATAGTAGCGTGTAAAGGCTACAAACTGCAAGTAAGCTACAAATTAAGAAATTTATATTTTAACAAAGTGTAGAATTATACTTGAATACAATGAATTAAATATTAGGTATTGACAATAATTGTGATTTATTGAATACTTTAGATTGATTTCTTTTGACATTATGCAATATAGACTACTAGCAGAAGGCTTTGTATAGACCCTTTAGGCAAATCATTATTATTTACATATAACAGCTGATCAATAAAAATCCGCCATATTGTTCGTTGAGGCGATAAAGGTAGCTTCCTGGATGTCTTTATCGTTAGGTCGATAAAGATAAAGATCACGATCTGCTAAATGTCACTTACGGCCGCTTGTCTAGGCATTGTATGGAGAAACGCGTTAGAGCAATTCGTTATATGAGTGCATCGTTAGCGTATTCGTTCAAAGTGGCTGCTTGGCTACCAATTTTTTTAACGATACGACTGAATATGTCATTTAACGCACGCTTATGTCAATCCCATACATTTTTTATTCACGAAGTTCGCCGTCGATATTATTTATTGCATCTTGTCTAGCCCTCCAGAGATGTTCAAATTGACGCAGGTTTGAACTAACGAGAGTCGACTGTAAATTACTAGATGTTGTCCGCGACTTCGTGCGCGCAAAAGTTAATCTCGCGGAAACCGTACATTTTTCTACGATAAAAAGTAGACCGTGGCCTATTCTATATCTCTGCCAAATTTTATAAAAATTGATCCAGTAGTTTTGGAGCCTATTCAATGCAAACAAACAAACAAACCACATTTCCTCTTCATTATATTAGTAAGTATAACAGCCTCCGTGGTCTAGTGGTTGAGAGCTTGGCTCTCGACTCGGAGGTCGTGGGTTCGATTCCCGCATGGGACCAAAAAAAATGTTGTTTCCAAGTTTGGTTAGGACAATGCAGGCTAATCACCTGATTGTCTGAAAAAGATGATCCATGCGTCGGATGGGCATGTAAAAAGTCGGTCCTGCGCCTGATCTCTTGCCAGTCGTGTCGGTCATCCGTCCCACTGGGTTACGAGAGTAAAAGGAAAAGAGAGTGCTCTTGTGTACTGCGCACACACTTGGGTACTATAAAATAACTCCTGCGTAGCTGGCCTGGTTTTCAATGAAACCGGCCACCAGTCACCGAAATCGGTGTGGGGAGCTATAAATATAGAAGTATAGATAATCATAAGAAGTACACACCCTACATGCTGGAGGAATTGGAAAAAGCTTTTTGCGAGTGTTGTACTGAGGCAGGCGGAACTTTTAACTGATTGAGTTGAAATGTGTTTAATTATCCAAGTAGCGTGGCCGCACCTTAATCTATTTTCGTGCGCGCATCAAATGAAAACAGTGTGGTGTTTTTTTAATGGAAATGAGCAGACGTTTCACCTGATGGTAAACGATTACTGCCGTTCGCAGCAACACCAGAGAAGTTAAAAATGCGTTACTGTAATTTGAACCACCCCACCACTCTTGGGCGGCATCGACACAACGCAAGCGTTTTCACGTCAGTTTTCTGTGAGGCTGCGATATTTCTCAGGTCTCCGGCATGGCTGATGGTAAATGTTTTGTTACAATGGACACAAAATCGGTTTATTTTCGTACCAATATGCGGTTTATTGCTCGTAAAAAATACTTTACAACCTTTGTGCATTATCTCAAGGAAGTTTTATGTAGTACAATGTAGACGTTGCACTAGGGATGTTTCAAAAACATCGATGTTGGCATCGATAATGACATCGATAGCTAAACATCGATGTTCGATGTTTATCGAGCTCTAAACATCGATGTCAGGCAACATCGATGTTTTTTTGCAAATGTCTTCACGGCCGTCCGTCATCAATACATCTATACTAATATTATAAATGGGAAAGTGTGTGTTAGTCCGTCTTTCACGCCAAAACTACTGAACTGATTTAAATGAAATTTGGTACACAGACAGTCTAGAGCCTGAGAAAGGACATATACTACTTTTTATCGCGGGGAAATGTACGGTTCCCGTGGTATACTTTATTTACGGTTTCACGTAAAAATTACTAAACCATCATGAAATTTGGCATTGATATAAAGTAGACTATGGGGAAGAACATAGGCTGCTTTTTATCATGGGACATACATATGCGGGCGGAGCCACGGACATCAGTTAGTAAATTATAAAAAACCATAAAATCACAAATAAAGTTTTTTTAATGAAACAAAGAAATTTTATATTGGAGATATATAGAAGGAACACATTGTAAGTTCCAATTTTTTGGTCAATAATTGACTGTATAAATGATAATTTTGAAAGTTAAAACTGTTGCGCTGTTGATATACGGTTGCACCAGCCTTAGAAAATAATCGCTCCGATGGCGTTGATGTCGCAATAGTGGTTAAATATTTTGCCGCAAGTTTTTTCAACATTGGGTTTTTCGATTATGTATGAGTCCGTGACATCGATGTTACGATGTTTTAAATAATGCGATATCGATTTTAAAACATCGATGTTTTACGTGTAACATCGATGATCATCGAGCATCCCTACGTTGCACGCAGTGGCGTAACTACAGAGTGGTTGGGCTGGCAAAATGCCACGGGCCCCCGACCCGAGAGGGCCCCGGCCTGAGGGGATAGGAGCTCAGAATTAACCTAACATATAAAAATTATATATATTTTTAAAGTACTTAAATTAATAAATGTGAGGTATAAATAAAGACCATGTACAAATGAAAAATAAACATTATTTCAACACATTCAAAACAAAACGATGTCGATTATTATCCAAACGATTTTTCGATTGCCGCATGCTTAATTTTTTGTCGCGGTACGTTGACAGCGCGGGTGAGCTTATAAAGTAAACTGCTATTTTATTATGTATATGTTATCCTATGCTCTTGAAAATAAAAACTATTTAATATTTTACTAAAATGCGCACAATATTATTAATAGTATCGGGTAGCTACATAAGTGGTTTATTAAAATTAAATTATAGCGTGACGATTTTTACAGGTCATCCAAAGAATTTGCCAAGGGCCTCAGATGGTACCTATAGTTACGCCACTGGTTGCACGTAACTTCGTACGCGCATAATGAAATCTCGCGGTAACCATACATTTTTCTGCGATAACAAGTAGCTTTTGTATTATTCCAGAGCTTGGGTTTACTACTACCATGCCAAATTTCATTACAATCCGTTGAGTAGGTACTTAGTTATAAGCTATTGAATTATGCAATGCTTTTGGTTAGGTTAATAATTAAACTTAGGAAGATTCCTAAGTTTAATTAATAAAATTAGGAAGATTCCTAAGTTAATAATTAAACTTAGGAAGATTCCTAAGTTGAATTATTAACCTAACCAAAAGCATATCAGGACATGTCTAAGGAGGGTTCCATAATTATAAAAGCGTAAAATGTTTTTACAAATTACTTCAAAAGTTACTGTCCGATTTAGTTCAAAATAATAATTGTCCTAAAAAGTTTTTAGCATGATCTATCAGCATAAAAAAATGTATGTTTCTAAGTCTTATAGTTTAGAAATTCCAGGGGGGGATCAAATTATAAATCACTTTGGAGGCCGATTACTCGAAAATGGTTGACTTTATAAAAAAGTTATGTATCAAATCTTGCCTTTATTTTAAAAGACTCATTCAACGATACCCCGCACGACGGGGTAGAAAAAAAAATTCATCCCCACTTCACATGTATGGAGAGCCACCGATAGAATATAAAATTATTATTATTTTGATGAAAAATTCGAGATCTGCACACCATCTATAACTATTACCAAATTTCATCCATTTATATTCATAATTACCGACGCTACAAGCGCGGACAAACAGACAGACAGACGGACAGAGCGAAACTATAAGGGTTCCTTAAGTATTACGGAACCCTAAAAGAGATGTGTTAAATATGAATTAACGACTTTTTTCCAGGTTATGGAAAATCTCTTTAGTGTCGAACTAGGTATGTATCAAATAATAAATTATTATTATATTAATCAGAATGTTAATATTACTGTGTTACACTAGCCTAACCTACATATCAGTGTATCACTACCTTTACTTTGTATGAAGATTATCATAAGTAATTTATTTCAATATTAGAAACCCAAGTGTGTCCACAGCTTAACTCCGCTGTACCGCACACGGTGCAAGATTTCAACATCAATTCGGGGGAAATATTCAAGTCAGCACAAGCGGCCACCACCGTGGAAGACCCGACCGTGGAACTCATTCTTATACTTCACTTCAGTAGGGAATCACTCTTAATTTGTAATTAGTAATTAATAATTTTGAATATATAATTGTAATATCTTTAATTAATAAAGTAATTTTTAAAATTTGCTTTTTTTTGGCAACCAAGGCTGCAACAATCGTTTCTGGCGCAGTCTTGTGGATTTACTCGCGGGCCGGTTCGCGAGATTCGGGATAATCATCATCGCGACGCGTGCCACCCGTGTGGTATTCGAGTAATAGAAGAACCTACGGTTGCAGCCTACGGGAATCCAGACATAGATTCGGCTGAGAAAATGCAAATGTAAGTACCTTGAATCTTTCAAGTTCCTTACCCAAACCTATCCATAAGTTTCCTATTAAATATAAGTATTCCATAAAAATTATATCGTATAATTTTTGTGTGTCATTTTCAGGATTAGATTTTTTTTTATTGTAACTGTGTGTTAAATTTTAGTATATCAAAATTTTTCATCCACGGGAAAGTAGTAATAGTAGGTTAAGTAACGTTAGATTAAATTCAAGTAGAAATAATTTATTTGACGAGAACAGGGATTTTTCGGAAAATATGGCTCAATACGAGTTAGATTCAATTTATAAATCATTGAGGATGTTACCCGAATTCGATGGGAACCCTCACATTTTAAATCGTTTTATAAACTTGTGCGATCAAATAGTTTTAACTCACGTTGGTACCGAACCGGGACACCAACTAGGGAATTTAGCGTTAGTTAACGGCATATTAAATAAAATTACGGGTCCCGCAGCTAGATTAATAAATGCTAGTGGCATAGCAGAAAATTGGCAAGGCATAAAAAATGCTCTTATAAATAATTTTGCCGACCATCGGGATGAAACGGCACTCTATAGTGACCTTTCGATGCAGACCCAAGGCTCTAGCACACCACAGGAATTTTATGAGCGGTGTCAAAATCTTTTTAGCACAATTATGACATACATATCCTTGCATGAATCTGTTCATACTACCATTGCAGCTAAACGTACACTGTATCAAAAATTAACACTGCAAGCTTATTTGCGAGGCCTCAAAGACCCCATAATATATAGAATTAGGTGCATACGACCTGAATCAATAGAGAAAGCTTTAGAATATGTTCAGGAGGAATTAAATACTTTATATATGCAGCAGAGAAATGATAGTGGCGGGCATGCAAGTAAAAAGAAATTTAGTAATTCAAGTCAAAATAATCATCATCATTTACCACTTAATAATTTTGTGCCTAAACCATTTAATTTTCCAATGAAAATAATATAATTAATGAATTAAATAGTCATATTAGCTTATCTAAAAATTGGACTATACAATATTCTAAAATTATTGATACTATCATAAATAATCAAAATAAAATGATGAATATAGTGAATAAGATTAACGAAAGCAATGAAAGGCAGAACTTTAGCTTAGCGAAATATGCTCGTCTTGCTCAAATACTATTGATATTGAGCGATAACGTAGATTCTATTTCACAGGAAATAATTAAGTTGCAGAATATTTTAGCATTTATTAAGACTTCCACTTTACATCATTCGGCTTTAGATCTAAGTAACATACGCATTATTATAAGTAAGCTGTCATCATTATACGGCAGCGAGCGTATACTTAATTTAGATGTAAGAGAATACTATGATATAATTAGAGTAGGATCATTTTATGTAGGAAATGAGATAATTTTAGTTTTTAAATTTCCGATAGTTTTAGCTGACATTTATACTTTATATAAGTTATCTATAGTTCCCAATAAGCACCATGAAATCCTATCACCCACCTTACCGTTCCTAGTTATCCATGAGAAAGAATTCAGGTACATAGAGGCTGAATGCCCGAAGGCCAGCAAGTGGCATTTATGTATAGAAAAGCCGAACCCTCTCAATCAACCAGAGGACTGCATACAGCAACTAATAGCAACCCAGGAGCGAAGCCCGTTATGCAAACCAATCACTGTAACCCTAAGCCACGCAGCATATGAAGAATTGGATGAGAAGCACTACACTGTCAGTTTTCCTGAACCAACGAAGGTCCACTTATTCTGCGAACGACACTTATACGAAACTCTTCAAGGCAGCTATCTTATAATTGTTCCCAAGCAATGTTATATGGAGACACCACAATTCACCATTTCCAACTACAAGGATCGTCTAAAAGGACAGGCGCTTAAGTTATTGAATATGCCTAACTATACTACTACTGATCAAAACTCACAGACAACTCTCACTCTCAATTCAATAAGCCTGAAAAATCTTCAAGAAATTAATTCAAGAATCTCCATGCAGCAACCTGTAAAATTGAAAAATGAAGAAAACTATGGTATCTATCACACTACGATACCTATGTATGTACTAATACTGTTAAGTGCATGCGCCCTAATTAGCGTGTACTTTTGGAAGCGCCATACCAGACCTTTGGCTGAAACATCAAAACCAATTGAAGAGGATAAGTTGGAAATGCAAGCTGTCTACGCTCATCCCAGGAAGGTGGATCCTGATCAGCATCTTCCAGCGCAGTTTACGACACCAGTCTTCAACAGTCGCTGTTCTACGGGGGGAGGTGTTACACTAGCCTAACCTACATATCAGTGTATCACTACCTTTACTTTGTATGAAGATTATCATAAGTAATTTATTTCAATATTAGAAACCCAAGTGTGTCCACAGCTTAACTCCGCTGTACCGCACACGGTGCAAGATTTCAACATCAATTCGGGGGAAATATTCAAGTCAGCACAAGCGGCCACCACCGTGGAAGACCCGACCGTGGAACTCATTCTTATACTTCACTTCAGTAGGGAATCACTCTTAATTTGTAATTAGTAATTAATAATTTTGAATATATAATTGTAATATCTTTAATTAATAAAGTAATTTTTAAAATTTGCTTTTTTTTGGCAACCAAGGCTGCAACAATCGTTTCTACTGTCTAAGCAACACCTAAATATACGAGTACTTCTTACGTTACATTTTTTTTAAAACAAAACTAAATAGGTTTTGCACATTAAATATTTTTTTTTATGCAATAAGGGGGCAAACGAGCAAACGGGTCACCTGATGGAAAGCAACTTCCGTCGCCCATGGACACTCGCAGCATCAGAAGAGCTGCAAGTGCGTTGCCGGCCTTTTAAGAGGGAATAGGGTAATAGGGGAGGGTAGGGAAGGGAATAGGGTAGGGGATTGGGCCTCCGGTAAACTCACTCACTCGGCGAAACACAGCGCAAACGCTGTTTCACGCCGGTTTTCTGTGAGCCCGTGGTATTTCTCCGGTCGAGCCGGTCCATTCGTGCCGAAGCATGGCTCTACCACGTGAATTTGATAATGTAGGTACCTAGTAGATTCGTATACCTAGTTAGCATGGAGAGATAAGATTTTTACCGCATTGGTTTTTATCCTCCGAAAGATACAAGTGTTGGGATAGATACTAAATCGACAATTTTTTGGCTATCCCTTTATTTTATTTAAAATACGGGTTGCATATTCATTTTCTTTCTCTTTTTATACTTTAATTATGCTCCTTCTTATTTATTAATTTATGTATAAATCAAGGATGGAAACACAGAGTATGTTTCCATCCTTGATTTATACACAAATAAATAAGAAGGAGCATAATTAAAGTATTATAGAGGGACAAAAATTGGAGGTAAAAAAAGGTAATTTTCCTCTACATTTTGAAATAAGAATTTCATTGTAAAATTCCAACCGCTTCGCTGTTTTAAAATGCGACACAGACCAAAGGCTCTGAAATTTTTGCTACACATGTCTGCCGTTTGTAAGGGGCCGCTTCTGTGTCAAGACCACAACTTAACTCTTAACAACCTTGGGCTAGATCTAGACTTTAACCATCGTTACGTACATCTTAACGTGTCGTCATTAAAGTTACTATGTGACTAAATACGGAGTAGAAATTTTCATGTAAGAGCTGTTGTCTGACACAATTTTTGCGCAAAAAACTAAGCTTTATACTTAAAGTTTTAAGGTCTGACATGGTTTATAGGCACATAATACCTTCATTCAATGTGAAACACCAAAAATCTAAAAAATTCTACATCTCTTCATTTAAGTCTTCTTTTCAGTCTTCATTTAATAAAAGATTAATTAAGCTGTAGTCTAATTTTCATCTCGCTTCGTGCGGCCATGTTTGTATCCTATCAAATACTAAAGTGCGGTCGCGGAGCACGTAGTATTTCGTACATTGACTGATCGCTACCTGTCTCTTTCACTCGCGCACGAATATATTGTTATCGCGTTTATACAGGTACGCGATAGGAGCACGATGGCAATATATTCGTGCGCGAGTGAAAGAGACAAATAGCGATCAGTCAATGTACGAAATTCTACGTGCTCCGCGTCTGCACTTTAGCTGATGTTTCTCGCGACTTCGTAAAAGTAAATCCCGCAGGAACCGTACCGTAAAAAATAGCCTTTGCCCATCCCCGTGATTTATTCTATATCCGTGCTAAATTTTAATTCATCATCTAGCTCAGTAATTCATCATCTAATCGCCTATTATTTAGTGCATTATTTAGTGCCGTATTTAGTGCACACAGCCTACAATTAGGTACATAATATGCATAGTAATTAGATTATCATCACATACCTATACATTATTGACAACAGTGTATATCCGAATAGGTATCGGGTTACAAAGACCAATATCAAACCGCAAACCATATGAAACATAATTAATTAATCGAGACAAAACATTTACTGGACGGGTTCAACGGATTACCTGTAAGTAACCACTAGTGAACCACTGATTCAGACAATTCGCAGAACCTCGCTAATTTGTTGACAGAGCTTTACATCCCTTGACGGTGCGCATAATTGAACTAAGGCTGCGTACATACTGTGCGACTTGATACGATAAAGAACGAAGCCAAATATTTTAAGCTTTTTTTTTCTAAGCCTAGTCACAAAATGACAAAGAACATCATGTTATAGTAAATGCTTAGGTAGATGATTGGTATCGGCGCTCGATGCTGTCGAGTGAGTAACGCCCGTGTAAATACAATATCCACGGGAACACTCGTCTGTTTTTGTGAATAAAAGTTTATTGTAGTAGTAGTAGTTTATGTGAACATCCAGAGCCTAAACTACTGCTTTACCAAATTTCATCAAAATCTGTTCAGTAATTTTTGCGTGAAATAGTCACAAACATCACCCACCATCCATCACCACAAACTTGACAATTAGGTATGATTGTAATATTTTAAGTATGTGTCACCGTAAAATTGTAAAAACCGTAAGATTGTAATATTACTAGGGATATTATACGACATATTATAATATCCCTAGTAATATTACAATTTAACGGTTTTTACAATTTTACGGTGACACATACAGATTGTCAAATAAAAACTTCTTACAATTGTACGCATTATTTTTCGTTATAATTACCTATTACGGCGGCGCGGGGCACTTGCTGTTTAACCAATCGGCACGGTAAATAATGCGTACAATTGTATGAAGAAATTTTTACTTGACAATCTGTCGACATATTATAATATCTCTAGTAATAATACAATCTAACGATTTTTACAATTTTACGTTGACATATACAGTATTTTTTGCGCAAGCTTTGCTCGTGTAATAGGTAGATACCTATCTATCAATTTTGGAGTCCCGTTTCCTGCTATAACTATGCGAGTGGTTTGAGTTAAGTCAGAAAATGTGAGATCACAAACTGACAGGTGACCACTGATGATCAGGCGTCTCGGCTATGCCGCGGTCGGAGCCTGAGTGACTTCCTTTAATCATGGTGGTGGGCCATGGGTTTAATCATAAACGTGGTGTGGACACAGCCGTACCAGCTGTACTAAATACCGGATTTGATTACTGTTTTGTTTTTCATATAGGCTGTATTATGTCCCAAGTGCTTAATAAAGATATTTAATTGCCTAGTGTGTACGCACCCTAAGGGCGTTAACGTGCCGACAACGTGAGGGCTCACGGCACACTCACGGTGCCATTAGGACAACACCCTTTATGTGTACAGAGTGTTACTTTATCGTAATTAACATTTTTATTCAGGGCGAGAAAGGTAGTTCTTCTGAAAGAGACTGGTGCCCCTATTGTGTTATGTAATTATAAGACAAAAGTTATTACTGAACACTGCCATTCTTTTTCTTTTGAATACATCGTATAGTCCTACTAATAATATTATAAATGTGAAAGTTTGTGAGGATGTATGGATGGATGTTTGTTACTCCTTCACGCAAAAACTACAGAACGGATTTTAATGAAATTCGGTATGGTAGTAGTTTAGGCTTTGGATTAAAACATAGGCTACTTTTTATCCCAAAAAAATTGAGTGTTCCCGAGGGATACTATATTTACGCGGGCGGAGCCGCGGGCAACAGCTAGTGCAAAAAATGGATGGCCATTAGTTGCTGACATTCATTTTTTTTTCATTAGAAATCGGGATCACTGCACTGGATAGCTAAAGGCACAAATAATCTTATACGATAAATGAGGACTGTGATGCATTGCAGGGGGTGGATGAAAAAACGCCATTATTTTGAAGGTAATTTAGCGTGTATCGAGATTTCAATACAGATTTTGGTCACATGACTTCTAGTCAAGTTGCATTCGATAATTTCGACAGCGAACTTCTTAATCATAAATGTATGGGATTTGACATAAGTAATCGTTAAGTGACATGTCGCTTGCGATGCGTTATGTCAAATCCCATACATTTTGTTTTCGAACTTCGCCGTTGAAATTATCGAATGCATCTAGACTAGAGGGCCAGATTTTGGTCTTGTCGATAGTGAAAAGGGTTTAATTACCTCAATTCTCTCATGAAAGCGCCGAAGAACGGTATTAGCCTGCACTCGGCCATGGCCAGCGCTCGGCCCAGGGCTCTCTCGTACTCTGCCGACAGCAGCGCAGCGGAGAGGAAGTCCAGCGCCGGCAGAGGCTCCTCCGCTATACTCAGCAGGAACGAGCTGAGCTTCTGCGACCTAGGGAAAGAGAACTATGTGAGTAACAATGGTTGATTATGATTATTCCTTTAAAAAGTATGAGGAAAAGGGTCTGCAGAAAGCTATTTTTTCAAATTATGTTTAGAAATACGTAAAATTAATGAAAATAACAACAACACACTACCTCAGATTATTAACACACTACTATGCGTTTAATAGATACAATTATCTTCCTTCAAGGATACAATACATATTACAACTAGATGTTGCCCACGACTTCGTGCGCGCAAAAGTTAATTTCACAGAAACCGTTAATTTTTTCGCGATAAAAAGTAGCCTAGGTCCTTCCCCGTGGTCTACTCTACATCTGTGCTAAATTTAATTAAAATCGGTCCAGTAGATTCGATGCAAACACACAAACTTTTCCCCTTTATCATATTAGTATAAAAACTCAAACTCAAACTCAAAATTTTTATTTCCATGTAGGTTATAATATAACGCTTATAGAATTGTCCTACATGATGCCTACCACCGGTTCGGAAACTAGCCCGGCGAGAAGAACCGGCGTAAGAAACTCGCACGGGGCCACCTTTTAGCAAAAAGATGGGAAAATTGTTCTTTTCAAAAAATATTTTTACAATGTTGTAACTTAATCTATATAACATTAGTTATAAGTACATAAAACATACTTAAGTACATAAAAGCAGCCTCGCATGGGGCCATCTTATTCCCAAGGTGTGCAATCGTTAATGAAATCACTGACTTTATAATAACCTTTAGCACACAAACGTTCTTTAACTACTTTTTTAAATTTATTAATAGACAGACTTTGAACGTTTTCTGGGATTCTATTGTATAGGCGTATACATTGACCTTTAAAAGATTTACTAACTTTACTTAGTCTGATCACCGGAATGTCTAATTTGTGTTTATTTCTAGTGTTCATGCAATGATTATTACTTTTCGTATTGAACATATTTAAATTTTTTCTAACATACAACACATTGTCTAAAATGTATTGAGAAGCGACGGTCAGAATTCCTATTTCTTTAAACTTTTCTCTCAGAGATTCAAAGCAGGACATTTTGTAAATAGAACGTATTGCTCGCTTCTGCAGCACAAATATTGTATTGATGTCGGCGGCATTTCCCCATAAAAGAATGCCGTAAGACATTCTACTGTGAAAATAACTAAAATAAACAAGTCGCGCCGTTTCTTCGTCAGAAATTTCCCTAATTTTTCTGACTGCATATGCTGCAGAACTGAGTCTATCTGCAAGATTCGCAACATGAGGACCCCACTGTAATTTACTATCTAGTGTTATACCTAAAAATACAGTGGTGTCCACTAAGTTCATTTTCTCGTCATTTAATAGTATATTGGTTTGAACTTGCCTAACATTGGGCAAAGTAAACTTTAAACATTTTGTTTTATTTGAATTTAAAAGTAAATTATTAACATTAAACATTAAACCAATGTACTATTTTAGAGAGAGCACTATTTACCTCGTCATAATTTGACTGTTGTCGCTTCACATTAAAAATGAGTGAAGTGTCATCGGCAAAAAGTACTATCTCATTATCATTATCTTTAATTAGATAAGGTAAGTCATTTATATAGACGAGAAAAAGAAATGGGCCTAAAATGGATCCCTGTGGGACACCTAATTCTATTTTGGTCCCAGTAGACCTTTTACTATTTATTTCTACCCTTTGAGTTCTATTTTTAAGGTAAGAACTCAAAAGGTCGAGTGAAGAGTCCTGTATACCATAGTGGTGCAATTTTCTGATCAATGTAGCATGCTCAACACAATCAAATGCCTTGGAAAGATCGCAAAATACACCTAATGCATCCTGCGACCCCTCCCAAGCTTCAAAGATTCTACAAAGAAGACCCATACCAGCATCCGTAGTGGATCGACCCTTGGTAAAACCGTATTGATTATTGTGTAATAAATTATTCGAATTAAAATGTACTAGTAACTGTCTTAAAATTATTCTTTCAAAAATTTTACTAAAAGTTGGTAGGAACGATATAGGCCTGTAATTTGTCGGATCAGATTTATTTCCAGCTTTGAATAAAGGTATAACCTTGCTATGCTTCATTAAGTCAGGGAAAACACCACTTTTTATACAATCATTGAAAACCATCGCTAGATAAGGAGCTACGATGTCAATTATTGATTTAATAATTTTTGTAGACATTCCCCAGAGATCAGCAGTGTTTTTAATATTCAACAACTTAAATGTATTAATAATGTCTCTGGAGTCAATTTCTTTGAACTTAAAATTGACATCACATTCCTTTACATTGTCTCTGAGTAGTTTTTCAGCAACTGCAGGTGATGAATTTAAATTTTTTGTAGTTGAGACCGGAATGTCAGCAAAAAATTTTTCGAAGACCGTCGCAACTTCTAGGTCAGTGGTTATCTTTTTATTTTCAAAAAAAAGTTCAAAATCGGAGCTACGACAGGTGACGTTTCCAGTCTCACTAGCTATCACCTTCCATGTAGTTTTAATTTTATTGTTAGAATTTTTAATCTTATTCTTTATATAAAGAGCCTTAGCGGCTTTACATACTCTTTTAAAAGTTTTTGAATAATTTCTAACATATGTTTTAAAGGTTTCACTATTGTTAATATGTTTCTGTTCATATAATTCATATAATCTTTGCCTGCTTATTATAATTCCTGCAGTTGCCCATTTAATAAAGTTGCTTTTTCTATTTTTAAAACTAACAGTTTTAGAAGTAAATATCGAATCAAATTGGGTTCTTATTATCTTAAATAATTTGTTAAAAGCTTCATCTGTGCTATTTGACCCATCTAACAATTGAATCTTTGAATTTAAGTTACTTCTAAATTTCTCAATACGTTTTGTATTCACAGGAACAAACACATGCTTGTCCTTGATGTTACTGTCACAAATGACATTAAAAGAAGCTAACTGTCATCGGTGATCAGAGCTGAGCTTATTAATTATTTCCTTTTTACTTGGAGTAATATTAGTAAATATATTATCAATACAAGTGGCCGTTGTATCACATACTCTTGTCGGTTCATGAAACAGATTAAAAAGATTATACGATTTTAACAAAGATGTGAATCTTATGGTAGTGGAGTTCAAGTCTAATAAATTAATGTTAAAATCACCACATACTATAACCTTTTTATTAGATGCACATATTTTTGTCAATACTTGTTCCAAAGTTTGTTCAAAGGAATCGTATAACCCTGATGGAGGCCTGTATACGCTTACAATAATAAGTTGACTCAACTCTATGCAGGCTACTTCAATTATTCGTTCGGTGGAGAGACTCACAACATCTTTACGTTCTTTGAATTTCAATTTGTTATTAATTATTATTAATGAGCCGCCCCTAATGGCATTTTCTCTACTGAACGAACTTGCTATCTGGATATAGATTTTGTTAGTACCTTAAACCTTGTTGTTTTCTATTTATGAGACTGAAGAACCCTTAAACCCATAAATGAATGCTTATATCCACTTAAACTTAAAAAAAAAATAACTTAAGATTTTTGGAGTAAGCATACTTTAGTGTACGGCCGCGGCAGTGGCGAAGGCTGGTAATGGACGCCCTAGAATATAAATAAACCTATAAAGGGGAACCAGCCTTCGCCACTGCTAAAGACCCTCATCCAAATCTAGTAGGGATTTGCATGAGGGTATTTAAAAGATAAGTGGTAAGTGAAGCCGATAGGAATGTAGTTATAGAAACCCCACGCCACTGCTGTACGGTCTAGACTCTAGTTACTGTAATTATATATATGTTATGCCTTTTATATTAATGTCAGCTTATACTGAAGAGAGCTCCGTGGCCTAGTGGGTAGACCGTTTGGTTCGCAATCGAGAGAGTGCAGGTACGAATCCCAGGTTGTGGCGTGTATCAATGAGACTTTTTCAGATCTCAAGTACATTATACGGACGCTCTAACGGTGAAGGAAAACATCGTGAGGAAACCCGCACATAGTTGGCCCCAGACGTATTGACCAGTTCATTTTTCTGGACTATGTTGTGAGAATGCCGTATGTGCTTGGGCAACCATACGACATTTAAAAACCAACTGTCCCAGGCACTACAGTATTTCAAGAGTGGTTACTTCACTCGGAGAATACTGTATAAATCATCCATTAACGGATGTAAAGGCCTAAGTTATACTGAAATTCAAAAGATTGCAAGAATTGCGCACTGCAAAGCGGTACACAGCGCGTCGACACTCTTGTACTGAAACGTATATCTTCTTGTGTAGCAAATAAAGTTTAATTTTGAATAGCCGCGATGCGTCGTGTCACATCTCATCTCGGTGTAAATTACACATTTATACAATACGGCCGATGTATCTTGGCGAGTCTGAACTTCGCGCAGAAGGTCGCGCAATAACTGTTTTTAAGTGTTTTCGTATTTATTTTATTTGTACTAGTTGGTCAACTGTATTAAGGAATTTTTATTAGTACATAGGTATATAAAAATAATACAATAACAGTTTTCTTCACGAGTTGTACATGCGCTAAAGTTCGCAGAGCCTATGTTCAGACCCGTCAAGATACAGCGGCCGTAGTGTACATATCTATACAGATAAATAAAATTGAAGTTTGTAACTTCAAATTAACAGCTTTTCACATAGTGTATCTGAAAGTACCTATATTCGGTACTTACAATAAAATACCAATTTATAAAATTTTTGTCTGTCCGTCTGTCTGTCTGTCTGTCGGTCTGTCTGTCTGTTTGTTCCGGCTAATCTCTGAAACGGCTGGACCGATTTTCACGGGACTTTCACTGGGAGATAGCTGATGTTATAAGGTCTAACATAGGCTACTTTAATTTTAGGGTTCCGTTTAAAAAAATAGGGTTCCGCTTCCGTTAGTTCTGCGCAAACGAAGTTGCGGGCATCAGCTAGTTTATACATATGGACAGAAAGTCCCTATAAAGAGAAAATTCCCATTTCCATCCAAAACCGAAAATTTTGCTGTTGAATATTTAGAATAACATATTTCAACTAGAATATTTAGAATAATATATTAACAACTTGGCAAAGTTAGGGTATAATAATTACAATATTCAAGCACTTTGAAAACTAGATTTTGCCGTCCCAATCGAAATTCAACCGTGTACCAGCTAGTATTAAAGCTCAAATTGCTGCTTATGGATTTCAACCTGTGATTATATAGGCTGTAATATAGGCTCTATTTGAATAAAACAGCCTAACTGCCGCTTCCCGGCAATTCTACATAAGCCGTATGTGGGCGCAGGTGTTCTCAGCAATGGAAGTAGGTATCAATTTAAAAATATAGGTAGGTACTTTACGCAAAATTTAAGCGAATATTTACTAGTGATTAAATAACTTAACTATGAGCATGTCAGGATAATATGTCTAAGAAGGATTCCGAACGCGTAATAGGGTTTTTTCAAATTACTTCATAAGTTATTGTCCGATTTCGTTCAAAATAATTTTCATATAGAGTAGCTTTCATAATAAGCATGATCTATCAACATGTAAAATTGCAATTTTCTAAGTCTCATAGTTTTGAAATGGATTTCAGAAACTTGCCAACTTATAAACCACTTTGGAGGCCGGTTATTTGAAAATGGGTACTTTGTAAAAAAGTCGTGTATGAAACCTTGCCTTTATTTTAAAAGACGTATTCAACGATACCCCACATGATGGGGTAGAATGAAAAACAATTTTTCATCAATTATTATTTTATGATGCCAAATTTGAGATAAAATTTGGTACAGTCATAGATTATGTATACAATATAATCTATGACTGTACCAAATTTTATCCATTTATGAACATAATTACGACGCTAGAAATGCGCACAGACAGACAGACGGACGGACAGAAACTATAAGGGTTCCTTGAGTATTACGGAACCCTAAAAGTAATTAACCTGTCTGTAGGCATCTAATAATATATAATAATCTAATAATATCTAATAATATCTATGGACGCTTCATACCACGTCAGTCTGGCCCCGTGGTAAGTATCCGAAGAACTTGTGTTACGGGTACCAGACAACGGAAATATATTTAATACTTTTTATACTATACTTATATTTAAGATTTTTATTATATTATACACATATTTAATACACATCTATGACCCAGGAACACAGAAAACTTTTTTGTTCCCTGGCGGGATTCGAACCCGTGACCTCCGGCTAAAGCGCCACTGCGCTCACCACTGAGCCACGGAGGTCGTCATCGTGACAGGCTGGAATATATGAAATTGAACTGATAATAATAATACACATAGTTATATTGTAGGAATTTTCTAAGAATCTAAATATATATAAAAGGCAAACCTGACCTAATCATCTATCAACGCATAGCCGAAACTACCGAACGGATTTTGTTGAAATTCGGCATACAGATAGTTGTAATGACGTAGGCATCCGCTAAGAAAGGATTTTTGAAAATTCGCCCCCTAAGTGGGTGAAAAAGGGGTTAAATTTTGTATGGAAACCGAACTCCACGCGGACGAAGTTGCGGGCAAAAAGCTAGTTTTCCTATATGAATCCCCTTAAGGGGTTAAAAAAGTAGGTTCCCTAAGGTATGGAAATACAAGACTAACACGAGCTACTGAATAAACCTATAACCTATTAAATAAAATATGTGAAAATTCAATCTATTTGGAGTACTTTGAAATATTGAAACAAATACAATTTCTATGTAACCAATTAAATCACAAGTAGGTACCTAGTCGACCGTCCGCAGAGATTTTTCAATTTAATAACGTACAGACTCTTATCAAATGTATTTTATATCGTACTTGATATTGCCCGCGACTTCGTGCGCGCAAAAGATAATTTCGCAGACACCGTACATTTACGATAAAAAGTAGCCTTTGTCCTTCCCCGTGGTCTACCCTACATCTGTGCTAAATTTCATCAAAATCGGTCCAGTAGTTTCGGTCCATCCATTGTACCGAAGCGACGTGTCACGTGCCACATCCACACGGCAAAATCTGCATAATACCTACTGCGCTTTCTATCAAATAAAGTTGAAAATAGTGTGGCTCTTCCAGTGTTTAAAATTTCGTATTGACCGACGGATGTGCTTGAGTATGTATGAAAGGAGGAATGCATAATATAGTCAAAGTCA
Source organism: Glaucopsyche alexis (assembly GCA_905404095.1). Taxonomy (NCBI): domain Eukaryota; kingdom Metazoa; phylum Arthropoda; class Insecta; order Lepidoptera; family Lycaenidae; genus Glaucopsyche; species Glaucopsyche alexis. The sequence continues at coordinate 24,017,876 of FR990044.1, forward strand.
ATTTTTTTTATTCATAGTTTTTTTTTTTTTATTTTTTTTTTTTAATAATGTCATGGGATACTCATCCCAACTTACCTGTCCGGTAGTTGTGGTATAGTATACGGGTACGCGACCCCGGCTTCCCTAGCTATTACTGTCCTATCCCTTGCCCTCCTGGACGGTAATATCCTACATTTCCTATTTCCCACTCTAACTTACCAATCTTCCTTTCCACACCACCTATCCTTCCCTATCCCTATTCCTACCCTCTCCAACAATCTGTGGAAACGCAATGGATAATCATAAAAATAATTTAATTATCCAAAATGGCGGCGATGTGGTTCACCACCCATCACGTCTCGTTTCTCGCGGAGGTGAAAAGCGGACCATGGAGAGCCGCTTCGCTACGTTGAATGTAAGAGGAGGAATGGATGGTAAGAATGAAAGTGAACGAAGCGAAACGAGTATATAAGGATCGTAGCAAGTGGCAAAAAGTGGTCTCTGCCTACCCCTTTACGGGAAAAAGGCGTGATTATATGTATGTATGTATGTATTTTTTATACACTTATTGAACGTCGGTATACATGATGCCTACCACCGGTTCGGTGGTAGGCATCATGTATACCGAGTTCGGTATATGTATGTAGTATGTACTGCATGTACTGTATGTACTGCATGTGTATTTTGTAGGCATGTTATATTATGTATGTATGTCTGTGAGTCACAACTCACAAAGCAGTGACGTGCTTTGACCAATCACGGGTTTAGTGGGCGCATGTTTTTACACAACAATTTTACCCATTTTTACCTTACCTTTCTACTTATTTTACATTTTTTATAATTTGTTAGAAAATTCCGTACCTACACAGAGCTTTTAGGGCCAATTCACACCAAAATGGTAGTGGCCGGCAGCAGCGCGACGAGGCATGCCGGGTCGCGGCAGGTTCGCGTCGCCGTCAAATAATTTTAAACTTTATATATGTCACCGTAAAATTGTAAAAAACCGTTAGATTGTAATATAACTAGTAAAATTGTAAAATGTTTTTAGACTTCCGACGCGAATATTCTGCCTATAATTTAACACATTACTTAACGTTAGATTATAAACATATAGTAATGAATCTTTCGAAATATTTTAACAATCTCGTTAGTTATTTTACAATCTAACGGTTTTTACAATTTTACGGTGACATATACCTACATCTGTACCCCAAGCAGGAACATTTTGCGGTATCGTTACATGTACGTAAACGAGAAATATGAGGAATATTGTATGAACATTTTAGTTACTTTTACGTCCGCTAGAGGCGCTTTCATGGTTTTCATACAATATTTCTCGCTTACGTACACGTAACGGTACCGCAAAATGTTTCCGCTTGGGGTACTGATGAGACTTCTAACTTAGTATATATATATCTGTATTATCTATGCTTAGTATCGTTAAAAAGTTCGAAGCAGACACGCGGTAGTCAGAGGCGCCCGCGCCGCCGCTTACTAAGTCTTACAAATAAGTACCTAAATAAAGTTTAAAATTATTTCACACAGAGTGCCCGTCGCGCACTCACGCGTCGCGCCGCTGCCGCCCGCTGCGATTCCGGTGTGAATAGGCCCTTAGGGTCATCTCACACCGAGATGCGACTGCTGTAATCGAAATACTAACTCTTGCAATGAAATGTGTGTCTTCTTATGTAGTGAATAAAGTTCAATTTTGAATCGCAATCTTAAAAATCTAGTGCCACGTCGCGTCTCGTTTCGGTGTGACCTGACCCTAACACTACATTTATTTTCTTGCTCTATTTTCTGATCCTATTAACAAAGCGAAACATATTTATCTGAATCAGTTTTGAATTAACAATTTTAATAATAATAATTACCAATTACTCACTTACACGAACACAACGAACCTACAAAATTAATTAATATCTATGTAATTTGAAAGGCTTTGCAGGATTATTCTGATCTTCAAAGAACAAAGGACGTTATAACCAAAATATGTCTGTTTTGGTTATCTATGTACTATACTAATATAATAAAGAGGAGAGGTTTGTTTGTTTGTGTGTTTGTTTGCATTGAATAGGGTCCGAAACTACTGGACCGATTTTGATGAAATTTAGCACAGATATATAAAAGACCACGGAAAAGACGTGGGCTACTTTTTATCGCGGAAAAATATACAGTTACCGCGATATTTCCTTTTGTGCGCACGAAGTCGTGGGCAACATCTAGGTTACTTATAAAATATTTATTATTGCGATGAGATCGGCAAACGAGCATACGTATCGTCTGATATAAGCAATGACAGCCAATAATGGATATCTATCTGCAAGTCGCAACAACAGAGGAGATACAAATGCGGTCTTAAAAATTCAATCAAAAATATTTCATTTAATGACACAATTTTATCTGGTCCTGACAGATACATAAGTAACAAACAACCCTACTACTATTATAAACGTGCAAGTGAGGATGGATGGATGGATGTATGGATGTTTGTTACTCTTTTACGCTAAAACTACTGAACAGATTTTGATGAAATTTGGTATGGTAGTAGTTTAAGCTCTGGATTAACACATAGGCTACTTTTTATCTTTTAACACATAGACTATGATACTGTGCTTGTAAACGCGTGCGGAGTCGCGGGGAAAAGCTAGTTCATTATAATAGTTTTATAATAATTAATTTAGCTATAGGTACTACGATGAATACAGTTTAGTAATTAAAGTTGCTAAGTTTAAAACTATCTTAGAGGACACCCGATCAGACAAGAATAGATTATTCGAACGAAAGGTCTATTCTATTTTAATACCTAAAGACCTGAGGGCCTAGTCAAGATGCATTCGATAATTACGACAGCGAAGTTCGAAAACAAAATGTATGGGATTTGACATAACGCAACGCAAGCGACATGTCAAATAACGATGACGTATGTCAAATCCCATACATTTTTGATTTCTAAGTTCGCCGTCGAAATAATCGAATGCATCTTGACTAGAGGCCCTGCTATTTTAAGCAATGTAAATATTGACATCTAAAATTGATCGAATATAAATGTCACTTGTGTGGAAAGTTTCAACAAAAGTGGGATGTGGATAGTGATTAATAATTATAAAGAAAGAAAAACAAAAAAAAAAGAGAAAGAAATTAAAAGAAAAAGATAACATTCACAGAAGTTAAATTAGTATTCATTATAATAATATATATTTTTTTAGACTTCGAGGACGAAGTCTTTGTCAGTATGGCCGTATTAGATATGGTTAAATATTATAGAGGTATAATCTACCGGTGATATAATATGTACTTAAGAAACAAACCGTAATAAAATACACAAGTAAGGTTTCGTTAGTTCCGTTAAATATTTGGTAACACGAATGTTAATGCCGTTTAATTATAATATTATATCTACTATGTTAAATATTAAACCTTAGTTGGTTATATGTCGTAATGTAAGGAGTAATATTATTACTAAAGAATAAGGGATCGGACTACATCTGAAATATTTAGTTTCATTAATATATTCAGAAATATTGAGGCATTACTACTTGGTAAATGTAAAAAATATATTATTTTATGTGTAGTTTACTAATTAAATATATTTAAAAAGTACAAAAAAAAATTTTTTTTTGTGATATTGGTAAACAAAACCTACTTCATTAGTTTACTCACATACAACGGTAAGTATGAACTTAAACACACAAATATCGGAGATATTTACAAATATATTCCGGCGGCCATATACTTCATACACCTTAACCTACAAGTGACGTCATTTGTACCTAGGTAGACTTTAGTAAGGGGCGTATTTAGGAGACTCGCGAAATTTTTTATACAAATCGCTGTACCTTTGAAAATATTGACTTTTGATAAACGGTTTCTTCTGAGAAGTTACTCATATTTAAGAGTACTATTCATTTATGCAATAAAAAAAAAAACAGTCCGATTGCCTATTGTGGAAACGAAATGTTAAAAGTATTTGTTAACTAACCTATAAAAGAGCAAACCACACCCAGTCAGCCTCTCACAGGGGAAGCCAACATATTAAGGTGATGTAATCTACTTATTGTTTTGTCATTGCTCTAATCTTGAAATATTGTGTTTAATATTATTTGATATTTTATGGCTAAAGCCTTTGGTATTTACCTATATAATTGTTAAAAGTTAGTATTGTTCAAGTTAATTTCGTCTGGTTGATGTATGGTTTATTTCTAGCTGTTAGGACATAATTATTACTTTTGAATCTGAATCATTATTTTGTGCTTAGTAAGTGATAAATTATAGTTCGGAAATGTAACTTTAGAATAATAGTGTTTTGCTAACAGAAAGTGAGTTTTTTATTAAATAACATAGCTACCCATGTTTTTGTGTTTTAAGGAAATAATTGTTTTATATGAAAGATCTACCTACCTTTAATTTGTGGGGTAGGTTGAGATAAATGTATTTGCTATAACAATTACATATTTAAAATGAAATAACCCCTGGTAATATATTAATCACTTATTAACTAAATATTCTATGTAGACATTACAGAGCAAGTGTTCAGTTCATACATGTACTCGTATATATCACATGAAGATCACGAATCGTTGGGTCAATAACCGAACACTACAGATTAATAAATAGTAAAGTACGTAATCAATACACTCTCAGCGCTATTTAACTTACTTTTATGTTATTGCAGCTTGTAAAGTAGTCTATAGCTGTTAGTGAGCTTTAGACAAACTAGCTTTTGCCCGCGACTTCGTCCGCGTGGAACAATTAAACTCAAACTCAAAATTTTTATTTCCATGTAGGTTATAATATAACGCTTATAGAATTGTCCTACATGATGCCTACCACCGGTTCGGAAACTAGCCCGGCGAGAAGAACCGGCGTAAGAAACTCGCACGGGGCCACCTTTTAGCAAAAAGATGGGAAAATTGTTCTTTTCAAGAAATATTTTTACCATGTTGTAACTTAATCTATACATATAACATTAGTCATAAGTACATAGAACATACTTTTTTTTTTTTAATTCTTTATTTTTTATAGAGAGTTTGGTACAATTTAGACCATGTCACTCTCGTAGAGTGCCATTTATTTAACTACTACACATCGTAATATAATATATATTAATGCTTAAGCTCTAACATTCAAGCCTCTTAAAACTAATTTATACAAAGAAATTGCTTCATTAGATAAAGGGGTGGACAAATATGGAAAGAAAACACCTACTTCATTGATATTTAAATCTAGATGGTAAAAGATTTCCCGTCTAGCTGCTTCGTTCCGGACACACTCCATCAATATGTGTTGGACATCTTCTATTTTATCACACTCAGAGCAATTAGGAGACGTTACCTTCTTTAATAAAAATGCAAATTTATTTAGAGGAATATGTCCAGAACGCAACCTTAATGCTACTGTAATATATTGTCTGCTCAAAGAACCCCCAAACCAAGGTATTTTAAGTGGTGACGGTTGAATTATTTTGTACCATATGCCTTTTGTCACAGATGTGAGGTCAAAATAATCTTGCCAGGTTTTATATGATAAATTTTTCATGTATGGAATATAGTTAGTAAAGTGAGGAGAGATATCAGAAATCAATCCATTACTTATGGCTTCTTTTGCTAAACAATCTGCCTTATCATTTCCCTCAAGACCTATATGTGAAGGAACCCACTGGAATGTTACTATTTTGTCTTGTATTTTAAGTTTTTGTATTAGATCTAAAATTTGATAGGCTGTCGCTGTTCCTCGAAAATTCGAGGTACAGCGAGCCAAGTGCTGTAGTGCGCTTCGGGAATCACTCAAGATAACAAAATTTACAAAACTAATTGATTCTATATAACGTAGGGCTTCCTGAATGCCAGCTAATTCGGCCTCCATAATATAAAGTGATTTATTCAATTTCAACTTAACTGACGTATTGGCTTGAGGGTCAAATACAGCAGCACCTACTCCCGAAGCATCTTTAGAACCGTCACAATAAATCTTGTAAAAATTGAGAAACTGATTTGAAAGTAAATCTATATATCATCTGTTTTTTAAATAATCCTTATCAATTAATCTCTTTGGTTGATCAATATCTTTAATCTTTATATTTATACTCGAAGATAAATCCATACCAGTAATCCAATAATTAAGATTAAACATTTCTAAGCGGTTGATGTTCGGTATGTGATAATCCTTAAGATCATCCCACACAGTTGCTAATAGCGGTTTTCTTTTACGAGACCAATAATGACCACGACAAGTATCCCTAAGTTTAATTAAAATATCTGAATTATAAAAAAAAACTTCCCAGCCAAGAAGAGTCTTCGAACAGACAAAGGTGGAATGGCTAGATCGCTCTGCATCACGTGAATAGGTGTACTTTTTATATAATGACCGATAATTCTTAGACTTTGGTTTTGCAATTTATCTAATTTATAAAGTATTGATTTGGCACTGTTGTCATAAAAATAGCTTGCATAATCGATTCGACTGCGAATTACACTCAAATAAAGTCTACGTAGTTGTAACGGATGTATTCCCCAGTTTGATCCGCTCAAAACCTTCAATATATCAAGAAACTTTGTAGCTTTTATATAAATCTCATTTATGTGCTTTCTCCACGTGAGTGAGCTATCCAGCCAAACCCCCAAGTATTTCACCATGCGGGCATTATTTAATTGTTGTCCATTTATCCTAATTTCAGCTACCTCTTCTCTACCACCTCTTTTGAATATGCATAAATTACTTTTTACGTTTGATATTGACATACCTATGTTATTTATAGTATCTTCAAAATAGTCAATAGCCTGTTGAAGATTTAATGCACTGTTATTAAGAATTCTATTGGAAGTATATATTATAAAATCATCAGCGTACTGAGAGACAAGAACGTTTTGAATATTATTACAAATTTCGGAGGTAGCGACGTTGAACAAAAGAGGAGAAAGAGGATCACCTTGTAAAATTCCTTTACTAGTGAGTCTAAAAATACAACCATTATTTAAAACAATAATTAGTTTTCGGTCTATTAAATATTGCCAGATATATCTACACAGGAGAGGTCCAACACCCATTCTATCTAATGTTTTAACTAAGTAAGTTATATCTACATTGTTATAGGCACTATCGATGTCAATAAAGCAAGCTAAAGTGGGAATTTTACTCGAAAACCCTATTTGTATACGAGAAATCAATCTAAAGAGAGCATCAAAGCATGAACGACTTTTTCTAAAACCTATAGTTTCTCTAGAAAAGTAGTTATTCTTTTCTAAGAACCATTCCAACCGATGAAAAAGAATATTATGGTAAGTTTTACAGACACAAGACATTAATGCAATAGGTCTAAAGATAGAATTACTGTTAGATTTAGGAATGGGAACAATTTTGACTTCTTTCCATTGATACGGAACAAACCCTAGATGTAAACAAAAATTGTAAATTTTAACTAAATGTACTTTACCGAGCAATGGTAGATTCTTGATCAATGAAAAGGTTACATTATCTATTCCTGGAGCAGAGTCTTTTGATTTTATACAATTGTTTAGTTCATGAAGGGAAATTGGCGACTGGATTGGCGATGAAGCTGCGGAAAATACGGGAATTGATGGAGAAACGTAGTCTGGTGCTAGATTTTGTAACAATAGATTTGCATTGTTAGTATCTGGGTAAACTGTTGGAGATTTATAGCCTTTTAACCATTTCATCCGCTTCCACATATCACCGGCTGAAGTAGATCCATCTACAGAGTTACAAAATGTTTTCCATGCATCTGATTTTGCTTTCCGAATCATTTTCTGGGCTATAGATATTTTGTACTTCAGTAATTCGTAATTTTGGGGAGTAGCATTTCTTCTGAAATTTTTAAGTGCTTATCTACGTTCGGCGACCGCTTGGGAGAGTTGTGCATTCCAATAAGGTTTTGCTGTAAATTTTTGACTAGGATTATTGTAAATTTTAATGTAAGGTATGTGTCTATCAGACGCTTCATTCAAAATATTCAAAAACCAGTTATAAGCTTTTTGAGGTTCGTTTGGCATATCCGAATTTTTTATTAAGTTTTCAATATGATCTGCATATGCGGTCCAGTCTGCATTTTTCAAGTTACGTTTCTTAATAAAGTTGGGATCGAACGGAATGGTTGTAGAAAATTTTATTACATGATGGTCACTTCCGAGCGTTTCTCTAATGACTCGCCAATCAAACCTTAGAGATATGTTAGTTGACACCATAGTGATATCTGGAGATGATTCTTGAAGCCTTCCATTAACGAGTTTAACTCTAGTCAAAGATCCATCATTCAGAGTGCAGAAATTACTGTCAGATAAAGCGTCAAAAATTTGCATACCTCGTGAGTCAGTGCGATTAGACCAATTTGAGTGATGGCCGTTAAAATCTCCTGCCAGTATGGTATTGCTTTGAAACTTATTAAACATTTCTTCCCAGTCATTTTGATTCGTGCGCGCTGATGGGCAATAAACAGACACTACATTTCTAATAGTATCGCAATTAAGAATTTTTACATGAATAATTTCAATATTTTTATTAGTAAGTTGTAAAACACACTGTTGTGCTTTTAAAGAGTAATGCGTTAGAATGGCCACTCCTCCATAAGAGTCATGCCTGTCTTGGCGAAATACATTGTAGCCCGAAATTCTTAATTCACTGTTTGGTTCAAGCCATGTTTCACTTAATATCGCAATATGAACTTTTTCTTTAATCAATAGTTGTTCTAAACATATCTTTTTCAATCTTAAGCTTTGAGCATTCCATTGGATAATGTTTATATAGTTAACTTTGTTTATACTACTATCCATTATGTAAAAATAAATTAAATAAGTTTTCAATCACTTTCAAATCTGATAAATATGAGCTTACAAGAGTAACAAACCATTCTAACAAAAATGTTCCTGCTAATTTGAGCTTATTTTCTAGGGTATCATTTTTTTTCAAAATTATGTACTGCAATTTAAATAACAAGTCTTTAAATAAAAATCTTTTCTTTTGTTTCTGTGGCTGATTGATTTCTTCGCCCGAGTCCGATAAGCTTTTAGCTGATGACAAGATATGTTGTGTTACACCTTTATAATTTTTATCCATTTTCTTATTCTTTTTCTTCGGAGATTTCCTTGATGTACTTTCTTTTTGTATATTGGTTTTTGGAGTTGATTTTAAAACTTCCGCATATGTGTTAATAAACTCAGGTTGAGTAAGTATATCCAGTGTAGAATTATGCAGCATATCATTTGTATAATCTTGAACATGATTAGTGGGTACATCAGGTTGATCCGGTGAAACGTATAAAGTTAGTGCTTTTTTATAAGAGCAATTAAAATCTGCCATCAAATCTCGTAATTTCTTTTCTTTTTGGAAAACAGGGCAATTTCTTGATAAGGCTATGTGATTACCGGAACAATTGGCGCATTTAAATTCAGTTACTTCGCAATTCTCATGATCTTTCCCACATTTTGGGCAAATTATCTTTTTGGATGGGCAAACATTACGAAAATGGCCAAATTTCCAACACCTGGAACACTGTGTCACTCGAAACGTATACGGAGTAACTTGGACTGGATTATTATATATATGTATGTACCTGGGTAAAGACGAGCCATTAAAACAGATCCTCACAGTCTCTGAAAAAGTCCATTTACCATCAGAATCTCGATATTTTTCCCTTCTTACTCCCAATATTTCATATGGACTGGATAAGCATTCTAATATTTCCTCGTTACTAAGTTCAATGTCTATATTCTTAATAATTCCGTAAGATCTATTTACCTCCATAGTTTTTTGGCATGTAATATTCTTGTTCTTTATATATTCACATTCTATTAATTTATCTGCACTTTCATTATTTTTAAATTGAATAATAACTTTATACATATTTAAGTATTTGACTTTTGTTATGTCCTTAATTCCCTCCTTTTGAAATAACTGAGCTAAACCGACTTGTTTGGGTAATTTATCTTTTCCTATCATACACACTTCTATTTTTTCTACAGCTTCTCTAGAAGTAACATCGGAACCCCTGGTAATTTTTTTCCTTCCTCTAGTAACTGTGTTCCAAACTTCATTATCATCCATTGGTCTACTTCGCTTCTCGATACGATTAGTTAACTGTTCAGTAGGTATAAAGCACGAATTCATCGTATTTTCTTCAATTTCAATCATACTTCTCGACTCCCTTAAGCCCAATGAAATTTCATTGTTTTGTATAAGCTCTTCAATATTCATATCGTCTTCATAGTTTTCGTCACGTAATTCGCTCGATTCGTTCATTACTTCACTCGCCAGCTACGGCCGGGAGCGACCGGCTTCTTGCCGAGCGCGCGCACTCCTCACAAAACCAGTTTTGCAATATTATAATCGCGTGTTTACAACAGAACGTCTAGCGCGGACCGATGCTCGCACGCAACTCAGAACATACTTAAGTACATAAAAACAGCCTTGCAGGGGGCCATCTTATTCCCAAGGTGTGCAATCGTTAATGAAATCACTGACTTTATAATAAGCTTTAGCACAAACGTTCTTTAACAGCTTTTTTAAATTTATTAATGGAAAGATTTTGATCGTTTTCTGGGATTCTAGATGTAAATGCGTATACATTAACCTTTAAAAGAAGATTTACTTACTTTACTAAGTCTGATCACTGGTATTTCTAACTTGTTCCTATTTCTAGTATTCCTACAATGTGTGTTACTTTTCTTTTTAAAATTCTTTAAATTCTTTCTGACATACAAGTTACAACACATTGTCCAAAATGTATTGAGAAGCAACGGTCAGAATATCTATTTCTTTAAAATTTTCTCTCAGAGATTCAAAACATGACATCTTATAAATAGAACGTATAGCTATATGTTCTATTTCATTTCTGCAGCACAAATATTGTATTAATGTCCGCAGCGTTTCCCCATAGAAGGATGCCATATGACATTATACTATGAAAATAACTAAAATAAACTAGCCGCGCTGTGTCCTCATCGGCAATTTCTCTAATTTTTTTGACTGCATATGCTGCAGAACTGAGCCTATCTGCCAGCTTTGCAATATGGGGACCCCACTGTAATTTACAATCTAGTGTTATTCCTAGAAATACAGTGGTGCCCACTAAGTTCATTTTCTCATCATTATATAATTTTACTCATTATTTAAAATTATCATTATTTAAAATTACTTTGGGATATCAGTAGAAGGAGAAGCGCTTCCCCTCACGACTGCCCGCCGCGCGCCGTACATTATTATTGCCCGCCGCGCGCCGTACATTATTATTGCTCGCTTGATTATTTTATTACTGCGATATCTTCCAAAATACTCATTTAAATCTAATGATATAAACGGCAAATTTCTTTTAAATTAAATGCTTGTAATGAATCACGAGGATAAGGATTAATATCATCTTTATGAAAACACCCTCATAAATAAAAAAGTTAAAAAAGCGTAAAAAGGTTATAGTGAGCCAACCTTAAAATATAGACACATACAGTCGCGGACTTTTTTTTTGAACTTTTAAAGGGGAACAATTCTGTCATACATAATTTTAGCGAAACTTTAACTGTTTCCGCAGCGTACGCAGCGAAAGTTCTCAAAAGGAAAAAAAAAATCCGATTTTGAAACATTCTTGATTGGTGCTCTGCTCGTATAGAGCTTAGCATGATGTTATATAGCCTTCCTCGATAAATTAACTATCCAACACAAAAATATTTTTTCAATTCGAACCAGTATTTCCTGAGATTAGAGCGTTCAAACAAACAAAAAAACAAACTCTCCAGCTTTATAATATTAGTTAGTATAGATACTTATATTATATTTGGTTGAACAACCTTGTTACAAAATTAAACTAGGTACATAATATTTATATAATACTCCTATGTAGTTTGATTTTGTAAAATGGTTGTTCAACCAAATATAATGTTAATTTTACATTTCTTACATTTTACTAACCTAATAACGTTGTAACAACTTAGTCCAGAAATCAATAAAAATCAATACTTTATAAAATTGGTTATCATTTTTCTTTCTTCTATAACATGCTGTTGCGATGATGGGAGCATCATTAGCAAGTAGTTTCCGCCGGCCTACAGCTTCTGAACTGCTGAAGGCCGAAAGAAACCCCTGCCTAGGATGCTCTTTATCTTCTCTTCTGGATAAATCTTCTTCAAATTAATATCACAAATTAGACGTTGCGAAATACTTGCGTATTAGTAATTAACTAATTCTCATATTTTGACATTGAAAATAACTTTCACTTACGGCTTTTCATTTACGGCTATTATTACATCAAAACATTATTTATCCATAATTGTAACAATACACAAGAATTACGTACATAGTATAAACAGTGCATAATATTACCCAAACCAAGATCGTGTCAGTTCATGTCTGAGGACAACTGTTACTATGTAAAATTATTATTATTTATGACGGAAAAACCCGAAATGTACATAATCTGTAACTATATCACATTCAACTACATACTCACAATTTCACATTAATAATTACAGAACTTAGAAGGGCGGACAGACAGACAGACGGACAGAGTGAAACTATAAGGGTTCCTTAAATAATAAGGAACCCTAAAGGGCTCCCATGCATAATTGTGAATTCGCACGAATCGAATCGCATCCGCGTGCTTGTATCCATGTGCCCATATATACGAGCTCGCAGATATTTGCGATGCGATGCGAATTCGCAATTATATGTCGGAGCCCAAAAAGTAAGCAAATATTGCAAACAAATTAACTTTACAAGAAGGGTCGGAAAACTGCTGCATCGAAATGGGCACCCGCAGTAGCAGATGTATCAAGATATAAGCTAATACAGTCCAGCTGTTGCCGGCAGTGGCTAGATTTATGCTCGCTTCCTGAACGCTTACCCCACTTCGAAGTTCCAACGTCGTAGTTTGAATCGGACGTTTCTAGAAACATTAGACTTAAACGATACTTATGTATATTTGCAAATAGATTTAGATACATGCGGACTAGTCTGTGATTTCTGTTCTCTATTTAACCAATTTTTTATTTTATATTTTTTTAATACTAATATATTTATTTATTTATCAAACTAGTTAGCTATAAATGGGTTTTATATGGGTTCCTATGTTGATATACATTTTTTATTATTTTACATAAAAAGAAAAAAGAAAAATTGTACTATAATAATCATAACATACACTCACAATACAATTGTCAATGACGTGTTGGTTTGATATCATAGGTAATAATAATATTATACGAACAAATTGTGACACCGGTCAACATGCTTATGAATATAATTTCCCTTATAGTACAATCACAGCTAGAGCACATGTATTATTTAACACAGATTACAGATAATAATATATATGTACGTTTATCTATCCTACCTATCCACCTATACCTGTATAGCTATAGTGTATGTGTATTCATTTTATATAAAAATTGTACAGGAAATAGAGATTAAAATTATAATATAATATGACCCAGTGATAACTATATAATACATCTATGGTTGTAAAGTTACATGGGGAATAAAATTCCTCGACTTTTATACACTTTTTTGTCATGGTTTTTACAGTTTTTATAGACACACGATGGAATTTTGTGCAAGGCGCACGGCATGCGTAGTACGTGCTACGCGTTGACAGGCTCGTCGCATACTAACCAAAATTGGCCCGACTCGGGCCAATTCGAGTCTTCATAGATGTATTATATTCATCTTTTTAATATAATACATCTATGGATATGACATAATATGTCCTGGAATTCTCGATACGTGGGAGGCGAAGGGACACGTGTAGTAACTTATAAATATGTCTGTATCATGGACAATGAACTGAGACAGTAGGTAGTAGGTACACCAGTAATGTCTGAATAGAAGAGCCTAGTATAGTATAGGTATTCCATTCAAAACAAAGAGAATAATAGCGTGCACAATGCTACCATAATGTCACATATTTAACTTAGACATTAGTTTGGTATATTTTAAGCTTTTTGTTTACGTTAGATTCAGTGGAAAGATGCATATTTTTTTTATTGGCTTTTTGAAAATAACATCCGGAAAATATTGCCTTTGCAATGGCATATCTACGATCAACCATTGCAAATGAAATACAGTCCTCACAAAAGTGAGATTGTTGGAGAGCATTAAAAACGCCCTATACAAAAATGTCACACCAGTTGTAAATGTATGAAGATAAATACAAAATTGATTTTATTAACTTGAATACTGCGTTTATACATCGTTGTTGTAACAAAAAATGTCACAAATAACATATTAAGCAAGTATTTGAACAGTAGTTTTCGTCTTTCAATCATAGCGAAAAAAAAACTTTTTTAGTCCATTTTATAATTATACTCTAAGCCTTTTTAGTCCTGTAACATAGATAAGGTATGCGAGTGTTAAGATAGATCCAATTATACTTCGTTTATCTTAAAATAGTATTTCGTTTAACTTATAAAAAAAAATTTTGTTTGTCTCAAAGATTTCAAAACTCAAGAGGCTATGACGTACATTTGACAGAACAAATCTTCATACAATAAAAATTTACGCCATCTTGGCTTTTAACCATAATTCAAATGTCAGCCATCTTGTTTTCACCATACTTCAAATGTCAAAATGGCCCCAAAAATCTCAAAAGTGGGGCCATTTAACTGGATACACTTTTTGCCTCAACATGCCTCGTCTATAAAAAGTCTATGGTCTATAAGTACTGACTTGATCCCAGCAGCGATCTCCATGGCGCCGTTGAAGTTGCCGATGTTCCAGCAGGTCAGCGCCACGCGGAGCAGGCAGGCCAGCACCACCTTCCGCTCCTCCGTGCTGCCCGGAGACAGCACCAGCTCCGTCACCCACGCAGACACCTGCGGGCAAAAGAGAAAATGAGTTCAAGAATGGAGTTAGCTCTTAGGATGATTAAAACACACGTGTATTAACTATAAATAACTCCCCACACCGAGCTCGATGACGGTGTTCACAGGAGTAATTTTGTAGTGCCCAAGTGTGTGCGCAGTACACAAGAGCACTTTCTTCTTCTTTACTCTCACAATCCAGTGGGATGGATAACCGATACGACTGATGAGAGATCAGGCGCAGGATCGACTTTTTACATGCCCATCCGACGCATGGATCATCTTTCTTGTCCGACAATCAGGTGATCAGCCTGCATTGTCCTAACCAAACTCGGAAATAACATTTGTTGTTGTTCCATTGCGGGAATCGAACCCACGACCTCCGAGTCGAGAGCCAATGCTCTAATTATATATTTATATATTAATAAATAATTATATTTTTAAGCATACTGAAAACACCTAAAATACTTAAAAATCACATTACTTAAAGTTATAATTTAACATAAATTATAACTTTAAGTAGTACCTATAACGGCTGTTGTCCAAGACCTGGAGCAAAAGGGGGATTATCCATGCCTGGACCGAAGCAAAGTGATAGCAAGTAATTTCTTTTCTAAGGCTACGGCTTTAGTATTTAAAGACGTAGGGCCAGCTCACACTATGACGAGACGCAACGCGACGCGGCGACTTCATTCACTAATTAACACGTTTCATTGCAAGAGTTCGAACTTCAAGTCAATCAAAGTGAATGTTGAAGTCTCTTTCAATGAAACATACAGGGTTATTTTTTCACCAGTACAATAAATCAACATACGTAATAGTTGTCAAAAATAAAAAATACTAGCGATTTTTGTTACTACCCCTTTGGAATAAAAAAACAAAATTATCAATCCCCGAACTTATCCGCTAAACTAATACAAAATGTGGATACGTTACGCATCTATCGATGCTTTGTTGCCAACTCGTGCGCCGCCCGGCCGATCGCTTACCCCACCTCGCCGCCCCCTACCTCATACCGCACCCGTTGACGTCTTGTAGTTAGTGCGCACATGCGGTATTAGATTGGTTATAGGATAAAATAATTAAAATGAAAAAATATTTTTTATTTGAGAAATTTATTCTATTATCGATACCAATGACGTGGTAAAATTTATTGTACCGATGAAAAAGTATTCCTGTATATCTTGTTGTGTAGTGAAGAAAGTTCAATTTTGAATAGTCGAATATCATCGCGGTGCAAATTGCTTTTATCAAAAATTTACTTCAATCCAGCGCTTTTATAACCTAAGCATGACTAGATTGCTTTTAAAATTCACCACACTTCCATAATTATTTTCATTCACAATTTCATGATGGATACAGTTGCTGGATGTTCAATGCAGCCTGCGACGGGGGAACTACAAGTTTAAGATTATATATTTATAAGCAGCACTCTGTCCAACTCGATATAAACTACAGCGAAGAATATTAAACAAGACTCTGGAAAGTTCCGAACAAGTTCTTCTTGTGTAGTAAATAAAGTTCAATTTCGAATAGCTATCTTGAAGATGAAAAGCCTTGTCGCGTATCGTTTCGTTTCAGCGTGAATCGGCCCTTTGTCTATTTTATGTCTGTTGTCACTGTGTGAGATGAGATTATGAGAGGAATTGAAGTCGAATTTACGATGGTTGAATTAGCTCCAAATAAATTTCTAAGTCCGTCACTTACTTTAAAGTTTAAACGCTTAAATTGAAAGGTTTTTAAGATCGTTACTCGATGAGAGAGAGACAGAGAAAGACAGAGTGAGGGTGGGAGTATTATTCTACTCAAATAACAAAAGGAATCAATACAATACAATAATTGAAAACGTCATACAGCATAAACAATTAATATTTTCAAGCCGGCAGCCCTATTGGAAACAAACGTTTTCAAAGGCGGGATCATCTGAATTGAAATTTTAATGTCTTATTCACTGCCACCCGACCGATACTTGAACAATGGTTAGTTAACTGAGCTCTCTCTCTGCTAATTACACATACGAAGCTTATTATGGTGTGTGTGATTACAGATTAGTAATTTATGGCGCCGCTATTTCGAAGTTTCGCGAATAGTATGACTTTTGGGGCGAGATATTATTTACACTAGTCGAAGCTTCCAGAAAAGAATTTCTGGTACAAGCGCTCTATTCAACCTTCCGTTAGTAGAGCTAACAGCCTTTAGTAGCCAAGCCCTAACCACTAGACAGTGGTTAGAGCTTGGCTCTCGACTCGGAGGTCATGGGTTCGATTCCCGCATTGGAACAACAAAAAATCTTGATTCCAAGTTAGGTTAGGACAATGCAGGCTGATCAAACAATCATTTGACAAGAAAGATGATCCGTGCGTCAGATGGGCATGTAAAAAGTTGGACCTGCGCCTGATCTCTCATCAGTCATGTCGATTATCTTTCCCACTGGATTACGAGAGTGAACGAAAAGAGAGTGCTCTTGTGTACTGCGCACACGCTTGGGCACTATAAAATTACTCCTGCGTACCCGGCCTGGTTTCAGTGAAACCGGCCACCGTCACTGAAATCAGTGTGAGGAGTTATTTTTTATTATTTAGTATTTTTTATTATTTACTCGTGTACACTATGGCGCTGACAGTCAGCACGGATTAAAGAAAGACTGATAAACAGCTACATAGTAAACTGTCAATTTCATTGCACTACTAAAAGCATAGAGTGTTTGCACCATTCTCCTATTGGGTACCTACACGTCAAGTGTGTCTACTGTCTGGCTATTGAATAAATAATAGCTCTTAATACTAATGTCTCGCTTTATTGAATGAGCTTTTATGAGTTTATTCCACTACTCCCACCTTTAGTATTCCATAATAAATCTATACTATGTAATATAATAAAGAGGAAACGTTTGTTTATTTGCATTGAATAGGCTCCGAAACTACTGGACCGATTTTGATGAAATTTGGTACAGATATAGATTAGACCACGGGGAAGGACATAGGCTACTTTTTATAGCGGCGAAATGTACGGTTATCGCGGGATTTCCTTTTGCGCGCACGAAGTTGCGTACAACATCTAGTAAATTATAACTTTGTGATATTTATTGTCAGTTCACATCGAGACGCAACGCGACGCGACGATGCTTGAAGTTGCAGCACTGCGCAGGACGTAGCACGACGCCGCGTGCAACTTTATTGTAATGAAACGTGTATGTTTCTGTATACTTAATAAAATAAGATAATTATTAAAAATTATATCGTTGTGAACTTAACACCTTGTATTATAAAATAAATGAATATTTTGAAACATTGAGAGGTTGATATGACGATTTTTTTATTTAGGTATCCGTTTGCGAGGTAATCAACTTTTAAGCCGGTTTTTTTTTATGTAAAAAAAGCTGACTCAAAAATCTAAAAAGTTCATGTGATGCACTTTGAAGGAAAACTATAACGGCATAATATATAATATAAGTTTGTTAGTTCTGGAGTTATAGATACTTTACTTGTAAAATGCGCTTACTTGGAAAATTTCGTGCAAAAAAAAAATTCAAAATAATAAATAAACATGTAAAATATTGGCATAATGGTACGGAACCGTCCGTGCGCCTGTCATTTCCAGTGGTTCACATAATGTATTCATCGATTTCGTACGGTGTGACGACAGTGATTAATGATAATCGTGAGCATCGAGAGCTCGTTAATGAGTTACAAATGCATTTGGAATTTAATACCAAGCGTCGAATCTAATCAGACCAAATGTTTGCAACGAGTATCTACTGAAAATCGATAAAAGTTTATCAGCACCGAGCACTGAGCAGTGAAATGTGGAAAGAACGTAGGAGGTTCAATTTTATTTTATAGTTGCATAACTTCCTACATAAGTAAATATAAATACATACATACATAAGTAAATAATAAACGTCTATTACACAATAGACGTTAGTTTTTAAACATTTAGTAATTTTGAAAATAAATAAATTATTATTATTATTTTATTAAGATATTTTGGGCATATGATATCAGATCTACTGCCTATGTATAGACGTTTAGGCAGAAAATAATTGTCATACTCTAAAAAAAAATGTCCTTTATATGGGCGAGTTTACGTTGAGCGGAGATTCACCTATACAAAGATGATTCTCGTTACTTTTGAGTATGACAGTAATTTCTTTGCCTATACGTAACATATATATACGTCTATACATAAGCAGTGATGGATACTCAAAGTAAGCAGTAGATCATATACTCAAAATGTCCGTGATTATTTTACCAAATCTTATAATATACTAGCGTGTACCGCGTAAATACATTATCCCGCGGGAACACTACTTTTTCGGTATAAAAATTATCCTATATCCTTTCCCGGGACCCAAAGTATGTCTATACCAAATTTCATAAAAATCGGTTGAGCGGTTAAAGCGTGAAGAGGTCACATACAGACGGACACACTTTCGCATTTCTAATATTAGTATAGATTGAGCTCTCTAAGGCGCTGAGGTCGTTATCCTCACATAAACATGTGATATATAAAATCAATGCTATCAGCTGTTTAAGATCAATCTTAACAGCGCCGTATACAGCGTAATATAAGATTTTTTTTTTCAAAATTTTTAAATTATTTTTCTACTTAAACGACTTTACATAACCAGTAGATAATATAGCTTAAATATCCGTATTTGATTTAAAACAACCTTGTATAAACCCGTATACAGATACAAACAGTCATTCGATTTATTTTTAAAGTCAACGTCTAAACGAAGAACAGCAGTTATCTAAAGCTGCTTCGAATTAGCTGATAAAATATATCATAAAAATAACGTATAAAACGCGGGTATAAAACCTATAAACTTAAAGGAGGATGTAACCTTAATTATATAAAATCTTTTCAATTTCCGTAAGATTATATCACACATGGATGGCTTTAAAATGTATTTACAGTGTAATAAAACATCTCCCTAACCTTATAGGAGCCATCGTTTTCGCATTTTATGGGATATTTTATGGGAGAGATAAGTAGGAGCATGTTAAGTGGCGAATTATTTTAAATGGCGTTATTTAGAGAAAATATGGTGAAAATGGGCTGTTAATACTGTTTTAGGGTAACCTACCCAAAGGGTAAAAATGGGCCCCTATTACTAAAACTTCGCTATCTGTTCGTCCGTCCGTCTGTTACCAGACTGTATCTATTCAACCGTCATAGTTAGACAGTTGAAATTTTCACAGACGGTGTATTTCTGTTACCGCTATACAATAATTACTAAAAACAGATTACAGAAACAGACCTATTTCCTATACAAAAAACGTATTTTATTAGGGATATATTTTACGATATAATTATTGTAAGCTTTCATAATCATAATATCTAATGCGAAATTACTTTATCTGTACGTATAACATAATTATTATAAATTATTATGGTCACTCCAATAAAAAAAAAATACTGTCAACGCCTTTGACTAAGTCTTAATTTTAAGGGTCAGCTCAAACCGAACTTTAAGTTAGCGATTAAAAATTTAACTTTTTTTCACTACATATAGTGAATAAAGTGTAATCGCTATCATAAAAATGAAGGAGCGCGTTGCGCATATGTGCTCCCGCACACTTCCAATTTCAAGTCTGCAGACTGTCTAACAACTAAATTGGGTACGCTTCCAATTTAGTCTGACAACTAAATTGTGTCGGTGACCAGCCGCAGACTGTATCGATTTAGTCGGCGACGGTGTTGCCAACGAAGTGACGTGTGCTTGGAAATGAGGAAAAAGATGACCTCTGTGGCTCAGTGGTTAGCTCGTAGGCGCTCTTCAGCTTAACACATATATAGTGATTTTGACTTTCACCACAGCTTTTACTGAAGTAACACAAGCATATTGTCAAGTGTTAGGGTTCGAAGGATTTGGAGAGAAAGACCTGCTGACTCTTTTGAAGACTTTATTCACTAGCACTAGGTCCAACACATAGCACTAGGTCCAAACACTAAGCACTAACGATAAATATGGCAATGATGTGCCAATAGATACGAGGGATGTATAAATCTATAGAGATGTTGGAAAATTCCGGATTTTCAAATTTTTTTCTACCATCATGAAGAAAATATGATGTTGCGGAGTTCCTAAGGGGGAGGAAATTTTCATTATTTTTTCAGTAGGATGCACCGTTTCTGAGACAGAAGCCATTATAGGAAAAAAAATATGGCAATGCTCTACCTTGAGACATGAATGGTGTATAAAGCTACTTATAGAAAATTTGGAAAATTCCGGATTTTCAAAATTTTTTTCTTCCATCATGAAGAAAATATGATGTGGAGTTCCTAAGGGGGAAGGAAATTTTCATTATTTTTTCAGTAGGATGCACCGTTTCTGAGACAGAAGCCATTATAGGAAAAAATATGGCAATGCTCTACTTTGAGACATGAATGGTGTATAAATAAATCTATAGAAAATTTGGAAAATTCCGGAATTTAAAAATTTTTTTTCTTCCATCATGAAGAAAATAATTATGATGTTGCGGGGTTCCTAAGGAGAAGGAAATTTTCATTATTTTTTCAATAGGATGCACCGTTTCCGAGATAGAAGCCATTATAGGAAAAATATGGCAATGCTCTACTTTGCGACATGAATGGTGTATAAAGCTATAGAAAATTTGGAAAATTCCGGATTTTCAAAAAAATTTTTCTTCCATCATGAAGAAAATATGATGTTGCGGGGTTCCTAAGGGGGGCGAAATTTTCATTATTTTTTCAGTAAAATGCACCGTTTCCGAGATATAATCAACTTTATAAAAAAACTATTTGATGCCCGCAACTTCGTTTGCATAGAACTATCGAAAACGGAACCCTATTTTTTTTAAACGGAACCCTAAAATAAAAGTAGCCTATGTTAGACCTTATAACATCAGCTAGGTATCTGCCAGTGAAAGTCCCATGAAAATCGGTTCAGTCGTTTCAGAGATTAGCCGGAACAAACAGACAGACAGACCGACAGACAGACAGACAGACGGACAGACAATAATTTAAAAAATTGGTATTTTATTGTGAGTACCGAATATACTTTCATATGCATTAAGTGAAAAGCTGTTAATTTTAAATTACAAACAGACAATTTTATTTATCTGTATAGATGTATTAGATATATCGTTTGGGCTGGTAGCGGCGCGGGGAAAACGCGCGCGCGCGTGTGGTCCGCTTGCATTTTGCCGTGCGACTGGCCGACAAAGTTGGATAGTCTGCGGCCTCTCATAAGGTACCAGTGCTAATAGGCAGGTGGCCGACAGTTGGACGACTTTTTAGTTGGATGCGATCGGAAGGGAATCTTGGATCTGATACGATCGGTGTCCAATTATTTAGTTGGACGACTTAGTTGGATATAATGTGCGCGCTCCCATATAGTTACTGGTATTATAGCATACTGTCCAACTTAGTTGGCAGACTTGAAATTGGAAGTGTGCGGGGGCACTATTATGTGTTCTGTGGCGTTGCGTTTCGGCTTGAGTGTCTGTGTATCTGTGATATTGTAGAGCTCCTAAACAGATAGAAGAATTTGACGCTGATGAGACAGAGGTAATAATACTAATCCTACTAATCCTACTAATAATATAATCGTGAAAGTTTGTGTGGATGAATGGATGGATGTTTGTTACTTTTTAACGCAAAAACTACTGAACGAATTTTGATGAAATTTGGCAAAGAAGTAGTTTAGGCTCTGGAATAAAACGTTGGCTGCTTTTTATCCTGAGAAAGTATTCCCGTGGTATACTTTATCTACGCGGACGGAGTCGCGGGCAACAGCTAGTTACAAAAAAAAAACATGCTTTAAAAAGTTGACATACGCCAATTTAACTTTTATAACGAATCGCAAAGTTGTTCTGTAGATGAATTAAGTCAAGACTTCGTGGTGTAAGTTGGAGCTTATAGCGAACATCTGTTTCGAAAGTTTCACGTAACCACATATTGTGAGTGTCGCCAGTTGTAGATAAAACTGTTTAGGACATTAGAATGATATTATTTATTAAAAATAGAAACTAACCGCATTGTACAAAATGTTTTGTGTTTATTGAATTTCTATAAAGTTTCATAATTTTTTCTCAATCCCGGACTTTTTTGGCTTTAGTCTTCAGTTACGTTATTAATAATACATACCTACGTTCTTTGCTTCAGTTGAGTACGCTTATTTACGCCACGTCAATTTGTCCCATGCTAAAGAACTTAAACAATAAGACTAGGAAACAAAGTTACATAATATGGCAAAATAAAAATCTATAAAACGCAAAGATTGACTGATGTATAACGCACAAGCCAAAGTCATTTTTTTTTCAAAATTTAACCCCCGAGTTTAAAACCCAATTTCACGCAGGCGAAGCCGCGGGCAATAAATGCTAGTGTAATAATAAAAGTGTTTTGTTAAGTGATCATATAGAATATATTAAACAAATACCTGCAACTTATTTATGGTAATAAGAATTAAAATATATTAAAAAGCTTAAAAAGTTTGGTTGTTCCTACTATTATAATTGTATGGTAACCCTACTTTCCATTCACGTGGGCCTATTTACGTAATCCGATCGTAGGTCTATGCAAATGGCCTCAAATGAGCCTGGAATGGAATAGGTTTTATGGCGATAATGCGATATGCCGCGGTCTACCTCATATCATCAGCCTTTTGCAGCCTGCTGTCAGCGGGACTGTTGAAAAAATCAGTTAAAAAATTTATGATGATTTAAGTATCTGAGGGAAAAAGGCAAGGCGGTCCATCTCATGTTCGTTTGTTACTCCAAGAAACATATATCACTGTCCAATGTGCACTCGGGAAGATCTCGCTAAAATACCGATCTTGCAATACCGAATATAAGATTTATATGCACTAATTTTTTAAACTAAAACTGGATTTAAGTTATAAAAGAGTGTACAATGTACTATCGACATATATCGAAGTTGCCACTCGACCAGGCACACGACGTAAATAGCGCCGTTGAATCGTGCGCATACACATATTATATCTACGTGTAAACACATAGTTCGACCACGTCTGCCGTCGGTGCGGTCACTTCCTGTTGTGTTTAATTATTTGACAAAAAATTAATAATAATAATTAAGACAAAATTATGAAACTGGTCGAGCAGGAACTTTGTCGATGGTACATGTTTCAGTATCTACTTTGAAAGGCGAACACATTTGAATGTCGCCTACGTACGTAAATTCCACAGAAAAATTCCGCAAAGCTGGAATTCCAAAACAATTCAATTTGTGGAATTTTTGTAAATTTTCCAGTCCTTTCTAGTTTTGTCTGAGCTACGCCAGTCATACACGAAATACATGCAGAAATAAAACAACGGAACGCCAAGGCTAAAGTTATTTTTCGTGTACGATTTCACTTATTTGTCGAATAAATACGAAATTACGCAGAGTAAATACTTTTATGCCAAGAAAGTTGCGTTTTCTTTGCGATAAAAGCTCTGAGCACAAAAGAGGGTATCATTATTATTTAGCAACTTTTTTATTTGTGCGTTTTTCCGCGTATAGATACATTGTATCCTGCGGCTCCGCCCGCGTAAATATCGAGTTTCCGCGGGAACACCGTAGTTTTTCGGGATAAAAAATAGCCTATGTTTTAATCCAGAGCCTAAACTACTATCATATTAAATTTCATCAAAATCTATGCAGTAGTTTTTGCTTGAAAGAGTAACAAACATCCATCCATCCTCACAAACTTTCACACTTATAATGTTCGTAGGACTACGAGTACGTCGTACGTACGTACGAGAGACGTATCCTACGTCTCAATATAAGTACTAATTACAATTCCTGTCATTTTATTTAAAATTATAGATTGACACAGGATAGCTATCAAGCACAGAAGACAAAACGTTGACAAAACGCATTTTTATGGTGATCATCCAGAGCGTGCTGGTAGATATAATAGGTTAATATAATATAACAAAAATAATATGCGGAGTGCAAGCAAAGTTAGAGGTAGTTTTAGTAAAAATTGTGGAATATGTTAATGTTTAATAAAACTTTTAAATTGTTAAAAACGTGTAAAATATGATCATCATAGTTCACTGAATACATCAAATTTGTATTCAGTAATTTCAGTAAACTATTTTGTTATGTTGAAAATCGAAATTTTTAACAACACTTTGCATTGTAGACCATCTATACTAATATAATAAAGAGGAAAAGTTTGTTTGTTTGCATTAAATAGGCTCAGAAACTACTAACCGATTTTGATAAAATTTGGCACAGATATAGCGTAGACCACGGGGAAGGACATATATTATACTTTATCGCGGAAAAATGTACGGTTTCTGCGAAATTAACTTTTGCGCACACGCAGTCGCGGGCAACATCTAGTCTGTAATAAGAGTAAAGAGTCACACAAAAAGTATCCTATATATATATAATATAAAAAGTATAATCTTAACCCAAACAGAAAATAAAGCATGCTTTTGACCCATTTCGTTCTTAAAAATGAAAAGACAACTCAGCACACCACTAGGAGCATCTGTAAGTGTATTTCCACATAATTATGTGTTCAATTTGCGGTAACTCAAGCAAAGAGGCTTTCGCATTCATTAAATACCCTCACACGGAAGGTAATGTGATACATTACGCGGAAAAACGTCGCCATTTGTACGAGAAACCTGATAAGACATCTTAAGTAGACATCTTAAGTAAGACTTGACGTGGGATCACATAACGTATTAATGGCAGTTGCAATTTCAGCTTTTCTAGTCAGATATAGATGAAAATAACAAACCACGCCTTGAGAAGTAGCATTACCGCTGTAGAAATGGTTTCTTTCTACGAAAGAATAGATAAATTGACTATTGATAAAGTGAATCGTTAATTTTGTCCATACAATCTGTCAGTATGTCTATTCCTTTCATAGACAAAACCTGAAAAGAAGGTTGAACACTAAAGTCAATAGGTTTTCATTTACGACATTAAATTTGCAAATTAAATAAATAAAATCGTAAATTAAAAAAAGGTGTACGGAAAGCTTTAAGAAAAGTGGAATATGGATGGATCGACTAATTATTATTAGACATCTCTTTCTTCCCCATTAGCATGTCGTAAGGAGAATAAGGAACGATATATTATGTCTTCTCCTAAAGTATTTATTTATTTTCTGGCAGAAAGTATCTCCATCATTGATAGAAACACTTTCTATTTTCTGCTCTAGTGCTTTTGTTTTTTAGCCATCGATTATTCTATTTTTTCCTACGTCTCCTATTCTAGGGAAAGACTGACATTCAATAATGCAAAAAAGTGATTTTATACTAATTACGATTTTATATGATTTTCGTAAATGCAAAAAGTGTGGTGACTCTCTATTTGGCATTAAACATTATAAAGACGTAGGTAAGTAGTTAGGTTTTACGAGCACATTTCCCGTGAGCCGTGACGGGAGTACGACGTGATGATGTAGGGCAAATAGAGGCGTCACTGCAAATTGGACAAATCTACGTTGATTGTTCTCAGATGGAGGTAAGTGTTATTTATACAGATATTTATACAGATAAATAAAAATGAAGTGTCTGTTTGTAACTTCAAATTAACAGGTTTTCACATAATGCATCTGAAAGTATATTTGGTACTTACAATAAAATACCAAATTTTAAATTTTTGTCTGTCCGTCTGTCTGTCGGTCTGTCTGTCTGTTTGTTCCAGCTAATCTCTGAAACGGCTGGACCGATTTTCACGGGACTGTCACTAGCAAATAGCTGATGTTATAAGGTCTAACATAGGCTACTTTTATTTAAGGGTTCCATTTATAAAAAAAGGGTTCCGCTTCCGTCAGTTCTGCGCAAACGAAGTTGCGGGCAACAGCTAGTTGCAAATAAGGGTTAGTTTACACCACGCGAAATCTTACAACGAAACCTGTGTCTTCCTACTAATATTATAAATGTGAAAGTTTGTGAGGATGAATGGATGGATGGATGTTTGTTTCTCTTTCACGCAAAAACTACTGAACGGATTTCGATGAGTACGGTAGTAGTTTATGCTTTGGATTATAACATAGGCTATTTTTATCCCGAAAAAGTACAGTGTTCCCGAGGGATACTGTATTTACGCGGGCGGCGCCGTGGGCAACAGCAAGTCTTGTAAGGAAGGATTATTTTTGAATGGCTATCTTAAAAATGGAGCGCCTTATCCCGTATCGTTTCGTTTTCGGTGTGGTTGGCCTTAGGGCCACCTGCGGCACCTGCGTCCAATATCTTTTGTTTTTACAGCACCAAATGCATATTGTAAGCAATTTTTTCTTTATTTACGAATCTTTTTTATATTTTTTGCAAGAGAGTGAAAAAACCGGCCAAGTGCGAGTGGGACTCGTGCACGAAGGTTTCCGTAGAAAACCGCAAAAAAAATCACCTTTGTTGTATTGAATCCCAAAAGAATTGCGTTTGATTTAAATTTATTTTATAATGTTTTTACAAAATAAAATAAATGTATATCACACAGGTGACGGACAGATGGACAGACAGATAGACAGTGAAGTGTCGGAAACCATTTTTACCCTTTGAGTAAGGAACCCTAAGAATCGCAAGTAGAAAATAATCAATCGGAAGCTGTGTTTATCGTTTTGTCATAACTTCTGATTTGCACTTGCTGGAATAGCGATTTAATCATTAAGATACAAGAGTTAATAGAATTAAAAAAAGGTAGAGTAAACTATGCATGAATATTAAGCTTCTTAAATGAAACTGAAGAAAGGAATTATTCATTTCTGGAACACAGACAGTAATGAGGCAGGAGTGAGTGCAGGACTGAGGAGGTAATCGCCCTCCGAGAACCGCAAAATAATTCCGAGCAGATGTTTTTGTATTTTTATCACCAATGGCTAGCCGCACACACACCTTATTATTGGCAATAATGCTCATATTGACAATAATATTGTTACGTGTTGGGGTTCGAAGGATTTGGAGATAAAGCCTGCTGACTCCTTTAAAGACTTTATTTACTAGCACACACACACTATTAAAAGCACTAGGTCCAACATTAAACACTAAGTCCAAACACTAAGCACTAACGGTGTCCTTAAGTCGTAGCCAAGTCGTGGGTATCACTCCTGGTATCATCACATCACTAGTATTCACATCGTTATCGCCCGTTTCGCTGTTCAAATCGAACTCCCGATCACTAGTTTTCGCTTGTATCGCCCGTATCGCTTCGACGGAAGCTCAAAAAGAACTCCGATCACTAATTTTCGCTTGTATCGCCCGTATCGCTTCGACGGAAGCCCAAAGTGAACTCGCCTTGCTCGCATTCTTCCGACGTATTTATACCGGTCGATACGAGTCCCAGATCATTCCAGAGAAGTTCGTGACTCGCCTGAACTGGTTGGAACGTACCAGAATATTCGCACAGTAGCGCCATCTAGTACTGAGTAGGAGACCTCACGCTGTCCCTGTTCACACCAAGTGGTTTCCTTGGTTGACGCTAGATGGCGCTTTTGTGTGTTCGTAACACTACTCCCCTCTTAGAGATGCTCGTCCCGAGCATCGCTGCCACTGCCATGGTACCGCGCCAGACGATCTATGTGACCACTTTGAATGACCCTCTTGACACCCAGATGACCTTCTGATACGCCATCATGCATTTCACGGAGAACATCTGGCACTCTCGTTCTTGGGACAATTATCTGAAGATGGAACTCTCTGCCGTTATTTCCGGTAGGGTATTCCGTTTATCAGACTGTCACATTGCGCCCAGTACGCCTTAGTGATAGCGCCAGTGGGTGCAACCTCACTCCAGATTAGTTTTACGTCGCCCCGTTTCTTGCACGTGACGATGTGTCGAAGGTCGTCATCTTTTTCTCGAGCCTCTCTCATAGCATCATCCTCCCTGAGACCCAAAGGACTTGAGCAGGCGGGGCCCGGTGGGCGGGGCCAGTGGGCGGGGCTTGGTCCACAGCGGGCGGAGCTTGGTCCCAGTGGGTGTGGCCTCCGCCAGGGGTCGCACCTCTCCGCCAGGGGTCGCACCTCTCCGCCAGGGGTCGCACCAGTCCGCCAGGGGTCGCCCCTCTCCGCCAGGGGTCGCCCCTCTCCGCCAGGGGTCGCACCTCTCCGCCAGGGGTCGCACCTCTCCGCCAGGGGTCGCAGGTCTCCGCCAGGGGTCGCAGGTCTCCGCCAGGGATCGCACCTCTCCGCCAGGGGTCGCACCTCTTCGCCAGGGGTCGCACCTCTCCGCCAGGGGTCGCACCTCTCCGCCAGGGGTCGCACCTCTCCGCCAGGGGTCGCACCTCTCCGCCAGGGGTCGCACCTCTCCGCCAGGGGTCGCACCTCTCCGCCAGGGGTCGCCCCTCTCCGCCAGGGGTCGCCCCTCTCCGCCAGGGGTCGCACCTCTCCGCCAGGGGTCGCACCTCTCCGCCAGGGGTCGCACCTCTCCGCCAGGGGTCGCACCTCTCCGCCAGGGGTCGCACCTCTCCGCCAGGGGTCGCACCTCTCCGCCAGGGGTCGCACCTCTCCGCCAGGGGTCGCACCTCTCCGCCAGGGGTCGCACCTCTCCGCCAGGGGTCGCTCCTCTCCGCCAGGGGTCGCACCTCTCCGCCAGGGGTCGCTCCTCTCCGCCAGGGGTCGCTCCTCTCCGCCAGGGGTCGCTCCTCTCCGCCAGGGGTCGCACCTCTCCGCCAGGGGTCGCACCTCTCCGCCAGGGGTCGCACCTCTCCGCCAGGGGTCGCACGTCTCCGCCAGGGGTCGCACGTCTCCGCCAGGGGTCGCACGTCTCCGCCAGGGGTCGCACCTCTCCGCCAGGGGTCGCACCTCTCCGCCAGGGGTCGCAGGTCTCCGCCAGGGGTCGCACCTCTCCGCCAGGGGTCGCACCTCTCCGCCAGGGGTCGCACCTCTCCGCCAGGAGTCGCACATATCCGCCAGGGGTCGCACCTCCGCCAGGGGTCGCACGTCTCCGCCAGGGGTCGCACGTCTCCGCCAGGGGTCGCACATATCCGCCAGGGGTCGCACCTCTCCGTCAGGTGTCGCACCTCCGCCAGGGGTCGCACCTCTCCGCCAGGGGTCGCACGTCTCCGCCAGGGGTCGCACCTCATCGCCAGGGGTCGCTCTCCACCACCAGGGGTCGCAATCCTCCACCAGTGGTCGCTCCTCCACCAGGGGTCGCTCCTTTACCAGTGGTCGCACCGCTCCGCCCGGGGGTCGCACCTCTCCGCCCGGGGGTCGCACCGCTCCGCCAGGGGGTCGCTCCTCCGCCCGGGGGTCGCTCCTCCGCCCGGGGGTCGCTCCTCCGCACGAGGGTCGCTCCTCCGCCCGGGGGTCGCTCCTCCACCCGGGGGTCGCTCCTCCGCCCGGGGGTCGCTCCTCCGCCCGGGCGTCGCTCCTTCGCCCTGGGTAGCACTTCTCCGCCCGGGGGTCGCTCCTCCACCAGGGGCCGCTCCTCCACCAGGGCTGCTCCTCCCGCCGCACTTCTTGAAATCTTCTCTCGGAGTCAATGGCATCTCCAAATCTCACTTCCGACACCAGTTGTTACGTGTTGGGTCGAGAATTTGGAGATAAAAACCTGGTGACTCCTTTGAAGACTTTATTCACTAGCACACACACACTATTAAAAGCACTAGGTCCAACATTAAACACTAAGTCCAAACACTAAGCACTAACGGTGTCCTTAAGTCGTAGCCAAGTCGTGGGTATCACTCCTGGTATCATCACATCACTAGTATTCACATCGTTATCGCCCGTTTCGCTGTTCAAATCGAACTCCCGATCACTAGTTTTCGCTTGTATCGCCCGTATCGCTTCGACGGAAGCTCAAAAAGAACTCCGATCACTAATTTTCGCTTGTATCGCCCGTATCGCTTCGACGGAAGCTCAAAGTGAACTCGCCTTGCTCGCATTCTTCCGACGTATTTATACCGGTCGATACGAGTCCCAGATCATTCCAGAGAAGTTCGTGACTCGCCTGAACTGGTTGGAACGTACCAGAATATTCGCACAGTAGCGCCATCTAGTACTGAGTAGGAGACCTCACGCTGTCCCTGTTCACACCAAGTGGTTTCCTTGGTTGACGCTAGATGGCGCTTTTGTGTGTTCGTAACAATATTCCTTGCGTGCGGGCCTACTGCTGTTTTTGTATGAGTTGACTAGTATTGACAAATTTATTTTGTCAATAATATTGCACGTGTGCGGTTAGCCAGATGCACTAGCTATAAGTAACGAAATGATTGGCCTTAAATTTACTCTCTGTCTGCATATCTATTCCCTTATTACGAGAAGCATGTGGCATCAGAATGGATGGTCGGGATCCACGTACGGCTTAATTACGTTCCTCTAACACCGCGCTTCGCTTTGTACGAAATGGGTGCATCACATTCAAATTACACGATCAGATCAGGCTGGTTAGTGGTTAGTAGTTTCATTTTACTTAATTGAAATTCAGTAAGAACCTGTAATACGGAAATAAAATTATACGTAGACATAGTTACATAATCTAAACCAAAATATGTATACCTATAGTACAAAGAGGAAATATTTTTTTTTTGTTGTTGTCTGGTACACGTCCTGATATACCCCAAAAATCTAAAGTGTTAAATTTTTAATGTACCTAATATAAATTGCCATGTTTGTTTACGATAGCGCAATAAGTGAATTCTGTATTTTACCACATAAATGATTAGTACTTTTATACTGATAATTAAAGCAATTCGTGCAAAAGAGCTCCGTGGCCTAGACCGTTTGGTTCGCACTCGAGAGAGTGCAGGTTCAAATCCCAGGTTGTGGCGTGTACCAATGAGACTTTTTCAGATCTCAAGTACATTATACCGACGCTCTAACGGTGAAGGAAAACATCGTGAGGAAACCCGCACATAGTTGGCCCCAGACGTATTGACCAGTTCATTCCTCTGGACTAGGCTGACTATGTTTTGAGAATGCCGTACGTGCTTGGGCAACCATACGACATTTAAAAAACCAACTGTCCCAGGCACTACAGTATTTCAAGAGTGGTTACTTCGCTCGGAGAATACTGTATAAATTATCCAATAACGGATGTAAAGGCCTGAATTTTTTTTCGTGCAAAATTATTCCATATCCATTCCAAAATATCAAAAATGCGAAATAGAGTAGATCGCGGGGAAGGTTAGGCTACTTTTTATCGTAGCAACGGTTTCTGCGGAATTTTCTTTTGCGCGCATATCTATTATAAAATACGTAGGATTATTGCTTTAAACTGTCGTAACGCAATGAATTAGTTTTCACAAACACGTATATAATATTATATAGGACTGGTAAGGTTATAATAATAAATCGATCTTAACTCCGTAAATAAATTTATTTCAATTTGAATGTCTCGCTACAAATCGAGAATGGCTTGACCGAATGCTATTGGTCTTAAAATAATCGATATATCAGTTCAGGAAAGATATAAACGGTGAGAAATATTGGTGGTTTATAGTTAAGACAAAACGTTTATCGGGTCTACTAGTAAAAAATAAAAAATCCATATCTACATCACCCAATACATACATGCTCTAATACCGTTAGTCGTTAGCATGTCCTCTATTATGGTCAATCCTGCTACTCTAATTGGTAATGTGAAAGTTTGTGAGGATGGGTGAATGTTTGTGTCTCTTTCACGCAAAAACTACTGAACGGATTTTGATGAAATATGGTATGGTAGTAGTACGGCTCTGGATTAATATATACGCTACTCTTTATCCCAACAAAATACAGTGTTCCCGTGGGATACTGGGAGCCGCCGGAAACAATAGCTAGTTAGTGTAATATATCCGAAACTGTTTGGTAAAATCAGTAAAATATAATAGTTTAATATGCATGAAAAATGAAAGGGCTTAACAATTATTAAGTTCTGAGCCCATTGAAGTGTAAATTATATTCCAGTAACGTCACTTATCACTCAAGCTGTGGTTTTCAAAACATTAAGTCCCTCAAAAGGGTTCCCTAGGGTCTAACGAAGGACGAAATTCAACGCAACCCATATAATACACTTTATATGCAAAGAAAATTTCTCCCCGTTGACTTGTTTATAACCTAAAAAGCTTCGAGTCAAGGCTTATAACCTTTTACATTTTTACAGATGGCATTTAGGCTCCGTGGTCTAGTGGTTAGAGCATTGGTTTTCGACTCTAAAGTTGTGGGTTCGATTCCCGCATTGAAATAACAAAAAAATGTTGTTTCCAAGTTTGGTTAGGACAATGCAGGCTAATCACCTGATTGTCTGACAAGAAAGATGATCCATGCGTCGGATGGGCATGTAAAAAGTCGGTCCTGCGCCTGTTCTCTCGCCAGTCGTGTTATCCGTCCCACTGGATTATGAGGGTAAAGGAAGAGAGAGTACTCTTGTTTACTGCGCACACACTTGGGCACTATAAAATTACTCCTGCGTAATTGGCCTGGTTTCAATGACCGGCCACCGTCACCGAAATCGGTGTGGGGAGTTAATTTATATTACTTGTATCTATGTATTTATGAGCATTTAGGTTAATGTTTATGTTTTTTTTAATAAGCTTATTTGCATTTGTGCTACACAGGACTCTGACATATTACAGTCAATATGTTTAGGAATTTAATGTGAACTGGAATAAATAATAACATAACATACCAATAACTAGGTAAACGTACTTAACTGCCAAACGCCAAACTACCAACTAAAATATTAGTATATTGCAATAAGATGCAAAAATCATAGACTCATATAATTATATTAGGACAGCCTATTTCCTATATTGTTGTAATGAAATGAATCAGGAAACGAGAAGACGAATTGCCTGATGAAAAGCGATAAACGTCGCCCATGGACAATCGCAACACCAGAGTTGTTACACCTGTAACTCCTCCGGTGATGTGACTTGCGTTCCCAGTCCTTAAAATCCCTTGGGCCTCCGGTGACCTCACTCACTCTGCGAAATACAACGCAAGCGTTATTTCACGCCGGTTTTCTATGAGGCCGTGGTTACCCGGTTGTGGCCATTACCCGGTCGAGCCAGCCCATTCATGCCGAAGCGTGACTCTCCTACAATCACAGCTGTACTTTTTAAACAAGGAAAAGTGACGCCATCTGCTAACAATCGATCGGACTACAATGTAAGCGATCAATATTAGGGTTGTAGTGGCTGCCGTAACCTATGATAACAGGCTTTTATTTTGTTATTTTTACAGAAATATACGTACGTAAGGTAGGTACTTTAATTACAACAATTGATAATATTATTCTACTTTTACCTATAATATAATATTATATAATATCGTCTATTTTTTACTAGTTAGACGTATTTTTGCAGCCTCCTACGCGCAACAATTGACCCCTACCCTACATTGGTAAATGTAAATCTAGAGTTGCCCTAATGGGGCACTCAAAATAAGGAATTTTTTTGCCACGTTATGCCCCGTCTCTAAATAAGTCTATGGCAAAAATAGAAATATTTTAAGAAAGACGACAATATTATTATGTTCCCTTATAATCTGCAGCTTATTTTCAAGTAAGTAAGTATACACTTGACTAGAAACGTCACCTGTCGTAGCTCCGATTTTGAACTTTTTCCACTGACCTAGAAGTTGCGACGGTCTTCGAAAAATTTTTTGCTGACATTCCGGTCTCAACTACAAAAAAATTAAATTCATCACCTGCAGTTGCTGAAAAACTACTCAGAGACAATGTAAAGGAATGTGATGTCAATTTTAAGTTTAAAGAAATTGACTCCAGATACATTATTAACACATTTCAGTTGTTGAATATTAAAAACACTGCTGATCTCTGGGGAATGTCTACAAAAATTATTAAATCAATAATTGACATCGTAGCTCCTTATCTAGCGATGGTTTTCAATGATTGTATAAAAAGTGGTGTTTTCCCTGACTTAATGAAGCATAGCAAGGTTATACCTTTATTCAAAGCTGGAAATAAATCTGATCCGACAAATTACAGGCCTATATCGATCCTACCGACTTTTAGTAAAATTTTTGAAAGAATAATTTTAAGACAGTTACTAGTACATTTTAATTCGAATAATTTATTACACAATAATCAATACGGTTTTACCAAGGGTCGATCCAATACGGATGCTGGTATGTGTCTTCTTTGTAGAATCTTTGAAGCTTGGGAGGGGTCGCAGGATGCATTAGGTGTATTTTGCGATCTTTCCAAGGCATTTGATTGTGTTGAGCATGCTACATTGATCAGAAAATTGCACCACTATGGTATACGGGACTCTTCACTCGACCTTTTGAGTTCTTACCTTAAAAATAGAACTCAAAGGGTAGAAATAAATAGTAAAAGGTCTACTGGGACCAAAATAGAATTAGGTGTCCCACAGGGATCCATTTTAGGCCCATTTCTTTTTCTCGTCTATATAAAATATATTTTCTCGTCTATAATTAAAGATAATGATAATGAGATAGTACTTTTTGCCGATGACACTTCACTCATTTTTAATGTGAAGCGACAACAGTCAAATTATGACGAGGTAAATAGTGCTCTCTCTAAAATAGTACATTGGTTTAATGTTAATAATTTACTTTTAAATTCAAATAAAACAAAATGTTTAAAGTTTACTTTGCCCAATGTTAGGCAAGTTCAAACCAATATACTATTAAATGACGAGAAAATGAACTTAGTGGACACCACTGTATTTTTAGGTATAACACTAGATAGTAAATTACAGTGGGGTCCTCATGTTGCGAATCTTGCAGATAGACTCAGTTCTGCAGCATATGCAGTCAGAAAAATTAGGGAAATTTCTGACGAAGAAACGGCGCGACTTGTTTATTTTAGTTATTTTCACAGTAGAATGTCTTACGGCATTCTTTTATGGGGAAATGCCGCCGACATCAATACAATATTTGTGCTGCAGAAGCGAGCAATACGTTCTATTTACAAAATGTCCTGCTTTGAATCTCTGAGAGAAAAGTTTAAAGAAATAGGAATTCTGACAGTCGCTTCTCAATACATTTTAGACAATGTGTTGTATGTTAGAAAAAATTTAAATATGTTCAATACGAAAAGTAATAATCATTGCATGAACACTAGAAATAAACACAAATTAGACATTCCGGTGATCAGACTAAGTAAAGTTAGTAAATCTTTTAAAGGTCAATGTATACGCCTATACAATAGAATCCCAGAAAACGTTCAAAGTCTGTCTATTAATAAATTTAAAAAAGTAGTTAAAGAACGTTTGTGTGCTAAAGGTTATTATAAAGTCAGTGATTTCATTAACGATTGCACACCTTGGGAATAAGATGGCCCCATGCGAGGCTGCTTTTATGTACTTAAGTATGTTTTATGTACTTATAACTAATGTTATATAGATTAAGTTACAACATTGTAAAAATATTTTTTGAAAAGAACAATTTTCCCATCTTTTTGCTAAAAGGTGGCCCCGTGCGAGTTTCTTACGCCGGTTCTTCTCGCCGGGCTAGTTTCCGAACCGGTGGTAGGCATCATGTAGGACAATTCTATAAGCGTTATATTATAACCTACATGGAAATAAAAATTTTGAGTTTGAGTTTGAGTTACTTATTTTAATGAAAGTTAATCATTATGTTAATTAAGCCTACATTGGTAGCTTTATTAAAATGAGAGTCAATTTAATATAATTAACCCTCTGATTTATTTCTGTTCTGTTTTTTTTTTTGAGAAATGTAAATGCCAAAGTATAGTAAAAGTAATTTCTTAATAGCTCTGGCCAAATTGTATTTCTATGACGATGTATGAAAATAGATGATACCTGAAAGCCATTGAGAACTTGGCCGTAATGTACTTGGCACAGTAAGATTATTTATCGAAGTATTTTGAATAACGATTTTGAAGGGTAAAACGGGCTATTACTGACTCCACTGTCCGTCTGTTTGTCTCTCCGTCTGTCACACGGTTGTATTTAATCAACCGAGATAGTCAGACCGGTGAAAATTTTCACAGATTATGTATTTCTATTACCGCTATAGTAGCAAATACAAAAAAAAACAGAAAAATAAAATAATTATTAGGGGGACACCCATAAAGCAAAAGTGATTTTTTTTTGCTGCTTGATAGATAATTAATATTACGGAACCCTTCGTGCGCGGGTCTGAATCGCACTTGGCCGGTTTTTACAGTGATATAGCGCTAAATATATAAAAAAATTCCAGAACGTGTTTCTGATCAATTGGATAATGCCTACTCTGACTCAAACTTAAGTCTTCAATTCCGAATTTAGTTAAGAGATAAGTTTCATCTAAAAGGCATTCTTAATTGCTAATAGGCGAAGTTACAAGCGATTAATAATGACGGATCACCTGACACAGATTAGACGAATTTAGGTAGCTATTTCAACAGGAAGAGGGTATTTTCAATGGCTTAAAATAATCCCAACAAAAACACTTTAATGTTAAAATGTTGCCAAGACCTTAGTCAAAATATGTGGCCTGGCCATTTCGCACATTCACTTGAATGGAAGGTGAAAAATTCACTGACTGTTTTTCTGTTATAGTAGGTACTCTTTTAGGAACGAAATGGCTAAGCCACGTGTCTTGACAAAGGTGTAGAGTTTGTGAAGTTAATAATAATAAGAAATCTTTTATTTCATGAAAAAACACCACAAAATTTACTTATTTCTAGAGGACTCCACACTAGGTCAATCAGGTAGTTAGGCTTGTTTGTCGGAGTGGCCCCTAATTGTGGTGGAAGTCCGGTCCCTATAGAGGTAGACCAGCCGGTCGCGGGGGATGTCCTGTGTTAGACAGATCCGGGACACTTCCCAATATAGCGGCTGATGGCAATCCGCAGGTTCAGTTTTAGTGGGTAAACCGGCGAGTCGCGTCGGGAGTCCCATATATCCCCGGGATACCCCTCCCGGGGAAGGCGTAACGTCCTTTCCCCTGCGATATAGGCTTGTAGAGTTAGGGCTTGTAGAGTCTTGGTTTTACATGAGATCTGGAGGGCTAGACAAGATGCATTAAATAATATCGACGGCGAACTTCGTGAATAAAAAATGTATGGGATTGACATAAGCGTGCGTTAAATGACATATTCAGTCGTATCGTTAAAAAAATTGGTAGCCAAACAGCCACTTTGAACGAATACGCTAACGATGCACCCATATAACGAATTGCTCTAACGCGTTTCTCCATACAATGCCTAGACAAGCGGCCGTAAGTGACATTTAGCAGATCGTGATCTTTATCTTTATCGACCTAACGATAAAGATACCCAGATAGCTACCTTTATCGCCTCAACGAACAATATGGCGGATTTTTATTGATCAGCTGTTATTTGTAAATAATAATGATTTGCCTAAAGTTGCCTAAACGGTCTATAAAACACCTTCTGCTAGTAGTCTATATTGCAAAAAGTCAAAAGAATTCAATCTAAAGTATTCAATAAATCACAATTATTGTCAATACCTAATATGTAATTCATTGTATTCAAGTATAATTCAACACTTTGTTAAAATATAAATTTCTTAATTTGTAGCTTACTTGCAGTTTGTAATCTTTACACGCTACTATATCAGCTGAAAGCAATCTTTAGGTGTATAGTAGGTACCTAAATTACTACTATAATTTAGGTACCAAATGGAGTTCATAATTAAGCAAGTTTCTCTGAAACTTCCTTAGAAATAAAGATTTGTATTTAGTAATTAAAATTTATAAGTTTTTCAATGTAATGATATTTTATTGTCATCGATGCTCAACACCTTCGCCTTATAAATGGGTTAGAAGGACACAAACACCTCATAAAAGTTTTGAAATATTTGCTATTATACTTTGATTAATTATTACAAATTTAATATTATATATCTATGCTATTATACACCTATTATAAACAGTCAAGTAGTGTTAACCAATTAAATACTTAATATTTAATCTCTATAGTATATTTGTGACTAAATAATTCGTGCCGTATCAAGTGTCCGTATTAGGATTGATTAAATAATAACAATACAAGAGTATCTACATTTTATTTTACTTTTTAAAGTAAGTTTTACATGGTTTTAGTAAGAAAATAAACTTAAAATGTAAAAATACTTTTATTTCTTGCAAAGGAATTACATAATGCAGATATTTCTTTAAATAATTAGTTTTATCTCAAGTCACATAACCAATAATAACATTATACAATTTAAAAATCAACACAGCTAATAATTATTATTATTTACAGCGGTTTTGATACATTAATAATTACATTATGATTTATATCACTTCTCACTATCAGTGGCGAAGGCTGCTTCTTCAAAGGGAAGCCGGAACCTGTATCATAGGTAGGGATTTCTATGAAGGTTTGCAAAAGGTATGTGACAACTCTACCGGTGAAGGAAAACATCGTGAGGAAACCCGCACATAGTTGGCCCCAGACGTATTGACTAGTCATTCCTCTGGACTAGGGTGGCTATGTTGTGAGAATGCCGTATGCGCTTGGGAAATCATACGATATTTAAAAAACAACTGTCCCAGGCACTACAGTATTTCAAGAGTGGTTACTTCGCTCGGAGAATACTGTATAAATCATCCATCATCGGATGTAAAGGCCTAAGTTAGGTAAATTGTTATTTTGATAACAAACAAAAATAATTGTACTTCATCTTCTTCTTCTTCTGGCCAGTTTTTTTTTTTTACCAGGACATGGATATAGTCCTAAGGATAGAAGACTCCGTATTTTGTAATTGCTAAAAAGAACTGTATTGCCTTGGTAATAGAGTGTATTTCACAATGCACGTATCATAGAGGCAAATCCGAGCCGAGCGAGATAGCCATAAGGGAGGCCGTGTGTCTCGTTCTTGTATGTTGCCAACCAGAAAAATGTTGGTATTTTTAAAAAGTAACTTGAAAAATCTTAGATAAAACGAGTGTACTTTATTATTATTTTAACAAATGTTTATAACTATATCATATTCTAATTAAAAAAGTTAGAAATAGTCATTTAATACTAAATAAAAATGCAGTTTACATTAAAACCTTTTCCTTCTTTTTTATTAGATGGTATCATTCGCAAGACAATAGATACGCCATTACAGTCGGACAAGGATCTTTTGGCACTTGGATGGGGGCGTGAGTGTCGCAAATAAGAACAATACTTATTACTAAAAGTGAAATTTTACAAGACGGCGATGTTATTACTGATTTTATCCACGTGCCAAAAGGTAAGTGTCGCAACTACAAAACAATACAATTTAATACTAAAAGTGACATTTTACAAGACGGCGATGTTAGTTCTGATTTTGTCCACGTGCCAAAAGATCCTTGTCAGACTGTACACATATTTTATGCTGAACACCGGATAATATTAAAATTCATAATAGTACCAGTGCTGGATTTGCTGGACGCACCGTGAGTATGGCCTTTAGTGTAATCTCTTAAAATCTGTTTATAATGTGTGTCCTATGACCATTTGGCAAGAAATCTGTATAAAATCTGTATTATCAATGAAAACTAGAAGATAATTAATTAAATAATGTATTATATAATATAATTATTCAAAATAGAACTCTGGAGTCATACAATAGATAAACAGTTATCCAATTGTGTGTCTAATTTATAATCCTCTGAATTTTTCCCGGTGTTTCGGATTTCGGTGCATATTGAAGTTCCAGCCCACGAAGTATAGTTAACAAGGAGTCCGAACGTAATGTTAAAATAATGGTCTCAATTACTGGGACAGATTTTTGCCGGTAGAGCGCGCGACGGTTCGACATGCACTCGTTTGAAATTACGCGGGAAGTTTAAAATTGCTATTGACAGCTCTGGAAAGATTGAAATCTTATTATATAAAAGTTTTAGGAAATTCTTAGAAACTGTTCTCGAAAAATAGATACCGTAGAACACGGTAATTGCCTAACGGTAATTTAAAAATAATTGTAATAAATAATAGTATTGGCAACACTCGGTATAATAGTATTGGCAACACTTGGTACTCGTCGGTCTCGCACGCCTAGCGGCAGAAAAGAGAACTAAGATCTGGTCCTATTATTGTGTACAT
Organism: Glaucopsyche alexis; assembly: GCA_905404095.1. Taxonomy (NCBI): domain Eukaryota; kingdom Metazoa; phylum Arthropoda; class Insecta; order Lepidoptera; family Lycaenidae; genus Glaucopsyche; species Glaucopsyche alexis. The sequence goes on from FR990044.1 coordinate 24,058,546, forward strand.
AATTATTATTAAAAAGCCTATACCGTTCGGACTCCTGGTATCTATGCTTCATGTTCCAGCCTTACAACCGTAATAATCGGCCTTGTTAAATAAGTACCTACTTTATTGTTATTGTAAATATCTACACTTGAAATTTGATTCCATTTTATACAAAACACTCTAGGAACTTTCAATAAAACTTCTAGGTACCGTTTTACTGAATCGACTGACTTGCACTGACTATTTGTATCAAAATTTGTATTTTGAACTTTGACTAGACATTAGACTTGAAAATAATACGGTGTTGAAATCATATAGGTACCTACATTAAATCTAGTTGTCTGCCTTTTTAACTTGACACTGACAAATAGTTTTATGCCGTAACGCCATCAATAATTAAAAAAAAAATATATGACATTTGACAACTTCACAACTGACGGCTAAATTCTTGAAATCATAAACAACTAACGTTTGAGCAATTCGTTGTTGCGATTCGAACAACAGTGTGCGTTTGTCTAGGGACAAAATGTCGTGATCTCAAAAGAGAAGTCGATACGACAGATCTTTCCGAATTTTAACGAAGGTAATTTGTCTAGGCGCCCTGATAACTTTTTGATAGTGCGAGTCAAATGGCAAATCTTGGCAACATTTTAACATGAAAATGTTTTTGATGGGATTTCATTTCTTTTTGTAGGTATGTTGTAACGACAATATTTTTCGTAATTCGCCAGACAATGTCAAATATGTACGTATGACTTAGCTAAGCTTAGTAAAGCGTCAGACTTTTTGTGTTGTTGAAAATTGGTTGCGGGTTCGAATCCCGGTCGAAAACGAAATTATCTATTAAGTTTTTATTTTGTTAATTTTTAAAACATTTTTTTCATACTACTATAACTTTGCTCTGGAGCAAAGATCCGTCTCCCAGATACATAATTAAATTCGAATCTTTCGGTGAAAAAATCTGTTGCAGATCTATCTTTTAAATATTATATTTACAGCATAGCAATAGTGTTAATTTCTAGTAGGGTTTGTTACTTTAACACAGATAAACCGTTGAACGGATTGTAATGAAATTCGTAAAAATATAATTTATAGTCTATACAACTACGTAGGCTACATGTGTGTGCTTACCCACACAAATAAACCAATCCTGTCTCACGTTAACTTTGTACGAGAGATCATTTGTACAAACTTCAATAACAATAGACGGCTCGTTGGTTTTATTTTTAAAGAACACTTATATACCTGAAGATAAATTGTACGAGCATAAATCGTATAAACGTAAATAAGTTAGATGCCTCCAGCTATACGCGGGAGCAAAGTAGATAAAAAGAAAACGCAAAAAATGACGGCACAAACTGAGCGTAAAATGACTAACAAGGTTTATATTTTTTGCGTTATGGGGGATTTACACGAGTGACTAAAGGCGCAAGACTTTTTTCGCACGGTGAATGTCGTCTATTTAATTTACAAATATCCAATGCATTTAACGGCTTTCAGACTACGATAATATAATAGCATATTATAGTATATAGCTCATAGCACAACAATATCGCGCACCATACATTGTTATAGACCTATTGGAACTTACTACCATCTGAGCGACTACGCCCCCACACCAAACACGCCACAGTACTGTACTATATTATATTGGCTTACTATTACGCTATAAAATGATGCGATGCGCCGAGTTCATGCTGTGCTATATCGCGCGCCGCCCTCTTCCGTCTCCCTCACGCCGTCCCGCAAGCTAAACGAGCGACACAATCATACTGAGCTTGCTTTAAACTATAAAACGCTTGCGATAATATCGCGTAATGTGAACGCCATGCTATATAGTATATCATTAGGTCCTTATTTGCTATACTATATAGTACAATAGTATAGCGTAGTCTAAAATGAGCTTTAGTCACCCGTATAAATCCCCCATTAGAGTAAATATGAGTATATATTATTTAATCGGTAGTATCGCCTTATGTGCCTAATAATAACATTTAGTTTTTATTGTTTTTCGGCTAGTACAAAATATATTAACTGTATACTCGTGTATACAGTTAATATATTTATTGCGTTCAATATAATACCGAGAGACAGAGATAAAACATGCAAATAACTTATTTGACACATGTCAGTAGACTGTGAGACAGGCTCATAACAACACATTTTGCTAAGTTAAAATGTATCTTGGCTAAGTTTTTTTCGAGGCACTTTGACTTTACCTCGCTCCAGTCCTATTCCAGCAACTTAGTAATTATAAATAATAAAAAGAACTTTTTTTTGTAAAGTACTTTCATTTATTACTCATTATTAAATGAAAGTGTACTGTGTACCCACGCTGTAATTATTTAAGCTTTTAAGTGGAAATAATAATAAAAAGTGGTTTGACTTGTTGAAGATTAACAGATTGGACATGATGGCTGAACAATTTTATGAAAGAATCGTTTATTTTAGGGTCGGTCACCTTTATTAAAATAATAAAGAGGAAAAGTTTGTTTGTTTGTTTGAATCGAATAGGCTCCGAAACTACTGGACCAATTTTGATGAAATTTGGCAAAGATCTAGAGTAGACCACGGAGAAGGACATAGGCTACTTTTTGTCGCGGAAAAATGTACGCTTTCTGCGAAATTACCTTTTGCATGCACCAAGTCGCGGACAACATCTAGTGGAGAATAAAATCTATAAGACGTAGCTTAACTACAACAGTTATATTTTATTTAGCCCGACGAAAACATAGGGATATTTTAAATTAAACGCGTCTGTCTGTATGTGTGTCTATCTGTAGCATCGTAGTTGTCAAATGGATGAACCGATTTTGATCTAGTTCCTTTTGTAGGTAGATTATTTTAAAAAAAAAATCGTAAACATTGTGTAACGTAATTAAATTTTTTATACCAAATTATTAAATTTTCTACTGTATTGTTTAAAGTAATATTAGTTTAATATTATAACACATTAGATTGATAAATTAATAACTTATTGCGTCATTAATTTATCAATATAAGGTTTAACATAACATAACGTTACTACACCGATATTTCTCACTATTTAAAACTTTCCTGAACTTCCATAGACCAAAATTAGCCAAATTGGTCCAGCCGTTCTCGAGTTTTAAGTCCCTCGGGAATAGGATAAAAAGTACCCTATGTCCGCCTCCTGGTTCTAAGCTACCTCTCCACCAATTTTCAGCCAAATCGGTTCAGCCGTTCTTGAGTTATAAATAGCGTAACATAGATTATTAACTTACCTATATATACTCGTATACCTTTTTATGTTATTAATTCTAATATTAATCTCCTCATCATTTATTAGAATATAAATATAACACAGAGGTACCTGAGTAACCGATCTTTCTCAGAGTTCTGATAAATTAAAAAAAATAATAAAAATAATCACAAAAATATCTGACCAGGATTCGAATCACCACAATCGAATGTTCGAACACAGAAAAATTATTATTCATACGCAGACCGAACTACCAATCAAACTGACGTTATAGAGTCGAAATTAGTTATATATATATTGTTGAACGACAAAAGAAACAACATATATAATATAGCTTAAAAATGCGGTTTCTCAGGGATTTTTATCTAATCTAAATCCCACAAAAATATTTCTATAAGTTATATATTTTGTGGGATTTCAGCCCACATAAATAATATTTATCTTGCATTCAAAATGTATACATAATTTTACTAGAAGATTATGGAACATGCCCTGAGTGTTGATGCTATTATTAGTTGTTTACCGTCTGGGTTTACCGAGTAGGTAGAAAATTAAAACAAAACAACAAATTTCCTTGACTGAACTTAGCCTCTTATAACATCGCCTGATATTGTCAGAAATAAGTTTTTACCAAGATTTGCCAAAGCCCAACTTTTACTCCAATTCTCGTATTTAACTTAGACATTCAATTAGTATTTTTTTTTTAAGAAATAATAAATGAATCGTCTTGATATCATAAAATGACCAATCAAAATGCGTTTGACGTTAGTTTGACGTTTATGTTTATCCCATTGCTGTTTTAACATATCGAGTCTGCATCGAGAATATATTATTTATTCTAAGATTCTGATTATGCTAATCATAATCGACCTGGATTTCTAAAATAGTGTTGCCAGCTTTATGGCGGCCATGATACATAAATGACGTCACGGCAATGGCCTAGAGACTAATACCACAAGCTTAAAGCAGCATAAGCTGAACGTACCTCGTTAAATCGACGTATGAGGCTCCGCGCACTGCTGCGCTGCTGAGGCGTGTGCGTGGGCGGCGCGCGCCGGATCATGTGCCGCTCCCCGCCCGCCCCCGCCGCGCCCTCCCCTCCCAGGTCTAGCGTCACCTGCCGTAGGTACTCGATAGGCGGCACCTGGAAATACAGAGTGTTGTTAAAATTGTAAAAAAAGTTGCTTCGAACATGATGTCATATAAAACAGCCATGAAAATAAAGGCTTGTCAAGATATATCACTTATTGGTATGTCACAGGTATAGGCTGTTGTCAATAATTTAATAATAAGCGAGTCGGTGTATAATAATGCTAATAATTCAGCAACTAAAATAAGTCAAGTGAAATAGCATTTAGTATTTAAGTAGGATCCTAATTAGTGTTCTTAATCGAAAGAAGTGTATCTTTTGACTTACTAAATTTCAATTAGCTTTTTTAGGCTCCTCATTAGGACGTCTGAATTAAATGCGCGTATGTGCGCATATGCGTTTGATAAAAGTATCATAGTAAACTCTGTTTCATAAAACAGAATTATCAATAAACTAAATTGAATTTATCATTTATTTCTGTTTTGTGTACTCGTGGTAAACATTTTTGGGAAATCTAAAAACAATAAAAACTTGCAAACGTTACAAATAAAATACAATACTTCTAAACCATAAACTGGCTAAATACATCCATTATATTCTGGTGTATGAGAAAACTTTTGGTACAAGTTGACAAACAGGATGAACAAACAAAACTAGTAATAGTATTAGCGACTCCGCGGCATCTAACTAGTATCGCAAATAGATAGTATAACCAGATCATCTTGTACTACCAGGGAATCTAATTCTTAAGCAATTTGACCGTTGTCATAATTTGTTCGTATTATAATAATTATTATGTTATCAAACCAATCTATGCAAAAGTAAGGTTGGGCTATGACATACATACATTTAACACGTAAAATACATTTTTATAACAATATAACATCCTTCGTCTTACTTTCTTGTAATTTTTGGGAGTGAGACAAATGAGACGGGAGTGTGTAACTGAAAGTCGAGGAGCGCGCGTTTTTTGAATTGACGAATGAGCGCGCGGTGGTAGAGTTGGCCGTCAGATTAGAATACATTTCAGTATATAGAGGTTTTTTAAATTTTGACGTTGATTTCTGCTACTGCTTAGTGGAAAAGTTTCCATATTATTTTTATCGTATTAGAAAATCGTACTAAGCCGTTTTTACTAGGGTAAGATGTCAAATGTTACACATCATGTGCGACTACTGTAAGGCTCGTTTTTTTACATAATTAGTGTAAAACCTACATCATTATTACATTAATACGCATTAATATGAAGCAAAAACTTTCAGTACAGTTTTACGACAGTTGTGCAACCGGAGGAGTATGAAATTTTGAAGCCAAAGAGGTCTATTCAGCTAAATATCGATAATTTTGAAAAGCATCGACGGACTTCATATTTTTGTATCCGTATTTTCGTTTTTGAAGTAAACACTTTAGACGCGTTGAAAGTGAAATCTCAAGGTCGTATAGTGACAATAAAGACACGAAATATTACCGTCACGATCCATGTTCACGAAATATAAGATAAATGTAAAATTACCCAGAATTACAACGATGTTAGTAAGCTACGTGTTTAAACTACGGCGTAGCTCGTCTACAGTATTGCTACGACGTAGCATTTGCGTAGCGCGATGTCGGATTAGTCGAATTATTAATACTAGAGGTCACCCTGTGGTCGGAATTCGCCCGTAATATTCATAATATTATGATTTTTAAGTTTGAACTTTAAAGGGTTCTTTTGCCTCTTATACAACGTGTAACATAATATATAAGGTATATCCCACCAAAAACATTCTGTAAAAAACTAGCCAAGTCTCGATGGAGCTGCTTGTTTATCTCTAAAAAGTAATGAAATCTAGACACAGCCGTGCCAAGTCTAAGGTTCCTTACTGCGATGTCTTTATTATTATAGTTAATGTTGTGTGACTTGGCCGTTGAACATTCTTTATACGTTAGTGGCTACAAGTCAATTTTGTTTACACGTAATGTTATACCTGTTATACTACATATGTCTGTTAAGCGAGATAATAGCCTAAACTGGTATCGGTAATTGGGCGCTAGTGTCTCATTTTAGGCTGTTGTTGATTGTACAATGCATGTATTGGAGCAATGGTGTCATGGAGCCCCTTTTGTACCCTCGTGTACCCTTCAACGGCCAAGTCACAAAACATTAACTATAATAATAAAGAAATCGCAGTAAGGAACCTTAGACTTGGCACGGCTGTGTCTCGATTTCATTACTTTTTAGAGATAAACAAGCAGCTCCATCGAGACTTGGCTAGTTTTTTACAGAATGTTTTTGGTGGGATTTCACTTCTTTTTGTAGAAATGTGGGCATATTGATTTATTTTACTAGATTTTAGTGTAATTTGTTTATTTAATTTGTGTAGTGTTCGAGTAGAATAAAGTTAATTGTTCGAATATTTCTTCTTGTAAACTTGTAAGTATAAGTATCTGTATATACTAATTTAAGTATACTAATAGTTTGGTTGGGCTCTTGTGTTTTCTAATCAGGGTCACCAGGTACTCCAGGTCTTCGAGTATCCTAGTTTTTATAGTTTTCCCTTTATGTGGCCATTAAACCCTAACTCTGTACCAAAATTCAGCTCTCTAAGTTTATAGGAAGTACTAGTTCTATTCTGATGATCATGAGTAAGTGACTAAGTGAGTGAGTGAGTGTCATAAATGCGAAACTTTCCTTTCGCTTAACTTCGGAACTGAATGACCTACAGACTTATAATGGTACGGCAGTGTTTGCTTCGCGCTCGACTTGGCGGGGGCATTGCCGTGCCCCCAGATCGACGTTCTGGTCTTATCCAGAGGTTCTCAAATAGGGGCCTGAAAATACGGCGAAATGTTTCCAGTAAAGAATGGTACGGCAGTGTTTGCTTCGCTCTCGACTTGGCGGGGGCACTGCCGTGCCCCCAGATCGATTATCCTAGTTTTTATAGTTTTCCCTTTATGTGGCCATTAAACCCTAACTCTGTACCAAATTTCAGCTCTCTAAGTTTATGGGAAGTACTAGTTCTATTTTGATGATCATGAGTGAGTGAGTGAGTGTCATAAATGCGAAACTTTGCTTTCGCTTAACTTTGGAACTAAATGACCTACAGACTTGAAATTTTGGATTTTAAGTATGTGATTATAGCTTACTGGATGAGGAAAATTTCTGCATTCTGGTCTTATCCAGAGGTTCTCAAATAGGGGCCTGAAAATGCGGCGAAATGGTTCCAGTAAAGGATGGTACGGCAGTGTTTGCTTCGCGCTCGACTTGGCGGGGGCACTGCCGTGCCCCCAGATCCATCCGAAACTCAGTGAATTAACCCATGAAACTGACTAACTTTCTCCAAGGAACACAGGGAGTCTAAAAACGCCACTTTAGCTGTTTCAATAGAAATGCGTAAAATGGCGCACTTAATATAAGTTGGAAAAAAAATATATATGAAACACCTAAAGTGGCATTTTTAGACACCCTGGTCGATATATGAAAAAAATATTCGGATCTCCCATACTAATTTGATTTGCTGACCGTGCGGTTTGTATGGGAGGTACAATTTTTTATCATATTTCGACCTGTGTTTCCTTGGGGAAAGATGTTCAGTTTCATGAGTATTATCACTGGATTTTGGATTGATATACACGTTATATAGAAAGTTAGTGTAACAAAATTGTGTCTATCAAAACGCACAGTAGTGCGTGTTAATAATGGGATGTACTTTTTTGTTGTTATTTTTATTAATTTTTTGTATTTCTGAGCATTATTTAAAAAAATGTGATATTTATGTGCCAAATATCATACTCCTCCGTTAGCATAATTCTCGTAAGACTGTACTAAAAGTTTTTGCTTCACGCATTAATATACACAGCGTCCGTGGTCAAGTGGTTCGAGCATTGGCTCTCGACTCTGAGGTCGTGGGTTCGATTCCCACATGGGAACAACAAAAAAAAAAGTTTTTTCCCAGTTTGGTTAGGACAATGCAGGCTGATCACCTGATTGTCTGACAAGAAAGATGATCCATGCGTCGGATGGGCATGTAAAAAAAAAGTCGGTCCTGCGCCTGATCTCTCGCCAGTCGTGTCGGTCATCCGTCCCACTGGGTTACGAGAGTAAAAGGTACTGGCTCTTGTGTACTGCGCACACACTTGGGCACTATAAAATCACTCCTGCGTAACTGGCCTGGTTTCAATGATACCGGCAACCGTCACCGAGATCGGTGTGGGAGTTTTTTTTTATTAATATACAACAACAACCTATACTAGCGGTCCCGTCAAACGTTGTTCTGTCTTAATTATGAACTAAAATTTCTCACCGTTTAATTCTTCCCTGAACTGATGCGATTATTTTAAGATCAAAATTAGCCCAAATTAGCCGTTTTCGAGTTTTAGCGAGACTAACGAACAGCAATTCATTTTTATATATAAAGAAGATAAAAAAGCAGAAGAAGATAATTATTATGGTAATTCATAAATAGGAAGCTTCCAATTTAATGGGTTTTACACTTATGAAAAATAATTATAAGTTTTATTTTTTATTTAAAATATTGTATAATGAGTTATTTTAACATTATGTGGCGGACCAATTGGCGCCACGATCCTGAATCGCGCTATCGAAGTTTCACAGTTCGGCGCTATATAGGTTGGGGAAAAAGTCTTTGTCATAAAATATCTTGGGCTATACCAATTGTATCTGGCTGATTTTGGTATCATTAAAAAGTTTTAATTTTACAGAAGACAATTCCAAATTCAAATTAGGTAAATTTGAGATTTTCATTTGTTTTTCTTATTGTTAAAATGAGTGATTCTTATGAAGAATTTCGATACATTTTAAAATTTTATTACAAAAAAGATAAAAATGCAACACAAGCCGCGAAAAAAAATTGTGATGTTTATGGACCTAATGCAGTATCTGTGAGAGTAGCGCAAATTTGGTTTAAGCGTTTTCAAGCCGGAAATTTTGATATCAAAGATGCACGTCGCTCTGGTCGCCCTGTTACGGATAAAACTGTTGCCATTTTTGAAAAAGTGGAGCAAGATCGGCATATTAGTAGTTATGATGTAGCTGAAGAACTGGGGATTGACCACAAAACGGTTTTGGCGCATTTGAAAAAAGCTGGGTACACAAAAAAGCTCGATATTTGGGTGCCTCATGAGCTCACTGAAAGAAACCTAATGAACCGTGTACTCATTTGTGATTCTTTATTACGACGTAATGAAACCGAACCATTTTTGAAGAAGCTGATAACTGGTGATGAAAAGTGGATCACGTACGACAAGAACGTGCGAAAAAGATCGTGGTCAAAGGCCGGTCAGGCTTCGCAGACTGTGGCGAAACCCGGGTTAACTCGCAATAAGGTGATGCTGTGTGTGTGGTGGGATTGGAAGGGCATTATTCATTATGAGCTGTTACCGCCAGGCAGGACCATCAATTCTGATCTGTACTGCGAACAACTGATGAGATTAAAGCAAGAAGTTGAGAGAAAGCGGCCGGAATTAATCAACAGAAGGGGTGTGGTTTTTCACCATGATAACGCTAGACCTCACACATCTTTAGCCACTCAGAAAAAATTACGGGAGTTTGGCTGGGAGGTGTTAATGCATCCGCCGTATAGTCCTGACCTTGCACCTTCAGATTTCCACCTGTTTCGGTCGCTGCAGAATTCCTTAGGCAGTGTCAGGTTGACATCACAAGAGGACTGCCAAAACCACTTGTCGCAGTTTTTTCATCAGAAGCCCCAAAAATTTTATAGCAATGGGATCATGTACCAACCAACAAGATGGCAAAAAGTTATCGAACAAAATGGCACCTATATACTTTAGTCACTTGTAAATAAACTTTATAAAAAAACCTTTTGAATTTTTATATAAAATGCGAAGAAACTTTTTCCCCAACCTAATATACAACAGCTGGAATTCATACAAGTGGGCTTCGGCCTGACCAAGCATACCACCTCGCTCGATCGGAGATCTCCCTTTGGAGCTTTCTCCCATAATTATAAACTTATTTATTATCTAATTAATAATGTTTATCGATATCAAGAATTATGTTTACAGGGTACCTACAACACGAAACCTTTTGTGTTGGTTACAATACTATAAACTAGAATACAAAGGCATGTGGCATGTAGAGTAAATGGGTTATACATGTAACGTTTATTCATTTATACTCCATTCCAATTTAATATACTTAATTTAAATGTTTATAAACAAAGCTCAACTGTCTTTATATAATATAAAATACTTACCACTTGACACATAAATAAGGTCAAATTAAAAGTTTTTTGTTAACGTATAAGGGTCTTTAGTCAAGATGCATTTGATAATTTGACGGTGACGTTCGAAAACTAAATATGATATGTATATGGGATTTTACATAAGGCATCGCAAGCGACATGTCAGCGATGACATATATCAAAACATTTTTGATTTCGAACTTAGCCGTCGAAATTATCGAACATATCTTGACTAAAGCCAAGGTAGCTTTTCGAAGCGAGCGTCTATAGCGACAGCGATGCCGCGACAGTGCGACAGATCAAAGTATGTAGTACTGAATTGTATGGGACGGCTTTTGAGCGCTGCGACATTGACGTGCAGTGTGGCGCCGCTATATTGTCGCACTGTGGCGGCATCACTGACGCGGCTTGGCGCCACTGTCTCTATAGACGCTCTTAGGTGCGTTTATACGGACAATTTTTTTTGCATTAATTGCCCGGTAATACGGATTGATGTGGAGCAATTAAAAAAATATCGGCATATGTTTCGGCAATATTACTTCTCTCAATATCGCTGATACGAATTTCTGTCTTTTTAACTAAATTGCTCGAGCTTTAAAAGTATTGTCTTATTTCTTGGAGTTGCTCCTTATCGCATAATATTGTACTTGTAAAAGATTTTCTCGAATTCTGCTCGTTTCTGTTGCCGTAAATTGCGTGATATTTTGTTACATCGCAATTTACCATAATTTTTCATAATTGTACAATTTTTGTTGCCATTGCAAACGTACCTTTAGAAATTGGTTATATTGTAACGAAACGAAGTAAAGATACATTATTTTTAAGTTTAAATTACTTTTTTGAGGATTTTTTTCATGTTAAATCTGTGTTAATTTACCGGTAGCTTTTCTCAGAACTTTAGTTTTTCGAATAAGTTCCTACGATGTACGTAGGCACGGAAATATTTTCGTATATCTACGTAGAAATTCACGTCACGTTTGGGCATTCTTTACCAACTTTGTTCTGTATGAAACTAGGCCATTTTTTACAATCCCGAAGGACTTTGTGTTAGCTTTGTTTAGTGACTTATACGTAGAACCTGCCAATTCTGCGCCCTTTGTTAGTCGACCAGCGATGAAGGTCTCGTGCCTAGCCTGAGAGATGCGAGTTCAGGAGGTCATGTGTACTGGTTATGACTGACCAGCTAGGTTGACCCCGTATACAAGCTCAGGGATAGGAGGTCAGAGGTCACGCAGGCTGGGCATCACGGGTCGCGTAAAACGCTCTATCGTCACCCAATCAGTTCGATCTATTTATCCTCCGTGACCTAAGTTGATTTACCACAGAGTAATTGTGCAACAGAGGATTTAAAGTTTTTTTTTTTAAATTGATACTAACCTCAAAGCTGTCTTGTTTATATTTCAGAAAATATCATATAGCATTTTATAGGGTTCTTATATTAGATTATTTCTGAAAACTTTTTTTTTCTCAAAACTTATTCTCAGCATTCTGTCTATCTGCCTACTGATTGGAGTAAACCAATTCCAGTAAAATATATTGTGAAACTTTCAATATTCAAGAAATATACCTGAACGAATATTTATTCTTTGAGATCATCATACACATTTTTCTTTAAAGAAAACTACTGACGCTGATTGTATACCTACAGTTAGAATTATCTATAATAATATAATTAAGAGGAAAAGTTTGTTTGTTTTTTGCATTGAATAGGATCCGAAACTAATGGACCGATTTAGATGAAATTTGGCACAGATGTAAAGTAGACTACGGGGAAGGACATAGGCTACTTTTTACTGTGGCAAAAGGTACGGATTCTGCGAAATTAACTTTTGCGCGCACGAAATTGCGGGCAACATCTAGTAGTATTTAATTAATAAAAAGAATTTCAATTATTTACATCCAACAAGAGTATTTTACGTATACCCTACAATTTAGCCAGCTTTTATCAGCATGTTTTGTTCGCTACGTGTTATCGTACTCTCTGCCGTTACATTACCCTGTATCTAGCGAAGCCTTAATTGCTATAAAGAGCTCTTAAGGCTGCTCCGGCACATTAACGAGATCTAGCGATTAAACGAGCTGGTGGAGGGAAACCGTAGATTATCAGCTTTAGTGACAATTTACACTGAGAAGCGACGCTGTGTGGAATTTTTAAGATAACAATAGGCAATCGGACTGATTTTTTTTTGCACAAATTAATAGTTCTCTTAAATATGAGTAACTTCTCAGAAGAAACCATATATCAAAAGTCAATACTTTCAAAGGTACAGCGATTTGTATACAAAATTACGCGAGTCTCCTAAAAACGCTCCATACTAAACTTAACCTACAAGTGACGTCACTTGTAGGTTAAAGTGTATGAAGTATATGGCCGCCGGAATATATTCGTAAATATCTCCGATATTTGTGCGTTTAAGTTCATACTTACCATAATGAATGATTTGTATATGATGTGGGTAAACTAATAATGTAGGTTTTGTTTACCAATTTCGCAAAAGAAATAATTTTTTTGGTACTTTTTAAATGTATTTAATTACTAAACTACACATAAAATAATATATTTTTTTTACATTTACCAAGTAGTAATGCCTCAATATTTCCGAATATATTAATGAAACTAAATATTTCAGGAAAATTGAACTCTATTCACCATACAAGAAGATACAAGTTTCATTACCAAAGCGGCGTCAAGCTACGCAGGGCATGGAGCTCCAAATTCAAACTGCAATGAAACGTGTATCTTATTATGTAGCGAATAAGGTTCAATTTTGAATCGCAGTCTTAAAAATGCTGCGTCGCGTATCGTCTCGTTTTTGTGTGAACTCACTGTGTTTTTACACGCGGCGCCGCTCTTGCAATGAAGTGTGTGTGTTCTTGTGTATTAAGATTAATAAATATAATTTAACAAAACAAAATTAAAATATTTTTCATCACAGTAGTAGAAATTTTCACCTAAAAAGTAAAAAATAACACTGAAACCGCAAACGACGGTGTATTTTTAATACCACAATTTTCCATAAAACAAAAGCTCATTATAAAAAGTATTTTCATAACTTTTCAACAGCTTTCTTACTTTTTACTCACACCTTCAAAGTTCCGGACAAGTCACATTCACAAAGTCAAATGATTGAAGCTTAAAGCTTTCGAACAAAAAGTTGAGAAGTTTGCGGTTTAAGCTCGAGAGCTTTGCTTTTAGGTAGACTTCCGTAAGCTCATAGTTTGAATAGCTGCGTTACACAAATAGTTAAGCAGATGCCAGAGCGTTTAGAATTTCACGACTAGGCTGAATAACTGGATATAAAGAGTAAAATATCTTTATTTTTTAAAGTTTATTATATTTATCTACAGTTTTTGTTTTAAAGAACAATATTCCCATCTTTTTACTAAAAGGTGGCCCCGAGCGAGTTTCTTACGCTAGTCTCATAGACAATCCGACATAAAGAAGTAGAGTGTGAGCTTGTTAAGACCGCACGCCAGAAATGAAAACTTATTTGACAATCGTAATCAATTTATGTAGCTTAGCGTAAGCGTGACAGATCAGCCGCACTTACAGCCTACGAAAAAATTTATGTGCGGTGTGCCAATAGAAGTTTTCACTTCAATAACTCTCAACGCACTATGAACGAAAAATAGAGGCTGAATTCTTCCTTCTTCGAATGTAGTCGTTTATAGTTGATGGCGATGGAACATTAGTAAAAAAATAATGGTTTTTTAATATACGATGATATTATTATGTGTATCATCTCCATAAATTGGAAGCGGCTTTTGTGACGTAAACATAAATAAAACATATATTAAACATCGTAAGTTCCAAGCGCTTGTGTTTGCAGCTACAAACTTTACATAACATGATAAAACTCACAAATTATGCACGGTGTTTATTGCGTGTGGATAGCAAGCTATTGCTATTAGTTAGTGGATGAATCCCTTATTGCTTATTTTATAAACGAATTTTATTGTAAAATACCAAGTTTCAACGTTATGCAATGAAGATTTTACCACTAATTTACTAAATAGTTACTACTTCCTACTAATCCTCCTAATATTATAAATGTGAATGTTTGTAAGGATGGATGTGTGGATGAATCTTAGTTACTCTTTAACTTTTACTTAAAAAGTACTAAATGGATTTCGATGAAATTTGGTATGGTAGTAGTTTAGGCTCTGGATTAAAAAGTACACTGTTCCCGAGGGATACTATATTTATGCGAGCGGAGTCGCGGGAAACAGCTAGTAACAGATAAATTACTCCATACAAAAATGTTAGTAGCTCTGGCTCTAGATCAGAGGTTCCCAAACTTTTCCATCTAACGCCCACTTTGAAAATTAGTTATTTTGTAGCGTCCTCCATTTTTTTTTTCACCTTAAAAATTAGTCTCACCTGGAGAGTATCTTTTATCTATTCAAAATTAACCAATAAACAACATTGAATACTACTCACATCTGCAGTGCCCCCCAATTTTTTCTGGGCTCCTTACTAGGCCTCCAGCACCTACGAGGGGGCGTTATCACTCGCTTTGGTAAAGACTGCTCTAGATTAATACATAGGCTACTTTTTATCCAGAAAAAGTAGTGTTCTCGTGGGATACTGTATATACGCGAGCGGAGACCCGGTCAAAAGCTACTTCTTTGTATAACTCTTCAAGCGTTTTTATTACCATGCATAATTTTTTACAGCGGCCAAATATAACGCCCAATATCTATCACGATACAGAATATTTTAGCGAACTTTTCGTTTTAAAATCAAACCACGGTGTTTCATGTACCTAATTGAAAAAGTTCAAATTGCCTGGGCTTCAATATCAGTATGATCCTGTCTCGTTCGTGCGCGTTTCACATCGTGCGATTTATGAGCGTTTTCGATATTTTTTCTGCCGTTAGGGCGCAAACCAACTCACAAAAATCATCATCTGGTGGCGTAAGTGGTATCAAAAACGCTCAATAAGAATTTTCGATTATTTTTCTGTCAACAGGAGGCGTTTGGTAGCACGACGGCCCTTGTCATGTCAAAAATCTGTCAGATGTCACGAATTTAAAAACCCTCATTTAGAAGGCATTATATTTAGTAATAATCTTTGATTAATTATTACACAGATACGTTATATCCTTACAAAACTGACAATATTTCTGTGCCACGACACACATTGACATGGGACGCGTGTCAATGTGTCAACGTCGCATAGTACCACAAAACACGCTATTACTCGCGGAGCACACTAACCAAAATTGGCCAGACTCGGGCCAATTCGAGTCTTCATTTTTACGCGTTTATAACGTATCTACCTCTTTTTAATATTATATATCTATGGTAATAATGTTAATAGAAATCAGTTGTTACACTCGTATTGAAGTAACTAGAAGTTGTCTGCGACTTCGTGCACGTAAAAGTTAATTTAGCAGAAACTGTACATTTTTCCGCGATAAAAAGTCCACCTATGTCCTTCCCCGTAGTCTAATCTACATCTGTGCCAAATTTCATCAAAATCGGTCCAGTAGTTTCGGATCTTATTCAATGCAAACAAATAAACAAACAAACTTTTCCTCTTTATTATTAGTATAGATTAATGGTGATAGAAATCAATTGTTATATTGATGTAATAACGCCCACGCCCCACACCTGGGCCGAGGTATGCCCCGTATCTGCATGTGATGTAACACCGTGCCACAAAACCAATCTATACGTTACAGATATTACCTAAGACCGGAATCCAGCGGGCTCGGGAAAATTCAGAGCACTCAAAATAGAACTCTGCGCTAAGACAATAGAGTTGAAAATAAAAGAAAGGGTTTCACACTGATCATATAGTATACTAGCTGTTAGCTGTTTTCCGTGGCTCTGCCTGCGTAAATATAGTATTAGGTATCTCGCGGGAATACTGTACTTTTCCGGTATAAAAAGTAGCCTATGTTTTAATCCAGAGCTTTAACTACTACAATACCAAATATCATCAAAATCCGTTCAGTAGTTTTTGCGTGGAATTGTTACAAACGTCCATCCATCCATCCATCCTCACAAACATTCACATTTATAAAATTAGTAGGACTTATTTTTTTTTCAGTCCTTTTCTATATGTAAAAGTGTTAATCTTACTACCATGGCTGAACGTAGGCAGCCTTCATCCGCTGCCAGCCAACTTTTACACAAACGCACAAAATTAATTATTTGTACTAAATTTATTTTTCGTGTCATCAATATTGATAACATTTTTATGCCGCATTTCGTCGACAAGTCGAAAGTGTTCTGTTGTACAAGTATTAGCATTTAGCATTAATATTACAATAATGGATTCTATTAAATATTATAAGAGTAGGTACAGAACCGCTGAATACAAGTAAGAGTCCAATATTAAATATCCAAAAGTTCTCGAAGGAAATCCAATTTCGGTGTACAAAATGTTGAACGAAAGATAATGGACCGACGAATTTTTTGCGCAAAATAAAACCGAATGTCCGTCAAATCCAACTGCGGCTCTGTTATTCAATAACCGATGTACAGTCGGGGAAACGAACGTTTACTAGTTTGATCGTAGGTAATAGGTCGTCCGCCGTTTTTTATACTATCGGACACTACAAGTCATCTAAAGTGCGGTCGCGAAGAACATAAAATTTCGTACATTGACTTATCGCTGCTTGCCTCTTTCACTCGCCGCTTTCACTCGCACACAAATATATTGCTAAATCTTCGCTTCTATCGCGTACCTGTGTAAACGCGATAGATTCTGCGTGCTCCGCGACCGCACTTTCGATTATACTAGGCATGTAGTCTAGAAGACGGAGTTCTACTTTGTGGAGGATTACAAGGTACACTGAAGACGGATATTATTGATCAATAGGTACTAAGCTTAAGTGAATTCGGACAGAGTGAAGTCTCTGGCAGCCTGCCACATGTTAAAAGGCCCATCATTGATTTCGAGGGCCCAACTAGTTGGCAAAAGGTTGTTAGTCTCTTTACGTTGCAATGTATACTAATTTTGACATGTTTTTCGCTATGCTTACTATTTTGTATGAAGCGTGGCATATCTATGTTTAGAAATATCCTGCCTTTGTAGAAAATGTCGATGTAGCGGGATAGTAAAACGTAACCCATTATAAGTGTACAATATGTATATATGAGTGTACAATATCGACATAACGAAAACTACCAAAAGCACGGTAGTTTTATTTACATTAACAACAATCTGAGGTGGTGATGAGGTGAACAATAATGATAGTGTATGTTGTTATTATTATTTTAAAAAATATACTGTCTTTCTCCTCACCTTCTTCCACATAAACTTTAACTGTGTCAAATATCGTACTCTTCCGTTTGCATAATTCTCGTAAAACTAATTGTTTTTACTCTAGGGCTAGGCTCGTTAGCTCGTGCAACACAGGTTTTGCGCATGTCCCTAAAGTAGTTAGCGTGTACATCGTCTGCGTCTGATAAAGCAATTATAAAGTTTCATGCGTCTACTCCATTATTAAATTACTGACCTTTGAGGCTGTCTGACCGCGCTTTACTCGGTATTTACACAATTATCCTTTAAGGGTCGAATGCACGACTCCGATTTGCAGAACGTTAGCAAATAAAATTTACATTGAATGTAAAATGAAAGTTAAAATAAATACATTCGATTGGGCAGGTAAAAAGCCCATCTCGCCTGTCGTGTCGTGTCGTGGTCATTCGCCCCACTGGATTACGAGAATGAAAGAGAGAGTGCTCTTGTGTATTGTACACACACTTGGGCTCTTATGTAGCTGGTTTCAATTAAACCGGACACCGTCACCGTAATCGGGGAGCTATTATTTTTATGCTATAGTTGAGATTATATGGTTATTTTTTTCTATTGTACGTAATACAGGCTCTTAGATTATTATTCACGATACCAGGTTAGCGTAGATATAGAACATGTTGGCATAAACGGCCAACATAACCTCCAAAGGTTATATAACCTTTACGCAGACAAAAATAAAATATTGATTTAATCTAATTTTAAACTGCATAAATTTAGTGAACCCGGTTGAACCACATATAATTGGTAGTCGTTTACGTACACGTAACGATACCGCAAAATGTTCCTGCTTGGAGTACTGATATCTCACCTTTGTAATCTATACATCTTTACAAATAAATAAAATTGAAGTGTCTGTTTGTAATTTCAAATTAACAGGTTTTCCCTTATTTTATATGAAAGTATATACGGTATCAACAATAAAAAAATCAAAATCTAAAATTATTGTCTGTCCGACTGTCTGTTTGTTTCGGCTAATCCCTGGAAAGGCTGGACCGATTTTCACGAGACTTTCACTGGCAGATAGCTGATGTTATAAGGCGTAACTTAGGATACTTTTATCCTCATCATCATCATCAAAAATGTTTAACGCCCAACGAAGTGGGCACGAGGCAGCTGGTTTTTAATTAAAATCGTTGCACACCAGGCTTCCTGTTACACATTTCCGTCCTAGAATTCACAAAATCCCTCGCACGAATACGTGTAATAGGTAAGCGAGGGGAAAGCTGTTACACATCAATATGTATTATACTGGCGGCTCGTTACCAATATGAGCACACCGGCTGCATCATGTAGACACTGCAAGCGAATTCAGATGTCCGTTACTACGAGGTCAGAATTAGGTCACGCAAAACTTATAACCGAATGAATACAGTAGGGCACGAGAAAAGTTCACATTCGAAAACGATATTCAAATTGTTTAGATACGTAACAAAGTTTACTGCATTCTCAATACTTCACAATCGAAATACTTCGGGCTAATTTCACTCGACTTCGATGGTGAAGTTCTGAGAATGCATAAAGTTAGCTTACAAGTACAATCGTTATAAATTTGCTACTGACATTTCCTAAGAGTAAGGGTTTCCACCGAAACGAAACAATAAGACGCGGCGTTACACTACGGCCGCTGTATCTTGACGGGTCTGAACATAGGCTCTGCGAACTTTAGCGCATGTACAACTCGTGAAGAAAACTGTTATTGTATTATTTTTATATACCTATGTACTAATAAATTTCCCTAATACAGTTGACCAATTAGTACAAATAAAATAAATACGAAAACACTTAGAAACAGCTAATGCGCAACCTTCTGCACGAAGTTCAGACTCGCCAAGATACATCGGCAGTATTGTACATTTTAAAATAGTTATTCAAATCGAATATTTATTCATTACACAGAACATATAGTTTCATTGTAAGAGTTCGAATGTCAGGTTGCACCACGCTGCAAAGCGCATGTGTACTCATACTATACTAAAAAGCTTTGGCTATTTCATCCGTTAATGGATGATTTATACAGTATTCTACGAGCGAAGTAAATACTCTTGAAATACTGTAGTGCCTAGGACAGTTGGTTTTTAAATGTCGTATGGTTGCCCAAGCACATACGGCATTCTTACAACACAGTTAGCCTAGTCCAGAGGAATGAACTGGTCAAAACGTCTGGGGCCAAGCATGTGCGGGTTTCCTCACGATGTTTTCCTTCACCGTTAGAGCGTCCGTATAATGTACTTGAGATCTGAAAAAGTCTCATTGGTACACCCCACAACGCACTCTCTCGAGTGCCAACCAAACGGTCTACCTACTAGGCCACGGAGCTCCCTGTACTGTACTGATGTCATTTTTTTTTTATAAAACTAGGGGGCAAACGAGCAAACGGATCACCTGATGGAAAGCGATTACCGTCGCCCATGGACACCCGCAACATCAGAGAAGTTGCAAGTGCGTTGCCGGCCTTTTAGGAGGGAATACGCTCCTTTCTTGAAGGTTTGCAGGTCATAATGGTCCGGAAATACTGCTGGCGACAGTTCATTCCAGAGTTTTACAGTGCGCGGCAGAAAGCTTCGGGTAAAGCGCACGGTGGAGGACTGCCACTCATCAAGGTGATGAGGATGATAAATATTTTGTCGCATGGAGCGGTGGCGAAAAGTTGCAGCAGGTATAAGTCCGAACAATTCCTCGGAGCACTCCCCGTAATATAATCGATAGAGGATGCAGAGCGATGCTACATCTCTACGTAGCTCTAAGGAGTCAAGCCTGTTTGAAACACTATGGCAGTCGACAATTCGAGCCGTCATGTCATGTCATATGAAACGTGTATCATTTTTTGTAGTGTATAAAGTTCAATTTTCAATAGCTATCTTAAAAATGCAGCGCCGCTTACCGTCGCGCATAATTATGATGTGACCTGACCCTTTTTTTTTTTTTTTTATATATCTTTACTAGCTTTTGCCCGCAGCTTCGCTCGCGTCAGAGGGAAAGCTTGTTCGGGAAAATTCAAAATACCAATACGAAAATTGAATACATAATGGTGTAGGCACTGCACAGCCGTATCAGTTGTATTTTATTTGAATCTCAAGTACACTCAAGAAAGTACTACCGAGAACTGTACCATAAATAAAATGTTATAAGCTGCAAAAAGTATTCTGTGTTAATTCTGCTTAACCTACTACCATACCTGATTTCATCAAAATTCTTTACATGTTTTCTTTACTTTACTTTATTGCATGAAAAACTAAACATATTATTATGTACATACAAACATTTGCGTTTAAGGTATAATATTAAGTATGGATTTCTTTGTAGCCGATAATTAGTATTTTAACGATTTCAAAAATCTTTTGAATGGGAAGACGTTGTGGACTTTGAACTTAATAAAAATAATTTGAATTGTGATCGCCCATCCTAATTGGGACCACGACAGTTTGAGAGAGAGATTAGTTAGCAGTACGACCACGAAGCCATCTAGCTTCTCACTTATTCCTCATATAATAATCATACACATTAATGATTAGGAATAACCTAGGTAAAGTTTTAACCAATTCAAATATCTGGTTATTTTATAGCATTTCATACTACGTTAATTTTTAGATTGATAAAACTTTTTGTAGGTATGAACCGATTGAATTGAAATACCCACACAAAATTATAAGCAGAGCTATTCTAATTCCTATC
Source organism: Glaucopsyche alexis (assembly GCA_905404095.1). Lineage (NCBI taxonomy): Eukaryota > Metazoa > Arthropoda > Insecta > Lepidoptera > Lycaenidae > Glaucopsyche > Glaucopsyche alexis. The sequence goes on from FR990044.1 coordinate 24,079,987, forward strand.
CGCGTACATCCTATATATGGAACCCGTAGGTAGTTAGGTACCCAAAAAATTTCCGCGATAAAAAGCGAGTCCTCTGTGTTTATCCAAGGGCTAAACTACTACGGTAATAAATTTTATAAAAATCCGTTCAGTAGTTTCTGAGATTAGCGCGCACAAACGTACAGATCAAAAATCTTTTAAGAAAATCTTAAAAGTCATTGTTTTGGGTTAAAAACTAAAAACCTATGTATTAAACACTCATTACTCAACCATTACATATAACAACAAAAGAGAAAGAAATTTAATTATACCTACACTCAAAATATTCTACTGAAATCATAGATATATAATATTAAAAAGAGGACTGAAATAATATGTAATATAATAAGTTTTATGAACATATTTTAATGCAGCAATCGCAAATATTTAGGTGCCTAGTTTTTCAAAGACATTTTTATCAAATTTAACTTTCGCATTCTTGTCCACGTAGTGATTATTATATTCTCTTTATTCTTGTCAGATTTATTTTTCAACATGATGACAATATATTATGTCAAAATAAAAATAAAGCTCCCCACTCACGGGCTATCGATTGTTTCGATCAAATTGGAAATTAATTCGTATTTGAAAGTAAATTGCTAACGACATAAAATGATTAGTGTAAGACCTACCAGCTAGTTTTTGCTATGGGAGTCAAAAGTTGGAAAAAAGTTTACGCGTATATATACGAATTTCATATAAAAAGTATAGTAAGGTGGTCCTAGGATCTCAGACTATATTCAATTTTTATCTAAACCGATTTACTTGCAACTACGAATCCAGTAAATGTTTAAATTGTAAAGACTAAAATATCGATCGATCGCTTGTGAGTGGGAGCTTTAAATCAAAAGCACTAAGGAGTATTTATATCAACTTTAAAGCAAATCGCCCCCAAACAACTTTCTATTCCTTTTTATTCCCGTTAGGGGATGAATTTCATTAAACTATGATACACGAATTCCATCAATTCTGTTACATAATGTTTGTGCAAAATATGAAGTAGATTGGACCAAGGAATCACGTTGTCCCATACAAACTGTTTTCCCCCTTTTCACCCCCTTAGGAGTCGAATTTCGAAAAATCCCTTCTTATCGGATCCCTACGCACTACAAAGAGCAAGCCCTGCAAGGTTCAGGTCTCTACGATCAGCGGTTAAGGCTGTGCGTTGATCCGTCAGTCATTCAGGACAAAGGATTTTATATGTATAGATTTAAAGGCTTTTCATCACAAGATTATGTCAGCCTGACTTTGGAATCAACAATTATGTTACTAAATCTAGTTCTCTTAGGTGTAAAGATTGAATAACAAAACTAATAAACCTTCCACTAAATTCGGTTTTAAAATTAGAATACATAATATGATGAATAAAGAAGTACAAGTCATTACATTTAGTGAAATGTACGAATTCACGACGTAAAGATTCGTTCCTCTCACATTCCATGAGGACGTGGTAAAGATCTTCGTATCGTCCACAAACGGTGCAATTAGGATTATCTATTTACCCATCAGAAACAAAAAATTATTTAGTGGAATGTGATTGGAACGCATACGAAAACAAAGTGTTAAATCTCTCTTACTAAACTTAATATCTGCAAACCAAAGACGTTTTGGTGGTTTATTTACTAATGTCCTATACCAAATACCTAACACTAAAGATTTCTGTTGAAAATAATTATCCCACTCAACATAACATTTTTGTTTAATCAAACCTAAATAATCAGTATAATTAGATGTTACACTTACATTTGTACCTACGGAATGTGCTGAACCTGCCAGAGCATCAACGGTCTCATTGCCGTCAATGCCTACGTGAGAAGGTACCCACTGTAGCCGAACGTTAACCCCATTACGTATTAAACTGTAAATACATTTAATAACGAGGAAAGCCTCAGCACTACCCGTGTTACCTTTACTGCAAGATATCAGATGTAGAAGGCCACTTTTAGAATCAGTTACAATTACAATATTTTGATAATTAGTGGTTTTTACATATGCCAGTGCTTTGAGTATACCTACGATCTCAATACTCATAATAGGTATGTGACAGTTAGATATGGAAAATTGAGATTTAATTTTAGATCGGGAATCGTAAAATGCGCATCCCCCGTGAGTAGTTGACTTAGATCCGTCTGTGTAAATATGTACATAGTCCTTATATTCTGTGGAAAGTAATTCAATAGCTGCTATTTTAAGTTCTAAGGGTGACAATAATTTTTTGGATCGATGAACTGAAGGAATGTTAGTGTAACATAGATTTTCAAAGGGTATGTCAAAGGAGTCTGCACGAATCTCATATGTAGGCCAAATGTCATACTTTGTAATTTCACACTGATTAAGGTTGATGTAACTTTTAACTATAATAGGAATACCGTGTTTATTCTAATAACGTAAGCCTGAATTAATTAAATTATCAAAATCGACAATGACTTTTATTAAGTAGTCATTACGCCGCGAAAAGGTTTTCATAAAAAAATTTGTCTGATAAATATTCTCTTCTAATTTTTAAGGGGGGTATACAAAGCTCATTCTCTAAAACATGTATTGGGGTGGACTTGATAAAACCGCCACATAGCCTTAACGACTGGTTTTGAATCAAATCTAAATTTTTAAAAACGTTTTGACTAGCATTACGAAACACAGCACATCCGTATTCCAATCTACTCCTTATTAAACTGATGTATAATTTCCTCAAATGTATAGGATGTACTCCCCACTTATAACTGCTAATACAACTTAAAATATTAATGTACTTTGAACATTTTTGCTGTGTTTCACTAACATGTTTCTTCCAACTTAATCAATAGTCAAACCATATACCTAAAAACTTTACAAATTTTACAATCTGTAACGGATTATTGTTTAAGTTAATGGTGACAGAAGGAACACGATATTTACGAGTAAAAGCACATATTTTGGTTTTATTATGAGATAGTTGTAAACCGATTTCGTTTAAAAGCTTTTCAAAATTGTTCAGAGTATCCTGCATAAGGAGAGTACATTCACTAATTGCTTTATTACTACAATAAAATATAAAATCATCGGCATATTGGATTAATTTTAAACTAGGAGTAGCTAAACGCTTAATTTTCAGGGTAATAATATTAAATAAAATAGGGGACATAGGGTCTCCCTGAGCCAAACCATCGCGACATACTCTACAAATTATTTTGCCATCCATCAATTCAAAAATTATAGATCTATCTTTTAGAAATTCTCTTATATATTTGCATATGTGCACATCTACACCGTATTTAATAAGACACTCAGTAAGTACTTCAACGGATACATTATTATAAGCATCTATAATGTCCGTGAAGCCACATAAAATATATTCTTTCTTAGTAAAGCTCAATTCCACATCCATGCAGAAACGAGACAGACCATCTGCACAAGAACGACCACGACGAAAACCTATCATATAATCTGGCAAAAATGAGTTCATTTCGAAAAATAATTCTAATCTTTTGGTTATAATTTTATTGAAAATTTTACAAAAACAGTTGATAAGTGAGATTGGGCGATGCTTAAGTTCAGAACCGTTACGCTTAGGTATAGCAATAACCTTTATGTGTTTCCACTGATGAGGTATGGATGCAGTAGTATATATTAAATTATAAATCTTTAACAATTTTTTTTTGGCATTATCCGGTAAATTATAAATCATTGAGTAGACTATACCATCAAGTCCTGCAGATGTGTCCTTACACTTCATTACAGAAACTAACTCAGCCATTGTAAAAGGAGTAATTACACCCTCGGTGTTATTTGAGTGTTGTAAAATTGGTGAAAATGCTACACTATCAGGAGTTAGATTAGTAACGAATTGATGTGCCTCTTCTTCTGTCAATTTGCTTGTTCTACTTGAATATCCTTTTATCCACCGAAATTTGCGCCACATGTCTGCACTAGTAGTTTTATAGTCTATACCTTCACAAAATTTTTCCCATGATTGTAATTTAGCTTGCCGTATTAGTTTACGAGCTGCAACAACCTTATCTTTAAAACTGTAATAATACACAATACTTCTTGCACTATTTCCACTTTAATAAGTATTTTACATTAATTTTAATATATTACACGACCGGTTTCGACAACGTCATCATCAGGTGTGTCAACGTTGTCGAAACCGGTCGTGTAATATATTAAAATTAATGTAAAATACTTATTAAAGTGGAAATAGTGCAAGAAGTATTGTGTATTATTACAGTGAAACATGAATTTCCACCAAGAACTTACAGTACAATCAATAACATATTATCTTTAAAAGTTAAGTAATTTTCTATAGTGCGATTTTTGCGGAGTGTCTTGAGAGCGAGCCTTCGTTCTGCTATGGCTCTCGATAGCTCTTGACTCCACCAGGGCTTTGCTTTGAATTTTGACATAGGACTTTTATTAACTCGTGTAAGTGGAATAAAATTGTCTGCAGAACTATTTATAATATTAAGAAACTTATCATAACTTTCTTGTACATCGTTAGTCATTGAAAATGTGTTACATTTATATTCAATTTCTAAATGATATCCTTCCCAATCTGCTTTTTTAACATTGCGTTTTATAATATTTTTACAAAATGAATCACTTTTAATTTTAATCTGAATAAGTAAATGGTCACTGCCAAAATTTTCATTAGTAACAGACCATGAACATTATAGGATTAGATCAGGACTAGCAAATGTAATATCAGGAGAAGAGCAAATTATCCTGTCATGTAATTTTGAAATTCGGGTTGGGCTACCGTCATTTAAAAAGGCAAAATTATGATCTGAGCTACTCTCTGTAATCAAGCGACCTCTAGTATCCGTAGTGTAAGACCAAGAGATATGGTGAGCATTGAAGTCACCTGCTATTACAGTTATACTGCTAAAAATAGAAAACAAATTATCAAAATCCCGTTTAATTATGCGTCTATTACTAGGAGCGTATACTCCTAAAACATATTTAAGTTTAGATTGATGTGGAATCTCTATACACAAAATATCCAACTTACAGTGTGGTAAATTTATATCCTTCAGTCTAGCTGAAAGTGAAAAATGTACTAAAATAATTAAACCACCAAAACCATCACTCCTATCCTTTCTAAAACAGTCATAGCCTGAAATATTAAAAGTTCTGTCTTCAGAAAGCCATGTTTCCGAACAAATACAGATATGAACACTTTCCCTTCACAAAAAAATCTCTAAATCATTTTTCTTTGGTAAAACACTGCGACAGTTCCATTGAATAATTTTTAAATCCATTATATTGAAGTTATTATGTATTAAGTTTTTTAACGATGCGATTTATACGATTTTTTAGCTTTCTCGATGAAATTTTCTGAATAACTTCTTTTAACATTTTAATTAATTGGCCTGTATCTTCTGTATAGCTGAGACTTAGTTCAAAAATATTTTCTTTTCCGTATGATTCCTTCAAATATGTTAAAAATTCATTTATTGTCATTGGGTAGTCGCTGTTTTCGAGAGTACGTTTAATTTCTTCTAATTCTGCGGGTTGAAGATCAAGAATATGTGACTTCTTCTGTTTTTTTGCAGGTTTCTTTGTTGGAGCAGGACTGGAAGTGCAATCAATCGAAATATCAGATTCTGATTCACTTATGGATATTTCTTCCGTATCCGAATTCTCCGGTATACAGGCACTTTGAGAAGAGTCGGTCGTCGGTGGATGCGGTCTTTTGAATGGAACAATTGGGCGAAAATCTGTTGTGACTTTAGGTACAGAATCAGCAGCAGTGTTAGGATTGAAAGACGAAGAATTATCAGGACACTTATTAGCGACATGACCTTCCTTCTTGCAAATAAAACAAGTCATTATGTCAGTAGATATATAAATCCAATAGGTGCTGCCCGCATAGTCTACTTGTATGCGTTCGGGTAAGTTTTTTACATCTTCCGGTGGAACATATGCTTGTCGACGAAAACTCAGAATGTGACTAAAGCCAGGTTCACTGATTCCAGCCCTGACAAATGATACAGGTGAAACTAGTTTAATGTTCACTTCTGTTAATTTGTTTTCGATTATACTATGTGGTATTATTGGACATACATTTGATAAAATAATACGTTTATTTTTCGTTATGAGTGGCCGAATAGGAACTTTCTTATTGTTCAATATTATACACTGGTGTTTTTCAGTAAGTTCATCGGCAATTTCTTTTGTAGAAACAAATACACAAACTCTGTTATTTGACATACGACTGAGGAACCTAATCTGGGATGGATCGATTATTTTTCCAAATGCGTAAGCATATTCTTTTATTTGAGTATCATCCACTGCATCTATGACAACAGCTTGTTCCTTTGAGGGGAAAGTAACACTTTGGGTAACGGACGAGTAGCTTAGTTTAGATTCCATCGTTCCTGTAGTCAGAAACGACGGAGGGGAGTTGTAACTGTTAACACGTAAACCGGCGCGAGCGCGAGCGGCGCGCAGTCGATAGTCGATACACACAATACCTAACTCTCGCGTGAATCGTAGTCGTTATGCAAGACACGTGCACATTCACCGGCGCGTATTTTATCACTGGACCTGACCCTTAGACACTAGAAATATAGCTCTACTTACTTGGTAGAATATCTTGTACTCCGTGTCGGTGAGTCTGAGGGCTACCTCTTCGGGGAAGTGGAGGAGGGTCTTCAGTGAAGCCAGCTCTTCATTGCTACTGTCTTCTGCTGCGGTGCCTGCAAACAGTACACTCGTCACTACTCGCGGACTGCAGAAGGCTACCGTAGGACTACAGTGTAATCTAAAGTGCCTCAGTAAAATTATTAATCAAAAACTGCTTAAAAAAACAATGGCTCTGTTCCTCGGAAAAAAAAACGTAAGCAAAATGGCGGATTATGTTAGCAGTATTGAAGTTAGCAAACGTGTCCTGGCCGATAATATGATTTATTCTTTAGAGCTAGCAAGCGCTAACAAGCGCTTTTTTTCCACGGGACACAGCCAATGTCATGCTATTTTTAGCGTTTAAGTTTAAAATTGGTTGTTCCAGAAGAGTGTGATGTGTTGACCAAACGTAGCATTACGCGTTCATCTTTTTAAGGTTCCGTAAGCAAAGGGTAAAACGAGACCTTATTTTACAGACTCCGCTATCCATCCGTCTATCACCAGGCTGTATCTCATGAACTGTGATGGATAAACACTTGAAATGTTCCCAGTTAATGTAATTCTGTTGCCGCTCAAACAAAAACTATAAAACAGAATTAAATAAATATTTGAGGGGGCTCCAATACAACAAACGTGTTTTTTTTTTTTCGTTTTTATAGATAATGGTACGGAATTCTTCATACGCGAGTACGACTCGCACTTGGACGGTTTTTTTATTGGTACGCTCCATTTGACAGTGACAAATTCCTGGACAATTATGGATTGATAATAGAGGAAAATTATTTAGTCCCAAATTATACTAATTAAATAGAACACATTAAATTACATAATATTTTACGACACCAAGAGTTTTATAATATCCCCATATAAATTACTCAGTTCTAATTTATTACGTTCCTGCATGGTAGTCCGGTAATTGTGAATGTGTACAGCACACGCACATGCATGCCACCTCATACTTCCTTCCGGCTCATATAATAATAACTCCCCACACCGATCTCGTGGCCGGTTTCATTGAAATCAGGCTAGTTACGCGGGAGTAATTTTATAGTGCCCAAGTGTGTGCGCAGTATAAAAGAGCACTCTCTCTCTTCCTTTACTCTCGTAATCCAGTGGGACGGATTGCCGACACGACTGACGAGAGATGAGGCGCAGATCCGACTTTTTACATGATCCATGCGTCGGGATCATCTTTCTTGTCAGACAATCAGGTGATCCTGTCTGTGACCAAACTTGGAAACATTTTTTGTTGTTCCAATGCGGGAATCGAACCCACGACCTCCGAGTCGAGAGCTCTAAGCCACTAGACCAAGGAGTGTTACAACGTCGTCGTCGGATCGTGTAAGTATCCGTAATTGATAGACCTTATATAATGTTTTTTTATCAAAAGTCAAAACTACAATAAATATAATATGCATCTTCGTAAAATTTACTAAAACTAACTAGCACTTTAGCTTTTGATTATGCAAGTAAATATTACATAGCAAGCTGTAGTTTTAGCATTTCGTAAAGTTCAACTGTGCGGAGTTTCGCGGAACCGCCGCGTCAGTTATTACAACTAAACTGTTAACTGAGCGTGTAAAGATAACTAAGTAAATATAACATGCTGAAGTTAATCTATACTAGTATAATAAAGAGGAAAAGTTTATTTGTTTGCATCGAATAGGCTCCGAAACTACTGAAACGATTTTGATGAAATTTGGCACATATGTAGAGTAGACCACGGGAAAGGATATAGGCTACTTTTTATTGCGGCAAAATGTACGGTTCCTGCGAGACGAAGTCAAGGGAAACTTCAAGCGACATGTCACTTAGCGATGACTTATGTCAAATCCCATACATTTTTGTTTTCGAACTTCGCCGTCGAAATTATCAAATGCATCTTGACTAGAGGCCCTGTAGTCAAATTTATACCTAAGTTGTGTAATATTACGTAATTGCTAAGCTAATATCGAGTGTGGGTCAAGTATTTCTATATTAGGCCTTACATGTAATATTAACCCTTTATGTATTGGCCTTATTTGTAATTAATATTATGCTTTGTATGGCGAATTCTACTATAGGTACCTACCCTCAATATTTATCACGATATTTGGATCATAATCCGCTGCTTGTGTAGTATGTCGTATCATGGATTGTGATAGGTATGGCTGTAGTAATGTAGTACACTAATATTAATAACATTATTAATACTACCAATTTAAATGTTACTTATATTTACGACTAGCTGATGACGACGGACAAACAGACAGACACACACACTTTTTATAATATTAGTATGGATTGCAAAGAAGAAATACTTTTGCGCATTAATTTTTTAAATTTTATTATTTCTTATTATGAGAATTTAAAACTCAAAATTCTTTGAAAATTTCAAGCGTCTACCTGTTGCTGTTATATGTATCAAGCAAATAGCGGAAAAAACACGTTTATTCTATGGGGCACCTAAATATTTATTTTATTCTGTTTGTGTATCTGTTTTCATAGCGGCAACAGAAATACCTACAATTTACCCTTATCATTATAAAAATAGGGCATTAAAAAAAATGGCTGCCGGTCGATAAAATTCCGTGTTGTTCTCAAAAAACCCTACCGTCATTGTCCTGAACAAAATATATATAATATACATATTTATATATGTCACCGTAAAATTGTAAAAACCGTTAGATTGTAATATTACTAGAGATATTATAATATGCTGACAGATTGTCAAATACAAATTTCTCCATACAATTGTACGCATTATTTTTACCCGACTGCGCGACGCCAAGGAGTGGTAATGTGTTTATCAGCCTATGTATGTATGTATGTATGTATGTATGTATGTATGTATGTATGTATGTATGTATGTATGTTCCTTTGAAGCACTATACAGACCAAATGCCTGGGCCGATTTTTATGATTCACACGTCAATCGATTCCTCTTAGTCCGGCGAGTGTCACTAAAGACATGACGTTAGTGAAAATTCAATATGGCGACTACTGGACGCCATATTGTGAAAATTAAAAAAATCAAAGTCAACAAACTATATCAAGTGGGGTATCGTTGAATAGGTATTTAAAAATCATTGTTAGTTTTCTCTCAACATTTTTCGATTTGACTGACCGTTTAGGATCTATATCGATTTAAAGTTGCGTAACAACCATTCTCACATTCCAGTGCAATTGTGATGTAGTACTGATGCTGATAGGAAATCCAGCCTGGTAAATAGCTAGCTAGGTACTCAACTAAAAAGTATAAAATAAAAAATAATAATTAAAAAAATTTAAACACCCGATTGCGTAAAAAGTGTACCAAACTAAGTACATAATTAAAACTGAAAAGAAAAAAACAAGCACTTAGATATCCGGTGGTCTAGGATTCTATAATATATTATTGAATTAATACTATTGGAACATAACAACTGAACAGTCGGGATCCATTATTCGACAGCCAATCTAATTTTTCAATGGATCCTGACTGTTTAGTTGTTATGTTCCAATAGTATTAATTCAATAATATATTATAGAATCCTAGACCACCGGATATCTAAGTGCTTGTTTTTTTCTTTTCAGTTTTAATTATGTACTTAGTTTGGTACACTTTTTACGCAGTCGGGTGTTTAAATTTTTTTAATTATTATTTTTTCGTTATAATTATTATTATGAAAAAGCAAACAAATATGGCAGCGCGGGGCACATACCGTTTAACCAATCGACACGGTAAATATTATTACAATATGACGAAAAATAATGCGTACAATTGTATGGAGAAATTTGTATTTGACAATCTGTCAGCATATTAATATAATATTTCTAGTAATATTACAATCTAACGGTTTTTACAATTTTACGGTGACATATTATACAATGCATGTAAACCCGTCAGCAGGTTTAGCATGGCAATCCATAGAAATAATTTTAAAGACGAAATACTCTATCCAAAACAGTTCGTTGCAAAATAGTTCTTAATCCATGATAACAAGGTCGTCAATAGAAGTCAACATTTCTAAACAGCCATATTTTTAAAATGGTTGCGGGAAATCTTCTGTCAAAACCGAACAAATATTCAAGTATATGACATGACTCAACGTAAAGAAATTTGTCTATGACCGCCATGATGTGGAGTGGTTGACATTATTGTAAGACTTTTTGACATTCAATTATGGAAACATTTCTACTTTAGCTGTCAAAAGAGGCCATTTTGTGAGCTCATGCTCGGGAAGAAAAGAAATGTTATTTCTCATCACGACGATACATCGACCTTGCTACCTTAAAATAAGATCTATTTCGCTCCGAATGGTATTAATGTTTCTTCAGTCTGTCATATTTTCTATTCTTTGGTGTTTTTTCTGTGCGCATGCTAAGCCTGCAGGTATAGTGGGATTCAAATGAGAATAGGATCGAATCGGCGCCATATTGTTTCGAATTTACACTGTTATGATAGTTACGTTTATGTTTAGATAATTGATGACTATTTAAAGTTTCTATTTAAATTCGATGCAAGACTATTGATATTTATATGCACATAAGTTTTTCTGAAAATCGCACTATGCAAGTGATATTTGACAGAAAAAGGTCATTGACGTTCCTATTCTCATTTGAAATGCATTATAAACCTTTACGTGTACGGCTAGCCTAACATCCGTCAATGTAATACATTATATAGGGTACATTAGGGTACATTATATACAATACCTTCAAAGTCCTTATCATGCTCCGAGCCCCCGCTAGTGCCCGCCCTCCCCTCTCGCATCTCACACACTTCACATCAACGCACTACACTAAACACCAACACCAACACCGACACCAGCACCAACACTCGCCATGCACTGCACCACACTTAATATCTGAAACAATAGAAAACACATAATTAATAACTAGTTTTAATTATCAAACTGTGTTCTTTTTCCCGTTTTTACCCTTTGAGTATGGAACCCTTTATTACTATTTTGCTATTAAGAATAATAAAATGCAAAAATAAAATGTATTTATTTTCTTTTTCTCTCTAAAATACGGAGAAAACAATTCAAGTTTGATGTCATAAGTTGAAACCTTTTTGGTACCTTTCACACTCAATACAACAAGCTTTATTTCTAGCCGAGTTTTCTGATATAATAGGACCTCTATTATTTTTCCGATCAAGTTGACCCAATAGTGCCAAAACATCGCTATCTCACAGAACATAAAGAACCTATTACTGAGACTTTGCTCTCTGTCTGTCTGTCCATCTGTATAGCTCTGTATAAGCTGTATAACTTAATAATAATAATAGTTGAAATTTTCACACATCGTAATGTATTACTGTTGCCGCTATAGTATCAAATACTAAAAAAAAGAACAAAATAAATATTTAAGGACGGCTCCAATGCAACAAACATGATTTTGCCGTTGTGTACGGAACCCTTTATGCCCGAGTCCAACTCGAACTTTTTATAAAGATCTACCTAGCAAATTTAGTCAAGCTTGGAAACGTCAATAAATCAATTGAAAAGTATAGACAATATTTCCACTAGGGTTCACAGACACAACCACGCGGTGTACAAAATCATATACCTACGTAAAAGCTATAAAAAAAGCAAATAATATTTTTACGTGGCAATAAAAAATCCGCAGTAAACGACTTGAAATGCCACTGCATTTTGTGGGTAGAATTTTATAGCTTAATCATTTTATTCCTCTTTCCAGTCCGTTGAGTTTGGTGGATTTAAAAATCAGGATTTAGTTAATCTTGTCCTTACCACTTACGTGTAAGATTTTCTTCGCTTTTAACTTGAAGAAAATATTTGTAAAAAATTGCTTCGCACGCATACATACACGTAAGTATCCCACGGCAACACTGCAGTTTGTCGGGACAAAAAGCCCATGTGTTAATCCAGAGCCTAAACTACTACCTTAGCAAATTTCATCAAAATCCGTACAGTAATTTAAATGTAGGAGAGCCATGCTTCGGCATGAATTAGCCGGCTCGACCGGATTAAATACCACGACCTCACAGAAAACCGACGTGAAATAACGCTAGCGTTGTGATTCGCCGAGTGAGTGAGGTTACCGGAGGCCCATGGTGGGGATTGGAGATTTTAAGGACCAGGAACGCAAATCGCGACACCAGAGGAGTTAAAAGTGTAACTGTATAAAAATGTTGCGAGTATCCATGGGCGGCGGTAATCGCTTACCGTCTGCTCGTTTCGTGGTTCATTACATAAAAAAAAAGTTTTTACGTGAAATAGGCACAAATATCCATTCAGCCATCCTCACAAGCTTTCACTTTAATTATAATTAGTATTACTATGAATGTGAAAGTTAGTAGGATTGACTATAATATAGAACAGTGGACACCACTATAATGCGACTGGGAGTAAGATTAATAATCCAAAAGCTTATGGGCCGTAAGCCAACAAGTTTTAATTTATCATTGAAATATAATGTTACTAGATGTTATGCAGCTCCGTAGCCTAGTGGGTAGACCGTTTGGTAGACTCGAGAGAGTGCAGGTTCGAATCCCAGGTTGTGGCGTGTACCATTAAGACTTTTTCAGATCACAAGTACATTATACGGATGCTCTAACGGTGAAGGAAAACATCGTGAGGAAACCCGCACATGGTTGGCCCCAGACGTATTGACCAGTTCATTCCTCTGGACTAGGCTGACTATGTTGTGAGAATGCCGTATGTGCTTGGGCAACCATACGACATTTAAAAACCAACTGTCCCAGGCACTACAGTATTTTAAGAGTGGTTACTTCGCTCGGAGAATACTGTATAAGTCATCCATTATCGGATGCAAAGGCCTAAGTTAAAAGATCTTATGCGAAAACGCTACGCAATCGTAACAAAATTAACATCGAAGTGTCTAGTCGTCGACGAGTAAATATAATATTTTTTAGTCATCCACAACATACAAGAATTACTCGGTCTTATAAGATTTTATTCTTCCACTTAGCGGACGACTGGTACGGTCCAATTATCGTAGCTAAGGTGCTACGACCGCGTAACCGTGCTACGTCGTAGCGACTTGCGTCGTAGCATTGAATACCCTTCTCATAATATCAACTAGCTATTGCCCGCGGCCCCGCACGCGTAAATACAGTATCCCAAAGGAACAGGTTTTATCGGGATAAAAAGTAGCCTATGTTTCAATCCAGAGCCTAAACTACTACTATACCAAGTTTCATCGAAATCCGTTCAGTGAAAGAGTAACAAACATCCATCCATCCATGCTCACACAATTTTACATTTACAATATTAGTAGGATAATTTCAAAACTAAATTGAACTAGCATAATACGATTGTCTCTGTTGTTTTCCTATACGATCATATTTTGCGGAAAAGTTGACTCTATTTCGTTCATACTTAAGTCGATAATCGAAATGCAAATGGCGGAGGAAGGAGATCATTTTGTTGCCAGTGTTTATGGATGTATATGTGATAGAAAAAAAAACTATATACAAAATGTTACTGAAGACTGATAAAGCAAAACTCAAAATATCAGGATGACAAGTGTGAAACCTCGAATGTCCCAAACAACCCCAAAAGTGGGACAGTTTAAGTGTACACTTTTTGCCTCGAAATAACTTGTCTATAATATTTAGGTATATGCCTCTACGACTGACTACGAGAGCGTATTGCGAAATAGTCCCGTCGAATATTAGATTTCTTAACAGTGTTTAAACGTACTGTTTATTTAATAAGCAACCGTTATGACTGAGTTACACACAAACCAAAAGGATTGCGCTGAAATTGGCAAGTTTCACATATTTCCAAAAATTCACATCCAATGGTGAAAAAACAAGTGGCCCAACAGTTGTCAAGAACAATAACGCAACAGAACCTGCGAGCAAAAGCTAGTATTTTATGAGAGCGCCGTGTGAGAGTAATTTATTTTCGTTAACACAACGTGGACCCGACAACGTAAATAAATGTGTTAGGCTAAAAGCTCTCGTCGCCAAATGTTAGGTCTCGCCTTTCACCCAGAACGCGGTGACGTAACAGTATTGTCGATATCGATATTTTTCATGCCGACATCGATAAAATCGTAGTTCACCTAGAAACTACAGTAAGATGACAATATCGATAATTTTTATATAGATAACGATATTATAATGTCTCTGCTTTCTATTTTAAAAGTTTTCACTTTTACAGTGAGTAGTGATGTAACAAAAAATACATCTTAGGGGTCGTCCATTAATCACGTGATGCCTAAAGGGGGAGGGGGGGTCCGAAAAAAAATCACCAAGTATCACCAAGGGGAGGAGGGGGTATAAGGAGACATCACGTGTATTAATTTTCGAATCAAGTATATGCATACCGAAATTATTATCGGTTGTAGATTTGTAGTGTTGTTTATATAATTACAAGACAAATCACTCGGATAGTTTTTAATTGCTTAAATTATTCGATTAAATTGTTTTATAAGTTACAGTTTTTCTTCAAACATGACCTGCTTACTATGTAAAAAAATACACGTGATCTTAGGTGGGGGAGGGGGGGTAGTATAAAACCTCACCTCGTATCACCAGGGGGAGGGGAGGGGTCTAAAAAGTTGTTAAAAACATCACGTGATTAATGGACGCCCCCTTATAAAAATGTTATAAAGTATGTGCTTTTATCAAAATCAAAAAAGTTTTATTTCCATATTGGTTACAATGTAACGCTTATAGAATTGTCCCTACTTGATGCCTACCACCGGTTCGGGAACTAACCCGGCGAGAAGAAACGGCGTAAGAAATCGCAGACTTATCATTATATTAGCTATTTACGTAAGTCTGGTTCAGTTAAAGTTTATTTTTTAAAATGTAACGAAAATAGTATAGTAAAATATAGAAAGTAGTATAGTATATTCGTTTTTTGAAATCGAGTTGATGCCAATCAGTTTGATGCCCTTGAACAATCAATACCAGAGAAGTTACACGTGCCTACATATTACGTTCGTTAGCTCAATAAAAGTCTTATGAAATTCGTTTTCTGGGTGAATTAAACCACTCAATCACAAACACAATTACAAGTTATTCGCTCAAAAGTTGCGCAACTTTCACAAAGTCTGAGCCAATCGAGAGCAGTCGACTTTAACGAGCCACCCGGGGCAGACACCGTCTCATCTATATATAATATGACCTCTGTGGCTCTGTGGTTATCGCACTGGCGGTCAAGCCGGAAGTCACGAGTTCGAATCCCATTAGAGAACAAAAAGTTTTCTGTGTTCCTGGGTCATAGGCAAGAAGCCTACGGATTTTCGTGTCCATGACACTAAGTTTATAAAGAGAAAATATTTATTTGTTTGCATTGAATAGCTACGAAACTACTGGATCGATTTTCATTAAATTTAGCACAGATATAGAGCAGACATACTTTTTATCGCGTCAAAATTTATTCTTTCCACGGGATTTCCTTTTGCGCGCACGAAGCCGTGGGCACCATCTAGTCTAGTACAATACATTTTAATAACTCAGCCTGTCCACGTTCTATATTCAAAGTCAGAAGTTGCCAAGTCATCTTCGAGTCATTTACTACATGACTTGGCGTATTTAACTTCCATTCTAGATGAAAGCTATTCAGTTAAAGGCGTCATATTTATTTTACTTATTTAGGGACCATTCTTCTTAGTTTGTTTAATGTATATTATTCTTATACTATTCTTTTTAACCCTCCATGCAAAAAGAGGAGTATTATAAGTTTGACGTGTTTGTCTGTGTCTATGTATCTGTCCGAGGCATCATAGTTCCTAAACGAAAGATTCAATTTAGGTGCGTTTGTTTCAAAGCTGACATGATCGAGAGTGTTTTTAGCTATAATTCATCATAATCATCTCGCTCACTGTTGACGGTTCGGGGTTTACTTAAATTTCGTTTTGATTATCAAATAAACTTAAGTAAAATATATTATCAATTACATACCAATAACAGTTCAAAAATATACATTATCGCCGTTAATTATTCATGTTGCTTGAAAGTTTCCGGACTCATGAAAACACAATTTTATTATAGTGTACTTAAATGCACAGTATTAACATTATTGTGTACCAAAATTATGTTCCTAGCAAGGATTTCAAAACTAAATATAAGCGATGACGTACGTCGTACATTTGACAGAACAAATTTTCATACAAGAAAAGTAACGCTTGATTATCTTGATTTTACTATATAAGAGTGCTTTTCACGAAAGAAGCCCCGCGGCAATTAGTGGAACTAAATTTGTTAAATTGTTATTACAATACCTGAGGTTGTAAAAAGTGCTGCCCGAGAAATGATACTCAAGGTAAAGGAGTTCTGTGAAGCGGAACAGCAGAATCAAGGTATTCTGATGTGAGATAAATAATGCTGACAACATCTTATCGCGCGATCGCAGCACCGCGTCTAGGGGACTTGTTTCATGAAAAGGACTCTACCTCAAATGTCAGCCATCTTGGTTTCACCATACCAATAATTGAAATGCCAAAATGGCCCCAAACTACCCCAAAAGTGGAGCCATTTAAGTGGGGACGTTTTGCCTCGACATGACTCACCTAATAATTCTCATTAAAAAATTAGAATTGTAAAAAATCTTTTTTTAGTATTTGAAAGAAATAAGCTTGTGTTTAAAAAATAACGCTACCAACGACCAATCTATCACATTTAAATACAATCACGTCGCGTGCTCATGCTAAAATTCGTCTAAAAATGGCAAAAACATTTTCATTATCACAAATCACAATGTCCTCAAGTTTTCCATCTGGCGTCGCGGGCACAATGAAAACAAAATGGACGCGTATTAATCAGTGTTACCAACTCTTAAAATTATTTTCTCTCAAAATATAAAATTTTCTTCAGAAACTAGGTTTGTATTTAAAATCCTTCTAATAGTAATTATGGTAGTAGGTAGTTTAAGCTCTGGAACTATAATATAAATAGAATCGGTGACTTTTTATACCGAAAGAGTACAGTGTTCCCGTGGGATGATTTATATACGGGGGCGGAGCCACGGGCAAAAATTAGTTTGCTATGCTTTGTAGGGAAACTCTATAAATAATATTTACGATTTATATAAAATTTGTGTTTATTGATGAATATTGAATATTTATCAGACTAACAATCAACATAATAAATTGTGGTAATTCTAGATTTTGCTCGCGATTGGAGTTCAGTTTCCTCTTAGCGGGCGAATTTTCAAAAATCCTTTCTTAGCGAATGCCTACGTCATCACAACTATCTGTAGGTATGCCAAATTTCAGCAAAATCCATTGACTAATTTCGTGTGCGTTGATGAGTCTGTCAGGTTTGCCTTTTATATATTTAGATTAAATAATCTTAATGCAAACACATCTAAAACTATATAAGTATAAAATAATTTTAAAAATAATAATTTTTTAAAAATCTCTCTAATAAACCTCTTAAAATCCATTATCACTAAGATTAGTGTGAATTCCCAAAGTTGGCAACACTTGCATTATTCAGGCCCGAGCTCAAACCTCAAGCGTGCCAGACTCGTTTACCAACTGCTTTTATAATGAGAAACTCCAGACGCTTACAAATTTCCACGTCGTTATAAAAACGATACATATAATGTATTATTAATTTTTATTAATATTTATTATTAATTGCGTTTTTACTTTCTTTGGCTCAGGTAGGTGCGGTTTTAAAGTCTGTCTATGCGCCCTTCTAGATTCTTTAGATATGAATTTAGATTTATGAAATTTGACGTAGTTAGTGTGATTTCGGCTTTCATAAAATATCATCAAAAAATCTAATGGAAGCATCATAAAATCGTAATATCAATGAAGTGAGGATGAAAAATATTTTTTATTCTTCCCCTTCGTGTGGGGTATCGTCAAATAAGTGTTTTAAATAAAGTCCCTTTTCATACGTAATTTTTTTACAAAGTTAACAATTTTCTGGAAAATAAATGACTTAAACAAAGTCTCGGAAAATCGGCCTCCATAATGGTTTCTAAGTTGGTCCCCCTGGCAATTCTAAGCTGCAAGAGATAGAAACTTGTAAGCTTTTTTGATTTAAAATGAAGTATTATAAAAAACATTTTGGTCTACTGACCAAACAATTTTATCCTTAGACAATTTTGTCCTGATATGAGTCACAAGAAAGCAATTCAAAAGGCTCTTCCACATTTCATTTTGCTTACATTCAACTATTTTCAGCCAACAAAAACAAGGATATGAGTGTGGTATGAGGACAATATTATATTATAAGTTCGGTCCCTTTTGGCTCTAAACCGGGCCTTATTAAAAATGTACCACAAAACCCTGTCTGAGCAAAGCCCTAAGGGCGTGTTTATAATACGTTATTATGTTTGTGAAAGAATATGATATGTTATTTGTAACTGAATAAACTCAATAAAAATATAAATACTTCATAAATATTTGTGAAGTTTTATTTTTTGAGAATAAAGACGCAAAATGAAATTATTACCCGACTACAGCGAAGCCAAAAGGAAGGGTAATAATTTATCAGTCTATGTATGTATGTAAGAGCTCCGTGGCCTAGTGGGTAGACCGTTTGGTTCGCACTCGAGAGAGTGCAGGTTCAAATCCCAGGTTGTGGCGTGTACCAATGAGACTTTTTCAGATCTCAAGTACATTATACGGACGCTCTAACGGTGAAGGAAAACATCGTGAGGAAACCCGCACATAGTTGGCCCCAGACGTATTGACCAGTTCATTCCTCTAGACTAGGCTGACTATGTTGTGAGAATGCCGTATGTGCTTGGGCGACCATACGACATTTAAAAACCAACTGTCCCAGGCACTACAGTATTTCAAGTGTGGTTACTTCGCTCGGTGAATACTGTATAAATCATCCAATAACGGATGTAAAGGCCTAAGTTTTAGTATGTATGTATGTATGTAAGTATGTATGTATGTATGTAAGTGTGTATGTATGTTTGTTCCACCGTAGCGCCTAAACTACTGATCCGATTTCAATAAATGAGGTGTCAATAAATGCGTAATTACAGCCCGGGTAACATAGGCTATTTAACGTTGTCGGGTTATAGTTTTTTACAAAAATTGTAGTTACTATAAAATGGCATGTGCCTTCATATTACATTTAGTGGCACTGGTAACCTACAGTAAGCTTGCCTGTTGGATTTTTTTGCCTGCCTCCTAACATTGAGGAGAGGACCCGTGCCTCAGTACCTATTCGGTGTTAGGCAGGAGGCAGTGAGTCATCAGTGCAAATGTCAAAATGACCAATGATGTTAAAGCCGAGTTCACATTCACTATTGGTGAAAGCCATTTTAGCCAGTATGTAGTAGGTGTAGCTATAGTAGGTTGTAGGTGTGGTTGTTGGTGCAGAAACTGTATTTAAGGTTATTTATTACCGTAGAAATAGTTTATTTCTATGGAAGAATAGACAAAATGACAGATTGACATTGGAAAGCTGTCATTTTCTCCATATCATCTGTCAGTATGTCTATTCCTGTGTAGACAAAAGGCCTTTTTATGGTGGTTGTTCTTAATAAAATATTTCAAAACTAAAGATGCGTTATAACTTACATTTGACAGAACAAATCTTCATACAAAAAAGGTAATCTTGACATCACCATACCTCAAATGTCAAAATGGCCCCAAAAGTCTCAAAAGTGGAGCCGTTTAAGTGGGGAAAATTTTGCCTCTACATGCATAGTCTATAAATACGTCTATGGTTAATACAGAACGTCTAATAAATGAATACTGCAAGTTTAAATCTAAGATTCACTCGCGAGTCGCGTCCCTGACCGTCGTCGATTGCATTTTTACCTTTTTCACTATAACTTTTACTAAGTCTTTTACTATTGCAGTGATTCTTCGCTATAAAGGCGGCGCGCGGCGCGGCGGTAAACTTTTACGTTTTATTTCCAGACGTCGAACGACTGAACTTGAATATTTGATCGGGCTCAAACGAGATGCATCATCTTGGAGTTTCGCGAATAAAGCGATTTTGTATTTGCTGCCTTTTGTACAATGGCTATAAAGGTTGGTTATTAATATTTGGACCTATATATTTAGTAGATTCTATCATGGCGCTCTTCATAGTTATATAATACTCTTATTTTAGCGCGATAACATTTATTAACTGTGCATTTTAAGGGTTTCATAGTACAAAACAAGTTACCAGTTACATTCTGATCTCTGTCCGTCCGTCTATCTGACTGTCAGTCTGTCCAGTTCCACCCTTGTAACTTGTATCATTATGAATTTAAATGGATGAAATTTGGTAAGTATAAGTAGTTTTTCTCGATTTTGACATTATAAAATATATTTTTTTTTTATAATTTAGGGGTGGCTCACAAGTCTCCATACGTGTGAATATCTCCACCCCCTGGCATTTCTAATCTACAAGAGATAGAAGTTAAAGAATTGTAAAAGATAAGTGCTCTTACCACTCCGTTTTAGGATTTGCTTTTTATCTCACATAAAACTAGTATTTTGTTAGTACGCTTCTCAAACATACACTAGCATTACTAGAACTACTCCAAGCCTGGCAGATACAAAATTTGCCAGCAAGTTGTGCTAGTAGCTAGCAAGACGAATAAATCTGGTGCCAAACCCAGGGTCACGATCGCGATGCCATCGCAAATTACGATAACAAAGTTAGAAAAAAAAAAGTATTGTATTCACATAATATGTATCTATACATGTATATATTTTTCAGTTTTTTTGAATGACGCTTTCTTTAAATTATCACTATCTGCTAATTCACTGATGGTTGATTTATATGCGTCGATTTATTCGATTCGAAATCGATTGTGTAAATGACAATTCGGCTAGGTCCCAAAGCAATTTTTTCCAAAAAAATTACGAGGCGATTTGTCAGGCAAAAATCGACTCATTTCAATCCTATATATTTTGACTAGCTGTTTCCCGCGGCTTCGCCCGCGTAAATATACTATCGAGTATCCCGCGGGAACACTGTACTTTTTCGGGATAAAAAGTAGCCTATGTTTTAATCCAGAGCTTAAACTACTCCCATACCAAATTTTATCAAAATCCGTTCAGTGCGTGAAAGAGTAACAAACATCCATCCATACATCCATCCATCCATACATCCTCATAAACTTTCACATTTATAATATAAGCAGGATTTTCTGATTTCGTCATCGCAATATTAGTGATGGCATCGTCATCTCTGGCTTAGTGTTCTGATGCCTATAAAATATAAAGAAGGTCATGAGGTGTTCCGCATCATGAAGGGACAGCCTTATATATTAATCAGGTGACAGTTAGCTAACAAAGGGACCATTAATTGATTAAGGGCGCGGACGGCTCGCGTGTTCACCAGCAAACGGTAATAACGGAATAATTGCACACGTTGGGTCACATATTATGCCTTATTATATTCATAATAATACAAACCTTTAGGTCGAAATAGATTCTGTCACTTTTAACAAGTAACTTAAATTCCACGGTACATGACGAGTGACGACTTCTGTGGCTCAGTTGATTGAGCGATTTGGTGCTCAAGCCGGGGGTCGCGTGTTCAAATCCCGCTGAAGGAACAAAAAGTTTTACTGTGTTTCTGGGTCATGGATGTGTATTAAATATGTGTATAATATAATAAAAATCTTAAAGATGTGTGAAGTATAAAAGTATTAAATATATTTCCGTTGTCTGGTACCAGTAACACAAGTTCTTTGAGAACTTACCACGGGATCAGATTGACGTGGTGTGACCGTGTGAAGCGTCCATAGATATAATTATAAAAAAAACGATGATGATAACATCCATAACATCACGGTTTTCCCACTCTCTACAGAAGCGCAGGAGATTTACGTTGAGCCTCGTAAGCTGGCTGACAGTATATTAGCCAATCAAATCTACGATGTGCAAAAATATAAAAGAATTGCGGCAAAACCGCACAATTTTTTTTTTCAATTTTAAATCAGATTAAAGGAAGAAAGGATCGTTAAATTGTTTATTACAATATATCTCTACAGTCTCGGGACCCTTGTATTAACATATAAATAAAACATAGCATCGCAAAGGAGGGTCTAATTTGTAAATTATGTACGGGGCCAAACGAATTTGGCACGGTGTGGACGTGCGCGGCATACGGCGAAAATAGACTGACCTACTGAGTACCTACTGAGGTTGGGTTTCGATACTGCTTTGTATTATCTAATTTTTTGTTTTTTACAAAAGATAGACGTTGCCCGCAACTTTGTGCGCGCAAATTGTACGCGATAAAAAGTAGCAAAGATTATTATATAAGACTACGACTTTCGTGACAAAATGCAGTGCGCATTTTGAAGATAGCTATGTTTATAATATTTTTTTTACTTCTGAAAATGTAAAGTTTTCCCATAGGATACTGTATTGACACAAGCGGAGCCGAGGGCAATTATTAAATTATATAGTACTAGATGTTGACAGCCTCCGTGGTCTAGTGGTTTAGAGCTTGGCTTTCGACTCGGAGGTCGTGGGTTCGATTCCCGCATGGGAACAACAAAAAATGTTGTTTCTAAGTTTGGTTAGGACAATGCAGGCTGATCACCTGATTGTCTGATAAGAAAGATGATCCATGCGTCGGATGGGCATGTAAAAAGTCGGTCCCGTGCCTGATCTCTCGCCAGTCGTGTCGGTCTTCCGTCCCACTGGGTTACGATAGTAAAAGGAAAAGAGAGTGCTCTTTTGTACTGCGCACACACTTGGGCACTATAAAATAACTTCTGCGTAGCTGGCCTGGTTTTTCAATGAAACCGGCCACCAATCACCGAAATCTGTGTGGGGAGCTGTAGCTATACTAGATGTTGCCCGCGACTTCGTGTGCGAAAAAATTAAGTTCGCAGAAACTGTACATTTTTCCGTAATAAAAAGTTCCCAATGTCCTTTCCTGGGGTCTACCCTACATCTGTGCCAAATTTCTTAAAAATTGCTCCAGTAGTTTCGGAGCCTATTCAATGCAAACAAACAAACTTTTCCTCTTTATTATATTAGTTTAAAGTATAGATTATTATTAATATATATATTTGTGCCGCAGTTTATTTATTCTAAAAAACGCAGTTATAAGTCGCTGACAAAAGCTATTCTTTAATATCTCTATACAATATACGAGATATTATTACTATATAAAAGTTGTGAAACATCTCAAGGTCGGCACAGGGGAACTAGAATCCAATATCTGGGATTATATAGATACAGATCCGTTCTCGCTTCAGCGGTGATGGACTGAGATCCCACGGCCGCCAGACTACCCTTATATTCTTACTCATAAAATTTATATCATATTGAAGTATTAGTTTGTACAGTGAAAGTTCTATGTAGACCCGCTAGTTTGTGCCATGGTCAAATTTTTAGGGACAAGGCGCTAAAGTTGCGGAAGCTTGTACTCAATTTACCGTATCAAACATATTTTTTGGTTTTAGAGTAACGTAAGGAACAAAAATTTACAACAATTACTTATTATTTTTGTTGGGGTTTTCATAAAAATAGAAAATGGTTAAGCATTCACGTAGAAATAAAAATCATTAAGCTTCTAACGTTTATCTGTTCAAAATGAGTTTAGAGAAAAATTACTTTAAAAAGTTTTGTTCGTATACATTTCATCAGTAAGAATATTAGGATAGCCTGGCGGACCTGGGATCTTAGTACATGAAGAAGTAAGTGTCTGGTCTTTTGTAAACTCTATGTCCGCTTCATTGCACATTTGGAAATCTAAAATTAATCTGATCTATATTCAAAATATATACAAATAAATAAATTATATGTGTATTTTCGTAGTATTTTACGTGCGTAGTTAACATTATAGAGGAACATTCGCTATAGGTATTATAATCCACTTTTTGAACTTTTTTCAATACATGCGTACCCAATTTATTAGAATTATTTTAACAATAGCCGAAACGAAGTCGTGAATGAGATTATATTCCGTACGATCTGATCCGCCTCGGCTCTCACGGATCATTTCCGGACAAATTATTTTATCAACCCCCATCAACCCCCGTACAGCACATAATCAACTTTGCAAGGGTTACGTACCGAATGTACTGTCAATCAGTAATTTTACTTTTAAAGAAAATGTTGAATATAAATGCTTGCCTAATTTTCTTCTTTCTTTCTCTTCTTCTTCTTTCTTATATTATATAAAAATGAATAGCTGTTCGTAAGTCTCGCTAAATCTCGAGAACGGCTGGATTTGGATAATTTTGGTCTTTAAATAATCGTATCAGTTCAGGGAAGGTTTAAAAAAAAAGTGGAGTTTAGGAAAAGTGTGTATAAAAAGTTGTGTTATATTATTAGGGAAGGTTTAAACAGTGAGAAATTTCAGTTCATAGTTAAGGCAGAACAACATTTATCTAGTATTTAATATAAAAAACTCTACGTGTACCTATAACTTGAATTCGTTTGAAGAAAGTATGCGTGAAGTTTACAAGCGATAGAAGTGAAATTAACAAAAAACATGCCTTCTACGAAATATATAGAATGGTTTTGCGTTACATCTGTTAGATGTAAAATTGGATGGGGCTAGAGATAAAGTACTTTATTTTTATTTCTGAGTCAACTGGCACAAGCGACCTTTACCCATCTTTCTCCATTTGACACAACGAGTAACGCGAGTGATCGTGCAGGTTCGATGTAGGGTTTTGGCACACCATATTGGTGCACATACTAATTAGACTTTTTTATAACCATATACTGACGCTAGACTTAGTTTAATTTACCCCCCATCTTCTGTGACAACCGTGACTAAATTTGGATCGTTCTATGAAAGGAGTTTCTCTGTACTTAAGTAATTTTACTCTGTGGTATGTCTACACTTAAGGCTGCGCTAGTCGGTTTTTTCTTCATACAAACGCTGTTGGTGATTTACTCCAAAGTCAAACATTGTAAACCCAAATTCTAGCGTAATATCGATTTTTATGACACTTATCTAGGTCGGTATTTGCTTATATTTCTGAAATTCTAATTAGAGTAGAAGATAATAGCCTCCAAACATCGCAACTTTTAGCGCAACTTTGAACGTAAATAAAAATTAAACGAAGAATGATAATAAAAAAGCAAGCACACACCGACACAGTTCAATTATTCAGCAATTGAGATAATTTTACTTCAGACAAAAATATTATATAGTTTTTTCATAAAATACCAACAGCTGAGTGTCGATTTGCATAATTTGAAGACGCCTTTTCTAAAATACTTTACACAGCAGCATAAATGTGTGCAGTATAGCTTCTCATATAAGTATTGATTATTATTTTATGGGTATATCCTTTTTTCCCTAATATTAGGTGAAATAACAAGCATTTTCCCCGCGCGCAGCACTGAGTTCGAGCCGTTTACTAGCGCACTCTTAAATACGTTGCGAGTAATTACTTTCATGATAAAACCCCGTCCGTTAATCCGCGGACGTTCATCACCCAGTTAATCCCGTTTAAGCGGGATTACCATTAGCGTAAGTAATTATATCGTACCGGAAGGAGCTGTCGCTCGCCGGAAGTGAGCCTTAGTGGTCGGTCGAGCACATCCGGTTTCCGGCACACTATTAACCTTTGATCGATAGACGGTATTTTTGTGATTGACAATTTCAGTCGCAGGTGGCAGAAGGGTTTAATCATTATATATAACCATTGAAAGTTTTCTTATATTAAAAAATTAGCTATCAGGACATGCTTGGCAAGAAAGAAACATCTTACTTCTTACTATAGGTACTATTATAAATGTGAAAGTTTGTGAAGACGGATGCATGGATGATTGTTACTCTTTCACGCAAAAACTACTGAACGAATTTAGATGAAATTTGGTATGTTAGTTAGCTTAGGCTCTGGGTAAAAACATAAGCAAATTTTTTATCGTGACAGTGTTCCCGTGGGATACACAATATAATATTTACTCGGGCGGAGCCACGGGAAGAAGCTAGTTGTTTTGATATAATAGCGAGCTGGCACGTTATTCTATCACATTGGTTGGATGCTCTAAGATCACAAGACGGTCTTTTCGATCTGCAAGGTGTTTGAAACATCTTATTCGGCGGGTCCAAATTAAATAGTACGTACCTTGTCCAAAACTAATCACTTGTTTGACGAGAACAGAACTCGATTGCAACTATGAGGGAAAATAACGCGTCGCCACGCCAATGTCTAAACAGTGTCACACATCTGCCTAGCAAGACGACTTACTTAAATATTTAATTAAATAGTTGGTAACTAGTTTAAAAACAATCCCAAATTGAAACGAAATCGATTCGCAAACGGACGCCTAAGTAATAAACTAAAAGTTTGTTAAATTAGTTTGCATAAGTAAGTCGGTAAGTTTTTCAGAAGTGATGAAGTGGAGACTTAATTAGAAATGCTGGTAGCTGCTCGGAGGGGATGAGGAAAGTTTCATGTCACCATCATCATGGTTACATAACCCCATCTATGTCTGTTTGTAATCTATACTTCTATACTATAATAATATAATAAAGAGGAGAAGTTTGTTAATTTGTTTGTTTGCATCGAATAGGCTCCGAAACTACTCCACCGATTTTGATGAAATTTGGCACAGATGTAGAATAGACCACGGGGAAGGACATAGGCTTCTTTTTATCGCGGAAAAATGTACGGTTCCTACGAAATTAGCTTTTGCGCGCACGAAGTCGCGGGCAACATCTAGTTTGAAATAAACAGCTTTTCAATTAGTACATAATATGAACACTATAATATAACTACTTCTGATTATCTGACAAAATAGCGTCTGACATTTTAATTTAACTTGAGCAAATAAATAAAAGGAAAACGATTTATGCAAAAAGAATTGAAGAAAGCGAAATCGATCAGTAGACAACGCGGGTCGTTACATTAACATACTAATCGGCACAGTCTTCCAAGCTTTACTTAATCAAAATATTTGCTTTTCTGTTCCTGTTTATTTGTGCCATTGTGTACCTTTATAAAGAAGAGAATAAAAAGAAATAATATCATTGCTTATATTTCTATTATTCTATGTTAATCTACACTAATATAATAAAGAGAAAAAGTTTTGTTTGTTTGTTTCCATTGAATAAAGGCTCTGAAACTACTGAACCGATCTTGATGAAATTTGGTACAGACATATAGATTAGACCACGGGGATGGACATAGGCTATTTTTTATCGTAGCAAAATGTACGGTTACTAGAGGATTTCGATTTGCAAAATAAAGCTAAGTCGCGAGTAAAATCTAGTATAACCACCAAAACCTCTTTATTATATAATGAGGTTTTGGTGACTTTGTGAAGTTATCTAAGGGGTAATCTCTGGATCTACTAAACTGGTTTTGAAAATACTTTTACCAACAGAAAGGCACATTATTTGTAAAATATGTCAGCTATATTATGTCTATGTTTGCTTGCATTGAATAGGCTTCGATATCACTACATTGATTTTGATGAAATTTGGCACAAATATAGAGTTGACCACAGGGAAGGACATGAGATTTTTTGCGCGTATGAAGTCGCGGGAAATATTTAGTAGGCTATATTATATTATTACCGCGCCCAATCCGTAGGAAAAAGCTAGTATTCTTGAATCTGCTATCGCGCTAACTTGTTTTACGCAAACAAAGTCGCGAATAACTTATTTTATATTAAGAACTATATTTTATAATACTTACCACTATCTAGAACTATATTAAGAAATATATCACGAAATTACAGACTCATTTCCTTATTCTTTCCGCATTTCAGAAATATTTTATGTGGATAGAAAGATTACAGTGGATAAATTATTACGAGTATAATATATTACATGATACTTGTTAAATTATTCATTAACGTCCTACTTAACTAGATTGTGCCCACGACTTCGTTCAAATAATATATTCAATTTATTTTATCGTAATTAGTAACAGAAAGAATAACCCGTTTTCGAAAAAAAAAGAAATTAATTTAAAAAAATCCTCCCAAAAAAACTAATTTCCCACGCTTAATTTCTTTCGTTTCTCGTTTCCTTTTTATTTTACGTAGACGAAGCCACGAGAAGCAACTTACACAGGACGTTGTTCCAAACAAAAATAAATATTCAATGTGCCTCATCAGTATCCGATTTCCGTAACACGTGACCTTAAATTTTGATCAGATTAACCTATAAAACAAAGTCGATTTATAACCGGCTGCGGCCGATACCGCGCGGCAGTCGCGTGATCTTCAAAGCAGGCGCGGCGTACGGCAGCGCGAGATGGAAATGTTCATGTTATTCTTCTGTAAATTACGAGAATGTTTAGTTGTGCCATTACTTACGTATTTATATAACTAGCTGTTGCCCGCGGCTCCGCCCGCGTAAATATAGTATCTCTCTGGAACACTGTAGTTTTTCAGGATAAAAAGTAGCCTATGTTTAATCCAGGGCCCAAACTACTACCATACTGAATTTCATCAAAATCCGTTTAGTAGTTTTTGCGTGAAAGAGGAACAAACATCCATCCATCCATACATCCTCATAAACTTCCACATTTTTAATATTAGTAGGATAGGATAGCCCAATGTTGGTTCATTTTTTAATTCGGGAAAAAGACTGTACTGTACAAAATATTTATTATAATATAATAAAAATAGAATACAATTTTTATCATTTTAATATAATATACAATCCGTAGAGCAGCTGCTTATAATAGGAACTGTATTATGAAACCGTAATATGAAGTATAATATTATATTTACCTGAATAAGAAAACGGTGCTTTTACTATGAGCGTTATAATATTATGCTCATAAAAATGCTTGTTTTTTTATAGTAAAAATAACATTTTATGTAACAGCAGATAGATCATCTAACACATTATTGTAACGTTACTAGACAAATAACAAGGCAGACGTATTTAATGCCAGTTTTCTACGAGACCATCTTATTACTCCTTTTGAGCCGAGTCCATCTTGCTCTGCCGTGGATAATATCCAAATATAGAATGGAGGGTGACTGCCAGATTTTCAGTGTAATTGGATTAAAACTTTTAATTAAAAGCCTGTGACGTCATTTTGCAATACCCGGTATTTTGTTTTAATGATCACTTCACTTTCATTTTGGTTCGCGGAAGTCAAAATTGACCCTTGACCTTCAAACAGGTGTAAAGCAAGCTTTAATACCCCTCTGACCTTTGATCATCTCCTTATCCGATTATTGTTGAAGGAACTGTTACGTTTTTTGAAAGTATGAATGTATTTGTTTTTTATTGGGCGCTATTTTAGTACGAAAAAAACAGATTTACATGAAAATAGGCTGACAGTTTTTTATTTTTGTATGATACTAAAAAAAATATTTACAGCGGTTTTGCTTCCTATCTTGTCTCGTCTCACGTCTGTGATATTTGCAAGTTAAACGCATAGGTATTAATATCCTACTAATATTATAAATGTGAAAGTTTGTGAGGATGGATGGATGGATGTTTGTTACTCTTTCACGCAAAAACTACTGAGCGGAGTTATATGAAATTTGGTATGGAAGTAGTTTAGGCTCTGGATTAAAACATAGGCTAATTTTTATCCCGAAAAAGTGTACTGTTCCTTTGGGATACTATATTTACGCGTGCGGAGCCGCGGGCAACAGCTAGTAATGCATCATTTTAACATCTGTAAATAACATGGACATATCGCTAACAGTGTCGCCGCACCTCATTTTTTCGTTCGTCAAGTTATATTTTGTTCTGACAATTTGAGAAACCGAAATGTTGAGGACATCGTATTGAGTTGAAACCCACGCTAAACGGTAACCGATATTACATTTGCACAACAATAATATTATGTGTTTTATTATCATTTAAATAGCGTTGATATTTATTTTATTTTCTTGGTTTCACAAATATTAGTCTAGATGTTGTGGGCGTTTTTTATATGTTGCTTGAAGCAGAGGCATACGTATATATTATAGACGAGACATGTTGAGGCTAAAAGTGTCTCCAGTTAAATGGCCCCATTTTTGAGATTTTTGGGGCCATTTTGACATTTGAAGTATGGTTAAAACAAGATGGCTGACATTTGATATATGGTGAAAACCAAGATGGCGTAACTTTTTATTGTATCAAGATTTGTTCTGTCAAATGTACGTCATAGCCACAGAATACAGAACATGCAGAATGATTGTTCGATCACATTTGTTTGCAGCGCACTGTATCCAAAACTATGGCGAAATACCGCCCCGCCCGCTCTTTTTTGGGGGCACGGTAGTGCCCCCGCCAAGACGAGCCAAGCGTTAATCTTTACTCTTTACACTTACAAAACAATAGGCATGTTGCCGGAAAAAATTTTTTTCGTCTATTCGATGTTAGACAACATGTTAATAAACAATGCAGAACCCATTTTTGTATATCTGAAAAAATAACGTAGATACAAACTATTTAAATTTACGATATGAAAGAGAGCGATATATCGGCCTGTGACGTCACAACCTGCTACCGCCATACATTTGTCATTACAAAATATATGGCGATAGCAGGATGTGACGTCACGAATCGTTTTGCGAGAAAGGGATGGACAATATTTTTTATTTGCTTATATCTTTAATCGCGTCACTCTAAATACCTATTTCTTTCAGATTTATGTATATTTAATCAAGAATTTTAAAATTTAATTTGTAAAACTGATATTCCACACTAGGCAACATCCCTATTCGCGTAGTTATATCTTATTACGACAATTAGGTATTCAATAAAAATTAATTGAAAAAGTAAAGTTGGATAAAATATTCCGTTATTCTGTGGCAACATAATATTATGTGTGGATAACCATTCCAATTTGGAGTGGTTGTGACGGCCTCACTTTCAAGCATGTTGACGGCTTCTGGATGATTTCTGTATTCTTTGGTCATAGCCTATCTTGAGTTTTGAAATCTTTGCTTCATTCATTCAGAAGTTTGGCCCAGGTGTACAAATTATTATTACTTGTATATTAAATATTTATCACAAATGCAGCTACGCATTAAGATATATCAGATTACCTTTATAAAATATATAATACAGGGAAAACTAAATTTACCTAACGGCGAAATAAATATGCAGGCTAAACGAGATGCTATCAGAAAATGGAGTAAGCCTGAGATAGAGATCGGTTATGATAAGAATGATTTAGTGCCTTCAAAAGAAGCATCACATTATCGGTATAGAAAGGCAAATTGAAAACATCTTTTTATAGCATCCGCGAAAGAAGGAAAGACTTTTTAGGTAGCGTAGGTACATTGTATAAAAATTATAATATTACTAGCTTTTGCCCGCGACTTCGTCCGCGTGGAGTTCGGCTTCCATACAAAATTTTAACCCCCTTTTCACCCCTTTAGTTGGCGAATTTTCAAAAATCCTTTCTTAGCGGATGCCTACGTCATTACATCTGTACCTATACCTAATTTCATTAAAATCCGTTCAGTAGTTTCGGCTGCATGTTGTTAGAATCAATCAGGTTTGCCTTTTATATATTTAGAATAATTGTATCCCACCAAAAACATTTTCATGTAAAAAATTATGCCAAGACGATACCATATGACTAGCACTGTCAAAAAGTTATGAAATCTCATGTAAAACCAAGCTTCTTCCCTGCACGCCTTAACTCTGCAAGCGTAACTTCACAAACTCTACACCTTAGTCATTTTATGTGGCCTGGCCATTTCGCTACATTCACTTGGCCGTAAGGAGAAAAATTTATAATCGACTGTTTTTCTATTATACTCTCTTATAATAACGAATTTCACTTCTTTTTGTAAGTTGTTATAACAGAATTGTTATTTTCTTTTTTTTTTGGTGTATTTCTTTCACAACAGAGACGCTTTTTTCTGCCCACTCTCTCTTTGCCTTTTTTAGGGTTCCGTACTACTTAAGGATTATAGTTTCGCTCTGTCCATCTGTCTGTCTGTCTGTCCGCTCCTCTAGCTCCTGTAATTATGAATATAAATTAATGAAATTTGGTGCAGTTATAGATTGTTTATAGATCACGGTTTTGGGATCATAAAAAAATAATAATTTTATATTTTAAGGGAGGCTCTCCATACATGTGAAGTGGGGGTGAAAAATATTTTTTCACTCTACCCCATCGTGTGGGGTATCGTAAAATAGGTCTTTTAAAATAAAGAATAAAGGCAAGGTTTCATACGCTACTTTTTTATAAAGTTGACCATTTTCGAGTAATCGGCCTCCAAAGTAGTTTGTAAGTTGGTCCCCCCCCCAGCATTTTTAAACTATATGAGATAGAAACTTGGTAAAAACTCTTTAGGAAAATTATTGTGAACCAAATCGGACAGTTACTTTTGGAGTAATTAAAAATAAAAGCATATTACGCGTTTATAGTTACGGAACCCTCCTTAGATATGTCCTGACATGCTCTTGGTTAGGTTTTTCTTTGTTGGCTCACTATTTACAATAAGTGGCAGATTAGGGCGATACTTGGCTCTTAGTCGATTATATTCGACTACAGCTGACTCTTGTGTTTTAATACAACTGAAGTCAATATTTAACTAGGTGAACGCCTTGCGAATTGGTCACTAGAGAGTGCTACATAAGCCTGCCCAAGAGAACGTAGATGACTCAATATCAATAAGAGCATTATTCAATCTTAGCCCTTGACTTTTGTGAATGGTGATAGCGTACGCAACACAGATCGAGAACTGTTCGCGATGAACAAATGATTGATGATTTCAAATTTTGATTTTACAGGTGCTAGTTCATTAGTAAAAACTGTATTACTTCAATTCTATAATAAAACTTCATCAAAGTGCCATCTATCGTGTGAGAAGTGAAATAGAAATGAAGCACGACAACTTAGTAGTTGTAGGCAAGTGCCTACAACTACTATGTTGTCGCGGGTATTCCTGGGCATTTAATATGCGTATTCAGTAGGTCTGAGAATCGGCTACTATCTATTTTCCATACCCCTAAGTGATAAGGGTTGTTCACCCTTTATTTTTTTTTTAATTTTTGGACGAAACTTTTTGTTTTTATTTTTTTATAATGTGGCATTAAAAAATACATACAATCCTAAATTTTAACTTTTTTATCACCATTTTTATTTTTTTATAGCCATTTTAGAAATATAATCATTTTTCATCCCGCTCGATAACTGATCAATTATAGTGTTTTTAACTTTTAATAAGGCAACAACGTTTGCCGGGTCAGCTAGTAATTATATAACTTTGATATATTGCAACATACGTAATACAAATTACAATACAAATTTTCATTATCTGATAGTACTTCAAACAAGCAAATCTTGTAAATATGAATTGAGATTCTCGGAAACGGCTTTCAGTATTTCAGCTACTAAGCGACAGACTTTTGCGTTAATGGCAAATTGATCGCGGGTTCGAATCCCAGTCAGACGATTTTTATTTAATTCTACATTTTTTATTATTCTATGTAATAGGGTTTCGTAATACTCGAGGAAACATTATAAATTTACTGTGTCCGTCCGTCCATCTCCGTCTGTCTGTCTATCCGTTGTTTCAGCTTCTGTTATCCTACTAATATTACAAATGTGAATGTTTGTGAGAATGGATGGATGTTTGTAACTCTTTCACGAAAAACTACTGAACGGATTTCGATGAAATTTGATACGGTAGTAGTTTAGGCTCTGGATTAGAACATAGGCAATTTTTTATTCTGAAAAAGTGGGATACGGTATTTACGCGAGCGGAACCGCGGGCAACAGCTAGTTATGAATATAAATTGATGAAATTTGGAACAGTTATGTAATATGTAACTTAAATGTCAGTTTTGGCATCATAAAATACTTATTTTATATTTCAGGGGCTTCATACATGTGAAGTGGGGATGAAAAATATTTTTTCATTGTAAGCCATTAATGTGAGGGGTATCGTTGAATAGGTATTTTAAAATAAAGGCAAGGTTTCATACATTACTTTTTTACAAAGTCAACAATTTGGAGTAACTGGCATCCAAAGTGGTTTACAAGTCACCCCCCCCCCTCCCCTCCCTTTGCATCATACTAAATAATAAGATTTTTTTGTTCCCTGGCGGGATTCGAACCCGCGACCTCCGGCTTGAGTGCAAACGCGCTCACCACTGCGCCACAGTGGTCGTTACTTATTCTTTCGGAAAATTATTTGAACTTATCGGACAATAACTTTTGAAGTAATTTAAATAAATACCTATTGGCTATTACGCGTTTATAGTTACGGAACCCTCCTTAGACATGTCCTGACTCCCGTCTCCCAGGTACTAGTTACTACAAACAACTATTCGAATCTTTTAGGGTAAAAAAAAATTACTCACGTTCTATGGTGTCTTATGACTTATGTAATAAAGAACATCATTAGCGCGGTTTAGGAGTCGAAGCACTGACATCTGTCGGTAGCAGTAAGTACTACTTGAACGCCCATTAATAATTGATTAATGTTTATAAGCTATGCTAGGTGGCGCTTTTACTAGATTTTATTTATTCTAAGTTACTCGGATACTGGAAATATTTTGATGATACTAAAAAGTATGTAAATGTAATTTGATATATAGTTTTTTTTTTATTATTTCATTCTCTTCAGTTAATTATTATTAATCGTTTTAATGATAAATCATAATATTTTTATAGTTTTGTGTAAAAGTGACATCTATCTCGTACATTATGAAATTATGTTAGTTATGTGTTCGTTTGTCGCTTGAATTGGAATCTAATTGACGTAATATTTAAATGCCTTATTATTTCCCGAGTATTCTTTAGTAATTTAAACGGAAAATACATACGGGTAACATTAACAAGTGCAATAAAATATGTCGATAAAGATTTAAAAAAATATTGTGTTTTTTGTTGTTAATAAAGGGATACATGGTTATTTTATTACATTTTATTGTTATTATCGGATCCCTAATAACAACAACAATTTTCAGGCCTCTAGCTAAATTTGTGGTAATATTATAGAAACTTCCATCCTGTAGTTTAAGGGGTTGAAGGATAAAAGTTTATATGAGACTTCTTACCTTAATAATTCTTAACTTAATTAAATGAATGTTGCATATATGTTACATTTTCCGTTCAAATTCAAAATATTCTGGAAATAAATATTTCAATCAATATTAGTCAATTAGTTTACAAGCCTAGCTATGAACGACGACATAACTTATATAGTTCATAATAACGCGATAGATGGCGCTTTCACAGATAATTAACTTTAACTCCCTTGTTTAAGGGGTTGGAAGATGAAAGTTCCAATTTTGAGAATTTTTATGTTGGTTGTGTACTAATACAATCTTACGTAACAAATTTCAGCTTTCGAGAACATCTATTTTTTTTTTTAAATTTATATTAATTAGATTTAAAAAAATATTGTGTTTTTTGTTGTTAATAAAGGGATACATGGTTATTTTATTACATTTTATTGTTATTATCGGATCCCTAATAACAACAACAATTTTCAGGCCTCTAGCTAAATTTGTGGTAATATTATAGAAACTTCCATCCTGTAGTTTAAGGGGTTGAAGGATAAAAGTTTATATGAGACTTCTTACCTTAATAATTCTTAACATAATTAAATGAATGTTGCATATATGTTACATTTTCCGTTCAAATTCAAAATATTCTGGAAATAAATATTTCAATCAATATTAGTCAATTAGTTTACAAGCCTAGCGATGAACGACGACATAACTTATATAGTTCATAATAACGCGATAGATGGCGCTTTCACAGATAATTAACTTTAACTCCCTTGTTTAAGGGGTTGGAAGATGAAAGTTCCAATTTTGAGAATTTTTATGTTGGTTGTGTACTAATACAATCTTACGTAACAAATTTCAGCTTTCGAGAACATCCGGAAGTACGATATAATTTTGTTGATCATCAGTGAGTCAGTGACGGAATCAGTGGTTTTTAGATATCAATAAAATCTAAAGTATAAGACGTAGGTAATCGAAACTTTACATGTTTAATGAGACCGCTGATGGGAACAAATCCTGAAAGTTTCATTTATCTGGTACAATCCAAACTCAAGTTATGAGGGTTCAAAAAATCGACGAAACGCTTCGAGAAAAGGTGGTTTGGTAGTGCCCTTGCGCTTCGCTTGACGTCTTGGCATGGGGGCACTACCGTGCCCCCAGATGTACAATATCGGCAAAGTTCCTGCTCGACCAGTTTCTAAACATTTTACTTTGCTCTAGGACGCCTCAAAATGTTAAAACACAAAGGAATTGACTGCATCAACTGCTGACGTGGTTAAAGTATGTCTCTACACGTGACTACGTTCGCGTGCACACTTTTCATCGGCACTGCTAAGCGATTTGAATGTTGTTGTGATGTTCACAATATCTGTATAATCTATGTGTTCACATATGAATGTATAATTGTATATTGTATTAGATTTTGGTAGAAAGATAATATGCCGATACAAACATTGGTAAACATTACAATATGTACCTAATTAAAAACAATTTACTTTACAAATACTAAGTAATAAAAGCACTTTAATATTATGTATATGTGATAAGTAATTAACTGCAGGAGTATTTGAAGGTAAGCACATAGGGATGTCGTTACATTTATACTATCTGTCGATGGGATGGTATCGATGAACTAGTAAAATGGTGGTGTCACAATCCTTTGTGCTATGTATATCTATATTAAAAAACACTCGATCTAGTTTGCTTATAAATAGTTTTGTATCTTTATAATACATGTAAAATAATATATATGTTATAGTAATAAGAAGAAAAAACTTACCTAAAAATTAAACTACGTAAGGATATCTCCTATTGAAATACTGGTGTATAAATAATTTATCTGAAACAAAAAGAAAAGTTTATAATTAGTACCAAATCAAGAATATTCACTAGTAAGTTTAAAATAAAAGGGTGATCGAGTTCTCTGACAACAAAACCACATAAATTTTGCAAACAACGAATATTCAAGTGATGTTGATTGGAGCTTTATAAAAATAACGAGAAAAAACATTGAACGTAATCCATATAAAATAATCTATGGGCAATCGCAAACACATTTAGATTGTCATTAAAATATTTTTGGGGCTGCCAAGATTGTTAAAACGTGAAAAACGAGTTTTCAATAATGAAAATAAAAAGCTTTTAAATAATAAAAAGCTTTGGACTGTAAAATTTCGATACTTTCAATTTTTATCTTTTTAGTCTAAAACATCGACGTAAAATACTATCAACATAAAATATATTGATAGTTTTATATTTTTACAATAAATCATCGATACACAATATCGGCACATCACAACACTATCCATTTAGCTCGTTCACGAGAGAGCTGACCTTTACATAAGAGACAAGTGGCAGTTAGCGCTTAAAGTTTCGAATTTCACGAGTTCGAAAAAATCATATTTCTAATACTACCAGTAGGTATACGATAAGGATTAAGGCAAATAAATCATATTATACGTGAATTAATCTTGGAAGAAGAATATAATACACGAAGAAAATAACACCAAAGTCAAAAGTTTTTGTAATTTGTTTGTGATTTTACAACAAGGTACCACCGACAAAGTTCCCACTCGACTAGTCTCTAAACATTCACCTTTGCACTAGGACGTCTTAAAATAATATTTAAACACAAAGAAAGTGACCGCAACGACTACGGACGAGGTTGAACTACGTATTTACACGTGAGTATATTTGCGAACCCACTTTTCAACGGTTTTGAGCGATTTTTATCTTATGCCTGGTCGAGCGGGAACTTGTTCGGTAGTACATAGGTAAATGATAAAAAAGTAGGTGACGGATATTATAATAAACCGTGACGCAGCTACAAAGTAACATTTTAAATTACACCAGTTTGCCTGAAAATTTGTATGTGACGAATTAGCGTGAATATTTTATATAGATCGATACGAACTGGAGTCCCAACTCACCCACGAAATGTGTGATAACACGGCTTTGATGTACATATACAAGGATATCGCAACAGGTACTAAATCATGAGTGAAATGTAGCATATTGTATGCCATTTCCTGAACTCTTTGTCCACATAAACTTTCTGTTCACAAAATTTCGAAAGGAGTACAGCATTTTTGTTTCACGTTCTTACATCGTAAGACACAATTTCTTTATTATAAACGTCTATTTACCACGTCGTTGAAGCGTGTAATGTTTGTCATAACTTAATGAGTATTCCTGTCAAATTTTATAGCTATCGTTTTACCAAGATAGCCGTTATGCGCTGTTAAAGTTCGAGCGTCCTTATTGAAAACCCCTATATAATCAGGCAAACCGACTGACTCATCTATCAACGCACAGCAGAAACTACTGAACGGATTTTGCTGAAATTTGGCATACAGATAGTTGTAATGACGTAGGCATCCGCTAATAAATGATTTTTGAAAATTCACCCACTAAAGGGGTAAAAAAGGGGTTAAAACATTGTATGGACACAGGACGCAGACGATGTCGCGGGCAAAAGCTAGTAAATAATAATACTGCACGCGATTCAGGAGATACCGGTTCCGAACGGCGCGCGGCGCGCTTGGCCAATGAAAGCTTCTGAATGCAGTTTAGAGTTGTCACCAGGCATTAGTCGAGTTCGAGCTACAGCAGTGTTATTCTGTAAGAACATTTTCATATATCTCGACAGCTGAATCCGCAGCAAGTGTCAAATATCATATAAAAATTTGACACTCACCGCGGATTCAGCTGTCGAGATTTGAAAATGTTCTTAGAGAATAGACAGGCTGTTCGAATTGAGGATTAATATAAGGTTGAAAAATATGGTACGTCTATGCTACACCACGTCAACATTGAACAGGCAACATAAATTATTGATTTTTAATTAATGTCGATAGCCAATGAGCTTACTAGTGGACGAGTTGAGTAAAAAATTAGATTGACATCCCTACTGTGAAAGTTTATGAGGGTGGATGGATCGTTGTTACTGTTATACACAAAATTATTGAACGGATTTCGATAAAATTTGGTATGGTAGTAGTTTAGGCTCTGGATTAAAACAAAGGATACTTTTGTCCTGAAAAAGTATTGTATTCCCGTAGCACAATATTACGCGGGAAAAATATAGTTGGGTTATGTTTTAAAGAGGTGTAAATAGGTCCTTACTACGGAAGTGATACACGCCCTTAGTCTTATTATTAAGAATTATTATTATTAATATTATTAAGAATTATTATTATTAATGTTATTAAGAATTATTATTATTAATATTATTAAGAATATCACTTATTAAGAATGCTTACTCCCGAATTGGATGGCGAAAGTAAGTGATCAATAGCTAATTATATCCGTAACAAACTCCATGATGAATTACTATGTGAGTGGAACTTTGTAACATATGACTCGTTTCACGAAAGAAACAGGGAATCTATACTAATTAATAAAGAGAAAAAGTTTATTTGTTTGCATCGAATAGGCTCCGAAACTACTGGATCGCTTTTGATGAAATTTGGCACATATATAATAAACCACGGGGAAGGACATAGGCTACTTTTTTTCGTGGAAAAATGTACGGTTTCTGCGAAATTAACTTTTGCGCGTACGAAGTCGCGCACAACATCGAGTACCTACTGATAAAATCAGCTAGGTAAAGTTAGTTGGGGCAAGATCATATTATTATTATATTTTCTCTTTTTCTTTCTTTCAGGTCAATGTGATTGTACTTCTCAGGGTTCAGTACTCAAATGGTGTAGACGGGACCCTGTTTATTGTGCTAATACTACTTCGCTGTCCGTCCGTCTGTGACCAGGCTGTCTCATGAACCGTGAAAGACAATTGAAATTTTCACAGCTGATATGCCAACGCGCTGTAACAAAAAATACAAGTGGATGAAATAAATATATTAGGTTGGGGAAAAAGTTTCTTCGCATTTTATATAAAAATTCAAAAGGTTTTTTTATAAAGTTTATTTACAAGTGACTAAAGTATATAGGTGCCATTTTGTTCGATAACTTTTTGCCATCTTGTTGGTAGGTACATGATCCCATTGCTATAAAATTTTTGGGGCTTCTGATGAAAAAACTGCGACAAGTGGTTTTGGCAGTCCTATTGTGATGTCAACCTGACACTGCCTAAGGAATTCTGCAGCGACCGAAACAGGTGGAAATCTGAAGGTGCAAGGTCAGGACTATACGGCGGATGCATTAACACCTCCAAGCCAAACTCCCGTAATTTTTTCTGAGTGGCTAAAGATGTGTGAGGTCTAGCGTTATCATGGTGAAAAATCACACCCCTTCTGTTGATTAATTCCGGCCGCTTTCTCTCAACTTCTTGCTTTAATCTCATCAGTTGTTCGCAGTACAGTTCAGAATTGATGGTCCTGCCTGGCGGTAACTGCTCATAATGAATAATGCCCTTCCAATCCCACCACACACACAGCATCACCTTGTTGCGAGTTAACCCGGGTTTCGCCACAGTCTGTGAAGCCTGACCGGCCTTTGACCACGATCTTTTTCGCACGTTCTTGTCGTACGTGATCCACTTTTCATCACCAGTTATCAGCTTCTTCAAAAATGGTTCGGTTTCATTACGTCGTAATAAAGAATCACAAATGAGTACACGGTTCATTAGGTTTCTTTCAGTGAGCTCATGAGGCACCCAAATATCGAGCTTTTTTGTGTACCCAGCTTTTTTCAAATGCGCCAAAACCGTTTTGTGGTCAATCCCCAGTTCTTCAGCTACATCGTAACTACTAATATGCCGATCTTGCTCCACTTTTTCAAAAATGGCAACAGTTTTGTCCGTAACAGGGCGACCAGAGCGACGTGCATCTTTGATATCAAAATTTCCGGATTGAAAACGCTTAAACCAAATTTGCGCTACTCTCACAGATACTGCATTAGGTCCATAAACATCACAAATTTTTTTCGCGGCTTGTGTTGCATTTTTACCTTTTTTGTAATAAAATTTTAAAATGTATCGAAATTCTTCATAAGAATCACTCATTTTAACAGTAAGAAAAACAAATGAAAGTCTCAAATTTACTTAATTTGAATTTGGAATTGTCTTCTGTAAAATTAAAACTTTTTAATGATACCAAAATCAGCCAGATACAATTGGTATAGCCCAAGATATTTTATGACAAGTTCATACATACTATAATGCGAAAAGACTTTTTCCCCAACCTATTATAAGTGGAACTCCCCTACTAGAAACGTGGTTGTTTTGCATAAATTCGAAAGCTTGTGAGGATAAGGTGATGGGTATTTGTTAGGTCGTCTTTCGAGTAAAAGCACTAAACGGTTGACAATATTTTTCGTACGAACATCACCTTAAAAGGTTCTCCATAACTCTGAAGTTAGTCGCAGGACAGAGTGTACTCGTAATTGTTAAAACTTTTAATGGCTCGATCCATTAGGTTTTATTACCCAAGATAAACTGAAGAAAAGGTATACCTACTATATAGGTACATGAAGAAAGAGTGGACGTTATGCACATCCATCCCTTACTAATAAATCATTGACACGGTGGATAAGCTATATAAGGTTTGGTCCTTATCTTATACGCTAGAAAAGTATTTTCAACTAGATGTTGCCCGCGACTTAGTGCGCGCAAAAGTTGATTTCACAGAAACCGTACATTTTTCCGCAATAAAAAGTAGCCAATGTCCGTCCCCTATATTTGTGCCAAATTTCATCAAAATCGGTCCATATTTTATTGATTGTACTGTAGGTTCTTGGTGGAAATTTATGTTTCACAGTAATGATACACAATACTTCTTGCACAATTTCCACTTTAATAAGTATTTTATATTAATTTTAATATATTCAACGACCGGTTTCGACAAAGTCATCATCTGGTGATGACTTGATGATGATGACTTTGTCGAATCCGGTCGTGTAATACATTAAAATTATAGTAAAATACTTATTAAAGTGGAAATAGTGCAAGAAGTATTGTGTATCATTACTGTGAAAATCGGTCCAGTAGTTTCGGAGCATATTCAATGCAAATAAACAAACAAATTTTTCCTCTTTATATATTATATTTTTTGTCACATTGTTCTAATAACATTTAAATTACTAACATACATTATTATAAGCTTTACTAACCATTATGAGTCTATGTAACTTTAATAAATAAATAATTCATTCATTCATTCATTTATATAATATTAGTAAAGAAGTATAGATAAAAGGGTACACAATCGAATATGTTTTGGTTCCTGCTTGACAGCAGTGGTGACCACGTCATACTCTCTTTTTCCATGATTTAGTATACCTACTAATGGCCGTCGCACCAAGATTTTTCTAGAAGAACCTAAACCCCTCCCCCCACTTGGTGACTACACGTAATATTTTGAAAGAAGGTGACGTAATTTAAGGGTATGTCTCCTTGCGTCGATCATTCAAAAACATCCTGTTTTTTAAATATTTATTCGCCCTCCAAAATGGCCAATATAATGAAAACGAGTACTCTCGAATAAATTAAGGCAAGTATCGAACAGATTGATCTACAAAAGTCGTTAAAGTCGCCGCCATTTTCCGATTCCAAACAAAAATGACTTTTCCATATCCGTGTAAACCTTATCTTATCTATCTGGCTATTAAAAAATCGATACACGCCGCGTTCGGGAATTTACGACCATAATTACAGGAGATAAGTGCTATTTTCGCTTGTGTTTTATGTCTTGCTTGACACGTACATTACCTTTATCTGGAGAGGGTTTAATTTGTACAGCTTATTGAAATCGAAGTGTACTGACGATATGAAAATGTATATTTTGTCTGTCCGTTTCAAAAGTTCTAGCCGTAGAGAATATAAAACTGGCTGTTTCCACTCACGTAGAACCAATTTCTATCTGTTCAAGATTGGTTTAAATTACTTTCAGATTTATCCAGATATTCTCGCTTTTCACTGAATGCATACGAAAGTATATTCGGTACTTACAATAAAATAATTTTATAAATCTTTGTCTGTCCGTCTGTGTGTTGGCAGTCTGTCTGTCTGTTTGTTCCGGCTAATCTCTGAAACTGCTGGACCGATTTTCACGAGACTTTCATTGGCAGATAGCTGAGGTTATAAGGTTTAACAAAGGCTTTAATATATATATATAACTTTTATATGCTTTGTTAAACTGCTAAAAGTTTTATAATTGTTACTAGCTTTTGCCCGCAGCTTCGCTCGCGTCAGAGGGAAAGCTTGTTCGGGAAAATACCAATACCAAAATTGAATACATAATGGTGTAGGCACTGCACAGCCGTATCAGTTGTATTTTATTTTAATGTTTCCTGCGACTTCGTAGGTACACTCAAGAAATCTACCGAGAACCGTACCATAAATAAAATTTAATGAGCTGCAAAAAGTATTCTGTGTTAATTCTGTTTAACCTACTACCATACCTAATTTCATCAAAATTCTTTGTGTTTTCTTTACTTTACTTTATTGCATGAAAAACTAAACGTATTATTATGTACATACAAACTTTCGCGTTTAGATAGTATTAGATAGATAATATTAAGTATCTAAGGATTTCTTTGTAGCCGATAATTAGTATTTTAACGATTTCGAAAATATTTTGAATGGGATGACATTGTGGACTTTGAACTTAATAAAAATAATTTGGATTGTGATCGCCCATCCTAGTTGGGACCACGACAGAGTTTGAGAGAGAGATAAGTTAGCAGTACGACCACGAAACCATCTAGCTTCTCACTTATTCCTCATAATTATAATAATCATACACATTAATGATTAGGATTAACCTAGGTAAAGTTGTAACCAATTCAAATATCTGGTTATTTTATAGCATTTTATATACCTACTACGTTATTTTTTAGATTGATAAAACTTTTTGTAGGTATGAACCGATTGAATTGAAATACCTACACAAAATTATAAGCAGAGCTATCCTAATTCCTATCCGCGTGGAACCCGTAGGTAGTTAGGTACCCAAAAAACTTCCGCGATAAAAAGCGAGTCCTATGTGTTTATCCAAGGGCTAACGTACAGATCAAAAATCTTTTATGAAAAGCTTAAAAGGCATTGTT
Source organism: Glaucopsyche alexis (assembly GCA_905404095.1). NCBI lineage: Eukaryota > Metazoa > Arthropoda > Insecta > Lepidoptera > Lycaenidae > Glaucopsyche > Glaucopsyche alexis. Next base: position 24,124,372 of record FR990044.1, read on the forward strand.
TTGGGTTAAAAACTAAAAACCTATGTATTAAACACTGATAAATCAAGCACAAATAAATTAAATATTACATAATACCTATAACAACAAAAGAGAAAGAAATTCAATTATACCAACACTCAAAATATTCTACTGAAATAGTAGGTACATACCTTCGATTAATTATTACATAGATACGTTATATCCTTACAAAACTGACAATATTTCTGTGCCACGACACACATTGACATGGGACGCGTGTCAATGTGTCAACGTCGCATAGTAACACAAAACACGCTATTACTCGCGGAGCACACTAACCAAAATTGGCCCGACTCGGGCCAATTCTTCATTTTTACACGTTTATAACATATCTACCTCTTTTTAATATTATTATATATCTATGGTACATACCTAATATTATAATAAGTATTATGAATATAATAATTTTAATGTAGCAATTGCAAATATTTAGGTGCCTAGTTTTTCAAAGACATTTCCATCAAATTTAACTTTCGCATTGTCAGATTTATTTTTCAACATGATGACAATATATTATGTCAAAATAAAAATAAAGCTCCCCACTCACGGGCTATTGATTGCTTCGATCAAATTGGAAATTAATTCGTATTTGAAAGTAAATTGCTAACGACAAACTATTACACAAAATGATTAGTATAAGGCCTACCAGCTAGTTTTTGCGGTGGGGGTCAAAAGTTGGAACAACTTTTACGCATATATATGAGTTTCATATAAAAAGTATAGTAAGGTGGTCCTAGGATCTCAGACTATATTCAATTTTTATCTAAAGCGATTTACTTGCAACTACGAATCCAGTAAATGTTTAAATTGTAAAGACTAAATCGATCGATCCCTTGTGAGTGGGAGCTTTAAATCAAAAGCACTAAGGAGTATTTATATCAACTTTAAAGCAAATCGCTCCCAAACAACTTTCTTTCCCTTTTTATTCCCGTTAGGGGACGAATTTCAATAAACTATGATATACGAATTCCATCAATTCTGTTACATAATGTTTATGCAAAATATGAAGTAGATTGGACCAAGGAATCACGTTGACCCATACAAAATGTTTTCCCCCTTTTCACCACCTTAGGAGTCGAATTTCGAAAAATCCCTTCTTATCGGATCCCTACGCATTACAAAGAGCAAGCCCTGGAAGTTTCAGGTCTCTACGATCAGCGGTTTAGGCTGTGCGTTGATCCGTCAGTCATTCAGGACAAAGGATTTTATATGTATAGATGTCCAACATTTTTGAAATGTGAATGTATTATGTATAATACGATATATAAAAACTAACTATTAAATAGGTGCCTCAAATTACTCATGATCCGTGATTAAACATTTTATAATCAGACAGTACTTAATACCTACGCGAAGGTGGCATTTTAATCGGCAACGTTTATCAACGTCTGTGTGCTAACCACCTAATGTAAAGTGGATCGAACTTGGCATGTTTGTTTTATCCCCGAAGAACCTTCAACAATATAAATTTAATTGGAATCCCCATGCGACAAACATTTGCCGAGGAACGTACACATTAGACGCACGAATTACGGTATCGTTTGAGTCAAAGTTTAATCCACGTTTTTTTTTACAATTTTTTCAGTATTCCACCGAAGTTAATCAGTGACATTAAAAATGAAGGCACAGAAATAAAATGCTCCATATTATTGGTATGAAATACATTTTTGTGCCTTGTACGCATAATATTATACGAGATTATCAACAGCAATCAACAAATAAATATGACTTTCATGGCTCAGTGGTTAGCGCGTTGACGCTAAAGTTGATCGTGGGTTCAAATTCCGCCAGGAAACAATAAAGTTTTCTGTATTGAGTTATGGATGTTTAATAAATATGTGTATTATATATTAAAAATTAAGTATTAAAATATATATTTCTGTTGTCTGGTAACCTTTACTCAAGTTCTTCGAGAACTTACCACGGGACTAGATTGACGTGGTGTGAAGCGTCCATAGATATTATTATTATGAACTAGGTGATGCCCGCAACTTCGTTTGCGTAAACTTAGTTGCAACCGCAACTAACGGAAACAGAACCCTATTTTTTATACGGAACCCTAAAATAAAAGTAGCCTATGTTAGACCTTATAACATCAGCTATCTGCCAGTGAAAGTCCCGCGAAAATCGGTCCGTTTCAGAGTTTAGCCGGAACAAACAGACAGACAGACAGACGGACAGACAAAAATGTAAACAATTAGTATTTTATTGTTAGTATCGATATCGAATATACTTTCATATGAATTAAGTGAAAAGCTGCTAATTTGAAGTTACAAACAGACACTTAAATTTTATTTATCTGTATATAGATAGTATCGAATATACTTTCATATGAATTAAGTGAAAAGCTGCTAATTTGAAGTTACAAACAGACACTTCAATTTTATTTATCTGTTTATAGATGTATATAGGATAATAACGGCATCACACGACTATAATAAAAACAAATTATGAAGACTATTTAATAACAATTTTCCCTGACTAATATGTTAAGTAAAAACAATGCATAATGTAGAGATATCCTTGTTTTGCTTTCCATGTTGCATGTCCATAAGTTTACGTGACGTGACCAATATACAATGTCTGTCAGTCTTTTCTAGAGTAATTTACTCTCGTATTGTCATCCTGTCTATTCTACGAGTACTGTTTGGGATACTTTCCACTAATAAGCCGTATAAAGCAGGAAGAGCGTCGATGTTCGCTCGTAAACTCTTTATGACTCACTCTGTTTATGCACTTTTGGGAACAAGGAAATAAGGTCAAAGTAGCAACGTCATGAAATCAGTATACGATACGAAAGTGTAGTGTTTTCTATGAGGAAAGAAAGTTACGAAGATCGATTCTGCTAACTAAATCCTGCATATAGTTACGATCCTATTTCGATATGTAGGCTTAAACTGTAAGACGGTATACAATTTAATTCATATTTTATCTAGCAATATCCCGCCCCCGCGATAAAATACTTACAACCTACAAACAAATGTGTGAGTGAACATATGCGTAAAGTTAATGTATGCGTACACTCAATGACAGATAAATTGTATAACTGTATAATATAATTGTAACGCCTCATTCTAATAACTACGCAAAACGGTATTCATAAACGTCAAACCAACGTCAAAACCGTTTTGATTGGCCAAAATCAGTTTATGATATAAAGACAATTCATTTATAATTCAACTAGCTTTTGCCCGCGACTTCGTCCGCGTGGAATAATTACTTTGGAATATCGCTAAAATTTACCCGCGACTTCATTTACGTAGAAGGAGGAGCGCTTGCCCGCGACTCACGACTGCCCGCAGCGCGCCGCACATCATTATTACGCGCTTATTATTTTATTACTGCGATATCTTCTAAAATACATATTGAAATCAAATGATGTAAATGGCAAATTTCTTCTAAATTAAATGCTTGTAATGAATAACGTATTTATTTGGATAAGGATTAATATCATCTTTATGAAAACACCCTCACAAATAATGCTTAATTTTAGAGCAAATTTGGTTAGCATAAAAAGGTTATTGTGAGCCAACCTTAAAAGATAGACATATACTGTCGCGGGCTTTTTTTTAGAACTTTTAAAGGGGAACAATTCTGTCATACATTATTTTAGCGAAACTTAAACCGTTTCCGTTTTCCGCAGCGTACGCAGCGAAAGCTCTCAAAAGGGAAAAAAACACCCCGATTTTGAAACATTATTGATTGGAGCTCCGCTCGTATTGAGCTTAGCATGATGTTATATAGCCTAAAGCCTTCCTCGATAAATGGACTATCCAACACAAAAATAATTTTTCAATTCGAACCAGTAGTTCCTGAGATTAGCGCGTTCAAACAAACAAACAAACAAACAAACAAACAAACTCTTCAGCTTTATAATATTAGTATAGATAAAAGTATCATAAAACGTAAGTTAATTTTACGAGAATTGGTTTTCTGTATGTTTTCGTCAAATGTTATTTATGTATAGGTTACATATGGCGACAATAATAATTTGGATATCTTATAGTCAGTTTAGCAAAAATGGGTATTATGGCCTTAGTATATAGGGGGGTGAAACTCTCATACATGCACAAATTAACAGAGAACAGAGACATCTAAAAATGAATATCCGGTACTAACAGTTTGAAAGTTTTCGGATAGTCACTAGAGGTGGGACGTATTTAACGTAACAGGTAAAAAGGAACAGGTAATTGGAAATAACACATAACAGTCGATATCCAGTTACTAAATTAACAGTTATTAAATAACATAACAGAATACGTCAGTACGCTAGTAGCGTATCAAGTAAAAAATAACTACCTGAGTACAGCGTACGTGTTACCGATATACTATAGTCCGATCTTGTCTCTCTGTTACACATACAACGACTCCATATACAAAAACGAAAGGCACTTAGTATTTAAATACTCTGTATGTCTCTCTTACACTTATATGCATCTCCTACTTGCTAGAATGAGAAATAATTAGTATTTTTTAGTAAAAAATTAAGGTTGTAGTCAATCAAGAACAAATCCCTTATACACTACGTGCTATTACATATGGTCGGGTTATAGACAGACGTCATTTGTCACGAGTTCTGTCTTTTTTTTAAATACTTTTCGCGTTGCGGCTTGCAACCATTTGCCAGTGTTAAGTTGAAAGGGCGGGAAATTGAATTTTCTTTTAAATTTTCAACACCGTAGTCAAATCCAAAGTCCAAATAAATAGTCAGTGCACTCAAAGTCAAGTCAGTCGATTCAGTAAAGTGGTAAAAGCTTTACTGAAAGTTCCTAGGGAGTATTGATTATTTATTCTCTTTCAACTATCAACTAATCAATTTTGAAATTCTAAAGTCAATCAAAAATAATTGTGTATTTGTGTTTCTTTCAAAATTATTGTTATTTCGATTGTTAATGTCTAATATTGGTAGAATATTTACTATTAGATATTCGTTGTCGTGTACAAATGTGGGCAAATAATACAACTACAAAATATCACGAGTTCTGTCTTTTTTTTATACATATTTATCGCGCTGCGGCTAAGAATATGTACCTACGTCTTTGTGTACAAATGTGGGCAAATGATACAACTAAAAAAGTCACGAGTTCAGACTTTTTAAAATATTTATCGCGTTGCGGCTAAGAATATGTACCTACGTCTTTGTGTACAAATGTGGGCAAATGATACAACTACAAAATGCGTGCTATTCTTATAAACTTCGCATTGCGATAAAATTATACTTATTAATTAAAAATTATAGTATTATAAATTCTAACATAACACTAAATATTAAGAACAAATACATTTACAATATCAGGAATTTATGTAAACGTTGTGGAAGGCCGTTCAAGTATACCTACTTGAACGGCCTTCCAACCTAGTAATCGAACTGAGTACGTATACTACAGTCTACATACCTACTAACATGACTGTTATTTTTTAACAGGTATCCGAAACAGGTACTTACGTATAACAGTAATAGGTATAACAGGTATCGTATTTAACCTGTTATATCCCACCTCTAATAGTCACAACAGATGCCACTAAGCGACTTCTACATCGCGCTATCGCTAACACAAGGCGTATGTATAAGGGCTCGCGAACATTTTACTATGCAGCAACCATATCCCACTATTAAAGAGGAACTTGGTCGTTGTTGTTAGACATGCTCAAAACAGTACCCTGTAGTGTAATGCTATATAGCATGACATTCCGCATCGCGTCATATGGCATGCTATCAGTACGCAGAACACTAAACATGACCTGACATGACGCGCTATACGAACAGCCTGCTATTACATATTATGTCGTATACCTGTGATTGTACTGAATGTTCTGTGTAATAGGTAGGCCTTTTATTATTATTATAAAGTCTTTATTTTTGACAAAGTTGATTTCCCTTCATACTTAACCCTGATTATGATATACTAGAAAATTACAAAAAGAGTTTCCAGGCTTAGGACTGGCAATATTACACTTTATTTTTCAACTGATGCGAGGTAATTTTAGCCTGAAACATGGAATTTTTGGCAACAGGCATGTAGGTAATTAGGTATATTTTACTTGTACTCGAACCTTACCAATATTATCCGACGGACACCCGAGTACTATCAGAACAAGGCAGGCCGCGCCGATCGTAGAGCATACCGGCCGCCGGGGCATGCCATGTTTGATGTCATACGTCATGCTAAATTTTGTCGGATAATGCGTACTGCTTCAGTACGCGGTCGTGCTATATTACGCGTAATACATTACTCACAGTACCTACATATCTCTAGTTGTTGTGTCTACGACTTTCGATAAAACTTAATTTCTGTCCATAATTCAGTTCAATAAAAATTATCAGGCGGTACTACTTCCATCTAGCGGGTTTGATAGTAACTAAAACGGTACAACGCCATCTAAAAACGACATTCCGAAACTTTTGCAAGACTCAGTTTCAATTTTAGAGTTGCGCATCTATACTAATATATATATCTGTATTATCTATGGTATATGTGTCGTAGATTTTCGTCTTATAGTCTGACTATATACAATTATAATTTATAATACAGACTGATGTGTTATAATTATGTATAGTCCTGACTATACATAATTATAATCATTTACATTTCTAAGTTTATCTTTATATTATGTAATGGCATAATATTGTACTCAAGGAGGCCTCTGTGGCTCAGTTGTTAGGTTAAGTTAGGAGGGTTGGTTAGGTTAGGAGGTCACGGGTTCGAGTTCCTGAGTCATGGATGTGTAATATGTGTACGATAAAATAAAAATCTTAAGTAGATACTAAACAAATAAATATAAATACCTTTACATAAAAATTGTAACCTGAGGGCGTACCATAACCTTGAAGGTCATTCATACAAATACATACAATTAGCAGTAAATTCAGTATTTGACAGCACAATGCGAAGGAAGAGGCTCTCAATCCTGAAAGCCCTATAGATGTCGCTGACAGCGGCTCGTGCTTCTGAGACATTTGAGAAGACTTGTCAAGACTAAGGATAAAATCACACCGAAATGAAACGATATTTACACGGCGCTGCATTTTTAGATAGTTATTCAAAATTGAACTTTATCTATACTAATATTATAAAGCTGAAGAGTTTGTTTGTTTGAACGCACTAATCTCAGGAACTACTGGTACGAATTGAAATTTTTTTTGTGTTGGATAGTCCACTTATCGAGGAAGACTTTAAGCTATATAACATCATGCTAAGTTCAATACGAGCGGAGCACCAATCAAGAATGTTATAAAATCGGGGGATTTTTTTCCTTTTGAGAGTTTTTGCTGCGTACGCTGCGGAAACTGTTAAAGTTTCGCTAAAATGATGTATCACAGAATTGTTCCCCTTTAAAAGTTCTACAAAAAAGTCTGCGACTGTATATGTCTATCTTTTGAGGTTGGCTCACTATAACCTTTTTATGGTAATCAAATTTGTTCTAAAAGTAAGCATTATTATTTATTTGTAAAGTTGTTTTCATAAATATGATATTAATCCTTATCCAAGTAAATACGTTATTAATTACAAGCATTTAATCTAGAAGAAATTTACCGTTTACATCATTTGATTTCAATGAGTATTTTAGAAGATATCGCAGTAATAAAATAATCATGCGCGCAACAATTATGTACGGCGCGCGGCGCGGGCGGGCAGTCGTGAGGTGGAAGCGCTTCTCCTTCTACGTAAACGAAGTCGCGGGTAAATTTTAGCGATATCCCAAAGTAAATGTTCCACGCGGTCTAAGTCGCGGGCAAAACCTAGTTCATTATACACGAAGATACAGGTTTCATTGTAAGAGCTCGAATGTCAACTTGCACCGTGCTGCACAGCGCTGAGCGCATAATATGTACCAGGGGTGGTCGACTTTGTATGAATGACCTTGGACCAAAAAGGGGGCAGTTCGGTGCGACAAGAATGGTTATATTTTAATATATCGCTCTCTGTCTTACATGGTTATTACATAAAAGTTACTTAAAAACCACAACAGATGACACTATCCCGCTTCTAGATCGCGCTATCGAAAACACTAGACGTATGTATACAACGTGTACCGGCTAAGATATGCTATACCTATAACAGGATTTAGAGCATAATGAATAAAGCAACTTTTGTTTTGGCACTTTATTGAATTAATTAGCATAACGCGACAAATCACAGTTAAAGATCTTCATGAAAGTCCAAAAAAACAGAAGTGTGTCAACCCTTGTCAGCTGTTGGGTCAACGACCAGTTCGTTCGAGTGTAGTAATGCCATTATGGACTAGGAGCCAGTGAACCCCAGACCTTCGTCATTTTGTAAAGACTGAAAGCACCGCACCGCATGCTACCACCACAGATAAAAACGCGCGATGGCAAATCGTGACCTTTGGGTAATCCCGGCTTTGGCAGATAAGCGGTAATAAAGATGTAAAATACCAACGTCAAATTGAAAAGAGTGATTTTTGATATTATTATCTTAAGAGTGTTATGAAAAATCATGTCCGTCACTGTCAGACACTTCACAATTAACATCGTGAAAACCCCTCGCTAGACACCCTGAATGTCTCGCGAGTCGCGACAGGGATACCTTGTCGGAATTAATTAGCAAAATGCAATCTTGTTACTATGCGATTTCTACTAATAGTTAGAATTATTATTTTTATACGCTTTGAGTTTGTTTGAAAACCTTAAAGCATCAAACTGACAAACTTTCAGCCTTTACAAAATGACGAACGTCTGGGGTTCACCGGCTCTCGCTCTTATGTGAGTATGAATGAACAATGAAAGAGACAAAATACTGAACTCTCTGTCACTTGACTTGCATTAAAACTACTTCTTAGTTATGTGATCTTGGTATCAGATTTTTTTTCAACAAAATACGATAATTTTTATATGAAAACTAGGGAACGAAAAATATCTTTGTACTAGGAAATCATAACTTAAAAAAGTGCTTCCGTATATCTCTGTCCCTGTCACACGCTCAACACTGTCTCTTTCTTACGCAAAAAAGTACTTCCGTATTTCTCTGTCCCTGTCTCACGCGCAACACTGTCTCTTTCTTAGGCACGTGCGCAAAAACGTGCGAACATTAAGCTATGATTACACTTACAAAAAAGTTTAATTACTATTATTGTTGGCGAACAAAACTTTACTGTTACTAAACTGAAAATCATTTTTCGTAATTTTCTTTTATTTTAAAGTATCATTATCGTTATTTTTTATTGCAACAAGCAATAAAAATAACGATAATGATACTTTAAAATAAAAGATACTAACCTGATATTTCATTAATAAAACAAACCTTTGTTACAATCTAAAACGCTACATAATTTATGTAACGAAATCTACCATAGCTTTATTTTTTTTTATTAAGTTGTAAGTTGTTAACTTGTAACGGTACGACATTCAATGTGTACAGGCTTTAAAAAGTGTAGACTGCATGGCTGGCCGCTGGCGCGCACAGCGGCGCGGCGCGGTGGCACCTTTGATCTCGCCGAAAGTCGAACTATTGAATCGGCGGCGCGGCGGCACCTTTGATCTCGCCGAAAGTCGAACTATTGGATTTTTACAAAAATCTTTTCATACTTCAGTCGCTGTGGAAAAGTTGTCGCGTGCGATTGTTCCGCAGATTGGCGTGTGTTTTTTATTTAAGTATTTTTAAGAGTGTACCTAGTTTTAGTGGAGAATATGGAGTATTCAAAATTCAAATGCAGAATACTACGACATGATAATGTGTGTAGGTGCTTGTGACGGTAACCTGATGGAGGCTCGTGACTCGTCGGTTATACGACCAGCGTTACGTCGCTGTTTCCAACATCTAGTGAACCGACTGCACACGACCGGTTCGTTTCGTGTTTCGGCCCATCGGAATCGCATGTTTACACACAATCTCAACAAGAATTTTGGACTATTTTGAAGAGCAACCGACCACCAGCACTCGTCAGGCCGCGTTTTTGTCGGTCGCCGATTTTTACCGCTTAATTTTCCAGCATGATGGGGCGCCCGCTGATTGTGCTTTGGAAGTGCGGGAATACCTTAATCGGCGGTTTGACAATTCGGTCGGGGAGGAACGGTGCCGTGGCCAGCTCGATCTCCCGACTTAATTCCGTTAGACTTCTTTTTGTGAGGCCACGTCAAGAGCATGGTGTACGCTGAAGATGTCAACACGGAAGAAGATATGCGTCGAAAAATCGAAGACGCTTTTCGACGTATCCAACAAACTCCTGACATGTGTCTTCGCGCCATAAGCTCGATACACCGTCGGTGCCTCCTTTGCGTTGAAAAGAGTGGACAGAACTTTGAACAATTTTTGTAGTGATTCAAATCTTGTGAAAAAGACAAAAGACGTGAAAAAGTGTACATAAAATGTGTTTAAGACAAAAAATGGTAAGTCAGTACACAGTTACACACTGTATTTTGTTCATTATACAAGACTAGCCGTTGCCCGCGGCTCCTCCCGCGTAAGTATACAATCCCTCGGGAACACTGTACTTTTTCGGGATAGAAAGTAGCCTATATTTTAATCCAGAGCCTAAACTACTACCGTACCCAATTTCATCGAAATCCGTTTAGTAGTTTTTGCGTGAAAGAGGAACAAACATCCATCCATACATCCTTACAAACTTTCACATATTTTATAATATTAGTAGGAAGATACACGTTTCGTTGTAAAAGTTTGAATGTCAACTTGCACCGCGCATAATATGTCCAGTGTATAACTGATGTTATATGAAATGTATATTTTTGTATAGACTGTAGTGAATATGTCACCGTAAAATTGTAAAAACCGTTAGATTGCAAAATAACTAACGAGATTGTAAAAATATGTCGAAAGATTAAAAACTATATATTTATAATCTAACGAAAAATAATGTGTTAAATTATAGGCAGCATATTCGCGTCGGAAGTCTATGTACATTTTACAATTTCACTAGTTTTATTAGAATCTTACGGTTTTTACAATTTTACGGTAACAAATATAAAGTTCAATTTTGAATAGCTATCTTAAAAAGCGACGCGACGCGCGTCGTCGCATTAATGACGTTAACCTTAAAATTAAGTTTTTTTTTTACGTAAGTATGTTTTTACTCTTTGATGCCAGTTAGTATCTTACTGGTACTGAAAAAAAAATAACTTATTACATATCAAATATTTTGTAAATATTTCAAAATTTAAAATTCAAGTAAGAAACCTTTTAAGTAAATAATAGCTGTTGCCCGTGGCTCCGCCCGCGTAAATACAGTATCCCTCGGGAAACTGTACTTTTCCGGGATATAAAGTAGCCTATGTTTTAATCCAGAGCCCAAACTACTACCGTACCAAATTTCATCAAATCCGTTCAGTAGTTTTTGCGTGAAAGAAGAACAAACATCCATTCATACATCCTCACAAACTCTCACGTTTATAATATTAGTAGGATATAATAAACAACATTTTGAAATTTAGTAATTAGTACTTTATCCATACAAATTACAAATTTACAAAAAATTAAGTAAGTATCAATTAAAAGGCAAAGAAAGTATTTTTTGTAGAACACTGAACAGTGATAACATTTCCCTTTCTGTGTCGACCAGCTGTGAATATTAATTTGGGGAGATAAATAGAAATGAGTAAACAAGAAGTTAAATTGCGTCGAACAACCGCTGTTAATAATAAAGTTTTGGGGACGCCACTACAACTGTGCTTCGAAACATGCTCTACAACGATCTACTTAAATATAATATCATTTAACTATACATTTCACTAAAAGTTAAAACCAAGGTCATCAATAACACTGTTACTATCAAAGATTTCAACTCAAGATAGGCTATCACGTACATTTATCACAAAAAAATTTCATACAAGAAAAAGTTGCGCCATCTTGGTTTTCACCATAACTCAAATTTCAGCCATCTTGTTTTCACCATACTTCGAATTTCAAAATGGCCCCAAAAATTTAAAAATTGGGGCCATTTTACTGGATACACTTTTTGCCTCAACATGCCTCGTATGGTTACTATACTCAAAACAAATTCGAACATATTCAAATGTAAAAATAGAAATGGGTCGTAATACGCTTTGTAATGTATTCCATCTCGTTCTTTTGCACGTTCAATCCTACATATACATGTTTGTCTCTTTCTATGTAACGCCTGAACTTACCGTGTTACACTTGATTTTACTCCTCATAAAATTTCCGTATCGGGCCTTATAACTCAAATCGTTTCTTAAGGAGTAAACTCTAAAAAATGTGTGCCTTGTGATAGTAGTAGGTGACAAAGTAATTATTAGCATGTACTTTGTGGATAATGTGGAGAAAAGTCATGGGAAGTATCCCATGACTTTTACAGTACATCCCAACTTGCTTGTCCGGTAGTTGTGGTATAGTATACGGGTATGAGATTGTAAATTACAGTGGGGTCCCCATATTGCAAATCTGGCAGATAAGCTCAGTTCTGCAGCATATGCAGTCAAAAAAATTAGAGAAATTACCGATGAGGATACAGCGCGGCTAGTTTATTTTAGTTATTTTCATAGTATAATGTCATATGGCATTCTTCTTTGGGGAAAAGCTGCGGACATTAATACAATATTTGTGCTACAGAAGCGAGCTATACGTTGTATTTATAAGATGTCATGTTTTGAATCTCTGAGAGAAAAATTTAAAGAAATAGGTATTCTGACCGTTGCTTCTCAATACATTTTGGACAATGTGTTGTATGTCAGAAAGAATTTAACGAATTTTAAAAAGAAAAGTGACACACATTGTAGGAATACTAGAAATAGGAACAAGTTAGAAATACCAGTGATCAGACTTAGTAAAGTAAGTAAATCTTTTAAAGGTCAATGTATACGCCTTTACAATAGAATCCCAGAAAACGTTCAAAATCTTTCCATTAATAAATTTAAAAAAGCTGTTAAAGAACGTTTGTGTGCTAAAGCTTATTATAAAGTCAGTGATTTCACTAACGATTGCACACCTTGGGAATAAGATGGCCCCATGCAAGGCTGCTTTTATGTACTTAAGTATGTTCTATGTACTTATGACTAATGTTATATAGATTAAGTTACAACATTATAAAATATTTTTTGAAAAGAACAATTTTCCCATCTTTTTGCTAAAAGGTGGCCCCGTGAGAGTTTCTTACGCCGGTTCTTCTCGCCGGGCTAGTTTCCGAACCGGTGGTAGGCATCATGTAGGACAATTCTATAAGTGTTATATTATAACCTACATGGAAATAAAAATTTTGAGTTTGAGTTTGAGGATGGTAAACGAAAGTAAACGAAGCGAAACAAGTATGTAAGGATCATAGCAAGTGGAAAGAAGTGGTCCCTGCTGTAGCATTCGCACGCTAACACACAGTAACACTGGCTCGCCAATGGTCTAGCGCACACGACCAGCCCGCTTGGCTTCACGATAGAGACTGACATCTAAACGTCAACTGTCATCTGTCACCGGACCACACGAGACAAGTATGTTATCTATACTTACATACACAGCAATACACTACATCCCTTCCTTGTTTTAATTTATTTTGTGCATGTATATATTCTACCGTCTTACTGTTGTAATTGAATTAATAACCATGAATATTAATACCCTATGTTTATGTTGTAACGTCTCTTTTGGATATCGTTATTTTATCAAGAATTCAGCATCATATTGAGTGACCAACAAAGTATAATTTAGAAAACATAATTAATCTGCGTCCAATTTAAATCAATACATTCACCTTCCTAATTATTTCCACGCTCCACTCTTTTCGACCGATATGTATTCTACCTTCCTATCTTTGTCTTTTAAAACCTTCTATTGTCATATAAAGTATACTACACTTCGTTTTGGTACTTTTTCCCCTATTAAATTATTTCAAACCTCTATATCTCAATTTGTATTTATTTTCCAGATTCGAGAACCAAATTAACGCTTAACTTGGTTTCTTTATTAAGATTTATCCCTTGGCCCTACGTAGCACCCTTTGTCTTTTCCTTTTCCGTCTGCATAGTATTTTCAGCTTTTATGACCATAAGTCGTTCAAATTCACGTTAATTCTAACGCTCAACTTTTCTATTTCTGTGTCTAACAGGGTACGGTATAAAAGAGTTTTGTTCGTTTATTTTGGTTATAACTACGCAGTTATTTTCGATGCATTTCCTTAACGACATGCATAATATCTGTTTTAGATTTTGTGGAACTTGAACTTAAAATGGAAATCGTACAGTAACATTTACTTACCCTAACGTCTAACTTAATCCGCCTCAAATGACAAGAAAATTCCACTCAGAAAAGTTCCCATTACATTGATGTCTTAAGTCTACCCTATGGTTCTCACCTTTAGTGTAGTTGTAGCTTATATACCTAGAATGCGTATTTTATCCTAAAACCTCTGATCTTGTTGCCGGCTCTTCCTTCAGTCGTATTCTGTAGTGGTTGTGAAGCCGGGCTTAGGATGTCATTTTAGATATTTTACAACTGTGTACAATGTTACTGATGATGTTGTCTGTTTGCCCCCCTAAATGCCTTGTCACAGAAAACCTATATTTGATATACCATCAATTAAATCACTTTTATACTGTGAGTCCCCCAGCCTATATCACATTACAATTCACTATTTTCATCAATTTCCAATACTGAATTAAAAGTCGAACAGCAATTTTACTCTCTAATCTAATCTAATAAAATAAATTTAATCTCTTGACTTCTATCTTGTAATAATAAATCTTCTGTTCTCGATCCCACAACTATATGTATCATTTCCTTTCCCAAAAGTAGCTTACGGATGTAAGCAAAACTATCTGAAATGATTGTTCAGTGTGTGTTGTTGTTATTTTCATTAAAGTATTTATTTCTGAGCATTATTCAAAACAATATTAAATTTCTTTCCACATAACTCCACATAAACTTTAATTTACTGGTCAAACTTCATACTCCTCCATTTGCACAATTCTCGTATAAATGTTTTTATAAACCATTCAACCCAGAGTAGCTTATCATTGTCATTCGAAAACAATTATTAGCAATTTCACTTGGACGGACTGTAGTCCGTGCGATTGTAATCTAGCGTCTGACATAATATGAATTGACAACCATCGACATTACCCCATTTTTCCAGGTAAATTTCGCAGGTTTATTATTCAAGTCTATGACAACATGACGAACCTCACAATGTTTGTTTACATTTTTACCTTGTCACGTGAACTCCACTTTACTAAATGTTAGCGAATCTCCTATTCGTAGCATCGTCGCTCCTCCCCAGTTGCTCTTCCTTATATTCAAGTCAACTCTTGTGTTCATATGTTGCCTAACTAGGCGAACCGAAACTGGACCCTGCTTTTATGAAAAATACGAATCAACTATAACCGGCGATATTACAAAAACTTCTTGCTAGTTCTAGCAACCAAAAAGCAATAACCATTTATTGTTTTTAAACAAAACAACATCAATCTAATAATCACTCATACAGATTGTCTGTAATTCTTATGACCTTATCAATTATTATATGATCAACTATATTGCTGACATGTCTTACATGTCAATTTCAATAATCAGCCCACGGCTTACATGTCACGTAATTTATTACTTTATTAATTGCCTTATTAGCATTGCCACTTTCGTATCACCTTTATGGCCATAATTATTTAATGATTGGCTATACCACTACAAGTCATATTTATGACGTAATTTAATGATTATTATCATTAAGTATACTATTATATCAATTAATTTCCAGCTTTTATGCTGATTTTTTTGGCACTTTTATAATGGTATCAATTTAATGATCAGCTATGTACTGCTTTTATGTCACTTTTGTGACGTTATCAATTTAATGACCAGCCTATGCTGCTTTTAACATTTTTAAAAACCGTCATCAATTTAATGATGCGCTGCACTGGTCAGCTATGCTGCTCTTAACACTTTAAAAACCGTCATCAATTTAATGATGCGCTGCACTGGTATGTATTTATGATCAATAATACTGCTTTTAATATCACTTTTCGTGACGTTATCAATTTAATGATCAGATTTACTGCTTTCCTAATTTTTTTTTTTTTTTTTTACCGTCATCAATTTAATGATGCGCTGTACTTTTATACACTTTTTAACCAATCATCATCAGCTTTGCTGCTTTCATAATTTTTTTTAACCGTCATCAATTTAATGATGCGCTGTGCTAGTATGTAACCTTCATAACGTTATCAATTTAATGATCAGCTATTGGCTATTGCTGCTTTTATACTTTTTTATAGTGTTATCAATTTAATGATCAGTTATACTGCATAAAACCTATATGTTACATTCGTGATATTACCCATTTAGTAAGTCAACTTTAGCTATGCTCATAAGCAGTAGACTCAGAATAATAAACAAAGCCGGGATAAACTATTAATTAAAAGCTAATATACTAGATAATACCACAATTATTTAAAAATATCAACAAAATAAATGATATACGTCATTACAGTTATATTATACACTAAAATGTTACTAAAAAGATCTAAGTAGAAACATATTAAATGTAAGACTCAAGGATATAATATCTACTGCATTTAAAAGTATAGCTTGACAGTGTACGCGAGCTTTAGATAACACTGAGTTCGATGAATAGCGAATATTTTCAACTACCCTATATTTTTGAATGCAAAAGGTTAATAGTTATAAATTAGTATCGAAGCAGTTTGCTGTGTTCTTTTAAATTCCTAGTTTTTTAATGTTATATATTATAATCTGTACGCTGTGTTTTGTACTGGTGTAAGTTAATGACGATTGTTCTTATTCTCAAGTAAGTGAATTATGTATTCTTATTGAGAAATAATAAGTCTTAAACTGTAAACCGTAAACTGCCCGGTTACACTGCAGTGCGTGTATCAGAGTCACATCACACATCAAAGCCTGCACTCGCGAGGCGCTGTCTTATTGATATTATGATACAGTAAAGCAATGTACCTAATATATTTATTAATATAGCTATCGAACGCAACGCTTAAACTTTTTAACAATTATTCATCAAAACTATTAGGTATGTTAAAACATAATACATTTTACATATTGCATTCTTATTTGATAAAACAAATGAACTTGTATTGTTATGTGGGCTCGTGTAATATTTCGGAGATCTCATTTATTACGGTACGTTAAATAGTAAACATCTGCAGTAGCATAATACTCTTATCTTACTTGGTTATCGGTAACAACATATTACTTTACTTTTTTTCACTTTTTCTTTATTTTTAGCAATACATGATGATTGCATAATTATTATGCAGTAATACGTAAGCAAATACTGAGGTTATTTACATTGCCATTTCATTACTATGCAGTATACCTAGTATATAAATCACTCGACTTGGCGGGGGCACTACCGTGCCCCCCGATCTAATAATATCTGTAGGTACAGCGACATGTCGCTTCTATATCATAATCCTTACAGATCACAACCTTATAGATGTGCCTACTTAACAGTAACACTAACTCAATGAAACAATTGTTTTGCAATTGGTTTTATGATTTGGAAACCTTAAACTTACCTGATAATAATATTTTACATTCCTTTTCACTATTCTTTACCCCTTGCACTGAATAGTATAGTTTGGAGTATAAACTTAATATAATAAGGTCATATAAAACCTACAGGTAATTGCAACAATTATCTGCTAGTATAGATTCTGTTGATTCACTAAGTTTTGTAAGTAGCCAGTACTCATTAGTTAAAAATGCAAAATCAAGTACAAAATGCCTCACTTCAAATTACCTACATGTATCAATATAAAACATGGTATCAAAACTTACAGTAATTATGCAAGTTTCACTAGCACTTAAACTGTGATTAGTTATTCCTAGTGATATTTAGATTCTAGTTCTTATATTACTTATGTAACCAACATATTATAATATATTATAATGATTTTATTTTAAAACATAATAATCATAGTGGCTTTTGGATTAGAGTCCTGCTTACTTACCACTATTTAATGTCGTTGGCTTTTAATAAACCATAATATGTAACGTGAAATAATTATTGTAAATAATATAACTAACTAAATAACAATAAATTTATATTAAAATTAGGATTGTATTAGTAATAAAATTATTACCATGGAATCTTTTAGTATACTAGAAGTACACCACAACTATAGTCATTCCTTATCTTGACCCGCACACAGAAAATGTAACAAGAATTAAGCAAAGAGGCTGTGTACATTAGGTGGTTAAATTTTAAACAATAACTGATGCGACACCTGCTTGACACATTTTGCTATATTTAATATATAACTGCCACACCGATTTCGGTGACGGCGACTGGTCTCATTGAACCAAACCAGTTACGCAGGAGTCACTTTACTGTGCCCGGTACACAGCACACTCTCTTCCTTTACTCTCACAACCCAGTGGGACGGAAAACCGATACGACCAACGAGAGATCAGGCGCAGGTCCGACCGTTAACCGTCAGACAATCAGGTGATTAGCCCGCACTGTCCTAACTAGACTAACTACACTTGGAAGCAACACCTTTCGCCGCTCCAATGCGGGAATTGAACCCACGACCTTCGGGTCAAGAGCCAAGCTCCCACCGCTAGACCACGGAGGCTGCTATATGCCTGCATGGGCAATACGATATGTTTTGTTTTAATCAATCTACAAGATTGACTGCACCTACAGGCTACAACTGACTGAACCCTCCATTACTTCCTTCCTTTGTTATTTTCAAAGCGGATTTGTAAGATACGATAATCTTTTGTATATTTCTGTAGTTTTAACCACTGACCTTTTTCCCTCGTCGCCACATGTAGCATTCGCACGCTAACACACAGTAACACTGGCTCGCCAATGGTCTAGCGCACACGACCAGCCCGCTTGGCTTCACGATAGAGACTGACATCTAAACGTCAACTGTCATCTGTCACCGGACCACACGAGACAAGTATGTTATCTATACTTACATACACAGCAATACACTACACCTGCCTACCCCTACGGGAAAAAGGCGTGATTATATTTATGTATGTATATATGTATGTGGATAAAATGATAACGCTAATCGGAAAACGCGACAACATGGTGGAAAACATTTGACGGAAACGTGTACATTTAATTAGTTTAGCAGACCGGTGGCGACTACAACCACTTTGCATTGCTAATACATGGCGATATTGCCGTGTTCAACCCTGACTATAAAATACAAGCTTTACTATAGCTACGGCACTGAATATTTAGGGCTGGCACGCGCTGGATTGTTTTAAATTTTAATTTAAAATGCAGAATGCAAAAGTGTATTTTAGCAGGTTCGCCGTTCTCTTATTTGTTGGTTTTATATTAACATACTATGACATTTAATTAACTATGGAATGTAAGTGACACTTTTTGTTTATCTGATAAAGGATCAAATTCGCTGGTAAATTACAAAATAAAAAATGTTGCCCGTGACATCGTATGTGCAAACGAATATCCCGCGGGAACCGTATATTTTAACGTGCTTAAAAGTAGCCTATGTCCTTCTCCGTGATCTACTCTATCTGTGCCAAAATTCATCAAAATCGCTATCGCTATCGTCCCTACTGAATCTTTCGGAGTCTATTAAATGCAAAAAAAACAAACAAATCTTTATAATATTAGTAGACATAGAATTTATGGAATGCACTAGGCATGATGCAGAAGTACCACAAGCGCCTGCGACCAGTCGGCCAACCTAAGCAATTGGTAAGCAACATTTTGAGTTGCCGGAACTGGCTGCATGTGCATGTGCATTGTGCATGTCAACAGATGGTTGCGTTTCAGTTGCTTGTAGTGCGTCTGCATTGAGCCTAATATTAGCATATGATAATATTCGTTATTCGAAATAAGGTATATTATGTAAATGTTAACAATATTTTATTATAATATTTTTGCCGTACTTCGATGAACACTGATAAGAATCAAACGACCTTTACTTTCCATCGAGGAGGCGCTCTCAATCAAATAAATGTGTTTGTATTATCGGCCACTTAACACAAAAACCAACATCAATAAACGTCAGAAACATCGTCCACCGAATCCCAACGAAAACCTTTTTGTACAAAACTATTAGTAAAGACTAAAGATAAAAGGAATTTGCTTTCTTTTGGAACCAAGTCAGGAACTCCCTATTTGTTTAGATATTGGGCACGTAAGATTTTAATTAAAAGCATTGGAATGTACCATTCTTATTTACCTATTCTACGTTTATCTACTACTACCGTTTCCCGTAACTTCTTACAGGCAAACAAAAATCTGCAGGAAACGTAGATTGTGCAGTCTTATAGTTTCGAAGCCATTGAATAGACATAGGGAAACAAAAAAATCTTTCTTCTAAGATTAGTGTAGAAGTGTAGATTTTTTGTGATTTATATATTTATACTTTATAGATACATAAAGTGAATTGAATAAAAATTTTGAGTGAAAAATAAAAAACTAAAACGTGATGACCCTAGGAAACCATTAGAGAGTTTTAGCATTGTAAAAATGTTTAGTATGTAAACTCGCTGGAAATGAAAAAGCTGCACAAGATAGCTCGCGCTAACACATTCCTATTTATGATAAGTATTTATATTTTTTCTTTGCAAACTCGAACAACAGATCTGATTTCCAAACAGAAAAGAAGAAGTTTTTTTTATTGCAAGCAAAATGTGAAATTTTTCTTTAAAATAATATTATTATAAATGAGAAGCTTTATAACGTAGAAACAACCGTACCTTTTGCTGTGATGACAAGTAGCCCATCCTTCTCCAAGCTTTAATATATGCCTGCATCATTTTTTATCAAAATTGAGTAGGCAGAGTAAGTTTGGCATTGACAATATCACTATGACTATGGCAGCCCCTGTGGCTCCTTGGTTAGCGCGTAGGAGCTCAAGCCGGAGGTCGCGGATTCGAATTTCACCGAGGGAACAAAAAGCTTTCAATGATCCTGGATCATGGATCTTAAATATATGTATAGTATGAAAGTACGTACTAAATAGGTAAATATACTTCCCATTGTCTGGTCCCTAAAGCCTAGTTCGCATTTGGCCAGTATTTTAGTCAAGTAACTCACTTTCAACTCGCTACTAACCGGAAAACTGTTCGCACTTACATTCAAGTGCAGTTCACAAGTGCTAGGCCGCGTGTTGTGCATAGCTTACGATTGCCTCCAAAGTGAATAAACTGATTAATCTAATTGTAAAAGTTATTTTAGTAGAGGTGGATGAAGAAGTTTGTGTCTAAAAAAGAAGCTATATGGATAAGAAAATGGATCGATAGAAACACATTAGGAGCAACTAACTGTCTTCTGAAGGAAGCGTTGAAAGATCCAAATAATACTTCGATACTTTAAGAATGACCGAAAATTGTGCAAATTTTCTGCTATTTTTGTAGCAACTAATGAACTTGACTAAATCGATAGGTTCGGACTTGTTTAGCCGGTGAGCCAGCGAGCAGGGACGCCTGGTGGGGGGGGGGCTAATCGCCCATGAAAAATAGAAATAAATGGATTGACTCGACTATATTACTTACTAATCTACTCGACTAAATTTTTGGTGTTCAGACGCGTTTAGCTACTAAATTACTCGCTACTCGACTAAAATACTGGCCTAATGCGAACAAGGCTTAACACAAGTTATTCGGTTACTTACCAGAGATCACAAGATCGACGTGGTGTGAAGCGTTTAAAGATATTATTATTATTAAACTATTATTTGAGTTTTTTGCGTATCTATATTACTGTAGGTTGTTTTATAAATAGCAGGTAATATACCTAAGTACAGTCGTTTGTTCTCGCCTTCGCGCCTTTTCCTAATGGGGGACCAAGAATTAGCACGGCCGACGGCGGAATTAATTAAATTTTATTGCGGATTCAATGTTTGGGAAGTTAATTTTATTCGTTTTATCTCGTTGTTGAATCTTAACTGTTTTCAGTTAAAATTAATTAATCCTTTATTTCCGGTTCGAGTTATCTGCGGTTTGTTTTAGAATCAAAAATTGACTAAATGTTGCTTTTTAATTTAAATTGCTTATTTCAAATCTATGGACATTTTTTTGAAATTTTCTGAAAATTATAGCTACACCCAAACTGCTCTCAAACAGAAATTCTTTTTAGTATTATTATTTGGACCCCAAAAAAATTCATCACATTTTGGAAGAAATATTGTAATTAATAGAAGGGAGGAGATATATTAATAAGTATAGCATATTTTAACCCCCGCAGCAAAAAGGGATGATGCCAAGACCTATATGTTGTGTGTGACCTATGCGTGTGTGCTACACTTAATTTTCTGAAGTATGGCTTTTTTGTAATAATATGGCTGTTTTTGAAGTGATGTCCTTATGGCACTATGAGAGTATTTTTGGATGAAGAAATAACTTTTATTTCTGCCACGTGTTCTCGTCGTCATTTTTTTTTAATTTGTTTGTTAAATATTATGTAATAAAGTAGGCACAATATCAAGCTCCATAGATACAATCCAAATATTATGTATTACACGGGATATAGAGTTATCTGTGTGTAGTGATCTGGCAAATAGTTTGGTCGATACATTAGGCACGAGCGAGATTGATTTCTGGCGCTTCCACGAACTCGATATTGTGATGAAACTCATAAAACTACTTTTACGGTTTATTTTATATTATTTGGTAAGGAGGCGTGATTATATGTATGTATTTTTATGTGAAACATCGAATGCGTTGGGTAGAGTTTGGCAAACGAAAGTTGAAGCTAAGAAATGGCGACAAAGAAAAAAATTCTAAAGGTAATTTTAAAAATATTCTAATTCTAATGAAAAAATTCAAATAACCTAACCGCTTTGTTCAGTGGAAAAAAACGCTTGTTAGCGCTCGCTAGCGCTGAAAGAAAAAAACAGATTATCGGCCAGGACACGTTTGCTAACTTACTGCTAACATAATCCGAAATTTTGCTTACGTTTTTTGTTAGCGCTATTTTCAGCGGAATACAGCCAATGGAGTTGCTTGATAATTTATTGATTAGAACTAATATGACAAATCAAATCTGGAATAAATGTTTTTTACTATTTTATGCAAACGCCACTGAATAGAGATGTTGCCTAGTGTGGAATATCACAGTTTTACAAATTAAATTTTAAAATGTTGATTAATGATACATAAATCTGAAAGAAATAGGTATTTAGAGTGACGGGATTAAAAATATAAGCAAATAAAAAATATTGTCCATCTCTTTCTCGCAAAACGATTCGTGACGTCACAACCTGCTACCGCCATACATTTTGTAATGACAAATGTATGGCGGTAGCAGGTTGTGACGTCACAGGCCGATATATCGCTCTCTTTCATATTGTAAATTTCAATGGTTTGTATCTACGTTATTTTTTCAGATATACAAAAATGGGTTCTGGATTGTTTATTAACATGTTGTCTAAAATCGAATAGACGAAAAAGAATTTTTTCGGCAACATGCCTATTACTAACATATTGTAATACTTGTAGCCGTTTCCAAGATTCTGATTAAACTTATATATGTCACCGTAAACTTGTAAAAACCGTTACCTACATTGTAAAATAACTAACGAGATTGTAAAAATATGTTGAATGATTCATGTTAAATTATAGGCAGCATATTCGCGTCTGAAGTCTATCAACATTTTACATTATCACTAGTTATATTACAATCTAACCGTTTTTTTAATTTTTCGGTGACATATAATACAAGACTCGTTTTATTAATAAAAGGTATCAGTGGCGAAAGCTGCTTCTCCTAGGTATATAGGGAAGCCGGAGCCTGTATAATAGGTAGGAATTTCTATGAAGGTTTGCAAAAGGTAAGTGACAAGGGAAGCCGATAGGAATGGATTTATAGGAACCCTACGCCACTGATAGGTATATATTTTGACTTAAAATTTTCGGATACCAGTCTTGATTAAACGTTTAAAATGGTGTTCATTTGGAATTAAGATAATATTCGAGAAACAAAGAGACGACCCACTGCACTGGCCCACATTTAAATCCAGAGCTGCGGGCGACACGCTAGAACATTCTCAAAACTTGCCGCCATGTTTCATTTCCTTTAAATACTGTGTTGTTTTTTTTTTTATTAAATATTATAATTAAAAAGTGTTTTGATGTGAGCTTTTTGCCAACCGCTAAAAACTTTAAGGCTCGGCACGGTTCACAGATGCGACCGCGACACTACTGTAGATACCAAGTTGATACGCTTTTCAAATATTTATTAGAGACTCGCTGGAATTGTGGCCGGTCTCGGCAACTCAAAATGTGGCGACCGGTCGTGACCTCTTGTGGCCTCCGCGCTGAACCTTAAAATTCAAAAAGCCTGGCAAAATTAAAAAAATTAAAGTAATTTCTATTTGTGTCTATAATAATACTCCTACACCGATTTCGGTGACGATTGCTGCTTTCATTGAAACTAGGCCAATTACGTAGGAGTATTTTTTTATGATGCCCAAGTGTGTGCGCAATACACAAGAGCACTCTCTCCAACTTTTCTCTCATAACCCAGTGGGACGGATAACCGACACGACTGCCGAGAGATCAGGCTCAGGTTCGACTTTGTATCCGATGCATGGACCATCTTTCTTGTCAGACAATCAAGTGATCAGCCTGCATTGTCCTAACCAAACATGGAAACAACATTTTTTGTTGTTTCAATGCGGGAATCGAAGTCGAGAACCAAGCTCTAACCACTAGACCACGGATGTTGTTATCTAACTTATAAGTGAACTAGCGACCCGCCCCAGCATCGCACGGGTACAATACTGATACTAATACTACAGAATGTCTTTAAACCTCTAACAAAACGGGCGAAATCTAGTCAAAACAAACAGAAACAAATTAATATAGGTACCTACTAAAACTCAATGAAATAAGTAGGTGGGTATACTTTTATCGTATGAAATACCATAGATCTAAACTCCCCCCGCACGCGCCTTGGTGACGCCTACTTCGCAACGGGCCGTGCAGCAGAAATCGTAATATTTTAATTTCGCCATAACTTCAAAATCACACGTTTAATTTCAATCATTCAAAGACCAAATATTATCTACATAAACTGTACTTAGTGATGAAATAATTTATTTTGATAAGGATTAATAGCATGAGTAAAATAAACGCGTTTAAATGTAGTCCAAAAAAAAATTCAAGATTTATAAATAAAAAAATGGTTGTTGTGCCTCACTCGACATAGATAGGTATAGTGTGTCGTGGACTTTTTTGTAGATATTTATAAGATCTACAATTAATTAGAACATTTTATGGTTCTATCTTTTATAGTTTAGGCAGCGTACGCAAAATAAGTAACTTTTCTAGTTGTTTTTTTACACCTTGTGTTCGAAAAACCCAAATATCTTACGGAACCCTATTTTTTTCCAAAATAAAATTTAGCCTTTGTTACTCGTGGATAATGTAGCTTTCGAATGGTGAAAGAATTTTTGAAATCGGTCCAGTACTTTTTGAGCCTATTCATTACAAACAAACAAACAAACAAACAAACAAACAAACAAACAAACAAACATACATACAAACAAAGTTTTCCTCTTTATAATATTAGTATAGATTAGCTAAATATCCCAAGATCTACCTTCTCTCGGCGACCGTGTTAGGTATCTCAAAGTATATCCCAACTCCGCCTGGATGAGAAATTACCACAATATAAGGAACAATATAAATCTTTTTCAAGTTTAATGCCTCTCGTCGCTAAATCATTTGTTCCTATTACGTGGGGACTTCATACGATTGCGCTCCTTGAGATAAAAATTCCTATTAGTCCTACTAATATTATAAATGTGAAAGTTTGTGAGGATGGATGTATGTTCCTCTTTCACGCAAAAACTACTGAACGAATTTCGATGAAATTTGGTATGGTAGTAGTTAAGGCCCTGTATGTTTTACATAAGCTACTTTTTATCCTGAAACAGTAGTGTTCCTGAGGGATACTAATTACTATATTAACGAGGGCGGAGCTGCGGGCAACAGCTAGTAAAAATAAATTCTTATGAAGGTTATCAAACAAGTGACCGCAAAGCCCGAGTACGAATCCCGTCCAGATTTTTTTTCTTATTTCCTGGGTCTTATTTATTGTGCAGTGGATGGCTGCAGTGTAGTACCTAGTTTAACAACTAAATTTAGTAGTTTTTGACTTCTGTAGTAGGCATTTAAAGCTTAGGTATTTCGTTTTTGTATGGAAGAGATGTATCTATTTATTTATATGTGCCTTAACTGCAGTTCCGTTTCGTAGGACGAATTTATAATGTAGATTTTATTCTACAGGATCGAATATTTTGCGATCATAAAAAGGTTAGGTATATTATTTCAACCCGAGCTAAAAGCTAAGGCGGGCGATGCTGCCATCACAAGTTATACATAAACCTCGAAAGCTGTTTAAACATTCAACTTCATTATAATTTAGTTTTGTTTGTCAGAGCTTGAGTTTAACATGAAAAGTTGGACTCTTTGTCGGACCATCTTGACCTCACTAATTATAATATTATGCTGATGTAAATTCGTTGCTTAGGGCGAATTTGAGTGTTTAAAAATTGTTTCACCGTAAAACGGAATATACTTTGCGTCAAAATACGGTAGGAGGGACAATTGATTAATAAGGGAGACTAGGTACACCGTACACTCAATCTACAGAGCATGTATGAGCAGTTACTCAGTTACTCAGTTAGTATACCTACAATACTAGCAAACTTTTCCAAATGAGAAGAATCATCATATCTGGCAATGTTTTAAACGGTGGACGATAAATGATTAAACATTTCCATAGAAAAATAATAGCTGTGTTGCGGTAAAAAAAGCGCTAACAAAAAAGTGTAAGCAAAATGGCGACAGCAATATCTAAGCGGTATTGAAGTAAGTAAACGTGTCCTGTCCGTGCCGATAATCTGTTTTTTCTTCGGCACTAGCAAGCGCTTATAAGCGCTTTTTACCACCGAATACAGCCAATGATTGCAGAGAGACAGTACCAACGTAGTTGTACTGTACGAAAATTTGACACGTGAAAAACGTTAAATATACTTTTTAAACTCTCGGAGTTAAGCTATTCAAGCTTAAAGCTCTTAGTGAAAACACTTAAGATTTTACGATTTTACAACTTTATGTAGGTACTTTCTTAGGCTCAATCTCACACTGGCGGATAGCCAAAGCGACGAAGCGTCATATTTTCAATTTAAACACGCGACGACGCACAATAGCAGTATTGAAGTTAGCAAACGTGTCTTGGCCTTTAGTTTTTTTTCTTTAGCACTAACTAGCAAGTGCTAACAAGCGCCTTTTCCGTCGAACACAGACATTGTCAGTTGTGACTTGTGGCAAGTCTGACAAGTCACTGAGCCCAAGTGCGGTGACGTGCGTCGACTCTCGAAACAGCACTACCTTACTTCTAAGCACTACACTTACCTAGTCTAACAAGGTAAACTGTATCCAGACAAACATAAACAATTTTTTATTATTTTTGTGCGACAAGCAAATGCGCGCGTCAACGCGCGTCGGCATCGACGTCGCACGCTACCATATTTACATAATACAAATTTGTACCTTAATAATGAAAAAGTAGACATAAATATGAATATGCTATAGGTGAAAATAATGACGCGTCGCGTCGCTTTGACTCTACGCCAGGTCAAAGGCCAGGGTGAGTAGAATACTGTTGGACAAATTTTTGTCAGAATGATAATATTTTTTATTGCTAATGTGATTACTATATTATGGCATTTTTGATAACCGCGAAATGTAAAGAAATATCATTATCTAGATGTCGTGCTATATTTCCTGTGGGATATACGAGCCCCACTGACGATCACAACCCGCATTACACACCATAGTTACCTAACCTAACCTACCTCATGATAATACTAAAAAAAACATCGAACGAACGAACGACCAAGCTTATGAATTAAATTCCCTGATAGTACTTTCACTATAAACGAACAGACTAATCCACCTTATAGGTATGACCACCACTTCATTCTCAACATTTGTCCATCCCAAGGAAAACGTACATAAGCTATGTGTGTCAATTTTCTTATAAGGTGACCTATGGTAAGCGACTACCATCAACCGTGGTCACCTGCAACGCTAGGGGAGTTACAAGAGCGTTGCCGATTTACGCCGATTTACGACGGTTATATGTAACGCCGTGGTATTTCTCATTCGTGCCAAATCATGACTATATACCACAAGAAAATTCACTTAAATCATAGCACGAAAGCGTAACAAATAACTATATATTATAATACCACCTATTTTATAATAATAATACTACTAAAAACACAACTTCTTTCGCTGGTGTTTGATGTGTTTGACTTTGAAGTATGGCGCTAGCACCGATTGCTATGGTTTTACTTTGTGTTCGAGACAAAACCGAAAGCTATGTAAACGCCTTTGATTTAACTTAATTGTAATATCAAACAAGAATATTATATTATGTTTACTTTTATGTACGAGTGAGTACTAAATAAGCGCAAAAGGAGACCATTCACTTCGAGTCCTGAACCTCAATTCTCGTATTTAGACTTTCATTTTACTTTGATTGTATTGTGATTGAAGCGACATGTTATCATGAAATGATTTTATGAAGTTTCGACCAATCAGAGCGCGTTTCACGTTGGTTTAACGTTAACGAGAATACCGTTTGACAGTTTTAGCGTATTGTAATACACTTGATTGTAATTGTATTAATGCAGGTTTCATTTAACAGAATTTACCCTCTGATGTCTTATAGCCGGCTCACAAAAATAATTTAAACAATGTTTCCCGCGACTTCGCGAAAACGGAATACAGAAAAACCGTACATTTTGTCGCGATGAAAGTAACCTATGTGTAAATCCAAATCCTAAACCAGCACTATGCCACTTTTCATTTAAATCGGTTCAGCTGAAGGGATATTTGGGTGTGAAAAACAGTCAAGCGTATAAATTATAAAACATAAATAAATAAAGAATCAGTCGGAAATATTTTTGGAATAAAAAGTACCTTATTTGATAATCCAGAGCGTAATCTACCACTATACCAAATTTCATCAAAATCCATTCAGTACTTATTGTGTGAGAGAGTCATAAATATCCATCCATCCATGACCATATTTACAAGCTCTGTAACTCAGTGGTTAGATAGATTACAATATACCTACTCATGAATGTACATTAAATATATGTTTAGTATAATAAAAATCTTATACAATAATTTATAGTACCTATAAAAGTATTAAATACTTATACTTCCCGTTAACTGGTACCTGTACTACAAGATCTTTGGATCCTTTGCACGGGACCAGATGGATGTGGTGTGAAGCGTCCATAGATATATTATATTCATCCATCCTCAAAATCATAATATTTATAATGGGTATGAGAATTATTACACAAAAACATTACAATTATATTTTACAATGCTGTCATATTGCCATTTGAAAGTCCGATATAATTTTTCACGGAGAAGGGACGTAGTTTCGCGCCAGTTCAGTTTAATATTCACTTATACGGGACGTTTTATTCCGAATGTAATAAATTACAAAAATAATTGAATTTTCAATACAATATGATACGTTTCAATTTACTCCATCTTATATTTAGAATTCAATTTACCGTGGGAGAGCTATGCATCGACACGAGCGGGGAAATATGAGCCTCATTGAAAACAGGAATTTTGTGGTTTTACAAATCAGAAACGCACTTTTAACTTCTCTATCGTTGTGGTATTGGCGGTATTTATCTACGTACTATAAAGCGATCCGTCTGCTCTTTTCTCGGTCTATACGAATTACAATGTGGAATGAACGTACATAATAAAAAATACCATCGGAATCTCTATAGCGGGAAAACAACAATAATTCATGTTTAATAAAGCAATTATCTGCTGGGTGCGGATATTTACGGCGTTCATTATAGCGGTAAACTGCATCTAACACGTCATTATGACGCCATTATGATCATCGACTTGACTGCTGTCAAAATCTACAGTACAGAGCCTTTAGCCAAGTTACTATCGCTAATTACGACGAATTTAGAAAACAATAATGAATGGGATTTGACAGCATTTAAACGCTAGTTGATTTAAAATGCTTAAGGAACATCTTGTGCATGTAAATAAAATGGTAAACCAATGTCCTTCCTGTCACCATAATTGCATAACGGCCTGTTTCAATAATAATCTATCTACCAATAACTATTTGATAAAAACATCAAATTTGTATCTCAAAAACCGGCAAATGATTGAAAGACGACGTTTTTAACAAATAGTTATACGCGACGCAAGGTATAAGGCTTTCTCTAAAAAGGCTCTTGACGCGACGTAAGATTTATTTTGACTTACAGACAGTATATTCTGCTTTACGACTTTTTTCTTTTTTACTCTTACATCATACAACATAGAGCATGTATTCTGCTGCTACTAACTGTCGGTGTTTTTTTTTTTAAAGTATACATAATATTACTAAACAAACAGCATCTTGAAGCATGCAACCCTGAAAAAATAACTTGTAACAAATGCGATGGCCCTTAGTAAATGAGTCCCTAATTCACCTTAAAAGCAGACAGCGTTACGGGTCCCCTGGGCACCCACGTACCCCGGTAATCACTTCACATAAGGCGACCCGTAAGCTCAATTGCCCAATTCTCACTCTTCAAAAGAAAACCTTTTCTAAGAAGTTGAATTTTACTAGAACTTAAAGCTAGTATCAGGACAGCTACATGAACCCAAGAAAAAATGTTAATACTAAATTTGATAATTTTGAACAAATTTGGAACATTTGATAATTTTGTTTTAGATTTTTAATTAGTCCAGTTTTGTTACTACCTACAGAGATTAATATTATTATGAGAAGATTTATCTTTGGCAAAAAATACTGATTTATTAAAAAAATACAAAATGCACTTTTCGACAATGCTTTATATTTCTAACATTCGAAGACATTTCGAAGAATAACTCTGATAAATTGGCCAACTATTAAATTTCGCACCAAAAAAAATCAATCAAGATTTATCTTTGAAAAATACTGATTTATTAAAAAAAATACAAAATGCACTTTTCGACAATGCTTTATATTTCTAACATTCGAAGACATTTCGAAGAATAACTCTGATAAATTGGCCAACTATTAAATTTCGCACCAAAAAAAGAAATACAAAGATCAAGGAAAGTAAAAAAATAAGAACCTCCCTAGGAAGTTTCAGTAAAGCGTCTACCACTTTACTGAATCGACTGACTTGACTGATTGACTACCGTGACCTTTTATTTGGGCTTTGACTAGACTTTAGACTTGACGATTTAGAAATACGGCGATGAAAATATACTTGACACTGGCAAATGGTTATAAGCCGATGCCATATACGAGTATTAAAAAATAATTACGCCATCTCGATTTCAACCCTACCCTAAACTTGTCCCACTTTCACACTTTTACACTTTTCACATATCAGTAAGGACTGCTTTTGCCACGAAATACCCCGTCTTTAATATTATATTGTACGTATATGCTGGCAATAGTTTAATACTACGAGTATAGCGACATTTATAAAATAATTAAACACTCCTAACGAGGGTTCAATTTTATTTCACGAGGAACTCCAAGAGGATAATTAGTTAATGAAGAAGCTACTTTTCCTTTCATGACAATTACCGAGCACTTAATTATACTAATTACTTAGCAGTGTAGTATTAACAGGCTCTCACGCATTTTTGCTTTTGTATTTTTCGTTACGTTTATAAAGACGTATTGACTAGTTTGTGTCTAAGTACCGTAAAATTGTAAAAACCGTTAGATTGTAATATAACTAGCGAGATTGTAAAAATATATCAAAAGATTCTTTACTTTATATACTTATAGTGTAACGAAAAATAATGTGTTAAATAAGCGCAATATTAGGGTCTGCAGTCTTTGTACATTTTACAATTTCACTAGTTACTCGTATATTACATCTAAGGGTTTTTTTTACAATTTTACGGAGACGTATAAGGTGCAAATGGACGACCGTCTACTGCGTCCGATGGCTACCTCATTTTTAATAAACTATTATAAATGTGAAGATAGATGGATATTTGTTACTCTTGGACGCAAAAACCACTAAACGGATTTTGATAAAATTTGATATGGTCGTAGTTTGAGCTCTGGATTGACACATAGGCTACTTTTTATTCCGAAAAAGTAGAGTTTCTGAGGGATACTGTATTTGCGCGAGCGGAGCTGCGGGCAAAACCTAGTTTTTTTATAAATTTGGGTTGCCTCTACTACACGTGTGGTCAGCGGTTTTCTTAAGAACATTGAGATTCCACAAGGTATATTGCTAATTATTATTATTCCATCTTGAATTTCTTATAATTTCAAGTTAACAAAAGCACATTTTTACCCTTGAAAGTCCGCCCGATATAATTTTTCACGGAAGCAAGTTGTAGTATGTATACTTACACTATTTTAAAATAAAACAAAATAATGAGAACTGTACAAAAATCTATCAAAAACATGGTCCAACGCCCATACAAAAGAGATGTTTGATTTCGAGCCAGCTCTACGTACACTACATAGATAAACAGGGAAACGTATGGGAATTTCATAAAAATACAAAAAAAAATATTTGAAGAAGTACATGCGTACCTACATAAATGATTATTTGAGTTTTTTATTGCGAGAACCCTATTTTTAGGCAGCCATGACAGTTGTTTTGACTTGACTTTTGACCTAGTTGACAGTTTTAGGAAGAGACGTCTTCTTGAATGTCATACGTTGTGTTACTCCTTGACAAAGTTTTTTTATAAAAATTTTAAAGCGCGACTGAGAGGATAAATATTGTATATTGTAAAGAAGTGAAATAATATAAAATAAAGAATAGGAAACAGTTACTATATATAGTTTAATTGTGCTGGGCCCACGCCTCATAAATTTCTAGAACATCTCTTTTCAATCGATAACGTTACGCTTACGCCGCCGCTGTCAAATGTATTTCCTTATTCCGTGCCTGCAGGCTTAGCATGCGCATAGAAGAAACACCGAAGAATAGAAAGTATGACAGATTGAAGAAACATTAATACCATTCGGAGCAAAATAGGTCTTATTATAAGGTAGCAAGGTCGATATATCGTCGTTATGAGAAATGACATTTCTTTTCTTCCCGAGCATGAGCTTACAAAATGGCCTCTTTTGACAGCTAAAGTAGAAACGTTCTCCTAATTTAATGTCAAAAAGTCCCACAGTAATGTCAAACCACTCCACATCATGGCGGTCCTAGACAAAAAGTTTCTTTACGTTGAGTCATATACTTGAATATTTGTTCGTTTTTGACAGAAGATTTCCCGGCAACCATTTTAAAAATATGGCTGTTGAGAAATGTTGACTTCTATTGACGACCTTATTATCATGGATTAAGAACTATTTTGCAACGAACAGTTTTGGATAGAATATTTCTTCTTTAAATGTATTTCTATGGATCGCCATGCTAAGCCTGCTGGACGCATACAAAATGTGTTCAGATACACATGTCACTATGAAATTAAAAACCCACATACCTACACATCAACAACCAAAAAGGTTTTCGACTTGTTTTTCATTATTTCCATATGAACGCGTATTAATAAACAATTTTGTTGAAAGTATCCAGAACATAAGCGATAAATCAGAACAAATGTTTGTTATTTAATCAAAAGTTGGGAGTTTAGGCCCACGTATGGGTCAGTATTACGTATGCGTTAAACGGCCCAAAGTTTGCTACTGTTTGGATTTAAGTATTACTATCAGATCCGTGTTAACTAAAATTTTATAATTTTTTCATATATTTACGATATAACTTATTTTCGTTTTAGGGGTTTATAAAAATGTACATTGTAATTACATATTTATGTAGTAGTAGTTCTACTACTATAGAATATCTTTTCTTTCATACTTGTAGCTTAATCTTAGATATTATAAGTTTGGTAAATCAACTACGGATAATTTGGGTATATTATATAAGTACTCCTCTTATTATAAAGACGTTTAGGCAGAAAAATGCCATACACCAAGTTAAAAAATAAATAATTAAAAAAATTTAAAACTCGACTCGAAA
Source organism: Glaucopsyche alexis (assembly GCA_905404095.1). NCBI lineage: Eukaryota > Metazoa > Arthropoda > Insecta > Lepidoptera > Lycaenidae > Glaucopsyche > Glaucopsyche alexis. The sequence continues at coordinate 24,158,339 of FR990044.1, forward strand.
AAAGAAAGATATAAGTAACACACTAAAAAGACCGAAACAAGATTGAGAAAACAGACTACACTATGAGCTGAAAATCTAGGGCCCACTTGCGCCAATCCGGGTTAAAGTTAACCTTGGGTTAAAATATAATGCTTTCTCTTTCACAAATACGAAGAACGAGAGAGATAACATGCTTTTTAACCCAGGGTTAACTTTATCCCGGATTGGCGCAAGTGGGCCTAAGTGAAATAATTGACGTTATGTTTGGTAGCAGGCATATATTTTTGTACGATTTATAATTTGCATTACTTTGCATTGCTTACCATCAGGCGATATTCTGCTCGTTTCATTTCATAAAAATAAAATGAAATATATAAAAACAAATCCTAACGATAAAATCTTAATCATGAAATAATTTTAACTTTTCTCAAGTTCCACGAAGCCTAAGTAAAAAGCCTAACAAAGTGCTTTATAAAACAAACTTCAAACTGCCGTAACAAGTGTGAAGACTAGTTCAATTTGTTAGGCTTATAATGACGGAGCCTTTTTTGTACACAGATGCGGTAATAGGGCACCGACGTTCGTGATAAGAAATAAAGCTAGGACCAAGGGCGTATCTTTTGTAACCGCTTTCATAATAAGGGCTTAAATGTACGTTTATAATTTTTATGTTAGATACGTAATATACGACGTAATAAACTTAAAATTTTTTAATATATTTACCTTTATATCAAACTATATAATATAATAAACGTAAATATAGTAAAAAAATTGTTAAGTTAAGAGGACTTAAATTTTCTAACGCTAACGTGTTAGGTATCGTCGAATAGGTATTTTTAAATAAAGGCGAGGTTTCATACATTATATTCTTCTAATATAAACCATTTTTGAGTTCGAACTCCAAAGTGGATTACAAGTTGCTATTAGCAAACTTTAAGCGTTAGAAAATTGTTATGTTCCATGCTGATAGCTTCTGCTAAGTACTAAACAAAATTATTTTTAGCGACATAATCCGACAGTAATTTTTGAAGTGATTTAATAAATAATTTATTTTCTTTCGGGCCCTCATCCACGGCGACTTTTAGTAGCGATACAGTCGCGATGCGGTCGCCAGCCACTCATATGTACCCTCGCCCACATAAACACGATGCAGTCGCGATGTAAACGCGACACTGTCGCGCTTCTGTCACGGTCACAGTACAGTTGCAAGATGGACACTGTCGAGGTCGCGCGTAGGCATCGATCGACAGCATCACAATCGCCGTGGTGGGCCTAAGGCATGTCCTGATACGCTCTTGGTTAGGTTATTTAATTTGTAACATTACGAGTACATTTTAACTAAAAGGCGAGACTGATGTTGCCTAACCCAAATAACCGAGGTAAGGAGGGTCTATCGTAGCATAACGTTTCTAAGCTACGAGGGTACTTTTTATTTTAGTCATGTTCTTACGCGAGATTTAGAGTTGAGTCGCTTGACAAAATGTCTAGTATATTATAGCGATCTAGTCGAAAAGAGATTTTATTTTATTTTTATTTTTATTTATTAGGAAAACATACCGTTTCAGCCTGGTGACGTCCACTGCAGGACATAGGCCTCCCCCATAGATTTCCAGTGCGACCGGTCGCTCGCGGCCTGTATCCACCGACTTCCTGCGACTTTTCTCAGGTCATCTGTCCACCTGGTGGAAGGCCGTCCTACGCTTCGGCGTCCAGTTCGTGGTCTCCACTCAAGAACCTTTCGGCCCCAGCGGGCATCGGTTCTACGGGCTATATGTCCAGCCCATTGCCACTTTAACTTGCTAATGCGCTGGGCTATGTCGGTAACTTTAGTTCTGCTACGGATTTCCTCATTTCTGATTCTATCACGTAGAGAGACTCCAAGCATAGCCCTCTCCATAGCTCTTTGAGCGACACGAAGCTTTTGAATAAGCCCCGTTGTGAATGACCACGTTTCGGCTCTATATGTCATCACCGGTAACACACACTGCTCGAAAACTTTTGTCTTCAGGCACTGAGGAATTTTTGACGAGAAGATGTTTCCGAGTTTCCCGAACGCTGCCCAGCCGAGCTGGATTCGACGGTTGACCTCTTTTTCCAAGTTGGACCTACCTAACTGGACTTTGTGCCCTAGGTATATAGCCCTAGTCGCCAACAACTTCGAGCGTAGAATTTCCAACGGTCACTTGGGTGGGTACAACATGGGCATTAAACATAATTTTCGTCTTATCCATGTTCATACTAAGTCCCACCTGTTGTGAAACTCTACGGAGGTCTTCTAGCATAGTGTTAAGGTCTTCCAGAGTTTCTGCCATAACCACGATGTCATCGGCAAATCGAAGGTGAGTGATGTAGTCACCATTTATATTGATTCCAAGTCCTTGCCAGTCCAGGAGTTTGAACGCATCCTCCAATGCAGCGGAAAACAGTTTCGGAGAGATGACGTCTCCCTGTCTGATGCCGCGCTGCAATGGAATCGCCTTTGTGCTATGCTCCTGTACTCGCACGGACATGGTGGCTTTACTATATAAGCACTTCAACACTTCGATGTACCGGTAGTCGATCCGGCATCTCTGAAGAGACTGTAACACCGCCCAGGTCTCAATCGAATCAAAGGCTTTCTCATAGTCCACAAACGCCAAGCATAGTGGCAGATTATACTCCTCAGTTTTCTGTATAACCTGCCGTAGCGTATGTATGTGGTCTATGGTACTAAAGCCTCTTCGGAAACCGGCTTGTTCGGGAGGCTGGAGGTCATCAAGCTTCCGTTCGAGACGATTCGTTATGACTCTTGAAAACAGCTTATAGACATGGCTCAGCAGCGTAATGGGTCTGTAATTCTTCAGCAAAGTCTTATCTCCTTTTTTGAAGAACAAGACTGCCACGCCCCTGCTCCATGCCTCTGGCGTTTTGCCCTCGAACAAGGCGGAATTAAAAAGTCTCTGGAGCATTTTGAGTGTTGGTGTTCCACCAGACCTCAGCAGCTCCGAGGTGATCCCATCCTCGCCCGGCGCCCTGTTGTTTTTAAGCTGTTTAAGAGCCATACTAATCTCGTACAGGCTGATGTCCGGGATATCTTCCGTGTGATGTCGGGTTAGTCTAGCTCTAGGATCTTCAGCCAGATTAACGACAGGCTTGGCAACTGAGGTGTAAAGTTGCTCATAGAAACTCTCGACCACTGCGAGCACCTCGGGCCCGGCCGCCACAACTTTCCCATCCTCTGTCTTCAGCTTCGTCAACCGGCTCTGCCCAACAGACGTGTCTCTTGCAAACACTTTTGAGCCCTTGTTTCGCTGTATCATGTCCTCAATACTTCTAGTATTAAAGAGACGAATATCGTGCCGCAAAGACTTTGATATCTGTCTGTTAAGCTGCCTATAAGACTTAGCATCGTCAGAGGTTTGAAGAGTAAGGGTGCGACGCCTAGCCATTAGTGTAAACGTGTGGTCGGAGATTTTCTATGGCTTACCTCTACGGCGGGTTTCACAGTACTTTGACCCAACCGCATGGATAGTCTCTGTGAACCTGTCATTGATTTCGTCCACTGACGCGTAGTTTTCCAGGCTAGCAAAGCGGTTATGTAGCTCGAGTTGAAAGCTTTCGGGGTTTTTAATTCCGGTTTGAGACGGTCGGAGCGTAAACTTTACCAAGCGAGCTCTTTCGAGTTTGATATTTAGGTTTAATGTGCCTCGCACCATTCGGTGATCGCTGCCGGTTTTCACTTGGTGTATCACGGAGACATCCTTAAATATCTGTCTCTGGGTGCTCATGATAAAGTCTATCTCATTTTTTGTCTCTCCGTCAGGGCTCATCCAGGTCCATTTCCTGTGAGGTGACTTCTGGAAGAAGGAATTCATCATAAATAGTTCTTCCTTTTCCAGAAAATCGGCCAACCTTTGGCCCCTGGGATTCCTCTGACCAAAACCAAACTTTCCCACTTTCAGCTCGTTTTCACCTCGCTTTCCCAACTTTGCGTTAAAGTCTCCACATTGAAGTGAGTTTTCGAGTTATGTATGGCTTTAGATATGTCCTCATACATAACCTCTACTTCTTCATCTGGGTGAGACGAGGTAGGTGCGTAAACTTGTATGACCTTCAACTAATATCTTTGAGATATTCTGAGTATAAGGTACGCAACCCTACTCGACACACTTTCGATGGCCATGATGTTGTTAACAAGAGACTTGTGGACGAAAAACCCGATTCCACCTTGGGACTGTTGGTCGCCTTCCCGGTAGAAGAACAAGTTACCGGATGCCAGGGTCATCGTGTCTTCTCCCTTTCTTCGGACTTCCGATAAACCAACTATATCCCAGCGTAACTTGCTCAATTCTTCTTCCAGCTCTATTATCTTCTCGTCTTTCCTCAATGTGCGTGCGTTGTATGTTACCAGGGCCAGAGGTCGTCGTCGGGAGTGGTAGCCGGATCTCTGCCGGAGATTCTTAGCACCCCCTGCCCCGCCGTTTCCATGACCGCTACCGTAGCCAAGACTAGCGGGGCTGCCGGGGACTAGGGGCCTGGTCTCATATCTGGTCCTCATATAGGGGGAAAAAATGCCATACTCACCGCGCTTGGCAAACGTGTTGGCGAGCGCAGTATTATTTAAAAATGATAAAGTTCGCGGAAACGCTGCTGCCCATTTCCGGTATGTATTTCCCTTAGTCGCCTCTTACGACACCCACGGGAAGAGATGGTTAATGGGGAGGTGCAATTCTTACTCCGGCACCACACGGATTGGAAACATAATAGTAAATGAAATCAGATGATTAAACATAGGCGTGACGTAACAGCTAGATAAGACTTGGGCATAGAGCGTTTTTACGAGACTTGTAATTTTGTATACAAATCGCTGTACCTTTGAAATTATTGACTTTTAATATACAGTTTCTTCTGAGAAGTTACTTAAATTCGAGTTCATTTATGCAATAAAAAATATTTAGTCTTCGAGCCAATTGTCATTTTCAGAGACGATTTTCGCTGTGTGGCGGAAATAGTGCAGGGAAAACTTACCCATGTAGGTCTCGCATGTAGTTTCAATAAACCTATGAATAAGTCCACTTACAGATCAAAAACAACGACGAATCGTTTGTGTTTTCCCAGAACCTCAATTCTCGTATACTTAATAGTCATATAAGTATACTTTCATTTCACTTTGATTGTATTATAAGTGAAGTGAATATATATATTATAAACTAATTTCGTGAAGTTTCGACCAATTAAAACGCGTTTCACGTTGGCTTAACCTTTACGATAATACCGTTAAATACCGTCAGTTTTCGAGTCAATAGCCTTTTGGGGCATGACTTTAATTATCTCAATGCAAGACTGATTTTGATGAAATTCGACACAACTATGGACTCAACAACTGGGAAGGACATATGCTACTACCTACTACCGCGACATTATGTATGGTAAATGGTTTACAGTTATTAGTAGGCGTGAGTACTCGCGGACACAGCTGTAACTAGTTAAACTAATTGTGAACTGGCTAAGAAGTTAAGTATCCACTATCCAGTCTTGACCTGTCTTCCAAGTTCCAGGTGATTGCTACTTGGTATTCAGTCTGTGATTGCTACTTGCGAATTAAACAGTACCTACCTAGTACCCACTGTTTCAACAGTCGGGACTGTTCAAATAGTACTTAATGTTTGAACAGTCCCTGCTATTTGGACTACAACTGTTCCGACATTCCGTCGGAATTTATGGTAAGTAAATGGTGTTTCTAAAATACAGCTATTCATTAAAGACATTATGATAGTACGTTTTAGTAAAGCAAATACATTATTTTATCCACCATTCCTATATTTAGGTACTTAAAATGTAAAAGGAAAAAAAAGGTTTAAGCCGTTCACTGTCAGTTTCATTGGAACAAGAATATTTTTCCGTGTCTAACAATCATGTTAAAAATTAAATTAAAAAGCCTAATATTAATAATGCAAAACACTATATAAGCGATAATTATTAAGAATTAAGAAAAAAAACAACGGGTTGCACTCCGGGAGCCAGCCAGAAGTGAAAACTTGAACATTAACGTTGTGCATTTTTGAATATTTTGGAATGGTCAGGGAATAATTTCTAGTTCAGTATTTTATTCTTCCATATAATTGGCTAGAACCTACTGTGGTTCTAGAACCCTCTATTGTTCACGTGCAGATTGACCGACGACCGACCACCAAGTACCGACGTACACTCTAATACCCACGTAGCACGCGACTCTTCAGAGATAAACCGTAAAATACCTTACGAATGTTTGTTTTATTCTGTTTAACAGGAATCTTATATCTATTGAAAGTTTTAATTAAAGGGAAATCTAAACATTAAAAAATACCTACTACTTTTGCAAAATAATTGGCAGCTGACTACAAACAATTAAGGCTAACACTGGCGCAGATTCAAATCGAGGCAACGCGCCATATTTTTCACCTATGTTTTATGTAAACAAGTGATATCTATATTTCTATACTAATATTATAAATGCGAAAATATGTCTGTCTGTTACCTCTTCACGCTTTAACTGCTGAACCGATTCTTATGTTATGTATAGACATTTTTTTATTTATTTATAACACTTTATGCACGTAAAGTACAAAGGCGGGCTTAATGCCTAGTGGCATTCCATATCAGCCAGTGGCGAAGGCTGCTTCTCCTTCATTGGGGCAGCCAGGGCCTGTATAATAGGTTGGAATTTCTATGAAGGTTTGTAAGAGGTAAGTGACAAGGGAAGCCGATAGGAATGGAGTTATAGGAACCCTTCGCCACTGCTACCAGCCAACCTTAGGGTGATGCAGAGACATGATGAAGTAGGCGCATTTCTTGTACTATAATTGAACTGGAATCAGATAATAATAAAGACATACCTTTTCCCCGGGAAAGAACATAGGATATTTTTTATCCCGATAAAGTACAGTGTTCCCGCGGGATAGTGTATTTACGCGGGCACAGTTGCGGGCAAAAGCTAGTTATGAATAATTTAAACTGACCTACCAAAAGAAAAATTGTATCTTTAGACCTTACACTAATTGTTTTTATAAGCTAAGTAAATCGGAAGTCGGAAAATTTTTCTGTAATTCAATATCCATTTACACGAAAGCCTCGTTATACAATTTTTCGTGAGCTTTTCTCCTGAAATTCGGAGTGACAAGATCCCTTGGGATTTAGTCTGTCTGCGGCGTGCGATGATAATTTACATGAAAACTCCCGGATTACGTTCAAAAACAAATGTAGATTACGCAAAGTGGCAAAACCCGGTTGAAGTATCAAAATATTAGGTGTTGGTAGTGTCTCCGCGCGCGTGTAACATTGTGTAGGGTTCTGTACCCAAAAGGGTAAAAACATTGGAGTCTTAGTAATTGCAAAGAATCCACAGTTCGTAAGTCTGTCTGTCTGTCACCAGACTGCGTCTCATGATAGCTAGATACTTAGTTGAAATTTTCAGAAATGTTGTATTCCTGTTGCCGCTATAATAGTTAATATTTAAAAAATATATTTTAGTCCCCACTAATCCCCATCCCACTCGCAAAACGTAACTTGTTTTGGGTTGCTTGGTGTAGAATCCATCGTGTGCGAGTCCGACTCGCACTTGGCTGTTTTTTCTAAACTGTTTGACTTTCTGGAAACGAACTGCGCAAGAGCGCGTTGGCACTTTGAAGAATCGTCCTAAATGTGCTATTGCCTACTGGCTAATGTGTGAAGTCGTGTGTTTGATTTTCAGCTCTATTGTATAAGCACAGAGTTCTAATTTCAATCCTATGAATTTTTCCCCGCCTACCGGATTCCGGACAATATAGTCTTCGGTGTAGCGAACTATCTTTTCATTCTACAGCTAAGCCGCTATAAAGTGAAAAGTTACCAACCCGAAAGAGAATTTTCCAAGCTGTTCAAAGGGTATTGAAAAGTAGCGAAATATGCGACAGCGCTATGCATATTTTACCGCGAAACCGACAACCGCCGTCCTCCGGGACGCTACCTATTTGCGACTAAAAATGTTTTTGGTACGAACTACATTTTACGCCGTCCACCTCATATTAAACTATGATACATGTATTATGCCCTACCCAAAGATTTCAGAACTCAAAAATCTTCATGCAGTAAAAAGTTACGCCATCTTGGTTTTTACCATACTTCAAATGTCAGCCATCTTGTTTTCACCATACTTTAAACGTCAAAATGGCCCCAAAAATACAAAAAGTGGGGCCATTTATCTGGAGAAACTTTTAGCCTCTACATGCCTCGTCTATAATATACCTATATATCTATCTATAATACATACTCATATATGGCCCCACTCTTGTCATAAATAATGGCGCCAGGAATGCTGAATTTAGAATCTCAACCAATGTATTATATACTATCAGGCAATCTAATTCATAAGCAGTTAGACTGTTGCCATAATTTGTTCGTATTATTATCAACTCGCTTTTGCGCGCGGACTCCCATTGCACTCTCATGGGGGTAAATTTAGAAAAATCCTTTTAAATAATAAATGTCTACGTCATAAGCGTAGCCACGGTGGGGCAAGTTGGGGCGCTCGCCCCATCCTGGCTCTGACCTGTAAGGTACCCAACCAAACCTAAAAAAATTAAAGTAATATTGTGAAGTTAGTTACTACCAAAATAATTAAACATCCTTTAATACATATGTGTAATTGTTTACTTTCTGTACCTGAAAGAATTTTTTCATAAAAAAGTTACATTCTGTTTATTCTGTATGTAAAATTCGGATTATCCAAAACACTTTCTTATGGTTCACCTACCTACACCACAAAATCTTCCATCCAATGTGTATCTAACTTCAGCCGTTTAGGCTCTGGGCGTATGCCAATTTGTTAATCAGTCAACTTAGAGATCTATAGATAGTATTTTATATTTTTTATGAAAAATTTAAGCGTGGTAAGACCGTGGGTATTTAGGTAGTTTGCTAGTTACATATTATTTTAGACTGCCGCCCCACCCTGAGCTCATGGCTGGCTACGCCCATGGTCTACGTGATAATAACTATCTGCATTCCAAAATTCTTTATTAATTTGTTTAATCTACCTTATTTTTATCATAGTCATTCAAATAAATAGGTACTTGTCTATACTTAATATTATAAAGCTGAAGAGTTTGTTTGTTTGCTTGTTTGTTTGAACGCGCTAATCTCTGCTGGCTTGAATTGAAAAATTATTTTTGAGTTGGATAGTCCATTTATCGAGGAAGGCTTTAGGGTATAAAACATCATACTAAGCTCAATACGAGCGGAGCACCAATCAAGAATGTTTCAAAATCGGTTTTTTTTCCCTTTTGAGAGCTTTCGCTGCGTACGCTCCGGAAACGGTTTAAGTTTCGCTAAAATTATGTATGACAGAATTGTTTCTCTTTACATGTTCTAAAAAAAGTCCGCAGCTGTATATGTCTATCTTTTATGGTTGGCTCACAATAACTTTTTTATACTAACCAAATTTGTTCTAAAATTAAGCATTATTTGTGAGGGTGTTTTCATAAAGATGATATTAATCCTTATCCAAGTAATCCATTATTCATTACAAGCATTTAATTTAGAAGAAATTTGCCGTTTACATAATTTGATTTCAATGAGTATTATAGAAGATATCGCAGTAATAAAATAATCATGCGCGCAATTATAATGTACGGCGCGCGGCAGGCAGTCGTGAAGGGGAAACGCTTCTCCTTCTACGTAAATGAAGTCGCGTGTAAATTTTAGCGATATCTCAAAGTAACTGTTCCACGCGGACGAAGTCGCAGGCAAAAGCTAGTTGTTGATAATTTCACTTTACAAACTTTTCGCATCAAAACGAACAATAATTGTATTGTGCCAATTGCCGTCATCATAATACAAATAAATTATCAGAACAATCTACCTGCTTATGAATAAGACTCCCTGATATTACCTACCTATATATCATATTATAACATCTAAATTTGCAACAATTGACGTGTGTAAGTGTGAAATTTAAAATTCAAATTTATACAGTAATAGTGGCCATCTAAACGTTTTGTCTTGAGTATAAACCTCCAATATTTTTCGCCGTTTACACCTTCCCTGAACTTCCACAATTATTTCAAGACCAAAATAAGCCAAAATCGGTCCCATTCTTGAGTTTTAGTGGGACATTCAAATTGCAATCCATTTTTTTATATATAAGATTACTCCCCCAGTAATCTGATTTGATAACGCTCTTCGCTTTTTTTATTTGGTCTGAGCATACAAATTAATTAATGATATAATGTACTTTTTATTATAAAGGTACAAAAAAATCTAGTGTAGCAGCTATGTAGCGCAAGTCACCAAAAATAGATAAAATACGAACAGCTTTTCCAATATCAGTGAAATCGGACTCTTTGAACCTCTCAAGGTAAATACCAGCTGCTGTCTCTGGAATCCGTGAAAGACACCTTTGACTAGCACTTTGATCGATAATCCAAAGTTGTGTAGATATTTTTTTTTATTTTTATTCTCCTGAAAATACCTTTAAACAGCTGTATTAATAAATTGGAAACTACGAAACATTCAAAAGCTTTTGTATTCTTTACGTGGGTAGTTTGAAAAGTTACCATTAAATTTAATCATTCTTTAGCATAAACAATTGTTGGAAATTATCGATGACTTTAAATATTATACAGTGCACCTTATCTACACTTTTATTATAAAGAATTTATTATTTTCATTTGTTTGTTTGCATTGAATAGGCTCCAAACTACTGGATCAATTTTGATGTAATTTTGCACAGATGTAAAGGAGACTAAAAAGACAGAATATTTTTATCGCGGGAAAAAGTACAGTTCCAGCGAGAAAAAGTACGGTTCCAGCACGAATTTATTTTGCTCGTACGAAGTCACGAGAAAAATCTAAATGAACATAAATCTTTTAATTTTCAATTTGACAGAAAGCCGTAAACACCGATCATTCTTAGAAACCGGTTAACCACAAAACTGAAAACAACCGTAGAACACAAACAACACTTTAATATAAACATACAAAACACACAACTCACCCTATTCTAAGTTAGTAAAACACTTTTTCAGCGCATCGGGGGGTACGTTCCCGCGCGGCGCTCGACGTCAACTGAAGGGGGCGCTACCCACCCGCGCCTTATATACGCCACTGTAAGGCCATGCGCACATCATCTGTTCGAGATTTTTTATAATTTATGGTCCAATTTTTCAGCGGTTCAAAGTTGGGACAGATACGACAGCAACTATTAATTTTGTATACTCAAGCTGAAAGGGTTTAAAGTAAATGTTTGTGTTTACTTTTCTCGCTTCTGGGTCTAGCTTAAGTCTTATGGTGCAAAAAATTATAAGTAAATTATTATTTATTACATAATTTTGTGCAATTGTAATTAACGATAAAGGTTTTAAAAACCTTGCAAAATTCTCAATTAAAATATGATAGTTTATGATGTATCAACACGGGTACCTACTCAAGCTGGATGAATTGAAATCATACGCGAATTTGCATATTGTTGGCGGAGCTCAGCGTACCTTCTCTTAATTTGTTAAAATAATACTTAATTCACGGTAAATGATATTTAACTTTGGCTTTGAAATCATACGGTTAAAATAAAATATTAATTGATGAATATATCCTTACAGATATTATTTGCTAAGTGTGTTTGTGTATAAAGGTATAATGACTATTTCATGCTTTGCCTTAGCCGTTAAATAGATAATATGTCAGTGTTAGCGTCAGTGAAAATAGCTTCAGTGGGCAGGAGCAGGAATATTTGATAGAGGCGTACAAAATTAACGTTACTGCTAGGCCCACTGAAGTTTACTTTTAATGTTTTGAAAATGTAGGTAATATTTATAGAAACGCGAAGTTATAATTAGCTAGTATAAAATAAAATAAAAGGTAGGTAGTAATTTTAGAAACATCGTGATGTCTCCAAACCATGATGTAGGTAAATCTACATGAGTTTGATAATTAATTATAAGTACCCGTGACACCGAAATTTGCTCGGAGCTTTAGTAGAAGGATAAAATAATTAAAACAATTAAATGAAAAATTATGTAAGAAGAAAATCTAACAAGTATATAAGTCTGATGCCAACCAAAACGCCAACTGGAATTGATATTTCGAGATCGAAATCATCTTCTTATCACTCGTATCTTATTACGCGACGAAAAATAATAATATATAGCTTAAAAATAAGCACTTTCCAAGGGATAAGACCTAGCTAGTTCGGTTTTTCTACCAAAAGTGCATACAAAATTTCATAGAAATAGTTGTAGCCGTTTTCGAGATAACAATTAAATGTATACAAGACTAGATTTTGCTCGCCACTTCGTGCGCGCAAATGTTAAATTCACAGAAATCGTACGTTTTCCACGATAAAAAGTAGCCGTGGCCGTGGTCTACTCTACATCTGTGCCAAATTTCATCAAATTAGGTCCAGTAATTTCGGAGCCTATTCAACGCAAACAAACAAACTTTTCCTCTTTATTACATAATATTATAGTATATAAGTATATATAGATTTGCACGTTTAAAGTATAAGATTTTCTATAAATCCCTCGGTGGAAAGTACACTATGTAGCAACAGAACTATCTATTGCTACATAGTGTACTTACTAACTCTTTTTTTTTATGTAATGAACCAGGAAACGAGCAGACGGATCGCCTGATGGTAAGCGATTACCGCCGCCCATGGACACTCGCAACACCAGAGGAGTTGTACTTGTAACTCCTCTGGTGTTGCGACTTGCGTTCCTGGTCCTCCAAACCCCAAACCCCCCCCCCCCTTGGGCTTCCGGTAACCTCACTCACTCGGCGAAACACAACGCAAGCGTTATTACGCCGGTTTTCTGTGAGGTCGTGGTATTTACCCGGTCGAGCCGGCCCATTCCTGCCGAAGCGTGGCTCTCCCACAGTACTCGTACTAAATGTAACTTTGCAATTTTAACGAAGTATTATAATGTTTCGTTTACGTGCATAAAAGACGAATTTACCACCGCGCCGTAACGACTTTTATCGAACTAATAAATAATAATGAGTTCTTGTTAAATCTACGCTCGCCCTTAAATACTGAGGAATCTTTGAATTTCTAAGTGTCAGTAAAAGGTATCCAGTAGCAATATATTTTTCCTCTGTGACAATAATACTTCCTTCATTTTTCTAATATTACAACACTTAGGCGACTGATTTTTAAATTGTATATTATAATAAGCTTGCAATTTTGTATCACTCAGTTCGTAAAAATACTAGTAATAAATTTTAAACGTAGATATTGCATGTGAGTTCGCTTTATAAATATACTTACCTAATATAAATTTTCAAAGATTAAATATGAAGGTAGATCCGTAAGAATCCAACGTTTCCGGGCCCCATCCAGACTGCTCGTGAAGTAGGCCGAGGAAGTGCTCCGCGAAGTAACCCGAAATATGAAAATGCGAAGTGAAGTGCGTGCCCACACTGTCTTATTCGGCCAACCTCGGCCTACTTCAAGAGTAGTCTAGACGAGGATCTCCACCGCATCAGAAATTTCGAATCAATAGTTTCTATTTGACAAAGGAACCCTAAATACTGATAATAATTATGCTCATACAAACCAGTCGGGGTCATCGACCGCACATGTTTCGTCTCAAACAAAAGCTATAAATTCGGCCGTCGTCAACTTGAAGTTCGCGGCGAAATGAAAAAACTTGATGATATTTTTTTCGTTTTTCTTGACTTTTATTTGCACAAAAGAGCCGCGTTTGCTAGGACTTCCAAAGTTTTATCATTTCTACTTTTGATTTTTGGCGGTAAATAAAATAATTTTGTACGTTTTTTGGGTATATTATTTTTATGTTTTTCAATTATTATTCATATTTGCAGTTTTATTTAACAGACGTATTATACATAATTTATATATTATTATCTTCAAGTAAAAATAAACAGATATAAATTGAGCATATATCTTTTGACATAAAAGTCGTTTGAAAATAAATTTGAGCCCTTTTGTGCGTGAAGGGACGCGAAGGGACGCGATCAGCTAAATCACCGATCCATGTAGTCTACACAATATCTAATCTGTATCATACCCTTACAGTATAAACTAATTTTCGTCTATCTTCTATACTAATAAAGAAGTAAGATTTGTTTAACTGTTTGCATCGAATAGGCTTTAAAACAATAGAGTATATATGACTCAACTCCAAAATAATAGATACAGATCACGAGAAAGGGCATATGCTTCTTTTTATGCCGGGAAGATGTACGGTCCCTGCGGGATTTTCATTTTTGCATACATACATACATACATACATATAATCACGCCTCTTTCCCGTCGGGGTAGGCAGAGACCGCCTGTTTTCCGTAGGGGTATGCAGAGACCACTTCTTTCCACTTGCTACGATCCTTACATACTTGTTCCGCTTCATCCACTTTCATTCCTACCATCCATTCCTCCTCTTACATTCAACGTAGCGAAGCGGCTCTCCATGGGCCACTTTTCGCCTCCGCGAGAAACGAGAGGATTTCGGAATAAAAATAAGCCTATGTGTTATTCCAGAGCAGAATTTAGCCTCACTAAATTTCATCAAAATCTGTTCAGTAGTTTTTTGCGTGAAAGAGTAACAAACATCTACACATGCATCAATCCATTCTCACAAACCTCAAATAAAACATTTATAATAGTAGTAGGGTTCTGTAGCAAGTAGAAGTATGATCGATAGTACCCCTAGTGTGGCCCATTACCCAAGATCTGATACGCAAGAGCCAAAAGACTTCATAATAATATAAGTCGAATCAGTCGTAAAATTGATACATCAGAATATAAGAAATGATGCGATGAAGAGGAAATTGCATTACTAAATTGTATTCCATGCGACGCGACGTGACTGTCTCCCTCGGAATATTTCCTTTACATTAACAGTTTCAAGTCTAATATATATTTTTGATATTTAATCAAGAATTAAATTATATTAGAACATAATTTTAGCATTAAAAAGTTAGCTTTCTGTACTATGCTATACTATGCTAAATTGCATACTTCTCTTTCGCTTACGCTTCAGGTTTTAATATAATTATAATATGATACTAGTTTTGCGCGCGGCTCCACCCGCGTAAATACATTAACTCGCGGGAACACTACTTTTTCGGGATAAAAAATATCCTATGTACTTTCCCGGGACCCAAAGTATGTCTACACCTAATTTCATCAAAATCGTTTCAGCGGTTAAAGCGTGAAGGGGTAATAGACAGATAGACAGACAGACACACTTTCGCATTTATAATATTAGTATAGAAGTATAGATTTTAATAATACTATTAACTTTTATCCGCCGTTTTTCACATGCTGCATACAAAGTTTGAACCCCGTTTCATACTCAGTTTTACAATAATTGGGGAAATAAGCGATGAAATAAGAGAAGCTCTAATGCTGAGGGCCTAGCAGAGACATTTGACAGTGACGTAAACGTAAGATTATCGAATGAGATTTGTATGATTATTTGTCAAAGTCATGACAGCGCCCATACAAGTTTTTACGACGTTGTCAAATGTTTCTGCTAGACCGTAAGTCAATGATGATTGATGACGTTATTGCAGATGACGTTTGAGTTTACTCTGTTCACATTCAATCACCTTAATGTAAACAAAAATATTAAATTAGACTAAATTAATGTGACATTTAAATTGGTAGCATTATCTGTACTTTGAACGGAGTCAAAGAATATAATATATTATTCCTAACGTAACGGAGTATGACGCGTTTCAAATGAGAATAGGAATGTCAATGACCTTTTTCTGTCAAATGTCACTTGAAAAGTGCGATTTTCAGAAAAACTTATGTGCATATAAATATTAAATAGTCTTGTATTGAATTTAAATAAAAACGTTAAAAAGAAATCAATTATCTAAACATACATTTAACTATCATAACAGTCTAAATTCGAAACAATATGGCGCCGACTCGATCCTATTCTCATTTGAATAGCACTATACCATAACATTGGCAGCTCTACAACACTAGTGCTACGCCGTAGCGCACTACATCGTAGCACGCTCTACGACGACGGCGCTACGCGATCGTAGCACAGAGACGTAACCGCAGCGTACCTGCCTAAGAACTCACGGAGCGGTTTTCTCCCGTGCTCGCGCGGTCGTCGAATAGGCAAGCGGACTGATTTTTTTTATTGCATTAATGAATAGTACTCTTAAATATGAGTAACTTCTCAGAAGAAACCGTATATCAAAAGTCAATATTTTCAAAGGTACAGCGATTTGTATACAAAATTTCGCGAGTCTTTATACCAAAAAATTTTTTTTGTTTTTGCGAAATTGGTAAACAAAACCTACATCATTAGTTTACTCACATCATATACAAAAACATTCATTATGGTAAGTATGAACTTAAACGCACAAATATCGGAGATATTTACAAATATATTCCTGCGGCCATATACTTCATATACTACTTCATACTACTTCATATACAAGTGACGTCATTTTTAGGTCGACTTTAGTATGGAGCGTTTTTAGGAGGCTCGCGAAATTTTTTATACAAATCGCTGTACCTTTGAAAATATTGACTTTTGATATACGGTTTCTTCTGAGAAGTTACTCATATTTAAGAGTACTATTCATTTATACAATAAAAAAAAATTAGTCCGATTGCCTATTGCTGTTTTATTTCTAAACTCACGAGACCGCGGTTTTGCGCGGACACGCAGCCGCGGCAGTTGAGATTATCGCCCGCAAACTCGGTGGGCAAATATCGCACGACGCGCGGTTTTAAAAGGCAAATACATATTTACAATAGAATTTCTGAATTTCGCCCGCCAACCGATCGCAGAGGCTGCGGGTGACCGCGGCTCGCGCGATTCTACAAGCAGCCCGCCTGTGCAGCCCGACCCGCGAACAACCGCGCACACCGCGGGCGTAAAACGCGCCATGAGTTGTGATTCAATTTTTTACATACATATCTGCATTCTACAGAAGTTGCGGGCCCGCAACCGCGGCGGGCGCGGGTGAAAACCGCTCCGTGAGTTCTTAGCCGGGTCAATTAACACCAAAACGAAACGATACGCGACATGGCGCTAACCCTTAGGGTCAGATCACACCAAAACGAAACGATACGCGACATGGCGCTAACCCTTAGGGTCAGATCACACCAAAACGAAACGATACGCGACATGGCGCTAACCCTTAGGGTCAGATCACACCAAAACGAAACGATACGCGACATGGCGCTAACCCTTAGGGTCAGATCACACCAAAACGAAACGAAACCCGACATGGCGCTAACCCTTAGGGTCAGATCACACCAAAACGAAACGAAACCCGACATGGCGCTAACCCTTAGGGTCAGATCACACCAAAACGAAACGAAACCCGACATGGCGCTAACCCTTAGGGTCAGATCACACCAAAACGAAACGAAACCCGACATGGCGCTAACCCTTAGGGTCAGATCACACCAAAACGAAACGAAACCCGACATGGCGCTAACCCTTAGGGTCAGATCACACCAAAACGAAACGAAACCCGACATGGCGCTAACCCTTAGGGTCAGATCACACCAAAACGAAACGAAACCCGACATGGCGCTAACCCTTAGGGTCAGATCACACCAAAACGAAACGAAACCCGACATGGCGCTAACCCTTAGGGTCAGATCACACCAAAACGAGGCGATACGAGACGCGCCGCTGCATTTTTGAGATAGCCATTCAAATTCGTACTTTATTTACTACACAAAAAGATAGAAGTTTCATTGCAAGAGTGGAGCCGCGCGCAGGGTGGTGCAGCTCGACATTTTTACTCGTGCAATGAACTATACGTGGTAGAGCCATGCTTCGGCACGAATGGGCCGGCTCGACAGGAGAAATACCACGGGCTCACAGAAAACCGGCGTGAAACAGCGTTTGCGCTGTGTTTCGCCGAGTGAGTGGGTTTACCGGAGGCCCAATCCCCTACCCTATTCCCTTCCCTACCCTCCCCTATTACCCTATTCCCTCTTAAAAGGCCGGCAACGCACTTGCAGCTCTTCTGATGCTGCGAGTGTCCATGGGCGACGGAAGTTGCTTTCCATCAGGTGACCCGTTTGCTCGTTTGCCCCCATATTTCATAAAAAAAAAGAAACGTGTATCTTATTATGTAATGAATAAAGTTCAATTTTGAATCGCTATCTAATAAAATGCAGCGGCGCGTCCCGTCGCGACACGTCGCATCTCAGTGTAAACTAACGCTTACCCGACTGACAAAAGGGGTTATGATTTTTAGGGCATCTAATTGAAGTACATATCCTAAATAACATTAAATTCATTTCAGCATTGAGAGCAACACATCAAAATTCAATAGACAGAAATAATAAAGAGGAAAAGTTTGTTTGTTTGCATTGCATATGCTTCGAAACTACTGGACTGATTTTGATGAAATTTGGCACAGATGTAGAGTAGACCACGAGGAAAGATATAGGATACTTTTTATCCCGGAAAAATGTACAGTTTTTCAACACACACAGACATTTGGACAGAACAACAAGTTTAATATACAAACTATTTTTATACTAGTTAATTACAGTACCAACAGTAAACTTTTATGTAAGCCTGTTACAAAGTACACAAATAAGTGTATGTAATAAAACATTTGATGTTCATCTCAATTAGGGTGTAAATAGAATTTGCAGTTGGATTAAAAATTTAATGAAACATGTTGAAAGCATTGTTTATGAATAGTTATATGAACACGAGTCGATTCCCTGTTCACTCACTCGCTACATTTTATTATTTTACTAGATATATGTAGTTTCCCATGACTTCATTCGCGCAAAAGAAAATCCCCCAGAAACCGTAGATTTTCTCACGATAAAAAGTAGTATTTGTCTTTCACCTTGGTTTACTTTATATCTGTCCAAAATTTCATCAAAATCGATCCAGCAGTTTCGGCACCAGCTAGCCAGCACTAGCCACGTGTGTGTGGCCCTTGGTATGATTTTAGTAGATAAGCAAGCGACAACGCCGGGAGTCCCACATATCCTGCAAAAGACGTGATTATCTTTCACCTGCAAGAACATAAAAA
This sequence comes from Glaucopsyche alexis, assembly GCA_905404095.1. NCBI lineage: Eukaryota > Metazoa > Arthropoda > Insecta > Lepidoptera > Lycaenidae > Glaucopsyche > Glaucopsyche alexis. Next base: position 24,177,320 of record FR990044.1, read on the forward strand.
AGGTATGTGTAAATGTATCTGGATCAACAATACGATCAGACAAGTTTGAGTCTGTGTTTTGCGTCCTCCAGTGGGAAGCGCAGAGCTTATGAGCTACTGGGTGTTTTTCCACTTATCGGCCCGGCACTGGTCCGGCGCTGGTGCGGCCGGTGACATGTGGGCAGCGGGAGTCATTACCGACATGTCATGCGAGTCATCCCTGTTCCGTTGCCGAACTAGTAAGTAAAGAACATGCCATTCTAGTTTAAGCCCGTGGCTCCGTCCGCGTAAATACAGTGTCCCGCGGGAACACTGCACATTTTCGGGATAAAATGTTGCCTTTGTTTTAATGCAGAGCGTAAACTACTACCATATCAAATGTCATCAAAATCCATTTAGTGGTTTTTGCGTGAAAGAGTAATAAACATCCATCCATCCATATATCCATCCATCCTCACAAAATTTCACATTTTTTTTCAATTGATTGATTCAATGAATTGTTTCTTTTAATAATGTACAGTTACGTTCAAAAGTCCAGTAGCAATCGAACGCAGCGATAGCGTCAACACTCAACGTTACTTGTGACCTTTTTCCATCAAGACAATTCACACACACACATACACTTTGTTTGTATGTATATTCATATGGAGTAATTGTGTTCTGTGATTCATATCGTCAATTTCGTCTCAATACGTGAGCACTGCTGTGGCCCAGTGGCATAGCATGTGCGTCTGTTAACTCGTATATAAGGCAGCTAGCCAGCCAGCCAGCACCAGCTAAATTGCAGGATCGAATCCGACCCACGAGTTACGTAAAACACTTTTTGAGAAATATTTATAGATTATTATGAACTATGAGTATTGATACAACTATGTAGAATATAAAAATTACCTTTCTAACTAAAAGTACAGTAACTTGTTAAAAATGTAATATTCTAGTCACAGCAAAGAATGTGAGGGTAGATTAAAAAAAAGGCTTGGACAAAACAAAATATTAAAACTAATGTTGTTGGTTGGTGAACTCCGTTACGAGTGTTTGTGTTCTTACTTATCTTACTGTTGCGTTTTACAGTTTATCCAATATGCAAGCAAATATTAATATCGAAGCAAGAGCTAATATTGTGGCCCTATATTCGAATGGCCTTAATATTACTCAAATTTCTAACGAAACTGGCTTCTCAGTAAGTAGAAATTAATTATATTATTATGATGTGTATTTTCGTAAAATCGTCTTTTACAATTTTGTAAAATCGTCTTTTACAATTTGTTCTTTTTTTTTTTTTAGAGAAATATTGTAAGTCGATGGGTAAAAAGATACGAGGAAGAAGGTGGCTTGCAGAGTCGTAAACGAAGTGGAAGGCCACTTCTTATCAACCAGACTCAGCGGCGTTATATGGCAGCGGAGTATGAAACGTGTGGTTTCATACCGACAAGACGTTTTGCCGATGAATTTAACACGTCATTGGTTACCGTTCGTCGTGCACTTCATGACGAGGGAATACACCACCGAAAGCCGAAAAAACCGTTTTTGACTCAAAGGCATAAAGACGAACGGTTACGCTTTGCACGAGAGTATTTAGATTTTGATTGGGAAACAACATTTTTTTCCGATGAAAAGACTTTTAAATCCTCTCAAAAGGGAAGACTACATATATGGCGTAAAGATAACACCCGTTGGTGTGAAAATAACGTAGTGTCAAACACTGAATCTGGCAGAATTAGTGTGAACATGTGGGGATGGATAAGTGCGCAAGGGCCGGGTGAACTTGAATTTATACCTACGCGAGCCAACAGTGCAAATTATGTAGAAGTGTTAGAGGACATTATGTTGCCTACTGTGCGAAATGTGTATGGTGATAGCGAAATAAACTTTGTGCATGATAATTGTCCAATTCACCGAGCCTCCGTAGTTCGCAATTCGTTCAGTGATCATTCTAATATTAAGGTTATTCCGTGGCCAGCACGATCCCCAGATTTAAACCCCGGTGCAAAGATGGCGAGCACGCGATGAAAGATGTCCGGAGCTGCTCAAATCCCATTGCATGCAGTTGTGGGAGGATTTACGTGGAACAGATATTTGTAAGAATATTGTGGCTTCCATGCGCAGACGTCTTCTTAGTTGTATTGAAAATAATGGAGGCTACACAAATATTAATAATCTTAATACTTATTATTAAATTAGAAATGTATTTCTATGTCGCAATAATTAGTGTTAATTGTTATACTTAATATTTATATTTTGTAAGTTTCAAGTAGTTGAGTATGCTACAAAGAAACGTGCTGGCCAATAATTGGTAGGTAAGGTTGAGGTTAAGTTTTAATCCTCTTTTCCTCGGAAAACGAATAATTAAACTATAACCTCAATTAGCATGAAATATTGATAACACAATAGATATAATATTATGTAATAGGTATTATAATATTATTGATTTGATAGATCTGTGGATCAAAGATTTTACCCTCAATAATAATACCGTTCAATAATAATTGTTATGTCATTGAAATAAATATATATTTTATTTTTTGAAAGTGTTGTTTTATTATAATATTTAATACTTAAATATATCTATAATTATCTAAGACCTAAGTAACCAAAATATAATAATATTATCCTTCCTTAAAAAAACTTTCAAAATAGTCATTTTATTAAAATATAATAATATGAGTTTTTAAGAATAAAAAACAATACGAAAACTTTATGATGATAACTGAGGTTTGAACCGTGACCATCTTAACTTATATGCGATGCGAGGCCGACTATTTACAGATGGAGCTACTTACTGTCTTACGTATCCAACGAAATTTTTGCATTTATCGACACAGTGCAGTGCATAAATGAAGAACAATGAATGAAGAAGACAAACATATGTGTTATCTTTGTCTCTCATCCACACATTCTTAAACTTTGTTGTATTGATACTGTACGACATTTAAATGTGTGCACGGTAACACGGCGCACACATAAAAACGCACTGTAGCGGCAAACGAATATGATCGTTACGGTGCTACTGGACTTTTGAACGCTGACTGTACAAGCATTTACCGCCACCTTGTACTCGTAAACGTATACCTATGTAACATCTAAATTCTCGCTTTAACACTGTTATGTTACACATTTCCGTCCCAATTTACAAAGTCGCAAACAGTGGGCCTATCAGGAACCTTTGAAAGCAGCGTAAACCTAACGTTATCGAATGAGAAATCCTTCCAACTATAGACCAATCGCCATAACCTCTCTCTTCTCAAAGATAATGGAATCCATTATCAATGGCCAGCTTCTTCGATACTTGGACGGCCAGGGATTACTAAGCGACAAACAATACGGGTTCCGTAAGGGTCGCTCGGCTGGTGATCTCTTGGCGTACCTAACTCATCGTTGGGCTCAGGCAATTGAGTCGAAGGGAGAAGCATTGGCTGTTAGTTTGGACATTGCGAAGGCCTTTGATCGGGTTTGGCATAAAGCGCTGCTTTCAAAGCTTCCATCATACGGGCTGCCCGAGAAATTATGCAAGTGGGTCACAAGTTTCTTAGCAGACAGAAGCATAAAGGTCGTAGTTGACGGCGAATGCTCGGAAACTCAGTCAGTTGATGCTGGTGTCCCTCAGGGCTGTGTGCTATCGCCTACCCTATTCATACTGCATATCAATGACATGTTACAGACCAACGGCATTCATTGCTATGCGGATGATAGTACAGGTGATGCTGTATATACCGGCTCCCCTAATATTTCTCGGCTAAATGTCATCGAGAGTCGAAACGAATTTATGTTTAAAATAGAGAATTCATTGGAGAAAGTCTCTGAATGGGGTAGACGTAACTTAGTCCAATTTAACCCCGCCAAGACACAAGTCTGCGCGTTCACCGCTAAAAAGTCACCTATGGTCGTACATCCTCGTTTTGAGGGCACATCTTTAACCATCTCCCCTAGCATTGAAATACTTGGTGTTAGCATATCGAGCGAAGTCCAATTCCGATATCATCTAGAGGGTAAGGCCAAGTTAGCCTCGAAGAAGCTTGGTGTTCTCAACAGAGCGAGACAGTACTTCGGTCCGGACCAACGCCTACAACTCAACAAGGCGCAGGTTCGGCCTCATATGGAATATTGTATCCAACAAAGGGCCGCTCGAATTGTTGACTGTCATTGTGTTTCAAACAGCTTGGACCCCTTGGAATTACGCCGAGATGTAGCTTCACTCTGCATCCTCTATCGGTTGTATCACGGGGAGTGCTCTGAGGAATTGTTCGGAATCATACCACCTGCAACTTTTCGCCATCGTCCCACGCGAAAAATATTCCATCCTCATCACCTTGATGAGTGGCAGTCTTCCACCGTGCGTTTCTCACGTAACTTTCTGCCGCGCACTATAAAACTCTGGAACGAACTGTCACCAGCAGTATTTCCGGACCTATACGACCTACAAACCTTCAAGAAGAGAGCGTATTCCCTCTTAAAAGGCCGGCAACGCACCTGCAGCTCTTCTGATGTTGCGAGTGTCCATGGGCGACGGTAGTTGCTTTCCATCAGGTGACCCGATTGCTCGTTTGCCCCCTTATTTTATAAAAAAAAATTAGAATTGGATGAAAATATGTCAAAATCATGAGACAGCACCCATACAAAATTTATTTGTTACATTTGCATCGCTGTCAAATGTTTCTGCTAGATCCCCCGATGGTACAGATTTTAATTTGTTTTATTTGTTGCAATCCTTATAAAATGCATTAATTTGCAAGTGTAAACGCACCATAATACCATTCAGAATAATATTACCGTATTTAACAGATGATTGCGTCGCCGAGGTGACACCTGTTACGTTTGTGCGGAGAATGGAGAAAGACAACTATATACAAGGACTAGTACAATAAATCAAAAATTGCTGTTTTAAATTATATTTTATGAAGTTAATAATTTGTGTTTTGCTTTTCAATACACTTGAGTATGCTTGCTTAGATTAGAGGTGCATTCAGTTTATTTGCGCTTCATATTTTAACCAAGCCAATGTTTTACTAGATTTTTACAGTTGTCAGGTTATAAGTAAAAGAGGTATTATTAATTAATTATTTATTTAATAATCACCCTGGTTTTTCTGTTATGTTGTCTGTGTCAGATGGGGCCAGAGGAGCAATACTTTGTCTTTCTGGGTTATGATGATAGTCAATAGTTTTTTTGTATGGTATTGGTCGTCTTCATAAATGTATCATATTAAAAAGAGGTAGATATGGCATTGCGTGTAAAAACGTATTGGCCCGACGTCGGGCCAATTTTGGTTAGTGTGCTCCGCGAGTAATAGTGTTCTGTGTTAGTGTGCGACGAGCCGATTGACGAGTAGCACGTACTACGCATTCCGACACAGAAGTTAGAAATATTGTCAGTTTTGTAAGGATACTTTTAACGTAAGCTTTCTGCCGCGCACTGTAAAACTGGAATGAACTGTCGCCAGCAGTATTTCCGGACCACTACGACCTGCGACCACGATCACTTCACCTACGACCACTTCAAGAAGGGAGCGTATTCCCTCCTAAAAGGCCGGCAACGCACTTGCAACTTCTCTGATGTTGCGGGTGTCCATGGGCAACGGTAATCGCTTTCCATCAGGTGATCCGTTTGCTCGTTTGCCCCCTAGTTTTATAAAAAAAAAGTATGTAATAATTAATACAGAAATATTGTCAGTTTTGTAAGGATACGTATGTAATAATAATTAATCAAAGGTCATCTTAATGTTCCATCTTGTCTCATTCGTCTGACAATATAATATAAAATGTAAACAAATAAAATATTATGAGGGTGCATTATTTACAAGCCTACAGTTTTCAACGAGTAAATATTACCCTTAGCTAAGCTGTATCTAGTGAGGCTTTGATAATTTAAAACTATGAATACCCGGTGGCGCTCATGCATCACGCGTGATCAAAGGACGTGATCAAAGTGGCCGGGGTAACTCACTCGTGATCGGTAACGCGATCTTATGCCCGCTACACATGTGCACACGTAAATAAACAGGAACGCAAAATGTGTGATGAATATTCTGCTATTTTTTAATACTACGTCATGGCTATGGTTTTTTAATACAACATAACAGTTGAAAAAGATGCATGACAATGCAGTGGTATATATGGTAAATAGTGATTTCAAAAGCTTAATTATATTTGACACGCGCAATTTTTTTATAGAAAATATCTCAGATATAACAACAATAGGATTTAATCTGAGGAAAAAAATGTACTCGAAATTATGCCTAATAACATTATTACCATTTTTTTTTTTTTTTAACAACTGTCGGTGTTTATTATCCGACAGCCTTATTTCTGAACAATTTACTACGTACGATAATTATAGCTTTTTTTTTTTTTTTTTTCTTCTAAATAATGGTTTCGCGCCGTTGTGTTCCGTATGATGCTGCGTGTTTATTCCTTGTCAACATTTAGCTTTATTAGCTGTGATTACCTTTGTTGCAATTACATTATTACCATTTATTACCATTTACCACATGGTACTTACCACATGGTACTTACTGTAGTAAGTATGAGTGAAATTATTTAATAAATAATAAGTAATACTTTTACAATAACGATGTATATATAACTTACTAGCTGTTGCCCGCGGCTCCGCTCGCGTAAATATAGTATCCCTCGGGAACACTGAACTTTTTCAGGACAAAAAGTAGCTTATATTTTAATCCAGAGCCTAAACTTATACCATACCAAATTTCATCAAAATCCGTTCTGTATTTTTTGCATGAAAGAGTAACAAACATACATCCATCCATCCATCCATCCTTACAAACAAACTTTCACATTTATAATATTAGTACCTAGTATTAAATTACCTTACCTACTGAATATGATACTAATATTATAGATTTAAACTACTTAACACCCTGAACACAGTTTTACTTCCACAAATGGAATTGTCCTCTTGAAATCGCATTATCCTTAATCCGGTCCGATTGGGTTTCCCGATTCCTCAGAAGTCTTCTGAGTGGATCTCGAACTTTCGCAGCTTATACACTTTGCTATTAGTTAATGAAGTCATTTAGGCCGAAATATGGCGTGTTTTGAAAGCATCCTAAACTAAACTAGGTAATTTAACAACATAATTTTAAAAATGATATTTGCATAACTTACAAAATACATAAGGAGAGACTTACCATAATGGCACCTTCACACAGTCCACTAATTATGGGCGCCAAATTCAGCTCCAAAATTACGCAATCAGTTCCACCACAAAATTCAGGTCACACACTACCCTATATTTAGTAGTAAAAATTCAAACAATATTTTTACAATATTATATTCTAACCCTTTGTAAATTTGTGCAGCCAAGTGTAAGAGCGATCAAAGAGGTCGTATGTGCTCGATGAAACTAAACTTATTATCTGTGGTCACATCCCTGACCAATCATTAGACGCGCTCTCCGCGTTCCTTATTTAAACTGACGTCAAAACGGTCATTCGAGCGGCGACCGCCAGCCGGGCAGCGCGTCTTTTGATCAGTGAAGGGTGGTAAAAACATAAATAACCCTTTGTTGAGGTAATGAGGGAAAATTTCCAACCTGATTATTTTTTTAACGGTGTGATGGTTAATTATTACAGTTATAGCCGACTATGAGCCATAAATATAACTGGATTTTCTATTTAAAACGATACTATGAAATTGTGCATACAACTGTACTATTATTTATTATGTGATACAACTAATTAATGTAGTGATGAACAGAAAATTAAAAACGATTTGTGAACAATTAATATTATTATAGTATCTAATTGTTTTATTATGGATAAAAGTTATTACGATGTGGTTCACCACCCATCACGTCTAGTGTCACGTTTTTCGCGGAGGTGAAAAGCGGACCATGGAGAGCCGCTTCGCTACGTTGAATGTAAGAGGAGGAATGGATGGTAAGAATGAAAGTGAACGAAGCGAAACGTAAAAACGTAAAAGTATGTAAGGTTCGTAGCAAGTGGCAAAAAGTGGTCTCTGCCTACCCTTTACGGGAAACAGGCGTGATTATATGTATGTAAGTATGTAAAGTTATTATGTTAAGTTAAAGTTAATGTTAATGTTTCAAAGAAACGATTCACTCGAAGCCCGCGCATACAAAGAAACACAAAGTAAAGCTTTCATCCCGGAGGAATATGCCGCGATAAAAGTAACATAAATGCTAATGAAGGCTATTGTCAACTTCTATCCCAACATCTAAATTTGTTGAACCAGTATATTGATATACACTATAGCATCGTGTCTCAACCGGTGGGTTTCGACGCTTGGGTGGGCGAGTTTGATTTTAAAGTCGCAGTCTGTTTGAAAATAATAAATACAGACTACATATTATAGGTAAAAATTTTCGATTTTCGAACAAATCTTTAATATTGTATCGATCGTCGAAAAAAATTGTTGAAACCAGTGAAGGCCAATAACAATGTACCTATAGCTAATAAAAGCGGTACCTACATATAATTTTATAGTGACGGGGTCGCAAGGCTTTTTACTTAACTTTTCGGCTTTTTCGTGGGCCGCGACATAAAAATGGTTGAGAAACGATGCTATATAGGTACTGGGACTACAGATTAAAGAAAGAGGAAATAATAAACAGTTACATGGTTAGATTTCGATTTGCTTACATTAACTACAAGCATACCTACGGTGTATCCATGATTGTATGGAAATACCAACAAGAGGATATTTTGTATACGTCCGTCCATCTTAATATTGTTATGTACTTGTAGGTATCTTACAAAGTACCCCAAAAATTTTGCTAAAAGCAATAAATATTCGTGATTCGAGTAATTAAAATATGCTTGGCGTTTTGTATATCTGCACATGGCACTTCAGCTCGCAAAAAGTCATGACTCATGAGTCGTTTTAAAGTGTGACTAAATTAATGACTGATTTCCATACATGATATGTAACAATAAAACTTCTGCATTTGCAAAGAATTACTAAAATAATTTAACTTTGCAAAATTCGAGTATGTTATCTATACTATAAAGAGGAAAAGTTTGTTTGTTTGTTTGCATTGAATAGGCTCCAAAACTACTGGACCGATATTGATGTAATTTGGCAGAAATATAGAGTAAACCAGTGGAAAGGACATAAGCTACTCTTTATTCTGAAAAAATGTACGGTTTCCGCAAGATTATCTTTTGCACGCACGAAGTCGCGGGCAACATCTTGTCATAAAATATAATATCCTATCCCACTTAATATGTTACAAAATATACGCAAGGCAGAATAGATCCGACATCCCCACATCAGCAGCCTTCCACAATAATCTCTTCCCCAACCCCTACCTCTTCAGGGCTGCCTCAGACACGACGTTTTCCCTACAAATTTATACAATTATTATACTCACGACTAAAAGGTTCAGCGGGTGCCAACCTTACCTCACAGCCCCATATTTGCTACAGGGCTGTCACACACGTAACATTTGCTACTAAAAACATTTATATGCTCTTACTAAAGGTTTAGAGGTGGACAACCCTACGCTAGCGGGTAATAATTTAATTAAATTACATATTTTCCACCGCACGCAGGGGATTTGAATACATTAAGTTAATTTCAATTTTCGTGCTTCAAATTCGAAAATTTAGTTTTGATCTGGGTGGGATATGTTGTAAAATTTAAACATATTTGAAATTATATTCAGCGGAATATGATATTCATTTAATATGTGTCACGTATTCATTTAAAAAAGTAGGTAATCCCTCAAATTAATTAACAGAGAACGGCATTAAATTAAGGGTCTTGTAATAAAATATTTATACACAGGTCTATAATGTTTTCTTTGCAGCCATTAAACTAATAACGAATTAAGACAACACACAAACAATTTTGCCAGTGTTGTTTTTTATGACATATACTATATAAAGACTCTGCTGTCCGTCCATCTGTTCGTCTGTCTATCTGTCACAAGGATTTAATCTTATAAACCGTGATAACTGGACACTTGAATTTTCTACAGATTGCCACTGCAACTACAAAATTAGTTAAAACATAATAATATAAATATTTAAGAGGTGCTCCCATACGTGATCGTACGGAACCCGTGCGCGGGTCCGACTCGCACTTGGCCGATTTTATATTTACTTCTAATAAAATTCTCGTGTCATTGTATTCGGCAACACACTCCTCCGAAACGGCTTGACCTTGGCTTGACCGATTCTTATTTTTTTTGTATATTCGGTAGGTTTGAAGATCGGTCGTAATCTATTTTTTCAGTCCCTAGTGATAAAAATAATATAAATATAATATGGTAAAACAACTTTTGCCGGGTCAGCTAGTCTATACTTCTATGCTAATATTAAAAGAGGAAAATTTCGTTTGTTTGCATTGAATAGGTTCCGATACTACTGGACCGATTTTAGTAAAAATTTGGCACAGATATAGAGTAAACCACGGGGAAGGACATAGGCTACTTTTTATTGCGGAAAAAATGTACAGTTCCAGCAATATTAACTCTTGCGTGCAGGCTAGTTAATAAAACACGTGTACTACTGGTTATAGCAGTATTTATTATTGTCGTTGTTGACGCACTCGCCGCACAGGTGGGGCAGGTACGGCGACGGCACCAGTACCACCGTCTCCGAGCGCATCTGGTACACGATCACCCCCGACGCCGGGGACAGGTAGCGCTCCTCGTGCGGCACGCGGTGCAGGCTCCTGGAACAAATGGAAATAGGGATGATGACTACCTATCTAAAATATTTTCATTAATATACTCAGAAATATTGAGGCATTATTACTCGGTAAATGTGAATAAATATTTTATGTGCAGTTTAGTAATTAGATATATCTAAAAAGAACAAAAAAGTTTTTTTTTTACTTAATTAGTAAACAAAACCTATATCATCATTTTGCTTACGTTAAATACAAAAACATTAGTAATACTCGTAGTAAGTATGAACTTCAACGCACAAAATATAACGGAGATATTTACAAATATGTTCCTGCGGCCGTATGCTTCATACACTAACCTAGGCGTAACGTAGCTAGGTTAGGCTAGACTCACAAAAGTATTTCAAACAATTTGCAATATCTTTGAAAATATTGACTTTTGATTTACTGTTTCTTCTGAGAAGTTACTCATTTATTTATGCAATAAAACAAATTCAGTCATCTAGCCTATTGGTGGAACAAATTACACATATGTGAAACAAAAAGGGCTAAGCCCCGATTTCACCAAACTACTTTAAAATCTAAACTACTTTAAACGCGCTTATCGCTAAACTTGGGTTCGATCTCCCTCTCTTATTCATTGTTACAACAGGACAGACCTTAAACTGAAGCTGAGCGTTTAACGTGTTTTAAAAAGGTGGTGAAATAGGCAAGCGGACTGATTTTTTTTATTGCATAAATGAATAGTACTCTTAAATATGAGTAACTTCTCAGAAGAAACCGTATATCAAAAGTCAATATTTTCAAAGGTACAGCGATTTGTATACAAAATTTCGCTCCGCTCCAGTACCAAAAAAATTTTTTTTTTGCGAAATTTGTAAACAAAACCTACATCATTAGTTTACTCACATCATATACAAAAACATTCATTATGGTAAGTATGAACTTAAACGCACAAGTATCGGAGATATTTACAAATATATTCTTGCGGCCATATACTTCATATATACTACTTCATACTACTTCATATACAAGTGACGTCATTTTTAGGTCGACTTTAGTATGGAGCGTTTTTAGGAGGCTCGCGAAATTTTTTATACAAATCGCTGTACCTTTGAAAATATTGACTTTTGATATACGGTTTCTTCTGAGAAGTTACTCATATTTTTAAGAGTACTATTCATTTATGCAATAAAAAAAAAATGTCCGATTGCCTATTTAGGATAAAGGTCAGCTCACATCACGACGATACGCGACGCGGCGCTGCTTTCTTAAGATGGCTATTCAAAATTTAACTTTATTCACTACACTAGAAAAATATACACGTTTTATTATATATTTTGTGTTATCAACGTAGGGATTAAGCCCACGACCTCCAAGTCGAGAGCCAAGCTTCAAACCACTGAATCACGAGCGTGTAACTAAACTAATCTTGTAACATGTACCTACTTCATGGAAAATTGACAACTTTTTTTCTTAACTGTAGGTACCTACTAATATTAACTAGCTAATTCCACTAATCGACTTCCACTGAATTGCAAAATATTCCTCTCAATTTTAAAAACATTGACGACTACACACAGAATAATAGGCAATCGGAGAAATTTTTTTTATTGCATAAATGAATAGTACTCTTAAATATGAGTAACTTCTCAGAAGAAACCGTATATCAAAAGTCAATATTTTCAAAGGTACAGCGATTTGTATAAAAAATTTCGCGAGCCTCCTAAAAACGCTCCATACTAAAGTCGACCTAAAAATGACGTCACTTGTATATGAAGTAGTATGAAGTAGTGTATGAAGTATATGGCCGCAGGAATATATTTGTAAATATCTCCGATATTTGTGCGTTTAAGTTCATACTCACCATAATGAATGTTTTTGTATATGATGTGAGTAAACTAATGATGTAGGTTTTGTTTATCAATTTCGCAAAAAAAAAATTTTTTTGGTACTGGAGCGGAGCGAAATTTTGTATACAAATCGCTGTACCTTTGAAAATATTGACTTTTGATATACGGTTTCTTCTGAGAAGTTACTCATATTTAAGAATACTATTCATTTATGCAATAAAAATAAATCAGTCCGCTTGCCTATTAAGCAGATTGAAACGTCAAAGCCGGTCAGAAAAGCTATCTCAAACAAAGGATCGGAGCAGCTGTCTGGAGCCGGCGTTTGTAAAGGTAATTGGCCGTTCTGCTAGTTAACTGCGGGTTATAACGAATAGGTTCACTACATGGAATTGTATGCTGGTATGTCCTAACAGATATAAATTAATTTAGTCTATAAGAGCTGGTTCCCGCAACTCGTTTGCGTAGAAATAACGGAAACGGAATAAGATAAAGTAACCTTTGTTACACAATATTATAATATCAACTATCTGCCAGTGAAAGTCCCGTGAAAATCGGTCCAGCCGCTTCAGAGATTAGCCGGAACAAACAGACAGAGGGACAGAAAAAATTTTTACACGTTGATTTTTAACTGTAAGCTGTAGATACTTATATACTTTCATAAGTGAAAAGCTGTAAATTAAAAATTTCAACAATCTACTTCAACTTTATTTATTTGTATAGATGTATAAGATTACTAGATGTACATTGTACATATCAGTACCTACCTGACAGACATTGTTCTGTCCTAAATATGAATTGGAATAAATAAATAACGTCTACATTTACAACTTCACCTACTGCCTACACCTGCTATCTACACCTACTACTTACACCCACACAAAACCCTACAACCTACAGACGACGTATACAGAAGGCGCTTGTCCTAGATACTAAATTTTCGTATCTCAATAGACGTTGTTCTTAACAAACAGTTAAAATCAATTTTGAAAAAGACACAAAATGGCGAATTTCTCAGAAACATTCCAATATCGGCCATACAAAGTCAGTGTTACCAACTCTTAAAAATATTGCACCTCCAAACCTAAAAAAAAATTCTTTTTTTTTTATAACTTGTGTAATGCTCCGGATCTATTTGTCACGGATTGACTACCAAACACCCTGTTTAAGATACAGCGTAACTAGGTACTTTTTTAACCTTTTACCTCGGTATTCATCGTTTTTCAATGGAAATGAACGACGATGTATGTAAAATAACGATTTATATAAAATGTTTAGCATTTATAATATTATTATCCTATACCTACTTCAAACGAGCAATTCTTGTATGTTATACAATTACAATCTCGGAAACGGCTCCATGCATTTCCATGAAATTTAGTAAGGGGAATTTGGGGGAGAGAAATCGATTTAGCTAGGTCTCATACCTGCGAAACCACGCATTTTTAAATGTATTTAATATGCATTTTCTTTTGTCGTGCAACAACATCTCAATAATTTCGATTCTATTAATGTCAGTCCGAATGGCTGTTTGGCACGGATATGAATAATGTTTGTGTTGTTCGTAAATTGGTACCTCGGGTTCGTATCCGATCAGATGTTTTTTATATCATAAAAAGAAAATTTACAAGTTCAGTTAAATCTTTAAGAACTAAATCTGAGAACTGCGAGCAAAACTCGGTCTCCCAGGTACTCTTAGGTACTATAAAATACTTACGAATTCTTAGCATCTCCCTCTGCTGTTGTGTGTATTACCAGCTCGCCGTTTTTATCACGCAAAATGGCGAAGCTGAAAGGTAAAAATAATAATTTAATTGCGTAAGAAAATCTTGTGTCACCAATAATTTCACTCAGCCATAATAGATTATAAGGTTTATTCCGACTTCGACCTCTAGATTATCTACCCTCCGTGGTCTAGTGGTTTAGAAGTTGGCTCTCGAAGGTCGTGGGTTCGATTCCCGCGCGGGAACAAGAAAAAATGTTGTTTCCAAATTTGGTTAGAACAATGCAGGCTGATCAACTGATTGCCTGACAAAAGAAAGATGATCCATGCGTCGGATGGGCATGTAAAAAATCGGACCTGAGGCTCAACTCTCGCCAGTCGTGTCGATTATCCGTCCCACGAGGTTTCGAAAGTAAAGGAGGATAGAGTGCTCTTGTGTACTGCGCACACACTTGGGCACCAAGAAAATACTCCAGCTTATATAGACTGGTTTCAATGAAACCGGCCACCGTCACCGAAATCGGTGTGGGGAGCTATTATTATTTACTATCCACCCACGTCCTACGAAACATCGTAATATTATGAACGGGGGTGGAAAATTGACGGGCTGAACACGGAATAAACCGATTATTATAAGTATATTTAATAATGGGACGTGTATTAAAGTTGTCTAGGGGTACAGACTGCCACTCTGCGTAGACTGATTTACTCATGGTCAGTTATTTTGAACCTTATTAACAGTAACAAAGTTTACAATAACTGGAGTCATACACCATACTTCCTATCATCCAATTGACATGACGTTGCCGATTGGATCAGTCAGAACTGACCGTGGGTGGGCGTGCGTTGACATGACATTGTAGTTGGTTTATATGGACGAACTGCAGATTGGATCAAGATTGCAGCGTCACGCCGATTGGACGACGCCGGCAGTAGGTACGGTGTATGGCTGCAGTTATTTTGAGCCTTGTTACTGACAATAAAACATAGGCCTTTTCATCTGTTATTGGATGATTTATATAGTATTCTCCGAGCGAAGAAGAGAAACCACTCTTGAAATACTGCAGTGCCTATTACAGTCGGTTTTTAAATCGCTCTACCCACTAGGTCACAAAGCATCGTGGCCTAGTGTTTAGACCAGGTTCGATCCCCAGGTTGTGGCGTGTACCAATTAGACTTTTTCAAAACCCAAGTACATTATACGGATGCTCTAACGGTGAAGGAAAACATCGTGAGGAAACCCACACATGGTACGCCCTAGACGTATTGACCAGTCATTCCTCTGGACTAGGCTGACTATGTTGTGAGAATGCCATATGTGCTTGGGCAATCATACTGTTAATAAGGTTCAAAATAATTGACCATAAGTTAATCAGCCTACGCAGAGCGGCAGTCTGCATACGCCTTTCTTATGAAAAACTACAGTCAATGTCAACTAATACCACTTGAATTCACAATGCAATGGCAAATGAAAATAATTGGCATCAATGATCGCTCGGCGAGCTGCTCACTTCATCAGCGCAGACGATTGCACTCCAAACGTTACCGTTACAGCTAGTTCGCTGTTTCATTGTAAGGTCTGTGATAAGATTCGACTGTATTGTATTGATACCGGTGTTTTATTAGACAACAAAACTTCGCCTAGTTAAATATAGTGCGATTTAAATGTGAATAGGATCGAGTCGTCGCCATATTGTTTCGAATTTATACTGTTATGATAGTTAAATTTATGTTTAGATAATTGATTACTATTTAACGATTTTATATTTTAAATTCGATGCAAGACTATTAACCTTAGATAACTTTTTTTTAATGAAATGAACCAGGAAACGAGCAGATGGATTACCTGATGGTAAGCGATTACCGCCGCCCATGGACACTCGTAACATCAGTATAAACTATTTTCGTTGTTACATGATAACTATTATTCGTCGAACCGACTACGCCAAGTAAAATGCATTTTTTGGAAAAAGTATTTATTAATGATAGGAATTTCTGACATTGGTACATTATTTGGTCCTTAATCAATGAAAAAATAATTAAAACAGTAACTAAGAACTGTTCGACACAGCCACAGCATATACCCATGTTATGAGGTCCACAAATGTATTGATTGCATTTGATGCAGCGGTGTTTGGTCATTCTGCGGGTCTTAGATGTACTTAAGTAGCAGATTTTAAGCCCTTTTTTAATTTTAAGCTCTATGGAGTTGGTCGGCTAATTTTAGCACAAAATCACTTCGATGCAAAGGTTTTTTCTTTTTCCACAAAGAATTAATATTCTGATAGCATATGCATTGATAATAATATATAAGTTTAGCACATTATAAAAATGCACAATGCCATCTATTGCTTTTACGGTTGATACATATATTTTGGGTCCTGGAACATATAATTCGTGTTCTATGTCTTTTGGTTGGCCCTATGTTTCTTTCTCTACAGAAGTTTCTACAAAAGGTATTTCTTCCAAAATATCCCGTTTCTGATTCTGAACTCCGAGTTTCTTGCTCGTCTTCGCCAGTATCGCTTTTGCTCTAGCCAGCCATCGATAAATCTGCTCCTTATTTTCTCGGTAAGTTCATGTTGAAATAATCCAAAAAAACGTAACTTTAGGCACCGTATATTATACAAAATTAAATTTCTATAAATAAAAGTAACCACACTTGGACTTTTCATTTATAAAATAAATATTATTCACAAATATTAATAAATGAAAACAATTTAGAAAACATAAACACTAAAATGAACAGTATTTCATAAAAAAATAATACAAATATCACCACATACATACCTCGTTGTTACTAAACTTTCGTCGAGCGGACGACTATGGTCACATCTCCTGTTCTAATTATCATGTGATAATTTTTATATCACACCGTGCTTTTTTTACATGTTTTAGGAAGGTAAACAAAGAGGTTTAGAGGGGGAGGGGCTACCTAGAAGTACACGAACACGAGAATCGCGAGTGGGTGGGTCGTCGAACGGACGAATGTTAAGTTATCTAGGGTTAATATTTATATCCACATAAGTTTTTCTGAAAATCGCACTTTTCAAGTAATATTTGACAGAAAAAGGTCATTGACGTTCCTATTCTCATTTGAAACGCGTTATATATACGTTATTAATTTACAAGCAAACACGTTATTTTAATGTTTTTTTAATAAAAAGCGATTAAGGCCCCCAATGGACTCGCAACTTGCAACACCAGAGGAATTACACATGTGGAAACCAGAGTGACGTCACGGTCGGTGTATTGAAATGCGTTGTTTTTAAGCTGACCACACATGAGGTGTGCGTGTTCCTCGGGCGTGTGCGCGCCCGCATCGCTAACACGCCCGAGGAACACGCACGCCTAATGTACGGGAGGCCATAATTCGTATTATTTGTTAAAAATCAATATAACGTAATATAAAAACAATACTGTAAGGCTTCTTTTAAACATTTTAATCGCAATGTTCATATAATTTACATATTTTTTCGTCTTAAATACGGCATAAATACATCCATTTCAAACTGTACCTGGGTATCTCGGAGCAGTCACCCAGCACGAGGCGCTCCGTGCACTGCAGTGGCTGCAGCTGCTCCACATTCCCGGAGAGGGTCTGGATAGTGGACGTCTGGATTCGGCATTCGCCTGTACAATTTATTGAACATTTATTGGACTCTTTAGGCAAAGCCTTCCGATCCATATGACCGCGACTCACGACCGGCAAACCAGTCTAAAACGGCCACTTTAAGTGTTTCATACGAGTATATTTTTTAAGCCAAACTGTACTATCTAGTTTTATCGAGTGTGTATTGCAAATCGTTACGATAATACGCTACGATTTGCCATACGCACGATCGATAAAGCACCGTTAAATCGTATGGATTTGTCCGGAATCCGTAAGGCCAGGAAAAATTTAGAGCACTGAAAATAGAACTCTACGCTAACATCATGTAGCTCAAAATCAAACACACGAGTGTGAAATCAAATGTATATGTCAAATTGGTCAACTCCTCACTCGTGTGTTCCATTTTCAACTCTTTTGTATTATTCCAGAGTTCTATTTTCAATGCTCTGAATTTTTACGGGCTTTAATATTGTTCTTTCGCATAAGAGGTTTTTAATTTTTTTGATATTACTACCAACACTTCCATACTTCCTCTGTTTTCGGCGATGAAACACATGCTCGATACTCACGGTATATGCCGAACCGTTTCATCAGCTGCATGGACGTGAGGCTGTCCATTAACCAGCCGAAGTTTTCCACTTCGAACTGGATCTCCGCCCCTTTGTTCACGCTGATCGACGCCATGCCGTGCTTCTCCTGAAAATTGTGACAGCTTTACGTATAAAAATCTCTTTATATTTATATAAAATAAGTTCAAATGTATTTGCAACAAATAATAACGATGAACAGTTGCGATGGAATAGGCAATTGGACAATTTTTTTTATTGCATAAATGAATAGTACTCTTAAATATGAGTAACTTCTCAGAAGAAACCGTATATCAAAAGTCAATATTTTCAAAGGTACAGCGATTTGTATAAACAATTTCGCGAGCCTCCTAAAAACGCTCCATACTAAAGTCGACCTAAAAATGACGTCACTTGTATATGAAGTAGTATGAAGTAGTAATATATGAAGTATATGGCCGCAGGAATATATTTGTAAATATCTCCGATATTTGTGCGTTTAAGTTCATACTTACAATAATGAATGTTTTTGTATATGATGTGAGTAAAGTAATGATGTAGGTTTTGTTTACCAATTTCGCAAAAAAAAATTTTTTTTGGTACTGGAGCGGAGCGAAATTTTGTATACAAATCGCTGTACCTTTGAAAATATTGACTTTTGATGTACGCTTTCTTCTGAGAAGTTACTCATATTTAAGAGTACTATTCATTTATGCAATAAAAAAAAATCAGTCCGCTTGCCTATTATTGGAAAGTTATAAAAGAAAGGAAAATAAAATTCTGAAAAATTATCTGATAAAGACGAAACGTTTTCATCGTATACGAAACATATTTATAGAAATAGATTTTACGAAGATATTACAGACAAGTTATCTATACTATTAAAATAAAGAGGAAAAATTTGATTGTTTGTTTGCATTGAATAGGCTTCGAAACTACAGGACCAATTTTGATGAAATTTGGCACAGATGTAGAGTAGACCATGGGGAAGAACATTACTCGTAGGCTACTTTTTATCACTGAAAAATGTAGGGTTTCTGCGAAATTAACTTTTGCGCGTACGAAGTAAGTAAGCGTTATAATAAAAGTGTTGGTTCAAAATTAATCCAGGGGTTAACAGCAACGAAATGATTGTTAATATACCTATTTACTTCTTCTAAAATTCTTTAAACCATATTTAATATCTACATCTCTAATGCTTTTTAGTGACATCGAATATAATTTAGAGTAAACCCATCGGCAAATATTTCATTGCTGGATTTTCTTGTATGGACTCTGGACCTGGCCTTGAAGTAGTAGGGCTTAGAGTTTAGGGTACTGCTTATGTAGTCTGTAATCTAATTAACACAGAAATACGTATCAATACATTTGGGAAATCTCTCTCTCTGTACCTAATTTCATTAAAATCCGTTCGGTGGTTTAGGCGTGATTGTGTGAGGTATACACAGAGATAATTTCGCATTTAATTATAATGGATTCCGTTAAGCTGAGATGTTACTTGCCAGACTGTTCAGATAAAGTTTTACTGACGATTTAAAGTCTAAAATATCTTCGTATATAGCGACTGTGCTGCCGCGACAGTGTAGTAGAATTAGAACTACACTGTATGTCGCGGCGCGGCGTTACTGACGCGGCGGCATGGTACGGCTTTTGGGCGTGCAGTGAGGCGGCCTCACTGACGCGGCGGCATGGTACGGCTTTTGGGCGTGCAGTGAGGGGCCTCACTGACGCGGCGTCATGGTACGGCTTTTGAGCGTGCAGTGAGGCGGCCTCACTGACGCCTCGGCATGGTACGGCTTTTGGGCGTGCAGTGAGGCGGCCTCACTGACGCGGCGGCATGGTACGGCTTTTGGGCGTGCAGTGAGGGGCCTCACTGACGCGGCGTCATGGTACGGCTTTTGAGCGTGCAGTGAGGCGGCCTCACTGACGCGGCGGCATGGTACGGCTTTTGAGCGTGCAGTGAGGCGGCGTCACTGACGCGACGGCATGGTACGGCTTTTGGGCGTGCAGTGAGGCGGCGTCACTGACGCGACGGCATGGTACGCGGCTTTTGGGCGTGCAGTGAGGCGGACTCACTGACGCGGCGCGGCGGCACTGTCGCTATATAAAACGTCTCCGAAAATCAATAACGGATACCTGGGGGACATGATTCACTGCTTGTGTAAAGACGTTTAGGCAAAAAAATATTTGTTTCACTTAAACTAAAAAAACACCTAATGTATGACTCTCTGCAAAACGCAAACTCGCCAATATAAAGTAAAAAAAAAAATTTTGAGTATGACAATTATTTTTCTGCCTAAACGTCTATACATAAGCT
Organism: Glaucopsyche alexis; assembly: GCA_905404095.1. NCBI lineage: Eukaryota > Metazoa > Arthropoda > Insecta > Lepidoptera > Lycaenidae > Glaucopsyche > Glaucopsyche alexis. The sequence goes on from FR990044.1 coordinate 24,197,978, forward strand.
ACTGCTTTTTGATCAAATTTTTGATCTACTGATCAAATGCCCAAAATATCCGTACTTATGTGATTTAACCGAACCTTTAGATGCTCGCTTTGAAAGTCTACCTTAAACAAACTCGCTACCTTAATGACAGCGGTAGTGTTGATGGTGTCCTTGTCGAAGCTGCCCAGCAGCTGGGACACCGGCGTGTCGCCCAGGTCCGAGTGGGACAGAACTCCGAACCTGTGTAACTAGAAAAATGTGCGATTAAAAAACGTCAACAACTTTATTATCATAAGCTAATTGTATTACATATAAAAATCACCTAACCATGTGACACTAAAAAGTAAGTAAAGTATATTAAACTATATTTTATACCCCATAGAGTATTTATACCATTATTTATTAAAGTATATTATTAAACAAGTATATTTTATACACCGCACCGTTTACGTTGACGAACTTCGTGCCGTGGACATGTGGACGGGCCGTAAGTGATAAGGGTCATTCGCTCGTAATAATTATTTATATTATATTTTTTGAGCTTGTAATTTATTAGAACTCTTTCGCCTCTTAGATAGAAAAAACAATCTAAATGTTGTGACAGATTGTGACATTGAGATTGAGAAACGTCAACATGTAACAAATTTGTAGCTGTCAAACGCAGGTAGTGTGTGTTGTGTGTTAATCAAATCTGAGGCCGTGTGAGTTGTTGTCATTTTTACTTTTTTATGTTTTATGTATAATTTCTAATGCTATTTACAGGCACACGAATTTGGTACGGAGCGTACAGCGGACCATATCCGCGGACCGAATCCGGTGTCGCTACACACTTGGCTTTGGTACGATGCAGTGGACCGTAAAGCTCGACACTCGTGTGTTCGATTTTATGCTTTATTACATCAGCACAGAGTTCTATTTACAGTGCTGTCTTTCAACTACGACAATGATTCCCGCTATTCATTGATAACGGGCAGTGATACCAACTCTCAAAAACATTTCTCTCCAAACTTTACCCCTGATTAATTATACCATTGACAGGTCTAAGAGATAATAAGCTAGAAAGAAAGGTGATTATTATTATTATTATTATTATTATTAGAAAGAAAGGTTATGTGTTTAACAAAGACTTACGCGTGAATAACATAAAACTAACCTGTCTTAATCTGATTTCACTCCCAATATATTTTCGTATCCCTGGCTATATACACACTTAAAAATTATAATTATTATTACATAAAAATCGATTCATAAGGTCTCGATCTCTAGTAAACCTCCATAGATATTTTCCCTAAATTTGAGGGGAAAATTCCTAAGTTAGCAACACTGACACCGTTGTACGGCCTAACTGCCCGCGCCGGACTGCTCTACACACGCACGAATTTGGTACGGAGCGGACCAAATCCGATGCGGACAGCGGCGAACTCTTCGCCTTCTTCTTATGTTCGCCGGACTGCCCTACATACGCCCGGATTTGGTACGGAGCGTACCAGATTCGCTGTACGCTCCGTACCAAATTCGTGTGTCTGTAGACCCCATTGCAGTGTCTCTTTTTAATATTATACATCTATGGTTTCTAAGCATTATTTAAAAAAATATTAGCTTTCTGCACACCTTCCTCCACATAAACATTAACTGTGCCAAATATCATACTCCTCCGTTCGTACAATTCTCGTTTGTACTGAAAAAAAAATACTTCACACATTAATTAATAATAATATCTATCGAATAATTTATCCAGACCAGTTCACCAGTTTGATCGTAATGATTGATCTTATGTGAGTGGAGCCCTTTATTGCCCAGATTTCTTAATAAAATTCAAATAATAAATGTTTAGACTTTAGAACTTGTTACAGGCATTTCTGTATGAAATACACTTTCTATTTTGAATAACGCCGATGTTGAGGAATCCAGAACGTTGAGTACAAATTCATCGTCATAACAAGGCTGTATTAAACTTTAAAAATAAATCTTACAATTTTTAAACGAGCAATTCTTGTATATAATCTGAATCTCGGAAACGACTCAAACGATTTTCGTGAAATTTAGTATACATAGGATTTCGGGGGCGACAAATCGGTCTAGGTAGGTTTTACTGCTGGGAAACTGCGCATTTTAAGTTTGGTATATATTCGAACCCTGGTGAAATATTTTTGTTATACTTTTTATCTACTACAGCTCCGAGCAAAGCTCGGTTACCGAAGTATTTACTAAACTATTAATTTATAAAAACTTACAATTAAAATATAATCAGGTAGTTTTAATATAATATAATGTTTAGACCGCGAATAAGGAATAAGGAGGATTCAAAAGAACTTTTATTAAGATCTGTAAAATATAACTAATTCGAAAACTTTTTGAGAATTGAAAATTCTATCAGCATAAAATTCCCTCTAAATTAATCTGATACGATAGCTAATCTATTTGTGATCTGTCAAATTTAAAATATGTCTCTAAGATAATATTATTCTCGTTTGAGAGTCCTAAATCATTTCTTAAAATTGCAAAGTCAAACGTAATATATGCCTCGCCCACGAAAGCCAACATGCCCACGAAATATATATTCTGCGGTCTGTTTATAATATGATATAATATATTATTAATGCTGCAGACAAACTTTGGTCTATAGCGGGTTTGTAGAATATCTGAAATCCCACCAAAAACATTTTCATGTAAAAAAATTATGCCAAGACGATACCATATGACTAGCACTGTCAAAAAGTTATGAAATCTCATGTAAAACCAAGCTTCTTACCCTACACGCCTTAACTCTGCAAGCGTAACTTCACAAACTCTACACCTTAGTCATTTTATGTGGCCTGGCCATTTCGCTACATTCACTTGGCCGTAAGGAGAAAAATTTATAATCGACTGTTTTTCTATTATACTCTCTTATAATAACGAAATGGTCAAGCCACATAAAATGACTAAGGTGTAGAGTTTGTGAAGTTACGCTTGCAGAGTTAAGGCGTGTAGGGTAAGAAGCTTGGTTTTACATGAGATTTCATAACTTTTTGACAGTGCTAGTCATATGGTATCGTCTTGGCATAATTTTTTTACATGAAAATGTTTTTGGTGGGATTTCACTTTTTGTAAGTTGTTATAACAGAATTGTTATTTTCTTTTTCTTTTTTTTTTTGGGTGTATTTCTTTCACAACAGAGACGCTTTTTTTTCTGCCCACTCTCCCTTTGCCTTTTTTAGGGTTCCGTAGTACTTAAGGAACCCTTATAGTTTCGCAGCGCCTCTAGCTTCTGTAATCTACACTTCTACACTTATATATTATAAAGAGGAAAACTTTGTATGTTTGTTTGTTTGTAATGAATAGGCTCAAAAATTACTGGACCGATTTCAAAAATTCTTTCACCATTCGAAAGCTACATTATCTACGAGTAACATAGGCTGAATTTTATTTTGGAAAAAAATAGGGTTCCGTAAGATATTTGGGTTTTTCGGACACAAGGTGTAAAAAATCAACCAGAAAAGTTACTTATTTTGCGTACGCTGCCTATACTATAAAAGATAGAACCATAAAATGTTCTAATTAATTGTAGATCTTATAAATATCTACAAAAAAGTCCGCAACACACTATACCTATCTATGTCGAGTGAGGCACAACAACCATTTTTTTATTTAGAAATCTTGAATTTTTTTTGGACTACATTTAAACGCGTTTATTTTACTCATGTTATTAATCCTTATCAAAATAAATTATTTCATCACTAAGTACAGTTTATGAAGATAATATTTGGTCTTTGAATAATTAAAATTGAACGTTCAGTTTTGAAGTTATGGCGAAATTAAAATATTACGATTTCTGCTGCACGGCCCGTTGCGAAGTGGGCGTCACCAAGGCGGGGTGCGCGTGCGGGTTAATGTTTAGTTTAGTTAAATAGTTTAGTTATTTTATAAACATCAAATTGATAATATCTTAAAATATAATACATTATAATATCTATACATCTATACAGTTAAATACAATTTAAGTGTCTGTTTGTAACTTCAAATTAACAGCTTTTTACATACTGAATCTGAAAGTATATTCGGTACTTACAATAAAATACATTTTTTTTTTAATTTTTATCTGTCCGTCGGTCTGTCTGTCTGTTTGTTCCGACTAATCTCTGAAACGGCTGGACCGATTTTCACGGGACTTTCACTAGCAGATAGCTGATGTTATAAGGTCTAACATAGGCTACTTTTATTTTAGGGTTCCGTTTAAAAAAATAGGACTCCGCTTTTGTTATCATAAATAAAGTCGCGGGTAAATTTCAGCAATATCCCAAAGCAACTGTTCCACGCGGACGAAGTAACGGGCAAAAGCTAGTTATGAATATAAATGAATGAAATTTGGTGCATAAAATTTATAAATATTATTATTAATAATAATATTTATTCATAATAATAATAATAATATTATTATTATATTAATAATAATATTTATTCATTTTATGTTATGGATTTCCGCAAAGTAACGCCTGATTCTATTAACTAAATTTGGTGCAGTTATAGATTGTGTATAGATCACGGTTTTGGGATCATTAAAAAATAATAATTTTATATTTTAGGGGTGGCTCTCCATACATGTGAAGTGGGGATGAAAAATATTTTTTCACTCTACCCCATCGTGTGGAGTATCGTAGAATAGGTCTTTTAAAATAAAGAATAAAGGCAAGGTTTCATACGTTACTTTTTTATACAGATAATTTTTGGTCGAAACTTTTTGTTTTTATTTTTTTATAAATATAATAAACTAAATTAGTTTGACGAATTTTATATGAATTTTTAAAACTACTATATAAATCGAGGCGCATGAGCGTTTACAAATACTGTTGTTAATTTAGTTAAAAATTTAAATAGCATATTGAAGATAAAAGGTTCTTCTCATAGATTATGTAAGTAAGAAACAAAAGGAGCAAGTAAAATACATAAATATCATCATTTTAAATAACTATAATTCCTGATAATTTCGCATTCTTTAAATTTTATTTTTATGAGAAAGAAACGTATATAAAAATAATCTGACAAATAGATAATCTAGAAGAGGATCCAACAAGTTTGTAAAGATTTTTTGTTTTTAAAAAATGTAAGCGGTTTTAGCTATTATATGTTTTGAAATTGCCCCTGAACCTAAAGTTGTAAAAACTTCTGGTTAGTTTTGTCAGTTTTATTCAAAAGTTTGAAATTATTTTAAAATAAATGATAAGTGAAAAATTATAATACAATATTTTCTAGTGTTTTTCTACATGTAAAAATCAGAAAAACCAGTTTTTGTTAGATATAGACGCATTTGAAAAGTAGAGTTTTTCGTGAAATCTGAGTCGCGCGCCGATCAATGCTCTTAATGGCAAATTGATCGCGGGTTCGAATCCCAGTCAGACGATTTTTTTAATTTTATATTATTCTATGGAATAGGGGTTTCGTAATCCTCGAGGAAACCTTATAAATTTACTGTGTCCGTCCGTCCGTCTCCGTCTGTCTGTCTGTCTGTCCGTTGTTTCAGCTTCTGTTATCCTACTAATATTACAAATGTGAATGTTTGTGAGAATGTATGGATGTTTGTAACTCTTTCACGAAAAAATACTGAACGGATTTCGTTGAAATTTGATACGGTAGTAGTTTAGGCTCTGGGTTAGAACATAGGCAATTTTTTATTTTTAAAAAGTGGGATACGGTATTTACGCGAGCGGAACCGCGGGCAACAGCTAGTTATGAATATAAATTGATGAAATTTGGAACTGTTATGTAATATGTAACTTAAATGTCAGTTTTGGCATCATAAAATACTTATTTTATATTTCAGGGGCTTCATACATGTGAAGTGGGGATGAAAAATATTTTTTCATTGTAAGCCATTAATGTGAGGGGTATCGTTGAATACGTCTTTTAAAATAAAGGCAAGGTTTCATACATTACTTTTTTACAAAGTTAACAATTTGGAGTAACTGACATCCAAAGAGGTTTACAAGTCACCCCCCCCCCCCTCCCCTCTCTTTGCTTCATACTAAATAATAAGACTTTTTTGTTCCCTGGCGGGATTCGAACCCGCGACCTCCGGCTTGAGTGCAGACGCGCTCACCACTGCGCCACAGTGGTCGTTACTTATTCTTTCGTAAAATTATTTGAACTAATCGGACAATAACTTTTGAAGTTATTTAAATAAATACTTTATTATTATCTAACACGCGTTTATAGTTACGGAACCCTCCTAAGACATGTCCTGACATGCTTTTGGTTAGGTTATTCCTTTTATAATTTTTTCTTCTTCCGTACTATTGTTTAAACTCCGAGCAAAGCTCGATCTCCCGGGTCACTCCTGAGCATGAGCATGATTAGGAGTCGAAGCACTGACATCTGTCGGTAGCAGTAAGTACTACTCAAGGAATTTGTAAGTATTATATACAACTGGAAAGAGCTCTCGGCATCAAATCTGTGCCGAGAGGGAGATACAATACAAACCGCTCCGTCTCTTTTTAACAAGGGTGACAACAATATTTTTAATTTGGGGACAAATTAGTTGAAGTTTGGAAACATATGGTGATTTCAACTTTTTCTAAAGAAGTCCAAGCACATGCTATCAAAAAGTAATATTTTGCTCCAAGGTATACTCTGGATCCAGAAGTATAGAACAGAACTCCTGACTCATTATAGATACATGTTTGGGGATTTCGGCGTTGTTTAAAGAACTGCAAGCTGCAAGCATATGCCACCCTGTCAATTAGAGTAAACATCATCATCACCACCACTATCACACCATACATCATCACATTATGATGATATAAAAGGTACTTCTCATAGTATTTTACACTAACACGGAGATCTTTCATTTGATACCCATATTATAGGAGTGCATTAAAAATAACTTGTCGGCCATCTTGGATGTTCCATCATGTTGGATTTTCGAGTTATTCTCAGCAAACCCTTTCATTTGATACCCATATTGTAGGATTACATTAAAATTGACTGTCGGCCATCTTGGACGTTCCGTCATGTTGGATTTTCGAGTTTTTCTCAGCAATCCCTTTCATTTGACACCCATATTGTAGGAGTGCATTAAAATAACTTGCCGGCCATCTTGGATGTTCCATCATGTTGGATTTTCATGTTATTCTCAGCAAGCCCGTTCATTTGATACCCATATTGTAGGATTACATTAAAATTGACTGTCGGCCATCTTGGACGTTCCGTCATGTGGATTTTCGAGTTTTTTTCAGCAATCCCTTTCATTTGATACCCATATTGTAGGAGTGCATTAAAAATAACTTGCCGGCCATCTTGGATGTTCCATCATGTTAGATTTTCATGTTATTCTCAGCAAGCCCTTTCATTTGATACCCATATTGTAGGAGTGCATTAAAAATGACTTGGCGGCTATCTTGGATGTTCTGCCATGTTGGATTTTCGAGTTATTCACAGCAAGCCCTTTCATTTGATTGCATATTCACGCCAACCAAGATACTCGTCAAGACGAATCATACGAGCCCAAACTCGATGGAACCCCATCGTCGTTTAATTACAGAGTTCCTATGGCCATATTCTAGCTCCCTGGTTACCATATAGTATCAAAGTACTCGTCAAGACGAATTAAACGAGACAAAACTTGATGGGGTTGCGTCGTTTAATTACGGAGTTCCTATGGCCACCTTCCAGTTCCATCATCAGATCCTGGTTACCATATAGTATCAAAGTACTTGTCAAGACGAACTAAACGTTCGATTTTGACGAACTAAACGTTCGTTTCGATGGGACTATGTGGTTTTATTTTGGAATTCCTGTGGCCACCTTCCAGCTCCATCATCAGATCAGCTCCACGTCATCATAATATTGCATTGTCATGCGGTTTACATATTCGTTTAAAATTTCAACTCAATCGGAAACCGGAAAGTGGATCAAATTTAACTTGCAAGAATCCATTGCAGACCGACAACGGGGCAGGTGAATCTAAATAAAAGCTTATAAAATTAAACACAAGTTCTTCGAGAACTTACCACGGGACAAGATTGATGTGGTGCGAAGTGTCCATAAATGTTATTATTATATTATAAGTCATCCTATACAGATAAACCTACCAATATTATAACTCTGTCTGTCTGATGTCGCCCGCCCGCCCGCGAGGTTCTCACGTAACTATGCGCACATAATAAGCACTCAGGGATTAAGATTTTTTTCTACCAGTGAAAGAATTTTTCAAATCTGTTAGGTTTCAGAAATTATCAATAACATACAAACATACAATGGTTTCATCTTCACAATATCATGAAGGTGGGTAAAATAATATAAATGTCCTACATTACCTATTAAATCATATTGTCACCCGAACATTTAGAATGTTCCAAGGGAAATACACGGCGTTTTGTGTTGCAACTATTCTATTTTCATTTCTTCCATTTTACTCTACCAAAATGCAAATAATCAAAAAATAAATAACAAATTTCTAATTATCGGTTAGTAGGTAGGTTCTGAATAACTAGTGATTTTTATTTTACATTTCTCTCTCAGATTATGAATAACATAATATTTAACCGAGTTTATTAGTATTTCTTTCTTATACACTATATCGCACATAAAATCTACCAAACCTAAAATTTAAGGAAAGATATAAACTGGCTACACTAGGTTACTTGTTAGAACGAGACACAGGGATAACTTATAGCTATCTCACCGGGACCGGTTTTTTTATTGCGCACGTGATAAGCTTTAAGTCTGAGTAGTAAAGATCATTTTTGATTGAATTAAAAGAAAATAAAGTTTGAAGTACTCTTTCCTGTTGTATATAATACTTACAAATTCCTTGGTACTACTTGAATGCCCATTTATAATTGATTATTGTTTATAAGCTATGCTAGGTGGCGCTTTTACTAGATTTTATTTATTCAAAGTTACTCGGATACTGTAAATATTTTGATGATACTAAAAAGTATGTAACTGTAATTTGATACATAGTTTTTTTTTATTATTTCATTCCCTTCAGTTAATTATTATTAATCGTTTTAATGATAAATCATAATATTTTTATAGTTTTGTGTAAAAGTGACATCTATCTCGTACATTATGAATAATGTGAGTTATGTGTTCGTCGCTTGAATTGGAATCTAATTGACGTAATATTTAAATACCTAATTATTTCCCGAGTATTCTTTAGTAATTTAAACGGAAAATACATACGGGTAAAATAACAAGTGCAATAAAATATGTCGATAAAGATTTAAAAAAATATTGTGTTTTTTGTTGTTAATAAAGGGATCTGGGATACATGGTTATTTTAATAAATTTTATTGTTATTATCGGATCCCTAATAACAGCAACAATTTTCAGGCCTCTAGCTAAATTTGTGGTAATATTATAGAAACTTCCAATCCTGTAGTTTAAGGTGTTGAAGGATAAAAGTTTATATGAGACTTCTTACCTTAATAATTCTTAACATAATTAAATTTATGTTGCATATATTATGTTAAATTTTCCGTTCAAATTCAGAATACTCGGGAAATAATTATTTCATTAATATTAGTCAATTAGTTTACAAGCCTAGCGATGAACGACGACATAACTTATATAGTTCATAATAACGCGATAGATGGCGCTTTCACAGATAATTAAATTTAACTCCCTTGTTTAAGGGGTTGGAAGATGAAAGTTCCAATTTTGAGAATTTTTATGTTGGTTGTGTACTAATACAATCTTACGTAACAAATTTCAGCTTTCGAGAACATCCGGAAGTACGATATAATTTTGTTGATCATCGTTTAACATTTACTTTACCTACTAAATTTTGAAACCCCCTATCAGGTGCAAATAGAAAATTCTGTTACACGGTTAAGTACATATTATACATATTTAAAAAGTATAATATTTCTATAAAAATCAATAAATCGGGACGGCCTGGCAGATGCGAAAACGTCGAACAGCTTATTTAATAGTGATTTCTTATGTTTACGCGAATATTGTTCATTTTGGTTAGTATGTTTTGCGTATGCGTATGGATCGGAACACAAAGTAGCCGAAACGCTGGAAAAAGAAAAGTGCACCGGGACAAAATCTGTAGTGTTTAAAACAAAGCTTATTAAATAATTTTCACGGATCCTCCATGATTATGTATAATATGTTAACAGTGAAGAAAAACGTGTTTCTCAGATTGACATGTGATAACATCTTATCATTATTACAACACGACGACGATATATTGTGACAAATTACAAGTGGGTAAAGGGCGAACAAAAGGCTAAACGTTAATTTTCTTGAGAGTACTCTGACGTAGGCCCGGCCTTAGCAAAACACTTCACCGTGATCATTTCAAAACATTTCATTGGATTGTTTCATTTTAGTCATGGAAAATAGAGTAAAGGAGGACCATCTCTCTAAGACAGAAAAGCTAAAAAGTGTCCGACAAAAGTATTAAATAAGAAAAATTATAAGTACAGTATTTTTTTTTTGGTCACGTCATCAAACTTCTCATTTTATAACTAAGCAACGTGAAAATGAGATAGTCTCTAGTAATTTAATTCGTCTTTTTTACAAAGCCAACAAAATATTTTAAAGAGAGCATCATCTTTTTCTACATGTAAAAATCAGAAAAACCAGTTTTTGTTAGATATAGACGCATTTGAAAAGTAGCGTTTTTCGTGAAATCTGAGTCGCGCGCCGATCAATGCTCTTAATGGCAAATTGATCGCGGGTTCGAATCCCAGTCAGACGATTTTTTTAATTTTATATTATTCTATGGAATAGGGGTTTCGTAATCCTCGAGGAAACCTTATAAATTTACTGTGTCCGTCCGTCCGTCTCCGTCTGTCTGTCTGTCTGTCCGTTGTTTCAGCTTCTGTTATCCTACTAATATTACAAATGTGAATGTTTGTGAGAATGTATGGATGTTTGTAACTCTTTCACGAAAAAATACTGAACGGATTTCGTTGAAATTTGATACGGTAGTAGTTTAGGCTCTGGGTTAGAACATAGGCAATTTTTTATTTTTAAAAAGTGGGATACGGTATTTACGCGAGCGGAACCGCGGGCAACAGCTAGTTATGAATATAAATTGATGAAATTTGGAACTGTTATGTAATATGTAACTTAAATGTCAGTTTTGGCATCATAAAATACTTATTTTATATTTCAGGGGCTTCATACATGTGAAGTGGGGATGAAAAATATTTTTTCATTGTAAGCCATTAATGTGAGGGGTATCGTTGAATACGTCTTTTAAAATAAAGGCAAGGTTTCATACATTACTTTTTTACAAAGTTAACAATTTGGAGTAACTGACATCCAAAGAGGTTTACAAGTCACCCCCCCCCCTCCCCTCTCTTTGCTTCATACTAAATAATAAGACTTTTTTGTTCCCTGGCGGGATTCGAACCCGCGACCTCCGGCTTGAGTGCAGACGCGCTCACCACTGCGCCACAGTGGTCGTTACTTATTCTTTCGTAAAATTATTTGAACTAATCGGACAATAACTTTTGAAGTTATTTAAATAAATACTTTATTATTATCTAACACGCGTTTATAGTTACGGAACCCTCCTAAGACATGTCCTGACATGCTTTTGGTTAGGTTATTCCTTTTATAATTTTTTCTTCTTCCGTACTATTGTTTAAACTCCGAGCAAAGCTCGATCTCCCGGGTCACTCCTGAGCATGAGCATGATTAGGAGTCGAAGCACTGACATCTGTCGGTAGCAGTAAGTACTACTTGAATGCCCATTTATAATTGATTATTGTTTATAAGCTATGCTAGGTGGCGCTTTTACTAGATTTTATTTATTCAAAGTTACTCGGATACTGTAAATATTTTGATGATACTAAAAAGTATGTAACTGTAATTTGATACATAGTTTTTTTTTATTATTTCATTCCCTTCAGTTAATTATTATTAATCGTTTTAATGATAAATCATAATATTTTTATAGTTTTGTGTAAAAGTGACATCTATCTCGTACATTATGAATAATGTGAGTTATGTGTTCGTCGCTTGAATTGGAATCTAATTGACGTAATATTTAAATACCTAATTATTTCCCGAGTATTCTTTAGTAATTTAAACGGAAAATACATACGGGTAAAATAACAAGTGCAATAAAATATGTCGATAAAGATTTAAAAAAATATTGTGTTTTTTGTTGTTAATAAAGGGATCTGGGATACATGGTTATTTTAATAAATTTTATTGTTATTATCGGATCCCTAATAACAGCAACAATTTTCAGGCCTCTAGCTAAATTTGTGGTAATATTATAGAAACTTCCAATCCTGTAGTTTAAGGTGTTGAAGGATAAAAGTTTATATGAGACTTCTTACCTTAATAATTCTTAACATAATTAAATTTATGTTGCATATATTATGTTAAATTTTCCGTTCAAATTCAGAATACTCGGGAAATAATTATTTCATTAATATTAGTCAATTAGTTTACAAGCCTAGCGATGAACGACGACATAACTTATATAGTTCATAATAACGCGATAGATGGCGCTTTCACAGATAATTAAATTTAACTCCCTTGTTTAAGGGGTTGGAAGATGAAAGTTCCAATTTTGAGAATTTTTATGTTGGTTGTGTACTAATACAATCTTACGTAACAAATTTCAGCTTTCGAGAACATCCGGAAGTACGATATAATTTTGTTGATCATCGTTTAACATTTACTTTACCTACTAAATTTTGAAACCCCCTATCAGGTGCAAATAGAAAATTCTGTTACACGGTTAAGTACATATTATACATATTTAAAAAGTATAATATTTCTATAAAAATCAATAAATCGGGACGGCCTGGCAGATGCGAAAACGTCGAACAGCTTATTTAATAGTGATTTCTTATGTTTACGCGAATATTGTTCATTTTGGTTAGTATGTTTTGCGTATGCGTATGGATCGGAACACAAAGTAGCCGAAACGCTGGAAAAAGAAAAGTGCACCGGGACAAAATCTGTAGTGTTTAAAACAAAGCTTATTAAATAATTTTCACGGATCCTCCATGATTATGTATAATATGTTAACAGTGAAGAAAAACGTGTTTCTCAGATTGACATGTGATAACATCTTATCATTATTACAACACGACGACGATATATTGTGACAAATTACAAGTGGGTAAAGGGCGAACAAAAGGCTAAACGTTAATTTTCTTGAGAGTACTCTGACGTAGGCCCGGCCTTAGCAAAACACTTCACCGTGATCATTTCAAAACATTTCATTGGATTGTTTCATTTTAGTCATGGAAAATAGAGTAAAGGAGGACCATCTCTCTAAGACAGAAAAGCTAAAAAGTGTCCGACAAAAGTATTAAATAAGAAAAATTATAAGTACAGTATTTTTTTTTTGGTCACGTCATCAAACTTCTCATTTTATAACTAAGCAACGTGAAAATGAGATAGTCTCTAGTAATTTAATTCGTCTTTTTTACAAAGCCAACAAAATATTTTAAAGAGAGCATCATCTAAAGATCAACAATTATTTTTACTTGTCCTTCTGATTTAGACATTGCTACGTAATTTACTAACTCAGCCACTGATTTTACAATTCATCACCATTTTACGTTTAACAGCTTCAACACAAGCTCTCAAAACAGAATGCGATAAATCATTACTTTTCATAGACCAACTTGTAACTATAAGGGGGATCCGAAGGATTTAGTTACTACGGAATTGTAAAAATGGGTTAGGTTACTTTAGAATGACTTTATTGCATTCAAAACGTTTTTAAATATGAAAAAACAGAAGATGATAAATCATTACTTTCATAGATCAACTTGAAACTATAAGGGTTCCTTCTAGTTCCTATGCAAGTGTTGAAAATGGGTTAGGTTGGGTTAGAGCTTTTTTATTGCGTTGAATACGTCTTTGAATATTATGAAAAACAGGTGATAGTATTACTGCCAACTACTTCACTATATTTACTGAGTTACAAAATTAAAAGCTAATAGAATTACTATTTTCGTGCCAAATATTAATATTTCAGAAGTTTGCTGCTCGAATTTGCCTCAAATTTAAATGCTAAAAAATAATCACCATTCTGAGTAATATTTAGAGTGGCTTACGTAGAAGATAACTATTGGTTAAGATAATATTATTCAGACGCGTGTTAGTAGACTTTAGTAATTAATTAATCGTGAAAATTCTAATTACTTACTCGCGTAGTCGAAAATGTTTTTATAAATATAATCGAATGGGATGCTAAGATTTAATTTTCCCTTGCTACAATACTGTAGCAAGGTTGTATAGCGGCAAAATGCCATGAGCTATCCCCTATTCCACGCGTTTTTACGAACACCTTTTCATGTATGGAGAAAGTACTCATTTACTAGAGTAAAAGATCTCCACGATTTTAGCTTTACCCTTCTAAACGAATCCCTGATCGCCGTTATTTCAATCTACCCGCCACATCGATACAACTTAATACAGTAAAAACAATAAAATCCGCTAGCCCGGAGCGATACTTCGATCTAACAAAAATATTTTTAATATCACTTATTATTTCTACGATATCATTTCACGAGCAGACGCTAGAGGGGGGTACCCCCCCCCCTGTACCAGAGGGAGGAAGGGTTAATGTACGTAGCTACTGGATGTTACTAAGATTAATTTGTATTGGATTTTATCGATACATCCCCTTTAGGAGTGGAATTCAAAAATGATTTTAGTGCAATTTCAACGTCAAAAAATTCTCTTTTGAACGAAAATAAAAGCGTATGACAGTGTTTATTAGAGAATTATCTTACTATTATAATAATATATTATACTAAATGAATAATATACATTTATTCGCTTTTTACATGAATGCTGTTTGCAAATAAAAAAAACAAACCCTACGGCGTCTCTATTAACCAATTACAATTTGCTGTGTGCAAAATTGTTGGTTTCTTTTTTCATTGACCCAGTCATTTTCACTGTTTTCACAACGGCTACATTCGCTAAAAAAAGAATAAGTAATCCCCGTTTGATCACTACTTTTTGGGGAAAAAAAACCGCATAGGTAACTAAGTACTTAGGTACTCTACATGTAAATAGGTTTTCTAAATAGAAAGCTGTTTGCAAATAGATTTCGTCAGTTTTCGGTTTATAAGAAAGGCCTTATCTGATCTGCAGTCCTAGTACTGTGGGGTCGCGTTGTAGACGATCATCGTGCGGCCCTCGTACGACACGGGGTGTGCAGCAATGTCTTGTAATTCGTCCCCCTTACTAATGAACGCTGTATAAGCTTTGAATAGTTATACAGTGTTTTGTCTTCTTCTATCGAATTAAAAATGTCACTTGTGTGACGGGAACAAAACACTGTACAACTATTCAAAACTTATACAGCGTTTATTAGTAAGGGGGCGTATGTATTGCAGATAGATACTTACCTTCTCCCCCAGTATATTCACTCGGACGAGTCTCTCTATGTCGCCGTTGACGTTCTGCGGCGTGCCGGTGTACAGCATGGTGACACGGCTGCCGTCCAGCTGGCTGCAGTCCTGGTACTGCGGGGTCGCACTGTATGCGATCGTCGTGCGGCCCTCGTACGACGCCGGGTGGGCAGCTATGTCTTGAGTCTCTGATGCGTGGCTTATATCTTGCAGCGAGAAACATAGCTGCGAAATACGAACGGTACTAAATAAACGGTACCAAATATAAGTTTTTAGATGTAGGTATATATTTGAGATGTAGGTATATATAAGAGCTCCGTGGCCTAGTGGGTAGACCGTTTAGTTCGCACTCGAGAGAGTGTAGGTTCAAATCCCAGGTTGTGGCGTGTACCAATGAGACTTTTTCAGATGTCAAGTACATTATACGGACGCTCTAACGGTGAAGGAAAACATCGTGAGGAAACCCGCACATAGTTGGCCCCAGACGTATTGACCAGTTCATTCCCCTGGACTAGGCTGACTATGTTGTGAGAATGTCGTATGTGCTTGGGCAACCATACGGCATTTAAAAACCAACTGTCCCAGGCACTACAGTATTTCAAGAGTGGTTACTTCGCTCGGAGAATACAGTATAAATCATTCATTAACGGATGTAAAGGCCTAAGTTTAGAAGTTTTTTTTTTTTATATTTGAAAATAGACTAAAGTATGTTTTTCAATATTAATAACTAGCTTTTGCCCGCGGCTACAAAATACATTATACGGAATACTGTACTTTTTCGGGATGAAAAGTAGTCTGACAATATGCTCTAAAATAAAATTACGAAACCTTTTACCTCCCCAGTCCCGTACGTATAAAGTGGGGATGATTTTTTTCTCTACACCATATTGTGATATTCTGATATCTTTTAAAACATTGAGAGGTTGCTAAGACGGTATTTTATGTAGGTATGTACATACATTTGCGAGGTATTTGACTTTAAAGCGTTTTTTTTTTTAATTAAAATAGCCCCTTCCCCCTCTAATTTGCACAAAATTATGATGATGTTCAATGTAAGAAACTATAGAGTAAATAAGTAAACATGGTATAATAGCGCGAGTCCGACTCGCACTTGGCCGGTTTTTATTATTATTATATTGTCAATAACATTTATGCTTTTATTGTCACAAAATTGTTGATGTTTATTCACACACTAATATTTAAGTGCTCATAATAAAGTGCTAATAATAAAAACTCAATTTTTTTATCCACTACAATAAAGTTGGTAATAACATTTTTAAGTGGCTTCACCTAATGTTTTAAAAGCGTAGATATTGATTTTGTTTAACAGCGGCGGTGCTCTGTTTCCACGAACGGGAGAACTTGAGGCTTTGAAATTACCTTCAGTTAATTGGTTGAGTAAACCGCGATTTAATATGATATCAGTTTTGCTACATTTATACATACACTTTTATTGATTTACTAGCGACCCGCCCCAGCTTCGCACGGGTACAATACTGATACTAATACTACAGAATGTCTTTAAACCACTAACAAAACGGGCGAAATCTAGTCAAAACAAACAGAAACAAATTAATATAGGTACCTACTAAAACTCAATGAAATAAGTAGGTGGGTATACTTTTATCGTATGAAATACCATAGATCTAAACTCCCCCCGCACGCACACCCCTGCCTTGGCGACGCGCGACGCCCACTTCGTAACGGGCCGTGCAGCAGAAATCGTAATATTTTAATTTCGCCATAACTTCAAAACCACACGTCCAATTTCAATCATTCAAAGACCAAATATTATCTACATAAACTGTACTTAGTGATGAAATAATTTATTTTGATAAGGATTAATAACATGAGTAAAATAAACGCGTTTAAATGTAGTCCAAAAAAAATTCAAGATTTCTAAATAAAAAAATGGTTGTTGTGCCTCACTCGACATAGATAGGTATAGTGTGTCGCGGACTTTTTTGTAGATATTTATAAGATCTACAATTAATTAGAACATTTTATGGTTCTATCTTTTATAGTTTAGGCAGCGTACGCAAAATAAGTAACTTTTCTGGTTGATTTTTTACACCTTGTGTCCGAAAAACCCAAATATTTTACGGAACCCTATTTTTTTCCAAAATAAAATATAGCCTATGTTACTCGTGGATAATGTAGCTTTCGAATGGTGAAAGAATTTTTGAAATCGGTCCAGTACTTTTTGAGCCTATTCATTACAAACAAACAAACAAACAAACAAACATACAAACAAAGTTTTCCTCTTTATAATATTAGTGTAGATTGATAAAAAGTTTTACCGTCACTGAAATTATATTTGATATTATGTAGCTGCATTAATAGTTTTTATACGAGCTATTTTAAATAATAATTAAAGTATACCACATTAGACATTACGAACACACTCACGCAACTTAATAATAGTATATTTTGAACTGGGACTCGGTTCAATGTGAAAGAGAAGGGTTCCAAACAAAACGGCTAAAGATTCACGTTTGTTGTATGGACGCCCCTTAAAGAGTTGGTGTTATTAGATATTAAATTGTTGTGTGTGTGTGTGTGTATATGCGGGTGTTGTGTGTATACACTAGCTCCGTGGCCTAATGGGAAGACCGTTTGATTTGAAGATCGAACCTGCACATGCTTGGCCCCAGATGTATTGACCAGTCATTCCTCTGGACTAGGCTGACTATGTTGTGAGAATGCTGTATGTGCTTGGGTAACCATACAACATTTAAAAACCGACTGTCCCAGTCACAATATAAACTAAATCTAAGTTTAAAAAAAATATAAACACAAAGCTAAATCTAAGTTTAAAAAAAGTAACACAGACGAGAACCGTGAGAGATATATAAAACTAAGAAATCGCTGCAACAAAATTGTAAGAGACGCTCAAAGACGCTACATTCACTCTTCTGTCGAGAACAGCGACCCTTCTAAAATTTGGAAATTTCTTAACTCCCTAGGTGTTGGCAAAACCGTTGATTCTTCTGCGTCAATAAATAACTTCGACAAAAATCTTTTAAATAATCAATTTACTTCCTGTAATGGCTCACTTGATCCCAATTCCAAATTACAATTGATTCAGCATCTTAATACCTTACCAACACCTGATTACCCTCCTTTCCTCTTTAACCAAGTCACTGTTGGCGAAATTAAAAAGAATATTATGGCAATTTCATCTAATGCAATTGGTGATGACAACATTAGTAGGAAGATGGTCACACTAGTTATAGACGAGATTGCGCCAATCCTTATGCATATTTTTAACTTTTCTTTGGTAAATAGCGTGTTCCCGTCTATCTGGAAATCAGCACAAATCATTCCTTTACCTAAAAAGAGTAAGCCTACCTCAGTAGCTGATTTCCGGCCTATTTCGGTCCTGGAAAGATTGATACAGCAACAATTATCATCTTACGTCAATAAAAACAGCCTCCTAAGCGCTTATCACTCTGGTTTTAGACCTGGCCACAGCACTACTACAGCACTAGTGAAGGTCACGGACGATATCCGATTTGCTATGGACAATAAGCAACTTACGATTTTGGCTCTATTGGACTTTAGTTGTGCCTTTAATAGCGTAGATCGTGATATTCTTTTAAGTAGACTTAGAGCCGCTAATTTCTCGCCCTCAGTGACTAGTTGGTTCCAAAGCTACCTTGGGGGGCGCCAGCAGCGTGTTCGTGTAAGTGATGAGTTTTCATCATGGTCCACTAACACGGCTGGTGTTCCGCAGGGTGGCGTATTATCTCCTCTACTATTCGCTTTGTTTATTAACTCCATTATTACGGTTTTCAGTTCTTCTCTCTTTCATTTGTATGCAGCCGATCTTCAAATCTACGCCCAGACGTCATTAGAGAATCTTCCTAGTAAAATCACGGATTTAAATAATGATTTAAATAAAATTTGCGAGTGGAGTAGGTGTAACGGCCTCACGATTAACCCAATCAAATCACAGGTCATTATTATTGGCAGCCAAGGATTAGTCTCAAGGATTAACTGGGTGAATCTACCTCCGGTGCTCGTATGTGGTACTCATGTACCGTTCAGTAGGAAGGTAAGAGATTTAGGTGTTCTCTTGAATGACCATCTTTCTTGGTCCGACCATATATCAATGATCAGTAGCAAGGTGTACGCAGTTTGGCACTCGGTGAAAAGGTTAAAGAACGTTCTTCCACTAAAGACCAAAATTTTACTAGCCGAGTCTTTATTCTTGTCCATTTTAGATTACGCGGATACGTGTTTTACTGATCTTACCGAAGAACAGTTAAATAAGCTTGAGCGTCTCCAGAATGTCGCAATTCGCTTCATTTTTAGTCTGCGTAAATTCGACCATATTTCAGAGTACCGTTCTAGGCTTTCTTGGTTGAACATACGTCTTCGGCGTAATATGGAGCACCCTCTTACCTAAAGGATAGATTTGACTTCCGAACGTCCGAATTTAAGTTATTGCGTTCCTCGGCCAATCTCCTTCTCCAAATCCCTAAACACAACACAAATTTCTTTGGTCAATCCTTTACTGTCAGGTCGATACTACTATGGAACTCTTTACAGGCTATCAGGCAGGCAATTAGCTTGCAAGTATTAATAATTTTAAAACATTGCTCAAACAACACTATCTAAGTCACTAAATATTTCGTGCTAAGTTAATAGTATGTAGATGCTTAAAGTTTAAGTTCTATCATTAGGAAATAGGAATATATATTAGTATATTTATATAAAATTATTTATGTATTAGTGTAATATAGTAGGTTATTAATACGTTAGTTTAGATTAGGTATCATTTAGTGTTATTTTCTTTATTTTATGTTTATTAAGTTTGTGATATTTTCTATAGAGTGATAGTATTATTAGTATGTAAGGTTTTATGTTTAGTTCAAGTTTTTGTCATACTTAGTTCCGTAATTGCACTGCATTATCTTTTTATTTCCATGCGCCAAGGGTTGCTTGGAAGAAATCGCTTTTTAGCGATAAAGCCGCCTTTGTGTTCATGCTAAAATTGTCAACTGTAATTTTATCTGTACATTTGTGAACACAATAAAGCATATTCATTCATTCATTCAATATTTCAAGAGTAGGTTTTTTGCTCTGAGAATACTGTATAAATCATCCAATAACGGATGAATAGGCCTAAGTTTATGTGTGTGTGCGTATGTGTGGTGTTGTTTGTTGTTGTGTATAACCTCTATTTACCTTCAAAAACCTGTTGTCGGGGTTGCTTTGAGGTTGCTCGACGTAGAGGTTCCAATCGATGCTGACGTTCCGCCCGGCGCTGCGCATCGTGGTTCTCGAGTCCATCTTCAGGAATACGCCCTCGTTCTGGTCCACTAGGCTGCAAAATTTTGCTAAAGTCAGTTATTATAGGAAAGTTTACAAGTATAGTTTTGGGTGATCAGTATGTTATCACCTATCAGTTAGCTTAAATCTATACTCATATTATAAATACGAAAGTATGTCTGTCTATCTGTCTGTATGTTACCTCTTCGTGCTTTAACCGCTGAACCGATTTCTATGAAATTTGTAGACATACTTTAGGTCCCGGAAAAGGACATAGGATATTTTTTATCCCGAAAAAGTAGTGTTCCCGCGGGAGAATGTATTAATGCGGGTGGAGCCGCATAAAAAAGATAGTAGAATATAAAATCGGTTAGACGGCTGATTTTTTTTATTCCATAAATGAATAGTACTCTTGAATATGAGTAACTTCTCTGGAGAAACGGTAAACTAAAAATCAATATTTTCAAAGGTACAGCGATTTGTTTATAAAATTTCGCCAAGTTTCGTGTAAACGATCCACTTAAAAGTCGTACCTAGTTGTGACATCACTATTAGGTAATATAGTGTATAAAATATAAGACCGCAGGACCATTTTCTCCTTTATTAAATTAGTATAGAAGTGTATATTATTATATTCTGTCCAATAGCGTCAGCAAATATCGTACCATCGATAAAAAATTAACATCGCTTAGCTGGAAAATGCAAAAGTAAAACATTCCTTACCTGTAGTAACTCAGCAGGAAGCCGAAGTTGAGCTCGATCCTGTCGACCCTGGTCCAGGAGACGTTACCTAGGCTGAGCCGCACCCTGATCACCTCGTCGTCCCCCAGCGCAGGCCGGGAGGGGGGGACGATCACCCCGCACGCGGGCGACGAGATGAACCGCTCTATGTTATTGAGGATGGACTGGTGGGTGGGCAGGATGCTGTGATAATGATGATTAAACATTAAACCCTGAACTGAAATATTTACACAATGGATAAGCTATACAATGTTTTGTCCTTCTTTGTCAAGCAATTTTTGTTGGAAAAGTAGCTTGAGACAGCTGGCAGATATTGTATAGCTTATCCATTGTGTAAATATTTTTATTAGTAAGGGCTTTACATAAGCGAGAAGAAACTTTATTTTTTTTAACCTTATTCTAGTACAATTTTTAACTTCGTTGGTTTTAAATAGTTTGAGTGAAATTGAATAAAAATTTAACTCCTCTACTCTCGTTAAGAAGCCAGTGAATCGTGAGAACAAATGTCAAAGTTGAGCAATGACGCATAAGCCTTGTTCACATTAACCATTTAAGTACCTAAGCCATTTTGACCAATGTACTCGTGAATCACTGACTTCTTAACGCGAATAGACTATAAATAAAATACACTATACAGTGTATTTCACCGTAATAACATTTTTTGGTCCATTAAAAACTAATTTCAGTTACA
This sequence comes from Glaucopsyche alexis, assembly GCA_905404095.1. Lineage (NCBI taxonomy): Eukaryota > Metazoa > Arthropoda > Insecta > Lepidoptera > Lycaenidae > Glaucopsyche > Glaucopsyche alexis. Next base: position 24,220,001 of record FR990044.1, read on the forward strand.
TTTCAAAAGCTTATGAAAGTTTTAAAAGCTTTTAAATACTTATAAAGCTCATTTTAAAGAACGCTTTAAGACTTTTTTTTGAACTTATTGCGAGTATTTCATACGTTCAAAATATTGTTTGTATAAAATATTATTTCTGATTGTTTTTAACTCTGATTTCAAAACATTAAATAGTGCTTAGATCAGTCATATATTATACTTCTGTTTTTACGATGAAATTAATCACTATTTTCAATGAACTAGTGGCTATATAGTGGTCAAAATTCGTCCATAACCAAGTTGAACTGTGTCAAAGTTTATACTCCTACGTTACGTTCGCATACTTTCTGTAAAACGGATTACAAAGTTTTCGCTTTCTAGTCTGATTCACAAGATCCATTTCAGTGAATTTCTGTCCAAGTGCACCAAATATGTTGATCCAAGGAGCATTCTTTTCGGAATGACCTCTAGAAACTTTTTGAAAAATTCCAAGAGGGGCTCGAAAAAACTGCAAAAGTTATAAATAATTTGGTAAAAAAGGGGGTATGGTTTTTTTTTAATTATCTCGGAAACTATTAAAGATATCTGAATTTTGAAAAAAAAAATCTTTAAAGAGGAGGAAATTTCCTACGTTCGCATAATTTAAGTATGTAAGAGTACAAAGTATTTGTTTCACGTATTAATATTATTATATTTTATGATGATTTTATAAACAACAATTCTAGCAGCTTTTTCTAGTCTTTTAGTTTTTAGGAAGTGTTACGACCAAACACGCTTTAAAATAAAATTTTAACTCATTTATATAAGGACATGACATTTTCCATGACTGGGTTAACTACCAAGCCTATTGGTAATGGGCAAATTTTATCACAATATTGAAACTGCGAAGACTCAAACCATCCAAAATGCAATCTATTTATACGTCTTATGTTCAAACGTAATTACAAAAGACCTGGAAATCGGCTGAGTGTAATGAGAATTTTAGATGTTTTTCTGCCACCAGGTGGCGCGTGGTATCGGGTCCATGTCGTGTCAAACAGCTGTCAAACGTCACGAAATTACAAAACCCTCATTGAGGCACACTCACTCGTAGCTGACGAACTTGGATAGAAGATATTTCTCCAATACCTCCCCGCCGGAGATCTTGCGCTCGCAGTCAAAGAATATACCATCGTCGTCGGAAATCTGCAATAGTTTCTTATAATAACTTGGAATACTTACTTCATAGTTTGTTGATAAAAGTGGAGCTTAGAAAAGTTCAGTGATCTTTCAATTGTGGAATCAACCTGACCCAGTTATTACTCAATCTACATTTTATCTGTGAAATGCAATAGAATACTTTTCCTGCTCAAGTGTGTGCGCAGTAAACAAGAGCACTCTCTCTCTTCCTTTACTCTCATCATCCAGTGGGACGGATAACCGACACAGGCGCAGGTCCGACTTTTTACATGCCCATCGTTCTTGTCAGACAATCAGGTGATCAGCCTGCATTTCCTAACCAAACTTGGAAACAACATTTTTTGTTGTTCCAATGCGGGAATCGAAACCCACGACCCGGAGGTCGAGAGCCTATGCTCTAACCACTAGACCACGGAGGCTGTTAAGTGTCAGCAAAAAAAATATAGTAATGAAACGAATCTTCGCCGTTGAGGCCATTAACCTCACACTATCAACTGATTCGGCTCACAGCTGATTTCAAACACCCTTTTTACTTTAATCAGCTGTATTGTACGTTTACGCACACAACTCCATAATAATATACTATCAACTATGTAACAAACATCCTCACATCTGTGTTGCTGGGGGCGACGGTGCGGGCGTCGCGGCCCCGCGGGCTGTTCACCTCCAGCTGCACGCGCGAGTGGAGCGCCATGCCCGCGCGCTGGGCGAACGGGTTCAGCCAGGTCAGACTGAAAACATTTTGTGTCAGTAGTTCGGGACCGGAAAGGGCACAACAGCTGAAATATGTGCTTCTATACAATGGGTGTGTTTCGCGGAAAAAGTTAGCGCTAAAGAAAAAAAAACAGATTATAGGCCAGGACACTTTTGCTAATTTCAGCACTCCTAACATAATCCGCCATTTTGCTTATTTAACGCCAGCGGTCGCCATTTTGTTTTGCTTGCAAATCAATTGATGACAATCTGACACTACAGCACAAAAATATACTTATTGAGCACAAAGAACTTCCATTAGCATCGTGGCTGTGATAAGTACCTAAAAATTATAATTTATAGTAATTATATAGAGACGTAATGATTTTAGACAATCGAATGATGACTTATTCCTCGAGTGTATAAAAGGGCCAAGTAATAATTAAAAAAAAAACATCGGACAACTTTGGGATTCATAGTTTGTTTTATCCATCTAAAGAGCTTACGCGGTAGACTTGGTGGCCTGCTGCACGGTGACGTTGAACTTGATGGGCAAGTGCGCTACGAACGAGCGCTGCAGCCGCACGATGTGCTCCGACGACAGCAGCGGCGCGTACGTCGACAGTGACGTCACAGACGTGCCTTGGTACCTGGAACACAAAAAATGTTAAAAATGCAATGAGCTTATTAATAAAATAAGAGTAAGTCCTTTTAAGAGTCGTTTTAAACCACAAAGTGCGAATTGTGAATTGAATTGAAAAGTGCGAAACCATCCCATAAAAAATTGGAAATTCGCCATCTAAGCTCAAAGATATTACGAACTAAATATTTTCATGCTTGCGTAAGGGATCTAAGACAGTAAACAGTTGCATCTTACGAATTTTCAATCAGATCACGTGTCCTGATGCGAGTTTAACATTTTTTTTACCCATCCCAAGAAAAGTGCACAACGCCGCTAAAAAAGTTTTCACTTCAAAAACCAATTAATTTATCTTAATTGATATTACCACTCGTAATCGAGTGGTAATATCAATTAAGATAAATTATCAGAGACGGAGATAACACCAAAGTGTTTAAAAAGATCAAAATTTAATTTACTAATAAGTACGTTCTTGTGAAAATAAAAGAACCAATCACCTTATGTGCAGATCATTCTCCCAATCGAGATCGTCTTTGGGATCTGGGGGTGCTGTCAAGTTGCCTCTTACTGATGTGAAAGCAACTACCGATGATTGGAAACGAATCGGTGTGCCTGAAAATTTTAAGGTTACATTAGTTACTTGTACTTATACAACATCTCAATAAAATCATATTTATCTGATAACTTATTATTTCACATATCGTCTAGATTCATTATTAAAAGAATAATAAATTATATTAATAATCTTCTTACCCAAAGCTGTGTGCTCATGAACATCTAGTTGTACAGGGTAGTACACGATTTGCTGATTGATATGACTACCAAAGCGAAGAAATTCCATGATTGACTTGGTGACTGCAAGAATAAAAACGAAACTACTTCGTCAAGGTTTGAACTTTTGAACACTACTGTGGCGAACCAATTAGCGCCACAATCCTAAATAGCGCTATCAAAGTATCTATATTTCGGCGCTATATGCACAACAGCTGAAACGAACTTGAATGAACACAGATTCCTCTGTGTTCATCAAGTTCATTCAAGAAGTTCCTTTCGGCCTGACGGAGCATACCACCCACTCGGTCGAAAATCTCCCTTGAGGGGCTGCCACTATCCCCAAATTGGTTTCCAACAATTAAGGGGTGAATTTTGCCAAACTACTTCAGTGATAAACTTTTTACTCTGTTTCAACCTTTTTGCAGTGTAATGATCTTAATGAACGCCTACATCTAAGAAGGTCGATTCAATGAGGTCGATGACCTATTTTACTGAATAAATTTTATACCTACCCTCATGGCCGTTCCAGCTCTCAAACCTCGTCTGGTTGACGTGCGTCGCGAATACTGTTTTATCATTAATCTTCATTACAATGTCTATGTGAACCTGAGGAAGATGAATTATGGTTTACAACAAATTTTCATATAATTTTGAAACATTCTGAAATTACGAGTTTAAAATAAGTAAGCATAATAAATTACACGATAATTAGAAGCAAGTTCTCCAAAAATCTTACCATTCCGACCAAAATGTGCCAAACACAAAATAAGTATTCAAATTCAAATTCTTTATTAAACACACATTATAACATACAATAGAATAAACAAGTAATATACATCACATCAATCTAATTCCATGCTAAGTTAAGACTTGTGTTATGGCAATCAGACAATGGATACCTACATGACGTGCAAAATGTGCAAAATACCGAAAAATGTACAAATTAGTACATGAAAAGACTTAAATTTAATGACAGTCCGGTTGGACTTCTCAGTCTCTACCATAATTATTGGTTTGATGATAAATATAATTTATCGACTTTTTAAATAAACTGCTGCAATTAAAATACTGACCGCTTCTTGTGACTTCAAGTTGACTTTCAGCTGTTCCATTATATGGACGAGTTGTTCCACATGCGCCTTTTTAGACTTGTATTTGAAGAATTTATTAAATAAATTGGAGGATACGCCTTCCGTTATCATGTAGATCTGAAATAGATATAATATCTATGTTCATTTTCTTTCTTTCATAAAATTGGTAACCTTTTGACCTTCAATTCCATCATTGAAATACGCAAATACAAGTTTGTTTATTTCTGTCACAGAATACAAAAATCATCCAGAAATCCTTAACGCGCTTGAAAGTGAAGCCATCACAATTACTCCAAATCGGAGTGGCTATCCACACATAATAGGTTCCGCAGAATAACGGAATATTTTACCCAACTTATTTTCAATTAATTTTTATTGAATACTTATCTGTCGTAACATAATAACGCGATTTGTTTTGTGTATAAAGAGTTATGAAAAGGGGCGAAGCGGTGTTTCGCCATGGTTTTAGTTACAGTGCGCTGCGTACAAATGTGATCGAATACTCATTCTGGATGTTCGGTACCTATTCTGTGATTTTTATGCATGCCTAATTCTTAGGACAATCAGTCAGAATAAAAAAATAGAACTTACAGCAGCTTGATATGGCCTTCTACCAGGTGTAGAAACTCTCAATCCAGCAAAAGTAGGGATCGGTTCCCCACCCACGCTCATCATCTGAACCCATGCCCCAAGTTTTTCCTCGCTTGACACTATGTAGTTATTTGTTGCCCAGTATGTGCTGTCGGGATTTTTCACGTGCTTCGAAACGAACGGGACGTAATACGATCTGCAAGAAGTAAGAAAACTGAATCCCAATTCCCAGGTATAATCATCATTAATCCTTTACAATCGAGTTGATACGACCGTGAGACTTGATTTTCAAAACTTCTAACGCATAATCAACTTTTCGATAATTTTATATGACTTCTTGATGTACGAATATTTTCAACCTATTCCCGATGTCCTCCATTTGTCCATTACTGCTCGACATAGAGAAAAAAGTAGCTAAATATTGTCGACCTATTCCCGATGTCCTCCCCCTATTTGTCCATTACTGGTCGACATAGAGAAAAAAGTAGCTAAGTAGGTGTTATCTTTTATCCCGATGTTTACCAGTGATGGGCAAAATGGTAGAGGATTTCGAGAATACATTCATAGTGGCGTAGGGTTCCTATAACTCCATTCCTATCGGCTTCTCTTGTCACTTACCTTTTGCAAACCTTCATAGAAATCCCTACCTATTATACAGGCTCCGGCTTCCCTATGAAGGAGAAGCAGCCTTCGCCACTGGTGTATATTCCGTGTGAGATAAAGAAAGGATTTGCTGGACTGAATTCTCGAAGACCACCAAGCAAGACCAAAATCCTTTCTAAATTGAGGAATGCATAATCGGCCTATGAGTTATGACGGTGGATGGATCTGAATATAAAAATACTAAGCAATTTTAATACAACTTACGCAGAGTTATATTCGCTAAAATACTTGTTGCTCTCCAAGCTCTTGACCGTGGAGTACCAGAACCTCTTTAGAATGTTGCAGTTGGAGCTGGTGATGTAGTTGTGGATGAAGAGGAAGTCGTTGGCGCCGATGTCCTCGCTCAGGATCGAGTGAAGGGCAGCCACACGGAGCTGAATGTGCTCAGACTCGTCCGTGAGGATCGGGAGATAGGATCCCAGAACCTGAAAGAAGGGCTTATTAAAACTTTCTAGAATTTCTCCTAATAGTATTTCCGAACTTTTTTACCTATCGTTCAAAAGTAAATATATTATAGGTACGTGTTTTGGCTGTTTTATTTTAGGTTTCTTCACAATGCCCATTATGACTATTAATTAAAGTTACCTAAAACACTACATTTGACTTTTTGCCTACCTACAGTATGACCACGAACTCGATTTCTTTCGCATAACTCGATAACGTTTGTCATTGCCATAGGCCATTCGCAACGTGGTCTATCAGCACATAGTTTTCTATTAACGTATACGTAAGAAATTGTATTAAATAAGTGTTTTTAATACGTACTTACCGTTACTCGTCTTCTATATTCATCTGGGCCTCTGGTTTCCTGGGCACAGGCCAGGGAAGCCCAGAGCCGCTCCCGTCGATTCCTGGTCTTGTCGCCGTAGATCGTCCGTATGTAGGACTCGGCGGTGTTGCCCAAACTACACAGACCCTGCAGCCACACCATACGGTCCAGGTATTGGGGACAATCTGCAAAATATTAACCATACATGTTGCGCGCGACTTCGTGCGCGCAAAAGGGATTCTCTAGGAACCGTATATTTTACCGCAATAAAAAGTAGCCTATGTCCTTCCCCGTGATCTGGTCTATATCTGTGCCAAATTTCATCAAAATCGGTCCAGTACTATGGAAGCCTATTCGATGCAAACAAACAAACCTTTCCTCTTAATTATATTAGTATTGACTAGCTGTTTCCCGCGGCTTCGTCCGCGTAAATATACTATCGAGTATCCCGCGGGAACACTATACATTTCCGGGATAAAAAGTAGCCTATGTTTTAGTCCAGAGTCTAAACTACTACCATACTAAATTTCATCAAAATGGATTCAGTATTTTTTGCGTGAAAGAGGAACAAACATCCATCCATACATCCTCACAAACTTTCACATTTATAATATTAGTAGGATTTAGAGTCAGTTCACACCGTGGACACGACGCGGCGTGGCATTTTTAAGATAGACATTGAAAATTGAGCTTTATTCACTACACAAAAAGATATACGTTTCATTGCAAGTTTCATTGCAAAAGCGGCATATGTGCACTCGTTGGAATACTTTCACAAAATGAACTCGAAAAGGTTACTTAAATAATTGCGGTGCTACTTCTCACTTTTACAAAGTGTGTAAATAACGAATCTTTCAAGCAAAACTTTTTATTTCAGTGTTTAGGTTAACAAAAAGAGAAAACAGATAAACTTAATGAAACTGCATATTAATAATAATACGAACTCACCATTATACATTTTAAAATACTTCACAACGATGTTATCGAAGTAGTCCTGCTTAGTCCTGCCAGCCTCAGCCGTCTTCGAGGCCAGCACCGCGAACGACAGGATCCCCGCATGGCGGATGGACTGCGGGAAGTCCAGGCTTAACTTGGTGAAAGTCTCCAACTCTTCGAGGAGGTTCTGGCTCAGATTCGCCACGTTGAACGGTAGTTTTCTGATCATGGAGATTATTGTCGCGTCTTCTAGTTTGTTCTGTAAAAATATGATTTTTACTTTAAAGTAGGAAGTATACAATGTCTTGTATAAATAAGAATATTTAATTGTTCATTAATTAATGACTTGAACCAGCGCAAATTGAATACCGACAAGCACCTTACACGCGTTTCTGCTACACATTATTCATACATTTTGAACTACCGCGTGCAATGGCGGTGTCCAGTCAAAATATTATAATATACTAGATGTTGCCCGCCACTTCGTGCGCGCAAAAGGAAATCGCGCGTTAACCGTACATTTTGCCGCGATAAAAAGTAGCCTATGTCCTTCCCCGTGGTCTAATCTATATCTGTACCAAATTTCATCAAAATCGGTCCCGTAGTTTCAGAGCCTATTCAATGCAAACAAACAAACTTTTCCTCTTTATTATATTAGTATAGATTAAAATTGTGTAGGGGTAGTGCGCGACTACTAAAGTCGGAAAGTTGGTAGCCAGTTTGCGCTAACCCTTAAAACCAACCTTTTCTTCCAAAACCAGATGTTTGATGAATCTGGCGCAAGCGTCACTCCTGGCATGCGGCAGAACTTCTAGGAATATGTTTCTGGCCGTCTCTAGGTCATAGCTGGTTCCTAGCACGAGATCTTCGAAGAGTTTCGTCAGAGTGTAATACGATAGTCTCGAGACTGTGCTAAAATTAATACAGTCAAATTATCTTTAAAATATTTAATTCAAACATTATAGAAACAAATGTACCTACGGCGCCGACAGTTCCGGTGTACCACTTTTCGGCCTTTTATGGCAATGAGATGATTGTATGTTCATTTAGTGAAATATTTAGTTATACCTATAATATATACATAGAATTCTGTTTTTTTATTTTTATTTAATGAACCAGGAAACGAGCAGACGGATCGCCTGATGGTAAGCGATTACCGCCGCCCATGGACACTCGCAACACCAGAGGAGTTACACTTGTAACTCCTCTGGTGTTGCGACTTGCGTTCCTGGTCCTTAAAATCCCCAATCCCCCCCCCCCCCCCTTGGGCCTCCGGTAACCTCACACACTCGGCGAAACACAACGCAAGCGTTATTTCACGCTGGTTTTCTGTGAGGTCGTAGTATTTATCCGGTCGAGCCGGCCCATTCATGCCGGAGCGTGGCTCTCCCACAGTTAAAAGCTCTGATTTCTGAGCGTTATTAATTCCTATTGCATTATTAATTCCTTAGTTACGATAAACCTAAGTACTTATCATTATTAACTTTTAGTCCTTACCGTTTTATAGCATTGGATTAATGCCCTTTTTTATTTTAACAGTTTAAATTGTAAGTACACATAAATAATAATTAACAAAAATATAAGGTCTCCAAAAATCAATTACGGATACTTTAGGCACATGATCCACTGCTTATTAGACGTTGAGGCAGAAAAATAACTGTCATACTCAAACTAAAAAAATCATCTCATAAGGGTGACTCTCCGCAAAACGCAAACTCGCCCATACAAGGAAAGAAAAATATTTTCGAGTATGACAATTATTTCTCTACTTAAACGTCTTTACATAAGCAGTAGATCATATGCCCGAAGTGTCCGTAATTAATTTTACCAAACCTTTTATATACAGAGAAATAAAGGCGACACAAAAGGTACTGCTTATCTTTAAAAGAAATCTCTTCAAGCAGTCCTACGGAGATCACCCACCCTTTTTCATACTCTTTAGATATACATACATACATACATATAATCACGCCTCTTTCCCGTAGGGGTAGGCAGAGACCGCCTCTTTCCCGTAGGGGTAGGCGAGACCACTTCTTTCCACTTGCTACGATCCTTACATACTTGTTTCGCTTCATCCACTTTCATTCTTACCATCCATTCCTCCTCTTACATTCAACGTAGCGAAGCGGCTCTCCATGGGCCACTTTTCGCCTCCGCGAGAACGAGACGTGATGGGTGGCGAACCACGTCGCCGCCATTTTGGATAATTTAATTATTTTTATAATTATCCATTGCGTTCCCACGGATTTGCGGAGAGGATAGGAATAGGAAAAGGGAAGGAAAGGTGGTGTGGAAAGGAAGATTGGTAAGTTAGAGTGGGAAATAGGAAATGTAGGATATTACCGCCCAGGAGGGCAAGGGATAGGACAGTAATAGCTAGGGAAGCCGGGGTCGCGTACCCGTATACTATACCACAACTACCGGACAGGTAAGTTGGGATGAGTATCCCATGATATTATATATATACTTAGATATACCTACATATTATGCCATATTATTTACTTGTAAATAGATGTCATTCAAAGAACTCACTCTAGCAGTTCCACAAAATGTAGGCTATGTATGTACGACCCGTTCCTTATTATGTTGTCGGCGTCGATTCCTTTTGTAGCGATTTTCAGAAGAATCTGGAACATGCGAGAATATTATATAAAAAGCAAATTCAATTACTATACAGTTTCCCCGCTAGTGTATATTCGCTCAAGGGTTTCCCCATACTTACCCAATACCCTTTCAATACACATTTACGAAAAATTAGTTTTCCGGGAAAAAAGTTACCCCTAAAATTCTTTTCGATTTTTCATTACATATTTCTTTATTCCGTTATTTATAATAAAAGAGCATATGGAGCACCTGGTGGTGAGGGTTTATCACTGGGCATGGACACTCGCAACTTCAGAGGGGTTACAAGTGCGTTACCGGTATTTTCTAAACCCTACACCCAATATGGAGGAACTACCTATCCAACAGCTTATTTGCAGATCATTCATAAAAAAATGCACATAGTTTGTAACAATAATAATAATAATAGCTCCTCACATCCATTTCGCTGGCGGTGGCCGCTTTCCTCGAAACCTGGGTCTCTAGTCAAGATGCATTCGATAACTTCGATGGCGAAGTTCGAAAACAAAAATGTATGTGATTTGACATACGTCATCGTTATGTGACATGTCGCTTGCTATGCCTTATGTCAAATCCCATACATTTTGTTTTCGAACTTCGCTGTCGAAATTATCGAATGCATCATGACTCGTATTTAAAGTAGACTTTAGTTTTGTTTTGATTGTATTAATTATGAGTTGAGCGACATGTTATCATAAACTGACTTTGTAAAGTTTGGAGCAATCAGAGCAATTTTAGCGTATCGGGACTTGATTGTAATTGCATTAGGTATTGTAGGTTTTATTTATCAGAATTGACCATCATGCCAGCCACGCAGATCTTATTTATATTGCTAAAATATATGCGAAGATTGCACAAGAGTACTCTCTTCCTTTACTCTAGAAACCTAGTGGAACGGTTATCCAACACGACTGGCGAGAGATCAGGCGCAGGTCTGACTTTTTACATGCCCATCCGACGCATGGATCATCTTTCTTGTCAGACAATCAGGTGATCAGCCTGCATTATCCTAACCAAACATGAAAACAACATTATTTGTTGTTCCAACGGAGGAATCGAACCCACGGCCTCCGAGTCAAGAGCCAAGCTTTAAACCACTAAACCACGTATAACATAGTGTTACCATGTTTTACATGACTGCTGCCCCACCTCATAAGTCCTGTTCCTCAGTTCGCTCTGCAGGGACGGCTTGAGGCCGTTGGTGGGGTCTCTGAAGTCCTTGGTGTAGTGCAGCGATGTCTTGGTGACGTTCAGCTTGTCCAAGCTCGCACCCGGCTTGTCCGAGTCGTAGTACATTGACAATCTGTAAATATTAATCAGTATTTAATAGTGTCCGACCGAAAGTTCGGTTTCGGTTTCGGTTTCGGTCGAGTTTCGGCCAAAATTCAAGTTTCGGCGGCAGTTTCGGCCAAAAGTGGCCGAAACTTTTGCCGAAACCGAAACTGATTTCGGAAGTTTTCGTGCACGCTCGCCTAACTTTGTTTCTTGCGACAACGCTTTGACAACGCAACTGAATTTGAAAACATAATTAAAATATAATTAATATTTTTTTAATATTACATTAAATAAATGATTACAACAAAATTAATATACCGTGTTTCCATTTCATGTCCTAATTAATGCAGAATAATGGATAAAATACACCAAATTTCAGTATTTTAAGGAATTTTCTACTTGACCTTTGAGTTTCGGTTTCGGCCGAAACTAAAGCCACGGCCGAATATTCGGTTTCAGTTTCGGTTTCGGCCGGAAAACCAGTTTCGGTCGGACTACTATTTAACATACTGGTCAAACTTTACGAATTATAAAAAATATAAACGAATATAAACACAAATAAAGGACACTCGACACCCCAGAGCCGGCACCTACCTGGCCCAGATAATTAGATAATAAGTATCGCAATCCAGCGAGGAAACTCTCTGAGCCTTCTAGGTACTCTGCCTGGCAAGGCCGACCTGGGAGATTTCCTTGTAGTCTTTTAAGTTTTGGAGTAGGTTAGGTTTTTTTGTACTTACTTATAGTTTGTAAATATTTTAAATAGCTAGCCATAGATATTAACCTGTATAGTTAAATGTTTTTAATAAATAAATGAACCTAACACAAGTCTTAACTAATAGCGTGGGATTAGATTGATGTGATGTACTTATATCACATGTTTATTCTATTGTATGTTATTACATAATAACATACAATAGAATAAACATGTAATAAACATGTAACAACATGTAACAACATGTAACAACATGTAACACACATGTGTTGCATAATAAATTATAAAAACTAGTTTAGTTTTTCCCGCTTCTCCGCCCACGTAATTACTGTATCCCACGGGAACACTGTCTTTTTTCGGGACAAAAAGTAGCCTATGTGCAAATCCAGAGCTCAGAGTCAAACTACTACGATACCAAATTTCATCAAAATCCGTTTAGTAGTTTTTGCCTGAAGGATTAACAAACATTCATTCTACCATCCTTACAAACTTTCACATCCTACTAATGGATGTTTGTTACTCTTTCACGCAAAAACTACTGAACGGATTACGATGAAATTTGGCATGATAGTACTTTAGGCTAAGGATTAAAACATAGGCTATACCCCAAAAGTACAGTATTCCTTTGGGGTATTTACGCGGGCGGAGCTGCAGACAACAACTAGATTAAAATATAAGTAGGATAATAATCCATTTTTAACATGTAAGTAAGTAATGAGTATTTGCTGAAAGATAATATAAACGTGTATCTTATTGTATAGACAATAAAGTTCGATTTTAAATGGCGGTCTTAAAAATACCGCGCTTCGTCGCATTCCGGTGAGCTGACACTGTCAGATTGGACAACTCGACACTTGACTCTCTGAAATTGAGCTTTATTGTATTTACGCAGAGTTCTATTTGCAATGCTGTTTCTTCTGTTGCAACAACTTTAAACTCTCGCGAGAACGAGGGTTTAGTCATAGCCATCTCGGAATGCGCTACTCTTTTGCTTCGTATATAACACTTACAGTACCAGTAATTACCACGGAATCGACGTGGTGTGAAGCACCATAGATAATATATTTAACTAGCACTAACTGCCCGCAGCTTCGCCCGCGTGAAATTAGATTTTTAAATTTCATCCCCTATTTTACCCACTTGGGGGTAGAATTTTGAAAAATTCTTCATTAGTGAATGCCTACGTCATATGATGAATACGTGTGCAAGATTTCAAATATCTAGGTTTGGCCTGTGCGTCAATACATCAGTCAATCTGCTTTGCCTTTTATATAATCACTAGACTAGATGTTTGCCGCGACTTCGTGCACGCTTAAAGTTATCTGGAGGGAACCGTACATTTTGCCGCAATAAAAAGTAGCCTATATCCTTCCCCGTGGTCTACTCTATATCTATACAAAATTTTATCAAAATCGGACCAGTAGTTTCAGAGCCTATTCGATGCAAACAAACAAACCTTTCCTCTTTATAATATTAGTATAGATAGATATAGATTATTAACTCACTCGGCGTTAACGGCGAGTATGTGTGCGTCGACCCTGTACTGCACGGTGGACGTCATGACCAGGTCGTTGAGGCCGGCGGGGCTGAACTCGTACGTCCTCTCCTCCGTCGCCGTGTTGTCCAGCTGAAAGGGTTACATACTGTATCCATAAATTAAAGAAAGAGGACCAGGGCCTCCAGTCAAGATGTATTCGATAATTTCGACGGCGAACTTCGAAATCAAAAATGTATGGGATTTGACGTATCGCATCGCAAGCGACATGTCACTTTAACGATGACTAGGACTTGACATAAAAGTCCTATACATTTTTCGAAGGCGAACTTCGAAATCGAATCCCATAGATTTTGTTTTCGAACTTCGCCGACGAAATAATGCATCTTGACTAAAGGCCAAGATCATTGAAGATTTTGCCGCAAAAAAGTAGCCTATGTCCTTTCCCGTGGTCTAGTCTATATTTGTGCCTTTCATCAAAATCGGTCCAGTAGTCCCGGAGCCTACTCAATGCAAGCAAATAATCTATCCTCTTTAATATATTTTTATAGACTACTAGCTGACCCAGCAAACGTTGTTTTGCCTTATAAATTATTTCTGTATGGAAAATAGATAGTAGCCGATTCTCAGACCTACTGAATACGCATATAAATTTTGGTAAAAATCGGTAAAGCCGTTTCGGGTGAGTACGGTAACTAACATTGTGACATGGAAATTTTATATATTAGATTACCTACTTAGCAATAAATATTATGATAGAATGTGACTCTCTTACCACATGAACAGTGTAGTCCGTAGACCCAGGCACCGAGCTCCAGGATACTCCACCCAGAACGGACTTGCTGGTGAGAGTTGTGTACTTTTTCACTACTGAACCCTTGGCAGTGTACACCATGGTACATGTTTCGTATAGGCATGGCTGAAAAGAAAAAGTATTATTCGTAGATAATTATTATCAGTAAGGGGGTAAGTGACCTTTAAAAAGTTTAGATAATAACTAGCTGATGCCCATGGCTCCGTCCGCGTAAGTATAGTAACCCACGGGAACCTTATATATTTAGTAGTTTTTAGTTTAGTTTAGTTTCCCCGCGACAAAAAGTCGCCTATGTCCTTTCACAGGCTCTAGACTATCTGTGTACCAAATTTCATTGAAATCGGTTTAGTAGTTTTGGCGTGAAAGATGGTCAAACAAATAGACACACACACTTTCCCATTTATGATATTAATATGGATTTATTTTAATTAAGTTTTTTAATGTGTCCAACCACGTGTAGCGGGAGAAGGCGAGGCCAAAGAAGAAAGATGAAGTTTTTAAATCTGTAGTTTTAATGGAATGTCAAACCATTGTTATGTCCCGTTTGCAGCGTTAACCCTGGGTTAAAAATCATGTTATCTCTCTCGTTCTTCGTATTTATGAAAGAAAAGGCAAACTTTTACCCAGATCTGCGCTGTGAGCAAGTGGTGCTTACAGGCTTACAATACGGCCGATGTATCTTGGCGAGTCTGAACTTCGCGCAGAAGGTCGCGCAATAACTGTTTTAAGTGTTTTCGTATTTATTTTATTTGTACTAGTTGTTCAACTGTATTAGGGAAATTTTATTAGTACATAGGTATAAAAAAATACAATAACAGTTTTCTTCACGTGTTGTACATGCGCTAAAGTTCGCAGAGCCTATGTTCAGACCCGTCAAGATACAGCGGCCGTAGTGTACATTGTTAATGAGGTAAAAAAAGGATATTCACCTCAATATTAACCGCCGCTCCAGTTTTGATCTGGAAGTTGACGGACAGAGCGCGCTTGATGTTTGTGGACCACAGCGGTTCGTCGCCCACGTACAACGCCGTGATGATACCGTCTTCCTGAAATATCATGTAAATTACAATCTTTTAGGCGAGAAAGTTATTAGGTAGGTACCACCGCCAAAGTTCCCGCTCGAGCAGTCTCTAAGCATTCACATTTGCACTAGGACGCCTCAAAATATTTAAACGCAAAGGAAGTAACCGCAACGACTGCAGACGAGGTTGAACTACGTATTTACACGTGAGTATGTTTCCGAGCCCACTATTCAACGGCGCTGCTGAGCGATTTTCATCTTATGCCTGGTGGAGCGGGAACTTGTTCGGTAGTACAAAGTTGTTTGGCACGCGGCGCGATTGGAGGCGCGACAAACCGTGTTGAAGATACACGATGGTATATACCTACCTCCTGTTTTACATAAATAACTTAAAACACTTTAACTTGAATAATATTTAAGTACCTACGTGGTAAATATAATACATGATCACAAAATTACTAACAACATTAGTTTTTATATTATTAATTTACAAATTACTTTTCGAGCATAAGCTTAAAATATGAATTTACAAAAAATTAAGTTCTTGATGTAAATTGGCGCCGATGTGCCAATACATAAAGCATTTTTAATAATATTTAAGTTCTTATTAAACTCGTTTCTAGTTTTGAAAACGTAACTAAGAAAGGCTGGCTTACCGCATACTCCACTTCCCAGGGCAACTGCAGGTGTTTGGCCTCATCTTCGGACTGGTACGACGAGAAGCCTCCATCCTGGCTGTATACTGAAGTCTAGATAAAGATTAATATTTACATTAGTTTTTTTTTTTTAATTAACCAGGAAACGAAGTCAGGTAAGCGATTACCGCCGCCCATTGACACTCCGTAAGTAAGCTCCGTAGCCTAGTGGGTAGACCGTTCGGTTTGCACTCGAGAGAGTGCAGGTTTGAATTGGTGCACGCCACAAGGCGTGCACCAATGAGACTTTTTCAGATCTCAAGTACATTATACGGACGCTCTAACGGTGAAAGAAAACATCGTGAGGAAACCCGCACATAGTTGGCCCCAGACGTATTGACCAGTTAATTCCTCTGGACTAGGCTGACTATGTTGTGAAAATGCCGCATGTGCTTGGGCAACCATACGACATTTAAAAATCAACTGTCCCAGGCACCACAGTATTTCAAGAGAGGTTACTTCGCTCGGAGAATACTGTATAAATCATCCATGAACGGATGAAAAGGCGTAAGTTTTTTCTAAGTATTGACACTCGCAACGTTGAGACTTGCGTTCCCAGTCCTTAAAATCCCAATTCCGCCTTGAGCCTCCGGTAACCTCACTCACTCGGCAAAACACAACGCAAGCGTTATTTCACGTCAGTTTTCTGTGAGACCGTGGTATTTACCCGGTCGAGCCTGCCCATTTTTTTTTAATAAATTGCTAGCAGAACTGTCATTTACACAATCGATATTCGAAACGAAATCGTCCAGCGATATCGACTCACATAAATCCGCCATTACTCACGTTCAACTCGTCCAGCTGCAGGCGCACCCTGGTGTAGTTGTCATACACGTGGACACAGAGCCGGCCCTCCAGCGTCCAGTACGAGTCGCCGTCCACCGTGCCCGTGGACACGTTGGTCTTCACCACATAGTAGTAGCGCTTCAGCTCCGGGAACAGCACGCTCACGCCAGTAGGGGAAACCGCTGACAGACCTGTAGTCACAAGTGGAGACCAGTAAATGAACGAACTTACCTTTTTCGGTAGTCGGGCCAGGGCCTCTAGTCAAGATGCATTCGATAATTTCGACGGCGAAGTTCGAAATCAAAAATGTATGGGATTTGACATAAGTCATCGTTATGTGACATGTCGCTTGCGATGCAATGTGTCAAATTCCATGCATTTTGTTTTCGAACTTTGCCGTCGACATTATCGAAAAAATTAAGGCTTATCTGAGCAGTTAAAGCATAAGAAAACATGCTTTTTGCACTTACCAGTTAATAATAGAAGACCGACGCTGAACATTCCGACGCGCACTGAAACAAGGCTATTGTTAAACTTTCAGTAGAAAAATTTAAATGTATGTAAAGCTTTTTAAAGATTTAATGTATTATGTACATACTTATTATGTATTTAACTTATTAAGAATGGTAAGCGAACTACCTATAAGCATTGGAGAACCGATTTAAAAATCTAAAATTATTTCATTTAGTACACTAATGCGTAAAACTTACGGAGAGGGTAGGAATAGAGAAAGGGATGGATAGGTGGTGTGGAAAGGAAGATTCGTAAGTTAGAGTGGGAAATAGGGATGTAGGATATTACCGCCCAGAAGGGCAAGGGATAGGACAGTAATAGCTAGGGAAGCCGGGGTCGCATACCCGTATAGTATACCACAACTACCGGAAGCATGCTCAAAGTTTCAATTCCATTAAAATCCCCATCTTGCTTGAAACTGATAAATGTTTTTGATATTGAAATCAATTTTTACGCTTGCAAATTGTAATTGAGTCAGGTGTCTAGATTGGTTTCGAAGGCTGAGGCACTAATTGGTACCTCTTAGTCCATTAGCTGAGTACTAAAGATCGGAGGCTAAGGTCACAACCCGTAGCGGTTATGTTCATACATTATGTGCAAGAAATTAAAATCTAACTAGCTGTCCCGACAAACGTTGTTCTGCCTTAACTATGAACTGATATTTCTCACCGTTTAAGCCTTTATTTTAAGATCAAAATTAGCCAAATCGGTTCAGCCGTTCTCGAGTTTTAGCGAGACTAACGAACAGCAATTCATTTTTATTTATAAGAAGATAAGAAGAAGATAAGAAGAAAGATAAAATAAGAGGAAGATATAAGAAGGAAGAAAGCAGAAGATAACTATATTTAAAAAAAAACCGACTACGTAAATTAAATAGCCTATGGTTACTTTGGCTATTACATATATTACGGATTTATTGACTCTTCATTTAATAAAATCGGATCAGTAGTTTAGGCGGTACGGTGGAACAAATATACATTCATACATTCATACATACATACATAGACTGCCAAAATCATTAACCCTTCCTTTTGGCATCGCCGTAGTCGGGTAAAAAATTAATTTGAGGGTTTTCTAATAAAAATTAGTCCTCCAAACTGGAGAAATGTTACTACAAAGCTCAAAATCAACCTAAAGTTTTTGAAAACAAGCTAAATAGTATCTATGGACGCTTCACACCACGTCAATCTGATCCCGTGGTAAGTTCTCGAAGAACTTGCGTTACGGGTACCAGACAACGGAAATAATATAATTTAATAATTTTATATTACACACATATTTAAGATCTTTATTATATTATACACATTTAATACACATCCATTACCCAGGAACACGAAAAACTTTCTGTTCCTTCGGCGGGATTCGAACCTGCAACCCCCGGCTTGAGCACCAAGACGCTCAACCACTGAGCCACAGAGGTCGTGTCATACGTGTATAAGCTAGTACCTACAAAATGTTATAATAAAAAGCGATTCAGTACCAGCGGCTCGATTGTAACCAAAATAATCAGACCCCGACCCCAGCTCAGCGGTGTTAGGTTTTTTCGTCACGGAATTTCTTGATTCGGTCGCCGCGCTCAAAGCCCGCGATAAAATCTATGCAATAGCTTAAAAATACATTTTTATATTTTATCTATAAGTATGTAATTTTTTTCTAATGTTAGAAATAGCCGTATAATTAATTAGTGTAATATGATCAAGAGAAATTTTATAACTCATACCTCTTGGCATTTATAAGTTTTATGTAAACACCAAAAGCTGTTTTACATATAGTTCTTAGAATAACTACAGCAAGCACTAATTTCAATACTAAATAATCAAACTTTTCTGCTACTGGAACGAAATCATAACTGTTATCTCTACCTGTAGGCGATATCGCTTTCTATAAACTATTTTCTCCTTTTCCACATTTCATATGATCTCTGGGCTGTCTGCACTCAAGTCATAGATGTGTATTAAATATTTGTATTATAAAATAAAATCTGTAAAATAAAAATCTAAAAGTATCTAATATGAATTTCAATTTAATACCTCTACGCGTTCATGAGGAAAGGGAAAGTTTAAAATTATTAAAAATATTTTTATTATAATACGATGTAACTAAAAATTTACGGTTTTCGCAATTTTATCTTTATCTGTGCTTTAAGACGTTGCTTCGTACCAAATTTCAAGATTCTGAGTTCACGGTAAGTACCCTGTAGGTTTTGAGTTTGCGAGTGTCGAAAATTTGCGGAAACTTGCGGCATAAATGGCTTTTTCTTTTGATTGCGTTTAAGCAAAGTAAAAATCTAAAAATCAAACTTCTAAGCAGAAGTTTGATTTTTCCACAGCTTCGAGAGACAGTAGACCTGAGTATTTGATATAAATTCCAGCTTGATACCTCCAAAGTTTCCTGAGAAAAAGGGTCTTGATAGACAGACGGACGGACAACAAAGTGCTCGGAACGGAACCCTTATAGGAATAAGAGTTCCGTTTTTTCCTTTTGAGGTACGGAACTCTAAAAGTATTAAATATACTTTTCGTATTGGTGGTTTGGTATGTGTTTGTATAAATTTTTGCATTTTTTGAAAATTCGGAATGTGGTGGGTTCGAATCAGAGCCAAACAAATATATTTGTGATTATCTTTATTTTAAAAAAATCATCAGAACTCCGAGCATGTACTTATTATTATATAACAGAAAATGAGGAAAATTACATAGTACTTACATACACCTTCCAATTCGTGTATATTCCAATAATAATCATTTAAAGTGTGGAAGAGGATCAAAACAAACGCATTCTACGACTAATGACGCACTTAGCCATAACTAATCCTTGTGATAAATCTCACCTTATATTGGCAAACTATTCACAGAAATTTAGACAAGAGTCGCACAAAGTAAACATCATTAGTATGTAAACAATAAGGCTATCAATGCGATACATTAACTTGATAAAACTTAAAGGTTCCACCTATGCTTTAAACACGCAAGGTGATTTCTGAAAAGTTGCACATGGATGTTAGTTGTGCCTGTAAGTTTATTTCTTACACTGAATAAGTTTTGTTCTCGATTTAAGTTTTAACACCAGCTGTTAATTATTATGCATTGTTAAACTTTCCTATCTTAATATTCTAGTGGAATATTTGCCCTATCCATTGTTTCAATACTTAGGTGAATAAACAATGCTTGTTTTTGCTTTATCTAACTTTCAAAACAACATTTATTTTATAATTATTACTGTGGTATGTAGCTTCAACAAAAATCAGTTTTATGCTTGACGAAACTGCACAAATTTACAAAATATGACTTACATAAATTATTTTTCATTTATCACAGCACTACACAAAACTATCATAACGTGTGTATCATCTTCACTAACTGTAGAATGAGTGTGCTCTCCAACCAGTAGAGTAGCAAAGATACATAAACCTAAAAGTTAACAAAACTATACTAAGTATGCGACTTTGTGCGCGCAAAAGGAAATCCTGCGGTAACCGTACATTTTACCGCAATAAAAAGTAGCCTATGTCCTTCCTAGTGATCTAATCTATATATATAGGTAACAAATTTCATCAAAATCGGTTTAGTAGTTTCGGAGCCTATTCAATGCAAACAAAGAAACAAACTTTTTCTCTTTATCTACACTAATATTATAAAGAGGAAAACTTTGTTTGTATGTTTGTTTGTTTGTTTATTTGTAATGAATAGGCTCAAAAAGTACTGGACCGATTTCAAAAATTCTTTCACCATTCGAAAGCTACATTATCCACGAGTAACATAGGCTAAATTTTATTTTGGAAAAAAATAGGGTTCCGTAAGATATTTGGGTTTTTCGGACGCAAGGTGTAAAAAATCAACCAGAAAAGTTACTTATTTTGCGTACGCTGCCTAAACTATAAAAGATAGAACCATAAAATGTTCTAATTAATTGTAGATCTTATAAATATCTACAAAAAAGTCCGCGACACACTATACCTATCTATGTCGAGTGAGGCACAACAACCATTTTTTTATTTAGAAATCTTGAATTTTTTTTGGACTACATTAAAACGTGTTTATTTTACTTATGCTATTAATCCTTATCAAAATAAATTATTTCATCACTAAGTACAGTTTATGTAGATAATATTTGGTCTTTGAATGATTAAAATTGGACGTTTGGTTTTGAAATTATGGCGAAATTAAAATATTACGATTTCTGCTATACGGCCCGTTGCGAAGTGGGTGACATTCTGTAGTATTAGTATCAGTATTGTACCCGTGCGAAGCCGGGGCGGGTCGCTAGTTATATTAATAAAGATGTCGTAGATATATCATTAAAATATTTTAAAAATGTTGTTATTGCATGTGAAAAATAAAAAGTCTAAATGAGATAGCTTACTTTATATAAAAAGTCATTTACTTTGTAAGCATTTAGCAATTTAAAAAAGAAGTAAAAAATGTTTTACATTTTAAAAGTAATACGTTTGAAAAACTTACAAACAGTTGGTTATGTTCTTTTAGTTACTAATCAGTGGTCATTTGCTTTATAATTTTAGTGAATCCCCATCATTTGGAAAACTAAAAAACGTGTCCAATTAACATGCATAGGGTGCATTGGGCAGATAATAATCGGACAATGACCCTTCGCTGCCTTTGTCATTCGCAAGTGCCATTTTTCTCTCAATCGATTTAATACTAAAATAATACTTAGGTTACAATCTACTATCATCATTAAACTATCCTAATTTAACGTAGTCTAGAAAGAACTTAAGCATTAAATACAATAAAACTTAAATTACGTGAAATATTAAATACAAAATTAGATACTTAGTACACTTTGGCGCGCTGCCTTATCTCCGTTTGTTGTCGCTCATTTGCACTCTGACCCGTAGAATTAAAGATTCATTAATACACGAACAATATAAGTAGACCCCCGTCGATAAGAGGGCTCGATGTGAAGTACCCTAGTTTGCCCGTAGTGGGGGAGAGGGGAGGGTCAGCTTTACTGGTCACCGGGGACAGACAAGGCTACTGTTTGCAAAATTTACTCTCATCTATTTATATCGATGAAAAAACCATTCATAAGGCGTGATTCACGTCTATCATCAGCCCGCATCCTGGTGATGGCAGAAAGGCCAACGAGCAACAGATCGCCTGACGGTAACTGCCGTCGCTTATTCACCGGCAACACAAAAGTTACAAGTGGCGGACTCTCCTTGTTAGGGTTCCCTATAGTTAAGAATCTGCTGTCTATCCGTTTGTCCGTCTATCTGTCTACCCCTCTATCACCAGACTATGTCTTATAAACCGTGACAGCTAGAAATTTTCGCAGATGACGTATTTCTTGAGAGTACTTATGTCGTTTTGCGCCGGACGCGTACAAAAATAGGACTTAGAACCCCTTTTCGGGTTGAAAAGGGTTCTAATTTAAGAGGCACATACTCGTACATTACACAAGCTTCAGAGCTTAGGTACATCGGGCACCTCGTAAGTCGTAACCCATTTTAGTTAGTTATCAATTTCAAGAAATTTGTTATAATAATATAGAGCTATAAATCATCATAAATATTATTATATACAGGAATACTTTTTCAATAAATTTTACCACGTCATTGGTATCGATAATAGAGTACATTTCACATATTTTTTTTATTTCAATTAATTTATCCTTTACCCAATCTAATATAGCATGGGCGCACTGCATTGCACAAGGCGTCAACGGGTGCGGTATGAGGTAGGGGGCGGCGGGGTGGGGTAAGTGATCGGCCGGGCGGCGCACGAGAGCAACAAAGCATCGATAGATGCGTAATGTATCCACATTTTGTATTAGTTTAGCGGATAAGTTCGGGGATTGATAATTTTGTTTTTTTGTTCCCAAGGGGTAGTAACAAAAATCGCTAGTATTTTTTATTTTTGACAACTATAACGTATGTTGATTTATTGTACTGGTGAAAAAATAATCCTGTATAAATACTTGAAGCAAAAACTTTGAGCACAGTTTTAAGCGAATTGTGCAACCGGAGGAGTATGAAATTCGGATGATAAATTAAAGTATATATGAAGGAAGTTTATATGGTGTGCAGAAAGTTTTTTTTTCTAATGCTTAGAAATATATAAAAATTAATAAAAATAACAACAACATAATATGTAGGACTCTACATTAGATATTATTAACACACGTGCGTTTTTTTTTTTTCATACTTTGGTGAAAAGGAACTTTTATAAAGTTCAAACTTAAAAATTATATATGAGTTATTAGCTGTGTTCCGCGAAAAATGGCGCTTGTTAGTGCTACTGCTTGCTAGCGCTAAAGAAAAAAAAAACAGGTTATCGGCCAGGACATGCTAACTTCAATACTGCTACTGCTAACATAATCCGCCATTTTACTTATTGAACTCTAGTGGTTATAAGTGTAAGTTTGAGTGAACTACCGAATAATTGATGTTATAGAGCTAGCGCCCACCGTCGAAAAAGGAGCTCATCGAGAACAAGCATTGGACCACTGCAGATCGGTAGGGGCCTTATAGCTTGATATAAAACCGCCGGTCTGGCGGTTCTAAACCTGGCAGATTTTTTTTTATTGACCAAAATGTGTGAAGACTTTTTGAGTAAAAAAAGCTCATAAGGAACAAGAAAACTGTTGTTATATACGGGTGCGCGCCAACTAGATATCGTTAAAAATGCAAGTCTGGCAGTCCTACTCTTGACCAGTTTCCAGCCAGACCGCCCTGAACGTGTAAGAATTTTGAGTAAAAATAGCTCATAGAGAACAAGGTCAAGTTATATGTCAATCTGTTCGTCTCCTAATCCTCTTTTGAAAATCGTCGGTCTGGCATGTTCAAACCTGGCCAAAACTCAGCCAGACCGGGATGAAGTTACCTCCTGTGATACTTACTAATAGGTAAATAATGAGTAATTTTCACTTAATGAAGCGTGATTTTAATAGATTTGTATGTATTCTTTCCGAATCTAAAATTTTCTACCCGATATTGCTACCACTCGATCCGCCATCTTAAAAAATGGCGATATCTTTCAATATTTTGGCTATATCTCTTTACAGACAAACTTTACGATAAAAATATGTTCCACAAATATAAACTATATATAATTTTCTACAATTTATTATATGAGAATTTTTGTATCAAATTGATAGTTTTAGCACTGCAGAGTCTTAGAAGGAAATTTTATTTGTGTTGTTGACATTTTTTGTAATCAACTATATTCTACTATTTATGTCCTTTTTAGATGATACTTATATCGAGAAGTTTGTAAATAATTATAAAGACCGCCAATTTAGGACGGCGGCCATTTCGAATTCACAATCATTTTAAATATACCAAATTTTAGTAGCAATAAAACTAAAAGTATACTAAACTAATATCTTATAATAAGTAAAATTAATATTAGTGTAAAATAATTTCTGTACAGCGATTATTAAAAAAATTAATTTGTGGGATGCTTTATTTTTATATTTTAGTCTAATTAAATCAATTTTATAAGAAACAAAGTTTCAAAGTTTGCAAAACTCTCAGTTTTGTAAGCAGTCAACATTTGAATAGAAGTTTGATCCCTTTATCTTTGATATTCTGATCTGATATTGAGTATATATACTTTTGATTTTATTGACACTAAAATTTCGTATATTCAATATTATTGTTAATTCAAAATGGCTACCTTCATAAATTGGCGGACTTTATAATTATTTACAAACTTCTCGATATAAGTATCATCTACAAAGGACATATACAGTAGAATATAGTTGATTACAAAAAATGTCAACAACACAAATAAAATTTCCTTCTAAGACTTTGCAGCGCTAAAACTATCAATTTGATACAAAAATGCTCATATAATAAATTGTAGAAAATTATATATAGTTTATATTCGGAGAACATATTTTTATCGTAAAGTTTGTCTGTAAAGAGATATAGCCAAAATATTGAAAGATATCGCCATTTTTTTAAGATGGCGGATCGAGTGGTAGCAATATCGGGTAGAAAATTTTAGATTCGGAAAGAATACATACAAATCTATTAAAATCACTCATTACTCATTATTTACCTATTAGTAAGCCTCACAGGAGGTAACTTCATCCCGGTCTGGCTGAGTTTTGGCCAGGTTTGAACATGCCAGACCGACGATTTTCAATAGAGGATTAGGAGACGAACAGATTGACATATAACTTGACCTTGTTCTCTATGAGCTATTTTTACTCAAAATTCTTACACGTTCAGGGCGGTCTGGCTGGAAACTGGTCAAGAGTAGGACTGCCAGACTTGCATTTTTAACGATATCTATTTGGCGCGCACCCGTATATAACAACAGTTTTCTTGTTCCTTATGAGCTTTTTTTACTCAAAAAATCTTCACACATTTTGGTCAATAAAAAAAATCTGTCAGGTCTGAATGTAGAACCGCCAGACCGGCGGTTTTATATCAAGCTTTAGGGCCCCTACCGATCTGCAGTGGTCCAATGCTTGTTCTCGATGAGCTCCTTTTTCGACGGTGGGCGCTAGCTCTATTACGCAAACATATGGGCCAGGAAATTGGGTATTAATAACACCCGCATACATTACTAACAGGTACATGATAGTTCAATAGCTCGACTTTCTCATATTATATTTTTAATAATATATTTCTACAATAAATATTACTAACTTTAAACTTACCATTTAGATATGTAGAGTACTTACTACTTTCTCCTCCATGGTCTAGTGGTTAGAGCATTGGCTTTCGACTCGGAGGTCGTGGGTTCGATTCCCGCATTGGAACAACAAAAAATGTTGTTTCCAAGTTTGGTTAGGACAATGCAGGCTGATCACCTGATTGTCTGACTAGAAAGATGACGGACGGACCTGCGCCTCATCTCTCGCCAGTCGTGTCGGTTATCCGTCCCACTGGATTACGAGAGTACGGGAATAGAGAGTGCTCTCGTGTACTGCGCATACAATTGGGCACTATAAAATTACTCCTGCGTAACCTTCGCCTAGGTTAGTTTCGGTGTGGGGAGTTATTATTGTTATTACTTATATTATAACTTTATCCTACACTTTAATCGTTAAGTAGGTAAATAATAGAAAATCCACACCAGTAAGTATTTAAAATAACTAGTAAATAGGTTTGGTTTTTTTCAATCATCATAATATTTAAGAATCAATAATAACTTGCCTATGCTTTATTAGGTATCGACTAGATGTTGCCGGCAACTTCGTACATGCAAAAATAAATCTTGCCGGAACCGTACATTTTGCTGCGATATCCTATGTGTTAATAAGGAGTCTAAACTACTACGGTACCAAATTTCATCAAAATCTGTTCAGTAGTTTTTGCGGGAAAGAGTAACAAAAATCCATACATCCATACAGACAAACTTTCGCGTTTATAATATTACTAGCTTTTTCCCGCTGCTCCACTCGCATAAATACAATATCCCACGGGAACACTTTACTTCTTAGGGCCAAAAAGTAGCCTATGTGTAATATGTTAATCCAGAGCTTAAACTACTACCATACTAAATTTTATCAAAATACGTTCAGTAGTTTTTGCTTGAGAGTAACAAAGATCCATCTACCCATCCACACAAACTTTCACATATTTTATATAAGTATAGTAGTAGGTTAAGTAAGTAAGGACTTTTCTGACACATCTGTAGCAGGTGGATCTTTTTTGATAATAATCTGCTTTCAGAAGGAATAAATTTTAACTCAAAATACCATGTTCCTGGCATCTAGTGGTATTCATGAAAAGTTTTTCTATGAAAAGTTAAAATTACTTTCTGAATCTTTTAACAGATGGCGCTTTACGTTAATTTCAGTTGCAAAAGGTTGCCGAAAAGGTATATTATTTACAGCTGAGCAGATTTCTTTGCTTCCAAAAGATGACACTTTGATACAGTAATCTGCTAATTCTAGTCATCTAGTCATAAGCGAAGCAGCTGCTTAATATATTTTTCCATCTTCGGCCCTTGAAAAAAAATATGTGGAAATATTAAAATCACTGACACAATACGCATATTACTTTACCTATTTTGCATTTCAAACATAATTCAACTTTCCACATAAGTGTTTATTTATGATATCTCACGACAAACAGACAAACACATAACGGTGCTACGCAATAGTTTATGCTGTATGCATATAAAGCACGAGATGGAGTTTGTGGCACAAAATGTACCCGTCGCTGGTCGTCGTTCTGCTCCTCGTGGGCAGCCACGTGATAGAAACATCCAGACAGAAACGGTATTTGACTATTAGTGATTATTATGCGTTTCAAATGAGAATAGGATCGTCAATTACCTTTTTCTGTCAAATATCACTTGAAAAGTGCGATTTTCAGAAAAACTTGTGCATATTAATATTAATAGTCTTGCATCGAATTTAAATAAAAATGTTAAATAGCAATCAATTATCTAAACATAAATTTAACTATCATAACAGTCTAAATTCGAAACAATATGGCGCCGACTCGATCCTATTCTCATTTGAATCGCACTATACTAGCTTTTGCCCGCAACTCCGCCCGAGTACAGTATCCTGCGGGAACATTGTACTTTTTAGGGATAGAAAGTAGCCTATGCGTTAATATCTGGGGGCACGGCAGTGCCCCCGCCAAGTCGAGCGCGAAGCAAACACTGCCGTACCATCCTTTACTGGAACCATTTCGCCGCATTTTCAGGCCCCTATTTGAGAACCTCTGGATAAGACCAGAACGCAGAAATTTTCGTCATCCAATAAGCTATAATCACGTACTTAAAATCCAAAATTTCAAGTCTGTAGGTCATTTAGTTCCGAAGTTAAGCGAAAGCAAAGTTTCGCATTTTCGACACTCACTCACTCACTCACTCACTCACTCATGATCATCAAAATAGAACTAGTACTTCCCATAAACTTAGAGAGCTGAAATTTGGTACAGAGTTGGGGTTTAATGGCCACATAAAGGGAAAACTATAAAAACTAGGATAATCAATCTGGGGGCATGGCAGTGCCCCTGCCAAGTCGAGCGCGAAGCAAACACTGCCGTACCATTCTTTACTGGAACCATTTCGCCGCATTTTCAGGCCCCTATTTGAGAACCTCTAGATAAGACCAGAACGTCGATCTGGGGGCACGGTAGTGCCCCCGCCAAGTCGAGCTCGAAGCAAACACTGCCGTACTATTCTTTACTGGAACCATTTCACCACATTTTCAGACCCCTATTTGAGAACCTCTAGATAAGACCAGAACGTCGATCTGGGGGCACGGCAGTGCCCCCGCCAAGTCGAGCGCGAAGCAAACACTGCCGTACCATTCTTTACTAGAACCATTTTGCCGCATTTTCAGGCCCTTTTATTCTACTTGAACATTACACAAATTAAATAAACAAATTACACTAAAATCTAGGGAAATAAATCAATATGCCCACGTTTCTACAAAAAGAAGTGAAATCCCACCAAAAACATTCTGTAAAAAACTAGCCAAGTCTCGATGGAGCTGCTTGTTTATCTCTAAAAAGTAATGAAATCTAGACAAAGCCGTGCCAAGTCTAAGGTTCCTTACTGCGATTTCTTTATTATTATAGTTAATGTTGTGTGACTTGGCCGTTGAACATTATTTATACGTTAGTGGCTACAAGTCAATTTTGTTTACACGTAATGTTATACCTGTTGTAACTACATATGTCTGTTAAGCGAGATAGCCTATACTGGTATCGGTAATTGGGCGCTTGTGTCTCATTTTAGGCTGTTGTTGATTATACAACACATGTATTGGAGCAATGGTGTCATGGAGCACCTTTTGTACCCTCGTGTACCCTTCAACGGCCAAGTCACAAAACATTAACTATAATAATAAAGAAATCGCAGTAAGGAACCTTAGACTTGGCACGGCTTTGTCTAGATTTCATTACTTTTTAGAGATAAACAAGCAGCTCCATCGAGACTTGGCTAGTTTTTTACAGAATGTTTTTGGTGGGATAAAGCTTACACTATACCGAATTTCATCAATACCTAACTGTTCAGTAGTTTTTGCGTTAAAGAGTACCAAACATACTATCTATTCTCACTTTCATAATTATATTAGTTTTATGGTTTTACCTAAATATGTATGTAGGTAATAGGTAGGAAGGTAAGTAGGTTGGGATTTACCAAAAGCTATGAGCCTAGGAGACGTAGGAGGAATAAGATTTTGTAAGCGTTTTAACTTGGTGTAAATCAATACTTCTATACTAATCAATACTAATATTGTAAATGCAAAATTGTGTCTGTCTGTCTGTTACCTCTACACGCTTTAACCGCTATACCGATTTTTATGAAATTTGGTATAGACATACTTTGGGTCCCGGGAAAGGACATAGGATATTTTTTATCCCGAAAAAGTAGTGTTCCCGCAGGATAATGTATTTACGCGGGCGGAGCCGCGGGCAAAAGCTAGTATATTATATAATACTTAGGCTTAGTTAAATCTGGTTTTTTAAGATTCTTGTAAATTCCACAAAATTTAAGGCATTTTTTTTGCAGAATATCATGAAAATAATAAATTATTCTAAAATCTCTTGGTATACTCGTAGCAGTCAGCAGATGTATCCCCGAATTACTTACTCAATAGCACAAGAGTGACAAGCTTACTCACAATTTTCTTTTTTTCGACTATCCTTGGTCCCACATGTAATATCAAGTACACTTTCTTGAGACCCTTATTCTTATTTCGCTTCAATACAAATCCTAGATGTATAGTGGTGCAGAAGCAGTCCGGAACCCACGGGGACAGCACGGAGGGCGACGACGGCTCCTCAGAGGCGCGGAAACCCATTCCGGACAGACGACTTGTCAACAGACGGACCAACTTTGATGTTGAGGTACTTATTCTTTTTATCATATTATTACGTATTACGGAACCCTAAAAATGGATTGCAAGTTGAATGTCTCGCCAAAACTCGAGAACAGCTGGACCGATTTGTCTAATTTTGGTCATATAATAATTGTAACAGTTCAGGGAAAGTTTAAGAGAAATTTTGTAAAAAAAGCGAGGAAAGTATTAACACTATATTTATAGATGCGACAGAATACAACGTATGTCGAGACAGGTAGTAACTAACATATTACGATGACGATGATGAAAATCGGCTATACGAATTTTTAAATGTTTCCTTACGTAAAGGATTTTTTATCACTGTTTCCATATCAATATTTAAGTTATGTTACACACATTTTTTAATTTCAATTGTTTAGTTATTCCACTGAGATGATACGGACTGGTCAATACATGAAAGGTAAAGTCCTACTGAGACTCAGTGGGACTTTACCTTTCATTAAGTAACATTTTACTAAATAAACTTAATCCAACAGGAAATAACACCACAACCAGCAAAGTACAGATCGAGAAGACCTTTACTGCCCAGACTGAGGCATCACGTTAACCCATACAGAAACCGACTAATACATTGATCTACTTTAAAATAGGCATGTATTTGTATTATTAAGTAGTCCATGGGCCCATATAACCTACTTCAATAAGTGGATTTGATTTTTTTGCCTTCTTTATTAAACTTTCTGTACGCATTAATAAGAATTTTACTATTTACACGAGAGCCTGAGCCCCCCTTACCCACGATAGTTTTATAGTGGTTGCGACCAATGCTTTCAAAACTATGGATGGCCTATGACGTAGGTATATTTGACAAAACAAATCTTCATACAATAAACAGTTACGCCATCTTGATTTTGCCATACCTCAAATGTCAGCCATCTTAATTTCACCTCAAATGTCAAAATAGCCTCAAAACCCCAAAAGTAGGGCCTCGACATGCCTCGTTTATAATAATTATGTCTATGGTTGCGACAAAAAAATGCACAATAATATAATAATAATAATATCTAATGGACGCTTCACACCACGTCAATCTGGCCCCGTGCTAAGTATCCGAAGAACTTGTGTTACAGGTACCAGACAACGGGAAGTATATTTAATACTTGTATACTATACATATATTTAAGATTTTTATTATATAATACACATAATATTTAATACACATCCATGACCCAGGAACACAGAAAAACTTTTTGTTCCGTCGGCAGGATTCGAACCTGCGACCTCCGGCTTGAGCACCAAAGCGCTGAACCACTGAGCCACAGAGGTCGTCACAATAAATAGAACACACGAGTAAATTTGACAACTCGGCATTCGACACTTCGATTTACAGTACCCCAAGCAGCAACATTTTGCGTTATCGTTACGTGTACGTAAGCGAGAAATGTTGTATGAAAACCATGAAAGCGCCTCTAGCGGACGTAAAAGTAACTAAAATTTGCATACAAAATTTCTCATATTTACCGTTTACGTACACGTAACGATACCGCAAAATGTTCCTGCTTGGGGTACAGCTCTATTCTACTAGCGCAGAGTTTTATTTACAGTGGTGTTTTTTCAGTCGCAACCACTAAAAAACTGCCGTCGGAACGTAGGCTTATTATGGTCATGGCGATTGTACATTGCAGTATGGTTCATAGCTTCTGTAACACTAATATGATAGTATCCAAATGTAATGAAATCCCAGGATAGTATTATTATTATGATGTAAATTTAAAAAATCCAAATAACACAGTTTAATTCAAACCTCATTTAACAATCTCACACGATTACTATTATTATAAAACATCTTAAAAACACATTTGATGCTTAAACTTAATATTTAGAAACAAAATTATATAATAATATAGAATAATATATTCTATTAAATAGAATACAATAGATAGATAGGTAATAGAATAACACTAAAAGACTTTTCAGAAAATGTTTTCAAAGTTCCAAAATTAATATAATATACAGAACATAGATATTATTAATGCGTGTGTGTAAATAAAGATTTTTAATGTGAAAAAACATGGAATTAAATTACTTTACTTTTTGTCTTATTTATAAAATATAATGTTGTTCAAAATCGGATATTTTGGGATTTTATCTACTTTTTAGATATGTCAAGACGTTGAGGCAGAAAATACAATTATATCTAAATTAAGTACATACAGTCTGACAAGGATCTTTTGGCACGTGGACAAAATCAGAACTAACATCGCCGTCTTGTAAAATGCCACTTTTAGTATTATGTATTGTTTTGTAGTTGCAACACTTACCTTTTGGCACGTGGATAAAATCAGTACTAAAATCGCCATCTTGTAAAATTTCACTTTTAGTTATAAATATTGTTCTTATTTGCGACACTCACGCCCCCATTGAAGTGCCAAAAGATCCTTGTCCGACTGTAACGCTTTTTACGAGTGTCGAGGTTATATTAAAGCAAAGTATTTGCTTCCCCTTTTAATCAGCTGTTTCTGTGAGGTTGTTGTCATCAACTGCTTTAGAGAGCGTGATTTTTGTATATTTTTTAAATGTGATATTTAGTATATTTTTTAAATGTTTAGTTATTATTCTGCCTGAACGTCTTTATAGTACCTAGATCATAATATGCCTAAAATATCCGTAATTGATTTTTATCATCGTAATAAACTGTGACGTTTAAATATTGAAAGGGTCCACAGTTGTGCCATCGCCAAGTCTAACAGCGCCATTTCATCGCTATTTATTCCTTGAAACATTATTAAAATACGTTGTTTAAATTGGCACATTTTATCACACAAATAGATTAGTGTGGAAAGTATATAGTTCGTTCTGAAGTTGCACATAATATAATTTATGAAATAATTGGACACCAAGTCACATAAATGCAATTTATAATTTTAAACTTGCCATTGCTTTTGAATTATTGCAGATCTTTAAAAATCACATTTTTATAAACGTGTCTAATTTAAGAACAAGAGCCTAGACACTAATTTTATACACCAGTTATATAAAGTATTATATTTTTTGAACACAAAGTTTAAAATCATTTTTGTATATTTTTTACGTTATAGAGCGGTGTATTCAAATCACAAAAATGTTTAGCCAAGTATCACAAGAGAATATACGATTACCGCTTTTTTACAATATTTTGTTTCTATTTTATGTATATTTTTCATAGAAAGATTTATTCATATTATATTTTTTCTAGAAAGAAGTAGAAGAGAGTGTATGTATTCTTTCTCTTCTGAGAGTGTATGAAAAAATGTACATTAATATTTTATCTATATATTGTATATTTTATCCATGTTAAGTCTGAATGATAAATAAACACACATAGTTTTCTGAACTGCCTGTGATGTATGGTAAATATACCGTAGGCACAAGATTTAGTCGATGTAGAAATATTTAGGAGAGTTACAGCATTTTTCGGCATCTAAAACCACCCCGGGGCAGGTCAGCCTAATTTTTACAGAAATAACCGAATATGATTATCTAAATTAATGTTCTAACATTGTCAAATATATATATTAGAATGATACGGAAATGTTGTGCTTCGTGAATCATCGTCTTCGTTCGATAATTTCCGTAGCTATTCGACTGCCCTGCCCTGGGGCAATTTGAGATGCCAAAAACGCTATTGCTACATAGTACACAAAAGCATAACAATCAAAAACTACGTAATTCTATAGAAAATTTCTTTTGGCATACAAAAAATACAAGGTGTAGTTAGAAGCTAATGACTTTATATTGTCAGACGGGGCAGAATTACTAGTGCCATACATAAATTATTCTCCCCTTGTCCCATACCTTAATCATTGGGGTTTTTTAAGAAAGTTTTAACCACACCCTGTACAGAAACACTTATCGCTATGCAATCCGCCTTGTGAATGTACACCTAATATAACTATATACATTTATGAACGAAGAACACAATATTTAATGGTATAAACTCTTATTATAATATCTTATATTCGTATTTTTTTATTAGTTAAGTAGGGGTCGTCTTGGCGAACATTTTCTTAGGAAAATTTTATATCATCCTATTACGTTCTGCTATATTATAGACTTGCAGTTCACTAAAATATGTATTTAGTAGCTTTTGTATAAAAATTATTCTTGCTTAAACTGCGTTTTAAGCTTAAAAATCAATGTTGATTGTTCTGAAACTATACAGCCGATTTAATTTATAAAATATTTGTCACATAAGTATAAGTTTAGGCCTGTTTTAGGTTAGAGATTCATCATTTTATTTTTAAAATAGTTTTTTATTTGGCCAAAATTTTGAACATTTTATATCTCTTAGCTAATATTTCTAGCTAATAAAATCACTGAATGATACTCACATGGACAAAACCATTTTCAACCATACAATCTGTAGTTCCGTTTCGTATGAACCATATTACTTTATAAGGCAGAATACTGTTGAGTCTTACCTTACTGGATATACTCCGAAGCACACTCTAACTTGATGATGTATGGAAACTAGCAATCTATCGAGTTTAGTACAAAAATGTCTAGTGTCTTTACAAAATCTACTCGTCTTGGCCGCTCTACCACTAGGCGACTATTTGAACGTGTTTCTTCTCCCTCGGCTCCTTGAGTACGTGCGCGTGCGCATTGGTGCGCCGTATGGTACCCGTCGAATCTGTCGACAGAAACAAATACTAGCTAAAGTGTATGACGAGACGACCTCTGTGGCTCAGTGGTTAGAGCCTTGAATTTTGTAAATAGAATGAAAGAAAGAATGGCTGTGTTCCGCGGTGATAGCGCTATCAAAATGGCGACTGCTGGATATAAACAAAATGTCGGATTATATTAGCAGTATTGAAGTTAACAAACGTGTCCTGGCCGATTATTATCTGTGTTTGTTTTTCTTTAGCGCTAGCAAGCGCTATTTTCCGCAGAACACAGCCATTGACGTTGTGTCAACACCTACTGTTATAATACAAACGCATGGTAGTGTGAGTGTGATAGTTTAGGTGTTTAACTTTATTTTTATTAATTTTATGTATTTCTAAGCGTTATTGAAAAAAATATCGCGGAAGGCGAACTGCTCGTCTGGTAGGAGCTTACTCTTTGATAAGTCGTCATTGAGACGCCTCAGTAGAACTCGCTCGTATACCTTACCAAGGGAGCTAATGAGACTGATCAGTTGGTAGATAAGCTTTCTGCACTTACTCCACATACTCTTTAACAGTGTCAAATTTAAAACTTCTCCGTACGCAAAATTCTCGTAAAACTGTACTTAAAGTTTTTGCTTCACTACAATATGTTGATGTTGCCTGCAACTTCGTGCGCGCAAAAGTTAATTTCACAGCAACCGTATATTTTTGCGATAAAAAGTAGCCTATGTCCTTCCCTATGGTCTACTCTACTTCTGTGCCAAATTTCATCAAAATCGCTCCAGTAGTTTCGGAACCTATTCAATGCAAACAAACAAACGAACAAACTTTTCCTCTTTATTACATTAGTATAGACTATAGATTATGATCACTCACTACACAGCGAGGGCGGGCGGAGAGAAGCGGGGCGGGCGGGGCGCGGCGAGGCGGGGGCCGAAGCCCCGCGCCGCGCCCCGCGCTACGACCACCGGAGCTCCTTCAGCTCCACAGTACTCGACGCCTCCGCCTGCAAATGTCAGATATTGGCTAGTTCGTCCACAGATTAAAGAGAGACGATCACATAAACAGCTACACGGTTAGATTTCGAAACAGTCAACGCGCTTGAATCTTGAGGCTTCACCGTCACAACTACTCCAAATTGGAGTGGCTATCCACACATAATATGTTGCCACAGAATAACGGAATATTTTACCCAACTTTTTTTTCATTTAATTTTGATTGAATACCTATAATTGTCGTAACATAATAACGCGATGTGTTAAATTATAGGCAGAATATTTGCGTCGGAAGTCTATGAACATTTTACAATTTTACGGTGACATATATAACAGACTAGATGTTGCACACGACTTTGTGCGCGCAAAAGGAAATACCGCGGTAACCGTTCATCATGCCGCGATAAAAAGTAGCCTATGTCCTTCCCCGTGGTCTAATCTGTAACTGTACCTTTCATCAAAATCGGTCTAGTAGTTTCGGAGCCTATTCAATGCCAACAAACTTTTCCTCTTTATAATATTAGTATAGATATAGCCCTCTGTATAAGCTTTGAATAGTTATACAGTGTTTTGTTTACGTCACACAAGTGACATTTTTAATTCGATTGAAGAAGACAAAACACTGTGTAACTATTTAAAGCTTATACAGTGTTTATAAGTAAGGAGGAACGTGAAATAATGTCACACAGAAAACACAGTGTTCCAATAGTTGTAATACATTGCGGACCTCGTAGCTGGAGGGTCCGGGCGGGACGTGCGTGCCGGGCGAGCAGCGCGCGCAGCCCGGCCGCAGCACCGTGCGCGACGACCCGCCCCGCATCGCTATGCGCAGCTCCTGAAAAGTATTTACAACCATAGACGTATAATATATACAGGGTTATTTTTTCACCAGTACAATAAATCAACATACGTAATAGTTGTCAAAAATAAAAAATACT
Source organism: Glaucopsyche alexis (assembly GCA_905404095.1). Taxonomy (NCBI): domain Eukaryota; kingdom Metazoa; phylum Arthropoda; class Insecta; order Lepidoptera; family Lycaenidae; genus Glaucopsyche; species Glaucopsyche alexis. The sequence goes on from FR990044.1 coordinate 24,256,581, forward strand.
AGCGAGTTTTGTTACTACCCCTTTGGAACAAAAAAACAAAATTATCAATCCCCGAACTTATCCGCTAAGCTTATTAGCTTAGCGGATAATGTGGATACGTTACGCATCTATCGATGCTTTGTTGCCAACTCGTGCGCCGCCCGGCCGATCGCTTACCCCACCTCGCCGCCCCCTACCTCATACCGCACCCGTTGACGCCTTGTAGTTAGTGCGCACATGTGGTATTAGATTGGTTATAGGATAAAATAATTGAAATGAAAAAAAAAAAAAAAATTATTTGAGAAATGTACTCTATTATCGATACCAATGACGTGGTAAAATTTATTGTACCGATGAAAAAGTATTCCTGTATATAAGAGCTCCGTAGCCTAGTGGGTAGACCGTTTGGTTCGCACTCGAGAGAGTGCAGGTTCGAATCCCAGGTTGTGGCGTGTACTAATGAGACTTTCTCAGATCTCAAGTACATTATACGGACGCTCTAACGGTGAAGGAAAACATCGTGAGGAAACCCGCACATAGTTGGCTCCAGACGTATTGACTAGTTCATTCCTCTGGACTAGGCTGACTATGTTGTGAGAATGCCGTATGTGCTTGGGCAACCATACGACATTTAAAAAAAACCAACTGTCCCAGGCACTACAGTATTTTAAGAGTGGTTACTTCGCTCGAAGAATACTGTATAAATCATCTTTTAACGGATGCAAAGGCCTAAGTTTTTTTTTTTAAGACGTATATATTATTTACTAGATGTTGCCCGCGGCTCCTCCCGCGTAAATATACACACACCGGCATATTTAGCGGAACATAAAATAAAGGTTTGATATAAGTATCATATAAGGTTGCTGGCTGGTTTATACGTCATTTAATTTAAAAAGAAATATTTTCAAATTAAGAAAACAACTGAACATCACATTTTATGCAATTGTTTTAATTTTATTCAAATACACCTTATCTGGAGCGAACTTCGAGTATTTCTTCCTTCTGAGTTTGATTTAAAATTTCATTGAAATATTGTTTTTTGTTAGTTTTTTAAATCGCGTATCTTTTTGGAGTTGAGGACTGAATTATGCCTGACTTAGCCCCAACGGAGATTGCCAGGGCACTCGAAATGCGAAGAAATGGTCAAACCTACAGAGTGATATCCAGAGATCTTCGTCGACCAGTTTCAACGATCCATTGCAGTATCCAACGGTTCAGGGAGACCGGTACTTATGTGAGAAGAGCTGGACAACGCAGAAAAAGACGCACTTCGAGTAGGGATGATCGTTTCATTCGGCTTCGTGTACCCCCGTTTAACGGCCGTCCAAGCCCGACATGAGTTAGAAGCAGTGCGGGGTGTAACCGTAAGTAAGCGAACGGTACGAAGAAGGTTCGAAGAAGCTGGTTTGGGTTAATTTGTGCCCGCCAAAGCTCCAAGGCTCGAGGTAAATCATCGTAGAAACAGGTTAACTTTTGCTCAGGAACATTGACTTTGGAACGCGGACCAATGGAGTAAGGTATTGTTTAGTGATGAGTGCAGAATTCTCTTAAATCAAATTGACGGCAGGCAAAGAATATACAGACGGAAAGGAGAACGATACATTGGCGAAGACTATCCTAGGAGACCATCGATAACATCATTCTCAGTATGCTTAGACGGGTAGAAACTTTAATAAGAGCACGTGGAGGAAATACGCGATATTAATCACCATTTTTCTAATTTAATTAATTGTTATTTTAATATTAATTTTCACTTTTCCCGGTTACATGAAAAGTTCAAAAATTTTCAATTTTTCACAAATAGCCTTTACTCGCAAATTCCGTTCCTAATGTGATCTCATCTTAAGTTAAATAAACTAAACTTTAAATAACAAAAGAAGTGTAGTAAGTAAGTAGATTTTAAAATAAAACCATATTTTTTTAATTATGGACCTTTTTTTTGTGTTCCGCTAAATATGCCGGTGTGTTTAGTATCCCCCTGTATAAGAGAACACTGTATTTTTTCGAGATAAAAATAATCCTATGTTTTATTAATCCAGAGCTTTAAATGAAAATGAAAATTTTTATTTCCAAATAAAACTTTAAAAGCTATTTTCGGAAAGTCAACAAAAAAAAGGCTACCACCGGTTCAACCCTAACCCGCCGAGAAGAACCGGCGTAAGAAACTCGCACGGGCCCATCTTTTAGCAAAAATATGGAAAATTGTTGTTTTAAAAGAAATATATATTTTAAATTGTAAACTTAAATCTATGTTAAATATAACAAAAGTCAGTACACAAGTACATAGAGACAGCCTTGCAGGGTTGCATCTTATTCCCAAGGTGTGCAATCGTTAACAAAATCATTTACTTTATAATAAGCTTTAGCACACAAACGTTCTTTGACTACTTTTTTAAATTTATGAATAGAAATGTTTTGAACGTTTTCTGGGATCCTATTGTATAGGCGTATACATTGGCCCTTAAAAGATTTACTTATTTTACTAAGTCTTATCACTGGTACATCTAGCTTATTCTTATTTCTAGTGTTTATACAATGACTATCACTTTTCTTCTTGAAATTGCTTTTTCTAACGTATAACAAATTATCCAAAATATACTGAGAGGCGACTGTCAGTATGCCTATTTCTTTAAACTTTTCTCTCAGAGATTCAATAGGGGATATTTTAGAAATAGCACGAATAGTTCGCTTTTGCAGCACAAATATTGAATTTATGTCGGCAGCATTTCCCCATAAAAGTATGCCATAAGACATTCTACTATGAAAATAGCTGAAGGCGCGCCGTTTCTTCATCTGACATTTCTCTAATTTTTCTGACTGCATATGCTGCAGAACTGAGTCTATTCGCTAAGTTAGCAATATGAAGATCCCACTGTAATTTACAATCTAGTGTAATACCTAGGAATACAGTGGAGTCCACCATGTTCATTCTCTCATCATTGAGTAGTAAATTGGTTTGTACTTGCCTAACATTTGGCAAGCTAAATTTTAAACATTTTGTTCTATTTGCATTTAAAAGTAAATTATTAACACTAAACCAGTTTACTATACTAAAGAGAGCACTATTTACCTCGTCGTAATTTAATTGTTGTCGCTTCACTTTAAATATAAGTGAAGTGTCATCAGCAAAAAGCACTATCTCATGCGTATCTTGAACTAGATAAGGCAAGTCATTTATGTAGATGAGTTTAAGAAATGGACCTAAAATAGATCCCTGTGGGACACTTAATTCTATTTTAGTCCCAGTGGACCCTTTACTATTAATCTCTACCCTTTGAGTCCTATTGTGAAGATAAAAACTCAAAAGATAAAGAGCTGAGTCCCTTATGCCATAGTGGTGTAGTTTTCTGACTAGTGTAGCATGGTCTACACAATCAAATGCTTTGGAAAGGTCGCAAAAAACTCCTAATGCATCCTGCGCCTCCTCCCAAGCCTCGAATATACTACAGAGAAGCTTTAGTAAAACCGAATTGTGTAGTATGCAATAAATTATTTGTATTAAAGTGTACTGTTAATTGAACTAGAATAATTTTTTCAAATATTTTACTTAAATGAAAAAATTATTCTAGTTCAATTAACAGTACACTTTAATTTTTTAATTTAGGCTACTACCATGCCAAATTTCATCGATTTCAATGAAATTTAGTATGGTAGTAGCCTAAAGCTGAGTAGTTTTTGCGTGAAAGAGTAACATGGATCCATCCATTTATACATCCTCACAAACTTTCACATTTATAATATTATTAGTAGGAATAGTAGGACAAGGCATGTTGAAAGGCAAAAACTGTCTTCACTTAATTAAAGAAAAAATGGAGTTTTTGGAGCCATTTTGACATTTGAAGTATGGTGAAATCAAGATGGCTGACATTTGAAGTATGGTGAAAACCAAGATGGCGCAATTTTTTTTCTTGTATTAAGATTTGTTCTGTCAAATTTACGTCATAAATCATAGCCTATTTAACACGCATATATTAACTTCACCTGTATGTAAGCTTGTTTGCTTGCTTGTATGTAACTATTAATACAATGCGGTCGCCAAGCAACCGTTTGAAGTTATTTTTTTTAGTTTGTGTTTTTAGAAAAACTTCATTTGAAGTCTTAGACCTGAAGTATAAAAAGAAAACGGCTGAGCATGTTTTCTTGGACCATGGCTAAGCTCAATCTCGATTACTTCACTTCAAAACAAAAAAAAAACGCATCTTAATCGGTCCTTTCGTTAGGAGCTACGATGCCTCGGACATAGACACTGACGCCACACGTCAAACAAATAACACTCCTCTTTTTATGTCGGAGGTAAAAAAACACCAAGCTCTTTCTGCTGACTAGTTTCATTGTGGATTCTAAGTCAGTAGAGCTTGTTGTATTGCAATTTGCAACGTAAAAGTCAAATTAAGGATAGAACCGGATTTTACATGGCAGTTTTACTTTGTGGTTACTTAATTACGCAATATGTGGTAAAGTGCTTTGCTACCACAGATGTCTGTGTTTGCTACCTACTATAGAGAACAGTGGCGAAGGCTGATTCTCCTTTATAGGGAAGCCCTAGCTTGTATAATAGGCTGGTATTTGAATGAAATTCTTTAAAAAAATGGACGATAACTGAAGCCGATGGGAATCATACCTGTCCCATTTCGCTGCACAGAGACTGTCTGCCCTGCGAGGCGTTCTTCCGAGTGTTCCAGCAGAATTCCAATATGGCGACTACTATTGCCAACACCAGGCCGCAGAGCAGCGTCACGAACACACCACCTGAAACGTAAACCAAATCTAGATAGATAGATCGAAAGTATCCTAAACTTACAAATTATCTATTTAGTACTCGTCGGTACTAGGTTTTGCCAGCAATTTCGTTTGCATGAAAAGAAATACATCCTTCCCACGGAAAACATATAAGAATTTTCCGTGATAATAAATAGCCGAATTTTAATGTTCAAGTCTGATTTATTTCATTCTAATCACTTTCGTGTGTAGAATAAGACTGGCTTAGCACTCTCGCATGCGTTAACAATTAACATACACATACTTCCTGTTAATAGCTCCCCAAACCGATTTCAGTGACGGTGGTTGGTTTTTTTGAAACTAGACCAGCTACACAGGAGTTATAATTACTGCTCAAGTATGTGCGCAATACACAAGAGCACTTGATCCTCCTTTGCTCTCGTTAACCAGTGGGACGGATGACCGACACGACTGGCGAGAGATCAGGCGCAGGACCGACTTTTGATATTCCCTGTTCCGACACATGGATCATCTTTTTATCAATCAGGTGATCAGCCTGCATTGTCCTAACCGGAGTTGAAAAAAAAATTTATGTTGCTCTAACGCGATGATCGACCTTCACAGTCAAACTACGTGTTGAGTATGAATCGGTGATAAAACAATACTCACCAATATTCTGAACCCCCAGCGGATTGGCCTTGCTGTCTTTCCCGTCTCTGTTGCAGACGTCCCCGGTGTTCTTCCACCACTTATCGTAGAGGATCTGGATCACGCCCTTCTCCTGCAGCTCCAGGATGGCCAGCGAAATCTTGTCCCGCCACGGACTGCCCTTCCAGGTTGCTATTCCATACCCCTGAATTACAATTAAATTATGTAATTGGTTGCGTTTTATTGCAAATTATATATATAATAAGTATATACCTACGGTACTCGTATAATATGGTAATACTAGGTGTACTCTTATATTTTTTGGAAAAAAAGATAATATCTTGTAGGTCTCTCCCAAAAAATATTGAATCATTTCGATTAGTATAAGTTTTATCACGTCCAGTAGGACGTCGCAGTAGCGAGACGTGTTTTTCACAATGTCTAATAACAGACAATATTTATAAAATACCTCTAATAATCATACCAACCACCTACAACCTACAGTAAGCACATGTGAATGATTTCAACGTAATATGTAACAATGCTCTTTACCAAACGTATAAGGGAAACCATCCAAAACCTCTGCACTACTTATTTAATCTCTACCTTAGAATCCAGCAGCCCTCCAATCTGAGTGAGGTTGCAGTCCCTCTGCACTCTATGGTCGAGCATTGTGGACTCCATGAGGAAGGCGTAATTTCCGCCCAGCACCCTCTTCACTCCCTCCTCGTATGAGGACACCAGCGCCGGAGGGCTCGCTGTCGACATGTACTGCCACATCTTCTGGTAGATATCTATGTTAGAGTCCTGGAAAATATTCAGTGGCTTGTATGTAATGATTTTTAGATGGTCTTAATTGGGGATGGAATCTATGTGGTGGTGGTAATCTTATTTGGTGGAATCTATGACTCTGTGGTAGCCTTTCGATGCGAGCGTCAGTGACACCGCGGCAGCGCAACAGATCAATACGGTAGTATAGGTCGCGCAACGGTTTATGAGCGCTCAGTGAAAGTGGAGGGGGTCGTTCGCGCATGTGACCAATAGCAAAGAATATATATTACTAACGTACCAATAGCGTGTCGGCAGCCACGTTTGGCATGCGTTCGGCGCATCCACACCTCCCCGCCCGAGCCCGCTACCGCCAAACACACCCAAAAACTGACTTCTGCGCATACCCCCTCTACTTTTGTCGAAAGATCTTAATTCGTTGCGCTACCTATACTAAACTGTATGGGACGGCGACAGTGTCGTGCAGCCTAGCGGCGCATCACTGTCGCCGTCCCATACAGTTCAGTACTACAATTCAGTACTAAATTCAGTACTACATTGATCAGAGCTTTTAGTCAAAATGCATTCGATAATTTCGACGGCGAACTTCTAAATCAAAAATGTATGGGATTTGACTTAAGTCATCGTTAAGTGACATGTCGCTTGCGATGCAATATGTCAAATCCCATACATTTTGTTTTCGAAATTCGCCGTCGAAATTATCGAATGCATCTTGACTAGAGGCGCTGTTGTACTGCCGCGGCGTCACTGACGCTCGCTTCGAAAGGCTTCCTTAAAGGTAGCCTTTCGAAGCGAGCGTCAGTGATAGCAGTAACAATCGTTTTATAAATCTTCTAATTCCTGATTGAAGATTACCACCGCTAACGATAAACGTTCAATATCTGAGGACCTACATCACTACATAAATTGCCTTAAACATATTTCATAGCCTCGTTAATCAATTCCAGTTGAAATTGGTTCAGCTTTAAATTCTGCTTGCTGATTCTGCATTTCAGAAGAATGAAACTCTTTTTTAATTTTTTTGTAAAGTCCAATGCCGTTATCCCAAAAAACTCACCCTAAAGAATGTCATGGTTGACCCTCCATTCAGTGTCCCATACTGAACATTAGTCTGGGCTGCCAGATCCGCCGCACTTTGGATAGGCAGGACCGTTCGTTCCACTGTGAGAAATGCTGCCAGGTTCGCGGTGTACGACGATAGGATGATTAGAGTGAAAAACCACCAAATACCACCGACTATTCTGGTGGAGGTTGCCTAAAATCCAACGTAAATTATGTTACATATAGTTTTAAGTAAGAAAATACGTTCGCGGTGTAAGACGATAGGATGATTAGAGTGAAAAACCACCAAATGCCACCGACTATTCTGGTGGAGGTTGCCTAAAACCAACGTACATTATGTTACATATAGTTTTAAATAGGAAAATACGTTCGCGGTGTAAGACGATAGGATGATTAGAGTGAAAAACCACCAAATACCACCGACTATTCTAGTAGAGGTTGCCTAAAAACCAGTATAAATAACACATGGTTTTAAGTAAGGAAATATAATACATAATATACTACATTACAATATGTAAACAATATTGTCATGCATCAATTACAAAATAAAAATATCAGATATTTAAACAAAGAAATGTAACCTAATTGTAGTAATAAGTACCTTAGGGTTCAACCCCGAGCCCTGGCGCAAGAAAGTGCCAGTTATGAACCAGAAAGAGTTGCACATATTGAACTGGTTGGTCAGCAGCTTCATCTCGTGACCGCACACGTGGGTGCCTGATGACCTGGACAAAATAATTGTAACCCACCAAAAACATTCTGTAAAAAACTAGCCAAGTCTCGATGGAGCTGCTTGTTTATCTCTAAAAAGTAATGAAATCTAGACAAAGTCGTACCAAGTCTAAGTATCCTTACTGCGATTTATTTATTATTATATTTAATGTTGTGTGACTTGGCCGTTGAAAATTCTTTATACGTTACAAGTCAATTTTGTTTACACGTAATGTTATATCAGATTCTGTTGTAACTACCTATGTTTGTTAAGCGAGATAATAGCCCATACTGGTATTGGTAATTGGACGCTAGTGTCTTATTTTAGGCTGTTGTTGATTGTATAACACATGTATTGGAACAATGGTGTCATGGAGCCCATTTTGTACCCTTGTGTACTCTTCAACGGCCAAGTCACACAACATTAACTATAATAATAAATAAATCGCAGTAAGGATCCTTAGACTTGGTACGACTTTGTCTAGATTTCATTACTTTTTAGAGATAAACAAGCAGCTCCATCGAGACTTGGCTAGTTTTTTACAGAATGTTTTTGGTGGGATTTCACTTCTTTTTGTAGAAACGTAGGAATATTGATTTATTTTACTAGATTTTAGTGTAATTTGTTTATTTAATTTGTGTAATGTTCGAGTAGAATAAAGTTAATTGTTCGACTATTTCTTCTTGTAAGCTTGTAAGTATAAGTATAAAAGCCAGTCCAGTCTCATCCAGAGTTTTCCTTTAATTTTATTTATATGCGTATTAAAAGCAAAGGGGAGGCATTCGCCCAGCAGTGGGACGCTACGGGCTAGATTAAATTAGAAGATGTGTCCCACTTCACGGGATTTTTGCAATGACAGTCGATTTTTTTATGTACCAATAGTAGAAGGGGGCATTACCATATCTCTAATCAGCTGAGACCAGCTGAGGGTTCTTCATCAGATACTTCAGACCTTCGATTTTTGACATCAAATGAAGTGGCCCACCAAGTTGAATATTTTTTGTAAAGGCAGTATGTCGATCTCTAATAGTTTGGTTGGGCTCTTGTGTTTTCTAATAAGGGTCACCAGGTACTCCAGATCTTCGATTATCCTAGTTTTTATAGTTTTCCCTTTATGTGGCCATTAAACCCTACCTCTGTACCAAATTTCAGCTCTCTGAGTTTATGGGAAGTACTAGTTCTATTCTGATGATCATGAGTGAGTGACTGGGTGAGTGTCATAAATGCGAAACTTTGCTTTCGTTTAACTTCGGAATTAAATGACCTACAGACATTAAATTTTGGATTTTAAGTATGTGATTATACTTTACTGGATGACGAAAATTTCTGCGTTCTGGTCTTATCCAGAGGTTCTCAAATAAGGGCCTGAAAATGCGGCGAAATGGTTCCATTAAATAATGGTACGGCAGTGTTTGCTTCGCGCTCGACTTAGCGGGGGCACTACCGTGCCCCCAGATCGACGTTCTGGTCTTATCCAGAGGTTCTCAAATAGAGGCCTGAAAATGCGGCGAAATGGTTCCCGTAAATAATGGTACGGCAGTGTTTGCTTCGCGCTTGACTTGGCGGGGGCACTACCGTGCCCCCAGATCGATTATCCTAGTTTTTATAGTTTTCCCTTTATGTGGCCATTAAACCCTAACTCTGTACCAAATTTCAGCTCTCTGAGTTTATGGGAAGTACTAGTTCTATTTTGATGATCATGAGTGAGTGTATAAGTGAGTGAGTGAGTGTCGTAAATGCGAAACTTTGCTTTCGCTTAACTTCGGAACTAAATGACCTACAGACTTGAAATTTTGGATTTTAAGTATGTGATTATAGCTTACTGGATGACGAAAATTTCTGCGTTCTGGTCTTATCCAGAGGTTCTCAAATAGGGGCCTGAAAATGCGGCGAAATGGTTCCAGTAAAGGATGGTACGGCAGTGTTTGCTTCGCGCTCGACTTGGCGGGTGCACTGCCGTGCCCCCAGATATTGTATATTATAAAGAAGTCAATTAAATGAGGGCTAAATCATTTTAAAATGATTGAGTAAAAACAAAAGTTACGATGTCCTAAGTAAGAGTGGATTTGGATAATAATAATGAAATTATTAACAGAAATATAAATAACTACATGTTGTCCGCGACCTCATGCGCGCAAAACGAAATCCCGCAGGAACGGTACGTTTTGTCGCAATAAAAAGTAGTCTATGTCCTTCCCCGTGATTTAATCTATATCTATGCCAAATTTCATCAAAATCGATCCAGTAGTTTCCGAGCCTATTCGATGCAAACAAACAAATAAACAAACAAACCTTCCCTTTTTATTATATTACTAGCGACCCGCCCCGGCTTCGCACGGGTACAATACTGATACTAATACTACAGAATGTCTTTAAACCTCTAACAAAACGGGCGAAATTTAGTCAAAACAAACAGAAAAAAATATATAGGTACCTATTAAAACTCAATGAAATAAGTAGGTGGGTATACTTTTATCGTATGAAATACCTATACTCTTCAGGACTAACAATACAATAAACACTAAATAAATAGGTTTTCAAGTATCTAACCATCATAGTTACAACGAACACAAAACAAAAAATTTACTCATAGATCTAAACTACCTCCCGCACACGCACCCTTATTGGTGACGCCCATTTCGCAACGGGCCGTGCAGCAGAAATCGTAATATTTTAATTTCGCCATAACTTCAAAACCAAACGTCCGATTTTAATCATTCAAAGACCAAATATTATCTACATAAACTGTACTTAGTGATGAAATAATTTATTTTGATAAGGATTAATAGCATGAGTAAAATAAACGCGTTTAAATGTAGTCCAAAAAAAATTGGTTTCAAGATTTCTAAATAAAAAAATGGTTGTTGTGCCTCGCTCGACATAGATAGGTATAGTGTGTCGCGGACTTTTTTGTAGATATTTATAAGATCTACAATTAATTAGAACATTTTATGGTTCTATCTTTTATAGTTTAGGCAGCGTACGCAAAATAAGTAACTTTTCTGGTTGATTTTTTACACCTTGTGTCCGAAAAACCCAAATATCTTACGGAACCCTATTTTTTCCAAAATAAAATTTAGCCTATGTTACTCGTGGATAATGTAGCTTTCGAATGGTGAAAGAATTTTTGAAATCGGTCCAGTACTTTTTGAGCCTATTCATTACAAACAAACAAACAAACAAACAAACAAACAATCATACAAACAAAGTTTTCCTCTTTATAATATTAAGTATAGATAAGTAGGTTGGCTGGGAGAAAATGCCACAAGGCATTAAGGCCGCCTCTGTACCATATTGTGTGCATAAAGTATAATAAATAAATAAAATTATGAAAAGCAATAAACGTTCTTACCATTCATAGGGAGAAAACCGCGCCATAACGAACAAAGTAAACGAGACGAGTATGTATGCAGCCATCACATACAACCAGATCTCTATGGCTAGGGGATTGAGGAAACTGAACAGCCTTGTAGGTTGTGACGATGGGACCTGCGAAGAATACATTAGAATAAGCATAACAAAGATAAATATGTTTAATGTTTAAAAAATATGTAATAAAATAATGAACCTTAAACAATATCCCAATACCCAAATTCATGAAAGGCTTAGTAAAATCAATAACGGCTTCTCTTGCGTAGTTGATAGTCATCGACGCAACTGCTATGTCTGCATTCTGCAAAACAAAATTATATATTATACTCAATTATTTTATTACTCGAGCGAATTAACTTGTCACCTGGCTCGACTGACGTTTGCATAAGGTACTGAGTGCAAAAAAAAATTTTTTTTTTTTTAAATAAATGAAGAATATTATCAATATTTACGAAAAACTCAATTTTTGTAACTGTGCACTGCCAGCTGACAAAAATACATATATATACAAAGATAACAAAAATCCAAATACATAATAATAGCTAACAAATGAATTCGCAATGCAAACTGAAGGATACCGGTACCGGTAGACGGTAACAGATATGCTAACGCTACTGGGCTCGCATGGCGGGAGAGGGGCCCGCGCGGGGAAGCGGGGGAGAGGTTGAGTTGCGAGCCAGGTGCCAAGTTAATTCGCCCGGGTAGTAAAGGTTTTAATAAAAGCTAAACACGTTTAAAGTCTTACTTTCGACGTAATTGCTTTCCACCAGGTGATTCATCTGCTCGTTTTCCCGTTATATTTCATTTACGAAAACCTTTGATATTTTTTTCAAGTCATTTTTTTCTTCTAGAGCAATCCTGCTGAATAGTCTACATAGTCTACACGACGAACAAGTAGTATTTAAAAGCAAACTTACCCTATCTACCAGCTCCCTAACGATTCCATTCCACTCCCCGGAGTCAGGATCCCTCGCGCCGTACATGTTGTCAGGTACCAGCCGCAGCCGGTAGTCGAACCCTGCCCTCGCCGCCACTCGGGCTAGAAGGTCGATGCAGAATCCCTCGAAACGAGCATTTCCTTGTAGATTCCAGCCTTCCTTCACCATCACGTAAGGTTTTTCCTTGAATAAATAATAAATCCACCTTTGCACAAAATACTTATTGTTTCAAAAACAAATCTGGGGGTCTAAAAAGGCCACTTTAGATGTTTCATATTAGGTATGTTTCGTATATTTGTTTCATACAAAAATCGTGAAATGGTAAAATGGCTACATGATTTCATCAGATTTCATCATTTTGTAATACTTACATAAATTTTGTCAGATTTCAATAGAAATGCGTAAAATGGCGTGCATAATGATTTAAAATAAAATATATGAAACATAATATTATGAAACACCGTAAGTGGCCTTTTAGACCCCTGGTCAAATGACGCATCCAGTGTCATTATTTTCGCTATAACTGTGGCTTAATGGTTTAATGGTTAGCCTAACCTAACCATTATAAACTTACCTCGACCGTAACGACCGTGAGTGTGACGTTGGGAGGGGGATCTCTTCTGTATGCTGCAGGGTCAGTCACCACCAGACCCTGATCAGGAGACCAGGTTCCAGCCATAACTGCACCTCCGTTCTCTCCTCCTTCCAACCTCATTAGTTGCAAGTGGAACGAGGTTCGGACACCCTCGTTAAAAGCTATGGGACCAGTAAGTCCGTGTGCTTGAACCTGAAAGGCACCAAATTCAATTACACTTATTAAACAAGTGTACTTGCTGTCTACAGATTGCCTCGTATTTTCACACATCTCATCTAATATGTAAAATTGATTTCCTATTGGCGGTGAGTAGATTCTGTACACTGTAGTCTATAAGGCCGCCTTTTTGTACAGTTTCTATGTGTTGTAATGTGGGTGTGTGTTATTTTTTTGTGTGTGCAAATAAAGAGTTTTCTATTCTATTCTTTATGTTTTCATATTTTTCCTACAGTAGGTAGGTCAAATACTACGAAAATGTTCCTTGTGGTTTTGATGTATCCAGATTACATTCCACTTCATGTGGATAATCAAATACACCAGAAGTTTGTACAGCTAAGCCTTAACATCTAACTTCTTCAGATTTTCTTCTTTTACACCAACACACAATAGCATTCCACATTTAAAATACTGTTCACCCTCACAAAGTGGTCTTTTAGTATTTTTTACCACTTCGTAGTTGTCCAAAAATGAAAGCATGACGCAATTTTAAATAATTATTTTAAAATAAAAATCGGCTCTTTTTACTATTTTACTATACAACCAGAGAGAAATATCAGTCATAGGATCACCTTATTAATATTCTCAATGAGTGTCTGTCCATGTACGATCCTGGCGTCGGCGTCGCAGCTGACGTTGTGCGCACGCATGTCGGGCGTCGAGCCCAGCGCCAGTGCCAGCACTTGCACCGCGTCGAATACCAGCGCTGGCTCAGTCTGAGAGATCACAATATATTTTATATGCTAATGAGACATGGCCTAAATAAAAATATTTTATAGGATAACTAGCTATTGCCCGCGGCTCCACCTGCGTAAATACAGTATTCCTCGGGAACACTGTAATTTTTCGGTATAAGAAGTATCCTATGTCCTTTCTCAGGACTCAAAGTATGTCTGTACCAAATTTCATTAAAATTAGTTCAGCGGTTAAAGCGTGAACAGGTAACAGACAGACAGACATACACACTTTCGCATTTATAATATTAGTATAGATGAGACATGACCAAAATAAACTTTGTTTTTACAATCATTTTGAACATAATAACTTAAAGTATGATACCTATGATGATTATTTTAAAAAATAAAAAAAATATGTAATTTTTTTTTATTTTTTAAACGTTTCTACTGGTTATAACATTACCAAAAATATATATAACACATCCAAAATATTATCCATTAAGCTGGAAAAAATGTTTAAAAATCACTATAATTTTTGGGCGGTTTAAACACGCCATTTTCGCAGGCTTGGGTTGTGACGTCATCGTACACGAAAAAGACAGTTGACAGTTAAAATCATAGATGAGTCAGATCATAAAATTCAATAAACGTCAGTCATGTCATTGTCATGCAAGACAGCGTCGTGTAGTGTGACGTCACATACGCGCGTCACCATTGGTCGCGAGTCCCGACCAATGGTGACGCGTTTCGCAATTTTAAATATCCCGGGCTGATTTTGCATTTTTTATATATTTTTTTTCGGTTTAAATAAGAACTAAATTTAGAAAATTCTTTTTAGTTATAATGTGACGACAATAAAGAACAGGGAAAAAAATATTTCAGGTAAATTAAATTTTCATGCATATTCCCTAATATTAGGGACTGTTCTGGCTACTTGCATTTCGCTAGCATAATTTCAAAGCCACAGATCAAACTAAATTTAAATATTACCTTGATATGACCTCCACTCAAAATAGAAGCTCCTATAGGGTGAAACTTCTCCATAACTTGTAGCGAGTCTTTGACTTTATCCGAGTCCCTGTCAACTAGTCTCCAGCCACTCATATTTACTCGGTTGTATAAAAAGTCTTCAAGGTCAAAAAGTTCCATATCCTGAAAATATTTGTTCGCTGGTTAGCATAAGGGCCTATTTTCACAATCTACTGATAAGTGCCAGCTTATTTGCATGTTTTGTCTCTCGCTCCACATAAAGTAAAGCAGCTGTAAAATATCCGAATAGGCTATTCGACACTTATTTGAAGATTGTGAAACAGGCATATCTCTGAATCAAGAAAAATTGATCTATCCGTACTTTTGATAAAAGAATAGTTAAAACTTTAATTCCATCTAAGAACGTAAATTATACTTAGTAAGGTTCTACTTACAAAAGATGTAAAAATATAATGATAGTTCTCATTGTTCATCTGCAATTGAAGAATCTGAAAATAAACGTTTAATTTTATTACTATTGGGTTTTGTAACAGTTCGCTTAACTTTATTTCCAATTTCATTACTTAACTCTGTCTTTCTTTTTATTGTTCTTTTTTATATTAAGTGTTATACTTACTTAATTATTTTGCCTCTTTCTACCTTTACTATTCTATCATGTATTTCTTTTTATTGGTCTTGTTTAAATTAAATTCATTACTAACTTAACTCCTTTACTGTTTTATACCTTTACTATTCTATCATGTCTTTCTTTATTGTTCTTGTTTATATTAAATTCAATACTTTACACTTTTTATATCAAGTTCTATACTCACAGCTCTAGCTAGTAGCCGCAAGTGTTTAGGGTCAGTATCGACTATGATATGCGTGATCCGCTGCGCCTTGAGCTGCGACAGCGCGCGCCGATACTCGTGTGAGGTGCAGCGCACCGCGTACATGTTCCGACCGTCGCTGCCCAGCTTCACTATGTTCAGTTCTCCTGGAGTCATCATCATTTAAATCACTATGAATTATTATCAAAATTTTGCAATTTTTGTTTTGTCAAAATGTTGCGATTTTGTGTTGCAATTTTTACAACATGTCAATAAGCGATGGAAAGAAGTATAATGAGAGTAAGGAAAATACAAAAAATCAAAAGTGAACATAATATAAGGAAAAGGACTAAGTTATATAGGTGCTCTCAAATACCTACGCTCTATCACAAAAATGGCGCTTGGCATGTCATATAGCGAGACTCAAAAATAGGATATGGACCTTAGAACCACAACATATTGTGGCAATAGAATTAGAGGGCGCTCAGGAAATAGATGGGTCGACGAAATTACTACAATAGCAGGAAAAGAATCGCAAACGAAAGCCCAAGAAAGAACTGCTTGGAGCAAGCTGGAGGAAGCTAGACCCAGAATGAGGTTCCAATAGGCAGCTACTGGAATAATAAAAAGGCTTATTATTTATTTATTTTATAAGAAATAAATAATAAGCCTTTTTATTATTCTTAGGCTTAATAAAATTGTTATCGTCATTCATATTTTTTTGATTAAATTAACGTTGACCTGTGTTAAATTCTGCGAGAAATCTGTTCACTTTTATGAAGTTATAGACTAGCCCCTTTACTAATAAACGCTGTATAAGCTTTCAATAGTTACAAAGTGTTTTGTCTCCTTCTATCGAATTAAAAATGTCACTTGTGTGACGTGAACAAAACACTGTATAAGGGGCCCCATACATGGTCCGGTCTACCTTCAGTTCGGCCTGAACGGATGCAAAATCGTATCGTGTGTGTGCAATTTCGAGATCGCATCAGGCGGCCGTACGGACTGAAGCGATTCGTTCCAGTGTTGCCAGCTCTTTTTTTGTGAAACTACTAAACTCGTATCGATTTCTTCTAAAACTACTAAAAAACTACTAAAGAGGCTACTTAACTTAGGAATTCCTGAAGCCCCCTCAAAACCACTGCATTTAAGGTTTTATTATATTAAATTTTTTTCATTAATTGAATTTGATTATAAATTTTACCATTAAATTAAAATATACTAGGAAATATTACGTATTTAGTAGCTATTTTGCATATCATTACTGTCTGGCTCTTTCCTACTTAAACACTACTAATAACTAAATTTCTACCAAGGAGGGAATAAAATACTCAATTTAGTAAAATTTTGTAAAATAACTAAATTGGCAACATTAACTCTGGCCTGACCGATCGGCCTGAACGCGCGGCCTGTCCTGACCGTGTGTGGACAAATCGCTTCAGTTCTTGCCCGAGCCGCGGCCGTGCGGGCGTGTATCTTGTACAAGCGTTGTATGAGTTTTCGCGGTGTTTAAATACAAAATTGATAAACACGACCGTAGCGCGCGGCAAACCAGAATGGACTGATGCGACTGTTCCGTGTGTGGGCACGAATCAGATCAGGCCGAACTGACGTAAATTGGATTGGATGCGATTTTTTCCGTGTGTGTGCTCGAATCCGTTCAGGCCGAACTGACGTCAGTTCCAGCTGAAACGATCGGCCTCTCGTCTGTGGGGGCCTTAACTATTCAAAGCTTATACAGCGTTTATTAGTAAGGGGTGTATATATAACCTATTTCCTTCCCCGTGGTCTTCTCTATATCTGTGCCATTTTTTATCAAAATCGATCCAGTAGTTTCGGAGCCTATTCAATGCAAAACAAACAAATAATATGGAAATATTATTAGAGGAATCTTTATATAAATATTAGTATAGAGTGTAGATGTAAAAACATTATAAACATTTGGTACGTCTACGGATCAAATTGTATCAATCACGACGAATTAATTACTTGGGAGTTGGGCTACTAATATCCATTTTTAATTGTTCATTAGCGAAATACTCCTTAGATGTTAGAAAATAAAGTAGTTACGAAGGACATAATATAGGATGTAATGGATTAGGTACTAAAATGAAGACATTGATTGATTGTTTGTAATGGAAGATGTGACACATCATCGCCAATAAATACCAAAAATAAATTAGACGTCATGATGACGTCACTATGGCATTATGACATCGTTACTAACTACGAATTATTTCCCTTGTGGCGGACCAATCAGCGCACAGTCCTGAATCGCGCTATCGAAGTTTTCTAAGATCGGCGATATATATATAGAACATCTGAAATCCACTACAGTGGGCTTCGGCCTGACCGAGCATAGCACTTCGCTCGGTCGGAGATCTCCCTTTGGGGCTTACCACTATTCCCACACCCTCTTATAGCTAGCCGCACACGTGCAATATTATTGACAGAATAAATTTGTCAATACTAGTCAACTCATACAAAAAAACGGCAATAATATAATAACACAAGGAATATTATTGTCAATATGAGCATTATTGCCAATAATGTGGTGTGTGTGCGGCTAGCCTATGATCAAGAGATTTTAGGAAAACTATTTTACAATAGTAAGGTCTTCTCATACCAGCGCCGTAGTCTTCATAAATGATCCCCATTTTAGTCCAGTTGAGGTAGGCTGTGAGGTCGACGAAGGCTCGATCGAGGACGTCCCTGGCTGGGTACAGGTTTACGGTGAACGTGTCTGAGGTATTGACCGCTGAAATTGTATAAAAAACATTGAATTATACATTACTTTGCTTTTTAGGGTTCCGTACCTCGAAAGAAAAAAACGGAACCCTTATAGGATCACGTTCTTGTCCGTCCATCTGTCTGTCAAGAATCAAGATGCTTTTTCTAGAGAACGCGTAGAGATATCAAGTTAATTTATATCAAATACTCAAGTCTACTGTCCCTTGAAGCTGTGAAAAAATCAATCTTCTAAGCTAAAAAGATAGGTACAGTCGTTTATACCGCTTTCCGCAAATTTTCAACACTCGCGAGGGAATCAAAACCAAAGGGTACTTCCTGTGAGCTCAGAACCATGAAATTTGGTATGAAGCAACGTCTTATAGCACAGATAAAGGAAAAATTTCGAAAACCGTAAATTTTTAGTTACATCGTCTAATAAAAATATTTTTAATAATTTTAAACTTACTATGACTCGATTGTCGTGATGGATGAACTTTTACTTATATAACTACAGGTTTGTATGGAACCTTCGGTGCGCGAGTCCGACTCGCACTTGGCCAGTTTTTTATTATGACTGTGAGAATGAGTGTACGCCTAAATGTATGTATAAATTAAAATAAATTATTTTAGCACATCTACAGTACGACCACGTTGCTAGTTATAGCCCTCGCCCCTCGGTAATCATCGATTATATGATTCCCGACAGATATGGTTTTACTCTACGTACCTATATTCAAAAGATATATTTTATTTAATTAGTGAAGGGAAAGCAAGAATTGCTCGTAATTTGTTTAAAACAACAGTTTCATTTGTCTTAGATTCCAAACTATTCAGTTTCAGAATTAAAATCCTCTTGCTATTTTATTTACAAAGACAGTAGAGCTCTTTCAAAGGCAGGAGCCAAGTACGGAAGAAAAAAAAGGTGTAATGCAGCTCAATGTGCTATCTAGAAACAAAATAACTTGACAATCTTAAAAGTACTTCACTTTAACCTATTGTCTAGTACATTACGCTTTTATGCTATGATTAACTTAAATTTTAGCACCACTACATGGTTTTTATATTGTTATTTGAGAATATAATGCAGATCGATATTTAAAATACGCTTGCGTCATATTTCATCGAGTTAGCGATGATACCGAAGGCTTGGCAAGGTGCGAACTGCGAACACAGTGCGACGTGCGGGGAAAATGCTTGTTATTTCGCCTAACATTCGGGAAAAATGGATATAACCATAAATTAGTTATCTATACTTAAAAGAGAAGCTATAGAGCATACATTTATACAGCTTTGTAAAGTATTTTAGAAAAGGCGTCCTTTTGTTTTATGAAAAAACTGTACATTCCTATAATATTTTTGTCTGAAGTCCAGTTATTTCAATTACTGAATAATCGAACTATGTTAGTATGTGCTTACTCTTTTATTTTCATTTTTCATTTATTTTTTATTTACGGTCAAAGTTGCGCTAAAAATCCGATGTTTGGAGGCTATTATCTTCTAAACTAATTTAAATTTTAGAAATATAAGCAATTACCAACCTAGATAAGTGTAATAAAATTCGATATTACGCTTGAGTTTGGGTTTACAATGTTTGAATTTTGAATAAGTAACCTGTTGGTGATTTACTCAAACTCTGTTGCGTTTGTATTGAGAAAAAACCGACTAGCGCAGAGATCGGCAGCGCGCTTGTAACCCTCTGCTGATCCATGGACGGTAGCAACCACTTACCATCAGACAACCCGACCACAGTAGCCATTCTCAGGACTACTCGCGAAGTAGGCCGAGAAAATGCTCGCGAAGTAACCCGAAGCAGGCCTGTCCCACTCCCCGTTTAGGTATCAAACATATAAGTACGGCCTCCCTAAACGCCAATAATTAACACCTACCTTAGGTTTATTTGGAAAGCAACTTGTTCAGTAAAGTTCAGTAGGTACTCGTAGGTATTAAAAAGTAGGTAAAAAAAAGTTGTAATTAAATATTAAGAAAAAAATATATATACGTATAACCGCCTCCTTTTTTGGAAGTCGGTTAATTATTTTCTAAAATGAGATAACCCTAATGTCATTAGAATGGATAAGAATTACGCGATAGAAAGAGACGCAACTTCTAGGTAAATATAATCGTAGGTAATCAAGCGCTGCGTTAGCTGAATTGAACCTTATCGTATCGCAGTAAGAGTCCCTATGTCTTCAAACGATTTGTCGGAGTGGTTCTTCTGTACCTGGTACTATTATTTATTTATTCTGTGCCCGAAGTATGAAAAGGCGAAACGAAGTGCGTGCCCACACTGTCTTATTCGGCCAACCTCGGCCTACTTCGCGAGTAGTCTGGACGAGGTGCTATATCTAGTATCTACTCAAAGTACTGAAAAACTTACCGTCAATGAAATACGGGGCGATGGTGAAGTGCGGCGCGTGCAGGGACCTGCACATGGCGGCCAGCGTCACGTCCAGCAGCGGACCCGCGCTGTTGAAAATCGCGATCGCACCCGACTTGATCTGCGTGCACGCTGTAACATGGTTTGTGACGTCATTGTGGTGACGTAATAGTGCATTATATGTGCTAGAAGATAGAGGGCTCCGTAGCGCAATCCGCCGCGATATGAGGGAAATAATTGGTAAGGTGCAGGGAATAGGGACTTTCACATGGCGGCCAGCGTCACGTCCAGCAGCGGACCCGCGCTGTTGAAAATCGCGATCGCGCCCGACTTGATCTGCGTGCACGCTGTAACATGGTTTGTGACGTCATTGTGGTGACGTAATAGTGTATAATATGTGCTAGAAGCTTTGTTAAGCTAGAGAGCTCCGTAGCAATTCGCCACGATATGAGGGAAATAATTGGTAAAGTGCAGAGAGTAGGGACTTTCACATGGCGGCCAGCGTCACGTCCAGCAGCGGACCCGCGCTGTTGAAAATCGCGATCGCACCCGACTTGATCTGCGTGAACGCTGTAACATGGTTTATGACGTAATAGTGCATTATATGTGCTAGAAGATAGAGGCTCCGTAGCGCAATCCGCCGCAATATGAGGGAAATAATTGGTAAGGTGCAGAGAGTAGGGACTTTCACATGGCGGCCAGCGTCACGTCCAGCAGTGGACCCGCGCTGTTGAAAATCGCGATCGCACCCGACTTGATCTGCGTGAACGCTGTAACATAGTTTATGACGTAATAGTGCATTATATGTGCTAGAAGATAGAGGCTCCGTAGCGCAATCCGCCGCAATATGAGGGAAATAATTGGTAAGGTGCAGAGAGTAGGGACTTTCACATGGCGGCCAGCGTCACGTCCAGCAGCGGACCCGCGCTGTTGAAAATCGCGATCGCACCCGACTTGATCTGCGTGAACGCTGTAACATGGTTTATGACGTAATAGTGCATTATATGTGCTAGAAGATAGAGGCTCCGTAGCGCAATCCGCCGCAATATGAGGGAAATAATTGTAAGGTGCAGAGAGTAGGGACTTTCACATGGCGGCCAGCGTCACGTCCAGCAGCGGACCCGCGCTGTTGAAAATCGCGATCGCACCCGACTTGATCTGCGTGAACGCTGTAACATGGTTTATGACGTAATAGTGCATTATATGTGCTAGAAGATAGAGGGCTCCGTATTGCAATCCGCCGCAATATGAGGGAAATAATTGGTAAGGTGCAGAGAGTAGGGACTTTCACATGGCGGCCAGCGTCACGTCCAGCAGCGGACCCGCGCTGTTGAAAATCGCGATCGCACCCGACTTGATCTGCGTGCACGCTGTAACATAGTTTATGACGTCATTGTGGTGACGAAATAATCGGTAATGTTTAGAGGGGGCATATTACACTATCATTTATCTTGGATCATAGATCTATGAGTCAATGTTATTTGATAATGTAATATAGACATATGATTCATTTTCTCCTTGATCATAGATTTTTGACATTTGCTGAGAGATTGGATCCAATACGGTCATAGAAACAGGTGTTGCCAGTTATTTAATATAAAAAAAGAGTTTTTAATTTCTTGTTCGTTAATATGTTACAAATAATGTAATGTAGTTCTTTTTCTAATTAGATACTTACTTGCTTAATCTTTCTGAAATAACAAAAAACAAGCCATTCTAAAAATGACGATGTCCTTTGGCAAATCGAATTCTCTGAGATCTGGTAACCCTGACATCAATACCTGTCATCAATCTGTCGAGTTCTCTATTTATTGCAAGGAATTTGTAAGTATTATATACAACTGGAAAGAGCTCTCGGCATCAAATTTGTGCCGAGAGGGAGATACAATACAAACCGCTCCGTCTCTTTTTAACGAGGGTGACAACAATATTTTTAATTTGGGGACAAATTAGTTGAAGTTTGGAAACATATGGTGATTTCAACTTTTTCTAAAGAAGTCCAAGCACATGCTATCAAAAAGTAATATTTTGCTCCAAGGTATACCCTGGATCCAGAAGTATAGAACAGAACTCCTGACTCATTATAGATACATGTTTTGGGATTTCGGCGTTGTTTAAAGAACTGCAAGCTGCAAGCATATTCCACCCTGTCAATTAGAGTAAACATCATCATCACCACCACTATCACACCATACATCATCACATTATGATGATATAAAAGGTACTTCCCATAGTATTTTACACTAACACGGAGATCTTTGAACATTACTCTGCTGTTTATGGACCTATTTAAAAAAATCGTTTGTTGTTGTAAAGGGTTTAATTCGAAATTAGTCATTTAGTCACCAAGGTGGAAACCGGATAATGCGATCCATGAGGAATCGAGGGAACTCCTCGAAATTTATATCGACACATAATATAGTGATTTTGACTTTTACTGAAGTAACACAATGCAGCATATGCTCCTAAAAATAAGATGTTCAAACCAAGGTATACCTTGGTTTCAACATCTTATTTTGGATCTAGGGTTCTACTCTACCCTAGATCCAAAAGCACTGAACAGAACTCCTCAGTCTTTAAAGATACGCGTTTGGAAATTTCAGCATTGTTTAAAGAACTGCAAGATTATGCCACATACAGTAATCATCATCATCACCATAACAACAATGCCTAATGGAAGCTTGGCGCGTATTCAATTATACATTCGATCGTTTATTTTAACGTTCTTAAGACGTATTAATAACAACTTAACAAAATATATACCTAACTAAAACGGGTGAAATTATTATTTTTAAACAAAAAATTAAACCGACTTCCAAAGTAAAAATACACAAAAAAGTATGAAATAAAACTTATTTTCTAAATAATTTCCCTTTTAAATTTGGCTATTTCTCTACTTAATCTTCTTAATATGAACTTTAAGCCACCACCACGGTACCGGCAAATATGAACGTAAGTTCTATAAAATATTGTCGAATATCGTTTGGGCCGGTATCGACTTCAAAATTAAGAAGATTAAGTAGAGAAATAGCCAAATTTAAAAGGGGAATTATTTAGAAAATAAGTTTTATTTCATACTTTTTTGTGTATTTTTACTTTTGAAGTCGGTTTAATTTTTTGTTTAAAAATAATAATACGTCATAAATGATAATACAAGTTGCTGAAACGTATATTATAGAGTGACTTTTAATTAGTGTAAAACACTTTACCACGTGATAATGCTCATGATAACAAATATCTTACCCAAATAAACTTTTTAGAGCATTTATTATAAGTGAAAATTCCTTTAGCGGCACTGTGCATTTTTCTTGGGATGGGTAAAAAATGTTAAACTCGAGCAGGACACGTGAATCTGATCGAAAAGTCATAAAATGCAACTTGCAATTGTTTGCTGTCTTGGTTTACGCGAGCATGAAACTATTTTAGTTCGTATTTACTTTTGACCCTAACTATTGACCTTTGGCCTTGACCTTGACCGCCAATCATCCCCATCACATTTACCCTTACATTGGCCTTTACCTCCAATTGTCCCCCCATGAAAATTGTCTCCAGTTAAATGGCTCGACTTTTGAGATTTATGGGGCCATTTTGAAAGTTGACGTACGGTGAAATCAGTATCTAAGAGAAAAGAAGTGTCTCCAGTTAAATGGCCCCACTTTTGAGATTTTTGGGGCCATTTTGAAATTTGACGTATGGTGAAAAGACCATGGAGAACAGAAGTGTCTCCAGTTAAATGGCCCCACTTTTGAGATTTTTGGGGCCGTTTTGAAATTTGACGTATGGTGAAAACACGATAGAGAAAAGAAGTGTCTCCAGTTAAATGGCCCCACTTTTGAGATTTTTGGGGCCATTTTGAAATTTGACGTATGGTTAAAACACTATGAAGAAAAAAGTGTCTCCAGTTAAATGGCCCCACTTTTGAAAATTTTGGGGCCATTTTGAAATTTGACGTATAGTGAAAACACTAAGGAGAAAAGTGTCTAGTTAAATGGTGCAACCCGTTGTTTTTTATGTTAAGTTGAGGTGGATTAAATAAAAAAGTTCCTTTGGGAAAGTTTGTAATCATGAGCACTACCACGTGGTAAAGTATATTTTGCACTAATTAAAAGTTTGACGACCTCATTGGCTTAGTGGTTGAGCATGTTGGTGATCAAGCCGGTCGCTGGTTCGAATTCCGCCATTTTTTATTTTAAAACTTTTACTATCAACTTATAACGTAATTACACAATTTATATGTTATAAAAGCTTGTCGAGAATCAAATAAATTGTCTCATAAATCTATCAGATCAAGTTACTTGATTTACTTCTTTGATTTGTTTGATTCTCGACAAGCTTTTATATCATATAAATTGTGTAATTACGTTGTAAGTTGATAGTAAAAGTTTTAAAGGAAAAAATATTTTATTCTTTTTGCGCATTCAAATAAAAGCTTGTTGGTAAATATCTTAAAACAAGTACCCCCCCTAGGGAGGAGGGGAGGGGAGGGGGGAGGGGTAGACCTCCCCCCCAAGGTTATTTTTTTTAGGAACCCCCCCCTTTAGCCGTAGTAAGGGGTCAAAGTTTTTGGACTATGGTCAGCGTTTTTCTAATAATTTTGATGGTAAAAGACATAAAATCTAGAGGTTTCGGGGTAGGCGGGAGGGGGGAAGGGGTAAACCTCCCCCCAAGGTTGGTTTTTTAGGAAACCCCCCTTTAGCCACAGTAAGGGGTCAAAATTTTTGGACTATGGTCAGCGTTTTTCTAATAATTTTGACGGTAAAAGGCATAAAATCGAGAGGTTTCGGGGTAGGCGGGAGGGGGGAAGGGGTAAACCTTTATGAAACTCTCTCTTAGCCACATTAAGGGGTCAAATTTCAGAGTTTTTGGACTATTTCAGTGTATCCATTTAAATTTCGACTGTAGAATTCTTAAAATCGAGAGCCTCTGTTATTATAGATTCTGTAGGTAACCACACCTTTGTCCTCACGTTTTTAACGTGATAAAAAAGTTCTAACCTAACCTAACCCAAAACCACACACAGGTTATTTCACGCCGGGTTTTTGTGAGGCCGTGTTAAGCAGCTCCGGCTTTCGGCGGGCCCTGGTTTCCGATTCTGTTACGGCAGGCGGGCTGCTCTCCCTCCGCGCTTAAATATAACACTCTAGGGGTTGACAGACAAGTACTGCTTGGAGTCGGGGTTGTCAAGCAATATTATTTAACTTAAACCCCTCTAGACTATTAACTATTAAGTGTTAAAAATAATAAAAACACAAGTAATTTATTATAAATTTATTGAACAATTTTAAAACATAAAATCAATTTAAGTACACTTTAAACAAGTTACAATTTACAATTATTATGCAATAATTATTCAAATTAGATACAATTAAGTACTCATTAAATTATAAGCTAAAATTATTTTATCAATAATGTGGAGGGAAATAAAAACACAAGTATAAAAAAGTATTTATTACAAAAATTACAATATTTACTTAATCTATCTTAAAATTAGCCCTAACTTATACCTACTATATAATACTATTTATACATATTTCACAGCTTTTACTGCTTCTAAATAGGGGTCCAGCCTGTATTTCATTAATCTTCTTCGCCACAAATACTCAACTATTGCGTCCCCAAAATTAGCTGTATTATTATAATTTTCTTTTCTGAAAAATCGTTTCACAGCCCTCCATTGGGACTCTATGCGTTGAGTATGTGTGCCATCGGAGGCGACAAATGGATTGTCTGGGTCTGAATGATTAACTTTTTTATGTATGTATCCATATTGACTTAAACAATCGTATGCCCTCCAACAATCCGTATGTATTGTGGTGCCTACTTCTACATGTTTTTGGATTAGAGGCACCAACACTTCAGCAGAACGGATGTTGTCTGGGCATACTTCTAACCTTAAATCTTCAGACCCATCTTCAATTATACCGAGGACCCAATGGCCCTCAATGTGTCGCCCCCTATTATATTTTCTTTTTCCAAATTTTGACTCGTCTATTTGAACTATTTTTCCTGGACCTCCTATTTTACCGTGAAATTCTTGTTTTGCTAAATAATAAATTACAATACACTCACGACAATAATTATACCAATCGGATATTGTTGTCCTGCTTAACTTTGTGGTTTCTCCAAAAGGATTTTCCTTGATAGCCATATCATGATTCCAGCCATTTGAAAAAGCATAAATAAGGTAGAAAACAACTCTTAGTTCTATTTTGATGTTTTCAAAAAATGTGCCTTTTGTTCTCGGTATCTTAACCCGGCCTTTGCAGTTTTGTTTGGAGCAAATCCAGGACCCAAATGATCTGTTGACAAAAAAAAGGGGTTGCTTTAGAATAGGGGTAGCCTAAATAGGGAGGGGAGGGGGGAGGGTTACGTAACCCCCCTCCATCATTCCCTGCGTGAGGAAATGTATAGTTTTTGAGAAAAGTGGTCCTCAATAACAACTGGCTTCAATTATGAGTCGACGGAGCCCCGCTACGCGGGGCTCCTACTTCTGGGTGGTTTACAAAAAAATAACCACGATGGCTAAGGCTAAGCTTCGCTGCGCTACGCTCCCGCCTTAGCCATCTAACCTAACCCAATGAAGTCGTATTGGGCCAACTCGGAGTAATACATTGCTATAATAATAAAATAATAAAATCACATGTTTAATGCAAATTAACAGAACAATAAGTATTATGTACTATTAACATAGTTTATAATAATAAAAATTCATACCTGTTTGTTGAATAAACAATATTCATTGGTGAACGATGCCGTGGACAAAGCTTCCTTGTTTTGATCATATCATTTTCAGTGGCATATCTTACGCATTGCTCATTTGTGCCTAACTCTCTTATGATTTTTGCTAAGTTCCATAAATTCAAAACTTCTTCAGTGTACATTCTTCTATTAACATACGGGCCATCATAATTAAAAAATTCTTCCTCTGCGGAAGATGGCGGTTCAAGTTGCAGCTCCGGAGGCCCACTTTGCGATGCCGACGAAGGCCCAGGTTGAGGTTCTAGAGTTCCAAGTTGCGGGTCCAGAGGCCCAAGCTTGGATGCGAGCGAAGGCCCAGGTTGCGGTTCTGCAGGCCCAAGTTGGGATGCGGGCGAAGGCCCAGGTTGCTGTTCCGGAGGCCCAAGTTGGGATGCGGGCGAAGGCCCAGGTTGCGGTTCCGGAGGCCCAAGTTGGGATGCGGGCGTAGGCCCAGGTTGTAGGTCCGTAAATTCGTTAGCAGCCATGTCCAAAGGAGTTTGCCAGAGGTCGTTCAAAAAAGCGATCCAATCGGTGTCCAGTAACAAAGCCAAGTCTAACGAAGAAGCGAGCCAAAACAAGTCCAGAATCAAAGCAAAAGTCGTCGTAAAATCAATCCAAAACACATAAGAGCACATTCGCGTATACCGGGAAGCAACGGAATGAATTTTTGATTTTGACATAACATAATTGCTATTGACAAAATGGCGGCGTGACGTTCCGTTTTAGGGCAGTATGACGTTTTGACATAATGAAATGTTAATGTCATGAACTATTTACTTAAAAACACGTTCCGTTTCACCAATACGTGTATTTTATTTTAAATGTAATTATCTTATTATAAAAGCATTTCCTAAAAAAAAAAATCATTGGGGGGGTCTAATTTAAGACTCACGAAGCCCCCTGCATCATTAGTTTATTCAAATTAAGGTTACTTGTTTTAAGACCCAACCCAGCTTGTTTTTTAAAAAAGCTTTTTTTTTACTTTTAATTTATTTTTTACTTTTTAGTTATCGCTAGATAGGTTTCTCAGTCTGTTCATCTCATTTAACGCATCATTGTTGCAAGGTTGTTTGCCGGTTAATTTAGTACAGTCGGGCTCTTCAGAAGACCTCCTATAAATTTTACTCTACTCAGTAAGGACCTCAAAAAACCCCAACACACCATACTTTCATTTGATACCCATATTGTACGAGTGCATTAAAAATAACTTGTCGGCCATATTGGGTGTTCCGCCATGTTGGATTTTCGAGTTATTCTCAGCAAGCCCTTTCATTTGATACCCATATTGTAGGATTGCATTCAAATTGACTGTCGGCCATCTTGGATGTTTCATCATGTTGAAGTTTTTGGGGTTTTCTCAGCAATCCCTTTCATTTGATACCCATATTATAGGAGTGCATTAAAAATAACTTGTCGGCCATCTTGGATGTTCCATCATGTTGGATTTTCATGTTATTTTCAGCAAGCCCTTTCATTTGATACCCATATTGTAGGAGTGCATTAAAAATGACTTAGCGGCCATCTTGGATGTTCCGCCATGTTGGATTTTCGAGTTATTAACAGCAAGCCCTTTCATTTGATACCCATATTGTAGGAGTGCATTAAAAATAACTTGCCGGCCATCTTGGATGTTCCATCATGTTAGATTTTCATGTTTTTCTCAGCAATCCCTTTCATTTGATACCCATATTGTAGGAGTGCATTAAAAATGACATGGCGGCCATCTTGGATGTTCCGTCGTGTTGGATTTTCGAGTTTTTCTCAGCAATCCCTTTCATTTGATACCCATATTGTAGGAGTGCATTAAAAATAACTTGCCGGCCATCTTGTATGTTCCATCATGTTAGATTTTCATGTTATTTTCAGCAAGCCCTTTCATTTGATACCCATATTGTAGGAGTGCATTAAAAATGACTTAGCGGCCATCTTGGATGTTCCGCCATGTTGGATTTTCGAGTTATTAACAGCAAGCCCTTTCATTTGATTGCATATTCACGCCAACCAAGATACTCGTCAAGACGAATCATACGAGCCCAAACTCGATGGAACCCCATCGCCGTTTAATTACAGAGTTCCTATGGCCATATTCTAGCTCCCTGGTTACCATATAGTATCAAAGTACTCGTCAAGACGAATTAAACGAGACGAAACTTGATGGGGTTGCGTCGTTTAATTACGGAGTTCCTATGGCCACCTTCCAGCTCCATCATCAGATCCTTGTTACCATATAGTATCAAAGTACTTGTCAAGACGAACTAAATGAGCCCAAATTCGATGGGACTATGTGGTTTTATTTTGGAATTCCTGTGGCCACCTTCCAGCTCCATCATCAGATCAGCTCCACGTGATTATAATATTGCATTGTCATGCGGTTTACATATTCGTGCAAAATTTCAACTCAATCGGAAACCGGAAAGTGGATCAAATTTAACTTGCAAGAATCCATTACAGACCGACAATGGGACAGGTGAAACTAAATAAAAGCTTATAAAATAAAATTGTTCGGACTTATACTTGCTGCAACTTTTCGCCACCGTTCCATGCGACAAAATATTTATCATCCTCATCACCTTGATGAGTGGCAGTCCTCCACCGTGCGCTTTACCCGAAGCTTTCTGCCGCGCACTGTAAAACTCTGGAATGAACTGTCGCCAGCAGTATTTCCGGACCATTACGACCTGCAAACCTTCAAGATGGGAGCGTATTCCCTCCTAAAAGGCCGGCAACGCACTTGCAACTTCTCTGATGTTGCGGGTGTCCATGGGCGACGGTAATCGCTTTCCATCAGGTGATCCGTTTGCTCGTTTGCCCCCTAATTTTATAAAAAAAAAAAAAAAAAAGTTCTTCGAGAACTTACCACGGGACAAGATTGATGTGGTGTGAAGTGTCCATAAATGTTATTATTATATTATAAGTCATCCTATACAGATAAACCTACCTACTAATATTATAACTCTGTCTGTCTGATGTCGCCCGCCCGCCCGCGAGATTCTCACGTAACTATGCGCACATAATAAGCACTCAGGGATTAAGAATTTTTCTAACAGTGAAAGAATTTTTCAAATCTGTTAGGTTTCAGAAATTATCAATAATATACAAACATACAACGGTTTTCTCTTTACAATATCATTATGGTAGGTAAAATAATATAAACGTCCTATATTCCCTATTAAATCATATTGTCACCCGAATATTTAGAATGTTCCAAGGGAAATACACGGCGTTTTGTGTTGCAACTATTCTATTTTCATTTCTTCCATTTTACTCTACCAAAATGCAAATAATCAAAAATTAAATAACAAATTTCTAATTATCGGTTAGTAGGTAGGTTCTAAATAACTAGTGATTTTTATTTTACATTTCTCTCTCAGATTATGAATAACATAATATTCAACCGAGTTTATTAGTATTTCTTTCTTATACACTATATCGCACATAAAATCTACCAAACCTAAAATTTAAGTAAAAATATAAACTGGCTACACTAGGTTACTTGTTAGAACGAGACACAGGGATAACTTATAGCTATCTCACCGGGACCGGTTTTTTTATTGCGCACGTGATAAGCTTTAAGTCTGAGTAGTAAAGATCATTTTTGATTGAATTAAAAGAAAATAAAGTTTGAAGTACTCTTTCCTGTTGTATATAATACTTACAAATTCCTTGATTTATTGATACATTTTCGTTTTTTTCTTGTATTCCTTTTTTTCTTTTTTAATAGTAAAATAACAGACACTGCCGAAGCAATAGTAGCGCACACCACCGACGCGTTCTTATTTGTGGTTAAATATGACGTAAAATAGGATCAAAGAACTTTGATAGTGTAATACACAGATATGACTCAATTAGTCAATTAAATTGGATCAAATATATGATCATTTAAATGATCAGAGATATTTGATAATGTAATATCCCACGAGAGCAGGGACCTGCACATAGCGGCCAGCGTCACATCCAGCAGCGGACCCGCGCCGTTGAAAATTGCGATCGCGCCCGACTTGATCTGCGTGCACGCTGTAACATGATTTATGACATCATTGTGGAGACGTAATAGTGCATTATATGTGCTAGAAGCTTTGTTAAACTAGAGAGCTCCATAGCGCAATTCGCCGCGGAATAATTGGTAAGGTGCAGATTGATCTGCGTGCACGCTGTAACATGGTTTATGACGTCAATACTTAGTAATAGTAATAATATCTATGGACGCTTCACACCACGTCAATCTGGTCCCGTGCTAAGTATCCGAAGAACTTGTGTTACAGGTACCAGAAAACACGAAGTATATTTAATACTTTATACTATACATATATTTAAGATTTTTATACTTCACATTTTTATTTCGACAAAATAACAATTATGGTATATATGGTATAATATCTAATAGCTAACTACTTAAAAAAATAAAACTAGAAAAACTTAAAAAGCTACAATTAAAAGAAATCTCCCAGGTCGTCCCCAAGATTTTTATTATATTATACATATCCTTGACCCAGGAACACAGTCAGTCTTATTAATAAAAAGACTGACACAGTCTTATTAATAAAATTATTTACACCACGGATTAGCTAATCCAACATGGCTGTCTCTGTCAGATACTTTGGAACAGTCACTTGATAGACAAAGAGAGCGATTTGGATTTGCTTATCCATGGTGTAAATATTTTTATTAATAAGGGTGAATAAGTATAACTATTCAAAGCTTATACAGCGTTTATTAGTAAGGGGGTCAGGTTATATACTGTGTTTGTAATCAACAAACTATTAAAGGCTTTTCAATGCCTATATAAACCTTTGCCAATTCTGAAACCTTAGAAGCTACAGGTTTATATTGTACGAAAATATTTCAGAAATTATTTAGGTTGGGTGTCATAATAAATCAACATTGTTAGCCTCTCCGCGTTCAAAGTAGGTACTTCGGAACTCCCCTGGGATTCAATGAAGATGATAAATTTTTATTTGTCTGACATTTCATTTAAAATGTTATGTAGCGGTAATTTAAAAAAAATTAATTATACTGCATTCCACACTTAGTATAGTGGCTAAGTATATATTTGGTCTGTGGTCTTTGCCTATCCCTTTGAGTCTCGGTGGGTTCTGCCTACCAACCTCTATAAAATAGGGAAATAAGCGTAATTTGACATCCTTAAAAAATGCCAAATTAAGTACGTGTGTTCCCAGGCTAGGAACGTTATTATAGGAAACGACTGGTTCAAATTGAAAAATGATTGAAGTTTAGCCTATCATAGAGAAAGACTGTAAAATGTAACATGTAATATTTTTTATCTACATTCTACGAGCATATTAATTATAGATGATGGTCTCGCTCGCGCTTGACCGCCGTCGAGCGCCGATCATCATCATTTATTTATGTATAGGGCATAATATAATATGATGAATATAATAATATTATTATTATTATAAAAGGCCGTAATAATTTTCCATCTTCCAAATTTTAATTTTAGCTTTAGCCATTATTTTACATAACGACATAATAAATTACACATCGTTATGAATTCTCGCAAATTGTCGTCATTTTATAGAAATAATCATATAATGCCCTGGAGATGATGTATTATGGCTTATATCGTCCTAACTCCTAAAGATATAATTTGTTCAACTATATTAAATTCGTAATATATACCAACTTATATCCGTAATATAGTAACGTAATATCGATTAACGCTTATAACATGCGTCATAAATAAACATAAAATACAGAAATCAATTCAATACAGAAATCGCGCTACATTTTTTTCATCTCTTTCTTTACTTACATTAAGTCCGGTCCTTAAAAACATCCCCAAAACAAAGAAAGCCGCTCCCGCTTTTATTTTTTTTAAATAACATTTAAGCTTAGACGTAATTAATTTATCATTATTCATAACGATTAACGTTCACGTAATTACGCGATTGTTCCCGTTACTCCGTAATTGATAACGTAATTTACGTGCCGTAATTGACACTCTGATTCCGTTGTCGCTGCCAATTAGTTGATAACGTACTACGTGACATAAAAGATGACTGTCATAATTAATTTTTACGAGTATCATTGTATACTAAACATCTACATATTACTTATAATAATGTTTTGTAAAATTAATGAAACATAACATTTGGGCACATGATTAACTGCTTTTGTAACATTTACATTTAGGCAGAAGAGATTCATTTGAAAATGGAAAAAATATATCTGGGGCATACAGTGCCCCCGCCAAGACGAGCCAAGCGAAGCGCAAGGGCACTACCAGATGACCTTTTCTTGAAGCCTTTCGTCGATTTTTTAAGCCCGGGTAAGTTTAAGTATTAAGTAAGTTTGAATTTGGATTATACCAGATAAATAAAATTTAAGATATAGTAGTACCTAGTAGCGGACTTGTAAAACTTTTTTTTGATTGCATAGGTCTTATACTCTAGATTTTTTTATATCTAAAAACCTCTGATTTCGTCACTGACTCACTGATGGTCAAAAAAATTGTAAATTAAAATCTCATGTAAAACCAAGCTCCTGGCTCTAAACGGCCTAACTCTACAAGATTAATTAGAAAAGAGAACTCATTTTACTTACACGCGATATTTCTGGTGAAATGCTTGCGACATAGGAGCATAGTATATTTGAAACTAATACAATTTACTTTTTGATGCAAAACAACTGTTTCTAGTTTTTAAACCGAGACAGAGCTTGCATCTACCCCTTTTTTCGTTTTTTTGGAGGTAACAATCAATTAATCAATTACTATTTTAATTGAGAAATAAATTAAATCATACTCCCTTCTACAATATTAGTTAAAATAGTTACGAAGTTGCAAGGAAGTTGCATCTTACAAGGCCTTTGCATAAATGACATCGACGGAGCACCGAGCAAGTTCTATTAGTCGAACTATTTCGTAAGTTTTGATACTAACATAAATTAGTTCATGTTTCATTTTGATTTTAATAACCACTGCTAACTAGTTAAAAAATTTAATTATACTTCAAGGTATGTACGGAATGATTATGGCCGTTTTCTTACGGGGATCGAGTGTAGTGTTAATCCTATATTACTTCCTTATTGGGGTCAAAACAGTCATTTGATACCTCTTTATTAATAGTATTAGGCAAAATAAATAAACTGTTCTTTGTTTCTCCTGTCTGAAGAACGTCAATAAGATGATTCATATTTTTCCCACATTTCAAAATACCCTCTGAGAGAATACCTACTCGTTTTTTTTTCAATATGGCCTTAAGTCAAGATGCATTCGGTAATTTCGACGGCGAAGTCCGAAAACAAAATGTATGGGATTTGACATAACGCATCGCAAGCGACATGTCACAAAACGGTGACTTGTGTCAAATCCCATACATTTTTGATATCGAAGTTCGACGTCGAAATTATCGAATGCATCTTGACTAGAGAGTAGAGGCCCTGTTAATTGTTTCTCCTGTCTGAAAAACGTCAATAAAATAATTCATATTTTTCCCAGATTTGAGAATAGCCACTCGTTTTTTTAATAATAATTATTATACTTATAGTAAATCGGCGTCCCAACTTTTAATAAGACGTTCGCAATTCAGTAGAGTAGCAAAGCGAGTGATTACAATCTATAATCTCATTCCACATAGCTCAAGTAAAGACTAGACATTAGTCATCGTGAGGCCATAACAGCGCCATAATGGCACCATAACAATAAGGGCATTCCTCCGTTAAGTGCTCAACATTAACGGGACTTTGGCAATTGTCTTGAGCCGGTTAACGTTATTTCATTTCTATAACATTAATAATTTTATTTTATTTTTGTTTAAAAGTATTTGTATGTTTAATAATAACAATAGTAATGTTTTTCAACTCCTCGGTGTCATTTTAAAGCCGCAAATCAATAGATAAATCTCAATAGAAATAATGGAAATCGATCATATTACGGTTTATCTCATTTAACTGTTTAATCCAAATATTTCAAAACTCAAGATAAGCTTTGACATACATTTGACAGAACAAGTTTTCATACAGTAAAAGTTACGTCATTTTGGTTTTTACCATACTTCAAATGTCAACCATCTTGTTTTTACCATACCTCAAATGTCAGCCATCATGTTTTCGCCAAACTTCGAATGTCAAAATGGCCCTAAAAATTTCAAAATTGGGGCCATGCCTTAACATGCCTCGTCTATTATATTATGGTTTTTAATAACCTTATGTTAAAAACCCAATGGAAAAAAAAACAACTTTTTGCTGCGTCAATATTGTTTAGAACTACGCGGTTAATTCTAAAACTCACATAAACTGAGTATAAACTATGCAGTAATTAATAATAATTTATTTATAAATTAAAAGTGCATAGTTGTGAACAGAAAGTTGTATAATTACAAACTGGTAGAGCGACCGAAAACCGGAAGCCCTCGACTGGAGAGCAACATGGCGGCCGGAAGTGGCGCGCACTCGTTCAGTTCACTACTTGCATGTGACGTTTACAGTTTTTATAAGTACCTACATATAAAACTTGCAGAACATCATATTTATTTCGTGCATAAGGGTATGTATAGGTGGTACAATAGAAGCAGAGCCTTTGAACTACAGACTACGAAGTTCGAAAACAAAAATGTATGGGATTTCATGTAAACATCGCTAAGTGACATAGAGATGGTTATCAATTAGCGATGGCAACTTGGCTTGGGTTGAGGCTGTTCCTGAGCTTCAAGCCGATACCATAAGTCACCTGTTAACAACCGGGCTATTGAACCATCTCCTAGCGTTTTCGGCATGAGGCGTCTAAAACTGCGGGGAGGCAGGGCTGCCGAATAGTTACGGGAACAGCCGAATATCAATGTCAACCTTGGACCGATTTCGATTAAATTTGGCAGAAATATAGATTAGACCACAGGATAGGATTTACGCTACTTTTTATCGCGAAAAATAGTACGGTTTTCGCGAGATTAACTTTTGCGCGAACGAAGTCGCGGACCACATCGAGTGTATAATACATTGCTACCGTGCGAAGCCGGGGTAAGTGGCTAGTAATTTATAAGAAGAAGATGGAAATGTAGTGCTTCGTTAATCATCGGTTTCGTTCGACTATTTCCGTAGCCTTTCGCCCACAGAGTAGTCTTAGATGCCGAAAACTCTAATCAATTAGTAAGTCAAGTACAGTCGCCGGTAGATTCGGTGCACCAGCTTTAAGCCTTATTACCGAGACGTAAGGTCGAAAAGTGGTATACCGACTAGCTGTAGCCGTACATAAATTTACATTTGTGCAAAACCAAACAGTCTAATCAAGACTTCGGAAAACGCTGCAAAATCGGGTGCATTAGTACCTTTGTACGTAATAAAATGTTATGGCCGGATATAAAATATTAAATAAATGCGGTTCAGATATGAATACCTTTTATGTAGATATGTAAATAAAATATATTTCCGCATATTATGTAAATAGTGTTTTAGTGCGCTCCGCGTTTTAGTTCTAATGGAGATGTAAAAGCTTGTGTTATGACGTCGCTCTTGAGTCAGACATAATATTACGGAATAATTAATATATGCATTAATGGCAAGATAAAACTGAAAAAAAGTTACAAAATAAATTGTATCTCTTGTGTGTTACTTGATTGTAAAAATAGATGGGTCAAGTTTATCTTAATGGTTGGAACTTGGACTGCAAAACAGTTCTATTTGAAAAATCTGCTAGTCCCAGTAGGTTATAGGTGTAAGTAGGTAAGTAGGTGTAGTTGCATCGAGATGTGGGAACTAAGAGAAACCGCCATCTAGGTTAAAAGATACGAACTAAAATAGTCTCATGCTCGCGTAAGACAGCAAACACAGTTGCAAAATGGATCTTACGAATTTTCGATCAGGGTCACGTGTCCCGACGCGAGTTTAACATTTTTTATCCATCCCAAGAAAAGTGCACAACGCCGCTAAAGCAGTTTTCACTTTAACCCTCCGCATACCAGGTGAAAAATTCAAACGCCCCATACAAGGTGGGGTCAAAATTGCCACTTCTTAATTTAATATTTTAAGGTATTTTTTTGATAATTTTGTATTTATTATTTATTTTTTGTAATTCAGGCGATATATACTATGTATACAAAAAAAAAATTGATAAGGTATTAATATAATTATTATTTGTAATCATACAACAAAACTTACCCTTCTCCGGAAATTAAAAAAATCATTTAAACATAAGAATCACGTATTTTAATGAGATCCGACATATTTATAACATCAATTAAAAAAAGGAATAATGAAAAATAAAAATAAAATCAAATTTATGCATTTTTAAGTAAATCAGCACAATCTTTGCTTATATAAATACTGTGTTCTAAACACAACACACCCCTGATGGTTTGAAAATGACTCCTAGAAGTACCTCTTGTTATTAGAAAACAATATTCCTTATCTTCTTCTGCATCTACTTCAGTAAGACATTCAGATGCGATACTACAATGGTCCTTCGAATCAAAATAATTTTTCCAATAAATACTTTTCAATTTCTGAATACTGAAGTAATTGTGGCATTTCCACTAAAAAAGAATATTTTTTAAATTAGAATTGTTGTAAAAAAACCTACAAATACGATCAAAAATCAAGTAAACAGTACTTACGTTTTTGACGACGTCCCATACAACGTGGGGTCTGAGACGCCGGGCACACATATATCTCCTAAATGCGCGTGCGTAGAACTGACCGAAGTCGGTCGTAAACGTGGTAACGTCGCAAACGCAGTTACTCAAGGTTATAACTTTCGGACGCAATTATTTAAAAACTTATCACTAATTGTTTTAAGCTGGGGTCTGTGATACCCCACCTCGTATGTGGAAGGTTAAAAAAGCAAGGGCGCATTTATATAATTAAATTTCAGACCGTAGGTATAACGCGTTTCAAATGAGAATAGGAACGTCAATGACCTTTTTCTGTCAAATGTCACTTGAAAAGTGTGATTTTCAGAAAAACTTCTGCGCATATAAATATTAATAGTCTTGCATCGAATTTAAATAAAAGCCTTAAATAGTAATCAATTATCAAAACATAAATTCAACTATCATAACAGCCTAAATTCGAAACAATATGGCGCCGACTCGATCCTATTCTCATTTGAATCGCACTATATATTTAAATATGGTATTTATTATGACTCAAGTAAAACCCAATTGAGACGAGATATACTTGAAATCGATTTTATTTTGTTGTGAATGACAAGTGGAGGTGGCCTCCACTCAGCCTTCATTTGATTTGTACAAGCATGAATTACATACTTTAACCGTGGTAAAGTTATGACGACCTAACAGAGAATTAACGTGATAATATGCCACAGAATAATAAACGCGCTTTCAATTAAGGTCCTGCATGCTTAGAAATATGCAAAGACCATAGAATTATGCGTTTTGTATAAGTACACAATAATAGACATACTGACAGACAATATGGATAAAATGACAGCTCTCCTTTGTCAATAATATTTTGTCTATTCTTTCGTAGAAAGAAACCATTTCTACCGTGGTTTTGCTCAGCACTAAATAAGTTACCTATCAGCATTAAGAGCGATAGCACACCGCGTATTTTAAACGCGCAAAGGACGCGCGTTTTAGGAACGCACGCTTACGGCGCCGTATATTCCGATTGCTGCACATGGACATTCATTGGAAGTGAGTAAACGCGCGTCATCTGCGCGTCCTCAGCGCGTTTAAAATACGCCGTGTGCTATGGCTCTAAATGCTAGTGAAAACATACATGAAAGCTCCATAAAAATATTTTTAAACCCCTTTACTTACTTTTCCCCTATTTTTTAAAACTTCAAAAGCTAAATGGAAAAATTGTAACTCGAGTGCAAAGTTTTCCACTTCCAAAGGGTAAATGGGGATTCAAGCCGGAGCTCGGAGGTCGTGGGTTCGAATCACGCCGAAGGAACAAAAAAGGTTTTTTTATTTTCCTGGGTCATATAAATAAAATAAATAAAATAAAAAGCCTTTTATTTAATTCTCATTTCATCACAATTGTTATTTATTATTATTAGTATTACAAACGCTACACATTATAATTATTTATTTATTTTTTACATTATTAGCTAGTTTATATTTAAATACTTTTGATTATATATTATTATTATTATTATTACATTTAAGATATAATTATAAAATTTCTATATTACATTTGATTTTTATTATTATTATTATTATTATTTTCTGATAGAACAATTTACAATTTCATTAATATCCAGTATATTACATCCAATTTTATCAAATTATTCTAATGAGAACCCCCCTCAAGGGTAAAGGCCTCCTCCATATTTGACCATTTTTTCCTGTCTTTTGCTTTCTCTCGCCAGTTTTTTCCTGCTATATCTTTTAAGTCGTCATCCCATTTTCTAGTTGGCCTTCCTCGTTTCCTGTATCCCTTGGGTCCATTCCAATCAAGTGTACGGGTTGACCATCTCGAGTCTTCTAAGCGGGCGAGGTGACCTGCCCATTTCCACTTTAATTTCATAGCGTGTGTGCGAAAATCAATTAGTTTTGTTTTCTTTCTTATTTTTGTGTGTCGTACTTTGTCTCTCTTTCGAATTCCCAAAATAGATCTTTCCATAGCTGCTTGACATTTTCTAATTTTTTCTTTTACGTTTTTTGTATATATCCACGTTTGTGAACCATATGTTAAGCATGTGAGAATAGAGCTGTCCATCACTTTCTTTTTTAATGAGAGTGGCATATCGCTTTTCATGATTTCTTTTTGTGCCCAGTATTTCTGCCACGATATATTAATTCTTCTTGTTATTTCTTCTACATTGTTATTTTGGTAAAAGGATACTTGTTTCCCAAGATAAATATAATGATCAACATAATCTAGATTTCGATTGTTTATCTTTATTGGGGTTGTGTGAGAATTTGTCATTAGTTTGGTCTTCTGCAGGTTCATTTCTAGACCAACTTTTGTGCTCTCAACCTGAAGATGTTGTATCATTTGTTCTAATTGAGAGCTCGATTCTGAGAACAGTATTATATCGTCAGCAAATCGTAAGTGGCTGAGGCGATTTTTGTTGATATTTATTCCATAATTTTTCCAGTTCAGTTTTTTGAATATTGACTCTAGCACAGCTATGAAGATCTTAGGCGATAGGGGGTCTCCTTGCTTTAAACCCCTTTTTATCTTTATTTCTGGACCCAATGTTTCTAGGCTGACTCTACTTGTACTCCTGTCGTAGATATTCTTTATTATGTAGCAATAGGTATCATGTATGTTGTTCTCTATCAGCGCCTCCCATATTGACTTGTGTGAAATTGTATCAAATGCTTTTTGGTAGTCTATAAATGCGATGTAAAGAGGTGATTGGAACTCTTTATATTTTTCTATGATGGTCTCTAGGGTGTATATGTGATCAACAGTTGAGTAACCTCTGCGAAAACCCGCTTGCTCTACTGGCTGGTTTTTATCAATTTTTGAAGATATTCGACTTAAAATGCACTGAGAGAAAAGTTTGTAGAGGCTAGGTATAAGGCTGATGGGTCTGTAGTTGCCTATATCCTTTGCATCACCTTTCTTATATAGGAGTATAATATTGGATTTTGTCCATTGTGTAGGAACACATCTTTCCTTGTTGATGATGTTGAATAGATGTGTTATAAGTGGTCTTAGTATGGTTCTTGCTAGTTTCAATGCCTCATTTGGAATGCCGTCTGGGCCAGGGCTCTTATCAGATTTTAGCCTGAGTATTTCTCGATCTATCTCTCTTTCTTTCCACTCTATATCTTCTGTGCATTCCGTGTAGAAGTTTGTAATTTCACTTGTGTGGTGTTTTTCATTGTAAAGTTCTGTATAAAAGTTTGTAGCTATCTTTATTATATTTTCTCTAGAAGTGGTTGCAGATGTAGAGTTCTGTTTTAAGCTCGGTATCCAGGCTTTAAATGTGTGAAGTTCTTTATAGGCGCGTTTGCAACCTCCAGTATTTTTAATATGTTTTTCAAATACTTTTGATCTGTACGTTTCATAGTCCTTCTTTATTTTTTTGTTGGTTGTTTTAAATAAATACTTGAGTTTTTTCTTGTCATCCGGACTTTTAGGTTTTAGTGTTAGTAGTTCATGGCGTTGTTTTATAAGTAGTAAGGTTTCTTCAGTTAGTATTTTGTTCTGTTTTGAGTTGTCCTTTTCCTTATTCATTTGTATACTATCCAGAATGCTACGTTCTAATTTATTATACAGAGACTGTACGGTATGCTTTTCTTCTAAATTAATACACTGTAAATTTTCTTCTAATTTTTCTAGGTATTGACATGCTTCTCTTTCAGTTTTTAGCGGGTTCGGACATATTCTATATTTGTGGCGGCTCTTTTTCATTTTAGTGATTGATATTTTTGATCTAACCATTCTATGATCGGATGAGAACATTATTTTATTTAAAACATGAACATCGCAGAATCTTCTAGGAAAGTTTGTAAGTATGTAATCTATTTCATTCATTGTAGCTTGGTTTGGGGACTTCCATGTCCATTTTTGAGTATACTTTTTCTTAAAAAAAGTGTTCATAATCGATAGGTTGTATTCTTGAGCATAATTTAACAACCGTTGACCTCTAGAGCTTCTTTTCCCATAACCAAAGCTGCCTAAGCATAAAAGTTCGTCTTGAGTTTTTGTTCCTACTCTCGCATTAAAATCTCCCATTACTATAATATTTCTGTTTGCATTTTTATGGGCTTCATGTAAAGTATTATAAAATATTTCGATTTCTGAATCTTCTGACTCTTCAGTTGGGGCGTAGACTTGGATGATGGTGATCGGAAGTTGGTTTATCATGATATCGAGGACTGCTACTCGGTCTGATAGGCCTTTGAAGTTTATTACACATTTTTTGAGATATTTTTTTATTATAAAACCAACTCCTCGCCTTCCTTTTATTTCTCCGTTATAAAATAGTATAAATTCTTCATATTCATCTATACCACAGCCTATTCTTCTTGTCTCAGATAGTCCTAAAATATCATATTTTATATGTTGAAGTGCGTTCGAGAGTTCAATTAGTTTAGTTGGGCTTGCTAATGTTCTTACATTATAAGTGGCA
Organism: Glaucopsyche alexis; assembly: GCA_905404095.1. Taxonomy (NCBI): domain Eukaryota; kingdom Metazoa; phylum Arthropoda; class Insecta; order Lepidoptera; family Lycaenidae; genus Glaucopsyche; species Glaucopsyche alexis. Next base: position 24,298,942 of record FR990044.1, read on the forward strand.
ATATATAACTTACAATCACATTTTTCTTCAATTGATTCATTTAATTTATTATTTGATGGAGGGTTTTGGTCTTTTTCTCCCTTGGTGACCAGCCATGTTGGGAGAGTTGTCGATGTGGTGAGAGGGGCCAATGTTCTTTGCTATTTTTTAGAACTTGTATCATTTAGCAAGGAAGAGTTACAGGTAGACTCTGTTGGCTTCTCACTTCCGGCAGCCTGTGTAAAGAATCTTGAGATGTCTGTTTTGCTTCTCTTGTTAATTTTATTGTTTTTTGGCAGGTTTTCAGTTTTTTGTGAAGTCGGGGATGATGAAAAAGCTCTTTTGTTTTTTTGTTTTTGGTCTTTATCGTGTTCTTCTAGTATAATAAGTTTGTCATATTTTAAGATAGCTCTCTTACCTTCTCCTTTCAGTCTTATTATTTGTGATTGTAATGATTTTCTTTTCTCTAAGATTTTTGGTGAAAAATCTTCTTGGATATAATATGGGGTACCTTTTAACATTTTCTTACTTTTCAGAATTTCAATTTTTGTTCCCATTGTAAGAAGTGAGACAATCACAGGTCTGGGTTTATCACTTTTTTTGCCAATACGTCTTACACAATCAATTTCGAAGCTTTTGCAGGGTATTTTTAAAATTTCCAAAATTATAGACAATATTTTTGTGTGAAGTTGGTTGTAGTACCTTTCCTCTTCTGCTATCCCAAAGAATACCAGATTCTTTTTTCTAAACTGTCTGTCTATTTGATCTATCTGATATTCTTGTTCTGTTAATTTTTGTGACAATTCAATATATTTTTTGTCTATTTCATAGAATTTTTTATCAATATTTTTGTTTATATCTTTTGTTATGTTGACTTGCATCTCTCTCATATCTTCTTTTTGTTGTTTGAGATCTATTTGTATTTGTTGCATTATTTTTAATAAATCTTCCATATTTTAATAAGTGCTCAATAAGGTTATGCAGCTGTCAAGTGAGACTTGAGGTTATTGTGTGAATATATTTCTGTGACTTACTGCGTAGCTTGTTTCCAAATTGTTTCCAAGGGTAACGTTTTATCATTCGACACTGGTAATTATGTATGTATGTATGTTTAGTAAACATTTACAAAAGCCTCAAGAGAAATCACAACGCCATATTTGATGGTTGGCCGTTAGCTGGTTCACTTTAATGGTGAAATATTATCACTTTTCACTTATTACTCGACTTGACTGATAGTTCGCTGGTTAATTTGGATTGTTTAATTACTGTATTTATGGCTTATTCGTTTGAAACAATTAGTTTTGCAATTTATAAATCGAAAAAATACGGAGTTGAATAAAACTTCGTGTTGACAGCGCGACGGTGGCGCCCTCTCATATATATATATATATATATTTGTATCTATAATATAATAAAAATCTAAAACTATAACCACACACTGATCTCGGTGACGGTGGCCGGTTTCATTGAAACCAGGCCAGTTACGCAGGAGTAATTTTTATAGTACCCAAGTACTTCCATCTTATCAGGCGCAGGTCCAACTTTTTACATGCCAATCCGACGCATGGATCATCTTTCTTGTCAGACAATCAGGTGATCAGCCAGCATTGTCCTAACCAAACTCGGAAACAACATTTTTTTTATACACTTTCTGCACAATGTACAATGGCGGACTTAATGCCATAGGGCATTTTCTACCTGTCAACCATAGGGTGGTCACAGAGTCAAAATACCAAGGTGCTTTCCATCTTTTTGTTGTGCCTATGCGGAAATCGAACCCACGACCTCCGAGTCAAGAGCCAATGCTCTAACCACTAGACCACGAAGGCTGTCAAATATATAATAAATATTAAATATACTTTCCCTTGTCTGGTCCCCGTAACACAAGATCTTAGGGTACTTAGCTCAGGGCCAGATGTAGATAATATCGTATATTATTATATAATGCTGTCCTTGTTATTTCGGCTAGCAGAGACAGTGACAGCCTGTGAATAGGAGGACTCTTAATTTTGATTAGCTTGTCAGATTCTGCGGTAAGTGCGGTAGTGCTCCTCACAAACACCGTTCGTTAGGGACGACTCGAAAACACGGTTTTGAGGATTTTATTTCAAAACTTGAGTACCTACTTGGTTAAAGTTGCAATTCATTTTGATGCTATTAAATGATGCAACATTTTACGGAATAAAATACAGAGTGTTTTCGTTATCTGTTGCTTTGGCGGAGAATTTATATCTATACTTATATTTTGAAGAGGAAAGATTTGTTTGTTTGCATTAAAATATTGATGAAATTCAGCACAGATATTATAGAGTAGACCAAGGGCAGGAAGGACATAGGCTAGATTTTTATCGTGGGATTTTACTTTTGCGCGTACGAATTCGCGGGAAACATCTAGTAAATAAATAATGTGTAAAAATTATTGCCTCAATCATAATATTAAACTCTGATGAGCGCACAAAGTCAGCTATTGAAAATGTGTATTTACCGAATAAGCAGATCTTCTAGTCAAGATGCATTCGATAATTTCGAATTCGAAGGCGATGTTAGAAAACAAAAATGTATGGGATTTGACATAAATCATCGTTAAGTGACATGTCGATTGCGATGCCTTATGTCAAATAAAAACATTTTGTTTTCGAACTTCCCCGACGAAATTATCGAATGCATCTTGACTAGACGCCCTGGTATTGTTATCTATTTATATCTCTGAATTCAATACATAAAGCCAAATGCCAATTTTAAGCGCATATAAAAATGAAAATAATTACATTAGACGTTTCATTTTAGGGGTTCCGTACCCAAAGGTTAAAACCCGAACCTATTTCCTTTTATATTATTAAGATTCCGCTACACGTCCGTCTGTCCGTTTGTCCGTCTGGACATCTATCTGTCACCAGACTGTATTTTATAAAGCGTGATAGCTAAACAATTGAAATTTTCTGTTGCCGCTATAACAAAAAACAGAATAAAAACAAATATTGAAGTGAAGCTCCCATAAAACAAAATATGTGTTTTTTGGCGTTTTGTACCGTTTGTACGGAACACTTCGTGTGCGAATCCGACTCGCACTTGGCCAGTTTTTTTACATACACTAATCAAGATGCAAATAATTTACCAAAAAACCTATCGGTTTAATTAAAAGCAATTTCAGTCGTTTTCGTTTATTAATTAAAAGCATTAAAACTTGATTAAAACCATGTTGAATTGCGGTACACCCAAAACAGTGTTTCGTCCATTGACTCCACACAATGACTCTCCAACAATAAGGACTATTGAAAACAGAAAAGTCCTTCAAATATTTTAATTAATGACTTTTTAAAAATCGAATGAGGAAACGAGAAAAAGCGAAGTAAAAACATCGTGCAATTTAGATTGAAACCGACGATCTATTTTAAGATATACAATGCCACCCCAATAGTAATATGTACAGTGAAAACCTGTTATAACGACATTGACGGGACCGATAAATTATAGCTGTAATAGCCGATAGTCGTTAAAACGAATATTAAAATGTGCAGATTGTATCATTAGTCATTACAGACCTCAATTTTTTTTCGTCATACACGATTTGTTATAAACGATGTTGTTATAAAAGAATTTTGAGATAATAAGTATTTGGTGTGAAATATCTAAGGTGAGGTCCTATTGGTGCGCTTTGATGCGTCGCGTCGTCGCAACGATTAACGCAATGTATGCCACACCTGCGTTGCGTTGACGCACGACATCAGAATACAAGTGGGTAATTGCGCAGCGCATCACCTTCTACTTTGTCTTCTGTCATTCAACTTCTGTTATCCTCTTTTTAATACAATATATCTATGTCTGTTACCCATCTTTTTTTAATGAGATTATACTGTTATAACGGCGTTATACTGTTACAGCCATTAATTGTTGAACCGTACAGCGTCGGACTTGCTTAACTTGGTATTAATAGTTTGTTTTAACTTTTAAAAGATTTTCGTCCCGTTTCTACTATCCGAGGCTATCGGATTGAGCGACTGTCGAATTAATCAATGCAATGAAATACCTTTCTTGTACGACCGGAAGGTGTCTCTCGCCGTGGTGTACTGTATGTCGTACACCAGCGTGGTGTTGGGTAGCACACTTCGCTCCTTGTTGATCCTGTACACCGCGTACTTGAACGCCAGCTCGGCGCTGCCTCCACGCGTCTCCTCCGTAAATATCGCGCCTGGAAAACACAACATTTTGGATGAGGAGGTTCTGGATAATAGGGGATCGGACTACATCTGAATACTTAGTTTCATTAATATATTCAGAAATATTGAGGCATTACTACTTGGTAAATGTAAAAAAATATATTATTTTATGTGTAGTTTGCTAATTAAATACATTTAAAAAGTACCAAAAAAAAATTATTTTTTTTGCGAAATTGGTAAACAAAACCCTTTAATTAGTTTACTTACAGCATATTACAAAAACATTCATTATGGTTAGTATGAACTTAAACGCACAAAAAACGAAGATATTTACAAATATATTCCTGCGGCCGTATACTTCATACACCTTAACCTACAACTGACGTCACTTGTAGGTTAAATTTAGTACGGAGCGTTTTTACGAGACTCGCGAAATTTTGTATACAAATCGCTGTACCTTTGAACTTAATGACTTTTGATATAGGTACTGTTTCTTCTGAGTAGCTACTCATATTTAAGAGTACTATTCATTAATGCAATTTAAAAAAATCAGTCCGCTTGCCTATTGTTTTTGCTTTACTAGGAAAACTTAATTTTTTATGATATTTAATTAAACAATTTTAGATAAAGAAACATACTCTATTTGAGAGAGTTGTTGGTTTTGTAGGATTTGGTATCATTTGGTCGAAAAGCAGGCAATTTATGTCAAAAGACATTGGGAACTTTTTGCCCCGCTTTTCGAAAAGTAGCGGACACAAACGAAACTTATCACTGATGATAGATACTATTTTCCACTTTATTACCATGCATTTTTTTTTCTGTAACATACGGGAATATTGAGATAATAAGGTTTTATTATTGATGTAATTTCACTATTTGCACTTTACATTACACCTACATTTTAATAATATGATCACAAAAATACGCCAAATGTCTATGATATAAGCGCTGTGGACGAGAAGGAATACATGGCTATTATTGTTCATGTATCCATGGCCGTCGCACCGTGGGGTGTTGTGCACATATTGCGAGTATGATATACTATCTTTCATGGGCCAGACATGAAGATGTCAATCTAGCACCAGCAGCTTTTTTGGACGATATTATTATAATAGATTATGATGAATAACAAAAGCATGATATTATAAAACTTACCTACTTTTATTTAGCCTTTGTTCGATATGGTTGTTTTAGACTTAAACTACATATAAAAATGTACAAATATTCAGTAAACAACCATATAACTATACAATAAATAAACAATTGGTGATGATGATGATGATGACTATTAATTATTTAGTATAAAAATGTATCCCGAAATTGTCAATGTAAAAAACTAATCATTTTAGAAAAAAATATTTTCAACTTAGTCTCATCATATCTCAGAATTCCCATATGTCACAATATAGCGCTTTACGTGAATATACCTACTGATCTAAAGCTTTGAAATAAAGTATGTTTCTTCTTTGTCCGCCGTGGGGCATTTTTCCATACTAAAGTTCCCAATGTTATTTGTAAACGAAGGCATTACCAATTTTAATGGCAGGAGAGAGTGCGGCCACAGCGCTTTTGTAAACGCGCCCATAACTAATCAGGAAGGCATTACCAATTTTAATGACAGGAGAGAGTGCGGCCACAGCGTTCAGCGTCACCACGAGCCAGCGCCAGTCCGTCCACATGTTGGAGCATCACACCTCCCCGCGGCTGCCTCCACGACCTACACAACAAATATTATCGGTTTATTTAATTCAAAAAGTCATTTTGGGGCATGGTAGCGCTCCGCCAAGACGAAGCAAAGCGCAAGGGCACTACCAGATCACATTTTCTCGTTTTCTCGAAGCGTTTCGTCGATTTTTTGAACTCAGGTATCAACATGAACTAACTAAAATAAAGGCGAAACTCGCAACGAAAAAGATTAAGAAAATATTCAGATGTGCTTAATCAATTTTAAAAATTAATGATTTGTGGCGTCACGATCTGCTAAGGACCTTACGTTGTTTAATGACAAATGTATGGCGGTACCACATCGTGACGTCACAGGTTGTTATAATATCGCTCTCTTTCTTATTGTAAATTTAAATTGTTCGTATCTTTATTATTATTTAAGTTTTACAGAAATGTGTTTGAGATTGTTTATGATCATGTTGTCTAACATTGAATAGACGAAAAAAATATTTTTGTAGGTACTAGTAGGTAGGTATAGACTATAGTGTATTATTCCATTGTTTTATTTTATTAAATCCACACCGTATTGTATTTAGATAGTAAGTTTTTATATTAATTGTTTTTGTCAACATGTCTATAATTCTTAAATGATTTCAAGGCATTCCCCATGGAAGGACATACGCTTCATTTTACTATGGAAAAAATATGTACGATTTCATCGAGCTTTTCTTTTGCACGTACAAGGTAGCGAAAACCCTCTTACTAATAAACGCTGTATAAGCTGTGAATAGTTATACAGTGTTTTGTCTTCTTCACTCGAATTAAAAATGTCACTAGTGTGACGGGAACAAAACACTGTATAACTATTCAAAGCTTATACAGCGTTTATTAGTAAGGGGGCTAGTAACTAATAATTTAGACTCATTAAATACTTAGTATTAGCATTTTAAATACTAGATTAACATACAATGCACTATAAAGTCAAGGTTTATTAAGACTAATGCTGTACTATTATTTCTGTGCTAATGCGCTTACTAGAGCACGTAGGGATTTCTAAAACACTCTGATAGGATCATCTGGGTTGTTTTATAAAATGTTTCGGACCTGGTTGTATCAGAAATATAAATTACGATTTGTTTCAGCAATCGAACAGGTTCTAAAATATATCAAGCCAAGAGCCAAATCTCGATCATGATATGAAACAATATTATTTCAACTCGCTTTGCCAACTCGACGAGTCAATATTTATAATAAAAACAAGAAACATTTATATCGTACAATATTGAATATTATAGAAGTAAACAGAATTATAGACGAGAGTTTGAGTACGAAACTGAATTTTTTTTTTATGCAATAAGGGGGCAAACGAGCAAACGGGTCACCTGATGGAAAGCAACTTCCGTCGCCCATGGACACTCGCAGCATCAGAAGAGCTGCAAGTGCGTTGCCGGCCTTTTAAGAGGGAATAGGGTAATAGGGGAGGGTAGGGAAGGGAATAGGGTAGGGGATTGGGCCTCCGGTAAACTCACTCACTCGGCGAAACACAGCGCAAACGCTGTTTCACGCCGGTTTTCTGTGAGCCCGTGGTATTTCTCCGGTCGAGCCGGCCCATTCGTGCCGAAGCATGGCTCTACCACGTGAAAAAATAGCTCCGAAGCCTTTTGTTGTTCCCCTTTCAACGGTAATATAATATTATACATTCATTAATTATATACAGCTTAAATTGACTCTTAGTTATGGTAAAATCATCAATCTTCAATCTTAAAAAAAAGTGTGTGTGTGTGTCAGCTCCGACGCACGACTGAAATTTCCTCCTTACGAACGATGATTATGATATACAGGATTATTTTTTCACCAGTACAATAAATCAACATACGTAATAGTTGTCAAAAATAAAAAATACTAGCGATTTTTGTTACTACCCCTTTGGAACAAAAAAAAATCAAAATTATCAATCCCCAAACTTATCCGCTAAACTAATACAAAATGTGGATACATTACGCATCTATCGATGCTTTGTAAATTGTAGCTAACTCGTGCGCCAACCGGCCGATCGCTTACCCCACCCCGCCGCCCCCTACCTCATACCGCACCCGTTGACGCCTTGTAGTTAGTGCGCCCATGCGGTATTAGATTGGTTATAGGATATTTTTTTTATTATTTATGAAATGTACTCTATTATTATCGATACCAATGACGTGGTAAAATTTATTGTACCGATGAAAAAGTATTCCTGTATATCGAATAGAAAAAGAGGTTAAATGAACGCATCTTCTAAAATGATAAGAGAAACAAACATAATATTATATCTGTAATTATTCGGATTATTTATGTAACTTCAATAAAAGCGTAAACTTTATGTAAGTATGTTAAAGTTAAAGTTAAAGCTAACGGTAATAATAAGCTGGTTTCTGGGCCTCTAGTCAAGATGCATTCGATAATTTCGACTGCGAAAACAAAATGTTATGGGATTTGACATAAGGCATCGCAAGCGACATGTCACTTACCGATGACTTATAATGTCAAGTCCCATACATTTTTGATTTCGGAGTTCGCCGTCAAAATTATTGAAAGGATCTTGACTAGAGGCCCAGTTTGTTTAAAATCAATTAAGTACGGATATTTTAGGCATATGGCTTACGTCAAAACAGGATAAAGATAAAATTAAAAATTTCGAAAAAACAATATTTTCGCGACCGCGCTTTAGAATAATACAAATTATAATATTTTTCGTAACAACAGAAACTTTTTGCTACCAAATTAGGCTAAGTTTTATCCATAGTAATGGTGAACTTATAAAGTTATAATACGAATACTTGGACAACTGAGCAATTCTAGGTTCCGTTTTTTCCTTCCGAGATAAGTACGGAACTCAAAAAAAAGTAAAGCTTAAATTCTTACATATAGGTATACGCCATATTCACGACGAAATTTAATAATGTTTATGTAATAAAATAATAGTTGTGGCCACAATTTTCACTAAGTGTCATGGTAAAAAAACTTTTGGTAAACCTTTTATGTTGTTATCGTGAAAAGGGTCAGGGAAAGCATGTAAACTACAATTTCGTACAACAAAAAACAATGGAGAGTAAAGTGAAATTACAGTTTCTGGTAATGGTATGAAAACCCCGCCACACGAGAATAAAAAACGAAATAGGTTACATTTGAAATATTTAGTTTCGTTAATATATTCAAAAATATTGAGGCATTACTACCTGGTAAATGTAAAAAAATATATTATTTTATGTGTAGTTTACTAATTAAATATTAAATACATTTGAAAAGTACCAAAAAAATCTTTTTTTTTTGCGAAATTGGTAAACAAAACCTACTTACATCATTAGTTTACTTACATCATATACAAAAACATTCATTATGGTAAGTATGAACATAAACGCACAAATATCGGAGATATATTTTGCAAATATATTCCTGCGGCCGTATACTTTATACACCTTAACCCATTTATGTAATAAAAAAATTAGTCCGCTTGCCTATTGTCGCAGCGCGGTTCTCGAAAATTCAGTTTTATTGTTCGACGTTTAACAATAAATATCTTAAGCAAATACATTCCGTGATAGTATATTCGTCCGGGATAAACTACGAAACTGGTCATGTTGAAGTGAAAAAATCTTTAGCGTTAGCGTTTTAGCATTGTGCACTTTTTTGGGATGGGTAAAAAATCATTTACATAGTGAAGTACCTGGGAGACCGAGCAATGCTTTGCTTTGCGTGAAGATTTTAAGAAATAAATCAAAAATCAATTTTATATACGCATACCAGAATTTAATGAAAATACTTACAGCCATTTCAGAGATTCTGATTATACATACATACATATAATCACGCCTTTTTCCCGTAAAGGGGTAGGCAGAGACCACTTTTTGCCACTTGCTACGATCCTTACATACTCGTTTCGCTTCGTTCACTTTCATTCTTACCATCCATTCCTCCTCTAACCTCTTACATTCAACGTAGCGAAGCGGCTTTCCATGGTCCGCTTTTCACCTCCGCGAGAAACGAGACGTGATGGGTGAATCTCATCGCCGCCATTTTGGATAATTAAATTATTTTTATTATTTTCCATTGCGTTTCCACGGATTGGTAGAGAGGGTAGGAATAAGGAAAGGGAAGGATAGGTGGTGTGGAAAGGAAGATTGGTAGGTTAGAGTGGGAAATAGGAAATGTAGGATATTACCGCCCAGGAGGGCAAGGGATAGGACAGTAATAGCTAGGGAAGCCGGGGTCGCGTACCCGTATACTATACCACAACTACCGGACAGGTAAGTTGGGATGAGTACCCCATGACAACATTCTGATTATATATATAGAAAAATTACTCGTTTAACATTACATAGTGATTTAACTACCGATCGTACTAAGTTTTTGTAAAAGCTAAGACAATCGCCCGATGATACTGGGGAAAGGGTTTAAAAACCATATCTTATCAAAAGAAAACTTTATTACCTATCATTCCGGACTTAACACTAACCACGATAGTTTCAGAGAGTCGTTAGAAAGTTCTAGAATCTGCTGAGTCTACGGACGTTAATTTTGTTATCTTTGATTTAAAGGAAATATATTTTTCTCGCAACGTTTGCTATTTCGTTTGTCGTCACTAATCTGCTTTTAAAATTGCCTTTGCTATTAACCGACTGAAAAAGGAGGTTACTTTATATTGTTCTAATACTTTTTGATTTTCGTAGCAACACTCGAAGGGGAAAATTAATAAACTCCAAAAAACAGTTGTGTTACATCAAATCGGTTCAATTATTAACTGACTAGATGTCGTCCGCGCAAAAAGTAGCCTATGTCCTTTCCCGTGGTCTACTATACATCTGTGCCAAATTTCATCAAAATCGAACCAGTAGTTTCGGAGCCTATGCAATGCAAACAAACAAACTTTTCCTCTTGATTATATTAATATAGATAAACAATATTAAATTGCAGACCTATATATATTCTTTGCCTATGTATATTCTACTCCCTCACATACAAGAAGTAGAAAATTTTGGCGGGGATGTAAGACTGCTAATAGACACTCGGACTTGGTCTGCGGACTATATCCGCGTACCGAATCTTTTTTTTTTTTTCAACTCTATTGTATTAGCTCTTTTTACAGGGCCTTTAGTCAAGATGCATTCAAAGATTTCGATGGCAAAGTTCGTAATCTTGACTAAAGGCCCAGTGCTGCTTTTCGACGACGACGATAATTCCAGCAATCTATTGAAATCGTGCAGTGATAAGAACTCTCAAAAATATTTTGCCACAAACTTAACCCATTATTCGACACTGATTAGTTTTACGAGGTTTACGCTAATTTTATTGGACTATAATTGGGATAACCCAAACTTCTAGTTCAATATTAGCGTAAATCACGATAATAAGCAAGAATCTTTAAAAACTTTATGTGTTTATAAAGACTTACATGTAAGTGACATTAAACTAACGTGTCTTAAAATCAGATTTCACTCCCTATAAACTTTCGTACCCGGGGCTACACATAAAAATTCATTCTTAAAAAGTAAACTCTAAAAATCCTGCCCCCTAGGAAGCCCCCGTAGATTTTTGCCATAATTTTGGGGGTAAAATCCCTGAGTTGATAACACTGAGATCTTTGTCCGACCCAATTATTGCCCGACTACTCTACACACGTCATACGGAACGAACCATATCTGATGCGGACCGCGGTGGACTCAATCAATAATAATTATGTTCGCCGGACTACTCTACACACGGTCGGATTTGGTACGGAGCGGACCAATGAATCGAATTGCTTGACTCATTGACTGCATTGACAATTTATTTGGACTTTGACTAGACTTTAGACATGATGAATTACAAAAACGTTGTTATAAATATTAACGAAGTCTTTTTTCGTACTTTTTAACTTGACACTGGTAATGGTTTAATACCTTCCGCCATATAAAAAAGTATAAAGTATGCTTTATTTTGTCGTGCTTATTATTGTGCTTTACACTGTCCTGATATAAGGCCCCTCTACATGCACCAGTTTAAAAATGTACAGTTGTTTAAATGTAACACAAGCGCTAATGTGACTGAGGCGTAATTACTTGGCACGGAGCTTGACGCCTTTGTCGTTGACAGCCTCTGTTGCCTCACGAAATTCATGGGGCCACAGACATTTCATGGGGCAGAGACATTTTTAGGGTATCGCAGTAAATATTTGTAGTTAAGTCTTAAGGCATTTGTGCACTACACTGAATAGGCATGTTACCTAAAAAAATGTTTCGTCTATTAAATGTAAACACAACACGACAGTAAACTATCTAAAACCCATTTTTGACTTACTTTGCACTGAGTGACAGAGACAAAACGTGAAAATAAGCTATTTGACGCAGGAGTAGATTGAGAAACAGAGCCTCTAGTCAAGATGCATTCGACAATTTCGACGGCGAACTTCAAAATCAAAAATGTATGGGATTTGACATAAGTCATCGCTAAGTGTCGCATCGCTAAATCCCATACATTTTTTATTTAGAACTTCGCCGTCGAAATTACCGAATGCATCTTGACTAGAGGGCCTGGCCTTTGGTGTTTTCTGATATGAGATAAAAATGTAAAAGTTTACACGGCCACCAGATCAGCTTACCGACCCAGATGACCCAGATCTTACACGTATTAATATTGTCGGTATTTCCTTGCAATTTTGCCGACTCTTCAACAGAACTAGGTAAAACAAACAGCTAGTCTTTTTCATCCAACATTTTCAATTTCAAAGTTTTTAAGCCAGAAATAATTTGAAACCGACACGCGAGTGAAAAATGCTCCTTTGTGTTGCGTACCTTTGTTCTAGTTGTCGAAATCAAGTGTTGCTTCAAACTAAGGGTTTTAAGGATGAGGGCTTTTTGGGTTTTATCTTGGCGATGTCAGCTTCCTTTGTATACAGACTGCAGACTGGTCAAGAGCACACTAGTTTCCTTATTGCTTGTGTCATGATTTTTAAAAACAAGTTTATTAATATGCGGCTTTTTGCTGTCGGTATTGTTTCGTAGAGATATTATTACACAGTTATTAACAGCATCCATGGTCTAGTGGTTAGAGCTTTGGCTCTCGACTCAGAGGTCGTGGGTTCGATTCCCGTATTGATACAACAAAAAAATGTTGTTTCCATGTTTGGTTAGGACAATGCAGGCTGATCACCTAATTGTCTGAAAAGCAAGATGATCCATGCGTCGTATGGGCATGTAAAAAGTCGGACCTGCGCCTGATCTCATACAGTCGTGTCGGTTATCCGTCCCACTGGATTATGAGAGTAAAGGAAGAGAGAGTGCTCTTGTGTACTGCGCACACACTTGAGCACTATAGCATTACTCCAGCCTAACTGGCTTGGTTCAATGAAACAGGCCACCGTCACCGAAATCGATGTGGGGAGTTAATATCATTACACAGTAAATTATTTCGTTTTACTTGGTACCTACAATAATTGGCAGGTTTATAACTAAGCAAATTCTTTTGTTAATTTTCATTCCGAAAAATGGAGAGATACATAAATAATTATGCGATGTAAAAATATTCAATTTAATTGAAGATGTTATATTTCAACTTAAGTTAATTAATATATTTTTTTTTAATTTCATAACATTATTTTACTTAAATATTATCTGTACCTACTTCCTGTTAAACATTATTAAGAGTTATCTTATATGTTGTTTATTTCTCATTTAATTCATATGTGCTATTATTATTATTATATTATTGAATATACCTACTAACTTCATTATATTATTATGTAGCTTAAATATTTCCAAACTCCTGAAACATTTAAATTTTGCCATAAAACTATTAAGTATATGTAAAATCTCAAAACTGTACTTACATAGTTACATGCTTGGAATCTTAGCTTGGTAACCACAACGTTAGATTACTTTTAAACTTAATTTTATATTGCTTAGAAAATATGAATTATTATTTAAAAAATTATCTTTTGCTGTGAATAAATACCTATTATACAGAATGTCCCAGAAGTTGACGTCGTCCCTTCGAAGGCTGATAGACCAGCCTTCTTTTTTTCTAAAGTTTTCTTTTTTTCTACAAAGATCAAACTATATTAGCTTTGTTTATAACCGTGGTCAATAGCAGAACTGGTCAGGATTCCGCAATACAAATTTGTATCCCACAATACGGGAAATTGTAGCTGCGGCAGTCTAAAAAGTGACATGAGGTGTAATATTTAAGAAATTATTAAAAGTGCCAATATATCGAAAACTAAAGATTTTTTACTAAGGTCATATTACGATATTCTGGTAAGTCATGAGCTGGTCTATCAGCCTTCGAAGGGACGACGTCGACTTCTGGGACATCCTGTATAATTAATTAATAATATATAAAAGGCAAAGCTGATTGATGTACTACCGCACAGGCCAAACCCTTCAAGCTAGAAATTTGAAATTTTGCACACGTATTTCTCGTATGATGTAGGTATCCACTAAGAAAGGATTTTAAAAAATTCAATCCCCAAGGAGGTAAAATAGGGGATGAAAGTTTAAAACCTAATTTCAAGCGGGCGAAGCCGCAGGAAATTTAATGCTAGTTAATAATATTTAAATTTATTTCGAAAAATACCTATTATTGCATATAAGAATAGGAACGTCAATGACCTTTTTCTGTCAAATATCACTTGAAAAGTGCGGTTTGCAGAAAAACTTATTTGCATATCAATATTAATAATCTTGCATCGAATTTAAATAAAAACGTTAAATAGTAGTAAACTATCTATATATCTATAATAATATGTATTAAAGAGGAACAGTTTGTTTGTTTGTTTGCATTGAACAGGCTCCGAAACTACTGGACCGATTTTGATGAAATTTGGCACATACATATACCTAGAATCATCCTAGAATAGACGACGAGGTAGGACATAGACATTATTGCAGCAAAATGTACGGTGCCGTCAAGATTTCGTTTTGCACATAAGTATAAAGTCGCGGGCAACATCTAGTCTAAATATAAATTTTAATTTTAACTATCGTAATAGTCTTAATCATAGATATTACAGTATATGACTTAATTCGAAACAATATGACGACGCTGAGTCGATCCCTTTTCTCATTTGAATCGCACTTTACACAACTTTCTAGAATTTCACCAAATTCCGAAACGTTTGAATTTCGAATCCATCGACAATTTTTTTTCGTTTTTGTGCGAACAAGCAAAGGGAGTTGACAGTGTGATGCCAAATCCATTAACATTTTTTCGTATCATAAAAGCAAACGACAGTAATTTTATTAACCCTGAATCGAACTAAATAACATTTTTGCCACCAACTTTTAAGCGAAAAAATCGAAATCCTAGTTAATTTTGTCTTTTTATATAACAACTAGATATTGCCGCGACTTTGTGTGCGCAAAAGTTAGTTTTGCAGAAACTGTACATTTTTCCGCGATAAAAAATAGTATGTCATTTCCCGTGGTCTAGACTCTACATATGTGCCAAATTTCATCAAAATCGATCCAGTAGTATCGGAGCCTATTCAATGCAAACAAACAAACAAATTTTTCCTCTTTATTAGTATAGATAAAGTAGTAAAACCTATTTAGCATACTATTTTCGTAACACAATAAACAACAATGAGACATAACTCATATTATTAAATATTTGTCCATACAGCTCGTCTTTGCGTCCAAATCTTTTAATTATAGTCGTCACATTTATACTTTCTCCGAATTATCCGCGGTATTATTATGGGTATATTCTACTAAAGCCAAGTTAATGAGATTTTTCCAAAATGAATTATCGTCCAAAACATTTTTCCTTGGATTATAAATAGCGATAAAATTGCGACGAAGATTTTTGTTTTGCTTATTAAGCTTATGAATCTATTGCTTTTCTTTCGGATTGTGTTTATGATTGTATTTATTTGGATATAGGAATTTTAATAGAGAATATGCACGTATTTTTACAGTTATTGAAATAGATCTACCTGCTTTGATAAATAATAAATGTAGTAAAATCAGTTTTTGGCCTCTTTTTAATATTATATGTATATCTATGGTTTTTGGATATCATTTGATAATAACAAAGATATTAACGTATAAAGTAATCAATTAGACAGAGAGATCCGATGTGTAACGTGACGTCATATTACATGACTTACATACCAAGCTCATACAAAATTTCGTTTTGCTAGAAGGAGATAGATGAAAAACTTTGACAGCTCATATCTTGCATATTTTTCAACAGATAGGCGCCAATTGGCGATTTTATTCGCCTTTTTTTTTGTCTATTATCATAATAATAACTAGATGTTGTGCGTGACTTCGTGCGCGACAATATCTCGTGGAACCGTACATTTTGCGTCAATAAAAAGTAGCCTATGTCCTTCTCCATGGTCTATTCTATATTTGTGACAAATTTCATCAAATTCGGTCCAGTAGTTTCAGAGCCTATTCGATGCAAACAAACAAACTTTAAATTAAAAATGTATGTTACAATAATTCTAGGCTGATCACCTGATTGTCTGACAAGAAACATGATCCATGTAAAAAGTCGTTCCTGCGCCTGATCTCTCATCAGTTGTGTCGGCCGTCCCACTGCGATACGATAGTAAAGTTAAAGAGAGTACTCTTGTTACAGCGCACACACTTAGGCACTATAAAATAACTCCTGCGTAGCTGGCCTGCTTTTAATGAAACCGGACCGGCCACCAGTCACCGAAATCTGTGTGAGGAGCTAGTACTAGAAAAATGTATATGTAACTAGGTTTAAATTAAATGAGTAAAAAAAAGAAATAAACTATCCGTCAACTGAATGTATCAAAACTTAATTTTTCTCGAACCTATTCTTTATGCAAAAGTGTTTTACTGAAATTTTGGATGAACTCAGTTATTTTGATATTCTAATTCTTTTTAGCTATTTTCGATTTCCGTTTCGGTCCACGTGCTGACTCATTCTTGTACGCATCAAAACGAGCACGCGCGAGTGAGATAGCCTGAAAATCCAAGAATATAGTCTAGTTTAAGATGCTACTGACCATCAGCAAACTAAAGTAGTACATACATACATCATCAGCCAATCGACTATCCATTGGTGAACGCAGGCCTCCCCCAATGAGCGCCAAGCATCCTGACTTGGGCAGCCCTCATCCATCCGCTGCCAGCCACCCTCTTCAAATCGTCGGTCCATCGTGCCGCAGGACGTCCTACACTACGTTTGCCTAAGCATGGTCTCCACTCTAATACTTGTCGGCTCCATCGGTCATCAGCGCCGAGTGCGAGTTTTTGTTACTAATCGCCGTAAAGAAGTTAACTACAATAGGCAATCGGACATTTATTTTTTATTGCATAAATGAATAGTACTCTTAAATATGAGTAACTTCTCAGAAGAAACCGTATATCAAAAGTCAATATTTTCAAAGATACAGCGATTTGTATAAAAAATTTCGCGAGCCTCCTAAAAACGCTCCATACTAAAGTCGACCTAAAAATGACGTCACTTGTATATGAAGTAGTATGAAGTAGTATATGATGAAGTATATGGCCGCAGGAATATATTTGTAAATATCTCCGATATTTGTGCGTTTAAGTTCATACTTACCATAATGAATGTTTTTGTATATGATGTGTGTAAACTAATGATGTAGGTTTTGTTTACCAATTTCGCAAAAAAAAAAAATTTTTTTGGTATAAAGACTCGCGAAATTTTATAAACAAATCGCTGTACCTTTGAAAATATTGACTTTTGATATACGGTTTCTTCTGAGAAGTTACTCATATTTAAGAGTACTATTCATTTATGCAATAAAAAAAAATCAGTCCGCTTGCCTATTTGTAATCGAAACAACGCCCCTAATGCCAAACAATGGTAATTAATTCGATGCCATCCAAAGCGTAGAGTTAACAGTGAGTAGTGACAAAAACTAGCACTAGGCATATCAGACATGACCGGCCCACTTCCACTTGAGCGTGCTAATTCGCTGAAGTGTGATGATGATGAAATTAAAGTTTTATAACTGGCTCCGATGGTCACGAGGTCGCCGTATCTCTACCTAATCAGATTATTTCTTTAAAGACACGTTAAGCATGAAATCTATAAAAAATACATATTTTTACCCGGCGTTTACCAACTTACGTAAATTGAGGATTATATAGACTAGTGTCTTGGCCTGACGTCGCTCTAGTTTTCTCTCACGTAGCTGCTTCTGATCATGCGTTATGTCACACAGTGTAACGCGTCGCCATGATTTTTTTGACATAAGGCATCGCAAGCGACTTGTGACTTAGCGATGACTTATGTCAAATCCCATACATTTTGTTTTAGAACTTCGCCGTCGAAATTATCGAATGCATCTTGACTAGAGGCCCAACTATCCCATACCATAGGAAAAAAAGTAAAAAAATATGTTTATTTAGCATTCGCCATCATCTTAGCAAAATAATAAAAACCTCTAATAGATTTATAATATCCTAACCGTATAATCGATCTTGATACAAAAATTTAATTTGGATAATGCGAAAGTCACAATATTAAAGCCTCTCCGGAGGCCGCTTTCGAAAACGAGCTCGTAACAGCGAGACCTTAATGTCTGCCTTAGGGAAATAAATTCATGTGTATTTATGATCACCTTTTATTACTGGGGACAATTTAAAAAGTTTTTTATCGTTTTCATAACATCGAACGTTCTTAAATGACAATAAGACCACAAGACCTTTAGTCAAGATACATTCGATAATTTCGATAGTGAAGTTCGAAAACGAAATGTATGGGATTTGACTTAAGGCATCGTAAGCGACATATCACTTAGCGTCCTAACCAGGGCCTCTAGTCAAGATGCATTCGATAATTTCGACGGCGAACTTGGAAATCAAAAATGCATGGGATTTGACGTAAGTTATCGTTAAGTGACATGTCGCTTGCGATGCAGTACGTCAAATCCCATACATTTTGTTTTCGAAGTTCGCTGTCGAAATTATCGAATGTATCTTGACTAGAGACCCAGTATAGAGATACCTCATCATGATCGTCATCTAGTAACATGGAATGCATTCTACCCAATGGTGAAAGGAGAAAAAAGTCAGAAATTCAGTAAAAAGAGAGAGCATAATTGTCGTCTGACCTAGCCATAAAAAGGTATAAGTCTTCCACGCCAGTAAAAGTCTAAAAACATAGTTATGAAGATTTCTCATATAATAACTTAGAATTGCTGTTGCACAGAACTTATATATACATTATTATTAAAGAAATGAACCAGACAAAGTTTTCAGATGTTTTAATCAAGTTTTTTGCCGCCAACTTTGAAGCGGAATAAAAATTAACCAGATTTCATTCTGACATCGGAATAACAGGAATCTTTGAATAATATTAATTAGACTTGTACCCTTTCTGTAAATATATCTACGAAAGAGTCATAATTTTGCAGATAATTAATTAATAAAAATTGAAAAATATTTCCTACTACCTGCAAATAATAATGATTTTGTTTTCTAAAACAAATATGTATTTATGAAAATAGGCTCACATTTTTTTTTTTTTTTTTTTATGAAATATGGGGGCAAACGAGCAAACGGGTCACCTGATGGAAAGCAACTTCCGTCGCCCATGGACACTCGCAGCATCAGAAGAGCTGCAAGTGCGTTGCCGGCCTTTTAAGAGGGAATAGGGGAGGGTAGGGAAGGGAATAGGGTAGGGGATTGGGCCTCCGGTAAACTCACTCACTCGGCGAAACACAGCGCAAACGCTGTTTCACGCCGGTTTTCTGTGAGCCCGTGGTATTTCTCCGGTCGAGCCGGCCCATTCGTGCCGAAGCATGGCTCTACCACGTAGTACACACATATTTCTGTATGAATATAATAACTTTTTTATTCTTCTTCATTTATCTAATTAATCGTAATCTGTATATTACAGGCCTTCTTTTACCAAAATCCTTTTTGTTATTACTTGTCATTTTAAAAATTAATCATCGGTTTTCAAATATCAACAGTCATTAAACATTTTAATTAAAACAAAAGTAGAATGATGAATTATTCGTTTGGAAGTCTTTGGCAAGTTTAATCATATTTTGCAGATTTAATCACTTGGTAAAATTTACTTTATGTCGCGTTATTAATTTTATCCTAATTCAGGGGCGAAGATTCAGGGCGCCTGTACGTTTTATCTTCATTATGAATGATAATTATAAAATGAAATTGTACTTGTGTGATATTTGACAATAACAATTTGTATTATTATTAATACTATTGGCTCTAATATCACCAGTAAAAATCGATAAAATTATCTCTGTTTCCTGAATAAAAGAAAAGCTGTATTCAGGTAGCTAGGTAAGAGCTATTATTATAGCTCTTACCTAGATATCAGTTGCAAAATCTGTGTAACTTTGCTAATGTAGCTACGCATATTGTGGTGTAGCTAAGAGTAACTCAAAAAGTCAATACGGTTACGTAGATATGTAGCTCTACGGTTCTGTAGGTGTAGCTAATGTAGTTCTACTGCTCTGTAGCTGTAGCTGTAAGGCACTATGGCTCTGTAGCTGTAGTTGCGTTGCTCTACGGTTCTGAAGACGTAGCTGTGTAGCTCTACGGCTCTGTAGCTGTAGCTGTGTAACTATACGGTTCTGTAGCTGTAGCTAATGTAGCTCTATTGTTCCGTAGCTGTAGCTGTGAGGCACTACGGTTCTGTAGCTGTAGGTGCGTAGCTCTACGGTTCTGAAGACGTAGCTGTGTAGCTCTACGGCTCTGTAGCTGTAGCTGTGTAACTATACGGTTCTGTAGCTGTAGCTAATGTAGCTCTATTGTTCCGTAGCTGTAGCTGTGAGGCACTAAGGCTCTGTAGCTGTAGTTGCGTAGCTCTACGCTTCCGAAGCCGTAGCTATGTAGCTCTACGGCTCTGTAGCTGTTGTTGCGTAGCTCTAGCTCTACTACGGCTCTGTAGCTGTAGATGTGTATTTATATGGTTCTATAGCTGTAGTTGCGTAGCTCTACGCGTCCGTAGCCGTAGCTGTGTAGCTCTTAGGCTCTGTAGCTGTAGCTGTGTAGATCCTTATATAAAAATGTTGCCACACAGTAATGTCAAAGAAAACTTATATAGACATGAGTTGAACAGCCTATTGTATAGCGCTGTGAACAATAATTGTATAGTCATAAGCGACCCACAACCACAAAAATGTCAGGTTGTGGACATAAATAACTTAAGTTTTAAATTAAGCAATATGTACAAAGATAAGTATTTCTTATCTAATTTCTGTAAAAGACATGTAGCTAGTATGCTATATAACTTTTTATTTTATTCCCAAGCCAAGAATTTGGCTTCTTCGACTACTGCTTTTATTGAGCAGAATACTAAATATACTCATCCCAACTTACCTGTCCGGTAGTTGTGGTATAGTATACGGGTATGCGACCCCGGCTTCCCTAGCTATTACTGTCCTATCCCTTGCCCTCCTGGGCGGTAATATCCTACATTTCCTATTTCCCACTCTAACTTACCAATCTTCCTTTCCACACCACCTATCCTTCCTTTTCCCTATTCCTACCCTCTCCACCAATCCGTGGAAACGCAATGGATAATCAGAAAAATAATTTAACTATCCAAAATGGCGGCGATGTGGTTCACCACCCATTACGTCTCGTTTCTCGCGGAGGTGAAAAGCGGACCATGGAGAGCCGCTTCGCTACGTTGAATGTAAGAGGAGGAATGGATGGTAAGAATGAAAGTGAACGAAGCGAAACGAGTATGTAAGGTTCGTAGCAAGTGGCAAAAAGTGGTCTCTGCCTACCCCTTTACGGGAAAAAGGCGTGATTATATGTATGTACTAAATATAGTATTAACGAATTGGAATATGTTCCAAATATTTCTTTAAATTAGATAATAAGACAATAGAGAATGTCTCTTGCAGAAATAATTTAAGTTTTAAATGTAAAATACAAAATCCTACCAATAATGTAAAAAATCCCATTGTATTACGAGGGCGGGATGATAAATAACTAGCCTAATAAGAAAATACTTAACTTTCCGTGATAAAATTAATTTTATTTTTCGACATAGTCTCCGTGAACCTGTACGCACTTATTCCATCCTTGTTCGAAAGCAGTAATGCCTTCCATAAAATGATTTCTTTGGAGGCCTGCAAAATACTCTTCTACAGCGGCTATGACTTCATCGTTTGTGGCAAATTTCTGTCCGCCCAAAAAAGTTTTGAGCTTAGGGAATAAGTGGAAGTCTGATGGCGCTAGATCGGGTGAATAAGGTGGGTGGGGCAGCAAATCATACTTCAATTCGTTGATTTTTGCCATAGCTTTAACACATGTGTCAACCCTAGCGTTGTCTTGGTGGAAGATGATTTTTTTTTTCGCCAAACCTGGTCGTTTTTGCTGAATACATTGATGAAGCTTATCTAGAAGGTTAGCGTAGTATTCTCCATTAATTGTTTGACCTTTAGAAAGGTAGTCTATCATCAAGATCCCATCTGCATCCCAAAAGACGGAAGCCATCACTTTTCCTGCCGACTTTACAGCCATGTCTTTTTTGGAGCCGGGCCGGGGGATTCAGTTCACTGTTTTGATTTAATTTTTGATTCTGGCGTGTAATGATGAACCCAGTTTCATCTGTTGTTACAAATCGATGTAAAAAATCGGCCTTATTACTCTGAAAACGGTCCAGACATTCCTTTGAGTTTTGCACCCGACTTTTTTTGATCGTGCGTAAGCAATCGCGGCACCCAACAGGCTGATAACTTTTTCATATTTAATTCCTCACTTAGGATATGATGTACCCGTTCTTTTGAGATACCTGTAGTGTAAGCTATTTCAGATAACTTCAATCGTCGATCTGCTAAAACCACATCATGTACTTTCACGACCATTCCCGGAGTCGTGACGCTTTTTGGACGTCCGGGGCGGGCTTCATCTTGGACACAATATGTACGACCGCGTTTAAACTCAGCCACCCAGTTTTTTTACTGTTGCATAAGAAGGAGTATATTCACCCAAAATATCCTTTAACTCGTCGTAGATATCTTCCCCTTCATGCCCTTCATATGAAGAAACTTTATCACCGCTCTTTGTTCAATTTTATCCATTTTGAAAACAGTTGACGAAATATATTTTCAAATGACAAAAAAACAATAAAATTTTCACGCCACCAAATACAAATTTAGAACACAGGTGGCCAGATATACGAATTTAATAACCTAACCAAGAGCATGTCAGGACATGTCTAAGGAGGGTTCCGTAACTATAAACGCGTAATATGCTTTGTTTTAATTACTCCAAAAGTTACTGTCCGATTTGGTTCACAATAGTTTTCCTAAAGAGTTTTTAGCATGATCTATCAGCATGGAAATTTGCAAGTTTCTATCTCCTATAGTTTAAAAATGCTAGGGGGGGGACCAACTTACAAACTACTTTGGAGGCCGATTACTCGAAAATGGTCAACTTTATAAAAAAGTAACGTATGAAACCATGCCTTTATTTTAAAAGACCTATTCTACGATACCCCACACGATGGGGTAGAGTGAAAAAATATTTTTCATCCCCACTTCACATGTATGGAGAGCCACCCCTATAATATAAAATTATTATTTTTTTATAATCCCGAAACCGTGGTCTATACATAATCTATAACTGTACCAAATTTCATCAATTTATATTCATAATTACAGGAGCTAGAGGCGCGGACAGACAGACAGACAGACAGACAGACAGACAGACAGACAGCCAGACAGACAGACAGACAGACAGACGGACAGAGCGAAACTATAAGGGTTCCTTAACTATTACGGAACCCTAAAAATGACATCACAAATATTTTATTAATTTTAAGTTTTTAAATAGCAGTGGCTAGTTACTTAGGGGTCGTCCATTAATCACGTGATACCTAAAGGGGGAGGGGGGGGTCAAAAAAAATCTCCAAGTATCACCAAGGGGAGGAGGGGGTATAAGGAGACATCACGTGTATTAATTTTCGAATCTAGTCTATGCATACCGAAATTATTATCGGTTGTAGATTCGTAGTGTTGTTTAAATACTTACAAGACAAATTACTCGTATAGTTTTCAAATGCTTAAATTATTCGATTAAATTGTTTTTTAAGTTAAAGTTTTTCTTCAAACATGACCTGCTTACTATATAAAAAAAAATACACGTGATCTTAGGTGGGGGAGGGGGGGTAGTATAAAACCACGTATCACCAGGGGGAGGGGAGGGTTCTAAAAAGTTGTTAAAAACATCACGTGATTAATGGACGGCCCCTTATCATCCCGCCTACGTACATAATAAATCATATGTAATTAATCTGGTGCATCAAAATTTACAAGGAATGGTAGGTAAAGAACTTGAAATTGAGTTATTTTTAAAGGAATTTGACATTGATATTATTTGTATATCTGAACATTAGTTCAGACAACATGAACTCATTTTCAATTTCAATGAGCACCAGGTAGCAAGTTCGTTCAGTAGAGAAAATGCCATTAGGGGCGGCTCATTAATAATAATTAATAACAAATTGAAATTCAAAGAACGTAAAGATGTTGTGAGTCTCTCCACCGAACGAATAATCGAAGTAGCCTGCATAGAGTTGAGTCAACTTATTATTGTAAGCGTATACAGGCCTCCATCAGGGTTATACGATTCCTTTGAACAAACTTTGGAACTAGTATTGACTAAAATATGTGCATCTAATAAAAAGGCTATATAAGGTTTGGTAAAATCAATTACGAATACTTCGGGCACATGATCCACTGCTTATATAAAGACGTTTGGGCAGTAAAATAATTGTCATACTCAACTTAAAAAATCATCTCATGTATGGGTGACTCTCCGCAAAACGCAAACTAGCCCATATAAAGAAAAAAAATTTTTTTCGAGTGTGACAATTATTTTTCTGCTTATACGTCTTTACATAAGGAGTAGATCATATGCCCGAAGTATTCGTTATTGATTTTACCAAACCTTATAGTATGTGGTGATTTTAACATTAATTTATTAGACTTGAACTCCACTACCATTAGATTCACATCTTTGTTAAAATCGTATAATCTTTTTAATCTGTTTCATGAACCGACAAGAGTGTGTGATACAACGGCCTGTATTGATAATATATTTACTAATATTACTCCAAGTAAAAAGGAAATAATTAATAAGCTCAGCTCTGATCACCAAGGACAGTTAGCTTCTTTTAAAGTCATTTGTGACAGTAACATCAAGGATAAGCATGTGTTTGTTTCTGTGACTACAAAACGTATTGAGAAAATTAGAAGTAACTTAAATTCAAAAATTCAATTGTTAGATGGGTCAAATAGCCCAGATGAAGCTTTTAACAAATTATTTAAGATAATAAGAACCACCATCATTATGTCATGGGATACTCATCCCAACTTACCTGTCCGGTAGTTGTGGTATAGTATACGGGTACGCGACCCCGGCTTCCCTAGCTATTACTGTCCTATCCCTTGCCCTCCTGGGCGGTAATATCCTACATTTCCTATTTCCCATTCTAACTTACCAATCTTCCTTTCCACACCACCTATCCTTCCCTTCCATATTCCTACCCTCTCCGCCAATCCGTGGGAACGCAATGGATAATCATAAAAAATAATTTAATTATCCAAAATGGCGGCGATGTGGTTCGCCACCCATCACGTCTCGTTCTCACGGAGGCGAAAAGTGGCCCATGGAGAGCCACTTCGCTACGTTGAATGTAAGAGGAGGAATGAATGGTAAGAATGAAAGTAGACGAAGCGAAACAAGTATGTAAGGATCGTAGCAAGTGGAAGGAAGTGGTCTCTGCCTACCCCTACGGGAAAGTGGCGGTCTCTGCCTACCCTTAAGGGAAAGAGGCGTGATTATATGTATGTATGTATGTATAAGAACCAACCCAATTTGATTCGATATTTACTTCTAAAACGGTTAGTTTTAAAAATAGAAAAAGCAACTTTATTAAATGGGCAACTGTAGGAATTATAATAAGCAGGCAAAGATTATATGAATTATATGAACAGAAACATATTAACAATAGTGAAACCTTTAAAACTTAAGTTAGAAATTATTCAAAAACTTTCAAAAGAGTATGTAAAGCCGCTAAGACTCTTTATATAAAGAATAAGATTAAAAATTCTAACAATAAAATTAAAACTACGTGGAAGGTGATAGCTAGTGAGACTGGAAACGTCACCTGTCGTAGCTCCGATTTTGAACTTTATTTTGAAAAAAAAAAGATAATCACTGACCTAGAAGTTGCGACGGTCTTCGAAAAATTTTTTGCTGACATTCCGGTCTCAACTACGAAAAATTTAAATTCATCACCTGCAGTTGCTGAAAAACTGCTCAGAGATAATGTAAAAGAATGTGATGTCAATTTTAAGTTTAAAGAAATTGACTCCAGAGACATTATTAACACATTTAAGTTGTTGAATATTAAAAACACTGCTGATCTCTGGGGAATGTCTACAAAAATTATTAAATCAATAATTGACATCGTAGCTCCTTATGCATTTGCTCCATTGCATGCTCTATTAGCAATGGTTTTTAATGATTGTATAAAAAGTGGTGTTTTCCCTGACTTAATGAAGCATAGCAAGGTTATATCTTTATTCAAAGCTGGAAATAAATATCCGACAAATTACAGGCCTATATCGATCCTACCGACTTTTAGTAACATTTTTGAAAGAATAATTTTAAGACAGTTACTAGTACATTTTAATTAGAATAATTTATTACACAATAATCAATACGATTTTACCAACGGTCGATCCACTACGGATGCTGGTATGGGTCTTCTTTGTAGAATCTTTGAAGCTTGGGAGGGGTCGCAGGATACATCAGGTGTATTTTGCGACCTTTCCAAGGCATTTTATTGTGTTGAGCATGCTACATTGATCAGAAAATTGCACCACTATGGTATACGGGACTCTTCACTCGACCTTTTGAGTTCTTACCCTAAAAATAGAACTCAAAGGGTAGAAATAAATAGTAAAAGGTCGTCTGGGACCAAAATAGAATTAGGTGTCCCACAGAGATCCATTTTAGGCCCATTTCTTTTTCTCGTCTATATATAAATGACTTACCTTATCTAATTAAAGATAATGATAATGAGATAGTACTTTTTGCCGATGACACTTCACTAATTTTTAATGTGAAGCGACAACAGTCAAATTACGACGAGGTAAATAGTGCTCTCTCTAAAATAGTACATTGGTTTAATGTTAATAATTTACTTTTAAATTCAAATAAAACAGAATGTTTAAAGTTTACTTTACCCAATGTTAGGCAAGTTCAAACCAATATACTATTAAATGACGAGAAAATGAACTTAGTGGACACCACTGTATTTTTAGGTATAACACTAGATAGTAAATTACAGTGGGGTCATGTTGCGAATCTTGCAGATAGACTCAGTTCTGCAGCATATGCAGTCAGAAAATTTGTGGAAATTTCTGACGAAGAAACGGCGCGAGTTGTTTATTTTAGTTATTTTCATAGTAGAATGTCTTACGGCATTCTTTTATGGGGAAATGCCGCCGACATTAGTAAATGTTTGTGCTGCAGAAGCGAGCAATACGTTCTATTTACAAAATGTCCTGCTTTGAATCTCTGAGAGAAAAGTTTAAAGAAATAAGAATTCTGACCGTCGCTTTTCAATACATTTTAGACAATGTGTTGTATGTTAGAAAAAAATATGTTCAATACGAAAAGTAATAATCATTGCATTGTTCATGCAATGATATAAACACAAATTAGACATTCCGGTGATCAGACTAAGTAAAGTTAGTAAATCTTTTAAAGATCAATGTATACGCCTATACAATAGAATCCCAGAAAACGTTCAAAGTCTGTCTATTAATAAATTTTAAAAAGTAGTTAAAGAACGTTTGTGTGCTAAAGGTTATTATAAAGTCAGTGATTTCATTAACGATTGCACACCTTGGGAATAAGACGGCCCCATGCGAGGCTGCTTTTATGTACTTTAAGTATGTTCTATGTACTTATGACTATTGTTATATAGATTAAGCTACAACATTGTAAAAATATTTTTTGGAAAGCACAATTTTCCCATCTTTTTGCTAAAAGTTTGCCCCGTGCGAGTTTCTTATGCCGGTTCTTCTCGCCGGGCTAGTTTCCGAACTGGTGGTAGGCATCATGTAGGACAATTCTATAAGCGTTATATTATAACCTACATGGAAATAAAAAATTTGAGTTTGAGTTTTGAGTTTGATCTACGCTTCCGGAGCCGTAGTTGTGTAGCTCTACGGTTCTGTAACTGTGGCTGTGTAGCTCTACGGCTCTGTAGTTGTATCTGTGTAGCTCTACGGCTCTGTAGCTGTAGCTGTGTAGCCCTACGGTCCTGTAGCTGTAGTTGTGTAGCTTTTCAGTTCCGTAGCAGTATCTGTGTAGCTCTACGGCTCTGTAGCTGTAGTTGTGTAGCTTTACAGTTCCGTAGCTGTATCTGTGTAGCTCTACGGCTCTATAGCTGTAGTTGTGTAGCTTTACAGTTCCGTAGCTGTATCTGTGTAGCTCTACGGCTCTATAGCTGTAGTTGTGTAGCTTTAAAGTTCCGTAGCTGTATCTGTGTAGCTCTACGGCTCTGTAGCTGTAGTTGTGTAGCTTTACAGTTCCGTAGCTGTATCTGTGTAGCTCTATGGCTCTGTAGCTGTAGTTGTGTAGCTTTACAGTTCCGTAGCTGTATCTGTGTAGCTCTACGGCTCTGTAGCTGTAGTTGTGTAGCTTTACAGTTCCGTAGCTGTATCTGTGTAGCTCTACGGCTCTATAGCTGTAGTTGTGTAGCTTTACAGTTCCGTAGCTGTATCTGTGTAGCTCTACGGCTCTATAGCTGTAGTTGTGTAGCTTTACAGTTCCGTAGCTATATCTGTGTAGCTCTACGGCTCTGTAGCTGTAGTTGTGTAGCTTTACAGTTCCGTAGCTGTATCTGTGTAGCTCTACGGCTCTGTAGCTGTAGTTGTGTAGCTTTACAGTTCCGTAGCTGTATCTGTGTAGCTCTACGGCTCTGTAGCTGTAGTTGTGTAGCTTTACAGTTCCGTAGCTGTATCTGTATAGCTCTACGGCTCTATAGCTGTAGTTGTGTAGCTTTACAGTTCCGTAATTGTAGCTGTGTAGCTCTATGTAACGGTTCTATTGCTCTAGCAAAGATTTTTTTTATTTAAAAATCATGATAATATCTTTAACATGATAAATAGCTAGAAGTTTCAATAATATGGTCGCATGAATAAGAACCAATTAAGTTGATCCAAAATAATTCTATTTCGCCTGAAATAGGCTTCGAGTATAGGTTATTTCGCTTCAATGGCCGGGTGACTGTGCGTGGAAATATGTTAATACGTTTCGAAAATAACTTGACGTACGTTCTTGGACGTTATTGCTCTGACAAAGACGATGATATCACCTGACCCGATCAGAATTTGACTTACTTAGGTCGCAAAGATGTTAGAACGAGAAAGAACCTCTAACGGAGATAATGGCTAAAAACCGGCATGAAATAATGTTTACGTTTTGTTTTGCCGAAACACTTATGACGTGGTTTAAACTGGCAACACACTTAAAACTCCATGGGTGGCGGTAATTCTTTGCCATCAGGAGATGACGCATCTATGAATAGAAGAAAAAGGAAGAAAAGGCGTAACTACCCTAGCAACATTTTTATTTAAAAAAGTCCTCCCACAGTGTACATTTACAGCGTAGCTTGGTCTGTACTTATTTCTACTTGAATGTAATCTGGAATTCAGGTCGAAGCATTATATCATAGATGTGTTAAAAGACGTCGTTTACATATTTTTGCATACTATCTACATGCGCTCAAATGTGAGTTCGCTAATATGTTTTGCAGACTTAAAAATATTTTAGTCTTTATTCTATATGCTCTGACCTTTAATAAAAAAATATGGCCAAAATTTTTTTGAACGTTATTATAAGGAATTCATAGCAGGGTGAGTATATACAATACACGCAAGTTAATTATGTTTTTAGAGATGTATTTTTCCTTTATTTCTTTGTATATCCATAAAATGATATATGGGGGTTTCATAATAAACCAAAATAATTAAACTGTTTTTATTCCGTTTGTTTGAATAAACTTTATATGGTTTAAGCTGGAGTACGTGGAAAAGAAGTTTTTTATTATGGGAGAGCCATATTTTGGCACATGTCCGATGGGAAAAATTGTACAGCCTCATAGAAAACCGGGCGATAAAACCGACTAACTTCGAAAAAAATCACATCCCATTTTATTACACCGATAAGAAACAAATCCTAGAAAGCTAATGATAACTTACTTAGTATTTTAATAAAATCCTTAATATTTTGAAAGGAATGGTAATACCTAATTGGTACGTTTAAATGCAGATTTTCTCTAACTGACAAACATTCGGGTCTTATAATTACTTTTAATCAAAGATTTCAAAACTGAAGATAGACTATGTCCTACATTTGACAGCACAAATCTTCATACAAGAAAAAGTTATCCCATCTTATTTTCACCGTACCTCAAAACCTAAAAACCTCAAAATGTCAATCATCTTGATTTTACCATACCTCGGATGTCAAAATGGGCCCCAAAAGCTCTAAAATAGGGCCATTTAAATAAGGACAGATTTTGCCTCAACAATAATATGCCCCGTCTATAATAATAAGTATATATTATGTCAATGCTTTTAATTAGCTCAATAATACCTATCCAACAGTGTCGAAGGCTGGTTCTACTTTATAGGGAAGCCCTAACCTATATAATATGTAGGTAGGTAGCAGTGGCGAAGGGTTCCTGTAACTCCATTCCTATCGGCTTCCCTTGTCAATTACTTTTTGCAAACCTTCATAGAATTCCCTACCTATTATACAGGCTCCGGCTTCCCTATGAAGGAGAAGCAGCCTTCGCCACTGGTAGGTAGGAATATGGATGAGGGTCTTCAAAAGGTAAGTGGTAAGTGAAGCCGATACAAATGGAGTTATAGGAAACGCACGCTGCTATCCAACGATGTAACTCACGTAACTCTATCTGAATATTTTTACCCTATGGCGCAGCCAAAAGGAAGGGTAATGATATGTATGTATGATTGTTCCACTGTAGTGCCTAAACTACGGATCCAATTTTAATCAATGAGGTGTCAATAGATTCTTAATTACAGCTCGGGTAACATAGCATATATGATTTACGTAGTTAGGTCATAGTTTTTATAAAAATTATAGTTATTTATTTATTTTTTTGGTTTGAACTCAAGAGAGTGAAGGTTCGAATCCCAGACTGTGGTGTGCACCAACGAGACTTTATTTTTCAAATCTCAAGTACATTATACGGACGCTCTAACGGTGAGGGAAAACAACGTGAGGAAACCCGCACATGATTGGCCCTAGACGTATTGACCAGTCATAAGTCATTCCTCTAGACTAGGCTAACTATATTGTGAGAATGCCGTATGTGTTTGGGCAACCATACGACATTTAAAAACTGACGGTCCCAGGCACTACTGTATTTCAAAAGTGGTTACTTCGCTCGGAGAATACTGTCAGGTATAAATCATTTATTAACGGATGAAAAGGCCTAAGTTTTGTTTGCTCATAGTGGTAATACACAGGGCCAATTTAGGTTTGAGAAATTATGATATATTATACATACACGGGGTGCATTAATTGATCTCGCCTCGTTCCTTGCTTTTCCTCCACGACTCCCGGCCCGAAAATGCAGCAGATAATATATTATCTGCTCATAGTGACGGGATGAGAATATGATATTTTTGTTTATGACGTACTCACAAAAAGCCCCATTTATTAATACATATCATGCAGAAAAGAAATAAAGTAATAAACACGTTCGTATTGGACAGATAGACCAGCATCCATATATTTTTGTCCATTCTCCTTTACTATTCACTATAATGTTTAATTTCTTTGCTTTTACTTTAACGATTATGGGACATGTGGCGCTCTTTAATTATTTTATTTACGAGCTTTAAAATAATTTTCTTTTTTTTTGTTTATAGGTAATATTATTATCTGGATCAGGATTCGAATGTGAAAGTTTAAATATTTTGTAAATAGAGAGCGGAAAAACGTTAATTGAAACCGTGGTAAATGTTTTAATTTACTTTTATGTGTATGTTTACAGATAAATCTTATATCTTTAAACGAGCAATTCTTGTATATAATCTGAATCTCGGAAACGGCTCCAACGATTTTCATGAAATTTAGTATACAGAATGTTTCGGGAGCGATAAATCAGTCTAGGTAGGTTTTATCCCTGGGAAACTACGCATTTTTAAGTTAGGTAAGATAATCTGAATCTCGGAAACGGCTCCAACGTTTAGTATACAGGGTGTTTCGGAGGCGATAAATCGGTCTAGGTAGGTTTTATCCCTAGGAAACTCCGCACAAAGTTAGGTATATATTTGAACCCTGGTGAAATATTTTTGTAATACTTTTTTTTTTTATCTACTACAGCTTCGAGCAAAGCTCGGTTACCCAGGTACTATTTACTAAAGACAATAAACCGTATATTGCATAAATCTTATATTACCAGCATCGTAGTTTTTTCACCTTCTTAAATACAATCACTGGTCTTACCTCTACGATTACATACTTAAAATTACAAAGTTTATGTTTTATAAGTAACAGAAAAATTAGTCTTTAGTTGGTGAAAAATCTACGTAACAGAATGCTCCTAGTAACAGTGGCGTACCGCACGCTGCTGGTAGATTTTCATTGCAAAGTGTGTCAAATTAAACTAACTTGTCATTGTCACTCACTCTGTCTCTAACCCCACGGAAACTTCACAAAATATTACACATCGACACCTTTCGGCACTGTATCGGCTTTGAATTCTTTTAAACGTCAATTTATAGCGAAAAAAACATATTTTCAATGATATTGTGGGATAAAAAAACCGAACAGTGCCAATGACATGTCAATCCAATTAACGTTACTCCTTAATTTTATTACAACAATAAAATTCTCAATTCAAATTATTGGGAAGACTTACCATGAATATCGGGGTTTTGATCATAGATTCATTCTAATTCGACCACACGAAGCGTTCATTACATTTTCCCCGACCGATCCCACAGTTTACACAAATATACAAGCTCACGTGAATACAATCATAAAAAAACACGATACATTTAGGCTGAATTTAGGCCAAATGTATGTTGTAGGATGTCTCGAAATGTTTATAAAAAACACATGCCCCGCGCGGAGGACAGAAATCTACTGATTATTTCATGGGGATACATAGATATAGTTAACTTTAATAACATACATATAATTGCGACGAACGAAACGAAACCTTATCATGATTGTGGTAAGGGTCATATTACAATAGAGCGAGAGATACCCACCCCATCCCCTGGACTACGAGGGTTGTTAACTACGATTACCGCTTTATCGATGGCAGCAAAGCCACGATAAATTTTATCGAAATCGGTTATATATATTGTAAAATTATGAATCAGATTAATATTGTAATGAGTTGGGAAAAATTAGTATAACTAGCCCCAGCTATGCACGGGTGCAATGTTAATATTCATAATATTATAAAACTTCCTCTTAAATCACTACCTACCTATTGCTAAAATGATTGTTTTTAATATTTTTTCTGTCGTTAGGGGGCAGACCCAACGCACACAAAGCGTCATCTGGTGGCGTAAGTGGTATCAAAAATGGTCGATAAGAATTTTCGATTATTTTTCTGTCAACAGGAGGCGTTTGGTAGCACGACGGTCTTGTCGTGTCAAAAAGCTGTCAGTGTCACGAATTTAAAAATCCTCATTGCATTAAAATCCGTTTGAAAGGTCTAATAATTATTAGACATTTCAAACGGATTTTAATTTAAATTATTGTCAATATATTGTCAATTTTGCCAAAGCACGAAACGACTAGCGGCCAGCACCGTAAAGAAAAGTCCTGGCTGGAAAAAACTTGCGCCCCGCTCGCCGCGCGCACCCCCGTCATACGTCAAGCCACGCATACATAGCTGCGAGCTGTTATTCTTTAGGTTAGACGGTTCTTTACGTTAGT
Organism: Glaucopsyche alexis; assembly: GCA_905404095.1. NCBI lineage: Eukaryota > Metazoa > Arthropoda > Insecta > Lepidoptera > Lycaenidae > Glaucopsyche > Glaucopsyche alexis. The sequence continues at coordinate 24,332,711 of FR990044.1, forward strand.
AATATATATTCTTTGACAGTAGTATACAAATTATTATTAAAATAACCCTGTTTTCACTGAAACTGAATAAAAATTCATCCAGTATACTACGAGTAGGGTAAACTGGGTACGGTTGTGCCAGGGTACGGTAGTGACAGTCGATATAACAGCGAAACTATACGGAATGCGGGAAAGGTTCAAGGGGAAAAAGAAGCAGCATACATGTCTCAATATGTGTCATAGTATTGCGTCAACCAGCACGCGACGTTATCGTAAGCAGGAGTCCATAGTGCTTTTCAACACTCAAAAGTAAGTTTTTTTGCTCAATTCCTTTTAATATTTACTTGTATACAGATACATTATACAATATATTTTTATGTTATAAGTTGAATATTAGTAGATAATTACGAGTGGTTATTTTTTACGTAAATTGTTTGGCCTAGTCATGGCGATCTTTTGTTTTCGAAAGAGTGCGTTGGGTACGGTTGTGACAAATGTTATGGGTACGGTTGTGACATATCTTTATATATATATTTTTCCTTGTAGATGACCAGAAAACGCTTGCGGAAGGCCAAAAGAGCGCGGTCTGACATTACTAAATATGAAGATGCTTATGAAAAGTGAAACGCGGGATTTATTTACGGAGAGCTGCGGAAATGCATGAAGAAAAATGGATCATGTGCCAAGGGTCGTGTAGACTCTAGTCCCACGTAGAGTATGCAGGTGAAAACCACCATTACATTTGTCACAACTGTGATTATGAATCTGACTAGATTTCATTATATATAATAATAAATATTCATAAACGTTTATTTTTTAATAGTTTTTGTTACAATTTGGTTAAACTTTTTCCAGTTACCTAAAGTTAATTAAAGTTTATTTAATTTTTTGAGTGATTCTAAGGCTGTTATATTACCATTAGATGTTACAGTTTATGAATATTTGTTTAGTTAACGTTTTGACTGATTTTATAGAAGATGGGTTTATACCCTTATATTTAATAAGGCACTGAACATTGAACGTTATTATTAACGTTCAATGTTCAGTGCCTTATTAAATATAAGAATAGAAGTGATCACAGATTTTAGTTAATTTGCTATATGAATGTAAAATTAGTATAATTATTATTTTTTTTGTGTTATGTTACATATTTCTAACAATAAAAGTCATTAAAAACCATTTCTGTGTATGTTTATATTTGTCACTACCGACCCCAATCACTGTCACAACCGTCCTTGGGGTGTGGCCGGTTGTGACACTTTCCCTTTTTTTTTTAAGTTGATGTCATAATTAATACAGCGTATTTTGGGTCAAAATTTTAGTATTTTTACGTAGACAAATGTACAAATTACGATTAAAGTTACTTTTCTCCCATCTAACTAGTAAATTAACAAAATTATAGACGATCAAACCAAAATTCTCACAACCGTACCCAGTCTACCCTATTATACCTAAAATACCTTGAGGCGTCGCACCACTAGCACTATTGCTTATTTTATATTAATTCTTAACAACTTACCACTAACTATCACTCAAAGTTTTCTAAAAGAGGAAGACAAATTATTTTGCTCTTATTTGTTTCTACTTGGCCTCAGTTCATATTACGAGTACCTACAATGATCATACAAATCTATAAACCAAAAAATGATATTATGGTGTGCTTAATTTTTAAAACATGATAATATTACCTTTAACATATTTGACTACCTATATCATTATTGTTTTAATACAATAATAGTATGTACTATGTAGTACTGGGTTCTAAAATAATTACCTATTATAATTATTATAATATGATTCAAGCTGCTGGCAAAATATTTTGTAAAAATAAGAAAAATAAGTAAAATTTCTACTTTTTACTTTCGAACTTAGCTCTTATGTGGCTCATAATGTGCCTATTAACATGATAATGTGCCTATTAACGTTATGATCAAACTGGAATAGGTATACTGGTTTTGTCAAAAGCAAATCGTTTACGACGGTCGCAAACGATGTACTTACCTACTTGGTCGTTTAAATCGTAGTCGTCGGTGCTAGATCGTTTACGATATCGTAAACGATAGAGTAAGTACAAAAACTTATAGTACACATAGGAGCCAGCAAAGTTTTCAATAGACATCACGTCACACCTTTCTAATGTATGAAATAACAATGTGAATCGCAGAAAGTTAATAATTGCTATGGGATTTAATGTAATTCATCGTTAAGTGCTTGCGATACCATAAGTCTAAAGGCCCATATTATTCCATTTTGATCGTAACGATCCATCGCAATTCACAAGTCAATGTCAATGCTAATTGGTCGTGACTTGTGAGTTTGTGACTTGTGAGTTGTGAGTCGTGAGTCGTGAGACGTACCTACTCGTGAGAGCATAGATGTATAATATTAAAAAGAGGTGTGAGAGCCTTAAAAAGGACCGCATTATGCATAATATTATAGTATCAAGATTCAACATGAATAATGAAGTTACACGTCTTCTGCACAAATCAAACCTCTAAAGTTACACGAAAACCATTTTTTTTTTTTTATGAAAGATGGGGGCAAACGAGCAAACGGGTCACCTGATGGAAAGCAACTTCCGTCGCCCATGGACACTCGCAGCATCAGAAGAGCTACAAGTGCGTTGCCGGCCTTTTAAGAGGGAATAGGGTAATAGGGGAGGGTAGGGAAGGGAATAGGGTAGGGGATTGGGCCTCCGGTAAACTCACTCACTCGGCGAAACACAGCGCAAACGCTGTTTCACGCCGGTTTTCTGTGAGCCCGTGGTATTTCTCCGGTCGAGCCGGCCCATTCGTGCCGAAGCATGGCTCTACCACGTTCATTTCTGTATTTACTTAAAAAATAGTAAAGTTAAGACGTATGTAACTACCCATCGCAAAAAATGCATTCAATAAAGCTCTTTAGTCTTTAAAGGGTATAACGTTGTGGGAATAGTGGTGGCAAGTCCCAAAGGGAGATCTCCGACCGAGCGAAGTGCTATGCTCGGTCAGGCCGACTTGTAATAATTTCAGCTGTCGTTTAAATACTTTCCGAGCTCAGAAACTTCGATAGCGCGATTCAGGACTGTGCGCTGATTGGTCCGCCACATCACTCCCCCCGAAGACCGGAGGTCGAACCATTTTTGATGAGTCATGTGCTTGAGTCGCCAGTGCCAGTGGAGAGAGTACCAGTGAGTCGGAACTGTGCTGCTGCTGCACGGGCTCCAGTGAGTCGGAGTGCTGCCGTGCGGAGCCGATGCTACGTGCTGACCAGGAGAGATGTGCTCTGCTTGCTGACCGGTCGTTGTAGTGAGAGTGCCCGTTGAAGCCGATGAGGGTTCGACCAGGCCGCGCTGCGTTGCGTTAGAAAATAATATAATAAAAATTAAAAGACAATCTGTTTCCCGTTTTATCATTGCCTATGTTCGTGGCCTATGTACAGAGCGCAAGCCATAATAAAAAAAACATGCTGTCAAAGTCACTTAATTCATTTGTTACGTCAAAATCATATGAAAAAAATAAATAGGTTAGTCTTACATTACATGAACTAAAAAATATTAATTAATGAAATAATATTTAATTTAAATCAGTAAATAAATAGAAAGTTGTTCTATCATGAATATAACTCGCAAGATTTGCCATTTACAGTATCAAAACAGCCGTAAGAATGTGTACAGAAAATTTAGACTGTCGGCTGCAAACTGCGAAGCTTCTTCATCACAGCCTCAAGTGCACGATAAATTCGACTTTGAAGACCTAAAAGTAATAGAGCGTACGGATCGGAGAAAAGCACAAATCCCGCCATTCATGAAAGATGTGTTCGTTTCAATCTTTAATCACGAGCTGTTGGCATACCCTGAAATCTTGAACAAAGATGAAACTAGTGATGTAGACAGAAGGGTTTCTACCCTAGAAAAGGTCTTCAACGATCCAACCAAAACTAAGACCGACCGCAAGGACGCTTTAAAAAAGATAGGCATGTATGGAGCACCAGTAGTTTTAACCAAAGGCGGTTATGCTATGAACCACACTGAGAGTTTAAGATATTTAGATGTTATTTCGTCTGACGTTCAATTGGGCGTAGAAATGAGCAACCATTGGGTGGGTCTGAATGTTATAAAGTTGGGATTGAAACCAGAGAACTACAATCAAATTGTGGATGAGCTTATTACGGGGGAGTCAACGGTGTCCGTGTGCATTAAAGAAAAAGCTTCAGAACGAATATTGCAAGCTGACTTCAAAACAACAGCTGAAGTGGACATGAAAGGTTATCTTTGTTATTCTAAGACTTTATGTAATGATTGTAATATAAAGATTATTAAAGTATATTAACCAAATTAATAAACATTTAAGGTTACTTTGAGGAAATACCTTGTGTTAATGATTTTTAATTTTTTTTTTTTATGAAATATGGGGGCAAACGAGCAAACGGGTCACCTGATGGAAAGCAACTTCCGTCGCCCATGGACACTTGCAGCATCAGAAGAGCTGCAAGTGCGTTGCCGGCCTTTTAAGAGGGAATAGGGTAATAGGGGAGGGTAGGGAAGGGAATAGGGTAGGGGATTGGGCCTCCGGTAAACTCACTCACTCGGCGAAACACAGCGCAAACGCTGTTTCACGCCGGTTTTCTGTGAGCCCGTGGTATTTCTCCGGTCGAGCCGGCCCATTCGTGCCGAAGCATGGCTCTACCACGTAATAATGATTTTAGATAATAAAAAAATTTCATTTTTTTTTCAGGAATTTGGCGAATAACTGGTGAGAAGATATGTCCTCAAAAGTCACAGTATCAAATAGTTCTGTGCTTAGTGGAGGGCATCAAGTATCAAGTGTTTTTGGTCCATCCGGGAGCAAGTGGAGTTAACTTTGAAAATAATTTTGTCACTTTCCACAATACACCAGGTAATATAATATGCAACTGCAACTCCTAAACTATACTTAAATTACCCTATGCAAGTTAAACATAATATTGACCAAAAATATAGTTTAAAAATGCTGTATAATAATTTACAGTCAAATATTCATTCCTCATTTTTATAATTATAAAAATAACATACAATTTACAAGGCATTAGAAGCCAGATGTAAAAACCGAGGGAGCAAATATTGAAATACCCCACTTGAAAAATAAACAACAAAGTCAAAACATTTGATTAAGTATGACAAAGTCGATTGCAGATAAAAAAAAAAACCTTTTTTTAATGTTTTATTATTACAATCTGTCTTAGAGACATTTAGTAAAAGGCAAGCGGACTGTTTTTTTTTTATTGCATAAATGAATAGTACTCTTAAATATGAGTAACTTCTCAGAAGAAACCGTATATCAAAAGTCAATATTTTCACAGGTAGGTACAGCGATTTGTATACAAAATTTCGCGAGTCTTTATACCATAATTTTTTTTTTTTTGCGAAATTGGTAAACAAAACCTACATCATTAGTTTACTCACATCATATACAAAAACATTCATTATGGTAAGTATGAACTTAAACGCACAAATATCGGAGATATTTACAAATATATTCCCACGGCCATATACCTCATATACTACTTCATATACTATAACCTACAAGTGACGTCATTTGTAGGTCGACTTTAGTATGGAGCGTTTTTAGGAGGCTCGCGAAATTTTTTATACAAATCGCTGTACCTTTGAAAATATTGACTTTTGATATACCTACGGTTTCTTCTGAGAAGTTACTCATATTTAAGAGTACTATTCATTTATGCAATAAAAAAAAATTTGTCCAATTGCCTATTGTTTTGAAATTATGGTAGGTCTTGGGCGTTACTTGACCAATGTCGTAAAAAAATATGTTTTAGCAACACCACTGGATGAAGTCACAGAAAGTGAGCTGTCGGGAGCTTTTGGGTTATCCAGACTCCATGTGGCTGCGTTGTGCAGAAACAGTATTCTGAATGCCACAAAATCTTGTATTGAATATGTGAGGCCTAGGTTCTGCTCAGGTAAGATTATTTTATGATACTATTATTATTATAGCCTTTTATTCCAAACTGATTTGCTATCTTTGTTGGTTTAAATTATGTCACTTGTTTGAGGTCGTCCTCCCATCTGCGGATTTGATGCCCCCTGCTTCTGTGGCCATCTCTTGGATACCAAAGGGTAACCTGCTTGCTCCGTCTATTTGTGTTGCTTCTGAGCATATGGCCAGTCCATCTCTATTTCTGTCTGTCTATATGGCAATATAGGTATATACATACATACATATAATCACACCTTTTTCCCGTAGGGGTAGGCAGGACCGCCTCTTTCCTGTAGGGGTAGGCAGAGACCACTTCTTTCCACTTGCTACGATCCTTACATACTTCTTTCGGTTCGTCCACTTTCATTCTTACCATCCATTCCTTCTCTTACATTCAATGTAGCCAAGCGTCTCTCCATGGTCCGCGGACCATATAGGTATATGGCTGTCAATATAATGATACTATTAGCAGAGTTAAATTTTGCTACATATTTTTAACATCTAAACAAAGACAGTCTCATTAAATTACTTATCTAAGTGGTTGTTATCTAAGACTACATTGTAGCTTTAGGGATGTTAATATACAACAATAAAATAAATTGGGTATTTGTCTACATGTAAAAGTTTTGCTTTTTTTAAACATTCAGAGATAATTCTACTAATATTATAAATGTGACAGTTTGTGAGAATACATGGATGGATGTATGGAAGGATAAATGTTTTAATATGCAAAAACTACTGATGAAATTTGATATGCTAGTAGTTTAGGCTCTATATTAAAACAGGCTACTTTTTTATCCCGAATAGGTACAGTGTTCCTTTGAGATACTGTATTTATGCGGGCGAAGCCAGGGGCAACAGCTAGTTAGGTAATACAACTAAAAAGTAAAAAGAATTAAGATGATAAGTGAATTTTTGAAAAGATCATTTTAAATATTATGTGAAAAGTTCAATTTTTTTTTTACAACATTACTGTATAAATCCTACATAATTAGTTTAGTTACATCAAATACAAAAAGATTTACTATGGTAAATTTGTACATAGACATGCAAACTTTCAAGGTATCAGAAATTTAGTGCATGTGACCTATGGAGGGTAGAGGAAAAGAGAACTTATTGGTTAGTTATTTAAGGCGAAAATATACGTAGATGACGTCACAGATTCGGGCGTGGCCTAACACTTCCCGCCGCGCCACCCGCATACACCCCGCAGCGCTCGCGATCTCCGCGCGCGGCCGCGCCGCGATTCAAATTATAAACTGAGGAACGGCCCTTTTATACGACTTTAGGATTGATTTAAATGCAACTTGAAAATATTAATTTATTTCTGGTCTATGAGCAAAGAAAAAACGTAGAATGTATAAGCCGCTTCTCCTTCTTCTGTAGAAGCCGGTCGAGGTTATTCCCGAAATCTAGAAATTATTTGGTAGGCAATGCGGCTTCCAACCCATCACTTTTGATTTCATTTTCCACCTCTACGCCCACCAAAATGCAATACTATTGGCAGAATCACTAAAATATCCACTAGGTGTTTTTTCGCTTTCCTAAGCGACAAAAATACCGAAAATGAGTTATATCAATGAGTTTGTATTTTTTTTTCTGCGTCGATTGGTCTAATCGTCGTCTTCCTACGACGATTTTTTTGTCGCTTAGATATAGTGAAATTTATACAAAATCATGAATGTTATGTTCACTAAGCGACAACAAAAAGCTATTTATAAAAAAAATCATTTGGATATTTTGAAGAATTTAAAAAATCTACTTAGTCTATTTTTCATGTTTTTACTTTTCTTTTGTTTGCACAAAAATATTTTTACTTGTTTAAAAAATTCTTTTCGTGAACACTTTGTACATTTTCTCCAAACAAATTATTTGTGAATTGTCCTTACAGTGCATTTAATTTGATACCATTATTTTACGAAAGTGCAACTTGTAGAATTTTACCCATAGTGAAATAAAACAATATTGGCGTAAAGATAGTTTTACATATTTGACACAATAACTATTCGTGCTATGTAGATATTTTTACTTGAAAACTTTTGTTTTTAAGTATGTCGGTTAGATATTTTTTTTGTCGTCGGTTAGATAAAATGTAACTAAAAGTATTAAATTTACAGTGTGTGGGAACCTTAATGAACGCAAACATTGCTAAATATATTTCTATATTTATGCGCCTAATGTTTCGCTAGTTAGTCCTGTCGGTAGTAGAAAATATCAATATACTAGGTTATGGGAGTAAACTTTGCGCACATACTTGGACATAATAAAATAGCTCCTATAGCTGGTCTATTTTCAATTAAATTGGCAACAGTCACTGAAATCGGTGTGGTTTCATTATTATTCCTTTTTTAAGGTTCCGTAGTTCATGTCTCGGAATCCTTATAGTTTCGTCATGTCCTTCCGTTCGACCGACCGTCCGCCCGTCCGTCTGTCCATCCAAACGGTGGTGCTTGAAATATGAAACTTTGAATGGATAAGTTTATTAATCACGTCGACATAGTGCTAAAATAAATGAAGATAATTTTTGGTTACACCTACACGAAAAGGGGAGATATAATTAGGTACATAGACATTATAAGAACATTGAGAGGTTTCTGAGATTATATTTTGATGTACGTACGTATCCGTTTGCGCGATATTCCACTTTTAAGCGCATTTCTTGTTAAAATACGGCGTCCCCCCCTCTAAAAGCCAAACGGCTGGCTCTAAAAATGTGAATGATGGTAGTCCATGTAATAAACTTTGAACGAAAACTTCATAAATTCAGGAGTTATAGAGACTTAAATTGAATCAGTTTAGATGAAGATATCTGTGGCTCAGTGGTTAGCGCTTTAGTGCTCAAGCCAGAGGGCGTGGGTTCGAATCCATAAGAGAATAAAAAGTTTTCCGTGGATTCCTTGGAAAAATTACGTTAACTGGGGTTAAGAATTAACTTCAACGATTAACGAATTAACGCTGCCGACAAAATATGTTACTATGATAAAATTTTAAAGCGTTTTTGTCAAGTTGATGTTCATAAAAAATGGGATATAATTAATCGAGCGAACAAAAAATAAGTTGGCGGCTGCATGTGAGCATACTGTATTACTGAATTTGGCAGCGAATTAATATGTTGGCGACTAAATTACTAAACTGGCGAAAACACTCGGGTGACAAAAAATTCAAAAGTCGGCAGATAAAAAGAGGCGAAATTTAATCCAAATTAGCACCGACATTTATAAGTTGGTGACTTAATTTCCGAGTTGGTGACCATTATACCATATAAGCAGCTATAAAACCAGATTTGGTTGATAAATTAATGGCTGCTAAAAAGTCAATTTGCTGACTACGGAAAATCCTATTTTTGGATACTGTTGGAGTAAGTTTTTCTTTGGCATGGGTGTCATTTTCTAGGTTTCTGGGGGTGCACAATAATCTATACATCTATACTCTATACAGATAAATAAAATTGAAGTGTCTGTTTGTAACTTCAAATTAACAGCTTTTCACAAAATGAATCTGAAAGTATATTCGGTACTTGTAATAAAATACCATTTTTTTTAATTTTTGTCTGTCCGTCCGTCTGTCTGTCGGTCTGTCTGTTGGTCGGTCTGTCTGTTTGTTCCGGCTAATCTATGAAACGGCTGGAACGATTTTCACGGGACTTTCACTAGCAGATAGCTTATGTTATAAGGTCTAACATAGGCTACTTTTATTTTAGGGTTCCGTTTAAAAAAATAGGGTTCTGTTGCGTTGTTGTCAAAAAGTTGCGGGCATTAGGTAGTATGAAAATAAAATCTGTTTTGAAATTCCACAATGGCGTAAATTTTTGTCATTAATATTAATAAAGTTGTCCTTTTCCAGGTTTCTGGGGGTTTTGATTACAAAATTGTCTTCCAATTTAATTTTCCAAAATGGAGAATATTCAATATTCGTAAAATGAATATGAATACTAAATTAAAAGATCTTGGGGATGCTAATTAGGATTGATGATTATTATTACAGTATGTTATGTAGTTCAAGGTACCAGCTATATATAGAAATTTTTCAAAATTCAGGATTTCTGAATTTTTATACCATTCATGAAGAAAATATGCGATTTGTAGGTTAATAAGGGGGAGGAAATTTTCATTATTTTTGCAGTAGGATGCACCGTTTCTGAGATAGAAGCGACTATAGAAAAAAAATATGGCAGTGCTGTACTGAGATACGAGGGTTGTAATCTATAGAAATGTTGGAAAATTCAAGATTTTCGATTTTTTTTTCTCCCATCATGAAGAAAATATGATGTTGCGGGTTTCCTAAAGGGGATGAATTTTTTATTATTTTTTCAATAGGATGCACCGTTTCCGAGTTAGAATCAATTTTATAAAAAAAAACAAGTAAATGCTGTACATTGAGATACGACGGATGTTTATAGGAATGTTGGAAAATTCAGGATTTTCGAAATTTTTTTTCTCCCATCATGAAGAAAATATGATGTTGCGGGTTTCCTAAAGGGGATGAAATTTTCATTATTTTTTCAATAGGATGCACCGTTTCCGAGTTAGAATCAATTTTATAAGAAAAAGAAGTAAATGCTGTACATTGGATACGACGGATGTTTATAGGAATGTTGGAAAACTCAGGATTTTCGAATTTTTTTTTCTCCCATCATGAAGAAAATATGATGTTGCGGGTTTCCTAAAGGGGATGAAATTTTCATTATTTTTTCAATAGGATGCACCGTTTCCGAGTTAGAATCAATTTTATAAAAAAAGAAGTAAATGCTCTACATTGAGATACTAGGAATGTATAAAGCTATACAAATGTTGGAAAATTCAGGATTTTCAAATTTCTTTTTCTCCCATCATGACGAAAATATGAGGTTGCGGGGTTACTAAGTAAATTTGAAATGGGTGACTTTTTTGTAATCAACCCCGGAAACCAATAAAAGGACACCCATATTATTTTTATAAAATTAAGTATGTCCGCCATATTGGAATTTCAAAACGAATGTCATTTTCGTATCCAGCACTCCCAAAAACCTGGTAAACGACACCCATATCAATTTTACGAAAAATAAATATCCACCATTTTTAAATTTCAAAATTAATCTACACAATAATCTACACCCCCCTAAAACCGAGAAAAATTAAGAATTGGAAATTTTGTACGCTCCTTTATGTTTTTTTTTGTGTGCTCTCGTTTTGCTGCTTGTATGGTTTTTGAGTTACCTACATCAGGGAAAATATATGTGCCTATTCTTAAATTAAATGTGTACTCACAAATTGTCGCCAAGATGGTTATTTGTTCGCTAAAATATAATCTGTCTGCCAGTTTGGAAAATTCAATGGTATTATTTAGTCACCAGATTTGTATTTTTTTTGTTCCTTACATTCTTTCGCCAACTTAGTAATTTAGTATTCAATATTGGGTATTTTCACATCCAAAATTTAATTGTTTTGTCGCAAGTTTAAATACATGCCATAAAAAATTATCAGAATATAACAAATATTGTTCATCTCTTTTGTTACATCAAAAGCTGCTATCACCGTACATTTTTAATGACAAATGCTACTGTCAATGCTTTCAGCGCAGTCTGTCAGAACAATCACACTGCGCTGAAGGCACTGACAGCAGCAGAAAGAAGAAGGGGCATTTTTGTATGGATCCCGTCCCCACTACTGTAGCACTACAAGACATATATTTAGGAATGGGGCCGCAGCTTAAGTATAAAGCAATGGGCTGAAATCCTAGGCCTTGAGTTTTTACTTCTATATTTTTTATTATTTCAAGATCAAAATTAGCTAACGTTTTAGCTCGTTTTAGTCAGACAAGGGAACTGCAATTAATTTTTATAAACAAGAAGAAGGAGAATATTGTCAGTTAGGAGTAAAAATTTACAATGTCATTGAATAATAAATTTACTAAGATAACTTTAGCCGTAGAAAATTCTTAATGTAAGCAACATTTATGTAACTTATCTTGTTTTATTTTATAAACTCTTAGGCCATTTAGATGAATACTCCTATAATTTTTTAAAGTGTTTGGAATTAGTTATTTTTACCTGTTATTACAGAAAATGTATCTATAGCTTATCTATTTTTACATGTTGCTGAAAACCTTTAAAATAAAATGTAGGCAATTTTACTTGCTATTACATAACTTTCGTTGATAGCTTAGATAATTTTACCTATTTTTCGAATTAGGACTTTTTTACCTAAGCGACATAAACTGCCTGTAATTCGAAAGCTATATGACTCGTTTTAATATCAAAAATTGCTATAAAAATAAGATACACGTTGTATCTTATTGATATATAGATATATAGATGTATGTTAAAACCATCTAAATGCGACTATTTTGTGGTTTTTAATGATTTTTTTTTCTAAAAATTTTTACGTTAAATCACTCTTCTATAAAGTTTACTAAATTTATGGGTCATATGTGTCTTTCTTTAATTATTATATTTTCTTTAATTATTATTTTTTATCAATTATTATTATTTAAACTGGAAATATCATAATATGTATTATATAAAATATGAATTTGCTCTCCTACGCTATAGAATTGGATTTTGTCTGTAATGGTAGTTGTATGTGTGTTAAATAAATAAATAAATGTCGCTTAGGCATTTTTACCTCATATACTATATACTTCAAAACGTTGATATACTAAATAGACAATTAAAACAGAAATAATATAATATATCTATGGACGCTTCACACCACGTCAATCTGATCCCGTGGTAAGTTCTCGAAGAACTTGTGTTACGGGTACCAGATAACGGAAGTATATTTAATACTTTTATACTATACACATAATTAAGATTTTTATTATATTATTATACATATATTTAATACACATCCATGACCCAGGAACACAGAAAACTTTTTGTTCCGTCGGCGGGATTTGAACCCGCGACCCCCGGCTTGAGCAACGACACGCTCAACCAACTGAGCCACAGAGGTCGTCATAGAAATAGAACTATACACTTTCTGTGAAATTTACAAGTACATATTATATAATAAAATATTATACTATAATATATACTATATAATATTATATTAATATATAATTAAAATTTCAAGTAAGAAGTTGAAGGAACAAAAAAGTACATTCAACGATCGAACATTTTCATTCTATCGCAGGCAGAGTGCTCGCTAAGGTTTTCATAATTTATTTTTTACGGCATGTTGTTCCCTATTATTTCAAGAGTAAAATAAACGATTGCGAAATAGAGGCACCGCGGAGAGTGACACAACCTCCTCGTACGAAAGTCAGCGGCTCACTGTCCCGCGCGCCCGCGCACGCATCGCTTACAAATATTTTCACAAAATAATAGTTATTTACGTATATTTTGAAAACAAAACGGTATTTCGAAAAATCCAACGATGAAATGTTAGATAAATATATTCTTCACATTTTCGTAAAAGAACCATCTTTATAGCCGTAGTAGGTAGTAAGTAGATAGAAAAAGAAATCTGAAAACAGGGCTTTTTAATTTTAATTTATTTAATATTAATATTCGTCCTATTAAAAAAATTAACGATGATATTAAAGATGAAGGATTGAAGTGTGAAATGTATATTTTTTTGAATTTTTTTATTCCCATATTTCGGAGTAGTTCCGACTCAAACTGAGCGATTTTTAAGCTTTAGGGGCTATTTGCCCCTTAACTCAACTAACTTCACTCCATCTCTTATTGCTCATTTCATATCCATACCCTCTTCTGACTCTAGCGCCTTATTTTCCTACTTTGTTTGGACACTTTTTTGCTTTTCTGCCTTAGAGAGATCATCCTCTATTCCTCTACCTTCCATATAGTGACCATACATTTGGTTGCAACTCACAAGCATGTGACTTCACATGTCAGTAAGACTTTTGTATGGAGGTTCACAAGACTTACAAAAATGCTTCAAACAATTTTATTTTTCACGGTAAAATTGTTTATCTAGTAAAAAAAATTACAGGCAAATAATATAAAGGGCTTTTATTATAAAGTAAGCTTTTTAGTTTATCCTGTGGTAAGATTTTCAAAATATTTCAGGACAGCCCCTATCAAATATGACGTCAATACAATCCATAATCGGGGACGCCATGATACTGACGTACGCAAGCGAGAGTGCTGACTACTTCACTGCTGGGCTTCTTGACGGATATGTAGACCCCGATGCTGAGGTGGAAATGGCTATGTGCAGGTAATTCAAAATATACTTTATATAAATTACTAGCTTTTGCCCGCGACTTCGTCCGCGTGGAACAGTTACTTTGGGATATCGTTTAAATTTACCCGTGACTTCATTTACGTAGAAGGAGAAGCGCTTCCACCTCACGACTGCCCGCCGAGCGCCGTACAATTCATTGCGCGCTTGATTATTTTATTACTGCGATATCTTCTAAAATAATATTTGAAATCAAATTATGTAAATGGCAAATTTCTTCTAGATTAAATACTTGTAATCGTATTATCTTGGAAAAGGATTAATATCATCTATATGAAAACACCTTCACAAATAATGCTTACTTTTAAAACATATTTGGTTACGCGTTCAAACAAACAAAATATTCAGCTTTATAATATTAGTATAGATTAATAATAATGTGAAGCAAAAACTTTCAGTACAATTTTAAGAGATGGAAAATGGAGGTGTATGATATTTGGCACAATTAACGTTCATGTGAAGGAAGCACACCTTCCTCCACATAAACGTTAATAAATATTCTATATTATATACACTATAGTATCTATCTTGACAACTCGATAGTCCAGTGATTTAAAGGCTCTCGAGTCCGAAGGGTTCACATTCAAGTTATACACATTCTATAAAAAACATTAATTTTACAGAAATTTCATAGCGAAACACGCCCAGGAGCTAATAGTGAAGATTTTGGCGATTCCCGGTATTGAACAGCAAGAGGAATGTAACAGACTCTCGGAGGAGCTGAGGAACCTTACTCTACAGGGGGAGAACAACGATCACGTCAATATGTTTATTGGTAAGTGTGTGTGTATGTGTTACATTAGGGGCCGTCCACATATTACGTCACGCAAAATTTCGACTTTTTGAACCGCCACCCCCTCCCCTATGTCACGCTTTTTAGTATCACTGTACCAGTATTTAACATGTACTGTCACATTTAGTATGACAACCCCCCCCCCCCCCCGTTCATTTTACCCCGTTTCATTATCTCTGCACCTCACTGGACACTCAGAAGATGCGACACACCTCCCGCGATACCCCCGCGATCAATTCGGACAATTTTTTAACCTATTTCACGTTAATAGTTACGGAACCCTCCTTAGTTCTTGGTTCGGTTTTATATTTAAACTAGCTGTTGCACGCGGCTCCGCCCGCGTAAATATAGTTGTAATTTTTCGGGATAAAAATCCTATGCTTTAATCCAGAGCCTAAACTACTACCATACCAAATTTCATCAAAATCCGTTCAGTAGTTTTTGCGTGAAGGAGTAACAAACATCCATCCATACATCCTCACAAACTTTCACATTTATAATATTAGTTGGATTACCTGTTATAAAATTATAATATTTGGTTCATTTTTAGCTCTAAATGGCTTGCGTTGGATTACCTGTTATAAAATTATAATATTTGGTTCATTTTTAGCTCTAAATGGCTTGCATCATGCTGGTAAAGTCTTAGCTGAGGAAGTTAAACAAATCAGAAACCCTCTCTTCCATCCGTCGTTCATATTGAAGAAGATGGTGGCGAATAGGCATCAGGTAAGCAAAATACTATAAGGTTTAGTTAAATCAATTACAGATACTTCGAGCATATTCTCTACTGCTTATGTAAAGACGTTTAATTAGAAAAATATTTGTCGTACTGGATTTTTTTGTATTTAATATGGGCTAGTTTGCATTTTGCGGAGAGTCACCCATGTAACACCAGATGAAATTTTTTATTTGAGTATGATAATATTTTTTCTGCCTGCAGTTAATCTGAGGTATCCGTAATTAACTTTTGGAGACCTTACATACTACTATTATATTGATTGATCATTTTGACTTTGACCACACTATATTGCAAACTGTCAAAACCACCAGGAGAATGACAACCCGAAGATGACGCTGCGCCTCTACGAGTACCTACATCCGACCCTGATGCGGCACGCGGAGGGGCTCGAGTACGCGGTGCTGCGCATGCGCTACGCCTGCGAGACCATCATGTCGCGGCACGGCGCGGAGGTCGCGGGGGCCACCACGTGAGTTACAACACCTACATCCGACCCTGATATACCGCCTGTTCCCAAATAAAAATTAAACAATAAGTATTCGAGGAGCGTGATCAGAGAGTCAATTCTGCTAAATAAAACCTGCATTTAATACAATTACAATCAAGTCTTGATACACTAATACTGTCAAACGGTGTTCTCGTAAACGTTAAACCGACGTAAAACGCGCTCTGATTGGTGTAAACTTCATAAACATGTCGCTTTACTTACAATACAATCAAAGTAAAATGAAAGTCTACTTTAAATACGAGAATAGGCATGTTGCCGAAAAAAATTTTTTTCGTCTATTCGATGTTAGACAACATGTTAATAAACAATCCAGAACCCATTTTTGTATATCTGGAAAAATAACGTAGATACAAACCGTTGAAATTCACAATATGAAAGAGAGCGATATATCGGCCTGTGACGTCACAACCTGCTACCGCCATACATTTGTCATTACAAAATGTATGGCGGTAGCAGGTAGTGACGTCACGAATCGTTTTGCGAGAAAGGGATGGACAATATTTTTTATTTGCTTATATTTTTAATCCCGTCACTGTAAATACCTATTTCTTTCAGATTTATGTATTTTTAATCAGCAATTTTAAAATTTAATTTGTAAAACTGTGATATTCCACACTAGGCAACATCCCTATTGAGGTTCTGTATTCGATTCTCGTTCCAAAATATTGTAACATATTGTGTGACCTTAAATTTTGACCAGGTTATCTATCTACTATCAAAGCCAACCGGCGCACGGCAGTGCAAGGATGTCCATTTAAGTAACTAGATTTTTGTTTAAATTACGTTTTTTTTTTTTTTTAATTTTGCATACTACTTTTAATTACGTAATATTATTGGGATAAAACAATACCCTGTATTGTGTATAGATAACAGACCCCTACTATTTGTCTTTAGGGCTCGTAAATTCTTATTATAATACTACGGGACTAGCTGTCCCGGCAAACTTCGTACTGCCTTAGAATTAAATTTGTTGACGCACTGACAGCAGCGCCACCTACCGGGCCCAATTGTGAATCTGAACCATCCTCGAATCCACTTGAACACACAAAGATTTTCATTAAAATCACTCCAGCCGTTTAGGAGGAGTTCAGTGACATATACACGCACAGAAGAAATATACATTATATACTAGCTGACCTCGACAGATATTGTTCTGTCTTAAGAGCGTTAAACGGCGCGCGACTCAGATTTCACAAAAACGCTACTTTTCAAAAGCAAAAATATCTAACAAAAACTGGTTATTCTGATTTTTACATGTAAAAAAACACTAGAAAATATTGTATTCTAATTTTTCCCTTATCATTTATTTTAAAATAATTTCAAACTTTTGAATAAAACTGACAAAACTAACCAGAGGTTTTGACAACTTTAGGTTCAGGGGCATTTTCAAAACATATAATAGCTAAAACCACTTACATTTTTTAAAAACAAAAAATCTTTACAAACTTGTTGGATCCTCTTGTAGATTATCTCTTTGTCAGATTATTTTTATATACGTTTCTATCTCATAAAAATAAAATTTAAAGAAGGCGAAATTATCAGGAATTATAGTTATTTAAAATGATGATATTTATGTATTTCACTTGCTCTTTCTCTTTCTTACTTACATAATCTAAAAGAACAACGTTTTATCTTTAATATGCCATTTAAATTTTTAAGTAAATTAGCTTGACGAATTTTATATGAATTTTTAAAACTAGTGTATAAAACCAAGCGCACGAGCGTTTACAAATCAGACGGCCGTGAGCCATTCCAGAGCAAAGAGAATGTAAAGCTATACTACGTATTAAGAGGTGGCACTCCGAATAAAAATTATTAATTTCGAAATTCAAAATTATACCGTAGCTTTTTTACGTATTTATATCTTCTAAAGTGCAAAAGATTCAAGCCTAAATGAAAAAAAAAAATAAAAAAAAAACTATAGGTACGTAGGCTATTGTTTTCAATTTTATTTTTAGGACCCAGTTATTAGGTTAAAAAGGTAAATAAAACAATAAACAACAAAACAGTTACTATAATTCGATCGTTTTTATTGCATTAAAAATATACAAAAGTAAGCCTACATTCCCACGAGCGTTTTATGTGATCACGAGATTCACGACTAATAAACTACACTATAAATAGAACTTTGCACTAATACGACACAGCTGAAAATCGTGTACACTTGACACTTCAATTTTCAGCTCTATTGTAGATTAAGTGCAGAGTTCTATTTACAGTGCAGTTTTTCCTGTCGCGTCACGACTCGCGACCACAAAAAAACTCTCGTGGATACGAGGGCTAAAAGTTGGTAACCAAAATATTTCAGATTACCACATAAATATAATTACGACATAGCCTGATTAACTTCAGCGGTTATCCTTTGGTGCAAAATAGATAGGTACATGTTATACGAATGAGAATCTTGAAATATTTTCATGTTGTCTTATTTATTATTGCGTGCCCTTGAAATGAATCCAATACCTGCAAATTATGAATTTATATTACATTTTACTTATTTCTTCTTATTCGCAATACTAACAAAGGTTAAACTAAATGTCAAAAGTATGCGGTAAAACTGAACAATAGTATTAGAAAAAAAGTACCTACATAATTATTATTAGGGTGACTTTGTTTTAAACAATATTGCGTGCCTTAATAAACATTCCAATCTTATATTATTAATAGAGAAACTTTATAATCTTAAATCTTAGCATGCATATTAAAATCACTACACAATAAAATTAATTTATTGAAACAAATAATAATAATAACTTGTGTTACAGGTAGGTACCAGAAAACAGGAAGTATATTAATTAATACCATGTTAATACTATACTTAAGTATATTTAAGATTTTTGTTATATTATACACATAATTATATAGGTACACATCCATGACCCAGGAACACAGAAAAACTTTTTGTTCCTTCGGCAGGATTCGAACCTGCGACCCCCGGCTTGAGCACCAAAGCGCTGAACTGCTGAGCCACAGAGGTCGTCAAACAAATATTATAATCTTTAAATGTCTCTTTTCAATAAAACGAGAAGTTAAAATATGGTAAAATTTTATACAAATACTCACCGATATTATTTGACTTAAAGCATGTTTAAATAGTGGTTAAATACATGAACCTATTTTATATAAATCACTATTTCATCATTATAAATATGATTTCGAGGTCACTTCACTAAAAATTACAGTTTTTTGCAAATAACAAAACATGAGTTAGCAAATTTGTAAAAGTTGAAAATAATTTTTCAAATTAATAGAATAGAATTTCGTAGTTTGAAATTTAAAATTAATCCTCTACTTCTGTTTAACCAATCACAGGCGATGTGTGAAAGAGTACACACGATAAAAGAGCGAGCAAGGTATGTGATTTGCACAGACGATAGTTAGGTATAGTTTTGGAATTCGAACACCAATACTTACGATAGGAAGTTGCGACACCCTGTTCCAGAGGGTGGACGTATCGGTCCGAGCTCTGCACTGAACTCTGTTGACCTTTGCAGTGCGTACGAGATCCACCCCGATAAAAAGATTTTGATATTTGGAAAATATATTTTTTAATTTAATAATAAATATTGTTATTTAAGTTAATATTTTTTTATTGTAATAACAAATTATTTTACATATATAATCTATACTTATAATATTATAATGCTGAAGAGTTTGTTTGTTTGTTTGTTTGTTTGTTTGAACGCGCTAATCTCAGGAACTACTGGTTCGAATTGAAAAATTCTTTTTGTGTTGGATAGTCCATTTATCGAGGAAGGCTTTAGGCTATATAGCATCATGCTAAGCTCAATACGAGCGGAGCACCAATTGAGAATGTTTCAAAATCGGGGGATTTTTTTTCCTTTTGAGAGCTTTCGCTGCGTACGCTGCGAAAACGGTTGAAGTTTCGCTAAAATTATGTATGACACAATTGTTACCCTTTAAAAGTTCTAAACAAAGGTCCGCGACTGTATATGTCTATCTTTTAAGGTTGGCTCACAATAACCTTTTTATGCTAACCAAATTTGTTCTAAAATTAAGCATTATTTGTGAGGGCGTTTTCATAAAGATGATATTAATTCTTATACAAATAAATACGTTATTCATTACAAGCATTTAATTTAGAAGAAATTTTCCGTTTACATCATTTGATTTCAATGAGTATTTTAGAAGATATCGCAGTAATAAAATAATCAGCGCGCAATAATGATGTGCGGCGCACTGCGGACAGTCGTGAGGGGGAAACGCTCCTCCTTCTAAGTAAATGAAGTCGTGGGTAAATTTTAGCGATATCCCAAAGTAATTGTTCCACGCGGACGAAGTCGCGGGAAAAAGCTAGTAGATAATATAATGGGAGATAAAAATAAGTTCGCACGAAAAAGAATACATACACATTTTGAAAACTTGGCAAAGGCAAGAGCTGCTAAAATTTTAGTACATTTTAACATAATTAGACCCAGTAGGTGGCGCTGTTGTTAGTCTACATTTATTTATTCTAGCGCTAGTCAACGGCTGGAACTCAGTGCGGCGCGAGGGGAAAATGCTTGTTATTTCACCTAATATCTGGGAAAAAAGGATACTTATACCCATAAAATAGTTATCTATACTTATATGAGAAACTATAGTGCACACATTTATACTGTTTTGTAAAGTATTTTAGAAAAGGTATCCTCAAATTACCCAAATCGGCTGTTCGTGTTTTATGAAAAATCTATATAATAATTTTGTCCGAATTTAAGTCATCTCAGTTGCTGAACAATAAAACTGTGTCGGTATGAACTTGCTTTTTTATTTTCATTCTTGATTTGTTTTATATTTACGGTCAAAGTTGCGCTAAACATCCGATGTTTGGAGGCTATTATTTTCTTAACTAATAGGCAATCGGCCTAATTTTTTTTATCACATAAATGAATTGTACTCTTAAATATGAGTAATTTCTCAGAAGAAACTGTATATCAAAAGTCAATATTTTCAAAGGTACAGCGATTTGTATAAAATTTTCGCGAGCCTCCTAAAGTCGACCTACAAATGACGTCACTTGTAGGTTAAGGTGTATGAAGTATATGGCCGCCGGAATATATTTGTAAAAATCTCCCATATTTGTGCGTTTAAGTTCATACTTACCATAATTAATGTTTTTGTATATGATGTGAGTAAACTAATGATGTAGGTTGTGTTTACCAATTTAGCAAAAAAAAATTTTTTTTGGTACTTTTTAAATGTATTTAATTAGTAAACTACACATAAAATAATATATTTTTTTTACATTTACCAAGTAGTAATGCCTCAATATTTCTGAATATATTAATGAAACTAAATATTTCAGATGTAGTCCGATCCCCTATTTGAATTTTAGAAATATAAGCACATACCGACCAAGATAAGTGTAATAAAAATCGATATTACATAAACTTTGGGTCTATAATGTTTGACTTTAAAGTAAATCACCAATAACGTTGCATGGAGACAAAACCGACTAGCGCAGCCATAATAACAATATACTACTTTGCATGTTCATTTTGTTGTTAATATGTATCTGCTTTCAAATAACAAAATTCTTGTGTTTACGGCTTTGTGGTTTAACTTCAATGTGCAAAACACTCAAATAAAGTAAAACAGAAGAAGTAGAACTTCGAAATGAAGTGGTACGTATTTAATAATCCATATAATCCCCTCAGATAGCAGTAGATTCTTAATTTGTATGTACAAAGTAAACTTCTTAAACTTCTAACTCGGAGCTGCGTACAATCAGAAGCCAAGATGGGAGCATTATAAAAGGAGAAGAACGTGTGTTAAAGAGATGTAAAGAGTATTTTGAAAGTTTTTTTTAAAGAGAGGAAGTGCAGGTACAACATCCGGCACCTTCCATGGAAACTAATATGAATGTTGATGAACATGTATGAAGGGAATAATTAAAGTGGGCGAAGCGAAACAAGTATGTAAGGATCGTAGCAAGTGGAAAGAATAGTGTTACCTGCCTGCCCCTACGGGAAAAAGGCGTGATTATATTTATGTATGTATGTACAAAGTAAAAACTACTAACTACTTAATTACCAAGTTTTATCTAGGTACATATATGCGGCAAACGGTAGTCTGGATTTCGAGCTTATGATTTAGAAACAAAATTGTTTCCAAATCATTTTGCCTCGAAAAGAAACAACTTATATAATATGTCACCGTAAAATTGTAAAAACCGTTAAATTGTAAAAAAACTAACGAGATTGTAAAAATATGTCGAAAGATTCATAACTATATAATCAACGGCGGATCCAGGGGGGGGGTCATGGGGGTCATGACCCCCTCCTGAGCTGGTTCCAGGACTTAGGTGGACCACTATTGAACATAATGATTTTATTTATATACCTTCAATATTTAATTAATTTAATATAATATAATAACTTTGTATGATGGCAAACGTTTGGGAACGAACGCATCAAAAATTTAAAATTTAAATCGTGGCTAAGATCTTCAATGGTTGAAGATCGCCTAACCGGACTGGCATTTCTCCACGTTACGTTATTAAAAATGTACACATTGACTTTTGCGGAGTTTTGCGTCTATATAGTGCGATTCAAATGAGAATAGGATCGAGTCGGCGCCATATTGTTTCGAGTTTAGACTGTTATGATTAAGGTGGGTTTAGACCAAGCGAGCGAATGCTCATTCTAGTAAAGCTCTTTTGATGTAAACAAACAACGGGCATTCTTTCGTTGTTCTGGTGTATTCGCCACGTGTTCGTCGGTAATTTGGTAGAATGCTCTAAGAACACTCGCTTGTTTGGTATAACCGACGCAAGAGCGCACAAACAGTTGCTTAGAGCGTTCTTTCGTGTTCGGACGTGCTCGCTACTTGAGGCGGTCTCTTCAAAGGGATTCTAGTGTTCTTGAATTCTTGTACATTTTGGCGGCTACTTTTAAGTTTATTCGTAAATATGGATTGGAGCAACGAAAAATGTATGATAGAAATGTACCATAATATAAGGTGTTTATGGGATACAACTTATGTTTTATGAACATTATAAAAATAAACTGTACACGGAAGATGCCTGGAGGCAAATTGCAACAGCAATCGTCACCCACCAACGTCTCTTCCTTCTTTTCTTTTTCATTAATTACGTATTATCAATAAATGAAGCACTTGAAATCACAATATAGTCGCTATCACACTCAGACATAGTGTGTGTGAACAGTACTACTTATCGTTGGCAAATGAACAATGAGCATTCGCTCATTTGGTCTAAATGATTCTCATATAAAGAGCAAAAATTCTTGTTCTTATTGTTCTTGTTCGGAATGTTTAGTGTAAATGATGTAAACTATGTCTTAACGAATTATCGTTTACATTAAACGAATACAAAAGAAGATTCTTGTGAAGTTCTTGCTCTATGTTCTTTTGGTCTAAACCCACCTTTAGAGATGGCCGTTTAAACGTAAAGCGTTTAAAAAAGCGTGCTTTTATAAATAAGTTGAAAAGTCGTTTAAAAATTTAAGCGTTTATCACTTATACTTATCGTTTATATCGTTTATAGTCATAAAGCCATAAGTGTGGTATGAGCAAAGAAAAATAGTTCTTATGACAGCGCAATAAGAGTGAAAATTCTTTAATGTAGCTCATCACTTATTTAAACGGCTTATTTTTTGTACTTATAACTAATATGCTTTTTCGTGTTTATTCACTTTTTGTTAGTTGCGCTTTGCGGGTTGACGTATATTACGTTACGCAATAATTCGTATTTTAATCGTAATAGTGGTGTTTTGGTGGCTTACCGTGAACTTTTAATGTAAATAATAAATATAATAATGGTCCATATGGACGTAATATAAACTTTTCGTGTAGTGTTTTAGTATTAAGTTTATTAAGTTTTTGTCGTAAGATGACGACTAAACGACGTGAATTGGAACAGTAATTTATGGAACTACTTTGAAAGAAATGAGGTGGAAAAAGTGGCGATGTGTAATGTTTGTTATCCTATAAATCAACTATTACTAATGATAAGCAACATTTAAGATTAATGCATATTATCAATATGTAAAAACATTTTTATGAGTTCATATTATTATATTAATAATTATTCAGATTTCAGACAGTCCTAAGCGTGCAAAGTACGAAGGAAAGTTAATTTAAATCAGTTTAAGCGATCGAAAAACGTAACATAAGCGCAAAAAACATTATAACTTATAAGTGGCAATAAGTAGATAAGAAAATAAGCAACTAAGCAACTAAGCAGTTAAAAAAAGTTGCTTTTGAATATTTAATAACGGATAAGTTAACTTTTAATTTTAAGCCGTTTATCACATCTCTAGTTATGATAGTTAAATTTATGTTTATATAATTGATTACTATTTAACGTTTTTATTTTAATTCGATGCAAGACTATTAATATTTATATGCACATAAGTTTTTATGAAAATCGCACTTTTCAAGTAATATTTGACAGAAAAATATAACTTGAAAAGTGCGATTTTGAATTTTAAACACTCTTGAAAACCAAATAAGTCATTTGTCATCTAATTTACAACATAATTAATTACACTAATTTTACTTTAATTTAAATTACAAAATGATACTATTTTCAGTCTTTTAGGGTGTAAATTTGAGTAGATTTAACCTATTAAATAGGAAAAAAAATTTGCTTGCTCGCTTCGCTCGCTCGCGTTTAACATAAAGAACATATTATATTATTTAGTAGCGATGTTCTGATTTAGCCGGTTCGTTTTATGATATTTTTCCGAAGTTCACCGTTATCCAGTGTTTAAGTTTAACGATTGAATAGATTTTAACCTATAGAATGGGAAAGAAAATTATGATCGCTCGCTTCGCTCACTTATGTTTGGCTTATACAGACATATTACTATAAAATTTAGTACCGACGTTCAGTTTTGGCTTTTGATATTTGTATTTTTCGAATTACAGAGTTTTTCAGTGTTTCAGTCCTTGAGGGTTTAAAATTTGAGCAGATTTAACCTATTAAATAGGAAAAAAATTTTGCTCGCTCGCTCGCGTTTAACATAAAGATCATATTATATTATTAAGTAACGATGTTCTGTTTTAGCTGATTCATTTTATGATATTTTTCCGAAGTTCACCGTTATTCAGTGTTTAAGGGGAAACCCTGAAAGACTGTGCTTTAAAGCATAAACAGGTAAAAATTAAAAAAAAAATGGGCGCCCATTATTCTAATGTATGATCCTATTTCCACAGTATTTTAGGGTTTAAAGTTTGAACAGATTTAACCTATTAAATAGGGGAAAAAATTTGCTCGCTCGCTTCGCTCGCTCGCGGTTAACATAAAGGCCACTACATTATTTATTACCGATGTTCTGTTTTAGCCGGTTGATTTTATGGTATATTTCCGAAGTAAATATTTTAGTTTAACGTTTGAATAGAGTTGAACGTTTGAACCTGTAAAATAGGAAAAAATTATGCTCGCTCGCTTTGCTCACTCATGTTTGGCTTATACAGACATATTACTATAAAAATTAGTACCGACGTTCAGTTTTGGGCTTTTGATATTTGTATTTTTCGAATTACAGAGTTTTTCAGGGTAACAGTCCTTGAGGGTTTAAAATTTGGGCAGATTTAACCTATTAAATAGGAAAAAATTTTGCTCGCTCGCTTCGCTCGCTCGCGAGGTTATATTATTAAGTAACGATGTTCTGTTTTAGCTGATTCATTTTATGATATTTTTCCGAAGTTCACCGTTATTCAGTGTTTAAGGGGAAACCCTGAAAGACTGTGCTTTAAAGCATAAACAGGTAAAAATGAAAAAAAAAATGGACGCCCATTATTCTAATGTATGATCCTATTTCCACAGTATTTTAAGGTTTAAAGTTTGAACAGATTTAACCTATTAAATAGGGAAAAAAATTTGCTCGCTCGCTTCGCTCGCTCGCGGTTAACATAAAGGCCACTACATTATTTATTACCGATGTTCTGTTTTAGCCGGTTGATTTTATGGTATATTTCCGAAGTAAATATTTTAGTTTAACGTTTGAACAGAGTTGAACGTTTGAACCTGTAAAATAGGAAAATTTGCTCGCTCGCTTCGCTCGCTCGTTTTTGGCTTACACGACATATTATAAAATTTTGTACTGACGTTTAGTTTTAGACTAAGTATAGATATTTGTATTTTTCCGAAATACAGTCTTTCAGGGTTTAAAGTTTAAACAGGTAACGAAAAAAAAATTCTAATGTGCCCAGGGCCTCTAATAGGTTAAAGATGGCCCTAATTATTTAATGTACTTGTATACTTGTAGTAGTTTTATTTTCTTGAACACATAATATTATGTTAGTATTACATTACCTACTGATATTGTATGTTTTGTGTAGATAATATGTTATATATTAAGTAATATGACACAGAATATAATTATTATTATGATATTATGTATACCATAATCAAAATTCAATAATAATTATTATCGTTATTATTATTATCGTAAAGTAATTAAAGTAAGGCAAGTATCAATGTGGGTTAGTTGGCTTACAGTCGTCGAGCTATTCACGCACACAAAGACGCTCGCTGCAGGCTGCAGCTGTGTGCGTATTTTTCACCAAAGTTGACTTCACGCGCTATGCGTTAATGCTCTTAAATATGAACTGGCATGAATAAATGACTACACCTACTCCTACACCCACGCCTACACCCACGCCTACACCTGCTCCTACACCTACTCCTACACCTACAACCTACACTTTTCCATTATTAAAATAAAGGTCCAAAACCCTATACCTATATTTATACGAATGTCACTCAGTTGTTTTGGCCTTCCTGGAACCTCTCCACTAACACTTGAACTCTATGGTATTGTATTAAAGTTCAAATTGACATTTAAGTATTATTACGAATTTTTTTTTTTTTTACGAAATGTTTGTATGGGAGTCTAGAAAAGTGTTATTTTTAGACTTTTTCAGATAATTTTTCAAATTTTTCTCTCCGTTAGAACCATCCTCGTACTTCAAGTAATATTCTCAAAAAATAATTAGCGTAATCGGTCCAGCTGTTCTCGAGATTTGCGCTTAGCAACACATTTAGCGATTCGTTTTTATATTATGTAGATAAATACAGGGAATATTTATCTCGTTAAAGGTTTCTAAAATAAATAATTTCGTTTCATATTTCAGAGAAGTGCTCCGGTTGGGTGAGGCTGGTTCAGAAATCTTAGCGATGGCTGCTACATTGGGGAGAGCTTCACGGTGAGAGGTTTTTTTTTATACTTACATACTATTATTTATCATTACCTTTTCTGGTGCCAATATAAAAAATATGAATTTTCAGGTCATACTGTATTGGTGTGAGAAATGGTGAAATGGAAATGAAGTTGGCGGCCTGTTTCGTAGATCAAGCCAAAGAAAGAGTGAGAAAACTCATCCGGGAAATAGATGAGGGAGAGTTCTTAAACTTGGACCGCTATAAGACCAGTTTTGGCAAAAAGATGCTAGAGTCCAAAACTGAACTTATAGAGAAACCCACTGTTAGAGTGTTTTGGTAAATAAATATATTATAAGCTGTTACAATTTTTGTTTGTTACATTTCTTCCTTCAAAATATACTATAGACTAAAGAGTAGTTTAAATCAAGTTCAAGTAATTATATTAATTTATATTTTTACATGATTTGTGCTTCTTAGTTGTTGAAGTGAATTCGTTCCACTATTATTTACTTATGCCTTATGGTAAATAATCTCCTTTTGGATAAACACTGATGTAAGAAACTCCCTGGTCCGCGGGTTTGAAACTGTCACCGATTGTCACTGTCTTTGTGACGTCTAACTTCTTCTTCCTCTTTCGTAACTTGGCAAAACTGTCTTTTTCTTGCACTTTCTTTGGGAATGCTAGTGTTTTGTCCACTTTGGTATCCATTACTTGTACTTTGGTTTTCTCTTTTCGTTTGTAGTAAAATACTTCCCAGGCCAGAGTTATCATGGCTAATCCGAGGCCAAATAGTGTTGCTATAAATACACCACCTGTAACAGAAACAAAATATTAACTTATATAATTTTAAGGTTTGTTAAAAATGTAAACGTATAGTTGACGGTTATTTTACAATTACCTAAACTCTCTAGAGTTATTCCTTCCGACTCGTCTGCGTCCGGACAAGACTGCCTTGCTGTCTCATTCCAGTACCTGAAAATTAAAACAAAAATGGTTAACCCTTAAAATTACTCTCAAATTTTCCACAAAATGTTCCTGAAAGTAATGAAAACAATTTAATGTTTCTCTTCGAAATAACATTAAAAAATTTAATGCTATTTCTACTACTAAGATTTTCTACACAAATACTTCTACTAGATAAGATATTCGATGTGACTAGATGTGCAGGTAATATAATATCTATGAACGCTTTCATACCACGTCAATCTGGTCCCGTGGTTCTCAAAGAACTTGTGTTACGGAAATATATTTAATACTTAATTATACTATACACTACCATGACTCAGGAACTTCGAAAACTTTTGGTTATTTTTGGAGGGATTTGAACCCGCGGCGAGCTATACCACTGCCACGCTCAACCACTGAGCCATAGTCGTATAGAGTATTGGCTACTGAAACTTACTTGGCAGTCAGTTGCTCGAGCACTCTCTCCTTCTGCAGATTCAGCAGGGCTTTAGACAGGTCCTCCTGCAGGCGCGAGCCCTGCTGCACCGCGATGGCGTAGGGCTGCTCCGCGAACACCTCGCCCACTTCTGTGAGGTTGCAGTTGCGAGTTATCTCGTATCTAGAAGATAAAAAAACCATTTAATAGTTATAAACTGATAGCTGAAAGGGTAATTTATCAAAATAATATTGTGAAAGTAAAGATCAGACGTTGTCATGCAGGTTCAATCGGTTATTAAATAATTAGATTATGAGATAAGCGTAATAGCACAATTACTACCATCTTCACACTAGACCGCCCGAATCGGCGCACGCACATATACGCGTTATTTAAATGGCTGCTAAAGAAACTTCAAATAGCAGAAGTACCTATGTATTGTCACGCCGCGCGCCGCTAAGACCTGTCGCTGCACTGAACGAATAACAAGTTTGTGTTAGTTGTAACATGATGCTTGCGCACTGTCAACGTATTCTTTGTAGACGTACCAGCCATGGCGCTTCGCTCGGCCACGCTCAATCGTACGTAAAAATTTCAAGGACTTAGTTCCGCTACTGTATATTATATTGTGGTAATAGTATTAAGATGAGGTTCGTGGCCGAGTGGGTAGACCGTTTGGTTAGCACTCGAGAGAGTGCAGGTTCGATCCCAGGTTGTGGCGTGTACCAATAAGACTTTTCAGATCTCAAGTAAATTATACGGACGCTGTAACAGTGAAGGTAAGCATCGTGAGGAAACCCGCACGTGGTTGGCTCCAGACGTATTGACCAGTCATTACTTTGGACTAGGCTGTGTTCTGAGAATGCCGTATGTGCTTGGGCAACCATACGACATTTAAAAACCAACTGTCCCAGGCACTATAGTATTTCAAGAGTGGTTACTTCGCTCGGAGAATACTGTATAAATTATCTATTACGGATGAAAAGGCCTAAGTTTAGTTTTTTTTTAGTATTTAGATTAAAATTTAAATTACATTGGCCCTTTAAATACCTTATTTAATATCTGCTTTATACCTACCGCATAATGTCTCTACTAGTGATGTAACGAATGTCTTTTTTTAGCATTATTAGCAGATATTCGCGAACGCGAATGCGAATGCGAATATCTGCTACCGACATTCGCGAATGCGAATGCGAATATTCAGTTTTTGTTCATATTTGGCGCCAATTTGTCTATGGCTTGGCGGCAGTCGCGTTCGGACAAGGTTCGTTATGGGTTCATTACATTCCATTCGTATCTTCCGAGTATTGCCGAGTTCATACAAACTCATCTATGATCTAAATAAAGCGTCATTCATTCGGCTCCGCTCACTCAAACTTAAACTCAAAATTTTTATTTCCATGTAAGTAGGTTATGAAATAACGCTTATAGAATAATTGTCCTACATGATGCCTACCACCGGTTCGGAAACTAGCCCGGCGAGAAGAACCGGCGTAAGAAACTCGCACATTTGCTTTTGTTTTCTGATATTCATATTCGCAAAAATTTTGCGAATGCGAATATACAAAAATGTGCGAATATTCGCGAATGCGAATGCAAATATTCGTTACATCACTAGTCTCTACATAACTGCTAATATTTTTTCTAACTCACTTGATCTCTGCGGAGTCATGTATGAACGCGAAATCAGCTTCAGTGTGTTCGTTTACTTGTTGGAACCCTGTTTTGGCATCAGGCACTGGACCTATAAAAAAGATTACTCCTTAGTCCTTACCATAGTAGAAACATAATAATATAGCTTAAGTGATCATTCACAGCGCTAGGAGAAACCTTTATAAGAGAACTCTTGTCAATTTATTATAAACTAGATCTTACCGGCGACATCGTGCGTGCAAAAAGAAAACCCGCGAGAACCGTACATATTATCACGATAAAAAGTAGTCCTTTCCCTTGGTCTACTCTATATATGTGCCAAATTTCATCAAAATCGGTCGAGTCGGTCGGAGGTTGGAGATTTCGAGCCTATTCAAACAAACAAACAAATCTTTCCTCTCTATATAGGTACAACGTGTAACACATAAGGTGTAGGTATCAATCCGGAACCCAATGATAATACTCATGAAACTGGACATTTTTTTTTTCATATTTCAACCTAGGTACCTATATGTTCCTTGGGGAAAGTTGTCATCAGTTTCATGAGTACCTATTATCACTGGGTTTCGGATTGGTGTACCTTACGTGTTAGGTACACGTTGTATAAGGTTTGGTAAAATCAATTACGGATACTTCAGGCATATTATCTATACTGCTCATTTAAATACGTTAGAGCAGAAAAATAATTGTCATACTCGAAAAAAAATGTTTTTCTTTAAATATAAAGAGTTTACGTTTTGCGGAGAATCACCCATACATGAGACGATTCTTTTAGTTTGAGTACGATAATTGTTTCTGCCTAAACGTGCTTATATAAACAGTGGATCATGTGCCTGAAGTATCCGTAATTGATTTTTTGAGAGCTTATTTTAGTATTTATGTAAGTAGTTTTTCTAGGAAAAAATAGGACTTTTTATTGATGCGCTCTTCTGTCTAAGCCTACCAACCTGAGGCGTTGATAGCCAGCAGTATGTGTCCGTACTGCTCGCGCACGGGGTAGTCCCACACGCGGTACTGGGTCTGGTCCGACGTCGCGTTCAGTGTTATCTCCTTCCACACCCTACATACATAGAAATAGTATTGATATTTAATACCATAGAGACCATATGGCATAGACTACAGGTTAGGGCATATAAGCAGGTTGACCGTTTTGAAAATTTGTTCACATTATGATTTAGACACGCGGTAGCGTGTCAAGCCAAGTTCAAGTAACAGAACTGGCGAGCAGTGCCGTATGTAATATTACACGTACATATGAAAACTAGCCAAGTCAGACCTTAAACTACAATATATTATCCTAAGTTAAAAGAAGAAATGATATTTTATGTTGTTATAAATAAATTTCAGAACTAACCATTGAACTTAGCACCCATTTAGATCTTACTTCTTTTGTCATTGAAGTCAACAAGCAAGGCATATATGATATATCATATTATTGAACTTGGCTCTTATTTCACATTTATGTTTTTGATAGGATAATATTAATATCAAAATCAACATATCATTGACTTTTGGATTGTGGCTGTCATCATTATATTATAACAATAAATGGAAACACTCTACCTGTACACTAGATTCCATTGATAGTAGTAAATCTGCCAATTCCTTTTTTGTTGAAAGAAAAACATCCGCAGCACTTGCACAACTGCGCCTAGACGCGGCGCTTTCTTTTGAAAGACACGAGATAGTAGAAGAGAAATAATTATACTATGGTGGTGGCTTGATCAACTAGCCTGGAGACTGATATAGCATTTTCTACAAATGGAGATTGGAGACACGTACCTATAGTGACTTTTTCAGATCTCAAATACATTATACGGTCGCTCTAACGGTGAAGGAAAACATCGTGAGGACATGCTTGGCCCCAGACGTAATGACCAGTCATTCCTCAGGAGGCTCGGGACTCGGCTGACTGTTGTGAGAATGTCGTAGGTATGTGCTTGGTCAACCATACGACATTTAAAAACCAACTGTCCCAGGCACTACTGTATTTCGAAAGTGGTTACTTCGCTCGGAGAATACTGTATAAATCATCCAATAACGGATAAAAAAGGCCTAAGTAGTTACCTATAGAGCGTGTCTTCAGCGAACTTCATGTTGATGAAGTACTGGTGCACGGTGGAGCCCTCCACCACGGTGTAGTTGATGCGGGACTGGCGAGCCAGCTGCTCCAGCGACGACACTGGGGTCTGAAATAATAATCGTTTATACCACGAATTATAAATACCAGGAGTCCGAACGTAATGTAAAAATAATTTTCTCAATTTAGGGAACAGATTTTTTGCCGGTAGAGCGCGCCATTGTTTAAGAAGTACCAAGCGCATGGACTGTGCGCTGATTGGTCCGCCACAATAGCATCGGTACGTCCAAAATTCTAGCGCAGCCAGTGGCAGAAAAGAGAACTAAGATCTGGGTTTATTATTTTGCACATGAATACTGTGGAAAAGCCTATACCGTTCGGACTCCTGGTATTCTATACTTCGTGAATTAAACACATTCGGCAGGATGTGTTTAATCCACGAAGTATAGACGGCAGTCTATTTCCATTATCCTCCGCCCAAAAGCTGCAGAGTGTAGGTAGAATGTTCTGACGCTTGCAGTGTTCTTCAAACAATAAAAAAGAAAAAGCCGGCAACACGTGTGCGGTGTTGCGCGTGTCCATTAGACTGTAATCGTTTACTATGGGTGTGTTCCGATATACACTGCGACCACTGTACTGTGTGACGTCAATTCAGTATACTGTGAAGCCATACCTTTGTAGCCAGTTATACTGCTGCCCTATTACATAATTTTATAGACTTCTTCTTCTTCTTCTTTTATGAATGGCGGCCTCAGTGAGTTGCCAATGTCAGAGTGCTTATAATGTTAAAACTCTGCTCTATTGTAGGTCTTGTGAGGAAACAAGTGTACAGTGACCTGAATAATATCTGATGCTATGTTGTTGAATAATCTAAAACAATCACAAACAAATAAGTATTAGTAGAACTTCACAATTTTATATTGTTAGAACGAATATATGTACATAGAATTTCAATAAAAGAAGTATTTACATAACATAAAATTGATTTGAAATTGATGGGGCGGGGAATATTGCGAGGGAGAAGGTCATAAAGGGAGGATTGGTTTCTAGGGCAACAGAAAAAGATGTGGTCTAGGGTACCCTCGTCAAGGCCACACTCACATAGAGAACTATCCCTAACCCTAATTTTAGCCAAAAATACTGGTGAGCAGCAATGTCCGAGTCTAACTCGACAGACTGTAGAGCATGCCACTTTGCTACTTTGTGTGTATTTAAAAAACCATGGCCTAACTGGGACGCCACCTTGAATTTCAAAGTAGTGTTTGCCTTTGATGTTACTAGAGCTAGCCCACTCACGATTCCACCTGATGTTTAAGTGATTTTTAGCTATGGGGATCAAATCCTGGCAATATAATTTGTAATGGCTAAGTCCACCTGATACTATAGCTTCTTTGGCATAGGCATCTACACTCTCATTCCCAGTGATTCCGCTATGGCTTGGTATCCATGCTAAGACAACGTGAATATTTTGTAATTCGCATTTAAGGAGTAGTTGCCTAATTTTCAAAATCAAAGGAAATCTATTCTTAGCTCGAAACTGATTGGCCATGACACCCTCCAAAGCACTCCTGGAGTCCGAGAGGATAATGGATTTGTCTAGCCCATGAGACTCGATAAACGAGATAGCCTCATAGATGGCGAGTACTTCACCTTTTATAGACTTCAACCGACAACTAGGAATGGTCATCTTTTTGACGTTTGAACTTTTTAATCACGTGATCAAAGTACTGCGAGTAGGTACCTACCTACCTTACCTCAAAAAAACCAGTGCTCACAGTAGAATATGGCGGCGATTTATGACGTCACAGGGTACTGCGGCAGTATACCTACTGCCTATACTGGCAGTCCATAACGGAACGAATTTTTCTACAGTGATAGCACTGTGAAAGTGCTAGTGTGTGTGTAGAGTGGTATGCAGTGCATATCGGAACATACCCTATGTATTCCACTAAAAATGAACAGGTGTTCAGATTTACCTAAAGCCTATGGGTCAATTCACACCGAAACGGCAGTGGAGCTGCCAGCAGCATAGCTGTCATATTATTATAAACTTCATCATACATCACTCACACTAATTACAATGAAAAGTGTATCTTCTTATATAAGTTCAATTTCGAATAAGTATCTATGTATCTTAAAAATTCAACGCCATCTAACGTATTTACGTGTTGACCCAAAGTTGTGGCAGGTAGGTTGAAACAACTTCGATGTAATACTTAATATTCAGATCTACCTGCATCCTCTCCACAGTCAAAAAAGCGGCCAGGTTAGCCGTGAAGGTGGCCAACATGAGCACGACGAACAGCCAGTACGCGGCCACCAGCGTGCGCCCCGACAACGCCTTTGGGGCCTCGCCCCCGCCCTGCGGCGTGAAGGAGGTCAGGGCGAACCAGAACGACTCCTTCAGGGTGAACTCTCTGAAAATGGGGTATTAGCTTGGGAGATGTAGCCATCATCTATGTTTATCCAAGCTAAGTATTCCAGAGTTTATTTTGCCCATAAGGTAGATGACTACATGTAGGTATGTATAATGATAAATTTAATTTTTATATTCAGAAATATTGAGATATACATGCCAGAGACACGAAGGGAATAAAATAAAAAAGATTTTATATTCTAACCAGAAACCGTAAAAACGCCGTAACTAAGAAAACAGTCGTTTAAACCAATAGCGTATATAGGGGGTTGTTTCAAAAGGAACATACCTGCAAGGATACGGGTACGCGTCTGGGTTATTCCTGGCGGAGTATGGAGAGTACTTCTCCAGAATCCAGATCATGAAGCCAGTGAGTACCAGAGCAGCCACGATACTCAGCCATACTTCAGTTCGCAGCACTGTCATGAATTTGAACAGGGAGGTTTTGCGTATGGGTTTGCGAATTGCTGGAAGGAAATAATACAAGATAATTCTACTTATATTATAAATGTGAGAGTTTGTTACTCTTTCACGCAATAACTAGTGAACGGATTTCAATGAAATTTGGTATGGGAGTAGTTTAGGCTCTGGATTAAAACATAGGCTACTTTTATCCCGAAAAAGTACAGTGTTCTTTTGAGATATTATATTAACGCGGGCGGAGCCGCGGGCAACAGCTAGTATAAGAAAAAGCGAAGTAGCCGTAACTGGATCAGTGGCTAGCGCGTCGGCGGCGCTCAAGGCGAAGGTCGCAGGTTCGAATCTAACAAATCCAAGGAACAAAAAAAAATTTACCCGTTTAGTACGTAGGTGGGTTAGTGGGTATCTACGTCCTACGCCTATTTATTTTATTATAAGCTGAGCTTATAATAAAATTTCCATAACTATATGGAGCTTATTAAGCTCCATATAGTTATGGAACTTACAATAAAATAAATAGGCCAAATCCCAAAAGAACTTCACTATAATAATTATTTAAGGTTCAAGCAACTGTTTGAAGGGGTGTTGAACATTTACAAACCAATAAGTATGCCCGTCTGCTCGAAGTACGGCGCTACGAAGTCAATGACCTCTTCCCTCTCCGCGGTCATCGTCAGCGCCGCCACAGCTATGTCGGTCTCCTGCAAATGTAACAGGTACCAGAGTGAGTTACGTACCCATCGTTGTGCGGGCCATCGACATTATTAAGTAGGTATGAACAGTGGCGTAGCGTGGGTGTCTGCCGCCCGGGGCGGACGTCAATTTTGCCGCCCCCTTACTTGGGTTTTGCCGCCCTCTTACTTAGGTTTTGCCGCCCCCTTACTTAGGTTTTGCCGCTCCCTTAAAAGTGCCGCCCGGGCTTTGCGTTAATGTGCAACTTGCTGATATTATTTTTTATAATTTAGGCGTTAATTTATTTTATGAATTGTATACTTGTTCTGGCGGCAGGAAGTACGAACCACTCACCACCTTAATTACCGTACATGGGCTTTTTCCTTTTTTCCCCATTAGGAAGCGTTCAAGTATTACGTAACGCAACTTGGGTGGAGGGGATCCTGTAAAACGTTACGATGCGTTACATGGGGGCGTCGGGGGGTTCGAACAACGCGTTACATAACATTATCTTTTTCTACATAAATAAAAAAAGTAAAAGGGGATAACTTATTTCTTGAAATTATTATGACAGATAAATTTCTCACTTGAGTGTTACGTAACATTTCGAAGGAAGAAGGGGAGGTGTTACTGTGTAACGCACACAGGGGGAGGGGGGTCTAAAATCTTCAAAAATTTAATACTTGAACGCTCCCTCAACTTCCTTTCTTATCTTCCATCCGTAAATATGTTGGTGTTATATTTGCTTTAGTGTTAATGTATTGTAAACCGTTAGTTAAACCAAAAACGTTAGTTTTTCCGCTCGTCAATCGGTATTTTATAACCACTAGTTTTATACTTACTCCAGTCATTAAGTCCCCAACTACGCCATCCC
This sequence comes from Glaucopsyche alexis, assembly GCA_905404095.1. Taxonomy (NCBI): domain Eukaryota; kingdom Metazoa; phylum Arthropoda; class Insecta; order Lepidoptera; family Lycaenidae; genus Glaucopsyche; species Glaucopsyche alexis. The sequence continues at coordinate 24,369,501 of FR990044.1, forward strand.
AGGATCCGTTGGCGAGTCGTCTACCGAAAGTGCCGACTTTCGGAGTAACAATCTCGTAATCTATATTTAATTCCTGCAAAAATATATTTAAATTTTAAAGCATGGAAACCCCTTTAAAGCATAACACATTTTGCTTATTAACTTCACACCGAAACGAAATTTTTAACATAGCTAATCAAAATGGAACTTATTTATATACTTATTTTTTTATTGTAAAATGTAAGAGTTCTAATGTCGGGTTGCCTGCAACCTGCACAGATCATGTGCACATGACTGATGTAAGATGTTATACAAATGTGAATCTTTTTGTGTGGGAATAAAGTTCAATTTTCAATAGCTATCTTAAAAATGCAACGTCGCGTTTCGTCGCGATGTGAAATGATCCTAAGTCAGTACTTTGGTACTTATTTTACCTCAGCGAGTCTGTCGATAAGGTCAATGCAATATCCTTCGTAAATAGTCTGGCCGTCTTCAGTCACCATCACCTCTCCTGACTCCAGGTCTACTTTTGGTATAGTCCAGGGGACTGCCTGTTATAGAAACATTTTCTTATAAGTATTCTTCTCTTTTTAACTGACTTTAAAACTCGGAGGAGTTTTTCAATTCGACTGTATTTTTTTTTTTGTTTGTTACCTCAGAACTTTCGACTAGGTGAACGGATTTGAATGATTATTTTTTTATTTGAAAGCTGATGCCTGGTGCTTCCCTTGCAGTCCCATTTTTACTTTGGAGAAACTTATTAGTCGCTGGCCTTTTCAACTTACCATAGTAGTTCCAATTCTGAAGAACTGGCGCAGAGGCTCCAACTCTACCCCAGGGAGCAGCTTGTAGTCCTCGTCGGCTGACCACGACGCCACCCTCTGGAGACCAGCGTCTGGCTTGTACAGGGACAGATGAAAAAGTGAACGTAGGCACAAACTGGACCTATTAGAAACAAATATATTAGTATTATTTGCTGCCGCAGTAAGTATTAGTAGATAAATATTTGATACATATAGAGCAAAGCTATAAAGGCCATTTTGATGACAGTGTTTACAGATACCGAATAAAAACCAAAAGAGGCGAAGTATATTTTAATTAAGCAATATTACAACATCATTGTGCGATGTTTTTATCTCTACGGATATTTATTTTAGTTAATTTTGATATTCCATTTCACGAAACTTATTATTCCTACTATGGTAAGTAGGCGTATAGTAAAAACTGTGAAAAATTGTGAGAATAGATGGATGTACGGATGGATGTTGTTTGTTACTCTTTCACGCAAAAACTACTAAATGGATTTCGATGAAATTCGGTATGGTAGAAGTTTAGGCTCTGGTTTAAAACAAAAGATACTTTTTATGCCGAAAAAGTACCTTATTCCAGTGGTATACTATATTTACGCGGGTGGAGCCACGGTTAATGCTTGTAAATAACTTACCTTTGAGCGTCCCAAAAGAACAGACTATCATTGTTACTTGAGTAGTCTTCTAAAGCCCGTATTAATTCCTCCTTTGTCCTGTTGTCTCCCTTTATGTTATCACAATCCACTGTTGGTGTCAATTCAGTCTCTATTTTTGAGAACATATCAGTTATTTGTTGTATGAAGTTGTTGATCGTGTGCTGCTTTTTCTGCAATTAAATATTAGGTACATAGTTGTTTGTCTGCAATTTAAACATTACATAGTTACATCTATAAATGATATACCTACATAACATTATAAACATTAGGTACATAGTAACATCTATTCTATACTAATATTATAAATGCGAAAGTGTGTCTGTCTGTATGTCTGTTACCTCTTCACGCTTTAACCGCTGAACCGATTTTTATGAAATTGGGTATAGACGTACTTTGGGTCCCGGGAAAGGACATAGGATATTTTTTATCTCAAAAAAAGGATACTCATCCCAACTTACCTGTCCGGTAGTTGTGGTATAGTATACGGGTACGCGACCCCGGCTTCCCTAGCTATTACTGTCCTATCCCTTGCCCTCCTGGGCGGTAATATCCTACATTTCCTATTTCCCACTCTAACTTACCAATCTTCCTTTCCACACCACCTATCCTTCCCTTTTCCTATTCCTATCCTCTCCGCAAATCCGTGGGAACGCAATGGATAATTATACAAATAATTTAATTATCCAAAATGGCGGCGATGTGGTTCGCCACCCATCACGTCTCGTTCTCGCGGAGGCGAAAAGTGGCCCATGGAGAGCCGCTTCGCTACGTTGAATATAAGAGGAGGAATGGATGGTAAGAATGAAAGTGGATGAAGCGAAACAAGTATGTAAGGATCGTAGCAAGTGGAAAGAAGTGGTCTCTGCCTACCCCTACGGGAAAGAGGCGGTCTCTGCCTACCCCTACGGGAAAGAGGCGTGATTATATGTATGTATGTATGTAAAAAAGGAGTGTTCCCGCGGGATAATGCATTTGCGCGGGTGGAGCCGCAGGCAAAAGCTAGTAATATAAAAAGGGTTAGTTCACACCGCGACGTTACGCGACGATACGTAGCGATCGATTGTTTAAGATAGTTACAGAATATAGAACTTTATTCACTACACAACAAGATAGATGTGCACGGTGCGCGGTGTGTGCGGTGTGCAACGCGGTTTAACCTGAGATTCGAACGTTTACAATGAAACGTGTAATGTATATATTCTTGTGTTATGACTTATGAATAAAGTTCAAATTTATCAACAGCCTCCGTGCTCTAGTCACTAGTGGCTAGAGCTTGGCTCTCGACTCGGAGGTCGTGGGTTCGATTCCCGCATTGGAACAACAAAAAAATGTTGTTTCCAAGTTTGGTTAGGACAATGCAAGCTGATTATCAGATCGTCTGACAAGAAAGATGCGTCGGATGGGCATGTAAAAAGTCGGACCTCTGCCTCGTCGTGTCAGTTTTCCGTCCCATTGAGTTTTGAGAGTAAAAGGAAGAGAGAGTGCTCTTGTGTACTGTCAGACACTTGGGCACTATAAAATTACTCCAGCGTAACTGGCCTGGTTTCGATGAAACCGGCCACCGTCACCGAAATCGGTGTGCGGGGTACTATTACCTACTATAAAGTTCAAATTTGAATAGCTATCTTTCAAATGCAGTCGCGTACAGTTGCGTTTCGGATACTTACATCAACATTATCAGGACAGTTACAAGCTTCCCTCATGCTCATGAGCTTGCAACACTCGGTGAGGTCGGTCTGCAGGATGAAGGTTGGCAACACCAGCTGGTTGGGCTCGACGCTCCTGTAGTCTGTCAGTATCAAGTTCCAGCGGTAATCCCGTTTCACCAACTTCTCTTTTACTGCCTAAAATTAAAATAAATCAACGTCAAAGACACGCACCGGTGGTAGGCATTATGTAGTTCATATATTATTTACAAAAAAATATTCAAAATAAAATGATTTGACTAAGTTTACTCGTAGTTGACTATTAATTTGAATAAAATCATAAGGTCAAGGTCATCGAATAGGTATAACCTCTACCTTATAATTGATTTTGAAGATATAGGTATATTGTACTTATTATGAAAATCTTCATGAAAAAAGCCTTCGGAATCCTAAAAACACGTCATATTATAACACAAAGATGATATTCGATAAGATCATTAGGTAATCATAGCTCCAGTCAAGCCGTCCCGTATGTACTTACCTTATACCACAGAATAAATAATAATAATTATAATAGTACAAGTACTTATACGAAAAATAATGACAAATATATCATATTTTACTAACTTTTGACAGCGGATCCGCCCGCGTAAATACAGTATCCTGTAACCCACGGGAAACGCACAATTTCCCGATATAATTAAAAAACCCGACTGCAAAAAAAAGACAGATACCTTAAAGCAACGCACTAAAAAGACCGAAACAAGATTGAGAAAACAGACTACACTATGAGCTGAAAGCCTAAGTGAAATAATTGACGTTATGTTTGGTAACAGGCGGGACCCATTCGCAAATTATAAATCGTAAGTACAAAAATATATGGGCCCCGCCTGCTAACAAACATAACATCAATTATTTCACCTAGGCTTTCAGCTCATAGTGTAGTCTGTTTTCTCAATCTTGTTTCGGTCTTTTTAGTGCGTTGCTTTAAGGTATCTGTCTTTTTTTGCAGTCGGGTTTTTTAATTTTATTTATTATTTATTTTATTTTAGATTTTTTAGTTTAACCAAGACACGATTGGTCGATTTAAAGCAAAAATACGATGATACGAACACTAACATATAGGCTTAATGTGAGAATGGTTATTATGCAACTTTAAAGCGATATAGATCCTAAACGGTCAGTCGAATCGAAAAATGTTGAGAGAAAACTAAAAATGATTTTTAAATACCTATTCAACGATACCCCACTTGACATAGTTTGTTGACTTTCATTTTTTTCATTTTCACAATATGGCGTCCAGTAGTCGCCATACTGAATTTTCACTAACGTCATGTCTTTAGTGACACTCGCCGGACTAAGACTCTGTCCAGAAAGTGCGTAAGCCTGCGTAAACCTACGCACGTAGAGATTCTTATCTTATCGTTTCTTTTTGACGAAATTTTGTACGATACGCGCATAGCTAAAATAATACGCACGTAGCTTCTGGACGCAATGTATGGGGCCCTAGTACCTCGACTACGTGCGTAGACCTTACGTGCGTAAGAATACGCAGTTTCTGGACATAGTCTAAGAGGAATCGATTGACATGCGAAACATAAAAATCGGCCCAGGCGTTTGGTCTGTATAATGCTTCAAAGGAACATACATACATACATACATACATAGGCTGATAAACACATTACCACTCCTTTGCGTCGCGCAGTCGGGTAAAAAGTAGCATGTGTTCTTCCCCGTGGTTTAAACTTTATATCTGTGCCGAATTTCATGATGATCGGTTAAGAAGTATTACCCTATAAACTACGTGAAAGCGTAACAAATAAACAAACTCACATTTACATCCATGTGAAACTTTGTGAGGATGGATGTTTGTTACCCTTTCACGCAAAAACTACTGAACGGATTTCGATGAACCCGATAGAACGGGTGCGGACGGAGCCACGAGAAAAATGGGAAAAATCTAGTTTATATTAGTAAGGATAAGGATGTTCCAACACACCCGTTTATAAGTCCCCGTGACGAAGTTCTCATCTCCCACCAGCACGTAGAAGCTAGGTTCTGGTCGCATCGTCTTGAGCGCGTTGGCGGCGTCCCGCGAGAGCTCCGAGTGAACCCACACGCGGACTGTGGAGCGCCCGAGCAGCTCGTAGAGGGTGCGGTCCACATCTGAAGGAAGTTTGGTACAGGTTAGCATGTAAGGGGGCTGGTGCCTGGTAGTTTTTTACGTAAAGTACGTTACAACATGTGGACAAACAGATACATATAATAAACGTAGCTGCAGATTTTTAAATTCTATGATGACTACAGCTGCTCAAGTTCAGAGCTAATTTCTTAAATTAAAAACGTCCTACATATTATTATCAGACGCGGTCGCAGACCGCAGTCTGAAATTTTTGAGGGGGTCGCGAATGATAAAAAAATATATAAAATAAATAGCACCGATTTCGGTGACGGTGGCTGGTTTCATTGAAACCAGGCCAGTTACGCAGGAGTAATTTTTATAGTGCCCAAGTATGTGCGCAGTACACAAGAGTACTCTCTCTTCTTTTACTCTCATAATCCAGTTGGACGCCGGACGGATAACCGACACGACTGACGAGAGAACAGGCGCAGGTCCGACTTTTTACATGCCCATCAGACGCACGGATCATCTTTCTTGTCAGACAATCAGGTGATCAACCTGCATTGTTCTAACAAAACTTGGAAACAACATTTTTTGTTGTTGCAATGCGGGAATCTAACCCACGACCTCCGAGTCGAGAGCCAATGATGTAACCACTAGACCACGGAGGCTGTTATTAATTTATTGATAGATTCAATATGTCGAGTAAATAAGACTTTATTGCATACATTAAACAATAAATGGGAGTCTCCTATTTTTATTGTCAAATCGGTTAACAATATTTGAGAGTTCTGAGGCCATCTCTGGGTGAATATTTAGAAGAGCTAAACCTGTCACTACTCAGGCTCTCTTCTAACATTTTGGAGGGAGTCATGTCCCCGTTACACTTCCCCCCTTCAGACCGCGTCTGCATATTATGCACCTACTAAGGTGACACTGTTACATAGCCCCCGTAAGGTAGTAGGAACTGGAACATTTTGCGACCCCTTAATACGAGTAGGTATATTCGTAGAGCAAACCAATCACATACCGATATGGTGATAAAAAGACCGAACTGTTATTAGTCTTTAGGTATGTAAATATTTTTTATATTTATGAAGGTAGGTAAGTAGGTAGGTACAGTTTTTCCTACCGCTTTCCGTCTCCAATAATATCGCAGCATCAGTTGCATTACGCGACTCCAGGTATTCATTCAAAGCCATCACCAGCTGCTGCGAGCCCAGTTGTGTCCTGATGAGAGGTATCCCTGCCGATGTGGCCAGGTCATCCGCCGCAGACCATGGCGACCAGGAAAAGTCGAAGATGACGGAAACGCCCTTACTGACTGCAGAGCATACTGCAATAAATAAAGGAAATTAGTGTAAAAAATGTCTGGACTTTAAAACACAGAAGTAGATACTCAATAAACATAGTACCTACCTACCTATGTAGGTAGGTAAATATATTTGAGAGTTTAGACTGTCTACCTGCAGTGGCGTGGGATTCCTATTTCTCCATTCCTATCGGCTTCACTTCCCACTTACCTTTTGAAGACCCTCATCCAAATCCCTATACACGCTAGGGCTTCCCTATGAAAGCGAACCGGCCTTCGCCACTGTTGTCTATGTACCTACATACCTAGGTAAGTAGGTGATAAGTATAAATATAAAGATTTTAGATTTAGGTCAGCAAATAGATACACACACTTAACACCTTTGTTAACTGAATTTTAAAAATTGAGGTAGGTAGTACCTACTGTGGGTGAATATAGGCACTATAGTGACTATAATAGGTAGGTACTCCCGTTCAGATCTACTTAATTTAATAATATATAATATTTTTGTTTCATTGTACCTACCTACCTATAGCACTGAATACATAATAGTGTCCTCTAGTCATCCTTATGATGTGACATGTCGCTTGCGATCGCATATAATACTTACGTCAAAACTCAAATCCCATACCTACATTTTGTATTCGACCTTCGCCGTCGTAATTATCGAATGCATCTTGACTAGATGCCCAGGCACCTATACCTAGTAGCTATCGACATTCGATAGCCACAGTATAAAACGACATACCATCGACAAAGTTCCTGCTCGACCAGTCTCATAATTTTGTATTTGCACTAGGATGCCTCTAAATAATTTAACACAAAAGAAGTGACCGCACCGACTGCAGATGTGGTTGAACTACGTGTTTACACGTAGACTGTATGCGTGCGCACGATTCAACGGCGCTGTTATGCGATTTACATCGTGTGCGGTCGAGCAACAACTTTGTCGATAACTTCCTTCGTCATTTATATTGTGCGATAGCACTGATGCTTTTAGTAATTTCTGTTATAAGATTTTTATATACACCTAGCCTGAAGCCCTAGTATCTATAGTTTTTAACTTTTTAGGTACGTCTTAGGAACGTTACATACATTTTCGATAACCTTCATCTTCTCTCTCCCGGTCAAGCTGTATGATGTCGTCGTCAATGCGAGCTTCTGGGTTGTTCTTTTCCAGCGCCTTAATCGCTTCGCCTATCCTCTCTGGCAAATCCGTGTCTGGAGCTTCTATTATAAAAACTAAACGGCAAAGACAAAATACATGAAGATCGTCAGAGAATGATAGCTAAGGAGCTGTCAATTCTCGTAAGTGCCGTTGCAGTTGCCGGTGCCGACTGTACAGTATTGATTCGGGAGACGTTCAGTTTTCACACGGCCCGGTTTTGTTACCAGTAGCATAGGTACTGGAAGGCTGACCGCCCGGCCGGTGCGAATGAAAGCGTGCTTCGTGTTCCATACACCAATGTGAGTGCCGTTGCACACGTTCCGGTTGCCGGGTAGTCGGTCGGGAAGTGTATGGTCATGTATGCCATGTACGTGTGAAAGCTATCGTACTTACCTACATGTCCTTACTAGATACACTTCTCAACCGCGACGTCTGCAACAGCACTGAGTCCGGACTCCGGCCGCCGGCTAACCGCGATCCGGCGATCGGACGCACAGTGGTGGACCTGGCGGCTACCCGGCTAGCACCCGGCGCCGGACCGGCCGAATAATTATGCCAGTACGTGTGAAAGCTATCGTACATGGCCATACACTTCGCGAACCGGGAACCGGGACGTGTGCAATGGCACTAACGAGTCAGTTTTTCGTAATCCCAATTCCTACTACTAATATAAATGTGAAAGTTTGTGAGGATGGATGGTTGTTTGTTACTCTTTCACGCAAGAACTAAAGAACATATTTTAATGAAATTTGGTATGATACCTAGTACTTAGTTTAGAATATTTGAGATACTGTAGAGTGTAGGTACTTACGTAGGTATTTATCTACATAAGCGAAATCATGGACACAAGCTAATTAAATATCTGCCTATCTACCTATCTACAGGCTTTAAAGACCGGGAACGCACATGGATCTCGTCTGGAATGTCGAGTATCCATAACTCCATACTCCATAGGCAGAGCCGGATTTAGGGGAGGAGAACCGGGGCTCCACAACAGACGTGTCCACTCGTCGTCGCTCCACAGTAGTGACTTAGGAAAAAACTGCTCGATTACAGGAGAGCACAAGACGCAAATATGTCACCGAAGCATCCGCCTTTATCACAGTGGTCAACCAAATTTGTATAAGATGATTGTTAAATAATAAAATAATATATACTTGGTTTCAGTCGAGTTTCTCAATAAATTATTTATTGAGAAACTCGACTGAAAAAAATTAACCATTTTGTTTGGAAAATAATTTGGGACCAGGGGGCCTCCACTCCATAGTCCACTGTTGCCCGAGGCCTCCAGACCTCTAAATCCGGCACTGTCCATAGGCATCGGTTTAGCCTTTAGTATTTTTTCATTAATAATCTTCTTAAAAGGGTACTTACCGTAGCGCAAACCCAATTCAGCGGCGACACAGCCTAAGTTGATAAGTAGGATGAGTAAGAATACTTGCAGCTCCATCTTCAACTGCAAGATCTACAGCTGCTACAGTTGCGTATTTTGTTAAACAGTATCGCTGCTATGTATTCTTGCAGGAAGTACGGTATTAACAAAGTGAGAAAAATATAAAACAGGGTTCTCAATTTCTCGAACATAACCCAAGAAAAGTTAACAGCCTTTTTTAAAGGCCTTAAATAAGACTACTTTTAAAATAAATAAATTAACGCAGTTTGAATTAAAAAACCCATAAGTATAAGTTTCCGTAAAACGCTCCTTCAAGAATAAGTGGCAAAAGCCCAAAGAGTCTCGTGATGTCGTGCTTTTGACAATGAGAATTTAAGCCTGTTACTGAATTATTAAGCTTTTGACTGAAGGGAGCTTAAACAAAGCTTTGATAGGCATTACACTAAATAATACACATGACGGTTTGTATAAGTGCGTGGAAAAGTGATTTGCGTTTATTATTTCTGTTTCAAGGAGAAAGTATTCCTTGTGGAACTCAGTCAATGGTTGAGACCACAGCGTCTATTGACTAGACCACGCAAATCTCCAAACCAAGCGTGCCATTATTTTTCTATCTACTGTGACGTCACAAGAGCGATTTATTAGTGGTGATAACTCCCCGTCCCCTAGTAAACGATACAAAGGCCGTAGCCGCGCGCCGCCCTGTCAAGTTTTTTAGCTTTTTTGTTTTCCTTTGTTTTTGCACAATACATACACTTGCGTGATCTAGTCAAAAGATGGTCTGTGGTCAGGACTGTCACGAGGAGGGCTAGACAGTTTGTAGCATTGGCGTGGGGTTCCTATAACTCCATTCCTATCGGCTTCACTTACCACTTACCTTTTTAAGATCCTCATCCAAATTCCTACCTTCCAACCGACCGGGAACCGGCCTTCGCCACTAGTTTGAAGTGGTGACACAAACAAAATACTGGATGTTTTAATAGTATGTAAAATGCAGTTAGCATTTTACATACTATTAAAGCATCCAGTTAAAAATATGGTTGTCTAAATAGGTATTTCTGAATCCTATTGGTTTCATCATATTTACCGTATCTTAATAAAAAGCCTCAAAGACTTGAAATGTCAATCCTTCATTTTTGGTACTATTTGGTATATAATATAATATCCTAAAAAAAGTTATTATATTATTCACATAGTACCTACATATTAAAGTACAGTAAATGGTAATTATACACATGCGAAAAAATACATATTAACGCTTTTGTCGTAACCTGTACTTGAATTTATAATTCAAGCAAGGCAATTTGTGTAACTTGCACAGATTTTCCTAACCACCGCACGCCATGCCTCGCCATCTATTATGTAGGCAAACAATTGTTAAGCCCACATGTACTCATCATTAGACATAATGAACGAGTAACCAAACTGGAAACTATAATTTGTGGGGTAGCTTCATATAGTAAAATTGATTTCAAAATCTTGCTAGACGTGGTTAATTGTATTGAGCACAATTAGTAATGCATAATAGCAATGCCAAATAATATGTTAGCACTTACGAGTAGGTATAAAAATGTCATAACTTAAATGTTGTACATAATTTGAAATTAACTATAATAATTGCGACCTGAATTTAATATCAACACCTCAAGTGCGCGTTTTTAACACTTCACCTTTTACTTAAAATTTTGCATGAGATTTCGAACAGCGCCCCTAGCGGGCAAGTCCGGGTACTAATTTTACCTTAGTTACAAACGCAATGTAAATAGTTAAATTAACTCACATTTTTAGTAGTGAGATAACGTATTAATCTACTTAATTCTAAAGATAAAAGGTATTATTACTAAAGAATAATAAAACTACTTATAATATATAATAACTATTTATGTAAGTATATAAACATTACATCGATGAAAAAAAATATTAATTTACCTAAATCAATAAAATAGAAACATAAAAATTATTCTTAAACAATTTCCGATTTCACACTACACTTTTTAAATTAAACATTAAAAAAACCATTTTAAAACATTTAAATCTTTAAAAAATTTCAATTTCTAAACACATTGAGGTAATGGTTGTTATTGTAAAATTCATAAAATGGGTATAACAGCCAGCACAAAGATTTTTTTTTTCAAAGTATTATTTTCTCAGAAAGATACAATACCAAATTGTGTTATTTTTTAAAACATTGTTAACTGAATTTCGGATAAAATAATGGATGGCCATTGGACATTATTGTTACTAATTTGGGCTGACCTTTAACTGTTACTAACAGGTTAAAGTCTAACCTGTTACCAAATTGTAGACAAAGTAATGGTTCAAACAAAGCAATTTTCTTTAAAGACCATTATGTAATTCATATTGTGATAAAATACCAAAATTTCATTACTAAAACAATAAAGTATATTTATTAAACTTAAAGTTTAAAATAAATATCGGTGTATTATAATTAAAATAATTTATTATCTGTCTGTTAATATGCTTTGCAGCGCCAGCGTATTCAAGAGTTTGACGATAATATGACGCTATTAATATCTACCCTCCGATAGCGAGTGAACGGGCACAACAACATTAAATGAAGACAACACCCACTACCTCAACGGCCGGTATTATTTTTTTTTTTTGTGTTTACACTAATCTTAATACTAATCTTTTCAACTCTGCGTTTTTACATAGCTTTGGGTTCATTTAGTTCAATTTGCTAAAAACTTTAATATAATCTGTAATTTTAAAACAACAATCCGAATTACATTTATTTACATTTTACAAAGAAATAAATAAACAAAAATATAATTTTATGCGTCGATTTTCAGTCGAGATTCAATTTTTGTCTAAACGAACCCAATCTCACAGAGCGTGTCCAGGGCGCGCGCCCCCTTACCCTACCGTCCAAATCTCGCTAAAAATAATCTAATTTATACAATTCCATACACCCCAAAGAAAATACCTATGCTATGGTGATACCAGAGAAAATAATACACATTTATTTCGTATAAAATTTTGCATAAAAACTTTCCGAACCGACGCCGTCGACCAAAACGCGCGCGCGTTTACATTTAGAATCGTGCGCCAATTTTTTCCGACGTATTATCTACTAAAGATACTAAATTTCATTTTGCCTGGTAAATATTAGATACATTGATTAAATGCAAAATTTAGACGTGAGAGAATTTAACTAAATTCGTACACACTTCCAAATTTTCAGGTGCAGCAGGTATAAATTTGACAGTTGCTATTTTTAAACAATGGCCGACTGCTATAGTGTAAATAAAAAAGTACAGTCTTTTTCTAAATACGTTTCGGATTTTACAACTTCATTAAATTATATTTGGTAAGTGTAGCCATACTTTCTTTACATCATACAGTAGGCTGTATAATGATGATAGGTCATCCAATGAGGGTTTTTAAATTCGTGACATCTGACAGCTTTTTGACACGACAAGGACCTTCGTGCTACCAAGCGCCGCCTGGTGACGGAAAAAGAATCGAAAATTGACAGTTTTCAAAATCGCTTCCGCCGCCAGATGGCACTTTATGAGTTGGGTCTGCCCCCTAACGGCAGAAAAAATATCAAACGCCCTCATTGACATGACGTTGCCGATTGGATCAGTTAGAACTGTAGCATGACGATTATTGTGTTTAAAGACGAACTGTAGAATGGATCAAGCCAGCAACGTCACGCCGATTGGACAATAGGCAGTATAGTGTACCGCTGCTGTAATTCTAAATCGTAATAAACTTATTGCAACTTAATTTTACCCTGATCGTGATATTCAAGAATTTAAACTAGACAGATTTTTTACTATAACAACTCGTGTGAAAAAACAGCAACCTCCAAATATTGGTTTGCGTCAAGTGAGGGTATAAATACGATTAAGTTTGCCTCTAAAACCCAAATGTATTTAATGAATTAATATAAGTAATAAAATATCAAGGTCCATGCTCTTAGCATTACCTAGATTTTTAAGACTTTAATATGTGTAACTATGACATATAATATATTTCCTCTTATGGACATTCAAACGAGCCTTAGAGGCAACCTTAAGCAAACTATTAAATTTGATACCCTTTGAACTTAAAATAAAAATACAGGTCTAGGAACATTAAGATCTTAAATAAAAAAAAGTACGCTAAATAATTTAAGAATCCTGAAAAATATAATGTAAGTAACATTTACACGCACGCATCATTCAAAATCGGTGCGTTATTTTTTATCTGTAATGTATAGGTATGTCACACTAGCCCACTCTGTGTCAAAGTGACACAACCTTACTAGGCATTCTAAAACTCGCGTTCCGAAGCATTAATTAATTGTTGTCCTTAATTAAAATATATTTAAGTGATTAAAATTATATACAACTTACTGTTGGAAGAATGATAAATATACATAATATAAATAAGGAGTAAAAATATAAAATGATTAGAAGAATACGAGCTATCACAAGATTGCTAGTCACAAAACGACAAATAAATAGCACAATACATTACAGTTAAAAAATACAAATAATAAATTCAATCCCATATATTTTTGTTATATAATATACTGTATGAAAAAAACTATTGCATACGTTTAAACACTATCCTGCTATTAAGTGCATTGAGATTATTTACAACATTTTGAATGGATATTTTTGACAAATCATACTTTTAATAAAAACTCTGTAACAGTCCCGTTGTCTTGTGTAATGGAATTGTGATATTTTAATATAAAAATATTTCACACGAGTGACACAAAGTTTTTATGAACGTAACGATGCTAAACAATATTTCAGGGTAAGAAGTTACTTTGTAACTACATATTATGTTCTAATGTAACGTTATGTTAATTCCCATTTCCTCATTTCGGTCTTCACTTTGGCTCTAATTTATTTTACAAATAGAATTCTGTCAAAAATATCCTTAAAAAGTCATCAAAATAAAACAGGTGCATTTAAAAACTATAATAAACTTTCAACATATTAAGAATGCTCAGATCGCTTGAATGTCAAAGGCCAACCCATCGATAACTTTACTGGTGTGCAATAATTAAGATCCTTTACACATAGGCCGTAGAAACACTATGTTATGAATGTATTAAATAATGTACTAGACTTGTGACGTTGTTTACAGTATATGCGTAAAGGACAGTAATTAAAACTTTCAAAAGTGGTAAAAGTATTGACCAATGCGGGATTTACACGAGTGCCTAAAGCCGCACGTCAAAAAACGATTGTCTAAATGGCAATATAGTTACTTGAGACGTCGCCGAATTGCCGTTTATACGTACGGTTTTTGCCGTGTGACGTTAGGCTGGCACTATATATGCACCGGAATCCGGAGGGCCATAGAGAATTCTGATCATTGAAAATAGAATTTTGTACTATTACAATAGAGTTGAAAATCAAACACATGTGTCGAGTTAAACGTCAATGTCATATATGACAGCTCGACACCTGACACTTCTATTTTCAACTCTATTGTATTAGCGCCGAGTTCTATTTTCAATGCTCAGAATTCTCTACGGCCTTCCGGATTCCGGTGCATATAGTCCCAGCCTTAGTCACCCGTATAAGTCCCGTATATGGGCTACGTTTCCACGAGGTTTTTTGTGGTCGGGAAAGAAAAAACAGCACTGTAATTAGAATCTTCGCTAGTACAATAGAGTTGAAAATCGAAAGATTAAACAACTCTACACAATTCTCAGCTCTATTATATAAGCACAGTTTTATTTTCAGTGCTGTTCCAGTCGCAACCACTAAAAAACGCTCGCGGGAACGTAGTCCAAGCAGTCGCATGTCTGACACGAGAACGCTTCACGTAACGCCACTGTCAATGTTAGCCAAACGTCATCTTGGCGGGTTGGCGCCATTTGTACATTCACTGCATGAAATAGTCCGGATGGTCTGGATCCTTCTCGAACCGCTTCGCCTCCTCCTGCATACTTTCTTTTATTTTTAAAATTGCCGCCGATTCCGTCTGGTCGTTTTGGTCGCCGCCGGGTCCACCGAAACCTTTGAAAACGTTATACTTTTGTACACATTAGCAATGTTCAGTTTGGGAAATTCTCTTTACTAAACACCGCGTTTCGACGCCCTTCCTATAGTGTCTTGGACTAGCGCCTCGTACCTGAATAACCTCTATTATATTTAATATTACTGCCAAAATGTGCAATAAATTAATTCGGTTTTATTATTTAAAAAAAACATTCTAGCATAATTTTGTATCTTTAATTTGACAGTTGCCGATACACCATAGTTGTAGTGTAATTTAAGTGCAAACTTATAATGTAGGTGCACCTATTAATGCCTCAATACTTACCTAAGTTGTAATCACCCATCCCCGAGCCCGAGTCCTCCCGGGGAGTCCCCGGGCCTCCCCCTCCGACTCCGCCCGGTGACGACTTCATACCATCTACTCCTCCTAAACCTGATGTCACAAAACTGTTAGGGATCTCTATAATCTACATCTATACATAATATATATACTTTTCATCATTCATTTTGCTTCATTCTCCTAATTTATATTGCGAGTCGCTAAAGTTATTTAAATGACAAAGTCCGGCCTAATATTTTACATGTGCATGGGCTCTAATGGCCGCACTCAGAGTCAATTAATGCTTAAATAAGAGGTACTTAGTAGAGATTTTGAAAAAAAGTATAACGACTTACCCCATTACTAATAAAAATATTTACACAACGTATAACTTATACAACGTTGCTACATTTGTCTGTCAAGGTACTTTTCCAATGTATCAGACAAGGCATAGACGTTACAGTATAGACTATATATATAGTTGAGGTAAAAAGTGTCCCCAGATAAATGGCCTCACTTGAAATTTTTGGGGCCATTTTGACAGTAGGATGAAAACAAGATGGCTGACATTTGAAGTATGGTAAAAACCAAGATGGCGTAACTTTTATTGTATGCAGATTTGATCTGTCAAATGTACGTCATAGCCTATCTTGAGTTTTGAAATCTTTGAGACAAGGATAATAGGTACATTGTACCTATAGCTCATCCATTGTGTAAATATTTTTATTATTAAGAGATTTTATGTCAAACTCTCTGCTAAGTAGCTCCATAAGTAAGCATTGCCTCTAGAGTGTGGCCGTAAGAATGTGCAAATTAACGTATACTAACATGGTTATATTTACTAACTACGTCAACGTGACACATTTATTGAAATTCGTTACTATTTATTGCTTCAACTTCAATCTTAACATTATATTTTGTTACTAATATCACGCAATATAAAATACATATCATATCACTTTTAAATATTAGCAAGCAATAACAAGACATTTGTCAGATGTATAAAATAATTGTTTATTCGTAAAAAAATACTTAGATCTGAAATTTAATATTATAACAATAGAATTCAACAGTTAAGAGCTTGTAAAACTATATTGGACAGATTCAAGTTTTGAACAATATATCAAATTAAATTCATTCAAGTTTCTTAGATAAATTGAGCATTACAATCTATAATCTCACGACTGTGCTTGGGTATATATTTTTTCGAGTGGCAAGCTTATGTCAGCATGACGCAGCCTAATATAGTCTTGAATTAACAAGGCGATAGACCTTCGTTGTTGGCGGGTGCCATGTGCTGCGGCGCAGGCCCGTGCTCTCCGCCCATGGGGTACTCCGCCCCCATCGCGCCTGCGCCCACCGGCTTCATCAGCGTGTACATGTTGTCGCCGCCTGTCCCATCATTATTGTCTAATGACTCAAATCATGACACAACATCTCCCCGTGATACATTATGACCTATTCTCCCCGATACCGATGACATTACACCCTAGCCTCCCCAGATGATGACACATATTGCCAAAAACTTTCAGCATTAAATGATAGGTATCACAACACCATATGAAAGCATGTGACAAGCACCAACCGCAATCAGAAGTCATAAAACTTATGTGTAGTGTAAGGAGTACCATCTCCATTCTCCATACATGAAAAGTGTCCGTAAAAAGCGTTCAATAGGGGGCGCTGAAGACTAAACGAGGTGTAAAGCGGCAAAATTTAAACAGATAACTAAATCTTAGCATCTTCTTCGGTTATGTTTATAAAAATATATTCGACTACGCGAGTAAGTAGATGATTGATTTACTGAATTAACTACTTTTAGTCTACTAAAGTCGTCAAAATTTTTAAATAACTAAACTCAACTCACTTCACTCCATCTCTTATTCCTAACTTCATACCATTCTTGTTCATCAGCGCCATTGTGGAAGATTTTTGGACTGTTATTTATAGTATAGGTACAGCTGAACACTTTTTCAACTTTTCTCCCATAAGAGATGGTTCTCCTTAGCTCTACCCTCAATAGTCACACTGAAAGCCCTATCGGAATCACTTGTGTCACGTTGTACGCAGTTTAACTATGTCAAAATATTGAACACCGGTTGAAGTCAACACATAAAACGAGTGAAGATCTAAGTGTGAAGCATCTACTTATGAATGATGATGAAGCTCAATTAAAAATTATACTGGATTATACTGGATGTTATGTTTTATGACTTCCAACCGTGTACAGTAAAACCATGTCGCTAATGGCCCCGGGCAACCTTCGTTTTTCTATGGAAATGACAGACGGTGTATAAAAAACGACGATTGCCGAAAGACATTGAGATCGTGGTCGTACTGTATGTTGATTGTAAGTTCCCAACCAATTTTCTATTGCGTCATTATGGCACTTTTTTTTTGCAAAAGTTGTGATTTTAATATAGATTTATCAATGATATTGCTTTGAATATTAATGTTTTTTTTTTTCACTAGTTGGAAAAATACTTCGGAACTAGTACATCTGAATGTTGTTATAAAAAAAAACGGAAAGCAAGATCTGACCAAAAGCATGATAACAGGTGAGAATGAAGCAAGCAGAACGAAAAGAAGATAATTGTAAACGAAATATGAGTCACACTAACATGACTTGTAATATAAAACACACCTCTTTACACTCTTGTTGGTAAAAATAAAATACTTTAAATCATCGTTTCTCAACCAAAAATGTTGAGACCCACAAAAAAGCCAAAAAGTTAAGTAAAAAGTCGTTCGAATTATTTTTTCGACGTTCGATACAAAAAATTCGTTAGAAAAACTCATATTTTGTACCTATACATATGTAATTTGTATTTGTTATTTTTCAACAAACTGCGACACTCTTTAAAAACAAACTCAACCCCCCCAAGGGTCGCAACCCACCAGTTGAGAAAATATGCTTTAAATAATCTGACTCTAACATCAAAAACTTTGATAATATAGTGTAGCTTAGATAAATCCAAAAAAGTGTGCTCTGTATTAACAGCTTTCGACTTGAAATATACAAGAAATAAGTCACTATAAAATACCTGATTTTGGTGGAATATAAAACTGCCAATCAGCGGAATTACTCTATTAATGATGGCTAGATTACGACATAAATAGTTTTGTTTGCCAGTTCAAAATTTATTAAAATAATTATGACGTTAAAAACAATTGATTTTGTTGGCCAAGCGCGTCATGTCAATAGCTCGATACACAAAAACTGACAAAAAATAAGTTTTAGCAGCATGTATAGTTAAAGTTTTCGCCAATTTATATTCTTTTAAACAAATTATAAAATATTAACATATTGTTGTTTTCATGAATTTGCTGCCTGAATGATAAAACTTCAATTCTATGTCAAACTATAATATTATGATTATTTTTAAATGTTAGTTTAGTTTAGACTTTAGATTAATTATTTAAAAAAAGCTTCAAACTTTTCTGTTTGATTATTATCAAAGTCTAAATTACCTTTTCTAGGAGAAGATTATGATATTTTAACTTCTATAAAAATCTTATGCTTTTAAAAAGTTCTAATCAGATAAGTTTGAAGTGTCTGCACCCGCCACCTAGAACAGTCACTCACACTTACCAGAATTTGACGAGTCCTGTGGGCTGGGCATGATCGGTGTCGGTGGTCCGGGGGGGCCGTTAGATCCTGGGGGGGCTCCGTACGCTCCGGGTGACCCCCCGCTATAGTTGAGGGGGGCTGAGCCTCCCCCCGCCGCGCCGCTGCCGCCGGCCCACGCTCCTCTGGGCCCCATCCCCATTGGTGGCATACCTGTAGGTAATATTTATAGAGGTTGAGCAATGAAAATTTGCTAAACGTACCTACCTAATAATAATAAAGGCACCTTTTTAGGGTTCCGTAGCCAAATGAAAAAAAATGGAACCCTTATTTATAGATTCGGCATGTCTGTCTGTCCGTCCGTATGTCACCGCCACTTTTTTCCGAAACTATAAGAACACTGTTGAAACTTGGTAAGTAGATGTATTCTGTGAACCGCATTAAGATTTTCACACAAAAATAGAAAAAAAAACAAGAAATTTTGGGGGGAACAATATTTTTTTTCTATTTTATTTATACTTATAAGTTATAATGTGTAAGTAAAATGATGTACGTAATGTACATAATATATTTTTTTTTGCAATGCAAACTTCCACCGAAAATTAGTTTGAACGAGATATACCTAGTAAGTAGTTTTATTTAATCGTAAACCGCATTAACCTTTCATTCAATCAACTCAAATATAAAAATATAAAAGAACATTTAATTTCATAAACAGAAACCTTATGAATAAACCTTATTTTTTTTACAAGTTTGTACAGAACCCTCGGTGCGCCAGTCCGACTCGCACTTGGCCGTTTTTTAATATTATGTGATCCCCGCAAATTGAAGTCAAAGTAATTTACACATAGTATATTTATTCAATTTCCTTTTATCTATGGAGTGTAGAGGAAAGGAGAACTATCTCTGTGTGCAAAATGTGTCCACTGTAATGCGTTAAATTAGGGTGGCGCCACAGTAACAACAGGGTACTCTTCAAAGTAAATGAAGTTAGCAATATTAGCAATAAGAGATAGAGTGAAGTTAAGGGGGAAGAAAACTGTCAAATTAGTTCACGTAGAGGGCGCTCAGTGTTTGTTACAAATGAACTGTCATTAGCCATACAACTTTGCTGTTTTGTGATAAAGTGTTTTGTAAGCAATGGGATGCTGTGCAGCTATAGGGTGTGAAGATATCGGTTCTTACAAATTCCCCAGTGATCTGAAGCAAAGAAAAAATGGGAAAAGGAGTTAAGAAGAAAAAACTTAAAATCAATTGATTTTTTTTTTAAGAAATTGTGTATTTGTTTCTTTCAAAATTTGTGTTATTTCGGTTTTATTGTGTAATATTGGTAGAATATTATTATCCACTACATAATATTCGTTGACATGCACGAGTGATACAACTACAAAATGCGCGCTTTCTTGGGTTTCCAAAACTACCTAGGAAGTTTCAGTAAAGCGTCTACCACTTTACTGAGTCAACTGACTTGACTCATTGACTACCCTGACTATTTATTTTGACTTTGTCTAGACTTTGAACTTGACGATTTAGAAATACGTTGATGAAAATTTGAACGAATATTCTATTTCCCGCCTTTTTAACTTGACACTGGCTGGCAATGGTTATAAGCAGACGCCATTTATTAAAAAAAACTATGTTTGACAGGTAACAAACACACAGGGCCATCTACCAAAAAGTTTAGCGTAATCTTCCTCATTGAGAGTTAGATATTGGTTAGATATTTAACTCAAATAACTTCACTTCATCTCTTATTGCTAACTTCATATCATATACTCTTCTGACTCTAGCGCCATTATGGCCAGTTTTGGAACTGTTATTTTGCTACTTTGGTCAGACACTTTTTAGCTTTTCTCCCTTACAGCGATAGTCCTCCTTTCCTCTACCCTCCATACTTTTATATCATGTTTAAAATTCTGAATACAATGTTGAAAAAAATCAACAACTCAATAAAACTACTAAAAATCTAAAAATATGGTTCATTTATGTTATAGTTTCTCTCATAGACCTGTCAAGACAAAAAGTCCCCTCACTTAATCTGCCCTACTTTTGGGGTTGTTTGCCGTAGCCGATGTTTAACATATTTTATCATCTTGACATTTCATGTTCGCAGTTTAATCAGTCTGCATTTATTTGACAAAATCATCAAGATAACTTTTTCTTGTATGAAGAATTTTTCTGTCAAATGTACCTAGGTTTTTGGTTTCTCTTTTTTTTTTATGTAGGTGATGATACAAACAAGCAGGATATTATGATTACTCTTGCCCCCAGAGTATAAAATACAAGTACATAAAATGTTTTCTCGCAATAATTTTTTTTAAACGGGCAACTGGCCCACCACACTTACCCACCACTTCAACTTCTGTGTAGCCAGGATCGACAGTGGTAACCAACCACGAAAAACCCTTTGATATGATCTCAGGGGTGCCCGAGAGACATGCTAAATCTGTCTTGGGACCCGCAACAAAATTAATCAGAAGATTGTAGGAGGAGTAGGAAGTATTCCAGTTTCCCTGCCCAAGCAAAGCGGGAGACAGCAAAAATTTTAATGACAAAAAAGGCAGAATTGAAAGGGAAGCACCACGGGAATTCTTTCTCTCAATATGACTTCAAATGTATCATCGACTCACCTGGTCCCTGAGGAGGCGGGCCGCGCATGCCGGTGCTGTAGGTGCCCGGGGACATGGGGCCCATGCCGGGGCGCGGCGGCGTCATGCGCGGCCCCCCCAGCATCGCGCCGCTGCCGCCCCGCTCCAGCGAGTTGCCCATCATACCCTGGCCTGTGGACAAATACATTATAACATACACGTATATGTCGCCGTAAAATTGTGAAAACCGTTAGATTGTAATATTACTAGCCTTTTTTTGTTGACTTTCCGAAAATAGCTTTTTAAGTTTTATTTGGAAATAAAAATTTTCATTTTCATTTCATTTTTTTAATTTTAAGATAATTATTATAAGATATCGACAGATTGTCGAATAAAACAATTCTCCTTACAATAATTGTTTATTGTATGCATTATTTTTCGTTACAATTATTATTATGAAAAAGCAAACAAATATGGCGGCGCGGGGCACTTGCCGTTTAACCAATCAGCACAGTAAATATTACAACATAACGAAAAATAACGTGTAAAATTGTAAGAAGAAATTTTTTTTGACAATCTGTCGACATTTTATAATATCCCTAGTAATATTACAACCTAACGGTATTCACAATTTTACAGTGACATATATATTATAGACGAGATATGAAGATTTGTTAGATTAAAACTAAGGATTGGCTATGACGTCATAGCCAATCCTTAGTTTTAAAATATTTGCCTTATAAGATTATGATAATGATCAATGCTAGCACATTAGAAATGCATAACATTCTGCAAGTAGGTTGCATACAAGTAGCAAGTTGAAGGCAACTTATGTAGAAGGGAATATGTGATATGCCTTTTTCTGTAAAAATGTCAATAAAATCAAATTACACAAGAAAAATAAATCTTACCAGGTGGCCCGTTAAAATCATTGCCCATGCCCATTCTGACTGCCGATCGTGGTCCTCCGGAGTACCATGGTCCTATAAACGGTTGTCCTGTGCCCATGTGTGATAACTGTGGCTGTGGTCCATGAGGCGACGGCTGGGAGCCTGGGTGCGGAGCTGGCGGCGACGGTCGTAATGAGGAGTTGGGGAAGAAGCCTGGAGGCATACCTCCACCTCCCATTCCTGGAATATGCAACATAAAATTTATGTACCATTATAATAAAATCATCAATGAAGAGAGAAAATATTGGAGAAATTAGTAAAATTTAAGCTAAAAAAAATATTTTAAAAAATAAAATACATATAATGTACTAATAGAAAAAATATTTTTAAGTTTATCTTGCTAAACACCACCGTTTCTCAACTTTTTTTATGTTGTGACCCACGAAAAAGCCAAAAAGTAAAAAGTCTTGCGACCCCGTCACGATTTTTTTGACGTTTCGTTCTTTTCGAATCTTTTAACCTATATGTATTTTGTATTTATTATTTTTCAACAAACTAAGACCCCCTTTAAAAACAAACTCAGCCACCAAGGGTCACGAGTCGCGACCCACCGACTGAGAATGATGCAATACACTAAATTTGGAGGATAGGATATTGCACCCAAATAATATTGAATATTAATACTCAATGACGATAAAATTCTGAAATAATTGGAACTTGACTTTTCATTCAGACTATATTATATAAAGTAAGGGATACTGCATACATACCTGAGCATTTCTCAAATTTTTTGACCATAGCCGCAACGTCGATGTCCCATGTTTTGGTCTTTGATTATTTTTTTACTACGATAACATAAATAACATACATGACTGTCGTAACTTCGTTGATATTATTTAATTATCAGAGAAATTATCAAAGCTATAAATAAAACACTCTCACTACAATAAATAATTAATAATCTAAAATACCAAAATTTTCGTAGTATGGAAAATAGGTTGTCCCATTGCGACCGCGGTGATTTTGAACTCATTTATTTCATTAAATTCTAAGAAACGGAATATATGTTATAGTCTTAAAACACTACTTAGAGTATTTGAATACATATTTTATGTAGTATAATAGTGAAATACGTCGTAAGTTAATCAGTTTCAGGAAAATAATATTGTCCCATAAAAAAATTCCAAAACGGAATTCAGATTTTGTTACCGATTTTTGTGTCGAAAGATTTTTTAAACTACAAAGTTAATTGATTTTTTTTCCTTTGGCAACACTATTGTCGACATTTCACATTGCTATTTTGTTGTGATGTCATTTCGGTGTCGACAACAGCCGCGGCTTAACGTAGTGCTCTGCACTGCGACTAATTCGATCTGGATTTTGTTATACTGTGTGAAGGTAAGTTCAAGATACTTAATACTCTTGTTGAAATTGATAAATAGTTCTTTTAATGGGCTACAATTTGATGTAAAATACTGTTTTAAGTATTGAGTTTTAAAGAATATGTATTTTATTCAAAATCTGTACCCGTCATTTCGTTACTTCTGTTTTTGTTACTTTCGCGTGGTAACGTATAACCAGAACGAGGGGTAACAAAAAAGGAGTTTTTAAAGCTAAGTACACATTTCGTAAAATTGCCATACTGGTAGGTAGGTATCTATATTCGTTTAATCCCCATAATGTTATATATATCTTTTGTTATGTATATATTACTAAATTTGAAGATTATAACACAGGATAAAACTAAATAATTTTCATTTTCACTTATTTTGTTTTCATTTTATAATGGAGTGTCAAGTGTGTGTATGCTTAGCCTTACATTTCCGATTTTGTTACCCAAGTTTCTTATTTTGATACTGTCCCAATTTTTTTCTGATAATAATGGTAGATATTTCTTTTTCTTTAAATTGAAATGCTATAATCAATAATTTAAAACAATTTTATGATAAATATTATTATAATTATAAATAGTAAATATAACATCCTTTTTCTATTTTAGAGGAAAACCAAACATTTTGATTAGAAAGTTTAAAAAAGGTAACAAAAAATACTCATTACTGCTAAAAACAATTTAAATAATTTTTTTCCCAATTTTTACTTTTATCAGATGTTGTTTAATTTATGATCTACATAGAAAAACATAAATTTATAATACAGTCTGCATGTTTCTTTATGGTTTTCATTAATTTCCAAGTAACAAAATAAGAACTTTTATTTCGCCCTTAACTAATAATTTACAGGTTTTTTGTATAAAAACTCTATTAAAACAAAAAAACAACCATAAATTCAGAATCTGTCTAGTTTTAGCTAGCTGTATTTAACATAATATGTCCAAAATATACTTATTGTATTTTAAGAAGATTATTAAAATGATGGTCAAAAAATTTGAGAAATGCTCACCTACAACTTTTGCATCGGCTAAACTGTTTAGTCGAGTTGTGTACTTTTAGTGAATTTCACACAACTAAACTGTTTAGTCAATGGAGGTACGCATACAATTGATTTTAGTCAATTTATCTCCTAAACAAATCCAATAGTGTTCTGTTGGCAATGTAGTCAAGGTGCTAAGAACCTAAAGTTATAGTTTGTGCTTTTATATACGTTTTAAAAGAGAAAAGAAAAGAAGGTAATGTGTACATCCTATATTCAGTGATAGATTATTTTGTGGAATATTTCATACATTGCATTCTAAGGTAAAAGAGCATGCAGATAATGTTTTTTTAAATATTATAGAATAAGTAAAGAAACTTTTAATGAAATCTTATCATTACTGGGTCCTGAACAGTTGTGAATCAACTGTTTAGTAGAATGTATAT
The DNA here is from genome assembly GCA_905404095.1 of Glaucopsyche alexis. Classification (NCBI taxonomy): domain Eukaryota; kingdom Metazoa; phylum Arthropoda; class Insecta; order Lepidoptera; family Lycaenidae; genus Glaucopsyche; species Glaucopsyche alexis. The sequence goes on from FR990044.1 coordinate 24,394,739, forward strand.
GCTCTTGAGTACGTGATCAATAGTTGTCAAACTTTTTAATCATCGATCGATAAAGCTTTTTTACTTTTTTTATCAATGAACTATCGAGTTGCCAGTATGCACATTCATATATTGCTATAAACATATGAAAGACAACAAAATAGTTGTTCAATTAAAAGTTGTTTGTATGTGCTTGCCCTGACAAGACTTTTTGCATGTAATACTGACAGTGCATTTAAAAGCTAAAGCTCTTTTGAACACATCACATTTGAAGTTAGTAGTGTTGTATCCATAAGGTTAATTGGTATTTATATTACATTGAATAAGTAACTACCTAGTTGAAACCAAATCAATTTTTGAATCGCCGTCAAACGGTAACAAGTATTTGAATTGTCAAAATGTATGGTCAATTTATTCATGTCAATCCCTTTTTATGCTCCCCAACTTTAAATATTGTTTCGCCATAAAAAGCAAAAATGAAAATCTATTTAGTGGAACTAAAAATAATGTGACAGTGAAAATAAATAAGAATATTTTTATTGTAAAAATAAAATAATTATGGTAAACTTACAACAATAATAATAACTACAATAAACTTTTTAGAAATGATATTCTTTATCCACAGTAAGTATATGGCATTAAACAGAAAACTAAAATCTGTCCAAAGTAGCTTTAGGCTTAAGCTTTTAAGGCCCACTTGCGCCAATCCGGGTTAAAGTTAACCTTGGGTTAAAATATCACGCTTTCTCTTTCACAAATACGAAGAACGAGAGAGATAATATGATTTTTAACCCATGGTTAACTTTAACCCCGATTGGCGCAAGTGGGCCTTAATAAACTATAGTTGAAGTGATGTACTACAGTTTAATGATTAGGAATTTCACCAAAATATAAACTCATGCACACTTTGTAGCTTCAAGTACATGTACTAGCCTAAAGTATAATTAATTAATCATATAACAGTGTAATAATTTCAAAATCAATAAAATTGGTGTATTGGATGTTTATTTAACCCAATTTTTGACATTTCAACCGTGCACCTAAAACACTGAAGATATGCGTTTTACAAGTGTAGCATGGCATAATATTGTTCTTGAAGATAATAATGTTGACTTTGAGCATTGGGCCTCAATCGAGAACCATAAAAAACAGAACTATTTACATTATAAGATAAGAAACATCATGTCTCAATAGGATGATTTCTTGCAAAAATATTACTTTCAGTTTCATATCCACTGTAAAACAAAGTTCATACCGTCGTTTGGTGGTGCTGGGCCAGCGTTGTGACCGATTCCATTAACACCATATCCAGAATTGACAAATCCATAGTCGTGGAAAGCTTTCGCTTCTGATGAGTGTTCACAAGTATCTCTCCTCTCTGGCGCCGCACAGTAAAGATCCCAGAAGACACACCACCATGAGTGAAGGAACCCTGGCGGTTCGCCGAGTGTTATATTCTTCTCCCATCGGATCTCCGAAAGGAAAGTCTGCGCGGCTTTCTGCGCCCCGACGTGTAGTAAGTACTCGTACACATAAAGGGCTAATTTCTCACGAGCCTGTGCGTCCGAAGGTACCGTAGAGCCTTTGCCCTTTGCATACATATCGACTGAAAGCCGATGTTTAAGTAAAAATTGTTTATTATTTACATTAACGCTTTATATCAATAAATTCAACTACACAAAATGTCATTGATCGATGGCGACATTTGGCGTCTGTGGCATAGACAAAAAGGATGGTTCATTACAATCTCTGCGCATCTTTAGACTGTCATTAATAATTGTCTATGATAAAACGAGTTCCGCAATCCAAGAAAAACATTATGAAATAAAAAATAAAAATGTTTAAGAAGCCTAAAATTAACATTAGTCCGTGGATTTTTAGAATTTTATGTACATATAAATACGGTCTCTAGCTTATCCTATCGCGCGTTTGCTTTTTTAAATTGAGCTGTTAAGTTATATATAATGTTTCCGAACCTAATATTAAAAATGCATAATATCTACTACTAAAAAGCTGTTATTAAATTGTTATCAGCTACAATGAGGCAACAAATAAGTAGAGTAGAGAAGTATCTAAGATAAGTTTAGTATAATAAAATGTATTGAAAAGTACAATATCGGAAGTGTTGCTTTTTTTATTTTTTTAATAAGATTTAATGGCCTGGTAACTAGACCTTTAAGCCAAGTCTTATATTTTGAGGTATTTCTTATTTGTCTTATTTCTAAATAGTCAAGTCCAAAGTCTAGTCAAAGTCCTAATAAATAGCCACGGTAGTCAATCAGTCAAGTCAGTCGATTCAGTAAAGTGGTAGACGCTTTACTGAAACTTCCTAGGGAGTTTTGGCGGGAAACCCAATTTAGCACGATTTTGTAGTTGCTATATCACTCCTCCACATTAGTGCACGTCACGAATAACTAATGGTTAATATTCCACCAATATTACACATTAAAAACCGCAATAACACGAATTTAGAAAAATAACACAGAAACACAACATTGCTGATTGACTTTCCCGGCAAAACTCCGGAAGTGTTGCAAGAGTATACCATAGAGATTTTTTTTACTCTGCCTTTTGTACCTCGACTCTAGACATTTCAATTATTGTCTATTCCTTTCCTTTCTTTGCGGCCGTGTCACCGCGTGGTTCTCAGGAGCCTTTACAAATAGAAACACATTCAAAATGGCAATTAGGCCAGTTTATAGACCAACTATCGTCAAAAAGAGGACGAAAAGATTTATCAGACATCAATCTGATCGATATGACAAACTTAAGCGCAACTGGCGTAAACCCAGAGGTAAGTGCTACAACTTTCTTTCATTTACTCTTAATTTATAACCTTTCAGGATGCTTTTTGAGTACTTAGTATCCTTAGATAACTTAAATAAATACATTCATCTGCTTAAAAACTGCTTGAAAAGATTACTCGTAACGAAAACAAGTTGTAGTCAAAACAAAAATATTATAGGTTATCTCTGGCATGACTAACGTGCTCTAAAGTTCTGCTGTTTATTGCATGTCTTTTGATAAATTTACACATTCCTAAATTAACTATAAACATATTTTTTAAATGAATTGTCATGGTTACCTGTTAGATTTGGCATTAAAAGTAGGTATCTTCTCTAAAACAATACATTTATATTGTCTGGGTATGAGTATATCGGAAATTCTAAACGATTAAAGGAACAAAGAATACGACTGATGAAAAATGACTTTATTTTCTTACAAGATACTTGTACTTGTACTGCACACTCAACTCAGTCGTCACTCACATTTTCAGTAATTTCAGGCCAAAACTATCTTATGTTATGTGGACCATTGATATGATCGTTATTGTAAATAATACACAAAATAAAAACGTCCACCTTTGAGAAAATATTAAAACAACCAAACCATAAACTTGCCGACTTGTGTCTGATTTCTTAAATCTGGACTTGTATTGCAGGTATTGACAACAGGGTGCGCAGGCGTTTCAAGGGCCAGTACTTGATGCCCAGTATTGGTTACGGATCAAACAAGAAGACCCGTCACATGCTCCCCAACGGATTCCGCAAAGTAAGTTGATTTTTTCAACTATCCATTTCACTGAAAAATATTTTGATGGCATAGCATTTTAACAGTCAATGTAGTTTGTCATCAGTCTTCCTACTTATAATAACAACTCATTGGCTGTGTTCCATGGAAAAAAGTGCTAAAGAAAAAAAATATATCAGCCAGAACATGTTTGCTAACTTCAATACTGCTAACAATCCGTCAATGGATAAGTTTACTGATGTTATTAATATTATATTCAACATAATGATATTAAAATATACTTGCATCAAAACTAATCAATCTCTGCAAATTTTTTTGGATCCATTTCTCAGTCATTTAATCGATCAATAAATGTCTGAGAAATGGATCATTGAAGTTGAGGGAATTTCTGGTAACCCTGTGACGTCACATAGCCTGATGGATCAAATATAGACTAAGCCGCTGATTGTAGAGACTTGAAAGTTGGAGGGTGTGTTCTTTGTATGATGTAGGATACGACAATAAGAGATTTTCTGAAATTCTACTCCGAAGGGGTAAAAAAGTGGGGCGTAATTTATCTCATTCGGGCTTAGTGATGTCACAATTACACAAATTCAAAGTACCATAACTTTTTTATTTCTAGAGATATTTTGCTAATTTTTTCACATATTTGTTTTATTTTTATTACACAATTTTTTATAATTTATAAAAAAATTCCTCATTTGCTTATTCTGCCGTCTTAACGAAGAGTGCAGTAGTAAGTCGAGCCTTTGGGCAAATCAATTTAAGACCATATTATACCATAATATAAGGTCTTAATCCAATTTGTCCAAAGGCTCGACTTACTGCACTCTTCGTTGAGACGGCAGTATTTAATGCCAACTGTCGCCATTTTGCTTACTTTTTTTGTTAGTGCTATTTTCTGTGGAACACAGCCATTCTCTTGGCATAATTTTAGCAGCTGCTATTTCAAACAATGTTGTCGGAACCCAGATGACTATCACCACAATGCAAGGGCACTCTGTGTTAAACATTATCAATATGTTACTCACAATTTGTTACCTTGCTAAATTAAATCTATTCAATCCTATTCCAGTAAGTCAATCATGGCTTTATTGGTCATAATGATAGATACATTTACGTTTCTGCCTATCTATATTTTTCTTTTTAGAATAATCAAACAGCTGTATGGCTGGTTTTAGTGTCGCGCTGACTGTCAGCGAGGACACTGAGATGTATGAAATGTCCGCGCTTTATTAGAAAACACTTCCTAGAATTACATATATTTCGCCCTGTCAGTGCTGACTGACAGCGCGCGGTCAGCTAAAACCCGCCTATGGTGTGCCATTGTGCCAACAAAATTAGGACTCTAAGCTTATATAGACATTTTTTTGTAATAAATATGAAATACATAAATTGTTTAATTTAGCTGTTTATAGAAAAACTAGCTTTTGCCCGCGACTTCGTCTGCGTGGAACAGTTACTTTGGGATATCACTAAAATATACCGGCGACTTCATTTACGTTGAAGGAGAAGCGCTTCCCTGCCCGCGACTGCCCGCCGCGCGCCCCATTATTTTATTACTGCGATATCTTCTAAAATACTCATTGAAATCAAATTATGTAAACGGCAAATTTCTTCTAAATTAAATGCTTGTAATGAATAACGTATTTATTTGGATAAGGATTAATATGATCTTTATGAAAACACCCTCACAAATAATGCTTAATTTTAGAACAAATTTGGTTAGCATAAAAAGGTTATCATGAACCAACCTTAAAAGATAGACATGTACTGTCACGGACTTTTTTGTAGAACTTTTAAAGGGGAACAATTCTGTCATACATCATTTTAGCGAAACTTTAACCGTTTCCGCAGCGAAAGCTCTCAAAAGGAAAAAAAACCCCCGATTTTCAAACATTCTTGATTGGTGCTCCGCTCGTATTGAGCTTAGTATGATGCTATATAGCCTAAAGCCTTCCTCGATAAATGGACTATCCAACACAAAAATAATTTTTCAATTCAAACCAGTAGTTCCTGAGATTAGCGCGTTCAAACAAACAAACTCTTCAGCTTTATAATATTAGTATAGATAAGATAAAGACATATATTCTAATATTAAATCTAAACATTGTCTTTTTCAGGTCTTGGTACACAATGTACGTGAACTGGAAATCCTCATGATGCAAAACAGGAAGTACTGCGCTGAGATCGCACATGGAGTCTCCTCCCAGAAACGCCTGCAGATTGTCGAGAGAGCACAACAGTTGAGCATCAGAGTCACCAACGCTGCTGCCCGTCTGCGTAGCCAGGAGAACGAATAAAAATAAGATTAAAACTAATAAAAAAATTATAAAATTTGTTACAATTTTATTTTAATTAAGCTTTACAGCTAAGTATGTAAAACATTAGTATTAGCATGGACTAAACACTAGTAGACTGACAGATCCCATACATTAAAACGTACACAATAAAAAGGTCCGGATACTGCTTAGGTCTAGATGGCGTTAGTTTGTAGCACGAAAATCAATAAATTGCACAAATGAGCGAAGTAAATCAATTATGTTCTGTTTTAAATAAGAAAAAATATTTTTCAGTCTCTTTCCAGTGTGATATTAAAGTTCAAAGGCTGATACATGAAGCATAGATACCAGGAGTCCGAACGGTATAGGCTATTTAATAATAATTATGTACACAATAATAGGACCAGATCTTAGTTCTCTTTTCTGCCGCTAGGCGTGCGAGACCGACGAGTACCGAGTGTTGCCAATACTATTATACCGAGTGTTGCCAATACTATTATTTATTACAATTATTTTTAAATTACCGTTAGGCAATTACCGTGTTCTACGGTATCTATTTTTCGAGAACAGTTTCTAAGAATTTCCTAAAACTTTTATTTATTAAGATTTCAATCTTTCCAGAGCTGTCAATAGCAACTTTAAACTTCCCGCGTAATTTCAAACGAGTGCATGTCGGACCGTCGCGCGCTCTACCGGCAAAAATCTGTCCCCGTAATTGAGACCATTATTTTAACATTACGTTCGGACTCCTTGTTATCTATACTTCGTGGGCTGATATTTGATAATTGTCTCTAAATCCTAAAAAATTAACCTCAGCAGCTTGTTTTTAGACAATTATGGTAGATGGCGTAGTATTAGGGTACCACATGTGATCACTAGATGGCGCGCAAAAGCATCGAATACTCATAAAAGTTTTTTTTTTTTTGAAGATTTAATGGCCTGGTAACAAGACCTTTAAGCCAAGTCTTATATTATTGACTCATAAAAGTAGGTACAGGCATAGACTAATGATTGGTCTCGCTGGGCGCTCTACTAGACCGAGCCGACGTGCTTGTCAAATACACACTAAATACTAAGCCGAGGTCGGCTTACACGAGACAGTCATATTGAAAGCTTTATGACAGTTGTGTATCCCGAATATTTTATTACATTTTAGTTAAAATTGGAAACAAAATGCCATGTTGTGTAGTGAAACTATGTAAAAACAATTTGTATTGGTAACATCACTTAGCATGCCAGTGTATTAGTGTGTGCGCTACACTGATAAATTAGCGCGAGTCTTATTTGTGTGATATAAATAAGCTAGTGTTGCAGTTTTATAAATGTGTGAGTTTGTAACGATTACAATATTTTTGTGAATGTGTGATTTTGTTTTCATTGTGGGAGTTACCCTCCCCGCACCAAAATTGGCAGAAAGTTTTGTTTGAAAATTTCCCCGCGTGCCTGATCCTGTAGTATATAATCTAAGCTGGGATCACATAACATCAGTCATTATCGTATTAAATTCGAAATTTCAACATAAAATTACGTAAACTCAAAACGCCATTCAGTGTTGCCGCGTATTGCAAGAATCAAGTTCCCCGTAGTTGATAATTTTATGACGTGATTTTATAATCGTCATTGTATTCATTATAATCTAATAAGATACAATGAAATAAATTATATCCTTGGTATTTCATTTACCTAACTTATTTATTGTGATTCTTCAGGATTCTTCCCATGAAACTAAACAACTATTCGAAAAATGCAGATCAAAAATACGAAAAAAAATTAAAACGTCACAGTCTTACTAATATTAAAAAAGTAAAAGTTTGTAAGGATGTATGGATGGATGTTTGCTACTCTTTTACGCAAAAACTACTGAACGGATTTTGATGAAATTTGGTATGGTAGTAGTTTAGGCTCTGGATTTTTATGCCGAAAAAGTACAGTGTTCCCGCGGGATATTCGATAGTATATTTACGCGGGCGGAACCGCGGGTAACAGCTAGTTAAATATTATATTATTACTAGATACATATTATATTATTACTAGGTAACCGTACATTTTGCCGCGATAAAAAGTGATGGAAATGCTTCCCCGTGGTCTAATCTATAATATCTGTACCAAATTTTATCACAATCGGTCCAGTAGTTTCGGAGCCTATTCAATGCAGCAAACAAACAAACTTTTCCTCTTTATTATATTAGTATAGATGTGTAATATTATTATCGTACTATCTGCCTTGACGCACGTTATTCTGTCTTGATTAATAAATAAATAAAAGTTAGACCTAATCATTTGTTTACATATAACATACCGTTTTTCTAAAGAAGAATTCGGGTGGAGCCGCGTCAAAAGCTAGTTTTAACTTACCTGAATTTATAACCAATAACTTAAGTAATAGACTAGAGCATAAGATATTTTTCCCGTCAAATCAGGCAAAAGTTTAGTAGCTGGCATCAAAATTTTTCACGCACACTAGAATTTGTCACATGTAAGTCAATTGTCACTTTACACACTACAATAATTTCTGGCCGCATTGACAAGGTGTTATCTCAAGTCATTCATCTATGGTACCTACTTATATAAACAGGTACAATACAATGTTGTATAATGTTTTATTTGTCCATGATAATGTAGATATTGATCATAATAATTATTGTAGCTAGGTGTTGCCCGCGACTTCGTTCGCGTGAATATGGGTTATCGCGGTTGGATAAAAAGACAATGTTAATTATTATAAAAACAAAACTAAATATGTACCTACCTACCTATCATAAAAAATAATACAACTCTTTAACACATTCAATGCCACCACATTTTGTAGTAGTTCCCAGCGATGCCGCCGTATAAAAAACGCGAACATGCTAGGTGTGCTCTCGGCACTGCAGGATGAAATTACGTAGCACGCTAGGCGTGTTCACTGGCACTGTAAAGAGGTAAAATCATAAAAAGCGTTATTTCGACTTCAACCGTGCTTATTCATTAGTCCTTCTTGAGTTACTGAAGATATATTTTGTTTTTAGAAGTGTTTGTGGTTTTGAAGGTTTAATTATGGCAGTAAATAGATTCCGAGGTAAATATTTATCGTAATTTGATCAGTGAATGTCAACCTTTGGTTACTTATTTATGATTTTTTTAGAGAATAGAAAATATGAGCTGGAAACAGGGGAATATGATAATGATGAGACGCAAGCAGATAGTCCCCCACCAAATAAACGTCCAAAAGTAGAAAGTGAGCCGATAACTCATATTTTGGAGATACGCAAAAAAAATTTTTGAATCAAAGTTGGTTCAAATCAAATCAAATTTTCGTATCTCCAAAAAATTTTGAGATGCTTTACAAAAAGAAAGAATTTGGTTTTTTACCTGCATATATCGCAAAAATATAAAAAATAGGAGGAAAAGTTTGGTATAAAGAAAAAATAGATGAGAAATTTTGTCCTCTACAAAATAGATCTGTTCTGTTTTTAACGAAAAACTTACCGTTACGACTGAAACGTTCAACCAAACAAACGCTTCAGCTTTATACTACTACATATACATATATGTAGTATAGATACCGGGCAGTGTTTTGTCTTCTACAGATGAATTAAAGGTGAATGTTTTATGTAATTTATTTTATCTTTTTTGTTCAAATTATGTTAAAAAAAAAACATTATATTTTATTATTCGTATTATAAATTTAGTAAATTGACCAAACAATATAAAAGGTTGAGAGCGCGTGTAGATGAACACGCCTGGCATGTTCGCGGCATTACATAATAAATTATTTTCGATAACATGAAAAAAATATTAGATCACGAAACCACTTAAGAATTCATTAGCTTACGGCACAAAGTTTATGCTCTGAGCGTTTCGATGAAAAACACTGTCTTATCATTGAGATATTGATGAAAAACGGAGAGCACGCCCGGCGTGCTCGCGGCATGGGTATAAAGATTAGTGTGGACACGCTAGGCGTGTTAGTGGCACTGAATGTGAATACCAAGAAATCTTATTTTGCTTAAAAGAACTACCTATTTAATAGAAAACTACACGAAATCAAAGTGTAACTTAATTAGAATATTGAATTAAACGATAAGTAACCGCAATGAAAATCAAAAATGTTTGAAATTACGGTTGACAAGTCATATTGCAGTCGCGGACAGATCAGGTGATTTTATTTTGAACCTTATTGCTAAGGTATAAGGTTGAAAATGATACACCGTATCCGTCCGCACGCTCTATGCTTTGGCATAAGAGCGTTTCAAGTTTTTCCAAAGTTTTTCCTCGTACTAGCAGGCTTAGCATGACGCAGCGACGCGAGCCGAAGAAATAAATTTAAAGAAGAAATATTCTACCTATATATAAAGACTGAAACTAATTGTCTAGGAGCGCCATGATGTGGAGTAGTTGACATTATTGTAAGACTAGATGTTGCACGCGACTTCGTACGCGCAAAAGGAAATCCCGCGGTAACCGTACATTTTACCGCGATAAAAAGTTGCCTTTGTCCTTCCCCGTGGTCTAATCTATATTTACACCAAATTTCATCAAAATCGGTCCAGTAGTTTCGAAGGCTATTCAATGCAAACAAACAAACATACAAACAAACTTTTCCTCTTTATTATATTAGTATAGAGTATTTGACGTTAAATTAAGAAAAAGTTTCTACTTTAGCTGTCAAAAACTCGGGAAATTTGCGGATTGCGGAAATGCTCGGGAAGAAAATAAATATTTTTTCTAATAACGACGAAGCATCAACCTTGCTGCCTTACAATAAGACCTATGGTATTAACGTTTCTTCAACCTCTCATTTTGTCTTTCTTGCAGGCTTAGCATGCATGCACATCCAATGTGCATGCTAAGCCTGCTGCACACCAATCGCGCTAAGTTTTTCCAGTTGAACCGCAAACGAAACGTTGACGTTACTCGACTTTTTGAATGATTCGGTATCGCGCTAACGTTTTGACAGATAGTTGGGACGTAACTGCACCGCAGCTGAAGCGCAAACGCTGTCAAAACAAAAAGTTGATACGGAGCTTCTTTTCCTCGCACGTTACTGAAACGTTCGTTGTTTTTTGAGGTCTAAGAGTGAGAAAACAATTAAACAAAGTGAGATATAAAAATAAAAATTGTACCTAGATTTGTTGAATACAATACGGCAGTGGCTCAAGCTGTTTGTGAGGCTGTATGATGTATCCAGACGTGAGAATTTATGCGATCGCATCGAGTAAAAGAAATGCCTCCGATCGCATGTTTATACTAAAAGGAACCGAATTACAAAGGCAATAACAAAAGCCCTAATTATTATAGAAGTGGCCCCCCACATGCCACCAACCTTGTGTTTGGATGCTTTGGACGTAGAGACGAAGGTAAATTCCTATTTAGTAGTTCTTAGGGCCACATGCATTTAATGAATCTATTATATTATGTAAATAAAATGCCGGGGTGCTTGGCTTGCATCAGAGGTACTGTTAGGTTACTCCTCATCTATGTTGATGGGCCATTGTGCATCCACATGAGCATGAACTATGAAGTGGGATACTATAGTCTATGATAGAAAAGATTACCATTCTCTGAATGTTCAAATAGTAAGCATAAGCAAGCATCTAATGTAAAATGTAAACTGGTACTTGAGAGATAATATTATACCTAATTTGAAATTATTTTTCTGTTACAGATGTGCGATGCAAAATTAAATATTACAGTGTCATGGGCAAGTCACCCATTAAATTCATACTTAAACCGGATGCATGTTGTAGATGGAGATTGGAGAGGACATGATATATCTTTAGGTAAATACTAATTCCACATATTACACAATAAGACTTGAACAAAAAGTTTGTGCAACTTAAACTAACAAGAAAATAAGTTATGTCTGCTTTGTTTACTTATGTAGAATAATAAATAATTATAAAACTATTGTTATAAGCACATAAGGATTGTGTTGCGGTGTACTTTGCATTGGTGCAGTTATAAAACTATTTTATTAAGATTTTCTTATTGATGTTTGTTCTATTTTAGGGGAATCAGATTATCCACTAAGGCCCATTATGATGACACCATCTGACCCACAGCCTAACAGTCCCGAAGAACTTGTGTTGTGTGAACAAGCTTACATTTGAATGCCATACTGTGAGTTTGTGTTGAGCCGATGTAATGTGCGATTATCTTTAAGGAGTTTAAAATATGATGCCTATGGTATCTTGGTAGTTTATCAACTCCCATCTAATGATGAAATTTAAATTAATATGAGTGTGTGTGAGGAATTAATAAATAATGTTTTGTATTTATAAAACTTGTTTAATTTAACAATAATTAGTCAACAAATTAACATGTAAGTACTGTGTGAAAGAAACTAAAGTAATAGCACCATTAACAAAAGTATTAAGACATACCCATTATAATATACTAAAAGTAATTTTAACACTGTTACATATAGTTTTAATTTTAACTCTTTACTTGTAGATGTCACTGTAAAATTGTAAAAATGGTTAGAGTGTAATAAAACAAGTGAAATTGTAAAATATTGATAGACTTCCGATGCGAATATGCTGCCTATAATTTCACACATTATTTTTTGTTAGATTATAAATATATAGTTTTTAATATTTCAACATATTTTTACACTCTCGTTAGTTATTTTACAAACAATTTTACAGTGACATATATAAATCAGTCTATAAATAAATAATTATGCAAGTAGGTACTATAAGAAATTCGAATAACACTGATTAAGAGCACCAGTAACACAAAGTACTTACAACCATTAAAATTATTGAAAGTAGTTTGCACTAATTATATTCTTTTATACCTTAATTCTTAACAGTATATAAACTTGGTTAAAAATAAACAATTAAGGAATAAATATGTAAATACTATGACAAACTAGAATAAAAGACAATGTATTTATGTATTGTATAAGACATCAAATTCGCACCAGATTCACTCTTAATAAATATTAGTCAAGAGTGGAACTAATGCGAATTTCAAAAGTAAAAAGAGCCTTGGGCTGGGACTATGCAACAGTTTTCATCTCTTGGTGAGGCTTCGGCTTGTCTGGTATACTGAAACACAATGATAAACAGATAAACAATAAATTAATTATTTATGATTTGTTTAGAAAATATAAATGAACAGTCATTGCAAAGGATTTGTTTTATCAGCTTAGTTTAAATTTTATATATAAAACTAAACAATTACTATGGTCTTCGAGAAGTTTGTAAGAATTTTACATTACCTGTCTTGTAAATCTGTCTGTACTCTCAGCCAACAATTTGAAACCATGTGCCGTAATGAGGACTACTTCTAGTGTGCCTTAATTTTTTCGATATTTAAAATCATTAGCTAGGATTCTTGTAACGCAGTCCTATAAGCTGAAATTTAAAAAATAATAAATTAATCTTTTCTGATTAGGTTTTAATGCTAGTTAAAAGAACACTAACATATTCTTAATAATAATAATATCTATGGACGCTTTCCACCACATCAATCTGGCCCCGTGCTAAGTATCCGAAGAACTTGTGTTACAGGTACCAGAAAACGGAAAGTATATTTAATACTTTTATACTATACATATATTTAAGATTTTTGTAATATGATACATATATTTAATACACATCCATGACCCAGGAACACAGAAAAACTTTTTGTTCCTTCGGCAGGATTCGAACCTGCGACCCCGGCTTGAGCACCAAAGCGCTGAACCACTGAGCTACAGAGGTCGCTTACATTTTAATAGTAAAATGTCTCACATTAATTAATGAATTTTATGGAGGCAAATGGACCTTGCCAGACATAAGGCTAGGGCCTAAAAAATAAAAGAAAAAGTTCTTTCAGTAAATGTTATAACATGGTTATATTATAAATTTATTAGGTACACATACATTTGCCCGTTCTTGCGGGTCCATCGGCTTAAGTATGAGCGAGCATTCTCGCCATAATCTTGATGAAAGAGCTCGTACCTCGCCTCGTTTGACCTAACTCTTCCGAGAGTTAGTACCTAGGTGTTTGTATTTTTCTTAATACTCCAAGATTAGCGTCCGCGACCGTTGTTCGACGACGGCATTCACAGTATAAGAAGACGACGGTTTCATAATTATTCACAGTATAAAAAGGAAGTGATTTATTGGAATAAAAACGAAAAACCAAGGATGACAATAAAATTATAAGAAACTTCCTCTTCTTTTAAATCCATAAACCACAAATTTCAAAGCAATTAGTGCGGCGCGCAAGTAAAATAGATGTCGATTATGCTAAAATCACAGATATTTACAAAAATACTAGGTTCGCATCCCTAATGTCTACCAAAAGGTTACGTTCCGTTTCGTTCGAGTTTCGTCTGAGGTTGAGTTACTTCAAGAAGGATAGCGCGATACTGAAATTTGTTCAGACGCACCTCAAACGAACCGTAACTGAAACGCAACCGAAGCAGAGATGAACCTGAATTGAAACGTTGAAAAATAGCGCGATTGGGGTGCAGTAGTCTGTGTAACAAAAGAGTTGAAAAAGGATTTCGTGTGTCATATTATATGACTAATGACACTGACATTTGACTCGACACTCATGTGTTCGATTTTCAACTCTATTGTATTAGCACAGAGTTCTATTTTTAATTAATTGATTCTCTGAATCCGGAGTTTCGGATTATGGAGCATAAAATATAGTCCAACTCCCAACCTAAGGGTACCCGCCCACGTCATACTTTTCGATTTTTAGTTTTAGTTTCGTATCCAGAATATCAAGCGGTCTGGATCATTTACAGGAAACCGAAACATAGCAATTTCATTGCTTTTATTGCCACAATTGTGATATACGCACTTGGTATACATTTTCTCCAAGTTGTTTATGGAAAATGCTTTCCGAATTTTTAAACAAATAGTCCGAATCGTAGGCACACAAAGTCCATAATACAAGCACAGGTCAACAATAAGGCAATTTATCGGAGTCCAGAAGGCAAAATAGGTAGGTAGGTCAAAGGTAGTAGGCAGATTATCAGTTCCGGTAGGCAAGCGCAATATCGTATTTAAAAGAAATCTAAAAGCAATTGAGAAAAATACAACAACACAACGAGGAACGCAATCACAACTAGAGGTGGGCGCCGTCGCGCCGCCATACATGTGGCGCCGCCGCCGCCGAGTATCCAAAAATTCGCGCCGATCGAAGTCGACTCAAAAAAAAAACAGGCCGCCGGGCGCTAGGTGCCGGGAGCGGGCGGGCGGGGCACGGGGTGCTGTGTATTTGAAACTTTCTTTCAGTTTCTCTACATACTCGTCCCTCTTTTCTTTTTTCTGTAGATATTCCACATTCACTCTGTCCAAAACACTCGTAGGCTCGGCCCGTCGGTGTCGCCACCATTTAAAGAGGCCACGCATTCGGGCTATGACCAGGAAGTGGTCTATGTCGAGTCCTACACCACGGTAAGCACGAGTGTCTAGCACTTTCTTCCTCAGCCTTTCATCCACAATTACAAAATCAATCATACTTCTAGACTCACCCTCATCTCTTGTATACAAATGGATCTTTTTGTGGTCAAACATTGTGTTGGCCACGCACAGATTCCAAGCATACTTCTAGCAAGCTTCTCCCATTGTCATTCACTCTCTCGTCCCCAAACGTACCCAGAACTCCTTCATACCCATCACGCTTTACTCCAACCCTGAGTGGGTTGGAGTTAAAGTCCCCTAACATCACGATCCGTTCATATTCTCCGCATTTATTCAAGACCTCTCATGCTATCCCAAAACTCCTCTCTCTCTTGTTGGTCTTTCAATGACCCACCTCCGCGCAGATCTGTCGGTGCATAGACCTCAAGGATGAACAGGCGAGTGAGTCCGACTTTTAACCTAATCCAGAGGAGTATTGGGCTTACACATTCATGCTCCATCACACATTCAACTATCCGATAGGAAAGAATCACACCAACTACCAGACAGCCTCGGCTGGTTTGGGGAACTCCCGACCAGTATGCCGTGTAGGGACCATGAACCGTGGTGTCACATCCTTTCCTTTTGGTTTCGTTCACGTACAAAATATCTCGACCTATGCGTAGAACAAAGTCCGATGTGATCATAGAGCAAAAGTGCGTTTTTTAGATAAATGAAATAAGGAATCAAAGCTCCACAGTCTGACATTTTCAGAATTTTTGTATCTGGCTTAATTTCGGAAATACAGAATCGTACAACGTCTTAATTGATCTTAGCTCCATGTTAAAATGCACCTTGTGTTCATAGGACGGAGAAATTGGAGCGCGCGCGGCGCGGGCGCCTCGCGCGATCTTCACTTCAGGCGTTGTCGAGCGGAAAGAAGGGTTTTTTGCGTCATGTGTGTGATTTTTTTTCGCTTTGACGAAAATTATAATTTTATTAATTATTGCGTACTAAAAGTATTTTTGAGATGTCACGCTTACGGATATTGCTGGATATACTTTATAAAGAGAGAAAAGAGCTTGATTGTAGTCCTTCTTTTTCAAATAAGCAAGATATTTTTATGAAGAACGGTGTAGATCCAGGTAAGTTGATATTTTTACTTATATTATTCTTCAAATTAAATATTATTATGCTTTGAAATGATTTTATTTTAATATTCCGCTTTTTAAGCTAGTAAATAGAAACGGGAATTCTATCTTCATATAAGACATTTTTTGACGGAGAGTTAGAAAAATACGTTTTAGTACGAAAAGTATGATTAGTTTCATGTTTATTTATTAGGTAAATATTTGTCGTGTTATCAATAAAAGTTGAAGTACCATAAACGTTGACATTATAAGTAATATTAGAACGATTTTAGACTAATTCTTTAGAACTTCTGAGGGTTTCATGTAACTATGGGACGTTTTTTTACGGAATCACAGAATAGTTACAATACGTTTTGTCAGTTCGATATGCAGATGGGACATTATCACCTGAATAATGACATCAGTTAGGACGTCGTTCTTTTAAAAATATCGTTAAATATAAATATATTTTATATTAAATGAATAAAAATAGTTTTAAGCTGCGTTACCTTACAATATATACACATTTGTAGGGTCTTCGGCAAATCATATAACATTATAATCGACAGTTTTAGTTGTGTTCTGCGATGTTCATTAAAACTTGTATATTCAAACTTTTTAAATAGCTTTGTACAAATGTTATTAATTTGTATTAAAATGTTATGTTTTCAAGTTATATATTATATTAATTTGTATTATAATGTTATGTTTTCAAGTTACATATATGTCATAATATTATATATTATTTTTAATATATTATGGTGCATTGTGCAGCACAGTGAAGTAATACAATTTTTAACATTTCAGT
Organism: Glaucopsyche alexis; assembly: GCA_905404095.1. Lineage (NCBI taxonomy): Eukaryota > Metazoa > Arthropoda > Insecta > Lepidoptera > Lycaenidae > Glaucopsyche > Glaucopsyche alexis. The sequence continues at coordinate 24,411,801 of FR990044.1, forward strand.
TGTTGACAACAAGGTGCAGAAGAAATAAGTCAGCAACTGGGTGATGTTTGGAATGAAATTAATGCCGCACCTAATCCACCTACTAATAAGAGACAATTTATGGCCGACCATCAAAACTTTCTTTAAAAGCGCCTTCTAGTTTCGAAAAATCACCTATAATACAACTTGTGATTTCTGACCATAGGTATTAGGTGTACTCCAGTTGGTCAAGAACTGTCGGTGCTAACTCCTATGCAGTCTCCTACTGATAGTCATTCCACCTTTGACAACGTTTTCAGGTTTAATCATGTAGATAGTAGTATACAATTTAATTAATATTGTATCTACCTAGCAATATCCCGAAAGTATAATCTATACTTTCGGGAAAAATACCCACAACCTGCAAGCAAACGTGTGAGTATACGTTTAACCATGCGTAATGCAAGTCTGTTATTGCTCTATTCTTAATTATTTTTAATTATTCCAGCACGCTTGGTAAAAAGCTTTTGTCTCATATATACCTTATAGCAAAGGCCATCGAGTACACTATAATAACCACTATCTAAAAGGTGTTTAGCGAAATGTGATTATATGTAACTCTAAAACACGGTACAAAGTTTGACTTAAACTGGACGTAACTTTGGGACTCGGTACAAAGAATACATCGCGTCTTATAGAAATGGTTATCGTGATAAATCACATTTTGCTAGACACCTTTTAGATATGATATATCATCGTTATTAATATCATTAGTCTCTTTATAATGTTTCTAGCGTCTTAAATTATTTTTTAATTGCTTTTTTCGACAGCAAGAGGTGGGATTTTACATACTTGTACGATTAAGCCGTTCGAAATAATTTCACTTCTTAATTTTTCAGTTTATATTATATACTTATTAAAGAAAATTTTATGTACATTCCGAATATACTAATATAAGCTAGTGCATTCATACAACTTTTCGTCGAAATCGGCATTTTAGCACTGACCGGCAACTTACGTTCGACGTCAGATTTGAAGGCGGGCGTTTGGCGAGATATGACATAAAACGCTTAAGGCGGCCGAGAAGTTATAGTGTACCTGATGAACATTCCTATATGGTGTTACATATATTGTATACGTGGGTCAAACTGTTTGACCCACGTATACACTATCACATTCAGGACAATCGATTATATTATAGACACCATATTGCAGATACGACATGCTTATTGTTACGGGATTATGGCCATAACAATATTATAGTTATTTTTCATTATTTTGGATAAACGTGCAGATATCTCCCCCATGTAGGTTAAACTGAACTTGTACCTATCCAACTATATTATACAACATAGCTAGATAGTTAAGATACAGTACCAAAGAAGTTCAATTTATAACTACGTTTTAAAAAAGTTTTTTAAGTTTAAATTTTGTTTTGGGCTTTTTAATGTAGAATTATACAAATTATTATTTTTTTATCTCATTTTAAGTTTTAAACAATATTTATTTTTATGGGCATATCTTAGAGATTTTAATTGTTGTATAGGTTTTAGACTATGGTAATTAGTCTTTAATTTTAAGTTAGTACCTAGTACCGACTATGGTTTAATTATAGTTTAAAACACCACCTATTTGGAGATTTTTTAATGTAAATAAACGATTTTAATAAATAATTATGTATTATTGTTCATTTATGCGTAATGTGGCTAATGCTATATCAAAATAATAGACTATAATTATTCACATAGGACTTAAAAATGTCGGATAACTCCAACAAAAAATGAACCATATGAATATAGAACGGCGTTTCATTTAAATGTCTCCGTAAAACAACGTAATATGATCACTACGAACTCTCGCTTCTCCGCTGTAAAACGTCCTAGGTTGATATAGAACTCGTTATCTCAGTAAATATAATAATTAATAATAAACAGTATAAAGCGGTTAACTAGACTAGGATGTCATAATAACATACCAAAATTTCAAAAATAAAAGTCTCACCGTTTATAAGTTATTCAAGTTTTTCAATTCGCAAAACTTGTTTTGCCTCTACTGAAAAGTAGCAATTTTTCAAATCGGACTTTGTTCTACGCATAGGTCGATCTATGTATCGTTCATCCATCATCTGACATACCTGCTTCATCTATCTTACCATCCATTCCTCCTCTTACATTCAACGTAGCGAAGCGGCTCTCCATGGGCCCATTTTCGCCCCCGCGAGAAACGAGACGTGATGGGTGGCGAACCACATCGCCGCCATTTTGGTTAATCAAATAATTTTTTGGGATTATCCAATGCGTTCCCACGAGTAGCAATGGAAGGGTTTGTCCACCCCAGCAGAGCCCCGCATGCCAGGGTAAGGCTGGCCTAATTCTGGGTGCGCCCGGTCCCAGGGCAGTGTGGCACGCTAACGACTAGAGCTAGCCCCTAGCCATGTATCCATCCGCGCGGCAGGCGTTGGATTGGCGGAGAGGGTAGGTATAGGGAAAGGTATGGTGCGAAAAGCAAGATTGGTCATTTAGAGTGGGAAATAGGAAATGTAGGATATTACCGCCCAGGAGGGCAAGGGATAGTATAGTAATAGCTAGGAATGCCGGGGTTGCATACCCGTATACTATACCACAACTACCGCACAGGTAAGTTTGGTGGAGTACCCCATGACATATGAAACCAGTAAATTCTATTCTCACCAGGATTGGCCAGAAAGATTTGAAACTGGTACAAACCGAATGGAACCTGCTGGAAGACCTTATTAGATTTCTTCAGAAATTTCGCGAAGCGGTTGAAGTTTTATGTGCGCAAAAGTCTGTTTCTCTCAACTTGGCTCTAGTGTTTCGCTCTGAATTAAAAGAGATTTTAAATTCGATCTCTGACGAAGAAATCGCTGCGATGATATCGCTCAAAAATAGAATGCTCGAGAAATTTGACCATAGGTTCCCTTTGACAAAGAATGTAGTATTGGCATCTCTTCTTGATCACAGATTTTCAGGATTAACAGAAATTCATGCATATTTATTCGAAATGAACACAAACCGTGCAGCTTTTCTGGCAGATTGCATTAATGATCTCATTAGATCCTCTGATCTGTCACGTTCCGAATCAAGTGAAACTTCTCATGATGTATCAGAGCCACAACCAAGCTCTTATTCGACTCAATCTTTGCTGACAAAATTATCAAAAAAGCACAGTATTTGCAGCAACATTGATGAATTACCAGAGTCAGATTTCTCCCAAGAATGTTGGAGATATCTAGCGTCGATTGATCCTAAAGAAGTAAAGAGATAGAATTCTTGAACGGGATTGTTCTTGCCTATTGGCGGGAGAAAAAAAATGTTTTCCCAGGACTATTCTCGCGATTCCTGCAACGAGCACCCCGAGCGAACGTGTCCTTTCTATAGCTGGATTAGTTTTAAATACTAAGCGATCACGTTTGAGCCCTACTCGTGTAAATAAAATTATTTTCATACGCGATAACTACAATAATGAAGAATGTTCACAAATTTAGCTCTCCGTAAACTCAGTTGAAAATAAAAAAATATGAGTGAAAAAATTATTTAATTCCAAAGTAAGTGCGCGACTCGAGATTCCACCAGGCCGGCGCTCGGGGCGATGACGTCACTGCACAGTACATCGCAATACTCGCTTAGTAACACCGCGTCGCCCGTACCTTTAACTTACTATTAAAGTTAAAAATGTCTTATCTACATGCTAAAAATCATGTGTTTTAGGTAGGTTATGCGATTGCCCTTTTTAACCGACTTCCAAAAAAAGGATTCGGCTGTATCTTTGAGTATCCATAGTTGGATACTCAAAGAGCTGTATATATAGACTATATTGTTTTATTATTTTTTTTTTATTTTCAACGATTAGGTACTCCGCCGTCTGTGGACAACTTTTTTTTTTATGTATAGGGTATAATCCCAAATTGGTCCTTTTGACATCATACTCATAGTGGTGACCTGATGCAACACCTTCTGCTAGTATAGGTGTAGCCTGATGATGGAATCCATAAAGAATCGAGGGAACTCCTCGAAATTTATATGTACACATATGGACCATATGGTGATTGAAACTTTTCTAAAGTTGTCCAAGCATATGTTACTAAAAAGTTAATTTTGCTCCAAGGTCAGTCTTTAAAGATACGCGTTTGGAAATTTAAATTGTTTAAAAACCTGCAAGCATATGCCACTATGTAACTTAGGGTCCATCCACATATTACGTCACACCTGATGGGGGAGGGGATTATACATTCGATCGTTTATTTTAAACTATTTTATAATGTTTTAATAATTTTACAAATATCAATAAAAGGGGAAAGGGAAATGCACAAAAAAGCATGAAATAAAACTTATTTTTTCGAATAGTTGCCCTTTTAAATTTGACTGAAATTCTAATTTATTTCTCTACCCAATCTTCATAATTTTGAAGTCGGTACCAGCCAACTTGAAAATGAGTTCTATTTTAATTTAAAATAGAACTAATTTATCATTTTTAAATATTGTTTTATTATGGCGTTGTTCAGGCTGGTGCCGTTTCTAATTCAAATCCGTCATCCGTTGTACTTACTGCACATAAATTACAATATTATATATACACTAATATTACACTACTAAATACTAATAGACACATATTAAACTTAATATTAACGCGGCGCCGCCACGCCGACCAATTTCCCCCAGCGCGCTGCCGCCGGCAAATTTTAGGTCGGCGCCCACCTCTAAATTCACAACAATCCGAACTCCGAAACATAGATTTATGGTACCGTGTAAACTTTATTTTGAAACCTACAATTTTCTTTTGTTCTGAGACTTTTTTATTTAAATGAAATTAAGACGTTATAAACTTTAATTCCAAGTTCAAAAATCGAGTAACAAGATTGTTGCTTAGGTTAAGGTATAAAGATAGAGGTGTTTCAAATTAATAAAACGCCGTAAATAAATACTGGTTATTACACAACCAAAATAATATCTTGTCAAATAATTGTACACTTTATATAAACACTAATAAACAAATCTTATTTGAATATAATTCCAGAATGTTGGGCATCTATTTTATATGCATGGCAACATTAATTCATCCTCACACGCGCACGTAGAGAAATTACAAAATAAAGAAAATTATAGAAATTTTGTATATAGGTAGGTAAGTCTTTATTAGCGGCTCAACCATAACTTGTTTAGCGCCATCTATTGACGTTTTTTTAAAAATATAAGATAACTTATGACGTACTTCAAACATAGTCCTAGAGATGGCGTTTTTATTTTTAAATAAATATGGCTAATTTTGTAATTTGATACACTCAACGTCATCTAACGGTCAACAAGAAAATTAAAAAATGTCGTACGTTTTAATGTATGGGATCTGTAGGTCTATGTTTTATTCGTCCATGGTATTAGAAAGCATTAAACTTGCTTTCAAAAAAATAATTGATAGATTGTTTCAAAAGGACATAAAGTTAATCTCAGACAAAAACAATTTTATAATATTATTATGTAAAAACATGATGTATTATATTAATAATCTAACCAAGAGCATGTCAGGACATGTCTAAGGAGGGTTCCGTAACTATAAACGCGTAATATGCTTTTTATTAATTACTCCAAAAGTTACTGTCCGATTTGGTTCACAATAATTTTCCTAAAGAGTTTTTAGCATGATCTATCAGCATGAAAATTTGCAAGTTTCTATCTCCTATAGTTTAAAAATCTAGCATTTTTAAACTATAGGAGATAGAAACTTGCAAATTTCCATGCTGATAGATCATGCTAAAAACTCTTTAGCATGATCTATCAGCATGGGGGGACCAACTTACAAACTATTTTGGAGGCCGATTACTCGAAAATGATCAACTTTATATTAACCACACGATGGGGTAGAGTGTAAAAATATTTTTCATCCCCACTTCACATGTATGGAGAGCCACCCCTAAAATATAAAATTATTTTTTTTATGATTCCGAAACTGTGATCTATACACAATCTATATGTAAATAATAGCTTAGTTTTATTCCTGTTTATTTCCTATTAGAAAACTAAGTTACGCTTTTGTCTCATTTTTTATCATATTGAATTATTGCTGTCCTTTTCGCACTATGTAAAATATAGCTTAGGTTTTATTTCTTGTTGTATTAGGTATTTTTATGAATAGATTTCCTGTTGGAATTATGTTATGCTGTAAAATAATACATAATTCACTTAGTTGCTAGTATATTTTGTTAATGTTTACATGTAGATTTAAGATAATTTTGTATAGAGAATGTTCCTATCTTGTGTTTCACACAATTGATATTGTTGTCCCTTTCTCGCTTACGCGCAGTGTGTCTCACGCTAATGTTATTGTTGTCTCTTTTATTTTATAACTTTATTTTACGTTTTTATTGTTAATTAGTCCTATAAGAATGCTTGTTTACTATTGTACTATCTTATAAGAATGTCAGCTAATGTAATCTGAACGAATTTGTATTTTACTTTAAATAAACGGACTGCGCATGCGCGACAACACACTGATACACCCCCATAGGCTGTATCAGTACAATTTCATACATTAATACGCACTTTCTTAGTGCACCACGCATTCACAACCACAACACTGCAGATGCCTGAAGAAACTCTGCCACACCAACACTCTACCTACTAGCAGCTCCAAGATTGTCCTGGCGTTTCACTTCGACTCTTCCCGCTCCTTCTCCAGGACACCTCACAACCTCAAGCTACAGTCCACCTCGACCAAACCCGACGACTACGGCCCCGCAGAGCTGCCGTGTCGTCAATAACTGGTCCTTCGACGCCGGATCACTGCGCCAGCTCGTGAAGAAGAAGCTCGCCACTGAAGACGGCAGCCAGTCCTGGAAGAAGACTTGTAGAAAAAGACAGAAGCTCGCCTGAAGACTGCGGCCTGTCCGGGAAGATAGAAGCCCTTGAAGAAAGAAGCCCAGGAGAAGAGACGAGGCCCCTGCAGCTACGGCCAGCGTCTACCTGCAAGATAGAAAATAGAAACAAGTACGCGCGAGTGTTGGTGGTTGGCTTTGCTTACCTCCACCAATTACTTGGAAGCAATCCTCATATACGTGCGTGGTCACCTAGCGGTGTTAAACGGCCCCTGCAGAGCGCACGGAAGCATTGTGGATGACCTGACGCCTCCACACACCTACCCAGGTGCATAGTCAGACCCCGCCGGCACGGTACGGTAACGCTATAGGGCCACAGGTTGGCACGCAACGCCGAGTGCGGACATTCCTCCCGCACTCTAATGCACCCGTGAGCGCCCGCGCCCTCTACCGGGAGGTTCCTACCTTCCTATCCCCCTGCATTCCCATTTCCGGTTCGGCGTCACCGCGGTAGTAAGCTGACCGGGCTGATAGTAGTAGGCTTGGTAGGCATTGTAGGTCGCGTTAAAGACATTAAGTGAAAAGTGAAGAAAGTGAAAAGTGTTAGTTTTAAGGTTAGGGCCCCCTCGTGCGCAATGGAGAACGCGCGTGTGTTGCGCTCGGGCAAGACCACGCCCTCGCGAGACGAGACGCCGTCGTCTGGGCAGACCACGTCCCAGGAAACCAACACATGGAGCAGAGGCACCGGCGTAGAAGACACGACGGAAAGCAGCGCACGTACCGACGCTAGGGCCACTAAACCGACGCAAAATACAGAACCCGCGCAAATCGACAACGCAGTCGAAAATATAGGATTTGCGCCGGGCACTGTAGTTAACGTCCCCGGGGACAGAGCGAGCAGCAAATTATCGATGTTGCAGGCCGAATTAGAGTTCCATAACTCCGAGCTAGCACGGGCTAGGGCGGCGTCCGCAGCTGCCATGAGTCGGCTGGAAATAGCTAGGATAGAGCTAGGAGAGTCCACCGACGCGGACCAGCCACCCAGAGTAGATAAAACCCGAGTAGAAGGCTGGATCTCGGAGCAATATGTTAGGCCGTCGACAAACGCTCAAAACCCGGGACGAGATGCGCGTCCGACCGAAAGAAACGAACCGCGCGCCGGTAATGCGTCTCTAAGCGACATGACGATGCTAGCCAACGCGATAGTTCAGGCGGTCAATTCTAGTAAGTCGGAATCGACGCCTAAATTCATCCACGAGTTGCCCCACTTCGACGGTACAATTACCGAGTGGATGGCATTTAAATCCGTATTTAGTGACACCGCGGAAATGTTTTCAGATATACAAAATGTAGCTCGGCTGAGAAAAGCATTAAGAGGCGCGGCCCGCGAAACAGTTAGAGCCTTGCTATACACGGTATCAGATCCGTACGAAATAATCGATACGTTAGAACGGCGATACGGCAGGCCCGAACTACTTATTCTTTCCGAAATTGAAAATATAAAACGTTTGCCCCGCATGACGGAAGACGGGCGCAACGTTAGTAGTTTCGCGAGTAAAATATCGAACACGGTAGCGGCGATAAAGTCACTTAATCAGCCGCAATATTTGTACTCTCCCGAGTTAGTAGGTCGCATAGTCGATAAGTTAAACATTATTTTAAAATATAAGTGGTACGAGTTCAAGTCGGAGCGCCCCGGGGCGCCGGAACTCGAGTTAATGTCTCGATTTTTAATATTATGGCGGATCAGTGCGGCGCGATGTTCGCATACGAAACGGCTAGGGAAGATAAGAGAGGCAAGACAATAAGACCGCGCGCGGTAAACACGACTCGCACGCGAGCTCCGAAATCGTCGCGTTATTATAGCGATAGTTCATGCGATAGATCGGACTGCGAAAATATGTACGAGCCGCGTAAAACCGTAGCAACCGCGAGTAGACCTCGATTCAAAAAAGAATCGTATGTTAGGCCGAAGCATCGCACGCCGCGCCCCACAACGGAGGCGCCGCGCCCCACGACAGTGGCGCCACGCCCCGTGACGGAGGCGCCGTCAAACTTTTCTAATAGATGTCCCGTATGTTCAGGCTCCCATACGACTGTTAATTGTGCTGATTTTAACAGACTTAGCGTGTCGGAGCGATGGGACACGGCTAAGAATAGTAAACTCTGTTTTAGATGCCTAAATAATTCACACGGGCGAACTTTTAGATGTAAATACATTCCGTGTGGCGTAAACGGTTGTGAAGCATCGCATAATAAATTATTGCATGGCACCGGTAGTGCAGCACCGCCCGCTAGCGGAAATATAAGCTCAATAATTAATCACGTTCGCGAGTCTAACACCTACCTCAAAGTTGTGCCGGTTGAAGTAAGCGGCCCAGAGGGCAGCACCGCCACGTACGCCCTGCTGGACGAAGGCTCTGTAGTGTGTGTATCACCTCCCTACCTATATATTGTAATGTAAGTTCATTTAATAGACAGTTAATAAACATTATTCGCGAGTACAACATCTTTCATTGGACTCCCCAAGCCTGCACATTGCATGGCGACCCTGCCAGTGCTGCCTCACGGCAGCGCTGCGCAGACGGTACAGGGACAACAATATTAAAAATAAGACTGTAAATTGTGATGCGTGATTAGTAAAAATAAGACTTTAAAAAAAAGTGTGAACTTTATGCGGTGATTGAAAAATGTGGACATACTCGTAATAGTGTAAAAAAATGAACTAAATAATAATATTTAACGGCCGTTAGTTAGGAAATAAATAATGTAGATTTTAATATATTAAGTAAATATTGTAGAAAAATAAATACAAATCTGAAAGTGCTAATAACAATTATAAAAAACTATGACTTTAATGGAAATAAAAAGTGTGGCTAAAATATTTTATGAACTGAGAAATTAAATTTAAAAAGTTGCAAGAAGAATATTATAATCATAGGCATGATGAGGAAGAATTAAAAAAAGGCTAAAAAAAATAAAAAATAGATACAGAAGTTAGAGTACAAAACGAAATATTAGGCATCAGTTGAAGACAATAAATATGAAGACATTTGAGTGAAGATAAGCAGGCAGCTAGGAGTTGGTGGAGTCAGATGAGTGGAAATGTCGAGCAGGCAGCTGAGAATAGTTGGAGGTCAAGAAGCCTTAAAACAAACCCTTGGTATTAAAATATGGTACAAAAAATAAAATAAATGGTACTTAGAGCATGCTCGGCGGGAACAATCCTCCACTTAGTAAAAATGGTTGGAGACATATTATTATATTGTGTTGGTTAGTCTTAAAATAGGTCCCGTTAAATGTTGTATAAATAAATAAAGTATTGTACCAAATAAAGTGCGCACATAAAGTATAAAAATAAATAAAATAAAGTACCATAATAATAAATAATTTAAAGTCGACTAAAAATAAAATTATAAAATGTGTATAAAAGTGTATTCTATCATGATTTATGAATAAGCATGCATATTATGAAAATAATGATAAATGAAAAATGGTACCTAATGATGTAAAATGTAAGTGACTGGCCAGTCCACTAATCAAGTGAATTAGTAAAAATAAATGTAAAGATATTATGTGAAATGAAATGATTAAGAAAATGGATATGAAAATGGATGGAATGGATAGTAAAATGGAGGTTGTATTTTTTAACTGACAGATATAATAAATAAAATAATAATAGAGAGGAGGTAAGATTTTTTTTTTGTTAGGAAATGTGAAATATTTACTTAAATGAAATATATAATAAAATATTAAATTTATTAAAAGCAATTATGTAACCATGTAAAAAAAAAAAATGATTTGAATTTAAGTCAGCAAGTTAGTTCTAGTCTGCCGTTTATTTGAAAAAAAAATCGTCAACATCCCTTAACTAAAATTAATATTAAAAACATGTTTTGCAAATTTTAAATACCTATAAATGGCACAGATTTGTATTTATTATTGTTTTAGTTCCAATAAGATGGATATAAGTATTAAGTAAGAATAAAATTAGTAAATAGTAAAAAATAACTAAAGATTAAAACTATGTTATATTATATTAAGGTAAAAAAAAAACTATGTATATTTTTTTTTTCTAAAATACGGGGGAGGTGCAGTGTGTGTATCACCTCCCTACCTATATATTGTAATGTAAGTTCATTTAATAGACAGTTAATAAACATTATTCGCGAGTACAACATCTTTCATTGGACTCCCCAAGCCTGCACATTGCAGCTCTACATTGACCCTCGTCGAGCGTACAGTAGCAGACAGCGTAGCACCTAGGGGTCGCAGCCAGTTCCTAAAGCTGGAAGGGGTAGGGGGTAATAAAATTGACGACCACGAATCGTGTAAAATATCATTTTCGATCCGCGGCGCGTGTAGTCGAAATATTGAAAAAATAAACGCGAACACAATCGGAAATTTGAACCTTACGCCGCAGACAATAAGTAAGGAATTAGTGCGACAGTGCAGCCACCTAGCAGACTTAGAGGACGAACTCTGTTATGAGCAGGCTAAACCGACAATACTTATCGGCCAAGATAACTGGCACTTAATTACATCCAGACAACTACGTGTCGGAAATAAGGGCCAGCCAGTAGCGTCGCTAACTCAGCTAGGATGGGTCCTGCACGGGCTGGACGCAAGCTCGCGCAAAACCAACATTCAGTTTATAAGTCACGTAAGAACTTCGCAGTCAGAGGATCCCGTGCTAGAATTGATTAGGAATTATTTTAGCTTAGAGTCGTTAGGTATAAAGCTGCGTAAACCTAAGTCGGACCCGGACGAGCGCGCGTTAGCTGTTTTAAATAAAACTTGCAAGAAAATTGACGGTTGCGATCGGTATGAGTCAGGCTTAATGTGGAAAACCGACAATGAAGTAATGCCGGACAATAAGAAACAGGCCCTCAGCCGTCTTTATAACTTGGAAAATAAGTTAGATAAGGATGTAAACTTAAAATTAGAATATTCTAAACAAATAAATAACTTGCTAAGTTCGGGTTACGCGGAATTAGTGAGCACCCCGGCCACATCACCTCGCACTTGGTACTTACCTCACTTTTCTGTAGTCCATCCTCAAAAAGGTATGGTGCGATTAGTCTTCGATGCTGCGGCTAAATACGGGGGAAAATGCCTAAATGACGCGTTACTAACCGGACCCGACTTATTGCAATCGCTTTTCGGCGTTTTAATTCGATTCCGCGAAGGAAAAATCGCGGTAGTAGCGGACATTAAAGAAATGTTTTTAACCGACTTCCAAAAAAAGGAGGCGGTTATACGTTCGGCTGTATATATTTTTTTTGTCTTTTTTTTTTTTTTTTTTGTATGTTCGCGGATAACTCCGCCGCCTGTTGGCCGATTTTCAAAATTCTTTTTTTAATGTAAAAGGTATAATCCGAAGTTGGTCCCATTTTTAGAAAATTGGTGACCTGATGATGGGATCCATGAGGAATCGAGGGAACTCCTCAAAATTTATATGGACACATATGGTGATTTCGACTCTTTCTGGAGTAGTCCAAGCATATGCTTCCAAAAAGGAAGATTTTGCTCCAAGGTATACCCTGGACCCAAAAGTACAGAACAGAACTCCTGACTCCTTATAGATACATGTTTGGGGATTATGGCGTTGTTTAAAGAACTGCAAGCATATGCCACTTTGTCAATTAGAGTAATCATCATCATCAACACCACTATCACAGCATACATCATCACATTATGATGATAAAGAAGGTACTTCTCATAGTATTTTACACTAACACGGAGATCTTTGAACATTACTCTGCCGTTTATGGACCTATTTGAAAAATTCTTTTGTTATTGTAAAGGGTTTAATTCGAAATTGGTCACTAAAGTGGAAACGTGATGATGCGATCCATGAGGGATTGAGGGAACTCCTCGAAATTTATATCGACACATATAGTGATTTTGACTTTTACTGAAGTAACACAAGCATATGCTACCAAAGAATAAGACGTTGTACCAAGGTATACCCTGAATCCAAAAGCACTGAACAGAACTCCTCAGTCTTTAAAGATGTGCGTTAGGAAATTTCGGAATTATTTAAAGAACTGCAAGCATATGCCACTTTGTAACTTACAGTAATCATCATCATCATCTTAATAACAATACCTAATGGAAGCTTGGCGCCTATTCAGTTATACATTCGATCGTTTATTTTAGACGTTTTTAAGAAGTATTAATAATAACTTAACAAGATATATCACTAAAAAGGGTGAAATTATTATTTTTAAATAAAAAATTAAACCGACTTCCAAAGTAAAAATACACAAAAAAGTATGAAATAAAACTTATTTTATAAATAATTCCCCTTTTAAATTTGGCTATTTCTCTACTTAATCTTCTTAATTTTGAAGTCGGTACCAGCAAATATGAACGTGAGTTCTATAAAATATTGTAGGATATCGTTTGGGCTGGTAGCGACTTCAAAATAAAGAAGATTAAGTAGAGAAATAGCCAAATTTAAAAGGGGAATTATTTATAAAATAAGTTTTATTTCATACTTTTTTGTGTATTTTTACTTTGGAAGTCGGTTTAATTTTTTATTTAAAAATAATAATTGCAGATTAAAGTTATTGAATCGGATCGCGACAGCCTTCGATTTCTGTGGCGAGGCGACGATAGAAACATTCCCCCGCGAGAATACCGTATGACTTCGCTTATTTTCGGGGCGGCGTCGTCGCCGTGCGTGGCCATTCACGTTAAAAATAAAAACGCGCAAAACTATAGCTCGGAGTACCCGAAGGCGGAGTACCCGAAGGTAGCTAAAGCTGCGGAACGGAATTTCTATATGGACGACTATTTAGACTCATTCGACGACGCGGACGAAGCCAGGCAAGCGGTAAATGCCATGTATAAGATTAATTTAGGCGCTTCCTTCGAGTTACGCGGTTGGGCGTCGAATGTGCCCCATGTAATTAAAGACGTTTCCGATAAAAGTATTAGCGGTGCGACAACTTTAGGAAAAAGCGATACGGAAAGGACATTAGGTCTCATATGGAACCACGCTCGCGATACCTTAGGATTTAATGTGAATCTCCGAAACACGCCATCTAGTGTAATAACGGGGGAAACTTTACCCACCAAGAGGCAAGTTACTAGCGCCGTCATGTCGGTTTTCGACCCGCTAGGTTTAGTATCGCCGGTAACTATGGTGGGTAAATGTCTCATCCAGGAAATATGGCGTAGCGGCATAGGTTGGGATGAACCCATAACTAAGGAGCACCACCTTACGTGGATGTCTTTTATAAATAATTTAAATTTGTTGAGGAGCTTTGAAATAGAAAGGTACGTACCTGCCCCGCCCTCTGGCGAGGGGGAGTTACACATATTTTGCGATGCTAGCGAAAAAGTATATTCAGCCGCAGTTTATTTCGTTAGCATAAATAATAATACAAAGACGGCTAGTTTAGTTACGGGAAAGGGGAAAGTAGCGCCGTTAAAACCAATTGCAATATCGCGATTAGAGTTGCAAGCCGCGGTTTTAGGTTCCCGATTGGCAGAATCGGTGAAGCGAGAATCCGATTATAAAATTAAGAAGAGTTATTACTGGTCAGATTCGAAAACGGTATTAGCATGGATTAGGTCCGATCCGCGTACATTTAAGTCGTTTGTCGCGCACCGGCTCGCCGAGATCGAAAGTACAACGACCCCGGCTGACTGGCGATGGGTGCCGAGCGCCGACAACGTCGCGGACGACGCAACTAAAGGCATTCCGGCGAATTTTAATTCGAAACATAGATGGTTTACGGGACCTAGCTTTATTTTAGACGACCCCGCGACATGGCCGTGCGAAAAGCAGACCGCGGCTCCCCTACCCCCTTCAGGGGAGGAGAGAATTATTAAGCAGGTTCACGTCTGTGTAGACCGAAATTATAGCGATTACTTACCTAAATTCGAAAGGTTCTCGAATTATAAGCGCCTGGTACGCGCTGCTGCCACCGTCTTGCTCTCAGCTGAGGCATTTAAAGCCAGATTGCTCAAGAGAAAAGTAAACACAGAAATATCTCCTGACCATATCAGACTAGCAGAACTGCTGCTCATCAAGAGGAGTCAGAGCATCTCGTTCGCGGACGACTTAAGGACTATAGAGGCTGGGCAGCGACCACCGAAGAGGTCCCCCTTTCACAAGCTTGCTGTTAAACTCGACCGCAACGGGATATTGTTACTTGATAGCAGAGTTAAGGAAGAATACAACCTGCCCGTCTTACATGCAAAGGAAGAATTTACACGGCTGCTAGTGCATCATACGCACGCAGTCTTTAATCACGGCAACCACCAGACCGTGATGAACGAGCTCCGACAGCGCTACCACATAATTGGACTACGCAGCATCCTTCGCTATATATGCAACAGATGTCAATGGTGTAGAACCTACAGGGGAACTCCCTCTAAAATTCCCCTGGGTGACTTACCTCCCGAAAGACTAGCCCACAATCAGCCGCCTTTCACAGCCACGGCGGCCGACTACTTTGGGCCGATGTATGTCACGGTCGGGCGAAGACAAGAGAAGCGGTGGGGCGCACTTTACACGTGCCTCACCACTCGGGCCGTACATCTGGAGCTGGTGCCTTCCCTCTCTGCATCCTCCATGATCATGAGCCTGCGCCGAATGATGGCCCGCCGCGGCACTCCGACGGTCATATATAGCGACAACGGAACCAACTTCGTGGGCGCCGAGAAAGAAGTAACGGAAGCTCTTCGACAAAATGATGACGCGATGAAAGTCTTCGCCTCTGGAAAACAAATAACCTGGAAGAGAATACCCCCTGGGGCCCCAAGCATGGGCGGCGCCTGGGAGAGATTAGTGAGATCTGTGAAGGCAGCATTACGAGTCACTTTGCATGAAAAGACGCCTCCAGATGAAGTGCTGCATACTCTATTGCTGGAAGCAGAGCATGTCATAAATACGAGACCGTTAACTCCAGTAAATCCCGATCTAAATGAGGAAGCACTGACCCCAAACCACTTTCTGATTGGGAGGTCAAGCAGGATGATACCTTTCGGCTCGAATAAAGACTATACAGCAGACAGTCGCTCGTGGAAAGCTGCACAGAAGTTGGCCGAAGCGTTCTGGGCTCGATGGGTATCAGAATACAAACCCCAATTGATGCCTCGGCTCGGCAACCCGCAGCACAGCAATCTCAAACCCGGAGACATCGTGTTAATCTGTGACGGAACGATGCCCCGAGGAATATGGCCTAGAGGAGAAATAGCAAAGACTTTCCCAGGCCCAGACGGGCGAGTCAGAGTAGCAGAAGTCCGCACAGCCGCCGGACTGATTCGTCGCCCAGCCTCTCGTCTGATTCTCTTAAGCAGCCAGGAATAAAACGTTTTGGTGCTTGCGCACGAGGGGGAGACTGTAAATAATAGCTTAGTTTTATTCCTGTTTATTTCATATTAGAAAACTAAGTTACGCTTTTGTCTCATTTTTTATCATATTGAATTATTGCTGTCCTTTTCGCACTACGTAAAATATAGCTTAGGTTTTATTTCTTGTTGTATTAGGTATTTTTATGAATAGATTTCCTGTTGGAATTATGTTATGCTGTAAAATAATACATAATTCACTTAGTTGCTAGTATATTTTGTTAATGTTTACATGTAGATTTAAGATAATTTTGTATAGAGAATGTTCCTATCTTGTGTTTCACACAATTGATATTGTTGTCCCTTTCTCGCTTACGCGCAGTGTGTCTCACGCTAATGTTATTGTTGTCTCTTTTATTTTATAACTTTATTTTACGTTTTTATTGTTAATTAGTCCTATAAGAATGCTTGTTTACTATTGTACTATCTTATAAGAATGTCAGCTAATGTAATCTGAACGAATTTGTATTTTACTTTAAATAAACGGACTGCGCATGCGCGACAACACACTGATACACCCCCATAGGCTGTATCAGTACAATTTCATACATTAATACGCACTTTCTTAGTGCACCATATTGGTATCTACAAAACTCCAATTAATAAAACCTCTGTATTGTTAACAGTTTAAAAAGTGAATTAATACTTTGACATATAATTGTCAATAATTTTATCTTGATATATTGGAATACATATTCTAATTCGAGCTACACGTATTTTTATTTCTCGTCTTTACTACACACCACGCATTCACAACCACAACACTGCAGACGCCTGAAGAAACTCTGCCACACCAACACTCTACCTACTAGCAGCTCCAAGATTCTCCTGGCGTTTCACTTCGACTCTTCCCGCTCCTTCTCCAGGACACCTCACAATATCAAGCTACAGTCCACCTCGACCAAACCCGACGACTACGGCCCCGCAGAGCTGCCGTGTCGTCAATACTATAACTGCACCAAATTTCATAAATTTATATTCATAATTACAGGAGCTAGAGGCGCGGACAGACAGACAGACAGACAGAGCGAAACTATAAGGGTTCCTTAAGCATTACGGAACCCTAAAAAAAGAGGTGTAAAATATACACTACGGCCGCTGTATCTTGACGGGTCTGAACATAGGCTCTGCGAACTTTAGCGCATGTACAACTCGTGAAGAAAACTTTTATTGTATTATTTTTATAAACCTATGTAAGTACTAATAAAATTTCTCTAATACAGTTGACCAATTAGTACAAATATGTAAAATAATACTAAAACACTTAAAAACAGTTATTGCGCAACCTTCTGCGCGAAGTTCAGACTCGACAAGACCGTATTGTACATAGTATTATAAAATAAGATATACCTATGTTATCCGCGACTCCGCCCGCGTAAATACACTACTTTTTTTGGATAAAAAGTATTCCATGTTTTATTCCAGAGCTTAACTACTACCATATTAAATCCCATAGAAATTCGTTCAGTAGGCTTTGCGTTAAAGAGTACCTAACAAACCCATCCATCCTCACAAACTCACATTTATATTTTATAGTAGGTACCTACGTATTCGTAGGAATTACAGAAGCTATAAGCACGGACAGAGAGAAACTATTTGGGTTCCTTGTATATTACGGAACCCTAAAAACAAA
Source organism: Glaucopsyche alexis (assembly GCA_905404095.1). Lineage (NCBI taxonomy): Eukaryota > Metazoa > Arthropoda > Insecta > Lepidoptera > Lycaenidae > Glaucopsyche > Glaucopsyche alexis. Next base: position 24,429,587 of record FR990044.1, read on the forward strand.
TTAGCATGGGCGTACCCAGTTCTGTGGTACCCAGGGGGGTGCAGCTGCTTAGTTTTATTTCATACTTTTTTGTGTATTTTTACTTTGGAAGTCGGTTTAATTTTTTGTTTAAAAATAATTACCTACATGTTATATTGATTGATTTTAGAATCCTCATTAAACACATTTACCTACGTAAAATTATAGTCCTAGTGTGAACTATATAATATGACGTCACTTCAAAGTCATGTGTTCATTTGGTTCACTGGGTCGATCGATTTTCCAGCATCATTAACATTCATCCCATCCCTATTTGAATAGCTAAACCAAAAGCTAAACGGTCTTCTTAAAACATTCTAGAAAAAAAACAAGTAAGTACTTAGGTACCTAAGTACCTACGCGAATTTCAATAAAAACTTTAAGATAGACCGTGAAAAGAAGAAGGGGCAAAACGTCCCCACCCTTGTAGCACTACAAGACATAATATCAAATGCATATACCTACTAATGATTGGTCTCGCTGGACGCTCTACCCCAGCGGGACCAATGATTTATCTATGATCAAATGGAAGGGCTTAAAAAGTTTGTCATTTTATTTTATGACGAAAAATCTCTAAACCATGGGAAAAAAAGTTACCTAATGAGGGTTAAAAGTTAAAAAAAAGTTTAATTATTATTTTTAAACAAAAAATTAAACCGACTTCCAAAGTAAAAATACACAAAAAAGTATGAAATAAAACTTAATCTCTAAATAATTCCCCTTTCAAATTCGGCTAAAATTTTTACTATTTCTCTACTCAATCTTCTTAATTTTGAAATCGGCACCAGCCCAAACAATATTCTACAATATTTTATACAACTTACGTTCATATTTGCTGGTACCGACTTCAAAATTAATAAGAATGAGTAGAGAAATAGTAAAAATTTTAGCCGAATTTGAAAGGGGAATTATTTAGAGATTAAGTTTTATTTCATACTTTTTTGTGTATTTTTACTTTGGAAGTCGGTTTAATTTTTTGTTTAAAAATAATAATTTCACCCTTTTTAGTGATATATTTTGTTAAGTTATTATTAATACGTCTTAAGAACGTCTAAACTAAACGATCGAATGTATAATTAAATACTCGTCAAGCTTCCATTAGGTATTGCTATTAAGATGATGATGATGATTACTGTAAGTTATAAAGTGGCATATGCTTGCAGTTCTATAAACAATGCCGAAATTTCCAAACGCATATCTTTAAAGACTGAGGAGTTCTGTACAGTGCTTTTGGATCCAGGGTACAATATCTTATTTTTTTGGTAGTATATGCTTGTGTTACTTCAGTAAAAGTCAAAATCACTATATGTGTGGATATAAATTTTGAGGAGTTCCCTCGATTCCTCATGGCTCGCATCATCAGGTTTCCACTTTAGTGACTAAAGGACTAATTTCGAATTAAACCCTTTACAACAACAAAATAATTTTGCAAATAGGTCCATAAACGGCAGAGTAATGTTCAATGATCTCCGTGTTAGTGTAAAATACTATGAGAAATACCTTTTATATCATCATAATCTGATGATGTATGGTATGATAGTGGTGATGATGATAATGATTACTCTAACTGACAAGGTGGCATATGCTTGCAGTTCTTTAAACAACGCCGAAATCCCCAAACATGTATCTATAAGGAGTCAGGAGTTCTATTCTGTACTTTTGGATCCAGGGTATACCTTGGAGCAAAATCTTACTTTTTGGTAGCATATGCTTGAACTACTTCAGAAAAAGTCAAAATCACCATATGTGTCCATATAAATTTTGAGGAGTTCCCTCGATTCCTCATGGATCCCATCATCAGGTCACCACTTTGATATCAAAAGGACCAATTTGGGATTACACCCTATTCATCACAGAAAAAAATTTGAAAATCGGTCCACAGGCGGCGGAGTAATCGTTGAACATACAAAAAAAATAAAAAAAATAAAAAAAATATATACAGCCGAACCTTAGATCATTTAATACAGGATCAGGCACGCGGGGAAATTTTCAAACAAAACTTTCTGCCGATTTTGGTGCGGGGAGGGTAACTCCCACAATGAAAACAAAATCACACATTCACAAAAATATTGTAATCGTTACAAACTCACACATTTATAAAACTGCAACACTAGCTTATTTATTTCACACAAATAAGACTCGCGCTAATATAACAGTGTAGCGTACGTACTAATACACTGGCATGCTAAGTGATGTTACCAATACAAATTATATCGATATATTGTCGATATGAATTTGTATTGGTCACATCTTCGTTATTTGAAAATAATGTATTTTGTTGAAATAAAACCATTCCGAATAATTCCGATATACATATTAATATATTATATTATACGTAAAAGTTATGGCAGCAATAAAAAACTTCACATAGGTACGTAAGTAGTAAATACAGTCTATTCACGTTAAGTTTGCAGTGAGTCGTCAGTACAATTTGACGATGTTAAACTGGCTTACCTTTATTGTCAAACGTGAACACGAGCTAAGCGTCATTGCTTTCTAAAGACATTTGCACTGATGACTCACTGCAAACTTAACGCGTACCTATAGGGTGTATTTACCTACCACTTATGTATGTGAAGCTTTTTAAAACCGCCATAGCTTCTACGTGACTATAGAATGCACATACGCACATACTCACATACGCTAATACATAACACATACGTAGATATTATTATGAACACTAAACATACAACTCTCCTTTTTTGCAAACATCAAAGCAAAGAATGACCTAATCTAACCAAGAATATATCAGGACACGTCTAAGGAGGGTTCCGTAACTATAAACATGTAATATTTTTTCAAATTAAGTACTTCAAAAGTTACTGTCTGATTTGGTTCAAAATAATTTTCCTAAAGAGTTATTAGCATAATAATCTATCAGCATAGAAAATTGTAAGTTTCTAAGTCTTATAGTTTAGAAATGCTAGGGAAGACCAACTTATAAATCACTTTGGAGGCCGATTACTCGAAATGGTTGACTTTATAAAAAAAATATGTATGAAACCTTGCCTTTATTTTAAAATACCTATTAAACGATACCCCACATGATGGGATAGAAAGAAAAAAAAATCATCCCCACTTCACATGCATGGAGAGCCACACCTAGAATATCTTATACCTACTTGGAAACGGCTCAACGATTTCGCTGAAATTTGGTATATGGGGGTTTTCGGGGGTACACAATCGATCTAGATTAGTCTTATGTTTGGGAAAATGCGTGTTCGTGTTTTAATGCGTTTTTCTTTCCACGCAGAATATGGTCGCTAATTTCGTCCTGCCGGCCACTGTCCGTTTGGTCCAGCGGGTTAAGACGCGCATGGCAAGAAACGAGTGTTACGGGTTCGAAACCTGCTCAGTGCCTTACTTTTGTTTTTTTATATGTTCAAGTATATAATTATATTATTATATTTTTTTATTTTTTATAGTTTTTAGACAAGTTTAAAAAAAATGTAGTTAATGTTTCAGATCAAACACCTGATCTACACAGAAATCTATTGTAAATAATAATAATTGTCAGTTCACATTTTACTTTTTAAGTTTACTGTTTATGTAGATTATCACCTAAACACCACCATATTACAATAAATAGTCGCCCAGGTACTAAAATTATTATTATTTTATGATGCCAAATCCGAGATCTATACACAATCTATGATCTAGCTACATAATACTAATCTGTGATCTATGACTGTACCAAATTTCATCCATTTATATTCATAATTAGGCTAACGGTAGAAACGCGGACAGACAGACGGACAGAGCGAAACTATAAGGGTTCCTCAAGTAAACCCAAGGAACCCTAAAAATGACTTGCGCTTCAAAAAAGGAAAACTAATAACTTGTGTCCCTCTGGCTGGGAACATCTTGATTTTATAACGATACCCATCTTGATTTTATAACGATAGTCCATATTTCAAACATCCAAATAAACTGTTCAGCCTTTCAAGTTTCAAAGTTGCGGTAGGGTAAATAATAAACATCACGTACATACATGCATACTTTATACTTCTTGCTTGATCTGTCGTATAAAGTGTAAAATCAATCCAATATTTTTACATCACAAAATATAAAATTAGTATACCAAGAAAAAAAATATTTTTTATCGACATCGTTATTCTAGTGATTGTCACGTCACTCAAAAAGTAATAAAAAAATTCCGCCATGTTTCGAGAATTAAGTGCCATAATAAAATTCGAATCTATTGTATAGGAAATAAAGACTAAAATTCTATATCTAACAACAATAGTCTCGTGGGGAGTGCGCCTACGTCATCATCGAATGTTCTCCGATTTTTTGTCTCGTTTACACCGCTATTCGATACATCGTCAATTTTTACGAAATTACATTTAAATAGAAATATACAATAATTAAATTAAAAAATACTCACAAATGAAAGGTCATTCCATCTTTTTTAAGATTCGACGTGTTGGACTTGTTTTTACAGGACATAAGAGCACAAATCGGCATTTTTAGCGGAGCATTTCGGACGTCCTTTCGATGCTATACCGATGCACATAATGGTTAAAATCGATTACGCAAATAGTTTTTATGAACGCATTAGATTCAAAAATCTTATACCTCGGCAGAGGGGAAATCTCATGTAAGGCGTATCCCGTATTAAATGATCTAAGAGCCGAACGTATAACCGCCTCCTTTTTTGGGAAGTCGGTTAAAAATCATCTTTATTCATAGATAAATCATGGGTCTCGCTGGGCGCTCGACCGCCGCAATCATTAGTCTTAGATGTCTTTATTATTGAACCATTTCATAGTGTTGCTAATAAGGAACAATTTTTGGGAAGTAATGGTATAGGTACAGCAAACTTCAGAAAAGTGTTTAAATATTTTGATAAACATGCCTCATATTTTGAAGAAATGTATGGAATAACTAGCTGTTGCCCGCGACTTGAACGGGGACAGGAGAGTCTCAGTCAGCAGGGCGACATCCACCTCATACTCCCTAAGGAGGAGGCGGATCGGGGCCACCTTGCCGCGGAACCCCCGGACGTTCCAGTGGACGACCTTTAGGACTGTGGTGTTGGGAGCCATTTGGAAAGTTATTCCGTAATGAGGGAGGCGCCTTCGGGGAGGGCCTGTAATAAGGTTTTAAAAATGTCCTCCCCGGCCTGTATTTTGGTATAGATGTCTATGGCCAGGGAGAATAGAGCTTGTAAAAGCTGGGCAGTGGTTTTGGGCTCCTCCCTCCGGGCCCTGCGTGAGACGGGTGGCGGGGCAGGGGTGGGAAGTGCTACGGCTGTGGCCGCTGCGTTCGCAGGCTCGGTGGCGATTTCTATTTCTTCGGCAGTAATAGTGGCCGGAGGATCTGGGTGTGACGCGCGGGGGGCGCGGGAGGGGCGCGGAGTGCGCTGGGGGAGAGGGGGGCCGGCAGAACGGCATTTGTTGGGGGGAGTGGGAATGCGAGGGGTTCGAACTCCGAGTCCATGGCGGCTGTGGATGTAGCTCCGGACTTTGACCGCTTCTTCTTCTTGGTTCTTCTTCCTCTTCCTCACCTTCCGGGCTGCGGGGGCAGAGGGGGTGAGGACAGAGGGGGTGGGGTCGTTTGCCTCTGCCATGAGGGATGTGGCAGTTGGCGGGGGCGCGACTTACCCGGTTGGCATTGCGTGTCGTGCGGGCGATGGTGTCCGCGTTGCGGTTCCGGGCCTCCCTGCGGAAGACCGGGCAGTTCCGGCTATTTGCTGGGTGGGGCCCCTTGCAATTAATGCAGGTGGGCTTTTAAATTGTATTAGTAGTTGTATTTGTAGATGTAGTAAATTCTCATAAGTACTTACTACATTATATAATTGTAGATACAATTTTATTAAAAATTCTGACGGGAAACAGGCGCATGGTTTTGTATTAAAATTAATCTTCTTTAGCTGTTCATATAATTGACCATTGTAAATAAGTACCTACATCCAACTCAAACGAAACACTGTCGCAAACCACATAAAACAATCAAATTAAAAAGCGTCAACCCGGGCTGACGTGTCCCAAGCGAGTGTATGGCAGCTTGGGCTCGCTACCGCCCCTCTCTCACCCCGCACGCTCCGCACGATTGCTCTGTGTAGAGTCTAGACGTGCCCGTTGGACGACTGTAAGTTCCATAGACTGTGCTATGGCCGACCGCGACTCGCGGCCGCACAGCCGCGACCGTACCAGCCACTCTCGTGCCGCCTCAGGATCCTCGCGCCGCTCCACCTCACTCCAGGTCGAGTTCGCGCACCTCGGAGCGGGACTACCAGACGCCCACCGAACCCAGCTTGAGCGGCACGGACACCGCTCGCCCCGGGCTGTCCTCGGCATTCTCGTGGGGGTGTACTGACACCCCCCCGCCCTAATGCCTTCCGACGACGACCCGCAACGAGTCCGGGCCCCCGCCCCGCCCAGCCGAATATGGTTCGGTCTCACCGCCGCGCCCCATGCGCAGCACGGCAGAGGTGTGTACACCCCGCCACCCTCCCGCAGCAGCTTCGGTGAGCACAAAGCTCACCTTCACCGCCTCGCCGGCTTCTCCGCCGCAGGAAGTCCGCCGTGCGGTAAGCGCCCCCGTCCCGAGGGCCCCCGCACCGCTCCCCTCCCCGGGCAACATGCCCCCGCCCCCTGCCCCTCCTGTGCAGGTTAGTAAGCGGCCTCGTCAGGTGATGTCATCCGACATCTCACCGCCAGCCAAACGCGCCGACCGTCCAGCTACGTACGCCGCAGCGACCGTCAACGGCCTCCAACTCGAGGGCCACATCGCCGATGGATACAACAGCAACCATCGCGACCCCTGCTCCGAACGTGTCTTCATCGCCGCCGCCCCCAACCCCCCGCTGCCCACCGTTAATTGTGGAAAGCTGGAGGACTGGATAACGCACTTCAGTCGCCTCACGGACCTACTGGGGCACCCCCCCCAACGCGAAAGCACTCAGCCAGGGCGTTAAATTTATGCCACAGGGGGAAACAGAGTACCGGTGTGTACAGCGGTACCTGGCTGACCTGAGCGAAACCACGCAACTCAGCTGGTTCTCGTACTCCCTCCCGCAAGACCGTGGACTAAAGGTGGGTATACACGGTCTTCCAGTTATTACACCAACAGACGCCATAGCCTCCACACTCGCTGCGAAAGGATACGTAGCAGAGCACGTTTCCCGGATCTTGGCCGGGAAGGATCGCTCGGGGCGGTGGCGAAGAACACGCCGCGACTGACTGCCCCCGCCCTGCCACCGAACAGCCCACCTGCATTAATTGCAAGGGGCCCCACCCAGCAAATAGCCGGAACTGCCCGGTCTTCCGCAGGGAGGCCCGGAACCGCAACGTAGCTAAATATCTTACAGTAAACAGAAGCATTATTTTGGGAGTAGGTAAATGGTAATCCTCTTCTAATAGGTATCTGATCTATTTAAATCTGATTTCTACTACATATTATTATTAAGTTTTATATAGGTATAGGTATAGGCTTTTCCATAGTAATTATGTACACAATAATAGGACCCGGCCGCACTCAGACTTCAGAGTCATTTAATTGTTACTAATTACTTAAGGCCGCGTAGACCAAGCGAAATAGGCATTTAACGCTTCCAAGAGTTGCCCGCAATTGCCGCAAAGCGAGCCGCGCGCCTACGTCGCCGGCGTGAACTTACATGAACCCAAAGTGTTACAGTGTAGTCGTGTCGGCAGTAGGTCATCTTATTTTATTATTTGTATTGAAAAAGATAATAAAATCCATAGATATAACTGTTTTAATGCAACACATAGCACACATAATTTGAATAGATATTATAGGTAGGTACCTACCTAAGTAAAAAATGCTTAAATTTTATTCAATTATTTTGACAGTTTCTATGCAGTGTGTTCTGTTACAAGTAGGTATAAAAACACGCTGTGTTCGATGTGTGCATGGAGACGAGTACCTATCGTTAGCTCATGTGGTCACTAAAGTACGTGTCGTTTCGTGAGATAAAAATACTGTATCAGGTAGGTGCTGACGATTTGATGGTAACTACTTAGGCAGACACTTGCAAAAAATGTATTCCTACTGCCGAGTCCGCACGTTTGCCACTTGCCGCAAAATCCAAACCTCCACAAACGTTTGACTTTTTGAAAATCCAGATTTCCGAATTTTTTCTCCCAAAAATCCGGATTATCCGGATAATTCAGATTTTTCATTTTTTTAAAATTTGTTGCTTATTTTATAAAACTTTAATGTTTATTTTACTACTATGTTGTAGCAAAACTTACACACATTAGTAAAAAAAAGAGTTACTTTTTTATAATTTAATTTAAATAAATTCTGATTTTAAGTTGTAAGTATTAGAATTACAATCTGAATAAATAAAAACATAATGAGATTATATCAAAATTATATACTTAATTATATTTATTTTTTCATTTTTAGAAATATTTTTGATTACGTTTCAAATCCTACAATGTTCAGTTTTATAGTTAGCATTTTATTTTAAATAAGGTATGTATATATTGTTATTTACTAAATGTTCCAGCAGACAGAATTATAAAAAATTGGAATAGCCTGTGATCTTTTTAACGCTTTTTTACATATCTACGCCACAGTTCACCACTACCGTTTTCGTAAAGTTCCATTTCTATGTGAAAGTACTAACGTAGGAAAATTAATACAGTTTAATAAAACGTAGGAAACTGAAAATTCTTTAAATCGAGATCCGGGGAGTGAAGACAAATCATTTGAAGCATGGGGCTGAACAAATAATTTTGTATGGACGAAATTGGACCACTTTTGAGTTAGTGAAAGTAAAAATCACCCACCTGTTTGGGTAATAATTAAACACGTAAATAGTGCTTTTAATTCCCTCGGTAACTAACAGAAGTACAATAAGCAATTCTAAGCACAATTTAAAACCTATAACTGTTGTAAGATCTTTATTTTAACATTTTACTTACAAATAAACAGTAACATCTTACTCTTCATTGCACTTTGAAGTTTCCGCTATAAGATGAAAACTACATTACTTAAAAAAATAACAGTGGTTTACACAAATCGTTGGTGCTATTTTTGACACCTATATCTTATCTTTAAAATATTATCTAAAAATAATTATTTCTACGCAAAAACAGGAGCGTTGATTTTCATTTAGTTTTGCTACTGACTCGTTCGGCAAAACTCTCTCTAATCTTAAACCAACCAGTCAGGTATTATCGACTCCAAAACTTCTTCCTGATATCAAAGAGATAATATTTAGGTATTTGGACTTAGATATTCATTATTTAGAAGATAATTAAATATAGTTAAACCACTACATTTCTTTTTAAGCTGTCATATTAATTTGGCATTCTATGATTGTAGAAATTAAAATTGCAATAATATGTTTCGACTTTCGTTAGTAAGAATTCAATAAATATAAAAATACAAAGCTTTAATTGAGTTTGGATTTGCTTATTATACTTCTTACTACTTGTGCAATTGAAACTGAAACCATATTCAGTGTTTTTATAAATTGGATCACCTATTACTGAACTGTACTACTACTGAAAAAATATAAAATTGTAAGTATCTTAGAAACAGTCCATACATATACATATACAACGTGTACCGGCTAAGATATGCTATACCTATAACAGGATTTAGAGCATAATGAATAAAGCAACTTTTGTTTTGGCACTTTATTGAATTAATTAGCATAACGCGACAAATCACAGTTAAAGATCTTCATAAAAGTCAAAAAAAACAGAAGTGTGTCAACCCTTGTCACCTGTTGGGTCAACGACCAGTTCGTTCGAGTGTAGTAATCCATTATGGACTAGGAGTCAGTGAACCACAGACCTTCGTCATTTTGTATAGACTGAAAGCACCGCACCGCATGCTACCACCACAGATAAAAACGCGCGATGGCAAATCGTGACCTTTGGGTAATCCCGGCTTTGGCAGATAAGCGGTAATAAAGATGTAAAATACCAACAAAGGGTGATTTTTGATATTATTATCTTAAGAGTGTTATGAAAAATCATGTCCGTCACTGTCAGACACTTCACAATTAACATCGTGAAAACCCCTCGCTAGACACCCTGAATGTCTCGCGAGTCGCGACAGGGATACCTTGTCGCAATTAATTCGCAAAATGCAATCTTCTTACTATGCGATTTCTACTAATAGTTAGAATTATTATTTTTATACGCTTTGAGTTTGTTTGAAAACCTTAAAGCATCAAACTGACAAACTTTCAGCCTTTACAAAATGACGAACGTCTGGGGTTCACCGGCTCTCGCTCTTATGTGAGTATGAATGAACAATGAAAGAGACAAAATACTGAACTCTCTGTCACTTGACTTGCATTAAAACTACTTCTTAGTTATGTGATCTTGGTGTCAGATTTTTTTTCAACAAAATACGATAATTTTTATATGAAAACTAGGGAACGAAAAATATCTTTGTACTAGGACATCATAACTTAAAAAAGTGCTTCCGTATATCTCTGTCCCTGTCACACGCGCAACACTGTCTCTTTCTTAGGCACGTGCGCAAAAACGTGCGAACATTAAGCTATGATTACACTTACAAAAAAGTTTAATTGCTATTATTGTTGGCGAACAAAACTTTACTGTTACTAAACTGAAAATCATTTTTCGTAATTTTCTTTTATTTTAAAGTATCATTATCGTTATTTTTTATTGCAACAAGCAATAAAATAACGATAATGATACTTTAAAATAAAAGATACTAACCTGATATTTCATTAATAAAACAAACCTTTGTTACAATCTAAAACGCTACATAATTTATGTAACGAAATCTACCATAGCTTTATTTTTTTTTTTTATTAAGTTGTAAGTTGTTAACTTGTAACGGTACGACATTCAATGTGTACAGGCTTTAAAAAGTGTAGACTGCATGGCTGGCCGCTGGCTGGCGCGGCGCGGTGGCACCTTTGATCTCGCCGAAAGTCGAACTATTGAATCGGCGGCGCGGCGGCACCTTTGATCTCGCCGAAAGTCGAACTATTGGATTTTTACAAAAATCTTTTCATACTTCAGTCGCTGTGGAAAAGTTGTCGCGTGCGATTGTTCCGTAGATTGGCGTGTGTTTTTTATTTAAGTATTTTTAAGAGTGTACCTAGTTTCAGTGGAGGATATGGAGTATTCAAATGCAGAATACTACGACATAATAATGTGTGTAGGTGCTTGTGACGGTAACCTGATGGAGGCTCGTGACTCGTCGGTTATACGACCAGCGTTACGTCGCTGTTTCCAACATCTAGTGAACCGACTGCACACGACCGGTTCGTTTCGTGGTTCGGCCCATCGGAATCGCATGTTTACACACAATCTCAACAAAGAATTTTGAACTATTTTGAAGAGCAACCGACCACCAGCACTCGTCAGGCCGCGTTTTTGTCGGTCGCCGATTTTTACCGCTTAATTTTCCAGCATGATGGGGCGCCCGCTGATTCTGCTTTGGAAGTGCGGGAATACCTTAATCGGCGGTTTGACAATTCGGTCGGGGAGGAACGGTGCCGTGGCCAGCTCGATCTCCCGACTTAATTCCGTTAGACTTCTTTTTGTGAGGCCACGTCAAGAGCATGGTGTACGCTGAAGATGTCAACACGGAAGAAGATATGCGTCGAAAAATCGAAGACGCTTTTCGACGTATCCAACAAACTCCTGACATGTGTCTTCGCGCCATAAGCTCGATACACTGTCGGTGCCTCCTTTGCGTTGAAAAGAGTGGACAGAACTTTGAACAATTTTTGTAGTGATTCAAATCTTGTGAAAAAGACAAAAGACGTGAAAAAGTGTACAAAAAATGTGTTTAAGACAAAAAATGGTAAGTCAGTACACAATTACACACTAGTTAATTTTATGTATTGAGAATAGGTATTAGGTACCAGGCGCCCATCAACTAAGCGCGCGCGAGTTTATTTTATTACTCTATTCATAAATGTTGTGAGTTGTGACTGCTATTAGGGTTGTCACTAAGTTAGGATTTCATTAGTTGATTAAATTTTGTATGAAAAAAATAAAGTGGGTTAGGAAGTTCGGGACTACCATGAACATGAATATCTTTATGGAGTAAACAAACCCATGCTTGCTTAGTAAGTCTTAACTGGTACATGTTGTATAGCGGCTATAATATTTTAACAGATCTTCATCCCTCGCATCTCCATTTAATGGATTGACTATGTTCTACCAAATAACTTGAATAAATGGAAAAATGTGTCAACAATTTCAACAGGACAACAAATAATATCAAATTATCCAAAGGCATGTATTTAAACTCACGACAAAACATATTGATTTCTTATGTTTACGCGAATATTGTTCATTGTTTTAAACACTTACGGATTTTGTCGCGTTACGTAAACGTAACCGTAAAACGTAAACCGTGACAAAATCCGTAAGTGTTTAAAACAATCACGACAAAACAATTAAATTTTGGATGTGAAAATACCGAATATTGAATACTAAATTACCATGTTGGCTAAAGAATGTAAGGAATAAAAAATTACAAATCTGGTGACTAAATAATACCACTGAATATTCCAAACTGGCAGACAGATATTATATTAGCGAACAAATAACCATCTTGGCGACAATTTGTGAGTACACATTTAATTTAAGAATAGGTACATATATTTTCCGTAATGTAGGTAACTCAAAAAACATACAAGCAGCAAAACCAGCGCACATAAAAAAGACAAAGGAGCGTACAAAATTCCCAATTTTTAATTTTCCTCGACTTGGTGTAGATATTGGGTAGATTCATTTTGAAATTTAAAAATAACGGTTATTAATTTTTCGCAAAATTAACATAGGTGTCGTTACCAGGTTTTTGGGGGTGCTGGATACGAAAATGACATTCATTTTGAAATTCCAATATGGCGGACATACCGACTTAATTTTATAAAAATAATATGGTTGTCCCTTTGTTGGTTTCTGGGGGTGCTGATTACAAAAAAGTCATCATGCTTACGTGGTAGAGCCATGCTTCGGCACGAATGGGCCGGCTCGACCGGAGAAATACCACGGGCTCACAGAAAACTGGCGTGAAACAGCGTTTGCGCTGTGTTTCGCCGAGTGAGTGAGTTTACCGGAGGCCCAATCCCCTACCCTATTCCCTTCCCTACCCTCCCCTATTACCCTATTCCCTCTTAAAAGGCCGGCAACGCACTTGCAGCTCTTCTGATGCTGCGAGTGTCCATGGGCGACGGAAGTTGCTTTCCATCAGGTGACCCGTTTGCTCGTTTGCCCCCATATTTCATAAAAAAAAAAAATTAATTTCCTTAGTAACCCCGCAACCTCAAATTTTCTTCATGATGGGAGAAAAAGAAATTCGAAAATCCTGAATATTCCAACATTTCTATAGCTTTATACATCCCGGCCCCGGTATCTCAATGCAGAGCATTTATATTTTTTTTAATAAAATAGATTCTATCTCGGAAACGGTGCATCCTAATGAAAAATAATGAAAATTTCCTCCCCCTTAGAAACTCCGCAACATCATATTTTCTTCATGATGGAAGCAAAAAAATCTGAAAATCCTAAATTTTCCAAATTTTCTATAGCGTTTTACACCGTTCGTGTCTCAAAGTAGAGCATTATCGTATTTTTTTTTCTATAATGGCTTCTATCTCAGAAACGGTGCATCCTACTTGAAAAATAATGAAAATTACCTCCCCCTTAATAACTCCGTAACCATATATTTTCTTCAATATGAGAGAAAAAGAAATTCGAAAATCCTGAATTTTCCAACATTTCTATAGCTTTATATATCCCTCGTATCTCAATGTAGAGCATTTAATTTTTTTTTTATAAAATTGATTCTATCTCGGAAACGGTGCATCCTATTGAAAAAATAATGAAAATTTCCTCCCCTTAAGAACCTCTCAACACCATAGTTTCTTCACGATGGAAGAAAAAGAAATTTGAAAATCTTGAATTTTCCAAAATTTCTAGTATCCAAAACTGGGATTTTTCGTAGCTTGCAAATTGAATTTTTAGCAGCTATTAATTTATCAATCAAATCTTTATTAGCTACTTACATGGTATAATGGTCACCAACTTATCGGTGCTAATTGGATTAAATTTCGCTACTTTTTATCTGCCGATTTTTGTATTTTTTGTCACTTGAGTGATTTCACCAGTTTGGTAATTTAGTCGCCAACATATTAATTCGCTGCCAAATTCAGCAATACAGTATGCTCACGTGCAGTCACCAACTTATTTTTTGTTCACTCGATTAATTATATCCCTTATTCAAATATTGTACGTCTAGAGTACATACTAATTACAATTAAAATATGTAATTTTCATAGTAGTAACCAAGATTGAAAAAATCGAAAAATCCGGATTTTTCGAATTTCGAAGTATCCGGATTGCAACCCCTACTTGCGAGTAACTTGGTGTGTTCTGCAAAGGCAAGCATGACAGATGTTGAGCTCGTATCCTTATATTTTATTGTAAATAGAACAGCCTCCGTGGTCTAGTGGTTAGAGCTTGGCTCTCGACTCGGAGGTCGCGTGGGGAGTTATTTATTATTATTATTGTAAAAACAGAAATCGAAATAAAAAGAAACGAAAAGTACGGCAAAGAAGATGGTAGATGTTACAAATTCATAAAAACCGTTTACTGGCTTATTCAATAATGTACTAAGGCTACTCCACGCATCAGCTACTTTTTTCTCATAATACACAACACAATAATATATGTATGGACGCTTCACACCAAGTCAATCTGGTCCCGTGGTAAGTTCTCGAAGAACTTGTGTTACGGGTACCAGACAACAGAAATATATTTAATAATTTTTATATTATACACATATTTAAGATTTTTAGTATATTATACACCCACCCATATGACCCAGGAACACAGAAAAAATGTTTGTTCCTTCAGCATTCAAACCCGCGACCCCCGGCTTGAGCACCAACACACTCAACCACTGAGCCACAGAGGTCGTCTCATCTGGCAAAAGCAACGACGTGGCGACGATAATGTCGTAGCCGATGCCCGCAACTTCGTTTGCGCCTAACTGACGGAAGCGGAACCCTATTTTTTAAACGGAACCCTAAAATAAAAGTAGCCTATGTTAGACCTTATGACATCAGCTATCTGCCAGTGAAAGTCCCGCGAAAATCGGTCCAGCCGTTTCAGAGATTAGCCGGAACAAACAGACAGACAGACCGTACAGACAGACAGACAGACGGATAGACATTTAAAAAAATTGGTATTTTATTGTAAGTACCGAATATACTTTCAGATGCATTATGTGAAAAGCTGTTAATTTGAAGTTACAAACAGACACTTCATTTTTATTTATCTGTATAGATTTAGTTCAAAAATAAAAAGAAGCATAAAAAAATACAAAACAAACTTTCCTATAGATTTTTATTGTATTATATGTCCAAGACCCGGGAACACAGGAAACTTTTTGTTCCTTCGGCGGGATTCAAACCCGCGACCCCCGGCTTGAGCACTAACATGCTCAATCACTGAGCCACAGAGGTCGTCTCATCTGGCAAAAGCAACGACGCGGCGACGATAAAATGTAACATGTTATTGTGTATGGTTATATGTATAACTAGCTGATGCCCGCAACTTCGTTTGCATAACTTCGTTACCCGCAACTAACGAAAACGGATCCCTATTTTTTATACGGAACCCTAAAATAAAAGTAGCCTATGTTAGACTCAAACTCAAACTCAAAATTTTTTATTTCCATGTAGCTTATAGAATTGTCCTACATGATGCCTACCACCGGTTCGGAAACTAGCCCGGCGAGAAGAACCGGCGTAAGAAACTCGCACGGGGCCACCTTTTAGCAAAAAGATGGGAAAATTGTTCTTTTCAAAAAAATATTTTTACAATGTTGTAACTTAATCTATATAACATTAGTTATAAGTACATAAAACATACTTAAGTACATAAAAGCAGCCTCGCATAGGGCCATCTTATTCCCAAGGTGTGCAATCGTTAATGAAATCACTGACTTTATAATAACCTTTAGCACACAAACGTTCTTTAACTACTTTTTTAAATTTATTAATAGACAGACATGGAACGTTTTCTGGGATTCTATTGTATAGGCGTATACATTGACCTTTAAAAGATTTACTAACTTTACTTAGTCTGATCACCGGGATGTCTAATT
Source organism: Glaucopsyche alexis (assembly GCA_905404095.1). Classification (NCBI taxonomy): domain Eukaryota; kingdom Metazoa; phylum Arthropoda; class Insecta; order Lepidoptera; family Lycaenidae; genus Glaucopsyche; species Glaucopsyche alexis. The sequence continues at coordinate 24,445,700 of FR990044.1, forward strand.
TGTGTTTATTTCTTGTGTTCATGCAATGATTATTACTTTTCGTATTGAACATATTTAAATATTTTCTACAACACATTATCTAAAATGTATTGAGAAGCGACGGTCAGAATTCCTATTTCTTTAAACTTTTCTCTCAGAGATTCAAAGCAGGACATTTTGTAAATAGAACGTATTGCTCGCTTCTGCAGCACAAATATTGTATTGATGTCGGCGGCATTTCCCCATAAAAGAATGCCGTAAGACATTCTACTGTGAAAATAACTAAAATAAACAAGTCGCGCCGTTTCTTCGTCAGAAATTTCCCTAATTTTTCTGACTGCATATGCTGCAGAACTGAGTCTATCTGCAAGATTCGCAACATGAGGACCCCACTGTAATTTACTATCTAGTGTTATACCTAAAAATACAGTAGTGTCCACTAAGTTCATTTTCTCGTCATTTAATAGTATATTGGTTTGAACTTGCCTAACATTGGGCAAAGTAAACTTTAAACACTTTGTTTTATTTGAATTTAAAAGTAAATTATTAACATTAAACCAATGTACTATTTTAGAGAGAGCACTATTTACCTCGTCGTAATTTGACTGTTGTCGCTTCACATTAAAAATGAGTGAAGTGTCATCGGCAAATAGTACTATCTCATTATCATTATCTTTAATTAGATAAGGTAAGTCATTTAAATAAATAAATAAATAAATAAAACGTTTATTATTCCTTAACTAAATAATATCTATAAATTAGGGTAAAACACAGAAGAATTGTACAATTTGACAAACATATGTGCGCAACCCCTACACTAAGAGTTCTTGTGCTGTAGGGGTTGACTGTTCTTAGTGTACATATTTATGGTGACATTACAGACATCGACAAACACCAATAAAATAAAGGTAATAAAAATACTATTATTTAACTATTTTCTACAATAATTATTATATGTTAGTTGTGTGTGTGTGTGTGTGTGTGTGTGTGTGTGTATGTGTTGTTGTTGTTGTGTGTGTGTGTGTGTGTGTGTGCGTGTATGTGTGCATTTTATTATTTTAATTTATTTTGCTATTTCTATTAAATTTTCTGTTTGGTTATAATTAAGTTTACTTAGCCAACAGGTAACTGCTAACTTAGCGTCTCTGTTATTGAAAGTGGTAAGTTTCTCTATCTCCTTATTAGCATTATTGTACAAATGTGGTCCTAGGAAGGATTGATGATGTTGTGCAGTTGCGGATTGGGTTTTAGGTATTATAAACGCTTTATCTTTTCTCCTTTTATTATTATTATTTTTAGAAAGTTCTAAGTTATTAATAAGGCGCTGCTGTGCAAGTATGATGTTTTTAATATATAGTTTTCTGACCGTCAAAACATTGGCATCTTTATAAAGTTGATCGGTTGGAAATCGGTATGGTTTGGACGTAGCTACTTTAAGAACTGCTCTTTGTGATCTTTCTAGCAATTTCAGGTGTGTTTTGTAGGCTCCTCCCCATACTGTATTACAATAGGTCAGTATTGACTCACATAAAGCACGGTAAACCTCTATAATTAACTTCTTATCGGCAACACTGCGTAACTGTCTAAAAACAAATATAAATTTCCGTACTCTTTTGCTTAGTGTTATAATGTGCTCTTTCCAGGACAGATTTCTGTCAATAGTAACACCGAGATATTTTATATATGCGACTTCTTGTAGTTTGGGGCAGTTGTTACAGTTGGTGTGATTGTAATTATTATGTATTGTAATATCTAGTGGTGGTATCCGTCTCCGACTTGTCGTAAATTTTATATATTTTGTTTTGCCAACATTCAGAGTAAGTAGATTATTAGACAACCATTTTGCAACTGCATTTAAGCCCATTTGTGCATGTGTCCGAGCCTCCTCCCAAGTCTTACCAGTAAAAACTAAAGCAGTATCATCTGCATAAGAGAACACTTTTCCATTGATTAGCGATGAGTTACAAAGATCATTTACGTAAACTAGGAAGAGACTCGGACCCAAAACACTTCCCTGTGGAACGCCGTAAGTTATGGGTTCTTCTTCGCTTACTGTATCGCAAACTTTAGTTTTTTGAGTTCTGTCACTCAAATAGCTTTCAAACAATCGCAGCGCAGAGCCCCGAATACCTAGACTTTCAAGTTTTATAATAAGTGAGGGAACAGGGACCGTGTCGAATGCCTTTGCAAGATCTAGGAATACACCAATAACTTTATTCTTTTTATCAATTTCATTGACTACTAATTTAGTGAGTTCAGACACAGCATCCTCAGTAGAGCGACCTGATCTGAAACCATATTGATTTGACGAAAGTAAATTATATTTTTCTAAATAGGATTTTAGCCGGTTATTAATGACTTTTTCAATAATTTTGGAAATTACGGGTAATACCGATATTGGTCTGTAATTTTCTACATGGTCTCTGCTGCCACCCTTATGTATGGGAGTAATTATAGAGGTTTTGAAAGCTTTAGGAAAAACTCCTGTAGCCAGACACAAGTTGCAGATGTGAGTTATAATTGGTACTAAGGTAGATGTCGATTGTTTGAGAATTCTAGACGATACGCCATCAATTCCAATTGCAGAGTCATTTTTTAATCCCTTAATCAAGTAATTAATTTCATCATCATCGGTTTCTAGTATTCCAATTGAACTTATGTGTGTAATCTTATTACCTGAATAATTATTATTGCTGTTATAGTTTACGTTATTAGTTATATTGTATGCTAATTTTTTACCTACGTTAGCAAAGTAGTTATTAATGTAGTTTACAGAATCAGAAACGTTATTCTTTAATCGGAGCAAGTGGTCGTTACAAGATTTCTGTGTATTTGTGTATGTAACTTTTTTTATGATTTCCCATGTTTTTTTTGGATTTCCTTTGTTTTTTTCTAATTGTAATTTATGATAGTCGTCTTTAAGTTTTTTTACTAAGTAAGTGCAGAAATTTCTGTACCTTTTATATGATACTTTGAGAATTTCGTTGTTCGGGGACTCTTTTAGACAAATATGCATCTTATCTCGTGTTCGCAAACATCTCAAGATTCCGGGTGTTATCCATGGTTTGATAGCACATTTGTTGTGAGGCAGCTTATATGTTTGTGTGTTCGATTTTATTATGTCTATAAGTTTTTGGGTTAATAAATCAGTTGCTATGTTGGGGTCCTGTGTACTTATTATGTCATGAAAATGTGTGTTTTTAATTTGTAGAGCTATTTGTTTATAGTCTACTCTGGTGCCGACTCTCTGTGAAGCAAAACAATCTGTTATTTTGTATTGAATATTTAAAAGAACAGGTCGGTGATCAGTAAGGTAAGTGTCTAATACATACGTTGTACTTTGATATTTAGATTTTATCATGAAGTGATCTAAGCAGGAATTGCTTCGTATATAGGTAGGAATATTATGGCTAGGTAAAATTCCATGGCTAGCCAATATTTCTAAATATTGTGTAGCGTTTTTATCCGTTACCTGTAAATTGATATTAATATTTAAGTCACCCGCAATAATAATGTTTGAAAAGTGTTTTAATTTACATAATTGTGTATTGAGTGATTCGAAAAATGGTTCTAGGTTTTTGAAAGACGGTGATCTATAGAGTGCAATTATAGATACGTTTTTGTCAATCTTCAATAGCAGACAATTAGTATCTACCATTGTTGGTTCAGTTATGTCAATTGGTAAATTAGATTTTATATACACAATAATTCCACCATTTTGGTTTATACAATTTTCTGTGTGAGTAGCCTTAAAGTTTGGTAGTTGAGGGTATTGTTTATATAGGTTTATCCAGCATTCCGTTAGTATAATTACATCACATTCAAAACCTAGGCGATGTAGCAGTAGCTCTAATTTGTTGAAATTTTTATTGACGCTTCTTATATTCAGAGTCAAAATGTTTAATGACAAGTTATTAGCAGATACGAACGTCTGACACATTTCAGGGATGCATAACTTTGCATTAGAGACACATATTGTATCTATGTTATTGCACAGTGTATCTTGCTGGTCTCTATCCATTATCATAAGACGAACGGAATTTGAGACCGGTTTTTTTTTAAAAAGTACATTTTCATTATTGTCCTTCCCAAAATGTGCCGGGGTAGCAGAGATAATTTTGAGTGTAAGTGAATGTATAGGGGCGAGTATGACAGTATGATAGAATTCGTGTGTTTATAATTAAAACAATATACTCGATGTGTGTAAGTGTATGTGGTTTTAATGAGATTAATATAAATTAAAAAGTACATTTTCGTTATTGTCCTTCCTAAAATATGCCGGGGTAGCAAAGCTAATTTTGAGTGTATGTGAATGTATAGGGGCGAGTATGACAGTATGATAGAGTTTGCGTGTTTGTAATTAAAACAATATACTTGATGTGTGTAAGTGTATGTGGTTTTAATAAAATTAATAAAAATTAAGTTTAGTAATGCTAGTTTTAAAGAAAATTCACTTGTAACTAAAGCTAGTTTTTTTGTTTCAGCTCTTCAAGTTGCTGTTCGCTGAAGATTACAATGGGTGGCAGTCCTTCCTTTTTACGCAATAGTACTTTGCCATTTGCGGTCCAGCAAAAATCGTAGCCAATTTGTTTAGCAACATCTCTCGCTAGAAAATGAAGTCGTTTTGCTTTTTGTGTTAGCAACTCGGATATAAACACTGGGGACTTATTCCCTTCTATGCCAAGGGTTGTGGTATTCAGTCTGTCGGTGGTGTTAGCCGCGTTGTATTTTTTTATTGCGTGTAACATCTTGTCTTTGAACAAGTTTGTCGTATACTCAACCACAATTGGGCGTTCTCCATTTGGTTTACGATTTAAACGAAAAATGTCCTTGATAACATTGCCCTGAGACTGAATATTGATCTTCAGATGAATTTTCTCAATGTGATTAATAAGATCGTTCTTCGATTCACCTTGTTTAGATGGGATTCCCCGAACTTCTATGCACGAGCTTCTAGAATGGCGTTCTAAGTCTTCCAGTTTATTTTCTAGTTTAAGAACATACATCTCTCGCTGGTGTTTTTCTTCTTCCAGTGCCTTTACTCTAGTGTTTAAATCTTCGCAGTTTTTTGCGTAAAATTCAAGAGTTTTCTGCATTTCCATATTCGATTTACGCACCTCCGATAGCTCCGAAAGTACTTGTGATAGTATATTTAACATTTCTTCCTGTTTATCCTGATATTTTCCTCCCTGCTGTGGTGAAGTGTTAGGTCGTGGTCGCTTGTTGGGTTTATCGCCTGCCGAGCTACTGCCCTGCTTCGGTGAGTTTTTGGGTGGAGTGCGTATCGTTTTACTCATCGTTACTTTTAAATTTAATTTAAATATATTTAAATAATTTTGAATAATTTTAAGAAGAGTTTTGATTGCGTCTGTTTGGTATCAAGGTCCAGTGGGATGAGTGATAGTATTTATTTTTGACACTAGTAACGCCCTCTATCGGTCCGAGATTGAAATAAGTACGACCAACGATCTATGGTGATCTATGAAGCTAGGAAGTACTGAGGGTCGCTCATAGATGGCGCTGTTTTTTTTATCAATTTTGCTAATTCATCCTATTATTTTTAGCAATTTCAGAAATGTATGTTTGTAGATAGTGCGTATTGTCACTTTTGCACTTCTTAGTCTATATTAACACCACCACTAGTTTTGTATTTTGAGAAAAGTCATTAGTTGTTCGAAAATAACCGTCATTTCACTGTAGGGTTTTAGCACTTTATTATCATATTGTCCCGCACTTTTGAGCGTAGTCCACAATGTATGTTTTAATTTACTTGCTGATAAAGTCACGACACTTACTTTTTAAACTTTTAAACACTTTTTTCTATTTTTAGTTACGCATAAAACACGGAGCATATCTTTACCGTGGCACGGTGGCGCCCTCTCCTCCATTTATATAGACGAGAAAAAGAAATGGGCCTAAAATGGATCCCTGTGGGACACCTAATTCTATTTTGGTCCCAGTAGACCTTTTACTATTTATTTCTACCCTTTCAGTTCTATTTTTAAGGTAAGAACTCAAAAGGTCGAGTGAAGAGTCCCGTATACCATAGTGGTGCAATTTTCTGATCAATGTAGCATGCTCAACACAATCAAATGCCTTGGAAAGGTCGCAAAATACTCCTAATGCATCCTGCGACCCCTCCCAAGCTTCAAAGATTCTACAAAGAAGACCCATACCAGCATCCGTAGTGGATCGACCCTTGGTAAAACCGTATTGATTATTGTGTAATAAATTATTCGAATTAAAATGTACTAGTAACTGTCTTAAAATTATTCTTTCAAAAATTTTACTAAAAGTCGGTAGGATCGATATAGGCCTGTAATTTGTCGGATCAGATTTATTTCCAGCTTTGAATAAAGGTATAACCTTGTTATGCTTCATTAAGTCAGGGAAAACACCACTTTTTATACAATCATTGAAAACCATCGCTAGATAAGGAGCTACGATGTCAATTATTGATTTAATAATTTTTGTAGACATTCCCCAGAGATCAGCAGTGTTTTTAATATTCAACAACTTAAATGTGTTAATAATGTCTCTGGAGTCAATTTCTTTAAACTTAAAATTGACATCACATTCCTTTACATTGTCTCTGAGTAGTTTTTCAGCAACTGCAGGTGATGAATTTAAATTTTTTGTAGTTGAGACCGGAATGTCAGCAAAAAATTTTTCGAAGACCGTCGCAACTTCTAGGTCAGTGGTTATCTTTTTATTTTCAGAAAAAAGTTCAAAATCGGAGCTACGACAGGTGACGTTTCCAGTCTCACTAGCTATCACCTTCCATGTAGTTTTAATTTTATTGTTAGAATTTTTAATCTTATTCTTTATATAAAGAGCCTTAGCGGCTTTACATACTCTTTTAAAAGTTTTTGAATAATTTCTTACGTATGTTTTAAAGGTTTCACTATTGTTAATATGTTTCTGTTCATATAATTCATATAATCTTTGCCTGCTTATTATAATTCCTGTAGTTGCCCATTTAATAAAGTTGCTTTTTCTATTTTTAAAACTAACAGTTTTAGAAGTAAATATCGAATCAAATTGGGTTCTTATTATCTTAAATAATTTGTTAAAAGCTTCATCTGTGCTATTTGACCCATCTAACAACTGAATTTTTGAATTTAATTTACTTCTAAATTTCTCAATACGTTTTGTATTCAGAGGAACAAACACATGCTTGTCCTTGATGTTACCAGTTACTGTCACAAATGACATTAAAAGAAGCTAACTGTCCTCGGTGATCAGAGCTGAGCTTATTAATTATTTCCTTTTTACTTGGAGTATAGGTCGCGCAACGGTTTATGAGCGCTCAGTGAAAGTGGAGGGGATCGTTCGCGCATATGACCAATAGCAAAGAATACATATTACTAACGTACCAATAGCGTGTCGGCAGCTACCTACGTTCGGCATGCGTTCGGCGCATCCACACCTCCCCGCCCGAGCTCGCTACCGCCAAACACACCCAAAAACTGACTTCTGCGCATACCCCCTCTACTTTTGTCGAAAGATCTTAATTCGTTGCGCGACCTGTAATATTAGTAAATATATTATCAATACAAGTGGCCGTTGTATCACACACTCTTGTCGGTTCATGAAACAGATTAAAAAGATTATACGATTTTAACAAAGATGTGAATCTAATGGTAGTGGAGTTCAAGTCTAATAAATTAATGTTAAAATCACCACATACTATAACCTTTTTATTAGATGCACATATTTTAGTCAATACTTGTTCCAAAGTTTGTTCAAAGGAATCGTATAACCCTGATGGAGGCCTGTATACCAGTGTTGCCAGAGCCTACTCAGCCCAGGTTGCCATTTTTAGGGTCAAATGTTGCCATCTCAAACCAAAAGTTGCCATTAGAAAAAAATGTTTAATAAAACACAATTTTTTTAAATTTCAAACTGTCATAACTTTGGAATAAATCAACCGATTTTCACACGATTAACGGCAATTGATGCAGTTTTTTTATGTTCTATGCAAGAAACGACAACAAAAATTTTTAGATGAAAAATTTCGGAGTAATTCCGAAAAAACACTTTTTTCGGTTTTATTTCCTTCACGATATCTCTCGGAGTCAACCGATTTTGACCGGATTAGCGGTGATCGACGTGGTTTTTCAAGGTTAAGAGTTAAATAGTTTTTGGAGTTGATAAAGCCGTTTAAAAGTTATTCGAGATTTCTTGAAATCTATCTGTCCAAATCAGTCCAAATTGTATTCAAAATCTAAGTTTGGCCAAGCCCTTTCGAATAGCGTCAGGCGCAATAAAATCGGTGAAAATGTTCAAAAGTTATATGAGGTTTACATACTTACACACGCACACACATACACACACATACATACAATCATACATACATACATACAGACATAGTGACACCCTCGCGGGGGTAGTCAGGGAAGCTTCCTGTAACTTCAGAACGTCGAGATCTAATGAGAATTCGATTTTTACAAAACGGGGTAAAACCAATAACTTCCCGATTTTTGAAAATCTTATATTTTCTTAGCGGGAGGTTAAAAAATGAGTAAGTGCCCATGCATTTAAAATCCAATATTCAAAACATGAAAAAAATTAAGAACTTATAAATAGATTTAAAAACAAAAGTATAATAAAACCACGACAAAAACTTCCCTTGCACTGCACTACACAGTACACACTGCTCACAGATACACTTTCTTCCATTTTTGTTTTCATAAAATTACATCTCTAGCTTCACCAAAATATACCTTTTGGATGTTAAAATACGGGTACAATTATTTGTTTATCTACTAATTATGAATTGTTTTCATTTGGGAATAAAATGTGTTCAAGATTTTGATTTTGTTCATTTCGATGTGTTCAGTTCTGCGAAAGTTATTCGATATTTTTTTAATGATCACGTGACAAGTCGAAAAGTTGCAAAATAGTTGCCATTTGAGCCTGGTTGCCATTTGGTTGCCACGAAGGGTCAAATGTTGCCAAAATGGCAACCAAAGTTGCCAAATGGCAACGCTGCTGTATACGCTTACAATAATAAGATGACTCAACTCTATGCAGGCTACTTCAATTATTCGTTCGGTGGAGAGACTCACAAGAGACCTTATAACATCAGCTATCTGCCAGTGAAAGTCCCGTGAAAATCGGTCCAGCCGTTTCAGAGATTAGCCGGAACAAACAGACAGACAGACAGACAGACGGACAGACAAAAATTTTAAAAATTGATATTTTGTTGTTAGTATCGAATATACTTTCATATGCATCAAGTGATAAGCTGTTAATTTGACATTACAAACAGACACTTCAATTATATTTATCTGTATAGAATAGAATATAGATGTATAGATTTAGTTCAAAAATAAAAAGAAACATAAAAAAATACAAAACAAACTGACTTTCCTTTAGATTTTTATTGTATTATACATATCCATGACCCGGGAACACAGGAAACTTTTTGTTCCTTCGGCGGGATTCAAACCCGCGACCCCCGGCTTGAGCACCAACACGCTCAATCACTGAGCCACAGAGGTCGTCTCATCTGGCAAAAGCAATGACGCGGCGACGATAAAATATAGCATGTTATTGTGTATGATATGTATAATTTAGTTCAAAAATAAAAAAAAAACCAAACAAACTGACTTTCCTACACTGCGTTAGAAACGAAAGAATTGTTCGATAAATACGCGGGTAAGCCGTGCGCTGGCAAAACTGACATAAGTCTGTCCTCGTCAACGCCTAGCGGGCGACTGTGGGGCGACTCTAGCGGCTTAGTGCCCCCGCACACTTCCAATTTCAAGTCTGCCAACTAAGTTGGACAGTATGCTATAATACCAGTAACTATATGGGAGTGCGCACATTATATCCAACTAAGTCGTCCAACTAAATAATTGGACACCGATCGTATCAGATCCAAGATTCCCTTCCGATCGCATCCAACTAAAAAGTCGTCCAACTGTCGGCCACCTGCCTATTAGCACTGGTACCTTATGAGAAGCCGCAGACTATCCAACTTTGTCGGCCAGTCGCACGGCAAAATGCAAGCGGACCACACGCGCGCGCGCGATTTCCCCGCGCCGCTACCAGCCCAAACGATATACCTAATACATCTATTATACAGATAAATAAAATTGTCTGTTTGTAATTTAAAATTAACAGCTTTTCACTTAATGCATATGAAAGTATATTCGGTACTCACAATAAAATACCAATTTTTAAAATTATTGTCTGTCCGTCTGCCTGTCTGTCTGTCGGTCTGTCTGTCTGTTTGTTTCGGCTAATCTCCGAAACGACTGAACCGATTTTCATGGGACTTTCACTGGCAGATAGCTGATGTTATAAGGTCTAACATAGGCTACTTTTATTTTAGGGTTCCGTTTAAAAAAAAAATAGGGTTCCGTTTTCGTTAGTTCTATGCAAACGAAGTTGCGGGCATCAAATAGTTTTTTTATAAAGTTGATTATATCTCGGAAACGGTGCATCCTACTGAAAAAATAATGAAAATTTCGCCCCCCTTAGGAACCCCGCAACATCATATTTTCTTCATGATGGAAGAAAAATTTTTTTGAAAATCCGGAATTTTCCAAATTTTCTATAGCTTTATGTACACCATTCATGTCCCAAAGTAGAGCATTGCCATATTTTTCCTATAATAGCTTCTATCTCGGAAACGGTGCATCCTATTGAAAAAATAATGAAAATTTTCTCCCCCTTAGAAACCCGCAACATCATATTTTCTTCATGATGGGAGAAAAAAAAAATTCGAAAATAAAGAATTTTCCAACATTTCTATAGATTTATACATCCCTCGTATCTCAATGTACAGCATTTACATTTTTTATAAAGTTGATTATATCTCTGAAACGGTGCATCCTACTGAAAAAATAATGAAAATTTCCTCTCCCTTAGGAATCCCGCAACATCATATTTTCTTCATGATGGAAGAAAAAAATTTTGAAAATCCGGAATTTTCCAACATCTCTATAGATTTATGCATCCCTCGTATCAAAGAAATAGGATGCCTCGTATGTATTGGTACATCATTGCCATATTTATCGTTAGTGCTTAGTGTTTGGACCTAGTGCTATATGTTGGACCTAGTGCTAGTCAATAAAGTTTTCAAAAGAGTCAGCAGGTCTTTCTCTCCAAATCCTTCGAACCCTAACATTTGACAATATGCTTGTGTTACTTCAGTAAAAGCTGTGGTAAAAGTCAAAATCACTATATATGTGTCAAGCTGAAGAGCGCCTACGCGCTAACCACTGAGCCACAGAGGTCATCTTTTTCCTCATTTCCAAGCACACGTCACTTCGTTGGCAACACCGTCGCCGACTAAATCGATACAGTCTGCGGCTGGTCACCGACACAATTTTGTTGTCAGACTAAATTGGAAGCGTACCCAATTTAGTTGTTAGACAGTCTGCAGACTCGAAATTGGAAGTGTGCGGGAGCACTTAGTGCTCCCGCACACTTCCAATTTCAAGTCTGCCAACTAAGTTGGACAGTATGCTATAATACCAGTAACTATATGGGAGCGCGCACATTATATCCAACTAAGTCGTCCAACTAAATAATTGGACACCGATCGTATCAGATCCAAGATTCCCTTCCGATCGCATCCAACTAAAAAGTCGTCCAACTGTCGGCCACCTGCCTATTAGCACTGGGACCTTATGAGAGGCCGCAGACTATCCAACTTTGTCGGCCAGTCGTACGGCAATATGCAAGCGGACCACACGCGCGCGCGCGATTTCCCCGCGCCGCTACCAGCCCAAACGATATATCTAATAAAATACCAATTTTTAAAATTATTGTCTGTCCGTCTGTCTGTCTGTCTGTCTGTCTGTCTGTCTGTCGGTCTGTCTGTCTGTTTGTTCCGGCTAATCTCCGAAACGACTGAACCGATTTTCATGGGACTTTCACTGGCAGATAGCTGATAAGGTCTAACATAGGCTACTTTTATTTTAGGGTTCCGTTTAAAAAAAATAGGGTTCCGTTTTCGTTACTTCTATGCAAACGAAGTTGCGGGCATCAAATAGTTTTTTTATAAAGTTGATTATATCTCGGAAACGGTGCATCCTATGAAAAAAATAATGAAAATTTCGCCCCCCTTAGGAGCCCCGCAACAACATATTTTCTTCATGATGGAAGAAAAATTTTTTTGAAAATCCGGAATTTTCCAAATTTTCTATAGCTTTATACACCATTCATGTCCCAAAGTAGAGCATTGCCATATTTTTCCTATAATGGCTTCTATCTCGGAAACGGTGCATCCTATTGAAAAAATAATGAAAATTTCCTCCCCCTTAGAAACCACGCAACATCATATTTTCTTCATGATGGAAGAAAAAAATTTTGAAAATCCGGAATTTTCCAAATTTTCTATAGCTTTATACACCATTCATGTCCCAAAGTAGAGCATTGCCATATTTTTCCTATAATGGCTTCTATCTCGGAAACGGTGCATCCTATTGAAAAAATAATGAAAATTTCCTCCCCCTTAGAAACCCCGCAACATCATATTTTCTTCATGATGGAAGAAAAAAAATTTTGAAAATCCGGAATTTTCCAAATTTTCTATAGCTTTATACAACATTCATGTCCCAAAGTAGAGCATTGCCATATTTTTCCTATAATGGCTTCTATCTCGGAAACGGTGCATCCTACTGAAAAAATAATGAAAATTTCCTCTCCCTTAGGAACCCCGCAACATCATATTATCTTCATGATGGAAGAAAAAAAATTTTGAAAATCCGGAAATTTCCAAATTTTCTATAGCTTTATACAACATTCATGTCCCAAAGTAGAGCATTGCCATATTTTTCCTATAATCGCTTCTATCTCGGAAACGGTGCATCCTACTGAAAAAATAATGAAAATTTCCTCTCCCTTAGGAACCCCGCAACATCATATTTTCTTCATGATAGAGAAAAAAAATTTTGAAAATCCGGAAATTTCCAACATCTCTATAGATTTATGCATCCCTCGTATCAAAGAAATAGGATGCCTCGTATCTATTGGTACTGGTACATCATTGCCATATTTATCGTTAGTGCTTAGTGTTTGGACCTAGTGCTATATGTTGGACCTAGTGCTAGTGAATAAAGTTTTCAAAAGAGTCAGCAGGTCTTTCTCTCCAAATCCTTCGAACCCTAACACTTGACAATATGCTTGTGTTACTTCAGTAAAAGCTGTGGTAAAAGTCAAAATCACTATATATGTGTCAAGCTGAAGAGCGCCTACGCGCTAACCACTGAGCCACAGATGTCATCTTTTTCCTCATTTCCAAGCACACGTCACTTCGTTGGCAACACCGTCGCCGACTAAATCGATACAGTCTGCGGCTGGTCACCGACACAATTTAGTTGTCAGAGTCATAGATAATACAGATATATATTAGTATAGATGCGCAACTCTAAAATTGAAACTGAGTCTTGCAAAAGTTTCGGAATGTCGTTTTTAGATGGCGTTGTACCGTTTTAGTTACTATCAAACCCGCTAGATGGAAGTAGTACCGCCTGATAATTTTTATTGAACTGAATTATGGACAGAAATTAAGTTTTATCGAAAGTCGTAGACACAACAACGACCAAGTTCCTCTTTAATAGTGGGATATGATTGCTGCATAGTAAAATGTTCGCGAGCCCTTATAAATACGCCTTGTGTTAGCGATAGCGCGATGTAGAAGTCGCTTAGTGGCATCTGTTGTGACAATCCGAAAACTTTCAAACTGTTAGTACCGGACAGTCATTTTTAGATGTCTCTGTACTCTGTTAATTTGTGCATGTATGAGAGTTTCACCCCCCTGGTCAGAGTGCCCCCGCACACTTCCAATTTCAAGTCTGCCAACTAAGTTGGACAGTATGCTATAATACCAGTAACTATATGGGAGCGCGCACATTATATCCAACTAAGTCGTCCAACTAAATAATTGGACACCGATCGTATCAGATCCAAGATCCCCTTCCGATCGCATCCAACTAAAAAGTCGTCCAACTGTCGGCCACCTGCCTATTAGCACTGGTACCTTATGAGAGGCCGCAGACTATCCAACTTTGTCGGCCAGTCGCACGGCAAAACGCAAGCGGGCCACACGCGCGCGCGCGATTACCCGCCCGCTACCAGCCCAAACGATATCTATACATACAGATAAATAAAATTGAAGTGTCTGATTGTAATTTAAAATTAACAGCTTTTCACTTAATGCATATGAAAGTATATTCGGTACTCACAATAAAATACCAATTTTTTTAATTATTGTCTGTCCGTCTGTCTGTCTGTCTGTCTGTTTGTTCCGGCTAATCTCCGAAACGGCTGAACCGATTTTTATGGGACTTTCACTGGCAGATAGCTGATGTTATAAGGTCTAACATAGGCTACTTTTATTTTAGGGTTCCGTTTAAAAAAAATAGGGTTCCGTTTTCGATAGTTCTATGCAAACGAAGTTGCGGGCATCAAATAGTTTTTTTATAAAGTTGATTATATCTCGGAAACGGTGCATCCTACTGAAAAAATAATGAAAATTTCGCCCCCCTTAGGAACCCCGCAACATCATATTTTCTTCATGATGGAAGAAAAATAATTTTTAAACTCCGGAATTTTCCATATTTTCTATAGATCTATACACCATTCATGTCTCAAAGTAGAGCATTGCCATATTTTTTCCTATAATGGCTTCTGTCTCAGAAACGGTGCATCCTACTGAAAAAATAATGAAAATTTCCTGCCCCTTAGGAACCCCGCAACACCATATTTTTTTCATGATGGAAGAAAAAAAAATTGAAAATCCGGAATTTTCCAACATTTCTATAGATTTATATATTTCTCGTATCTCAATGTACAGCATTTACATTTTTTTTTATAAAATTGATTATATCTCGGAAACGGTGCATCCTATTGAAAAAATTATGAAAAATTTTCTCCCCCTTAGGAACCCCGCAACATCATATTTTCTTCATGATGGAAGAAAAAAATTTTTGAAATCCGGAATTTTCCAACATCTCTATAGATTTATACATCCCTCGTATCTATTGGTACATCATTGCCATATTTATCGTTAGTGCTTAGTGTTTGGACCTAGTGCTATGTATTGGACCTAGTGCTAGTGAATAAAGTCTTCAAAAGAGTCAGCAGGTCTTTCTCTCCAAATCCTTCGAACCCTAACACTTGACAATATGCTTGTGTTACTTCAGTAAAAGCTGTGGTAAAAGTCAAAATCACTATATATGTGTCAAGCTGAAGAGCGCCTACGCGCTAACCACTGAGCCACAGTGGTCATCTTTTTCCTCATTTCCAAGCACACGTCACTTCGTTGGCAACACCGTCGCCGACTAAATCGATACAGTCTGCGGCTGGTCACCGACACAATTTAGTTGTCAGACTAAATTGGAAGCGTACCCAATTTAGTTGTTAGACAGTCTGCAGACTCGAAATTGGAAGTGTGCGGGAGCACAGACTAAATTGGAAGCGTACCCAATTTAGTTGTTAGACAGTCTGCAGACTCGAAATTGGAAGTGTGCGGGAGCACTAATAGGCAGGTGGCCGACAGTTGGACGACTTTTTAGTTGGATGCGATCGGAAGGGAATCTTGGATCTGATATGATCGGTGTCCAATTATTTAGTTGGACGACTTAGTTGGATATAATGTGCGCGCTCCCATATAGTTACTGGTATTATAGCATACTGTCCAACTTAGTTGGCAGACTTGAAATTGGAAGTGTGCGGGAGCACTAATAGCATACTGTCCAACTTAGTTGGCAGACTTGAAATTGGAAGTGTGGGGGCACCAATGACTAAAGAATTCAAAGGACAGGCCCTACCTATGACAAAAACGTGTCCAATTTATCAGCTGATTATGAGCAAAAAATGGCTGCCGAACTAGAGTTGCAATTATGGGCATCGACAGTATCGATATTTTAAATTTTCATAAGTTTTACAATAACTTACATGTATACGTAAATAAAAAACTTATTTTACTAATGACATTGTACATTTAACTACTTTTATTAATCGATAATATCTTTTAACGGACATCCAAAAAAGTATTCGATGCTGACGTTATATTTAGGTATACATTCTATTTGTTCTAACTGGACCACTTTCAAAAAAGTTTTTGTAATATCTTTATTAATCATGTAAGACTTACCATTATTTACCATGGGACAGAAATGCCATTTCTTTATTGAAGTCAACACGCTTAAGTATAATTATTAGATAAGGATCTTTTAACTCCTAGGTCCTTATAGGTTATAATATTATAACCTCTAAGGACCTAGGAGTTAAAAGGTCCTTAAATATTTATTTGTATACGAGCTGGACCAACTATATAAATTGGTTTATGACATGAAATTAAGTAAAAAAACTTATTTTACTAATGATACCTTTAATACCTTTATTAATCAAGTAAGACTTAACTTTATTTACCATGGGAAAGAAGTGCCATTTCTTTATTGAAGTCAACACGTTTATCTTTTATTATTTAAGGATACTTTAACTCCTAGGTCCTTAGAGGTTATAATATGGTTAAATATTTATTTTCATACGAGCTGAGCCAACTGTATAAATTGGTATATGAAATGAAATGGTGCTTTTTTTATTCTTTATTTAGGGACTTTTGATGTACAGCGTAAGTCAGTCCCATCGTAACCTAATCTTATACATAATGACAAGATGCTTTATTTGGTGAAAATATGGTTACAATTAATAGGTGTTACATTTTTACAGCTTGGCAAATAATTAGTCCTTGCGGCATCGACAGATGGAACTAAAAACTTTTTGAACTATCTAATGTGGAATAGAAATAAAAGACAAAGAAATATATCCACTTATATTAAAATGAATAAGTCTATCCATTTCTAAATAAAATTAAGTTTGTTCAAAAACTGGCTATGCTATTCTCTTGACTGGGTCCGGGGATTAATATTTTCTTCTCCAGCTTTCAACCATAATTTGCTTATTGTATCACTTTTCGGAAACCTATAAAAAACAAGTATTATTAGTTTTATCATTTGTCAAATAATTTTGGTCACAACAATATTATTAAAAGCTATTAAACTTATATTTTTAAAACCACATCGAATACATTCAGATTGCTTATTGAGACATAACACAAATGTAATTATTATGTTTTTATCGATGTAATTATTATTTGTACCTTTATCGATAACTATTACAAACGGTAGGTACAACACTTTTCAATTACGTAAATAAATCTAATGACTTAAAATGCAATTTAAAGGACTGTTCTAATGAAATTTAAGTGGATATGAATATAATAAATGAAAAAATCAAATTGCAACGCAATTATTTCATGAAATGTTTATAGTATTGCATAAAACCGGCTACTAACCTGCGTAAATACAATTGAGGTTGACTTATACTCTTTAATGCATTGCACCTTGCAATATAACGTTTAGGCATGTTAATTATCACTTTTACAACATTCAAATAAAATTTTAAAGAATAAGTCCTTATAATCTCTTGGAAATTCATAAATAAACAAAACTTAAACAACCTTTTGACAGGAGACCTACCACAGTTAATTGACAGTTAATGAGCCAATAATGGCGGATCGTTCCACATTTCGTTAATTGTCAAAGTTTTGAAGTCTAATGTTTCTAAAATGAGCAAAAACAAAAATATTGCTGTTTCTTCTAACATGAAAATTATTGCATTAGATAGAAAGAGACCAAATGATATTTCACCGTCTGTCTCATATTTCCATCATATTTATGTATAGAACTGTAAGGGCCCCTCCATGTATATACCTCAATGGGGGGCACAAATACCGCAAAACCACTATTTAACTTGCTAATTGTGGATTGTCGATCGAATTTGAGGTTATTTATTTGTTTTTGTAAATAATTTACATTTGAATTTTACTAATACGCTATTACTAGTTATTGTAATTTGTAGTTATTACCTCAGTTACTACTACATGCTACTACGTTGTTTTTAGCATTTTTATGCAAAATGTCTAATCAGATGGACTTTATAGATTTAGAAAATTTTTCTTTAAGATTCAGAAATGTGGGACCAAGATGACCAAGACGCTATAGAAGACATTATTCGGATCCTTTCACTAAAATATTCAATCCAAGAATACCATATTAGATATAGATTCACTCCGAAGTCCTATGTTGTAAAAAACTTAATAATAATATGTAGTAGAAATCAGATTTAAATAGATCAGATACCTATTAGAAGAGGATTACCATTTACCTACTCCCAAAATAATGCTTCTGTTTACTGTAAGATATTTAGCTACAGGCAGTTTTCAGGTTAGTTTCTAAATTATAGTACTTACCTTAAAATAATAAACAAAACTAGAATCATGAGTTTACTATGTGCTTGTAATAATATTATTTGTATGTTGCTATCTTATTTTTATATTAATATCTGTCAGTAATCGGTATCACGAATTGTCAGCAAAGTTTCTGCATTAATTGCTATGAAAATGCAAGATTTTGTCAAGTTCCCGGCTACTGTACAGGTACTGATACTACTACTGATATATTTTATTCGTTTTGAACTAAATGTATGCCAAGATAATGTATTATTATAATATTAATTAAACTACATCTAATGATTATATTATAATTATGTAATTTAAATATTATATTCTTGTTACAGACGACATTTCTATGAAATTGCACACTTTCCTGGGGTGATTGGGTGTATTGAATTAAATATCATTATTAAAATAAAAAGTCCTGGAGGAATCACTTCAAAAGTGTACAGAAATAGAATACAATATTTGTGCTACAGATGCAAGCTATACCTATGTTCTATTTATAAGATGTCATCATTCTTTCCATTCCGAGATACCAAATCATGAATTTCCTTTGAATCTCTGAGAGATAAGTTTAAAGAAATAGGTATTCTGACCATCGCTTCACAATACATTTGGACAAATACACAATTCAATGGACAATATTGTGTTGTATATCAGAAAGAATCTACTTAAATAATTACAAAAAAAGCGACAATCACATTATATAGGAATACAAGAAATAGAAATTAGTTAGATATACCTGTGATGAGTGATCAGACTAATTTTTAAAGGTGTATACAATAGAATCCCAGAAAACGTTCAGATTTTTTCCATTAATAAATTAAAAAAGGTTGTTAAAGAATGTTTGTGTGCCAAAGCTTAATATAAGGTCAATGGTTTCATCATTTTACCACCTTGAGAATAAGATGCTCCTTGCAAGGCTGTTTCTATGTATGTACTTATTATGTAGGGTAAATACGCCAAACGTCGGCCCCCCTCCAATCCTCGGCCGTCTGCACATTTTCAGCTTGCATTAATTCAAAAGGTAATTAAGTGGTAATTTTGCCACTGAAATTGCAAGCTTAGTTCATGCTCTTTAAGAGCAAACCGTTACTATCTGATTACGTCACTTGCTCTTCGCACACTGAGCGTCAGTAGCGATAGCGCCGTTGAAGCATTGAAGTTCGTAGTTAAAGTAGCTTACTTGCTATGAATAACCACGATTCGGGGATTGATATTACAAAGATAAGACATTTCTTTTTTTGGTTTTTAGCTTTGCTATCACTAAAAAGGTATTTTTACTATATTTTGTGATAGTTTTTTCAACATTTTGCGTATTGGTTTTAGGGAAAAATAGGGGGCCGCCATTAGAATACCAGTTTCGACTAAAAATCGGAATCTCGGCCGGGGCCGACTTAAGGTAAATGCAGTCTGTTTTATAAAGTCCAATACTACGAATTCCATTGTCTTAATAGTAAAATTTGTAACGCTTTTATGTTAATAAATCTATTTTACGTTCAATCGCCAAATACTGGCCGAGGTGGTATAAGCTGAATCTCGAGAAATAAGCTATACGAAACAGGGGCCGACTTTGGAAATATTAAAGATCGTAATGTCGGCCAGCCTAAGAATCGAGTGCTACTGTACAGTCTGATCACTTTTGTATTTTTCATTGTTTGTGTAGGTACTGGGTAGTCATTTTTCAATTTATTTATCAAACTTGCTGTCTCAAAATTTAATTATGTATTATTATAATTTATTAATATTATAAGAGGTCACACCCTATGCCCGGCCGACATTTGGGAAAAACGCGACCGACCATTGGACCGAGAACGGCCGACTTTAAGGTTTTTTCGTTCTCGACGCATTTAAACCTCAATACTTTTTCCGTTTAGTAGAAAAGTTAATCATATGCCTATAAATATAAAATAGATTTATCAACCTATCTAAAACCGTATAACAAGCTACCCTTTCGTTGCAAACTGATGAATCCGGAGCGATTTAAAGTTAGAAAATCCGTAAGCGGCCGACATTTAGCGTATTTACCCTATATTGACTTTTGTCTTAGGTTAAGTTACTATAATATTGTAAAAAAATATTTTTTGAAAAGAACAATTTTTCTTCTCGCCGAGCATCATGATTCATGTAGCACAATTTGGATTTGATTAACACGTTCAGTGCCACCGACTCACCTGTATAGTTCACGTAAATTTGATTCCAGTGCCGACGACTCACCTGTATAGTTCAGTGTTTTTCACTAATATTTCCAAAATGCATCCGTATTTTCTGCTCAAAATTATAGTTTAGACTAAATATATGCTAAACTAAAGATTTATGCGGTGGGCCGGGCGTGGAGATCCCGTTTATTTTTGAAAGGAAAAAAACGATTATGCAATGCCATGAACTACACAGGTGAGTTCCCGGACGTAGATCCTCAAACTGGAAATATGTATGACTGTATGTACATGTTAGAAAACGACGTCAACATAAAAGCATGGACGACCTACATACTTGTGATATGGAACTAATATACAACAAACTAGTTTCATTAGAATCTATACGGTAGGTATATATATTATAAGTCGTGTTAGTTACACTAATTATAACTGAAGAACGGCTGAACAGATTTTTATGATTTTTGTGTTTTCGGATTTGTCTTCGTCGGGAATAGGATAATAAAAATGAAAAAAAAAAATATTATTATCAGTAAAATGTTGTTTCACGTATAGACATTATTATTGTTACATATTAATAAGTTATCATTTAATTTTAATTCAGCAGATTTTAAACTTTTTAAAAAAAGGTTTATTTTTTAATTATTATCAATTAAATTCGTCGTTTCCACAATAAAAATAATACATTTTAATCTAAAGCCCGTATTAAAATATTTCAGGGTAAAATTGGCTATGCACAAGTATTAGAAATTCAAAATATAACCTTAACAATAACCAAAGTTTAAAAGATTGACAACCACTGCTTAAATTACGAAACAAACTTACCTTTTATTTTATCCAAAGAGTTTTTTGTCATTTTTACAAGCTGAATAGTCCTACAACAACACCTAACACTTTTTAATTGCGTTAAACACCTTAGTTACACTGTAACGACCACAGAAATAACAAAAAATTGAATTTACCCTTACGCAGTGCCAGTGAACTCATATGGTGAGTCGATTCAATTCATATTGCAGTGCCGGCGACTCACCTGCTGAGTCCGCCGTACAATGTAGGCGGCATTCGAGAAGACATCTTGAAAATCGTAGTGGCAGCGAAAGTGTTAATAAAAGACAATACATATAAAATAATTTCTTTTATTTATTACTATTTTGTAACTTTTCCATTAAATTTCCGCTTCTTGTTTTATTTCTTCAATCTTCCTTCACACATTTCAATTTTGGTAATCATATATTCACCATAGACGGATATTCACCTTAATATTAATATTATAATTTGAAACACAATTCAAAATTACATTAATACAGAATACTAAAAATGTAGAATCTTTAAACTTTAGATTTTTGTTTCAACTGAAATGTTCAAACAAATGTTTGAACTGAAGATTTGACAGTTAGCAACTGTAATGCCATATTAAAAAATTGAAATTATTTTACCAAAATATTCGATAAATAGCTATTTTGGATGATTTTTTGTCGATTTTCTTTGTTAATTAAATAAATTCTAACTATATTACTACTTTACATGATTTCTGATGTTTATTAAAGACAAACTTAACAGTTTTATATTAATTAATTTTAAGTATGGCTACATCTTCTCCAAGTTTTTAAGTAATCGACAACTTAAAGTGCGCGCCAGATAAGTCTGCGCACAGTCAAAATCTCCGGGCCGCACTACCAAATTTTATGTAACTATACTCGTAGTGCGCGCCAGATAAGTCTGCGCATAGTCAAAATCAGATACTAATTTTTCCTATTAGAATTTAGAGCTTAGAACAAATAAAGTACTGTAATAAGCAAAGAAATCACCCCAGTAACGCGCAGAGTTATCTGACACGCACTCTATTTCGAAGATGCACCGCCCTACGAATGATTAATTTGTCATTAGCCTTTGAGTATCCAACCATACGGAGATGGCATTGTCAGGTAGTGTTGGAATAATTAGCATTACAAAAATTAATAATTGCTAAATGCCCATTAGCAATCAATAAAATTATTCGAAGTTGCTAAAAAAAACGAATGCTAATATTATCGGGCGCAGCAAATAATTATCTGCGTTCATGAATAAAAAAAATACGCGACCGCGCTGTTTCGCACCGCGGCGCTAAGTGCTAACTGGCAACGTGCTAACGCTACTTCTAATGCTAAAATCCGATGCGAAATAATTTTGACTCGACGCGCGACGCGACCCGAGAGTTCACGATGTTGCGAAATCGATTTTAGCAAATAGCATAGCAATAGCACGTAGCATGCTAAGACATGAAAATTAGCATGCTAATGAAATTAATGAAAAATAGCAATAATTTCCATTACTATTGTCAGGCGTTCCCCGCTGCCAAAGGTTAGACCCCCCGGTCGTGAGGGTTGTATAAAACTAGTTGCTGCGCGTTTTTGACGTAACCAACTAGCCACCAGGCTAGTTATAGTCCGATTACGCTAGAGCGGTCTTAACCCGACCGCTAGCATAGACCCTTTCGAAAAAAAAAAAAAAGTTTTTGACGTATTCGAAAAATTCCAGCGAGGCGGAACGAACCGGAGCAAAAAATGCCGACTTGCTGTATTTTTTCCTGCAAAAACAGATTGGAAACATCAAATAAACAAAAGGATGGTGTTACTTTCCATGTGTATGTATTATTTTGCCTAAATATTAACAATAATTGCGATAAATTAGCAAAAATCCAAAAATTTTACTCGATGAATAAATGTTGCTACTAAATCGTACAACATCCAAATTTAGGGTAATATTTAAAAGTAGTAATTTATAAAAACTTCTATTTCATATTCGTTCTTGTTTTTACTATTTCATAATGAAGAAACATGACTAATTAATAAGTACACTATTTACAATTTTGTTTTTATTCATTATATAATTTCACTGATATATATTATTATCTGTGACACCGATGGCCGTTGCCATGGTGTCAACATTGTTAATTCAGATTGTAAATATCTAGCAAATAAATACTACATGTTTTAATTATCTTATTACTTTATAATATCTGGCGACGATGTCGACAACAGAATTGAAGAAATTGAAAAGAACCCGCGCCTCTTTACGCGCCCTACTGACTAAATTGGAGAATTACGTTAACACTCATGAAATTTTATCATACGCGGAAACCCAAACGAGACTTCAATCTCTTCAAGAAAACCTACAGTCGTTTCGATTACTACAAGAAAAAATAGAATCTGATATCCCAGATGAAGAATTTGAAAACGAAACAGAAACCAGGTATGAAATTGAAGAGAAATTTACACTATTGAAAACAAAATTGTTAAATATGCCAGACCAAAGTGAACTGACGTTTGCCTCCACACAAATACCAAGATCACAATTAAGCACCAACATCCAAACAGAATCCAGACCTAAAATTAACTTTCAAGCGTTGCAAGATAACGAAACATTTAAAAATTTTACACAGCGCTTAACCGTATATTTCCTGTTGAACAACATTACAGATGCAAAATTCAAAGTATACACATTACTTTCGGCATTACCGCCCATACTTCATGAAAAACTCTACGACCTGTGCTCTCCAGAAGAACCGATCAACATGAATTTTAAAGAATTAACAGACCTACTAGACGAGTATCTAGACCCGAAACCCAGCACATGGGCGTTACAACATCGTTTTATATCTCGACAACAGCAAGATAATGAAACTATCGCTATATATGATGCAGAATTGAAGAAATTATCCCTAAATTGCGAATTTAAATGCCAAAACTGTAAGAAATCAACATTGGAAAGTTTCTTATCACTCAGTTTATTCGAGGGTTGAGAGATAGTGACATAAGAACAAAAATTTTACAAGAAAGAGACACTCCACCTTTTTCAAAGCTGATTCAAATGGCCTCATCGATGGAAATGGGAAAACACGAAAATATTAACATGGCACAGGATATAAACAGACCATTGAATGCAAATGCTATAGCATCGACTAGCAATCAATCCAGATATTCCAGGCCACCCACTTCAATAAAATACAATAAAAAGTACAGGTCACCGACAACAATAAAAGATTTAAGAGGAAAATGCTATCGATGTGGAAAAGACGATCACCACTCAAACGAATGCGGTGCCCAAAAAACCATGTGTTCAAAATGCAAAAAAACAGGGCATCTGGCACGTGTCTGCCTCCAAAGGAATACACATATAAACCAAGTAGAAGACAATTTAAGTAGTGAAGAAAGGCTGTGCGACATACACCTTATCAAAGAGGAAATTTCTGAAAAATACATGATTTCGATTAAAATAGAGAACAAACTAGTAAATATGGAGTTTGATACAGGAGCTACCCTATCTTCTATATCATATAAGCTCTACAAAGAATTAAAAATTCAAACAAAAATTTTTAAAACAGATATGAGATTCAGAACCTACACAGGAGAAGTTTTTAAGCCGACGGGGGTAACTTACGTGAAATGCTCCTACAAAAACCAGAATTTTAATGGAAAACTTTACATTATTAACCAAGACGTAGATCCAATATTTGGCAGAAGTTGGATGAAAGAAGTCACAATTAAACTAGCAGACATTCGAGTAATACATGCTCCTATCCCTAAACTAGAAAAAATTCTAGAAGAATACTCAAATACGGTATTTAAATCTGATTTAGGAAAAATACCCAACTACCAAGCTCATTTGAACCTGAAAGAAGACGTTCGACCTATTTTTATCAAGCCACGACGCATCCCTTATGCCCTAAAGGACAAGGTTGATAAAGAAATAGATCGGCTTAGTAGAGAAGGAGTAATCACAAAAGTTGATCATTCCGATTGGGGCACACCGATCGTACCCATCGTGAAACCAAACGGCAGTATACGCATAGCTGGGCACCGTTAATCAAATAGTTAACTTCGTTAATCGTTAATCCGCTACAAAAAAAGTTAGCTTCGTTAAACGTTAAAGCGTTACATTTCGGAAGAATTAACGCAAGTTAACGTTAATCGTTAATCCGTTAATATGTGTAAAATTGCATTTTTATATCGTTGTGTTAGTGAGTGAACTTATAAAACCTGTTGGTTTAGGTTCTGGAAGTTAACAGGTTAGGAACAAAACAAAAAAATTCAAATGTGATATTTAATTGTCAGACATAAGGTGCATATTCCCGTTCATGAACATCAACATGCTGTAGTCAAATGTGGCCATGGATTCTCATCAGGACCGCTGGAATCCGAATCCTTGTCTTCCATGATATAGTTTTAATTACTACACTGCACAGTACACTTTTTCTATGTAACTAAAATATTACACTGCACTCTTATTTATTAACACGCAAATGATCACTGACAGTACCTAATTTATCCTATCAAAAACATAAATGTGAAAAGAGAGCCAAGTTCAATGGTCAGTCCTGAAATTTATTTATAACAACATAAAATATCATTTCTTCTCATAATCATAACTTAGGTAATATATTGTAGCCTAAGGTCTGACTTGGCTAGTTCTTAATTCTCATATACGAATTATTGTGTTCGATGGCTAGTTTCTACCAGCAAGCCTCGGAATAATAAAATAAGAAACGACAAGTAACAGGTTAAGAACTTCCGAAGGCTATAATATAATTCGTATATGAAAACTAGCCAAGTCAGACCTTAGCCTACAATATAGTTTCCTAATTTATAAGAAGAACTTAGCCATTGCCATTGAACTTAGCACCCACTTAGATCTCACTTCTTTTGTCGTTGGAGTTAACAACTAAGGCATATTATATCATATTATTGAACTTGGCTCTCATGAAACATTTATGTTTTTAATAGAATATCATTAATTTTTGTACATAAATTATTAGTAGGTACTTATTTATAACAAAATTAATACCAAAGTTAAGTGTTCCTGATATAACCAATTAAGTGAAAAATATAATGAAATTATAAAAATTTACCAGTTTATGATTTATTCCTGTGTATTCACCAAATTACCTATCTGCATGCCAAATTTGAACATTCTAGGTTGGGTTAGGAAATGGAATTGGGTTAGAGTTTTGATCTATAGGTCAGTCAGTGATAAAAATGTCGATTTTTGGACGTTAATATCTAAATAACCGTTTGAGATGTGTTTTTGAAATTTGGAGCACATATGTATCTCGCAAGTCTCAATATATGAGCCAAATTTGACACGTTTATGTGGAATAGTTTTTGAGTTATGAGGGGGTCAAAAGTGGCTCCATATGGTTTGTGTAATATAACACATCGTGCTACTCACCAGTTCTGTTACTTGAACTAGGCAGTAGCTAGGCTAGTAAGCTTGACACGCGGTAGATAATAACAACAAACATAACACTCGTCACTCTAAGCACCGGCGCTAAATAATGAAATGATCAAACGAAATAAATCTCTTCACAGTTCTTTCACTCGAACGCGCCGGCAAAATATATTATCTAGTTTTTTTTGTTTCACTCGCTGCCACGCGCCGCCCGTCTGAACCTGTTTTTCGCGCCGCGCGCCCGCGCCGCGGTGCCGTGCGGTAAATAGTAGGCATTGGATTAACGATTAACGGACTTCTGTTCGTATTAACGGAAGTTAACGTATCCGTTAACATTTTTAAAAGTTAACTTAAAAGTTAATCCGTTAATCAAAATGTTAACTTCGTTAATTAACGATTAACGGATTAACGAGTTAATGCCCAGCTATGAGTATACGTTTATGTGCCGACTACAAGGTGACCCTAAACAAGGTAATTAAAGATGAGAAATACCCTATCCCTATAATTGACGACATATTTACTGAAATGAACGGAGGTAAATATTTTTGTACCTTAGACATTACCCAAGCTTACCTCAATATGGTAATGGACGATGAAAGCGCGGCCCTGCAAACCTTGAGTACACACAAAGGAACGTACAAGGTAAATCGTTTAATGTTCGGGGTTAAAGTAGCCCCAAGCCTCTGGCAAAAATTTATGGACCAACTACTTCAGGGATTAGATGGCGTTAAATGCTTTTTCGATGATATAATTATACAGGGGTCCACAGAAGAACAACTCCTTATACGACTGAACCAAGTCCTACAAAAACTACAAGAGAGCAATCTTAGAGTAAACAGAGATAAATGTCAATTCTTCAAACATAGTATAAATTATTTAGGACATACAATAGACAAAGATGGTTTACATAAAAATAAAGAAAACATAAAAGCAATACTCAATACAGAAAGACCCGAAAATATTAATGAACTTCGAACTTTCCTCGGGATGGCAAACTATTACAATAAATTCATTCCAAACTTGTCAACTATCACAAGCCCATTAAATGAATTACTAAAGAAAGATAATAAATTTCACTGGACTTCAAAATGCGAGACAAGTTTTAATACTATAAAGAAAGAAATTGCCAGCGATAAAGTTCTTACTCATTTCGACCCAAATAAGCAATTAGTAATAGCCACTGACGCCTCACCTACCGGATTAGGAGCAGTACTCTCTCATAGATTTCCAGACGGGTCAGAAAGACCCATAGCATTCGCTTCAAGAACATTAGCCACAAGTGAAAAGAAATACAGCCAAATAGACAAAGAAGCCACAGCTATATATTGGGGTATCAAGAAATTTTTCCCTTATTGCTACGGACGAAAATTCACACTAGTGACAGACCACAAACCGCTTACTTCCATCTTCCATCCCCATCAAACACTCCCGGCCTTAAGTACTATGCGGCTATTTCACTACGCGCATTTTTTATCAGGATTTGACTATGACGTAGAATACAGAGCCGCTTCAAAACACTGCAACGCCGACTACCTTTCAAGATTTCCGGTAGAAACGGTAAATGAAACCTATGAAGACCAACACTGCACCTTCCAACGCGCTCAAATCAACGTATTGGAAATAAGACCTGAAACCATAGTCAAGGAAACAAAAAAAGACGAGGAATTAAATATTTTGAGAGAAGCCCTACAAAGTGGTAGATCATTACGCGCAATAGGTTTCAACGACAACGAATTTACACTTCAAGACGACTGCATTCTGAAAGGAACTCGAGTTGTTATACCGCGAATCTTACGTGACCGTGTGCTTGACGAACTCCACGCCGCGCCGGGCACAGCGGTATCGTGAAAATGAAGGCTCTGGCTCGCAGTTACGTATACTGGAGGAATATCGATAGAGATATCGAACAGAAAGTTAAATCATGTAGAGCATGCCGATTACAACAAAACGAACCTTCGAAAGCCCCTATACATCATTGGGAGCAACCAACGGGACCTTGGCAAAGGCTGCACGTTGATTTTGCTGGACCAATCCAGGGACAACAGCTCTTTATAATCGTAGACGCATTTACAAAGTGGGTTGAAATACTTCCAACCAAAAATACTACAAGTTCCTGGTGTATAAACAAGCTCAACGAATTATTCTCCACATTTGGTATCCCATTGACACTCGTATCAGACAATGGACGACAATTTGTCTCAGAACAATTTACGAGTTTCCTAAATAGATGCGGAGTGGTACATAAGGCGTCAGCTCCCTACCATCCAGCCACAAACGGCCAAGCAGAACGCTATGTACAAACTATAAAGAAGGCATTACGTGCAATGGAGGGGGAGGAAGGTGACCTAATTAATAAATTAATAACAGTGAAGACTAGACTGAGACGCTCCCCCAATACCGATGAACAAAGTCCGTACCAATTGATGTTTGGTCGCGACGTAAGAACATCGCTTCACGCGATGCTTCGCAAACCGCTGTCTTCTATGGCAAGGACCAACCCTGACATACCTGCAGTTAGGACATTCACGCCAGGCGACCGGGTCCAAGCTAGAGCCTACGCAAACCAGCGGCGATGGGAATTCGGGACTATTATACGTCGTTTGGGCCGACTACACTATGAGGTCCGAACGGATGCTGGTATAGTCTGGCGCCGGCACCTAGAGCAGCTTTTGCCTGCGCCAGGCGTTCAATTACAGGAATAGCGGCGGAGAGCTGATATATATTATTATCTGTGACACCGATGGCCGTTGCCATGGTGTCAACATTGTTAATTAGTCAGATTGTAAATATCTAGCAAATAAATACTACATGTTTTAATTATCTTATTACTTTATAATATTCACGAAACACATTCAAAATTTGAAAATTATTATAAAATAATTATCCAATTGTAAAAACAAACTTTTGTTTATATTAATTATTATTTATTACAATAAAATATGTGCGGATAAATTTATCCTGAAATTATGTATTTTTAATTTATAAACAGGCCACACTTCATAAAAACTGAGGGTTGTAACAACGTAAAAGAAATATCGATATCGACTTTATCAGTATGTTATTCTGACCATTATTTTTTTAGATTTCCTAAAAATAGGATGATTAGGAATGTCTGGGTCCAAGCTTGCGCTAATAATTTTTCTTGGTCTCCCAAACGTACGAGTACAATTTGCTCGGTGCATTTTGAAGTTTCATGTTTTATTGTTCAGGCGAACAACAGGAGGAGATTAAAACAGTGCGCCTTGCCAGCTTTGAAATTATTAAAGGTGAATTTTATTATTAACTAGTTTTTGCCCGTGAATTTGAACCAGTCTTTGAACTACTTATGGTGAACATTGGTAAACATTGAGGTGGAGCAGAACTATTATAAATGCAAAAAAAAAACGTATTTAGGGTGGACCCTAGTTATCAAAACGATTCCGCATTTTTACTTAGCTCTACCTTTTTAACCGACAAAAAACCGAAGGAGATTCTCAAGTCTTTTTTGGTAATATATTTTTTTTATTTAATAATATAATATATTTTAAATATATATGGATGCTTCACGTCATGTCAATCTGGTCTCGTGGTAAGTTCTCTTGAAGAACTTGTGTTACGGGTACCAGACAACGGAAATATATTTAATACTATACACATACTTAAGATTTTTATTTTATTCTTCACACATTTAATACACACCCCAGGAACACAGAAAAACTTTATTTACTTCGGCGGGATTCGAACCCGCAATCCCCAGCTTGAGCACCAACACGCTCAATCACTGAACCACAGAGGTCGTCTAATTATTATTGTAAAGATTTTACTTCTAAATTCATCCTATTGTCACTAAATGGTAGACCTGGTGGTAGAATTCATGAGGAATCCACGGACTCCTTTTTTGCAACAACAAATAAAAAGCGTGAAGCGTGCTAGATAATGGGTTTCAAAACGTATGAGACTAATTCTCGACCTGAGACGCATAAGGTCGAATGTCGAGATGTACCCCAAGCAAGAACGTGAACGTAAACGAGAAGTTTGAGGAATTTTGTATGAATATTTTGTTACTTTTACATCCGCTAGAGGCGCTTTTATGGTTTTCATACAATATTTCTCACTAACGTACACGTAACGATACTGCAAAATGTTTCTGCTTGGGATACTGATCTCGACATTCGATCTTATGCCTCTCAGGTCGAGAATTCTTGAAGCTATTATCTATTTTACTTTAGTTATTACGGCTGCTCCACCCGCGTAAATATACTATCGGTTATCCCGCGGGAATACTCTACTTTTCCCATATAAAAAGTAGCCTATGTTTTAATCCAGAGCCTAAACTACTACCATACCAAATTTCATCAAAATCCGTTCAGTAATTTTTGCATGAAAGAGTAACAAGCATCCATCTATACATGCAACCATCTATCCATCCATCCATCCATCCATCCTCATAAATTTTCACATTTTATACTATTACTAGGATAGGATGTGAAAGTTTGTGAGGATGGATAGATGGTGAATGTATGGATGGATGGACGTATGGATGTTCTTTAATATTGTAAAACATACTTTTAAATTAAATTTCATTTATTTCGGGTGACATAGGCCCATATTATAAATACCTTACAGATTAACATACATATTATATACTTCAAAACTACACTTTGTCACGTGTTGACGGCGACGTGATCCGCGCTTCGTTCTGGAGTCTCCCCCGGAACCTCCGGTAGACCACACCCGTCGGCCAGAACTCCTCCATCTCGAAGGTCGACGAAAGATGCGTCGGCACTCTCACCACAAAGGAACTGAAATTGACCTTGTGGCGAGACTCCAGACGTTCGACCCTCAAGGCGATGGACGTCTTCTGGCGGATGTAGTCCACGACGTCCTCGACCTGCATAGACCAGTTCAGGCGGGATACGTACAACGGCGTCGCGGGTACCTCGCACCGCAGACGCAGTTCCGTTACGTAAGGTGCGGTGCCGGTGACTTTGTAAAAAGGTAATTTATGAATTCTTACTTCAATTTTAAAATACCTATAAACTATACAACATTCCATTTATTCATAATTACACATGCTAGAAAGACGGACAGACAGACGGATGGTCAGGGCAAATTTATTAGGGTTTCTTGAGTATTACGGAATGCTACAAATTAGTTGTACGCACCAGCCGCTCCGCAACTAAGATATTCGCAACACTGCTAAAATGCTAAAGTTCTTCTTCACGCTGGATGACTTCGTCCGCGTGGAACAATACTTTGGGATATCGCTGAAATTTACCCGCGACTTTATTTATGACTAACGAAAGCGGAATCCTATTTTTTTAAACGGAACCCTAAAATAAAGTAGCCTATGTTAGACCCTATAACATCAGCTATCTGCTAGTGAAAGTCCCGTGAAAATCGGTCCAGCCGTTTCAGAGATTAGTCGGAACAAACAGACAGACAGACCGACTGACAGACAGACAGACGGACAGACAAAAATTAAAAAAAAATGTATTTTATTGTAAGTACCGAATATACTTTCAGATTCATTATGTAAAAAGCTGTTAATTTGAAGTTACAAACAGACACTTAAATTGTATTTAACTGTATAGATGTATAGATATTATAATGTATTATATTTTAAGATATTATCAATTTGATGTTTATAAAATAACTAAACTATTTAACTAAACTAAACATTAACCCGCACACGCACCCCGCCTTGGTGACGCCCACTTCGCAACGGGCCGTGCAGCAGAAATCGTAATATTTTAATTTCGCCATAACTTCAAAACCAAACGTCCAATTTTAATCATTCAAAGACCAAATATTATCTACATAAACTGTACTTAGTGATGAAATAATTTATTTTGATAAGGATTAATAACATGAGTAAAATAAACGCGTTTAAATGTGGTCCAAAAAAAATTTAAGATTTCTAAATAAAAAAATGGTTGTTGTGCCTCACTCGACATAGATAAGTATAATGTGTCGCGGACTTTTTTGTAGATATTTATAAGATCTACAATTAATTAGAACATTTTATGGTTCTATCTTTTATAGTTTAGGCAGCGTACGCAAAATAAGTAACTTTCCTGGTTGATTTTTTACACCTTGTGTCCGAAAAACCCAAATATCTTACGGACGGAACCCTATTTTTTTCCAAAATAAAATTTAGCCTATGTTACTCGTGGATAATGTAGCTTTCGAATGGTGAAAGAATTTTTGAAATCGGTCCAGTACTTTTTGAGCCTATTCATTACAAACAAACAAACAAACATACAAACAAAGTTTTCCTCTTTATAATATTAGTGTAGATATCATTTTAAAAATTTACTTTTGCCACACATAATTATTACTAGCCGAACTCATCGATAGTAAAACATCGATAGTGTCAAGCACTAGCGGTGCGGTCGTCCCCCCCGCAGAAAGTGGCGAGACTTTTTCGCCTTCGCATAGAAATTAGCTGTCATGTCGTCTCCGTATAGTTGGATACTCAAACAGCCGCACTCAGAGACGTTCATTAAATTAGCCCTAATCAGTATTTAACTAATGAACATTAAATATCTTAATGAAGCGTGTCTCCCAGAGTCAATGACTAAAGAATTCAAAGGACAGGCCCTACCTATAACAAAAACGTGTCCAATTTATCAGCTGATTATGAGCAAAAAATGGCTGCCGAACTAGAGTTGCAATTATGGATATCGACAGTATCGATATTTTAAATTTTCATAAGTTTTACAATAACTTACATGTATACGTAAATAAAAAACTTATTTTACTAATGACATTGTACATTTAACTACTTTTATTAATTGATAATATCTTTTAACGGACATCCAAAAAAGTATTCGATGCTGACGATATATTTAGGTATACATTCTATTTGTTCTAACTGGACCACTTTCAAAAAAGTTTTTGTAATATGTTTATTAATCATGTAAGACTTACCTTTATTTACCATGGGACAGAAGTGCCATTTCTTTATTGAAGTCAACACGCATAAGTATAGGTAATTAGTATATATTTAAGGATCTTTTAACTCCTAGGTCCTTATAGGTTATAATATTATAACCTCTAAGGACCTAGGAGTTAAAAGATCCTTAAATATTTATTGTATACGAGCTGAGCCAACTGTATAAATTGGTTTATGACATGAAATTATGCTTTTTTATTCTTAATTTATGCATACGTAAGTAAAAAAACTTATTTTACTAATGACATTGTACATTTAACTACTTTTATTAATCGATAATATCTTTTAACCGACATCCTGAGTATTCTATGCTGATTGCTGAGGATAGTTTTATTCTATTTGTTCTAACTGGACCATTTTTTCAAAAAAAATTGTAATACCTTTATTAATCAAGTAAGACTTAACTTTATTTACCATGGGAAAGAAGTGCCATTTCTTTATTGAAGTCAACACGTTTATCTTTTATTATTTAAGGATACTTTAACTCCTAGGTCCTTAGAGGTTATAATATGGTTAAATATTTATTTTCATATGAGCTGAGCCAACTGTATAAATTGATATATGAAACGAAATTGTGCTTTTTTTATTCTTTATTTAGGGACTTTTGATGTACAGCGTAAGTCAGTCCCATCGTAACCTAATCTTATACATAATGACAAGATGCTTTATTTGGTGAAAATATGGTTACAATTAATAGGTGTTACATTTTTACAGCTTGGCAAATAATTAGTCCTTGTGGCATCGACAGATGGAACTAAAAACTTTTTGAACTATCTAAGGTGGAATAGAAATAAAAGACAAAGGAATATATCCACTTATATTAAAATGAATAAGTCTATCCATTTCTAAATAAAATTAAGTTTGTTCAAAAACTGGCTATGCTATTCTCTTGACTGGGTCCGGGGATTAATATTTTCTTCTCCAGCTTTCAACCATAATTTGCTTATTGTATCACTTTTCGGAAACCTATAAAAAACAAGTATTATTAGTTTTATCATTTGTCAAATAATTTTGGTCACAACAATATTATTAAAAGCTATCAAACTTATATTTTTAAAACCACATCGAATACATTCAGATTGCTTTTTGAGACATAACACAAATGTAATTATTATGTTTTTATCGATGTAATTATTATTTGTACCTTTATCGATAACTAATACAAACGGTAAGTAGGTACAACACTTTTCAATTACGTAAATAAATCTAATGACTTAAAATGCAATTTAAAGGACTGTTCTAATGAAATTTAAGTTGATATGAATATAATAAATGAAAAAATCAAATTGCAACGCAATTATTTCATGAAATGTTTATAGTATTGCATAAAACCGGCTACTAACCTGCGTAAATACAATTGAGGTTGATTTATACTCTTTAATGCATTGCACCTTGCAATATAACGTTTAGGCATGTTAATTATCACTTTTACAACATTCAAATAAAATTTTAAAGAATAATTCCATAAAATCTCTTGGAAATTCATAATTAAACAAAACATAAACAACCTTTTGACAGGAGACCTACCACAGTTAATTGACAGTTAATGAGCAGAAAATGGCGGATCGTTCCACATTTCGTTAATTGTCAAAGTTTTGAAGTCTAATGGTTCTAAAATGAGCAAAAACAAAAATACTGCTGTTTCTTCTAACATGAAAATTATTGCATTAGATAGAAAGAGACCAAAATATGATATTTCACCGTCTGTCTCATATTTCCATCATATTTGTATAAGCGCTAGTATGTATAGAACTGTAAGGGCCCCTCCATGTATATACCTCAATGCCCAGAGTCAACATTTAATGGATCGTTAGCTAATGACAAATTTAATCATTCGTAGGGCGGTGCATCTTCGAAATAAGTTGTCGATTACTTAAAAACTTGGAGAAGATGTAGCCATACTTAAAATTAATTAATTTGAAACTGTTAAGTTTGTCTTTAATAAACATCAGAAATCATGTAAAATAGTAATATAGTTAGAATTTATTTAATTAACAAAGAAAATCGACGAAAAATCATCCAAAATAGCTATTTATCGAATATTTTGGTAAAATAATTTCAATTTTTTAATATGGCATTACAGTTGTATTACTGTCAAATCTTCAGTTCAAACAAAACAAACAAAAGATCTAAAGTTTATAGTTTATTGCACTCTACATTTTTAGTATTCTGTAGTAATGTAATTTTGAATTGTGTTTCAAACAAAGATTTCAACTCAAGATAGGCTATCACGTACATTTAGCCGAAAAAATTTTCATACAAGAAAAAATTACGCCATCTATGTAAAATCAACGGAACTTCGATGTTCCCTTGATTTTACGATTTTACCATTCCGATGGAACAGTCGCTAGTCGTATGATATAACTTTGTAAGGGCGTACAACGCATACATTTTTTTTAAATACATATCATGACTAAAGAAATGTTAATAAAATTGTCCGGCGTAATATAAGTTTAGCTCGCATTAATACTGGAATTACTAAAATATTAGCAACAATAAATCAATAAGGCTTACAAACAAATATAAATTTTACAGGTACGTAATGTAATTTAAATATTTAATATTTCTTATTACATTACTCTCATTATCATAAAGCATAGACGAGGCGTGTTGAGGCAAAAAGTGTCCACACTTAAACTGCCCCACTTTTGGGGTTTTTTGGGGCAGTCGAGGTTTCATATTTTGTCATCTTGACATTTCGACATTTGCTTTCCGCAGATTTTTCAGTCCACATTTATTTGAAAAAATCTTCTGAAATCAAGATGGCGTAACTTTTTCTTACACCTACATTATTTGTCAAATGTATGCCAAAGATCAGGAACGCACTTTTAACTCCTCTGGTGATTAGTACCCATAGATGACGATAATTACATACTAGAAATATTATACAGATATTATAACGGTGTAAAAGATTAGTGCAATGGCTAATGGTGTATGCATACTAGATATTTTAACCTAAGCAAGATATTTTAAAGGATTTTACAAGAAAACCAATTTTTTTCTTCTATACGGCGTATGGATCTAGACCAGACAACAAATTTGTTTTTACACATGTGCCGTAGCTCCAGCGGCGCCACAGAAGGGGCGGAGCCGTAGGAGCTGTGACGTTTCACAGCCAGCGCTGCAGCAAAAATTACATACAAATCCTAGCGCAACAGCACTTAATATTCCTTTATTACCTAGATAAATAAAACAAGACTCATTAAAAACAAAACTAATTATATTAAGTAAGTACCATAAAAAGAATATTGAATTATAATTTATAAAAACTTATATATATTCTAATTCAGTTTGAAAATAATAATCTACATCTACACTAATATTATAAAGAGGAAAACTTTGTTTGTATGTAAAAATAGGGTTCCGTAAGATATTTGGGTTTTTCGGACACAAGGTGTAAAAATCAACCAGAAAAGTTACTTATTTTGCGTACGCTGCCTAAACTATAAAAGATAGAACCATAAAATGTTCTAATTAACTGTAGATCTTATAAATATCTACAAAAAAGTCCGTGACACACTATACCTATCTTTTTTTTTTATGAAATATGGGGGCAAACGAGCAGACGGGTCACCTGATGGAAAGCAACTTCCGTCGCCCATGGACACTCGCAGCATCAGAAGAGCTGCAAGTGCGTTGCCGGCCTTTTAAGAGGGAATAGGGTAATAGGGGAGGGTAGGGAAGGGAATAGGGTAGGGGATTGGGCCTCCGGTAAACTCACTCACTCGGTGAAACACAGCGCAAACGCTGTTTCACGCCGGTTTTCTGTGAGCCCGTGGTATTTCTCCGGTCGAGCCGGCCCATTCGTGCCGAAGCATGGCTCTACCACGTGAAGTGTATCTATGTCAAGTGAGGCATAACAACCATTTTTTTATTTAGAAATCTTGAATTTTTTTGGACTATATTTAAACGCATTTATTTTACTCATGCTATTAATCCTTATCATAATAAATTATTTCATCACTAAGTACAGTTTATGTAGATAATATTTGGTCTTTGAATTATTCAAATTGGATGTTTGGTTTTGAAGTTATGGCGAAATTAAAATATTACGATTTCTGCTGCACGGCCCCTTGCGAAGTGGGTGTCACCAAGGCGCGAGCGGGAGGGGAGTTTAGGTCTATGAGTAACTTTTTTGTTAGGCTCATTTCGTTGTTCTCGAATAAGGCGAGTCCAAATCTCTTTGTGCTCTGGATCATTGGGAAATCTGTAATTTAAATACTATAAATTTCTGCGATGTTTACAACAAAATTAAATGTTCACTAAATTAGACAAAAGAAAAAAATAATAAACTAAGTATGCCAAAGTACTCTATTTTGTGTAACTATTATACACTGTTTCTCTTGAAACGGATTAAAAAATCACTCGGTATAAAGGTGCTTCCAGTAACATAGTAATATTTCAGAAATATTACTTTTTTTTCTCCAAAAGTGCATAATGTTAAATCGGCTGGCCCCTGAACATTGTAGGTGGTTGTTTAGGAGTAGAATAGACAGTAGGTGCAGGTTGTAGGTGATCTACATCTAGTAGATGTAGCTTGTAGGTTTTTAGTGGGGTAACTACTGTTTACCTACCAACCTATCACCTACCAACTATAGGTATGTAGTAGGTCTAGATGTAGGTTGTAGGTGTAGGGTATGACTTATGGGTGTAGCAACCTACGCTTAGGTTGTAAGCGTAGGTTGCTACACCCATAAGTGTAGTTATTTTTTATTCAATTTCATAATTCACAGAACAACGTCTGTCAGGCCAGATAGTAAATAATATTTTTAAATATATGTAAAAATCAAATAAATAGTAAGCCTTAGTTACATTTTATTTAAATTAATCAAAAATGTGAATACTGACGGTTAAGGTTAGGTTTGGTTAGGTACTGAAATAAAAAAAACTTAATCTCTTATTTCTGTAATAAATCAATAATAAAAATGACGTCCCTACAAAGTTACCTTTTCACTGTTGT
This sequence comes from Glaucopsyche alexis, assembly GCA_905404095.1. Taxonomy (NCBI): domain Eukaryota; kingdom Metazoa; phylum Arthropoda; class Insecta; order Lepidoptera; family Lycaenidae; genus Glaucopsyche; species Glaucopsyche alexis. The sequence goes on from FR990044.1 coordinate 24,484,201, forward strand.
GCATACAATAACCAGTGTTATATTTCATAGTTGGCCGCCATTTTTTGAATATTTATTTAAAATTCCATAAGTATTTAAATTGTAACAAACAATATTGTGATAATTACCTGTGATAAGATATCCCGTCTATCTTTTTTACACGTTTATCATAGTTTTTACAGCCTTTAATTACGCAACTACTCGGCATTTTATGAATTATATGCGGACTGGATAAACTGCATATAGCAAATGTAGAAATGGTAAGATCACAAGTGCCAAACCTCAACTGTCAAAATGGCCCCAAAATTTAAAAATTGGGGCCATTTTATTGGAGACACTTTTTGCCTCAACATGCCTCGTCTATAATATACGTCTATGGTTTCAAATTATAATATTAATATTAAGGTATAGAAAGTATAGGAATATCCGTCTATGGTGAATATACTATGATTACCAAAATTGAAATTTGTGAAGGAAGATTGAAGAAATAAAACAAGAAGCGGAAAAATATTAGAAAAGTTACAAAATAGTAATAAATAAAAGATATTATTTTATATGTATTGTCTTTTATTAATCAAATCCAAATTGTGGTACATGAATCATGATGCTCGGCGAGAAGAAAAATTGTTCTTTTCAAAAAATATTTTTTTACAATATTATAGTAACTTAATCTAAGACAAAAGTCAATATACATAATAAGTACATACATAGAAACAGCCTTGCAAAGAGCATCTTATTCTCAAGGTGGTAAAATGATGAAACCATTGACCTTATATTAAGCTTTGGCACACAAACATTCTTTAACAACCTTTTTTAATTTATTAATGGAAAGAATCTGAACGTTTTCTGGGATTCTATTGTATACACCTTTAAAAATTAGTCTGATCACTCATCATAGGTATATCTAACTAATTTCTATTTCTTGTATTCCTATATAATGTGATTGTCGCTTTTTTTTGTAATTATTTAAGTAGATTCTTTCTGATATACAACACATTGTCCATTGAATTGTGTATTTGTCCAAATGTATTGTGAAGTGACGGTCAGAATACCTATTTCTTTAAACTTATCTCTCAGAGATTCAAAGGAAATTCATGATTTGGTAGCTCGGAATGGAAATAATGATGACATCTTATAAATAGAACATAGGTATAGTTTGCATCTGTAGCACAAATATTGTATTCTATTTCTGTACACTTTTGAAGTGATTCCTCCAGGACTTTTTATTTTAATAATGATATTTAATTCAATACACCCAATCACCCCAGGAAAGTGTGCAATTTCATAGAATTGTCGTCTGTAACAAGAATATAATATTTAAATTACATAATTATAATATAATCATTAGATGTAGTTTAATTAATATTAAAATAATACATTATCTTGGCATACATTTAGTTCAAAACGAATAAAATATATCAGTAGTAGTATCAGTACCTGTACAGTAGCCGGGAACTTGACAAAATCTTGCATTTTCATAGCAATTATGAATTAATGAAGAAACTTTGCTGACAATTCGTGAGACCGATTACTGACAGATATTAATATAAAAATAAGATAGCAACATACAAATAATATTATTACAAGCACATAGTAAACTCTCATGATTCTAGTTTTGTTTATTATTTTAGGTAAGTACTATAATTTAGAAACTAACCTGAAAACTGCCTGTAGCTAAATATCTTACAGTAAACAGAAGCATTATTTTGGGAGTAGGTAAATGGTAATCCTCTTCTAATAGGTATCTGATCTATTTAAATCTGATTTCTACTACATATTATTATTAAGTTTTTTACAACATAGTTAGGACTTCGGAGTGAATCTATATCTAATATGGAATTCTTGGATTGAATATTTTAGTGAAAGGATCCGAATAATGTCTTCTATAGCGTCTTGGTCATCTTGGTCCCACATTTCTGAATCTTAAAGAAAAATTTTCTAAATCTATAAAGTCCATCTGATTAGACATTTTGCATAAAAATGCTAAAAACAACGTAGTAGTAACTGAGGTAATAACTACAATAACTAGTAATAGCGTATTAGTAAAATTCAAATGTAAATTATTTACAAAAACAAATAAATAACCTCAAATTCGATCGACTTAATCCACAATTAGCAAGTTAAATAGTGGTTTTGCGGTATTTAAATTTAATGATCATTAAGTCACGTTAACGATCCGTTAACTGACTCTGAGAGTGAGCAATATATATCTGTATTATCTATGGAGTGAGCTTTCTTAAATCTATACTAAGTAATGGTTTAAGTAACAATTAAATGACTCTGAGTGCGGCCGTGAGAGTGAGTTTTTTTAAATCTATACTAAGTAATGGTTTAAGTAACAATTAAATGACTCTGAGTGCGGCGGGTCATTAGCTAACGATCCATTAAATGTTGACTCTGGGAGACACGCTTCATTAAGATATTTAATGTTCATTAGTTAAATACTGATTAGGGCTAATTTAATGAACGTCGCTGAGTGCGGCTGTTAGTTCTCTTTTCTGCCGCTGCCCGCTAGCTGTGCGAGAACTTGTTACGTACCGAGTGTTGCCAATACTATTATTTATTACATTTATTTTTAAATTACCGTTAGGCAATAATTACCGTGTTCTACGGTATCTATTTTTCGAGAACAGTTTCTAAGAATTTCCTAAAACTTTTTTAAATTATTATGATTTAAATCCACGTTTCTCTTATTATTCTTTTCCAGAGCTGTCAATAGCAACATTTAAACTTCCCGCGTAATTTCAAACGAGTGCTTGTCGAACTGTCGCGCGCTCTACTGGCAAAAATCTATCCCCGTAATTGAGACCATTATTTTAACATTACGTTCGGACTCCTGGTGTCTATGCTTCATGGTAGAGATATACGCACCGGAATCCGGAAGGCCGTAGAGAATTCTGATCCTTGGAAATAGAAATCTATGCTAATGCAATAGAGTTGAGAAATCGAACACATTAAACGTCAATGTCATATATGACAGCTCGACACCTGACACTTCAATTTTCAACTCTATTCTATTAGCGCCGAGTTCTATTTTCAGTGCTCATAATTCTCTACGGCCTACCGGATTCCGTTGCATATAGTCCCAGCCTTAAACTGACATGGCTAGGTTAAAGTTCCGACTAAATTACATGTCTTTTTTCCCCTACTCCTTATACATTATACTAACTGTATATCAAAATTTCAAAGTGCCTCAAACATGTTTTTCGGGCATTAAAAAATGTACTTTTCAAAAATTTGTAATTTGGCTAAGTTCCGCTTCTGACCAGCCAGGTCTGCATTCTTGTGTTGAGGTACAATAGGAGAAGTACAGGACAAGGTTTCAACGTGCCTCAAATACCTACTCTAAATTTCTTAGTAGCTCTCCAGCTACTAGGAGAAAGCAGAGGTTCTGAAAATTCTGAAAGGGTAATTAAAAAACATCAATTATATAAGTCAGTTTTCAATAGAAATGCGTAAAATGACGCACATATTTATGAGTTGAAAAAAATACTTTTATGAAACACCTAAAGTGGCCTTTTCAGAACCCCTGTTTTCTCCTAGATTCTACATCTGCAATCACTAAAACTGCGAGCGCTAATACAAGACGTATTAGCGCTCGCACCTCATCGGAACTTGGATTTTGTCTGCACAAAATGTTTTGTTTCGACCAAAAACATTTTCTGTAGCTGGAGACAGCTTCTGTATGAAAACAAATGTTTTTGTTTCATGTTTTCTGTGTAATATTTCTAGCAGGAGTCACACCTTTATGTTTCGATGAAGGAGACGCGGCTTAAATTCTACAATCTATTTTAAAAAGTACATTAATTTAAAAAGCAGTGTTGCCAACTTGGCATTTTTTATGCTAAATTTGGCATATTTTACTACTTAGCATTTATTTTTGCTATTTAACATAATAAACATAATAGTTGGCATAATTTAATAAAACAGAATTCCCGAACATCATACCATACACAGACAATATTATTATGTCTGTCGCTATTTATTATTAATTGGATTAAGAAAGAATATTCGTTCGTTACCTTATTTTGTACATAAGTAATCAATTATTAATAGTCTGTTGTTACATTTCGTTACAGTTTTCTACGCATTCCGCGATATCAATATGCCACCTAAATATACTCAATATATTATCGACAAGAATGGGAGCAAATATTAGGTAGATTTTGAAAAGTTGTTGCAGCCCGTTGATAATGACACAACTAAAGCTTTCTGTAAGTAGGTACTGTAGGTACGAAATGATTGCTAAGTTGTATTGTTTGAAACAACATAGGTATTTCCAATGATGTGACTTATCTAAGATACAAGTATTTGAAATACAGATACAAGATACAAAATACGTATTTTCTTCTTGTATTTTAAATACTTTTTCTGATAAAATACTTTCAGCCTTTTAGTATCTAGGTAATATTATATTAGTAGACATTTATAAATTAAACGCGTAAAACTGAACGTGTCATTATTAGTCCTACATCAATCTTTGCCTACATCACATTGATAGATAGCGACTCTTTTTAGGGTTCCGTCGTACGAAACCCTTACGGTAAACAACTCTTATATTTTCGCTTTGTCCGTCTGTCTGTCTGTCTGTCGTAATAGGTTAGGTTATATTTAATCAATTACCTTTTATCCTCCGAGTTTAATGTATAATATTATCGCTTTTTAGGGTTCCTTTTTTACCTACCCAATTGTCCCAAATGGTTGGCTACTCAAATATCAAAAAACGAAACCATGTCTGTCTGTCATGTCTGTCGGCCGGTTTTTTATTTTTGTGTTTGAGTTGATTGAATGAAAGGTAAATTGCAGTTTACTTTTTATGACGTATTAATAAAAAAAACTACTTACCTACTATATCTCGTTCAAACCAATTTTCGGTGGAAGTTTGCATGGTAATGTACATCATAATATTTTTTTTTTTAGTTTTATCATTCTCTTATTTTAGAAGTTACAGGAGGGGGAGGGGGGCACATTTTACCACCTTGGAAGTGTCTCTCGCGCAAACTATTCAGTTTAGAAAAAATGATAAAAAATGATATAGATGGGTACCCCACACGTGTGGGTTTGATAGAAAAAAATGCGAGTTTCAGTTCTAAGTGTGGAACCCCCAAAATTATTTTTTTCCTTTTTTGTGTGAAAATCTGAATGCAGTTCACAGAATACATCTACTTACCAAGTTACAACAGCATAGTTCTTATAGTTTCGGAAAAAGGTGGCTGTGACGGACGGACAGACAAAAAGACAGACAGACAGACATGACGAATCCATAAGGGTTCCGTTTTTTGCCATTTGGCTACGGAACCCTAAAAACCTTCAATTTCATAGACATAAACCTTATGCATAAACCGTGAACCATTATTTTTATTACATGTTTGTACGGAACCTTAGGTGCGTGAGTCCGACTCGCACTTGGCCGGTTTTATTTTTTGTTCCTATGTTCATAAAGTACAACTGACTATAAATATTTTTTGTGGCCACGTATTAACCAGGCATTAAATGTATGGCGAAATAAAATAAAATGTTGTTTTCTTACAAAAGTATTTTTATCTTAAAAAGTATTTTGAAGATACGTATTTTGTATCTAGTATTTCAAATACCATTCTTGAAAGTATTTTGTATCTGGTATCTGAAATACTTAATTTGAAAGTATCTTGTATTTTGTATTTCAGATACTTTATACAGGGTATTTTGTACATCTCTGGGTATTTCATCAGTAAACTACAAAAAGCAAGTCAAAAGAAGTTACATTATACTATGGTAAGTAAATGTAGATTTGAGCACTCAAAATGCAGAATGTTCTCTAGCTCCTTTGTTTGTATGTTAGCATTGTTTGTCAGATCTAGTAAAATAGTGTTAGAATTTTTTTATATAAGGTTTGGTAAAATCAATTACGAATACTTCGAGCACATGATCCACTGCTTATGTAAAGACGTTTGGGCAGAAAAATAATTGTTATACTTAAACTAAAAAATCATCTCATGTATGGGTGACTCTACGCAAAATGCAAACTCGCCCATATAAAGAAAAAAATTTTTTTCGTGTATGACAATAGGCTTGTGTCCACTAAGAATAAATCAGTGTGATTGTGGTACCTATAGATTCATTATTTGTAGATTTCAATGAAGTATATTATTCAATATAAAAAGTTAAGATTAATATTATTTTCAGGGTTTTAAATCTATAAATAATCAAATTTATTCTTGTGTCAGTGAACACTAATTGGAAAGCATTACGTCACACAGTGCGTCCGCCATTGTTGTTGTTGAAGTTTTGGTAGTAAATACAACATAAAACGTCCATCTTTGCACCTGTAACCGAGTAAAATATTTTTGATTTTTGCGTTTAGAGCTTAAAGTTGACCAGTTTTGCCAAATATTATATTAAGTATAAAATAATTAGCGATGGAGGCCGGATTTAGTACAGCAAATTCAGCGAATCTACCGAAAATTATCATTATCGGTGTCATTACACTTGTGCTTTTACACTTGGGCACTACACAATACTTGTAAAACGTAGAATTCATTTTTAAATTATATATAAAAGTAGATACATCAGACCAGACGTCATTCACGGTTTGTTTTGTTGTGCACTTCGTGACGTCACACAACCGCCATGATACTTTACAGCGTTTTCGCGTCAAATTCAAATGTGTTTTTAAAAAACCGTAATTAGTAATGTTGCTGATCGATTTTTAAAGAAAAATTCAGTTATTTCGGTTTAACATCTAATAAAGGAACGAATCAATCACTAATTACATTTTAGGACACAAGCCTAATGCTTAAACGTCTTTACATAAGCAGTAGATCATGTGCCCGAAGTATTCGTAATTGATTTACTTTTTATTTGATCTGAGATTTTACCAAACCTTATATACTTAAGTATATCTAAAAAAAATAGCACATTTCGACATTTTTTAAAAACTAGTCTAGCATATTTCGTACTTCGTAGTCGCCAAGTTAGCAACACTGTTAAAAACGTTATGGTTCTTTTTTGTGTCGTTCTTCATTCTTATTGGTCGTCTTTCCATTGTGGAAAAAATAATAAATAGGTATTACCGTTCTAATTGGTTAAAGAATACTCAATACAGGTTAATTTTCAGTGCATAAAATGTTTTTGTGTTGAGTAGACGACAGCGGTTTTTATTGAACTTTTTTACTTTTTATGTATTTCCTACTATCCGGTGTTCCGTGCATGTGGTATTTAGTATCAACCTCAGTATCAACGTTTTTAAACTAGCACAATTACCCATTTGTTGTAATTAAAATGTATAAGGTAGGTACCTATTTTCAAAGTGGAAATCTGATAAGTAATCCAGCCTAACTACTACATCCAGACTGCGGGTTTTTAACCACGCGGTTTTTATTTCGCAAATTTGTGCAAAGTGTGCAAGTAGCCGCAGTACCTATTAAAATCGCGCCGATAAAAAATCTTGCAAGTTTAATGGAGTCTCAAGGCTCTCAAGCCCGATTTCGATAAGATTTTTTTTTCAAACTTCATCTTTAATTCATTGTTTTTTTTTTGTTTGTTTTTATTGAATAGGCTCTGAAAGTAGTGCACTGATTTTGATGTTTGGCACAGATATAGCGTAGACCATGGGAAAGGACATAGGTAGGCTAGTGTACGGTTCCTATTTCATTTCCATTTGCGCGCACGAAGTCGCGGGCAACTTAATCTAGTTTTTAACCGACGGAAAAAAGGAGGTTCTCACCTAGCTGGCTATCAAACCCGAATTCAGATTCTGACCTCCGCTTTGTTCAATTCCGTCCCAAAGGCGAGAACTGGTTAGGGTGTAGCCTTAGGGGCGCTATGGAGCGAGGACTTAGACATTTTTTCGATATTTTTTTGGTTTAATAAACCGAATATTTTTTTTATTTCTACGTGTAGTGATGGTCCTAACAAACATATTTTCTTATTATAATTTTTTGTTTTAGGGTCTTAATTTAAAAGTTACGACCCTTTAAAAATTGTATTGTGAAACAGAATATCGAAAATAAATTTTCTCCTGTCAACCCGCAATTTTTTTTCGTGCATCGTGTCGGGAATCGGGATAACCAATAGGAGCAATTTTACAATTTTTCATGCGGGCCCTAGTTTCCGGTTATCTTGACATCGAAAGTTTTCAAAAAAAATCCTAAGTGTTTTGAGATTTCAATCAAGGCAAAGAATATAATATATTACTAACGTAATCGAGGTTATCTCGGGAACGGCGCCACTTTCGCAAATATGTCTAATGAGTAAAATAATTGCTCCTATTAGTTCTCCCGACACGATGCACGAAAAAAAATTGCGGGTTGACGGGAGAAAATTTATTTTCGAAAAATATTCTATTTCACAATACAATTTTTAAAGGGTCGTAACTTTTAATTAGGACCCTAAAACAAAAAAAAATTATAAGAAAATATTATGTTTGTTAGGACCATCACTACACGTAGAAATAAAAAAAATATGGGGTTTATTAGACCAAAAAAATATCGAAAAATTTTCTAAGTCCTCGCTCCATAGCGGCCATAAAGGCCTGTATTCTAGTAATGGAAAATAATGCTATTTTTCATTAATTTCATTAGCATGCTAATTTTCATGTCTTAGCATGCTAACTACGTGCTATTGCTATGCTATTTGCTAAAATCGATTTCGCAGCATCGTGAACTTTCGGGTCGCGTCGCGCGTCGAGTCAAAATTATTTCGCATCGGATTTTAGCATTACTAATAGAGATGGCCGTTTAAACGAAAAGCGTTTAAAAAGCGTGCTTTTATAAATAACTTGAAAAGTCGTTTATAAACGTAATCGTTTAACACTTATACTTAACGTTTAAATCGTTTATAGTCGCTATAAGTGTGGTATGAGCAAAGAAAAATAGTTCTTATGTCAGCGCAATAAAAGTGAAAATTCTTTAATGTAGCTCATCACTTATTTAAAGTTTAAATAAGCTTATTTTTTGTACTTATTACTTAAATGCTTTTTCATGTTTATTCACTTTTTGTTAGTTGCGCTTTGCGGCTTGACGAAAACACGTTATATTACGTTACGCAATAATTCGTATTTTAATTGTAATAGTGGTGTTTTGGTGGATTACCGTGAACTTTTAATGTAAATAATAAATATAATAATCTATATGGACGTAATATAAACATTTCGTGCAGTATTTTAGTATTAAGTTTATTAAGTTTTTGTCGTAAGTAGGTACTGTTTAATATAAAAATGAATTATTCAGATTTCAGACAATCCTAAGCCTACGAAGGAAAGTTCATTGAAATCAGTTTTAGCGATCGAAAAGCGTAGCGCAAAAAACATTGTAAGTGGCAATAAGTAGATAAGCAGATAAGCAACTAAGCAGTTAACATAAGATGCTTTTGAATATTTAATAACGAATAAGTTAACTTTTAATTTTAAGTTGTTTATCACATCTCTAAATTTACTAACGTTGCCAGTTAGCACTTAGCGCCGCGGAGCGAACCAGCGCGGTCGCGTATTTTTTTCATTCATGAACGCAGATAGTTAATTGCTGCGCACGATAATATTAGCATTCGTTTTTTTTAGCAACTTCGAATAATTTAATGATTGCTAATGGGCATTTAGCAATTAATAATTATTGCTAATGCTAATTATTCCAACACTACTGTATTCACTTTGATTAGTGCTAGTGCGAGTGTGTAGTGCAGGTGTGTAGTGCGAGTAGTGTCCAATAGAGGTGAGGCGTATTTACCATAACAGGTAAAGGTAACACGTATTTAAATATCACACATAACAGTCGATATTCAGAGTATAATATACCTGCTATTAAAATACCTAACAGAGTATCACAGTACCGCCGACCGCGTATATCGTCATGAGTAGAAAATAACTACCTGCGTACAGCGTACGTGTACGTGTTACCGGCATTCACTGTGTCGATCACACGATCTTGTCTCTCTGTTACACATACAACGTCTTCACGTGCTAGAACGAAAGGCAGTTAGTATTTAAATACTCTGTATGTCTCTTATTCACCTTTATGCATCTACTACTTGCTGGAATGAGAAGTACTTAGTATTTTTTTGGTATAAAATTCAGGTTGTAGTGATCCAGTAAGAAATCCCATATACACTATGATCCATTAAAATATATGGTCGGGTTATTTGAAAAATGATGGCCGCCTTGTTCGGACCACAGATAATAGATACGTTCGGATACACGTACATGTTTTAGAGGCACATCACACGGCTTGTGTGAAAAATAAATAACATTTTAAATTATAGGTCGTGCAGCGAATTAAGATCTTTCGACAAAAGTAGAGGGGGTAAGCGCAGAAGTCAGTTTTTGGGTGTGTTTGGCGGTAGCGGGCTCGGGCGGGGAGGTGTGGATGCGCCGAACGCATGCCGAACGTGGCTGCCGAGTGCCGACACGCTATTGGTACGTTAGTAACATATATTCTTTGCTATTGGTCACATGCGCGAACGATCCCCTCCACTTTCACTGAGCGCTCATAAACCGTTGCGCGACCTGTACCTACTTTTACATTTTATGTTTTCTATTGTCTTTATTTAGGTACCTGAAACTAAACAAAATATTGAAAGAAAACATAGTAATATATGTACACATACATCGTAAACATATACATCCTTGGGATACATACCAGATCCCGACAGGAATTTTGGGAATTTGGGAAATCTGTCGTAGCCAAAATGCATAGCTGGGCACCGTTAATCAAATAGTTAACTTCGTTAATCGTTAATCCGCTACAAAAAAAGTTAGCTTCGTTAAACGTTAAAGCGTTACATTTCGGAAGAATTAACGCAAGTTAACGTTAATCGTTAATCCGTTAATATGTGTAAAATTGCATTTTTATATCGTTGTGTTAGTGAGTGAACTTATAAAACCTGTTGGTTTAGGTTCTGGAAGTTAACAGGTTAGGAACAAAACAAAAAAAATCAAATGTGATATTTAATTGTCAGACATAAGGTGCATATTCCCGTTCATGAACATTAACATGCTGTAGTCAAATGTGGCCATGGATTCTCATCAGGACCGCTGGAATCCGAATCCTTGTCTTCCATGATATAGTTTTAATTACTACACTGCACAGTACACTTTTTCTATGTAACTAAAATATTACACTGCACTCTTATTTATTAACACGCAAATGATCACTGACAGTAATTTATCCTATCAAAAACATAAATGTGAAAAGAGAGCCAAGTTCAATGGTCAGTCCTGAAATTTATTTATAACAACATAAATTATCATTTCTTCTCATAATCATAACTTAGGTAATATATTGTAGCCTAAGGTCTGACTTGGCTAGTTCTTAATTCTCATATACGAATTATTGTGTTCGATGGCTAGTTTCTACCAGCAAGCCTCGGAATAATAAAATAAGAAACGACAAGTAACAGGTTAAGAACTTCCGAAGGCTATAATATAATTCGTATATGAAAACTAGCCAAGTCAGACCTTAGCCTACAATATAGTTTCCTAATTTATAAGAAGAACTTAGCCATTGCCATTGAACTTAGCACCCACTTAGATCTTACTTCTTTTGTCATTGGAGTTAACAACCAAGGCATATTATATCATATTATTGAACTTGGCTCTCATGAAACATTTATGTTTTTAATAGAATATCATTAATTTTTGTACATAAATTATTAGTAGGTACTTATTTATAACAAAATTAATACCAAAGTAAGTGTTCCTGATATAACCAATTAAGTGAAAAATTATAATGAAATTATAAAAATTTACCAGTTTATGATTTATTCCTGTGTATTCACCAAATTACCTATCTGCATGCCAAATTTGAACATTCTAGGTTGGGTTAGGAAATGGAATTGGGTTAGAGTTTTGATCTATAGGTCAGTCAGTGATAAAAATGTCGATTTTTGGACGTTAATATCTAAATAACCGTTTGAGATGTGTTTTTGAAATTTGGAGCACATATGTATCTCGCAAGTCTCAATATATGAGCCAAATTTGACACGTTTATGTGGAATAGTTTTTGAGTTATGAGGGGGTCAAAAGTGGCTCCATATGGTTTGTGTAATATAACACATCGTGCTACTCACCAGTTCTGTTACTTGAACTAGGCAGTAGCTAGGCTAGTAAGCTTGACACGCGGTAGATAATAACAACAAACATAACACTCGTCACTCTAAGCACCGGCGCTAAATAATGAAATGATCAAACGAAATAAATCTCTTCACAGTTCTCTCACTCGAACGCGCCGGCAAAATATATTATCTAGTTTTTTTTGTTTCACTCGCTGCCACGCGCCGCCCGTCTGAACCTGTTTTTCGCGCCGCGCGCCCGCGCCGCGGTGCCGTGCGGTAAATAGTAGGCATTGGATTAACGATTAACGGACTTCTGTTCGTATTAACGGAAGTTAACGTATCCGTTAACATTTTTAAAAGTTAACTTAAAAGTTAATCCGTTAATCAAAATGTTAACTTCGTTAATTAACGATTAACGGATTAACGAGTTAATGCCCAGCTATGCCAAAATGTAGGGCTTGTTCTCCCAATTCCAATTAGCCTTCCAATATTTACCGGGGGGTTTAGGGGTCAGGAAAGCCGAGATAACACTCGAGTGGATATTTTCCTAGGAGGGGGGGTGGTCTCTCTCAGGGTCCTTAGGGTCCATCCACATATTACGTCACACTTGATGGGGGAGGGGGGGGTCATACTAAGTGTGACAGTGCATGTTAAATACAGGTACAGGGATACTAAAAAGCGTGACATGGGGGGGTGGGGGTTCAAAAAGTCGAAATTTTGCGTGACGTAATATGTGGATGGCCCCTTAGGTCCCATAATGCCAAAATGTACAGCTCGTTCTCCCGATTCCAATGAGCGGTGCTTAAAAACACGTATAACTTGTTTTCCACTGCGCGCTAACCACTGTATCACGGAGGCTATCACCTCCATAGTAACCATACTAAGTAGTAAGTACTAACATTTGACTGTTATTTTTTAACAGGTATCCGAAACAGCGGACCTATTCGCTATCGTACATTTTGTGAGTTAATCACTGAGTTAATAACGAAACGGAGGAGTGAGTAACGGAAAGTGTCACTTTTGTATTCACTATGCACAAGTTATCAACTGAGTTGGTACGGTTTTTAACCAAATCTTAGTTGATAACTTTTAGGGAAGAGGCATGCATTTTGCCATAATTTTTTTATCGAAAGTTCTTAACTATCAGTAAATATGTATTCACTAAAGCAAAATGACAGTTCATAATTACGAACTCAATGAAGTGACTAACCCATTTTAACAACTGCTAAAGAGTAGTTGTTTTCGTGCGTTGATAATAAAATTTGAAGATTTTAATTGAAATTACAGCTTGGCAAATAAATCGTGAAATTAATAGGGGCGCCAGCATCGTTCGGATGGTCACCTCACCTCATTTCCTATATATTATATAACTATAAAATATACTTTGATTAAATTCAGTTTTGAAAAAAAATTTATCCATGAATTAATTTAATGAGTTTGCATATAGGTACATTTTTTATTATGTCCAAATTTAACTAGCCATAAACATAATAACAAATAGTAGCATTAAAGCTCGCAATTCGCATTTGTATCTTTGTTTACGTTGCTTAGGTCAAATTGCATCTAAGCGGATTTCATAAAATAGTTTTTTTAGGAATAAATAAAAGCAGTATATTTATTTTGTTTATTTAATCAGAGTCAAAAACTCCCTCATCCAAATATTCTATATCAGAAAACCAAGTTAAAGCTTGGCTCGAGCCCTCCCCAAAAGTCTAGCTCGAGCCCTCCTCAATAGCCTGGATCGAGCCCTCCCCAAAAGTCTTGCTGTTATTAGAATCACTGTCACTAATACTGCAGCTGTCGTCTCGGAGGTTTACGACTATTCTGTCTATGTCATCATATAATGATTAATGTGTACTATTTAAACATATCCGTCTTCTATTTTTATCACATGCTGGCATGCTTTTCTCCAGTCCTCAGCAGATACATCTTCTTCAAACACACACCTTGAAAAATAAAACACATATTTAAAACAAATATTTTTTTTAATATACTAATCCATAAGTAAAGTACATAAATCACAAATAAAGTTAGTACTTTGTAGTACCTACCATGATATCAACTGATCCCACATTGCGTGAGGCGATTTTTTGTTTTGCTATGCCCCAGATCAACTCAATAGGGTTAAGGTCACAGTGGTAAGGTGGGAACCACCTAACAGTTTATCGATCTCGTAGATAGTCTCGGGCTTGTGTTAACAAGCATTACCAGATTTGGCTTTTTCGCTGTTTCGTTAAACATTATTTTGATTTTCACCCACCACTGCTGTAGGAGCTTTATTTAGTAAAACAGAATGGTAAGGAGCATTATCCATTACAATCATCAATATGGCTCTGACAAATTGGGAATTAATCTTTCCCTAACCCACTTTGTAAAATTATTTTTATTCATTTCTGAATGATAATCCTCATTTTTATTTTTTCCACAAAAAAATTAGCAATGAATTTGGTACAAAACCTTTATCAGAGCCTGCATGTATAATTATTATGTATCTGAAAAAAAAATAATAGAAATAGGTAATCATGAAAAAAAAAATTGAAATAGGTACATAATCAAAGATCAAAATAAATATAAAATAAAAATAGAAAAATCAAAATAAATCCATGGGGTCCTAGCGCTATAAGGCTTTTTAAGGAAATAGGAAAAAGGTTAGTCGACATCACAGGAGACCGAAGAGCTGGCGGCTCGGTTCACCTCGGACAAAGAATTTCTAGCTATTCAAACGGTGAACGCTGCCAGTATCTTGGGAACCTTGCCTAAAGGGACTCCTTTTAATGATATATTTTAGCCATTACATTATATTTTTAAGGTTTTTAGTTTTAGGTTCTTTGTTCTAGTTTAAATATATTTTTTATTCTATTGGATATTATTATGTATGTTGAATAAATAAAGAGAATATATTATATTAAACAATAATAAGGTTTAATGCTTGAACATTAAATAAATACATTAAGAAAGTGGAAGTTTATTAAAAATAATTAAATTAATTCAGTTAGGACTACATACCTTTTGCCTTTTGAAATATTTTATTTTATTCCATTGGGCACTGACTTCCAAAGATTGCCAGCACTTTTTTAATTTATATGATGTATGAACATAACTCTCATCATAATAAAATATAAATAATATTCTTCTTCAGCTCCTCTGGCAAGTTTCTGTTTTTAATATCTTTTTCCAGGTAGACTTCACTGGTTTTTCTATGAAAGTCGTTCTATCGTTTTGGCATTTTTTGTATCTAAAACCTAGGGATATTAAAACCTTCTGTAAATGTTCACGGCAGTAGTAAATCGCTGTAAGTGCGATTTAGGTAGGTACTACAGAAATTGTAAGTACCTACCTCATAACATCGATGTAATTAACTTAACAAAAACATTTACATTGTTGACTTTACCGCTGAATAATTTTCCTCTAACCTATTTTTGGTTTCACGTAGGTAAAGGTAAAGATGGCTCACACTCTAATAATGGTATATGCTGCAGAAAGTTAGGAAATATTAATTTATTTTGAAAAAGTTGAGAGGAAAAACTTATAATTCGAAAGGCATGTATTTAAACTTGCGACAAAACAATTAAATTTTGGATGTGAAAATACCCAATATTGAATACTAAATTACCAAGTTGGCGAAAGAATGTAAGGAACAAAAAAATTACTAATCTGGTGACTAAATAATAACCACTGAATTTTCCAAACTGGCAGACAGATTATGTTTTAACGACTAAATAACCATCTTGGCGACAATTTGTGAGTACACATTTAATTTAAGAATAGGCACATATATTTTCCCTGATGTAGGTAACTCAAAAACCATACAAGCAGCGAAACGAGCGCACACAAAAAAACCATAAAGGAGCGTACAAAATTCCCAATTTTTTATTTTTCTCGGTTTTAGGGAGGTGTAGATTATTGTGTAGATTAATTTTGAAATTTAAAAATGGTGGATATTTATTTTTCGTAAAATTGATATGGGTGTCGTTTACAAGGTTTTTGGGAGTGCTGGATACGAAAATAACATTCGTTTTGAAATTCCAATATGGCGGACATACTTAATTTCATAAAAATAATATGGGTGTCCTTTTATTGGTTTCTGAGGGTGCTGATTACAAAAAAGTCATCCATTTTAAATTTCCTTAGTAACCCAACAACCTCATATTTTCTTCATGATGGGAGAAAAAAATCGAAAATCTTGAATTTTCCAACATTTCTATAGATTGATACACCCCTCGTATCTCAGTACAGCATTGTCATATTTTTTTTCTATAGTCGCTTCTATCTCAGAAACGGTGCATCCTACTGCAAAAGTAATGAAAATTTGCTCTCCCTTATTAATCTAGAAATCGCATATTTTCTTCATGAATGGCAGAAAAATTCATGAATCCTGAATTTTTTAAAATTTCTAACCTACATAGCTGGTACTTTGAACTACATAACATACTGTAATAATCATCAATCCTAATTAGCATCCCAAAGATTTTTTAATTTAGTATTCATATTCATTTTCCGAAGATTGAATATTCTCCATTTTGGAAAATGAAATTGGAAGACAATTTTGTAATCAGAACCCCCAGAAACCGGGAAAAGGACAACCTTGTTAATTTTAATAACAAAAATTTACGCCATTGTGGAATTACGAAACAGATTTTATTTTCATATTATTCTGTACCCCCAGAAACCTAGAAAATGACACCCATGACAAAGAAAAACATACTCCAACAGTATCCAAAAATAGCATTTTCCGTAGCCTGCAAATTGAATTTTTAGCAGCCATTAATTTATCAACCAAATCTGGTTTTATAGCTGCTTATATGGTATAATGGTCACCAACTCGGAAATTAAGTCACCAACTTATAAATGTCGGTGCTAATTTGGATTAAATTTCGCCTCGTTTTATCTGCCGACTTTAGAATTTTTTGTCACCCGAGTGTTTTCGCCAGTTTAATAATTTAGTCGCCAACATATTAATTCGCTGCCAAATTCAGTAATAGAGTATGCTCACGTGCAGCCGCCAACTTATTTTTTGTTCGCTCGATTAATTATATATTTATGTAGGTACTCGTCTCATTGACTTGACAAACAATAGTTGATAACTTAGTCCACAGACAACAAAATAAATAGTTATCCGAATAAATTAAAAGGTTCTCACATTTTATAATGTACTCCTCCACAGACGGCACTATTCAATTTAGCCGAATTACAGTCGAGAACTTTGCGTCAATTTGAGTTATTCACTTTGCCATCAAAAGGTACTGAATACAAAATTATGGAACTGGTCGGTTACAAACAAAAGCTGGTTAATAACCATTTTCAAAGTGATTAACTAAACTTGTATTTTAGCGAATAGGCCCGCAGGTAGTTGAGTATAACAGTAACAGGTATACTTAGTGTAGTGTATGGCTGTGTATGTAGCATAGATATTATACTGTCTCGACCACGAAGTATAGATAACAAGGAGTCCGAACGTAATGTTAAAAATTAAAATAATGGTCTCAATTACGGGGACAGATTTTTGCCGGTAGAGCGCGCGACGGTCCGACATGCACTCGTTTGAAATTACGCGGGAAGTTTAAAGTTGCTATTGACAGCTCTGGAAAGATTGAAATCTTATTAAATAAAAGTTTTAGGAAATTCTTAGAAACTGTTCTCGAAAAATAGATACCGTAGAACACGGTAATTGCCTAACGGTAATTTAAAAATAATTGTAATAAATAATAGTATTGGCAACACTCGGTATAATAGTATTGGCAACACTCGGTACTCGTCGGTCTCGCACGCCTAGCGGCAGAAAAGAGAACTAAGATCTGGTCCTATTATTGTGTACATAATTATTATTAAAAAGCCTATACCGTTCGGACTCCTGGTATCTATGCTTCATGGTCTCGACTCTCGAGTGCTCTTGCCAGAGATGACAGGAGACTTGTCACAGTGACATTGACACTTAAGATATCAGTATCAGATAGAGAGGCCATGCGGGCAGGGTGTGTGTCAATGGCGAGCAGGCGAGAGCATCGGCGAGCCAGTATTGTTGCGTGCCAGAATACTACACTTAGGTATCGACTTTAAGGCGAAAATATACGTAGATGACGTCACAGATTCGGGCGTGGCCTAACACTTCCCGCCGCGCCACCCGCATACACCCCGCAGCGCTCGCGATCTCCGCGCGCGGCCGCGCCGTGACTCAAATTGTAAACTGAGGAACGGCCCTTTTATACGACTTTAGGATTGATTTAAATGCAACTTGAAAATATTAATTTATTTCTGGTCTATGAGCAAAGAAAAAACGTAGAATCTATAAGCCGCTTCTCCTTCTTCTGTAGAAGCCGGTCGAGGTTATTCCCGAAATCTAGAAATTATTTGGTAGGCAATGCGGCTTCCAACCCATCACTTTTGATTTCATTTTCCACCTCTACGCCCACCAAAATGCAATACTTAGTGCTATTGACAGAATCACTAAAATATCCACTAGGTATTTTTTCGCTTTCCTAAAGCCTAGTTCGCATTAGGCCAGTATTTTAGTCGAGTAGCGAGTAATTTAGTAGCTAAACGCGTCTGAACACCAAAAATTTAGTCGAGTAGATTAGTAAGTAATTTAGTCGAGTCAATCCATTTATTTCTATTTTTCATGGGCGAGTAGCCCCCCCACCAGGCGTCCCTGCTCACTGGCTCACCGGCTAAACAAGTCCGAACCTATCGGTTTAGTCGAGTTCATTAGTTGCTACAAAAATAGCAGAAAATTTGCACAATTTTCGGTCATTCTTAAAGTATCGAAGTATTATTTCGGATCTTTCAACGCTTCCTTCAGAAGACAGTTAGTTGCTCCTAATGTATTTCAATAATATATTTCTATCGATCCATTTTATTATCCATATAGCTTCTTTTTTATGACACAAACTTCTTCATCCACCTTTACTAAAATTAGATTAATCAGTTTATTCACTTTGGAGGCAATCGTAGGCTATTCATCTTGTAAAACACGCCTCACTTGTGAACTGCACTTGAACGCAAGTGCGAACAGTTTTCCGGTTAGTAGCGAGTTGAAAGTGAGTTAGTTGACTAAAATACTGGCCTAATGCGAACTAGGCTTAAGCGACAAAAATAGCGAAAATGAGTTATATCAATGAGTTTGTATTTTTTTTTCTGCGTCGATTGGTCTAATCGTCGTCTTCCTACGACGATTTTTTTGTCGCTTAGATATAGTGAAATTTATACAAAATCATGAATGTTATGTTCACTAAGCGACAACAAAAAGCTATTTATAAAAAAAATCATTTGGATATTTTGAAGAATTTTAAAAATCTACTTAGTCTATTTTTCATGTTTTTACTTTTCTTTTGTTTGCACAAAAATATTTTTACTTGTTTAAAAAATTCTTTTCGTGAACACTTTGTACATTTTCTCCATACAAATTATTTGTGAATTGTCCTTACAGTGTATTTAATTTGATACCATTATTTTATGAAAGTGCAATTTGTAGAATTTTACCCATAGTGAAATAAAACAATATTGGCGTAAAGATAGTTTTACATATTTGACACAATAACTATTCGTGCTATGTAGATATTTTTACTTGAAAACTTTTGTTTTTAAGTATGTCAGTTAGATATTTTTTTTTTGTCGTCGGTTAGATAAAATGTAACTAAAAGTATTAAATTTACAGTGTGTGGGAACCTTAATGAACGCAAACATTGCTTAATATATTTCTATATTTATGCGCCTAATGTTTCGCTAGTTAGTCCTGTCGGTAGTAGAAAATATCAATATACTAGGTTATGGGAGTAAACTTTGCGCACATACTTGGACATAATAAAATAGCTCATATAGCTGGTCTATTTTCAATTAAATTGGCAACAGTCACTGAAACCGGTGTGGTTTCATTATTATTCCTTTTTTAAGGTTCCGTAGTTCATGTCTCGGAATCTTTATAGTTTCGTCATGTCCTTCCGTTCGACCGACCGTCCGCCTGTCCGTCTGTCCATCCAAACGGTGGTGCTTGAAATATGGAACTTTGAATGGATAAGTTTATTTATCACGTCGACATAGTGCTAAAATAAATGAAGATAATTTTTGGTTACACCTACACGAAAAGGGGAGATATAATTAGGTACATAGACATTATAAGAACATTGAGAGGTTTTTGAGATTATATTTTGATGTACGTACGTATCCGTTTGCGCGATATTCCACTTTTAAGCGCATTTCTTGTTAAAATACGGCGTCCCCCCCCCCTCTAAAAGCCAAACGGCTGGCTCTAAAAATGTGAAAAATTCATGATGGTAGTCCATGTAATAAACTTTGAACGAAAACTATAACGGTCCAAAAAACCTCATAAATTCAGGAGTTATAGAGACTTAAATTGAATCAGTTTAGATGAAGATATCTGTGGCTCAGTGGTTAACGCTTTAGTGCTCAAGCCAGAGGGCGTGGGTTCGAATCCATAAGAGAATAAAAAGTTTTCCGTGGATTCCTTGGAAAAATTACGTTAACTGGGGTTAAGAATTAACTTCAACGATTAACGAATTAACGCTGCCGACAAAATATGTTACTATGATAAAATTTTTAAGCGATTTTGCCAAGTTGATGTTCATAAAAAAATTATCAGAATATAACAAATATTGTTCATCTCTTTTGTTACATCAAAAGCTGCTATCACCGTACATTTTTAATGACAAATGTATGGCGGTAGTAGCGTTTTTCAAGGCCAGGAAGCCAAATGGACTTCCACCCTTCATGGACAGATGCAATAGTCTCTTCTTAAGACACCTATCATGGCCATGCCATCAGACGATATGATCAAGGTGCATAGCTTCTCAAAGCAACACCAGGTTTTCCTATCGTCTAGGGAGAGTAGAGGATAGGAATCAATGTTCACTCCAATGACATAGTCAGGTACACGGACGGATCCAGGACAAGGAAAGACAACCGGGTGGACGGACCTTCTACGAGGGCATTCCACCTACAGGCTTGCCTATATACTTGCTTAGGACAATTTACAACCATGTTTGAGGCTGTGATGAGTTGTTCACTACAGAGCCTACAGATTGTCCTTGTCCATAAAACATCCTAATCTTATAGAGAAGATTAGGATAATTTAGATGATATTTCTGCTACTGTCAATGCTTTCAGCGCAGTCTGTCAGAACAATCACACTGCGCTGAAGGCACTGACAGCAGCAGAAAGAAGAAGGGGCATTTTTGTATGGATCCCGTCCCCACTACTGTAGCACTACAAGACATATATCAAAGGACTTAAAAAGCGTGTAATTTTTTTGTATGACGAAAAATCTCTAAACCATGGGAGAAAAAAGTTAACGAGAGTTATAAGTGAAAAAAAGTTTAAAAAATCATCCTGTATTATTGCACCATTTCATAGTGTTGCTAATAAGGAACAATTTTCGGGAAGTAATGGTATACAGCAAGCTTCAGAAAAGTGTTATATTTTGATAAATTGTGACATATTTTGAAGAAATGTATGGAATGATAATAAAATGCTAAAATAAGCTCTTTCCTCAATTTTGTCACATACTTACATTATGGAAATTGTTTCTTACTTGCGATACTATTTAAATGTGCAGTACACAGAATGTATTTTTTTTTCATAATTTATGGGTTCGAATCCTGTCTAGGAAAAATGAGCTATCAAAAATGATGCAGTTTAAGTTTTCATCAAGTCGGCCTCGATATTCCGTAGGGCTAAATTGCTATTGCTAATTTTTTTTGACTTCTCTTACAACGCCCAGAAGAATAATTCACCATGTACTATATCTTTTTTACTTTTTTTCTGTACCTAATCGTTTTAAAATTATTTTTGCTATTTAATTATATGTATTTTAATGTAATTGTTTTATCTGAATTATTTGATTTTACATAAACCACTTTTCCAGGCCAGGATTCGAATCCGCAAATTAGGAAAAAAATACATTTTGTATTATTGCACCATTCGATAGCGTTGCAAGTAAGAAACAATTTCCAGAAAGTAATTAGGTATGTGCGAAAAAATTGAGGAAAGAGCTTATTTTTAGTATTTTATTATCATTCCATACATTTCATCAAAATATGAGGCAGTTTATCAAAATATAACACTTTTCTAAAGTTTCGTGTATACCATTACTTTCCAAAAATTTTTCCATAGTAGCAACACTATGAAACGGTGCAATAATATAGAATGTTTTTTTTAAACTTTTTTAACCCTCATTTACTTTTTTCTCCCATGGTTTAGAGGATTTTCGTCATACAAAACAATGAAACTTTTTTTAAGCCCTTTCATTTGATATATGTCTTATAGTGCTACAAGGATGGGGACTTTTTGCCCCTTCTTCTTTCATCTAAATTAGTTATGGCTTGTGTTCAAACGCTAAACATGCTAGGACGAGATAACAGCATCAGTCTGGTATGGGTTCTAGGCAACGGCAATATCTCCGGCAACAAAACCGCGGATGAGCTGGGTAGGCTTTGGGCCAATTGTGTCACGGTGTCATGCCCAGAATCGGTATGTGGAATATCTCCCAGCACTACCAAGAGAGAACTCAAGGAATGGGGCCGCAGCTTAAGTATAAAGCAATGGGCTGAAATCCTAGGCCTTGAGTTTTTACTTCTATATTTTTTATTATTTCAAGATCAAAATTAGCTAACGTTTTAGCTCGTTTTAGTCAGACAAGGGAACTGCAATTAATTTTTATAAACAAGAAGAAGGAGAATATTGTCAGTTAGGAGCAAAAATTTACAATGTCATTGAATAATAAATTTAGTAAGATAACTTTAGCCGTAGAAAATTCTTAATGTAAGCAACATTTATGTAACTTATCTTGTTTTATTTTATAAACTCTTAGGCCATTTAGATGAATACTCCTATAATTTTTTTAAAGTGTTTGGAATTAGTTACTTTTACCTGTTATTACAGAAAATGTATCTATAGCTTATCTATTTTTACATGTTGCTGAAAACCTTTAAAATAAAATGTAGGCAATTTTACTTGCTATTACATAACTTTCGTTGATAGCTTAGATAATTTTACCTATTTTTCGAATTAGGACTTTTTTACCTAAGCGACATAAACTGCCTGTAATTCGAAAGCTATATGACTCGTTTTAATATCAAAAATTGCTATAAAAATAAGATACACGTTGTATCTTATTGATATATAGATATATAGATGTATGTTAAAACCATCTAAATCCGACTATTTTGTGATTTTTAATGATTTTTTTTCTAAAAATTTTAAGGTTTAAATCACTCTTCTATAAAGTTTACTAAATTTATGCGTCATAATATGTGTCTTTCTTAAATTATTATATTTTCTTTAATTATTATTTTTTATCAATTACACTGCACAACAGCATTTCTGATGATTGGGTTATGATACATGATATTAGTCCAATTTTCAATGACGATTTCAAATCTGTGACTGAAATTTCTGTATCAGCTCTAGTTTCAAAAATATGGCACATGGGTTATTTTCATAATAAAACGCTATAAATTTAGAGATGATCCCAATTTATTTAAGTTTTAAGTTAAAAAAACCTTCTTTTATTTGATTTTCTTGCTGAAACTGAAGGCAGAGAGCTATTCTGAATGCTCAAACAATAGTCGGCCATTATATTATGTGCGTTCCAGTAGCCTTGATAGCGTTCCTCCATGGTACGAAGGCCCTGGTGGAATCGCTCGCCCTGTTCTTCACTTAGATCCCCAAGATTGGCAGGAAAATAGTCTAAATGGTTGTGGAGAAAGTGTAACTTGATGCTCATGTTACATCCGAGCCTTTGAAAGTGACGCATTAGTTCTTGGACGTGTTGAGAAAAGTCCGAACTTTTCTTATTTCCCAAAAAAGTTTACCTAGAAGCCAACATTTCAGAAGCATGCTTTGACAGTCCCAGGTCTCTGATAAGATCGTTCAAATCGTCTTAGTTGAATAGTTTTGGTGCCTTCAACTCACATTCAAAGTCACTATCACTGGTGTCAGTTTTCGCCTCAAAATCCGTAGCGTTCTCCTGAGAAGGACCAGGCAGAGGTTCAGGTGATATGGATAGGACTCAAAGCACGTCTATGTGCAGACCGTATGGATGGATATTCCCATTTGGCTCGATTTTTACGGTTAATACCAGTTATGTTTACCAAACAAAAATAACAGTCATCGTGATGGTTCACGGGTTCTTTCCACATCATAGCGGTTTTGTACCTAAATCTATTCCTTTTCTTATTTGTCCACAAACGTAGAAACTCAACACACATTTTGCATACCTTTTGCGGGATCCAAGGCTTGTCGTTCATTTCCAGGGAGTGTCCGAAGTAATTTTTGTAAGCCTCAATCATGAACGTTGTCACATTTAAACGGCATTCTTTGAACATATATTCTCCGTAAATGAAACAAAAATTATTCGGATCATTCACACAAACTCGTCTTGACGATGCCATATCAAATTATATTAAGAAAACTTAATAAGTTAGAAATTATGAGCAAAGTAACAGGGTAATTCGTTGATTTTTTTGTGATAGCTATAATTCGTAAACAAGAGCTGTTACAAAAAAACTGAGGGTATTTCTAGAATCAGCGACGTCAAATTAGTAAACATCAGGTGATAAAAGTCAATCATCAGACAAAAGTTGCAATTTTGTTGTGCAGTGTTATTATTAATTAAACTGGAAATATCATAATATGTATTATATAAAATATGAATTTGCTCTCCTACGCTATCGAATTGGATTTTGTCTGTAATGGTAGTTGTATGTGTGTTAAATAAATAAATAAATGTCGCTTAGGCATTTTTACCTCATATACTATATACCTCAAAACGTTGATATACTAAATAGACAATTAAAACAGAAATAATATAATATATCTATGGACGCTTCACACCACGTCAATCTGATCCCGTGGTAAGTTCTCGAAGAACTTGTGTTACGGGTACCAGATAACGGAAGTATATTTAATACTTTTATCCTATACACATAATTAAGATTTTTATTATATTATGCACATATTTAATACACATCCATGACCCAGGAACACAGAAAACTTTTTGTTCCGTCGGCGGGATTTGAACCCGCGACCCCCGGCTTGAGCAACGACACGCTCAACCAACTGAGCCACAGAGGTCGTCATAGAAATAGAACTATACACTTTCTGTGAAATTTACAAGTACATATTATATAATAAAATATTATACTATAATATATACTATATAATATTATATTAAAATTTCAAGTAAGAAGTTGAAGGAACAAAAAAGTACATTCAACGATCGAACATTTTCATTCTATCGCAGGCAGAGTGCTCGCTAAGGTTTTCATAATTTATTTTTTACGGCATGTTGTTCCCTATTATTTCAAGAGTAAAATAAACGATTGCGAAATAGCGGCACCGCGGAGAGTGACACAACCTCCTCGTACGAAAGTCAGCGGCTCACTGTCCCGCGCGCCCGCGCACGCACCGCTTACAAATATTTTCACAAAATAATAGTTATTTACGTATATTTTGAAAACAAAATGGTATTTCGAAAAACCCAACGATGAAATGTTAGATAAATATATTCTTCACATTTTCGTAAAAGAACCATCTTTATAGCCGTAGTAGGTAGTAAGTAGATAGAAAAAGAAATCTGAAAACAGGGCTTTTTAATTTTAATTTATTTAATATTAATCTTCGTCTTATTAAAAAAATTAACGATGATATTAAAGATGAAGGATTGAAGTGTGAAATGTATATTTTTTTGAATTTTTTTATTCCCATTTTTCGGAGTAGTTCCGACTCAAACTGAGCGATTTTAACCCTTAATCGGGCACAGGGAACTATTTTCCCACCCTATCAATCTAACTAAAATTCCGAATATTTTTGAAATGGCAACCTTTTATGTATTTTTTTTACACAAATATAATCTAAGATAATTACAACATTATCTTACTAGCAACCCAGCCCTTTCAAGTGTCAAGTGTCGATGTCAGAATCAAATAAATGTCAGTTTTGAAAAAATTGCGCGATTTTCACATAGTGGAGACATAAATCTGCAAAGTTTCTTCAAAAAAGATTATATTTTATAGATATTTGATTCGTTATGTACTAATTTATTATATTATTCTGTATAGCTTTGTTTTGATTTTCAGTGCAAAAACGTAGTGTTTATGTGGTTTTGATTCATTTGAAATACATACTTGCAAGTGGGAAAATAGTTCCCATTGTCCATTAGCAACTCCATTTTGCGTCACTATATATAAAAAAATGGGGATTTATTTTTGTCAACTTTTTAGATTTGTCAATTATTTTGGTTTATTTTAAATTTTTATTTTCAATTGTTTTAGATAATGACTTTAAAAACATACTCAATGACAAATCTCTTGAAAATATATTAGAAAATCTTTCTGATTTATCGGACATCGATACTGATGATGAAGATATTTATGACGATTGCCTGATAAGTCCAACGGATCCTTTATTCGCATACTACTACATAAACTCGTTATAATTTAAATCATTTTGTGCACATTTATTGAGGAAAATAAATTCAAAAGTAGAGTCAGAGCAACTAACTAGTCTATTTATTTATAAATTAATAACGTAATCGGGCAAAGGGAAATAATTTCCCACCTTGGTTGGTCATGAACAGGCAAAGGGAAATAATTTCCCACCCGTAAAAACATAATTATTTTCAGTTTCAGTAATTTATCATTGATTTTATGTACACAGATATCCTAATTGACCTAAGAACATCTACTTAAGCCATGCAAAACTGTTTTTTTCGTTATGCCCGATTAAGGGTTAAGCTTTAGGGGCTATTTGCCCCTTAACCTGTTATAACCCACCTCTAGTGTCCAATACTGTTTAGTGGCTCTGTTTAGTAAATTCATTTGAAACCATGTCCAGACGTGTTTAGTAGCAGGCACGCGGCGAGTGAAGGGGAAGCGGGGCGCGCGGGCCCGACCCGCGCGCGTTTTTCCCCCTCAAGGCCTGTATTCACTTTGATTAGTGCGAGTGCGAGTGCGTAGTGCGAGTGCTTAGTGATTAGTAGAAAACACGTGTGGACAGCGACTGCGAGTGCGAGTGCGAGTGCGAGTGTTTAGTGCGAGTGATTAGAAGCGTGTTCTATTTTTTTGCGAGTAGACTGCGAGTGAGGGGGAAGGGGCGCGCGCGGGGTGGGCCCGCGCGCCCCGCTTCCCCCTCACTCGCCGCGTGCCTCCTACTAAACACGTCTGGACATGGTTTCAAATGAATTTACTAAACAGAGCCACTAAACAGTATTGGACACTACTCGCACTACACACCTGCACTAAACACTAATCACTCGCACTCGCACTAATCAAAGTGAATACAGGCCATCACTCGCAGTCCACTCGCAAACACTCGCACACTAGCACTCGCAGTCACTATCCACACGTATTTTCTACTAATCACTAATCAATCGCACTACGCACTCGCACTCGCACTAATCAAAGTGAATACAGGCCTTAAAGGCTACACCTCAACCTGAGAACTTAACCGTGTACCAGGACCAGAAGCGGTGCTTCGGCGAGTACCAATGTCCGAAGTGCAAGCGCAAGTGGATGAGCGCCAACTCTTGGGCTAACTACCGCCAGGAATGTAACAAGTGCGGCATTAATGTCTTGCCACATAAACAGGTAAGCTCATACACGTATCTGATAGCGCGGCCAGCGCTATCGCCAAGTCTAAAGGGGCTCCATACATGATCCGGTCTGCCGGTCTGAGAGGCCAATCGATCGTCGAGAATTAATGTTGCCAACTTAGTTATTTTACAAAATTTTACTAAATTGAGTATTTTATTCCCTCCTTGGTAGAAATTTAGTTATTAGTAGTGTTTTAGTAGGAAAGAGCCAGACAGTAATCATATGCAAAATGGCCTAGGTTAAACACAAAAAAAAACCTATCATAATAATACATTCGTCCGTAACTTTCTTAAAACTACCCGTTTAATTACTATATACGTAATATTTGCTAGTATATTTTAATTTAATGGTAAAATTTATAGTAAAATTCAATGAATGAAAAAAATTTAATATAACAAAACCTAAAATGCAATGGTTTTTGGGGGCTTCAGGAATTCCTAAGTAGCTTCTTAGTAGTTATTTAATACTTTTTAATAGAATTCAATACGAGTTTAGTAGTTTCACAAAAACAGAGCTGGCAACACTGGAACGAATCGCTTCAGTCCGTACGGCCGACTGAAGCGATCTCGAAATTGCACACAGACGATTTTGCATCCGTTCAGGCCGAACTGAAGGCAGACCGGATCATGTATGGGGCCCCTAAGTCTTTATGCGGCCGCGGTTGTAACTATCTTTTCTCGAAGCATTTCGCGGATTTTTTCGGGCCCCCATATTTTCGTTTCTAATAAAGCTAGCGGTCTGAATTTTTGTCGCAGAGAAGTCGTTACTGGCACAAGCTATCGTTTTGAATTTTATAAAAATCGAGTGTATAGTTTAGGAGATATTAAGCGGCAAAAATTGATTTTGAAAGATATGGATAATAAGCAAAATTAAAAGCATATTTCCAACAGACTTAGAAATTTCAAATTTGCTGTGAGGCTAGGTTATTAGCTACATATAAAGGGAAAATACAGAAAAAGTGAAAGTTCTGAAAAAAAAAAATACAATTTAGTATTTTTAATTTTACGAATTCACAGGAACAAAATGTACGAACACAAGTTCACTAACTGAATAATCCTTATCTATATATAGCAAACCTGAAAAAATTAGGAATGGTAGCCGGTAGGTTATTTTAGGTTCGAGTAGATGCTTTCAGATGAACCGGCCGACTTGACGGGATAAATAAGACGGCCTCACAGAAAACCGATGGGAAATAGCACTTGCGTTTTATTTCGTCGTGTCTTATAGACGGGTCTGGATAAGTTTTGAGGGTGCAAAAATTCTAAAGTCTTTTATTTTTTGCATATAGTTTCCGGACCTTCTTCTTAGTCTAAAATTTGATTTTGTGCCATTTTGGATGGCTGCGTTTGTAGCAATTTAGGTTTTTGTGTCTTTCATGGATATTGGCCCAAAAGTAAATTATAGCTAAAAATTTTACTTTCACGATATTAAGGAAAGAGTAACCGATGCACATATGCAGTTTGAGTCGTATCCAACCAGGGGTTTCCTGGTATTCGGCTACTATATAAAACATGGTCCCACCAGACCCACAACTATTCTAATATCTGACAAATCTTAAAAAACTGTTCAGAGTGTTAATATCTGAGTCTGTAAGAAAGATGTGCCACATTCGGCAATTTCGTATAAAGATATTCCATTTTTTTTCCTCAAACTTGCTATAAAAACTACTAATGAAACTTTTAGTTAGTAGAGTTCATATCTATATGATGATTATGGTGTTACAAAACACCTTCTATAAGTTTAACCATGTTTATCCGCGGGATTTTTTATTAGAATGTAAAAAACCAACTTTTATCATGTATCAATGGCGAATACGGGGTGCGGGCCTCTCGCCACGCGGGGAGGGGCCCAAGTTTCATATTAATACGACAAAATGAAATGACAATTTATGTGACAACTTGACAAGTAATAATGTTCTAAATGCGAAATTTATAATTTAAATTTTAAATTTATTTCATGTTTAACGATGCCAAGACGAGACCATAATATTATGACTCGCCAATAAAAAATGTCTTCAGATCTCGTCTAGAACCTTCTGACTCCACTCTACGTTCTCTAACTCTATAAAGCTTGAATTTACTACACTACTCGTAAAGTAGAAAATAGGCTTAAGATAAAAAATATTTTAGTCACTGTTCATAGCTTTTCTGTTAGAGAACAACAATGTTCTGGCACAACGACGACGCTCGAATATTGCTAGTGTGGGGTGTACCTTATACAAAAGCTCATGAAGTAATTAAACGCTCAAGCTATGCATTTTGACTCATTAGACGGATCGCGCTAGCTGTTTTTAGTGGGAAGTGGAAAAATTCTAATGTTGCTGAATTTTTTCTGTACCTATATTATGTAGTTGATAGAGTAGTCCCTAGGAAGTTAATAATTAAGTTTTGTGCCATGTCTGCCTATTGCCTTTTCAGCAATTCGATTATTTGTGGTTAATTTTTCCGTGGCTGCGTAATGTGAGACTTTAAAAAAATAAAAAGTCAAGGAGTGTTCCCAAAAAGGCAAGCAAAGTTTAAAATTGATATAATTGAAAGGTCAGTTATACAAAAAACAAAATAACTTAAAGATAAAAAAATCATAGCCTCTAATACTACTTACTGTACCTACGCGGGCGGAAATGCGGGCATCAGCTAGTTTTAACATAAAACTAACAAGCAATAATAAATAAATAAAAATTCAAAAATAAAAAACCTTTTATTTCCAGTTTAACAAATTAATGCTTTTTATAATACTAATTAAAATTATAATAAATATACAAATTAAATTAAGACTAACGTTAGGTATTATAAATCAATTATTTTATAAGACTAACATTATTATAAATTAATGCTAAACATAGTAAACATATATCGAAAAGCAGTACAAGGATCGCTCCACATTCGTACGTAGTGCTCTGATGTTTCACTAGGCTTGACTTGGCGGGGCTCTGCCGTGCCCCTAGATATAAAATTGTCAACGAGATGAATAACAATATATACAAAAATTATTTTGTTGGTTTGTAAAATGTATTTAATTATATAAATTATTACA
The DNA here is from genome assembly GCA_905404095.1 of Glaucopsyche alexis. Classification (NCBI taxonomy): domain Eukaryota; kingdom Metazoa; phylum Arthropoda; class Insecta; order Lepidoptera; family Lycaenidae; genus Glaucopsyche; species Glaucopsyche alexis. Next base: position 24,514,839 of record FR990044.1, read on the forward strand.
ATCAATTAATAACCTAATAAATAAGTCCTTAACCACGAGTATTAGAAACATGTATTCAGCAACCTACGTATAAAATTCAAGCGTTGAAATAATTTATTTATTTTTTATTAAATAATACTATATATACAATAAGTATGATGTAGCTGAAGAGACTATTCGGTTAAACGACTAATTTCAAGAACTAAAATTAGGTAATTGTAATTTTTTTGGTGTTAGATAACCGAAGTTTCATGTGGAAGCCTATTGGATAACAAATTTTATTGTGCATTTATGTATTGTATAAAATCAGGCGACAATTACATTCAGCTTCATCATTCGTGCTACGCAAACAAAGTTGCGGGCAAAAGCAAGTTTAAATTTTGTAATCGCTGTAAAATGCGAAATATAAAAATTTTGAAATGTAGTCGAATGAATGACATTTTATCACACACATTTACGTATATGTGTAATGTGTATGTTGTAGTGCGAATATTCCACAATACTTCGACCGCATATTATAATAATATTATTTTTGCATTTTATTATTTAAACCCTCCATGAAAAAGGCACAAACTTGGAATATAGATTCTCTATGACTTAATAATATTGAATACGTGAACTTTATTTAACGATTATGTGTTTTTGGAGCGCTTTTAGCTTAGGGAATCTAAAAAACTTAATTTCTCGAATCGCAGTCGCTTAATGTGGCACAAAATTTGGAATTAGGCCTATTTTAGTGGTCTTAAACAGAAAATAGTCGTTTATCACACTTTAGAATTTTTGCCGGTACTGTTTTCAAAAAATGACCCTAAGTCATTTTTTACTGGACGAAAACGACGCAAATTAAGTCTCCATACTCTGGAAGCTGTCCCAGTTAAGATACCATTAATATTTTAAACTTTAAATCAATATTGCCACTTTTATAGCCATATAAAAAAATCAACCACAAATAATGGAATTGCTGAAAACGCAGTGGGCAGAAATGGCACAAAACTTAATGATAAGCTCCCCAGGGACTACTTTATCAACACACAAAAATTCAGCGACTTTAGAATTTTTTCCACTTACCACCTCGAATACGTCTAGCGCGACCCGTCTATTATACCTGTGGTCCAAAGTGGGTTTTGAAGATCGGAAACACAAGTTTTTACAAATTACTTATTACTTACAATTATTAAATTGAAAACGAGCAAAACGATCAGCTGATGTTTAGAAATTGTTATAACTCCTTACCACCAAAGGTAGCTGGTTTTAAAGATTGCGAACACATTTGTAAGTTCTCTGGTATTGCAGATGTCCATGAGCGACGGTAATTGCTTTAATTATGGAATAGATCAAGAAATAAGCATACGGATCGCCTTATGGTAAGCATAGGTGATAGGGCGATCCGTTTGTACACTTACACCCGGTTTCTGAAAGGCTGATCAACGACAAAATTAACTAATCAGCGGTCAAATCTCTTAAAAGTAAAATGCAAAAATTGTGTTGCAAAAAGCTTGATCAGTCGTTTGATTTGATCACCGTGTTAGTTAACATAACTAATGTCAAATCACATGTCAAACGCTATTTCGGTTTCTGGAAAGCTATTTAAGGCGTAATCATAGATTAATCTTATGTTAAATCTATTGTCAACTGATCAATCTATTTCGGTGAATTAACTTTTAAAAATATTAGTTTTTCTATGAGTTTTTCCCATTTTTCCACTGATATTGTTTACAGAAGGTATTTTAAGTATTTTACTAAGTTGATTTGGCGCATTTACCTACATTAGGTATGTAGGTATATATTATAAATATTATATTTAATAACTCCCCACACCGATTTTAGTGACGGTGGCTGTTTTCATTGAAAGGAGGAGGAGGAGGAGGAGAGAGAGTGCTCTTGTGTACTGCGCACACACTTGGTCACTATAAAACTACTCCTGCGTAACTGGCTTCAATGAAACCGGCCACCGTGACCGAGATCGGTGTGGGGAGTTATTATTATTATATTATAAACGCTTCAACTAGATTTCTTTAATGCTCTATGCCTGATATGATTAATCTAATTGAAGAATAATGTGTATTGTAAATAAGTTATTCATAAAACTTTGCTTACATTTTCATTAGCAACATCTTGCCTGATGTTTCTCTCTTACTACTTCCTTGTAATATTTGTCAAGAAAAAGTTCGAAATTGGCGGGCTAACGAAAAACGAACGAATATCCAAGGAATTTGTAAGTATTATACGAATATCTCACTCCTAAAAACTCGCACTAAGCACAAGTGTGCTTAGTGCGAGTTTTTATCACTACTCGACATGAAAAAGTAAACTACAATTTGTATGGTATCGAAACAACGCCCCTAGTGGCAAAAATAGGAAACATAATTAGCGAGTGTGAGTTTTGTGGATTTTAACTAATCGAGCGTCGTCTCACACTCACGTTCGAATGTGGGTGTTTCAGCGCTTTGATTGGTTGTTTCAAAAGTCTTGCGAGTGCCAGTTGCACATTTTGACATTCGAATAGTAAATTTATGTTAACGACGTCGAAAAGTTGTCACCCCGCGCTCACTTCCAATTTCTCAGTGACTAGGTAGTGAGTTGTGGTGAAAGCATTTATAAAAGAACATTTAAGCAATTAATTTGCTATGGGAGGACGTTTTTTTTTTTCGCGTGGAGGATGTTTGCGGCTGCTCAATCTCAAGACGACCGCAATTATAATGCAAAACGCGAAGCAAGAGCTCGTCATCTTTCGATCCTTTATTGGACATTATTGTTTACCGATTGTCACACTTACTGTTCCATGAATGTTATTATAGTATCAAACTGAGAAAAACTTGTTTTCATCATTTTTAAGTTTAAATACAATTTATTATAAACGAAATGTAAAATTGTGTAAAATGCTTTGCAAATAAAATTCAAAATTTCGGCGACTTATGTCAGTGTCACAAACAAGATATAACCCGTCACAATCTTGATGACAGCTGCTTCATAACAAAATAATACAGTGAAAATGACATTCAATTTGGACGGTTAATCTCACAGTGAAGTCGTGCTATAGCTCTACCAGAATCTGATGGCATTTTAAAAAAAATAAAAAATGTGATTTTCATATGGCAATGTCAAGTATGACCCGTCAAATCAAAGTACGTGATCTGTCAACCGCTGCTAAAATTTTGTGATTATGTTCTTGGAATTTGTTGTTTTTGTGAAAATATCCAAAAAGGCAATTCGATCTCAAGCGAGAAATATTGTTTTCTATGTCTATAGTAAAATACAGAAAGAAGAAGGTGTAAATCGAACTCAATCTTATAATTTAAAGTTCGTGGTAGAGTTGACCGGTAAGTTAGAGTGAGTTGTTTTGATACTTTTAGTTTTTTTATATTTTCTTAGGTAATTATTGTGACTTCTTTAAATGTGTTTCCAGTACTTTTATAAGGTGAATCGTAGCTGATGGCACATCGAATGATGGTTTGTTTTCCATGCCTGGTAAAAGGAGGAGAGGAGGAAAAAAGAAAATCAACATAAGACAGTTTCGATTTATAGTTGATTAGGAATAAAGTAAACGAGTTCTATACAGTTCGGAAGGAAATTCCAACATTAAATAAACTGTTGCCAATTTAATTGTATGTTATTCGTAATAAATAAGTATATAAAGTAACTAGCTTTTGCACGCGACTTCGTCCGCGTGGAATAGTTACTTTGGGATATCGCTAAAATTTACCCGCGACTTCATTTACGTAGAAGAAGCGCTTCCACTTCACGACTGCCCGCAGCGCGCCGCACATCATTATTGCGCGCTGATTATTTTATTACTACGATATCTTCTAAAATACTTATTGAAATCAAATGATGTAAATGGCAAATTTCTTCTAAATTAAATGCTTGTAATGAATAACGTATTAACTTGGATAAGGATTAATATCATCTTTATGAAAACAACCTCACAAATAATGCTTAATTTTAGAACAAATTTGGTTAGCATAAAAAGGTTATTGTGAGTCAACCTTAAAAGATAGACATATACTGTCCCGGACTTTTTTTTAGAACTTTTAAAGGGGAACAATTCTGTCATACATAATTTTAGCGAAACTTTAACCGTTTCCGCAGCGTACGCAGCGAAAGCTCTCAAAAGGGAAAAAACACCCCGATTTTGAAACATTATTGATTGGAGCTCCGCTCGTATTGAGCATAGCATGATGTTATATAGCCTAAAGCCTTCCTCGATAAATGGACTATCCAACACAAAAAGAATTTTTCAATTCGAACCAGTAGTTCCTGAGATTAGCGCGTTCAAACAAACAAACAAACAAACTCTTCAGCTTTATAATATTAGTATAGATTCACGATTGATTTATTTTTCATGAAATATCATTATATTACATAGTATAAAACAAAGTCCCTTTTTTGTCTGTCCCTATGTATGCTTAAATCTTTAAAACTACGCAACGGATTTTGATGCGAGTTTTTAAAATAATAGTCTTTAAGTAGTCTTTAAGATATTATAAGATTATGGTAAAATTTATATTCAAGTACTTATTATGTAAGTATATTATCAAGTGGTCGCGCATGTCGTATCGAGGTGATAGGGTCCCATTTTTAACAATTTGCATTGGGCAATCCTAAAAACATGTTCAATATTGTATCAGTAGTATATTGCTGTAAGTAGGTAGAGAATTATTCGCCGAAGTAGTTTTTTCTCCAAGAACACTATTCCACGCGGGCGAAGCCGCGGGCAAAAGCTAGTTTTCTATATTATACACCGAACATTCTTCATACAGTCTTATTATAATTCATGTTCAATAATACTAAAGACATAATTAAATATTAACCAGTATCAAGATCGTTTAATCCAAATTCCCCAGTATTGCACACTACAAATTTTTTTTTCCCTATTTGCCATGAGATTCTGGTACACCTTTACCTTGTAAATCGAGTTAGCGCAAATCGAATCGAAAAATCGAATCGTAATGGCAATCGCGGTTGCAAAGGTTTTACACCATTCTGCCAGAAATTTACATTAATTTTACTCTTTTCAACGAAATATTGAACTTAAGGCGCTGTGAGTAGTCAACTATGAAGTATTCGAGGGGGTGAAGGAGATGAGTGGGGGACGTGCCGCCCCCGTTACTGCGGGGGACTTCATGCGAAATACGTCAAAGTGATGTGTCTATAATGTATAAAAGCGTAATTTCGATAAAATCGTAATGTGCTTCGTAGCCTAGCGGTATCTTGCCCGCCTAAAGCAAAGCGTAGCGTCTAGGTTCAATTCTCATTACTATTTAATATATTTCAAAATGTCTATTTTCTGTCTAGGTCGATTAAAAAAAGTCTAATTCCTAATTTTGTGCCAAATTTAGCCATTGCGATTCGAGAAAGTTAAGTTTTTTAGTAAGTAGTTAAAGGGTAAAAAAAATCTAAAAAAAAGCTCAATTAAGTCACTGAACTCCTAAACGGCTGTACCGATATTAAGTAATGAAAAATTTTGTGTGTCTTCAGGTTGATTCGAGAATGGTTTAGATTTGCAATCGGACCTGGTAGGCGGCGCTGCTGTCAGTAGTCAGTACGTCAACAAATTTAATTCTAAGGCGGTACGAAGTTTGCCGGGATAGCTAGTATTATTATAATATGCAGTCGAAGTACTGCGGAGTGCGGAATACGCACACTACAACATGTAACACATTACACAATACACTTTATGACATCACACACATTGACGTTTCTTCCTAGGACGGCATTTCAAAATTTTATATATTTCGCATTTTTCAGCGGTTACAAAATCTAAACTTGCTTTTGCCTGCAACTTCGTTCGCGTAGCACAAAGCTAAATTTTATCGACTGATTTTATACAATACATAAATACACAATAAAATTCAATATCAAATATTCCCATTCTACATATTACATGAAACTTCGGCTATCTGACAGCAAAAAAAAAAATACAATTTCAAATAAGTACCTAGTTTCTGACATTTGTGGTTTAACCAAATAGTCTCTTCGGCTACATCATATTAATTGTAAATATTGTTTTATTTAATCTATTACTAATATAATACAGAGAGAAGGTTTATTTGTTTGTATGTTTGTTTGTTTGCATTGAATAGGCTCCGAAACTACTGGAATGATTTTGATGAAATTCAGGACAGATATAGAATAGACAACGGGGAAGCACATAGGCATACTTTTTATTGCCGAAAAATGTACGGCTCCACGAGATTTCCTTTTGCGCGCATGAAGTCGCGGGCAACACCTAGTCTAAATATATAAAAGGCAAACCTGACTGACTCATCTATCAAAGCACAACAGAAACTACTGAACAGATGTTGCTAAAATTTGGCACAGATAGTTGTAATGACGTAGGCATCCGCTAAGAAAGGATTTTTGAAAATTCGCCCCCTACGGTTGTAACAAAGGGGTTAAAATTTTGTATGGAAACCGAACTTTACGCGGATGAAGTCGCGGGCAAAAGCTAGTAAAAAATAAACGTAGATTACTGAATAAGTACATGTTCCCAATATCTGCTCATGGTGATTAGAATTAGAATTGATTATAATAATTGATATAATTATATGTATAAACTTTACAAACCAACAGAATAATATTTAGGTATATATATATATATTTACTTATTCTGTTGTCAATCAATGTTGTCAATTTTGAATCAAATATGTTTTTTCTTTCGTCGTGTAATAAATTAAATCAATAATTCCGATTATTTTACGTCAGTCTGACTGGCAGCTCGGTTTGCGTATAGGTCGCGCAACGAATTAAGATCTTTGGACAAAAGTAGAGGGGGTATGCGCAGAAGTCAGTTTTTGGGTGTGTTTGGCGGTAGCGGGCTCGGGCGGGGAGGTGTGGATGCGCCGAACGCATGCCAAACGTGGCTGCCGACACGCTATTGGTACGTTAGTAATATACATTCTTTGCTATTGGTCACATGCGCGAACGATCCCCTCCACTTTCACTGAGCGCTCATAAACCGTTGCGCGACCTGTACCGACGTTTGATTTTTGGTCAAAGATTTCAACTCAAGATAGGCTATCACGTACATTTAGCCGAAAAAATTTTCATACAAGAAAAAATTACGCCATCTATGTAAAATCAACGGAACTTCGATATTCCTTTGATTTTACGATTTTACCATTCCGATGGAACAGTCGCTAGTCGTATGATATAACTTTGTAAGGGCGTACAACGCATACATTTTTTTTAAATACATATCTTGACTAAAGAAATTTTAATAAAATTGTCCGGCGTAATATAAGTTTAGCTCGCATTAATACTGGAATTACTAAAATATTAACAACAATAAATCAATAAGGCTTACAAACAAATATAAATTTTACAGATACGTAATGTAATTTAAATATTTCATATCTGGGGGCACGGTAGTGCCCCCATGCCAAGACGTCAAGCGAAGCGCAAGGGCACTACCAAACCACCTTTTCTCGAAGCGTTTCGTCGATATTTTGAACCCTCATAACTTGAGTTTGGATTGTACCAGATAAATGAAGCTTTCAGGATTTGTTCCCATCAGCGGTCTCATTAAACATGTAAAGTTTCGATTACCTACGTCTTATACTTTAGATTTTATTGATATCTAAAAACCCCTGATTCCGTCACTGACTCACTGATGATCAACAAAATTATATCGTACTTCCGGATGTTCTCGAAAGCTGAAATTTGTTACGTAAGATTGTATTAGTACACAACCAACATAAAAATTCTCAAAATTGGAACTTTCATCTTCCAACCCCTTAAACAAGGGAGTTAAAGTTAATTATCTGTGAAAGCGCCATCTATCGCGTTATTATGAACTATATAAGTTAAGTCGTCGTTCATCGCTAGGCTTGTAAACTAATTGACTAATATTTATTGAAATAATTATTTCCCGAAGATTCTGTAGTAATTTGAACGGAAAATTTAACATATTATATTCAACATTCTTTAATTATGTTAAGAATTATTAAGGTAAGAAGTCTCATATAAACTTATATCATTCAACCCCTTAAAACTACAGGATGGAAGTTTCTACAATATTACCACAAATTTAGCTAGAGGCCTGAAAATTGTTGTTGTTATTAGAGATCCCATAATAACAATAAAATTTAATAAAATAACCATGTATCCCTTTATTAACAACAAAAAACACAATATTTTTTTTAATCTTTATCGACATATTTTATTGCACTTGTTAATGTTACCCGTATGTATTTTCCGTTTAAATTACTAAAGAATACTCGGGAAATAAGCGGAAGAAAGCGGCCCTGGCGGAGGAGTGCGACCCCTGGCGGAGGAGTGCGACCCCTGGCGGAGGAGTGCGACCCCTGGCGGAGGAAAGCGGCCCCTGGCGGAGGACTGCGACCCCTGACGGAGGACTGCGACCCCTGGCGGAGGAGTGCGACCCCTGACGGAGGAAAGCGGCCCCTGGCGGAGGAAAGCGGCCCCTGGCGTAGGAAAGCGACCCCTGGCGGAGAAGAGCGACCCTTGACGGAGGACTGCGGCCCCTAGCGGAGGAGTGCGACCCCTGGCGGAGGAAAGCGGCCCCTGGCGGAGGAAAGCGACCCCTGGCGGAGGAAAGCGACCCCTGGCGGAGGAGTGCGACCCCTGGCGGAGGAGTGCGACCCCTGGCGGAGGAGTGCGACCCCTGGCGGAGGAAAGCGACCCCTGGCGGAGGACTGCGACCCCTGGCGGAGGAAAGCGGCCCCTGGCGGAGGAAAGCGGCCCCTGGCGGAGGAAAGCGGCCCCTGGCGGAGGAAAGCGACCCCTGGTGGAGAAGAGCGACCCTTGACGGAGGACTGCGGCCCCTAGCGGAGGAGTGCGACCCCTGGCGGAGGAAAGCGGCCCCTGGCGGAGGAAAGCGGCCCCTGGCGGAGGAAAGCGACCCCTGGCGGAGGAGTGCGACCCTTGGCGGAGGAGTGCGACCCCTGGCGGAGGAGTGCGACCCCTGGCGGAAGAGTGCGACCCCTAGCGGAGGAAAGCGGCCCTGGCGGAGGAAAGCGGCCCTGGCGGAGGAGTGCGACCCCTGGCGGAAGAAAGCGGCCCCTGGCGGAGGAGTGCGACCCCTGGCGGAAGAAAGCGGCCCGTAGCGGAGGAGTGCGACCCCTGGCGGGAGAAAGCGGCCCCTAGCGGAGAAGTGTGACCCCTGGCGGAGGAGTGCGACCCCTGGCGAAGGAAAGCGGCCCCTGGCGGAGGAAAGCGGCCCTGGCGGAGGTAAGCGGCCCTGGCGGAGGAGTGCGACCCCTGGCGGAGGAGTGCGACCCCTGGCGGAGGAGTGCGACCCCTGGCGGAGGACTGCGGCCCCTGGCGGAGGACTGCGGCCCCTGGCGGAGGAGTGCGACCCCTGGCGGAGGAGTGCGGCCCCTGGCGGAGGAAAGCGGCCCCTGGCGAAGGTAAGCGGCCCCTGGCGGAGGAGTGCGGCCCCTGGCGGAGGAGTGCGGCCCCTGGCGGAGGAGTGCGGCCCCTGGCGGAGGAGTGCGGCCCCTGGCGGAGAAGAGCGACCCCTGACGGAGGAGTGCGGCCCCTGGCGGAGGAGTGCGACCCCTGGCGGAGGACTGCGGCCCCTGACGGAGGCCACACCCGCTAGGGACCAAGCTCCACCCACTGGCCCCGCCCACCATGCCCCGCCCACTGACCACGCCCCTCAGGCTCCGCCCACTGTGGGCCAAGCCCCGCCCACCGGGCCCCGCCTGCTCAAGTCCTTTGGGTCTCCGAGAAAAATGATGCTATGAGGGAGGCTCAAGACAGAGATGACGACCTTCGGCACATCGTCACGTGCAAGAAACGGAATGACGTAAAACTAATCTGGAGCGAGGTTGCACCCACTGGCGCTAACACTAAAGCGTACTGGGCGCAATGGGACAGTCTGATAAACGGAATACCCTACCGGAAATAACGGTAGAGAGTTCCATCTTCAGAAAATTGTCCCAAGAACGAGAGTGCCGGACGTTCTCCGTGAAATGCATGATGGCGTATCAGGTCATCTAGGTGTCAAGAGGGTCATTCAAAGTGGTACACATAGATCGTCTAGCGCGGTACCATGGCAGTGGCAGCGATGCTCGGGACGAGCATCTCTAAGAGGGGAGTAGTGTTACGAACACAGAGAATAGCGCCATCTAGCGTCAACCAATGAAACCACTTGGTGTGAATAGGGACAGCGTGGGGCCCCCTACTCAGTATTAGATGGCGCTACTGTGCGAATATTCTGGTACGATCCAACCAGTTCAGGCGAGTCGCGAACTTCTCTGGAATGGTCTGGGACTCGTATCGACCGGTATAAATACGTCGGAAGAATGCGAGCGAGGCGAGTTCAGTTCGAGCTTCTTTCGAGGCGAAACAGGCGATAAGTTAAAGTGATACCAGTGACTAATACAAGTGAAACCCACGACTTGGCTACGACATAGGACATCGTTAGTGCTTAGTGTTTGGATTTAGTGTTTAGTGTTAGACCTAGTGCTTTGTGTTAGACCTAGTGCTAGTGAATAAAGTCTCCAAAAGAGTCAGCAGGTCTTTTTCTCCAAATCTTCGAACCCTAGCACGTAACAATAATAATTAACTGAAGGGAATGAAATAATAAAAAAAATATGTATCAAATTACAGTTACATACTTTTGAGTATCATCAAAATATTAACAGTATCCGAGTAACTTAGAATAAATAAAATCTAGTAAAAGCGCCACCTAGCATAGCTTATAAACAATAATCAATTATAAACGGGCATTCAAGTAGTACTTACTGCTACCGACAGATGTCAGTGCTTCGATTCCTAAACCGCGCTAACGATGTTCTTTATTACATAAGTCATAAGACATCATAGAACGTGAGTAAAATTTTTTACCCTGAAAGATTCGGATAGTTGTTTGTAGTAATTAGTACCTGGAAGACGGGAGTCATGCTCAGGACTTCAGGAGTGACCCGGGAGATCGAGCTTTGCTCCGAGTTTAAACAATAGTACGGAAGAAGAAAAAATTATAAAAGGAATAACCTAACTAAAAGCATGTCAGGACATGTCTTAGGAGGGTTCCGTAACTATAAACGTGTTATAGCCAATAGGTATTTATTTAAATTACTTCAAAAGTTATTGTCCGATTAGTTCAAATAATTTTCCGAAAGAATAAGTAACGACCACTGTGGCGCAGTGGTGAGCACGTTTGCACTCAAGCCGGAGGTCGCGGGTTCGAATCCCGCCAGGGAACAAAAAAGTCTTATTATTTAGTATGATGCAAAGGGAGGGGAGGGGGGATGACTTGTAAACCACTTTGGATGCCAGTTACTCCAAATTGTTGACTTTGTAAAAAAGTAATGTATGAAACCTTGCCTTTATTTTAAAAGACCTATTCAACGATGCCCCTCACATTAATGGCTAACAATGAAAAAATATTTTTCATCCCCACTTCACATGTATGAAATCCCTGAAATATAAAATAAGTATTTTATGATGCCAAAACTGACATATAAGTTACATATTACATAACTGTTCCAAATTTCATCAATTTATATTCATAACTAGCTGTTGCCCGCGTTCCGCTCGCGTAAATACCGTATCCCACTTTTTCAGAATAAAAAATTGCCTATGTTCTAATCCAGAGCCTAAACTACTTACTACCGTATCAAATTTCATCGAAATCCGTTCAATAGTTTTTCGTGAAAGAGTTACAAACATCCATCCATTCTCACAAATATTCACATTTGTAATATTAGTAGGATAACAGAAGCTGAAACAACGGACAGACAGACAGACGGAGACGGACGGACGGACACAGTAAATTTATAAGGTTTCCTCGAGTATTACGAAACCCTATTACATAGAATAATAAAAAATATAGAATTAAAAAAAAAAAAACGTCTGACTGGGATTCGAACCCGCGATCAATTTGCCATTAACGCAAAAGTCTGTCGCTTAATCGCTGAAATACTAAAAGCCGTTTCCGAGAATCTCAATTCATATTTACAAGATTTGCTTGTTTGAAGCACTATCAGATAATAAAAATTTGTATTGTAATTTGTATTACGTACGTTGCAATATATTAAAGTTATATTATTACTAGCTGACCCGGTAAACGTTGTTGCCTTATTAAAAGTTAAAAACCTAACCAAGAGCATGTCAGGACATGTCTAAGGAGGGTTCCGTAACTATAAACGCGTAATATGCTTTTTTTTAATTATCCAAAAGTTACTGCCCGATTTGGTTCACAATAATTTTCCTAAAGAGTTTTTAGCGTGATCTATCAGCATGGAAACCCTTAAAATATAACTTTATTATTTTTTTATGATCCCAAAACCGTGATCTATACACAATCTATAACTGCACCAAATTTCATTAATTTATATTCATAATTACAGGAGCTAGAGGCGCGGACAGACAGACAGACAGACAGATGGACAGAGCGAAACTATAAGGGTTCCTTAAGTACTACGAAACCCTAAAAAAGGCAAAGAGAGAGTGGGCAGAAAAAAAAGCGTCTCTGTTGTGAAAGAAATACACCCAAAAAAAAGAAAAAGAAAACGAATATGTTATAACAACTTACAAAAAGAAGTGAAATCCCACCAAAAACATTTTCATGTAAAAAAATTATGCCAAGACGATACCATATGACTAGCATTGTCAAAAAGTTATGAAATCTCATGTAAAACCAAGCTTCCTACCCTACACGCCTTAACTCTGCAAGCGTAACTTCACAAACTCTACACCTTAGTCATTTTATGTGGCTTGGCCATTTCGTTATTATAAGAGAGTATAAAAGAAAAACAGTCGATTATAAATTTTTCTCCTTACGGCCGTGAATGTAACGAAATGGCCAGGCCACATAAAATGACTAAGGTGTAGAGTTTGTGAAGTTACGCTTGCAGAGTTAAGGCGTGTAGGGTAGGAAGCTTGGTTTTACATGAGATTTCATAACTTTTTGACAATGCTAGTCATATGGTATCGTCTTGGCATAATTTTTTTACATGAAAATGTTTTTGGTGGGATTTCTTTTTACATTACTCTCATTATCATAAAGCATAGACGAGACGTGTTGAGGCAAAAAGTGTCCACGCTTAAACTGCCCCACTTTTGGGGTTTTTTTGGGGCAGTCGAGGTTTCATATTTTGTCATCTTGACATTTCGACATTTGCTTTCCGCAGATTTTTCAGTCCACATTTAGTTGAAAAAATCTTCTGAAATCAAGATGGCGTAACTTTTTCTTATATATTATTTGTCAAATGTATGCCAAAGATTAGGAACGCACTTTTAACTCCTCTGGTGATTAGTACCCATAGATGGCGATAATTACATACTAGAATATTATACAGATATTATAACGGTGTAATAGATCAGTGCAATGGCTAATGGTGTATGCATACTAGATATTTTAACCTAAGCAAGATATTTTAAAGGATTTTACAAGAAAACCATTTTTTTTTCTTCTATACGGCGTATGGACCTAGACCAGACAACAAACTTGTTTTTACACATGTGCCGTAGCTCCAGCGGCGCGGCGCCACAGAAGGGGCGGACGTTTCACAGCCAGCGCTGCAGCAAAAATTACATACAAATCCTAGCGCAACAGCACTTAATATTCCTTTATTACCTAGATAAATAAAACAAGACTTATTAAAAATAAAACGAATTATATTAAGTACCATAAAAAATAATTGAATTATAATTTATAAAAACTTATACATATTCTAATTCAGTTTGAAAATAATAATCTACACTAATATTATAAAGAGGAAAACTTTGTATGTTTGTTTGTTTGTTTGTAATGAATAGGCTCAAAAAGTACTGGACCGATTTCAAAAAATCTTTCACCTTTCGAAAGCTACATTATCCACGAGTAACATAGGCTAAATTTTATTTTTGAAAAAAATAGGGTTCCGTAAGATATTTGGGTTTTACGAACACAAGGTGTAAAAATCAACCAGAAAAGTTATTTATTTTACGTACGCTGCCTAAACTATAAAAGATAGAACCATAAAATGTTCTAATTGACTGCAGATCTTATAAATATCAACAAAAAAGTCTGTGACACACTATACCTATCTATGCAGGACCGCGCCGACCCCCGGCAGCGCCTGTGTGCGAAACCCATGAAGTGCCTCTTATTTTTACGAATCTTCATGTTTTAACATTTCGGTGGCGGCCCGTGGCGCCCTCATCGTCTTGGCGCCTGTGTGCGCCGCACACATCGCACACAGGGGCGGCACGGCCCTGTATCTATGTCGAGTGAGGCACAACAACCATTTTTTTTATTTAGAAATCTTGAATTTTTTTTAACTATATTTAAACGCGTTTATTTTACTTATGCTTTAGTCCTTATCAAAATAAATTATTTCATCACTAAGAACAGTTTATGTAGATAATATTTAGTCTTTGAATGATTAAAATTGGATATTTGGTTTTGAAGTTATGGCGAAATTAAAATATTACGATTTCTGCTGCACGGCCCGTTGCGAAGTGGGTGTCACCAAGGCGCGTGCGGGAGGGGAGTTTAGATCTATGAGTAAATTTTTTGTTTTGTGTTTGTTGTAACTATGATGGATAGTTACTTGAATACCTATTTATTTAGTGTTTGTCGTATTGTTAGTCCTGAAGCTATTTCATACGATAAAAGTATACCCAACTACTTATTTCATTGAGTTTTAGTAGGTACCTATATTAATTTATTTCTGTTTGTTTTGACTAAATTTCGCCCTTTGCGCTTTGGATCATTGGGAAATCTGTAATTTAAATACTATAAATTGCTGCGATGTTTACAACAAATGTCCACTAAGTTAGACAAAAGAAAAAAATAATAAACTAAGTATGCCAAAGTACTCTATTTTGTGTAACATTTCATTTAGTAATATTTCAGAAATACTACTTTTTTTTTTCTCCAAAAGTGCATAATGTTAAATCGGCTGGCCCCTGAACATTGTAGGTGGTTGTTGTAGGAGTAGATATAGACAGTAGGTGCAGGTTGTAGGTGATCTACATCTAGTAGATGTAGCTTGTAGGTTTTTAGTGGGGTAACTACTGTTTACCTACCAACCTACCACCTACCAACTATAGGTATGTAGTAGGTCTAGATGTAGGTTGTAGGTGTAGGGTATGACTTATGGGTGTAGCAACCTACGCTTACAACCTTCAAGTGTGGTTATTTTTTATTCAATTTCATAATTGACAGAACAACGTCTGTCAGGCCAGATGTTAATAATATTTTTAAATATATGTAAAAATCAAATAAATAGTAAACCTTAGTTTCATTTTATTTAAATTAATTAAAAATGTGAATACTGACGGGTAAGGTTAGGTTTGGTTAGGTACTGAAATAAAAAAAACTTCATCTCTTATTTCTGTACTAATAAATCAATAATAAAAATGACGTCCCTACAAAGTTACCTTTTCACTGTTGCTCATACAATAACCAGTGTTCTTTCATAGTTGGCCGCCATTTTTTAAATATTTATTTAAAATTCCATAAGTATTTTAATTGTAACAAACAATATTGTGATAATTACCCGTGATGAGATATCTTTTTTACAAGTTTGTCAGTTTGTTTGTCCGTGCGTCTGTCATGAGGGAATGAGGTCGTCCTCCTCCTTCCTCTCCGTAATGTGTGTGATGAGGTATCATTTGGCATGTTCCCACTTGAGTGTCAATAACGAAGTCAAAAGTAAACAATCAGTGCAAGTGTTTACGTTATTTGAAATGTTTACTTTCAAGTGGATAGGTACTTAATTATACTGAATCTAATAACTGTAATTTATAAATCTGTTTCTATATTACGTAATCACTTAGGAAATTAATTATATTTTTAAATATATACATCATCCATAGGTTTTATTTACTTATTAACATTAAAATTGCGAAAAAAAATCGCGAAAAAAATTGCGGGAGAATGTAAGGAAAATTAATTTTTGGTGGCAAAAAGGCCCGACGCTTGTCTGCATAACCTGTCAAAGAGTGTCAAGGCGCTTGACAGGTTAACCTGTCAAGCGCCTTGACACTCTTTGACAGGTTATGCAGACAAGCGTCGGGCCTTTTTGCCACCAAAAATTAATTTTCCTTACATTCTCCCGCAATTTTTTTCGCGATTTTTACTCGGCATTTTATGAATTATATGCGGACTGGATAAAGCAAACGTAGAAATGGTAAGATCACGAGTGCCAAACCTCAACTGTCAAAATGGCCCCAAAATTTAAAAATTGGGGCCATTTTACTGGAGACACTTTTTGTCTCAACATGCCTCGTCTATAATATACGTCTATGTTTTTGGTGGTGAGTTCAAATCCCGGTAAGATAAAATATTATTTTTGTGATTCTTATAATGTCTTTGTTTTTCTTTAATATTTTTTTATTTATTTTTTATTAATTTTTTCGTTTTCGTTGTACTAAAACTACGACCAAAGCTCGGTCTCCCTAGTATCTACTTATAAAGAGTTTTTGTACCTCCATCTTAAAACTTTGGACTAAAAATTTGGACATTCATCGAATACAATCTTTTCATATTTTATATAATATAATCTACCCTTATATTAACAACAACTTAAAGTAACTAATAATAAAATAAGTACATAATTAACCATATACTTTTATTACTGGGAAAACAAGCATCGCTCGGAGTTTTATAGTGCAACAAAAAAAAAGAAAAAAAATCGTCTGACCGGGATTCGAATCCGAGACCAATTGGTCGCAACAACGCAAAAAGCCAAAGGGCTACCAAGCGTCTTACGTCAGTTAGCGAAATTACGCATATGTTATAAGTATTACACGACGAAAGAAAAACTAATATTTATCCCCGACTTGACCTTTATGCAGACGACATAAAGGTCCATTCGGGGGTAAAATAAATTTGAACGGACTTTCAACAATAAATTCGAATAATTTTTGAGCAGAAAAGAGGGAAAAAATTTGACATACGTCTCATTAGCAAGAGGCCTAAGCCAGGGGTGGTCGACTTTGTATGAATGACCTTGGACCAAAAAGGGGGCAGTTCGGTGCGACAAGAATGGTTATATTTCAATATATCGCTCTCTGTCTTACATGGTTAATATTACATAAACGTTACTTAAAAATCACAACAGATGGCGCACAACAGATACTATGCCGCTTCTAGATCGCGCTATCGAAAACATTACACGTATGTATATAAGAGCTCACGAACGATTTACTACGTAGTAGTTATGATCTATCTAGTCGCGGAGGTGGTTGCTCGGTTTTGTTGGAATGTAAAATTTAACTCTAAAGAGAAATTTAACGATAACTTAAACTTTAATTACGTATCTTCAATTTCCCGCCATATTCATATAATCAAATATATAGTCCTTCTTTGTTGGTAGGCGGTTAAAAGTTTGAGGGGGCAGCTCACTAGAGGCGCTAATTTGGTCCCAATTTTTTTGTACGAAGTCGACCTTCTTCTCCGCGAGTATTAAGTGTTCTGTGGCCGGTACTGTCTTATTCATAGATATGAAAGCTTTTATGAAAGAGAAGGAATGACAGGTCGCCATTTCGCGATGTTTCATTCGACTCGTACGAATTATTTATCATTGAAATAAATTAATACTAACAAATATCACATTCTATACGAAAAATCAAAACAACAATTCCCTTCCTTTTATTATGTTTTACGAAACTGCAAATAATTTTCTCATTTCTGTTCACAAATAATACAGTGACAAGTTACAACTCCAAGAATTTCTGTTTTAATGGTTACTTTATGATTTTTTTTTATCGAGAATTTTTTCAGATAACGTGTTTTGAAAACGAAGGTCCCCTAGCAAATATGATCAAAATTAACATATATTTTTTTGCTGCACTAAAATGTATCCATTCGTCTCAAAAAATTTTTGAAAGAAGCGTATTTCTAGGGTAAGAGCGCCTTTAAAATTGGATGCCTCATGCCACACACGTGTGATTATGTTAAAAATCAAACTTCGTGTTATGTCAAGATGATCAATGAATAATAAATTTTTCATTAATTAGCGTTTTAGAAACGCAAATTGATTTAACTATCTTGTTAACTTAACATACGCGTTAGTTGATCAACTATTTGATTAGCCTTTCAGAAACCGGGTGCTAGACATATGAAACACCAGGAGTTACAAGTACGTTCCCGGTCCTTAAAACCACCAACCACTGATGGTAAGATATTACTACAATTTCTTATCATCTAGCGATCGGCTTGCTCGTTTCCAGATATATTCCATAATAATATTAAAACGATTACCACCACTCATAGACATCCGCGTCACCAGAGGAGTTATAAGTGCGTTCACTGTTTTTTTTTTCAAACCCATCCTCCATGCGTTGTGTTTCGCCGCATGAAGAGAGTATCGGTGGCCCAAGGGACAGTTGGTGTGTAACACCGGGAGCTCCTCTGGTGTTGCGGGTGTCTACGAGCGGCCGGTAATCGTTTAATCCCGCTATCCCCAACCCGCGGCCCGCGGGCCGCATGCGGCCCGCCGGGCCTTTATCTGCGGCCCGCGTGAAATCTGTAACCGTTAGATAAAGTTCTGAAAAAGCGTTCACAATTCCAAAAATCTCACTGAGTGAACATAATTATTATAATACATATTTGTTATTTTATTTTAGTTTGTGGCGTTAGCTCATCTTAAATGTTTAGTTTCACTCTTTTAACTACCTTGTGTTATTCTATTATTAAATCGTTAAAAGAGATGTTCTAGAAATGTATGAGGCCAGCCCTATGTACACTATATGTAAATATAGCTACATAATATAGTAAACTGTTTCCTATCCATTATTTTATTTTGTTTCACTTCGTTTCAATGCACATTTAAAATAAATTCGTCAAGGAGAGCAACACAACGTAAAATAAAACATGGCGGATTAGATCAGAATTAACCAAAGAATATCATTTTGACAATGACATGACTTTTCACAAAGAAAGACGTATGACACTCAAGAAGATGTCTCTTCCTAAAACTATCAACTACGTCAAAAATCAAGTCAAAACAACTGTCAATGCCGCCCTAAAATAGGGTTCTCGCATTAAAAAACTCTTCAAATAATCATTTTTGTTCGCACGTACCCTTCTTCAAATTACTTTTTTGTATTTTTATGAAATTCCCTTATATTTTTCCTATTTACCTATGTGGTGTAGATAGAGCTGGCCTAAAATCAAACATCTCTTTTAAACAACATATTTTTTTGCCCCTAAAAAATTTTGGTTGCGGCCCGCGACACCAGGAGTACAACGGGTTTGTGGCCCGCGTAGAAAAAAGGTTGGGGACCACTGGTTTAATCTATGGAAGAGATGTAAAAACAAGTGTATTATAGACCTACAACTATAATGTTATTAACATGTGAAATGTGAATCCTACTAATATTTTGACGACCTCTGTGGCTCAATGGTTGAGCGTGTTGGTGCTCAAGCCGGCGGTCGCAGGTTCGAATCCCGCCGAAGGAACAAAAAGTTTTTCAGTATTCCTGGGTCATAGATCTGTATATTAAATATGTGTATAATATAATAAAAACCTTAAATATTTATATAATATAAAAACATTCGTTGTCTGGTACCCGCGACATTAGTTCTTCGAGAACTTACCACGGGACCAGATTGACGTGGTGTGAAGCGTTCATAGATATCCTACTAATATTTTAAATGTAAAAGTGTGTGTGAGGATGGATGGATGTTTGTTACTCTTTCCCGCAAAAACTACGAATGGATTTCGATGAAATTCGTTATGGTAGTAGGTAGTTTGGGCTCTGGATTAAAACATAGGCTACATCTACAATAACCCTTCTTGACAGTCGGGTAAAAAGAAATAAGATCCCACAAAAATATTTACCTAAATGAAAAAGAGCCAAGTCTTTTTCACGTAAAAAAATTTGAGATATCGTAGAAACCAAGTCTAATTTAGGTTAGTCTCTTATTATTAGTTTTTCATTAAAATTTTATTAAGCTGAATGTGGATAATTAATTTTTTTTAATATTTATTATATTAATTTATCTATAATATTATTTATATATTTTGACGTAAGTAGTTACCAGTAACTCTTTTTGTATGCTTTTATTGTGTTTACTGTTGGTTAACTCATTTATATAAATTAAAAAAAAAACTTTTACGTCAAAATGTGCTAGTAAAATTTAGTAATTTGATCGTCATATTTTATTAAAACAACTGAAAAAAAATTGGTGTTTATTAAAATTAGTATAAAAGTTAAATAATTGTCAAATTAAAACATTAATTTCAAACTCAGTCGTAACTTCTTTTTACCTGACTACGGCGAAGTCACATGTATGTATGTTCCATTGTAGCGCCTAAACTACTGAATAAACTAATGCATTACAATGAATGATGTGATAATATAATCGTAATTATGACCCTGTAACAAATGTATAGTGCTCATTGCCAAGTCACTATGATAAATTAAAAAAAATTAATTATCCACATTCAGTCATAAAATTTTAATGAAAAACTAATAATAAGGGTTTAACCTAAATGAGACTCAGTTTCTACGATATCTCAAAACTTTTTACGTGAAAAAGACGGCTCTTTTTCATTTAGGTAATGGTTTTTGTGGGATATAATATTATAGACAAGGCATATTGGGGCTTTTGCCTCTCCCCATTTAAATGCCCCCACTTTTGGGGTTGTTTGGCGATATTTTGATATTATATGTAAGATGGTATGGTGAGATCAAAATGGCTGACATTTGAGGTATGGTGAATTCAAGATGGCGTAACTTTTTCTTGTATCAAGATTTGTTCTGTCGAATGTACGTCTTAGCCCATCCTTAGTTTTGAACTATTTGGGTGCACTTGGCCAGTGCGCTGTCGCGCCCCCAGTAGTTAGCAGTTTATGGATACTAAAATCTATTTTTATGGCATATTATGAAGTTTTACTGTGGGAGAGTCATTGCTTTGCCATGTATGGGTCGGCTCGACCGGACAAATACAGAAAACCGACGTGAAATAACGCTTATTTGCGTTGTGTAAGTAGCATGGCGTTACACTACAGTTTCGAAATTCGGGATTCGAAAATAATAACTGCTAGTGTTAAAACAAAAACTAGTGTAGGTATCTGTATACATAAAAACTTTACTGTAACAAATTTTCAAGTAATTTTACCATCACAACCATTATTATTGTTTGTACCTACTTACTACTGCAATTCGGTACAGTAAGTAATTTCTGTTCTATGCAATTTCAGAGGCCTCTCGAGAAGCCAGACGGGCTGAACGTGAGCGACCAGAACAAGATCCACCCCCAGCACCTCTGCGAGAAGTGTCGCACCCTGGGCTTCTATTGCCGAAGCATGTAATACTAACACGCCACCCGAACCCACGCACGTGTACTTCAACAGAAACGTGTCGAATACTTTGAATATGTCACCGTAAAATTGTAAAAACCGTTATTTTTCGTTATAATATTGTAATATTTACCATGCCTATTGGTTAAACGGCAAGTGCCCCGCGCCGCCACATTTGTTTGCTTTTTCTTAATAATAATTATAACGAAAAATAATGCGTAAAAATAAAATAAAAATAATAATAATTACAATCTAACGGTTTTTTTATTTAATTATGGTATATATGGTATAATATCTAATAAGTAGCTAACTACTTAAAAAAATAAACCTAGAAAAACTTAAAAAGCTACAATAATTATTATTGTTAAACAAAAACTTAAACCGACTTCCAATGTAAAAATACACAAAAAAGTATGAAATAAAACTTATTTTATAAATAATTCCCCTTTTAAATTTGTCTATTTCTCTACTTAATCTTCTTAATTTTGAAGTCGCTACCAGCCCAAACGATATCCTACAATATTTTATAGAACTCACGTTCATATTTGCTGGTACCGACTTCAAAATTAAGAAGATTAAGTAGAGAAATAGACAAATTTAAAAGGGGAATTATTTATAAAATAAGTTTTATTTCATACTTTTTTGTGTATTTTTACTTTGGAAGTCGGTTTAATTTTTTGTTTAAAAATTATAATTTCACCCTTTTTAGTGATATATCTTGTTAAGTTATTATTTATACGTCTTAAAAACGTCTAAAATAAACGATCGAATGTATAACTGAATACGCGCCAAGCTTCCATTAGGTATTGTTATTAAGATGATGATGATGATTACTGTTAGTTACAAAGTGGCATATACTTGCAGTTCCTTAACACGTTCAGTGCCACCGACTCACCTGTATAGTTCACGTAAATTTGATTCCAATGCCGACGACTCACCTGTATAGTTCAGTGCTTTTCCTAATATTTCCAAAATGCATCCGTATTTTCTGCTCAAAATTATAGTTTAGACTAAATATATGCTAAACTAAAGATTTATGCGGTGGGCCGGGCGTGGAGATCCCGTTTATTTTTGAAAGGAAAAAAACGATTATGCAATGCCATGAACTACACAGGTGAGTTCCCGGACATAGATCCTCAAACTGGAAATATGTATGACTGTATGTACATGTTAGAAAACGACGTCAACATAATAGCATGGACGACCTACATACTTGTGATATGGAACTAATATACAACAAACTAGTTTCATTAGAATCTATACGGTAGGTATATATATTATAAGTCGTGTTAGTTACACTAATTATAACTGAAGAACGGCTGAACAGATTTTTATGATTTTTGTATTTTCGGATTTGTCTTCGTCGGGAATAGGATAATAAAAATGAAAAAAAATTAATACATACATACATATAATCACGCCTTTTTCCCGTAAAGGGGTAGGCAGAGACCACTTTTTGCTACTTGCTACGATCCTTACATACTCGTTTCGCCTCGTTCACTTTCATTCTTACCATCCATTCCTCCTCTTACATTCAACGTAGCGAAGCGGCTCTCCATGGTCCGCTTTTCACCTCCGCAAGAAACGAGACGTGATGGTGGTGAACCACATCGCCGCCATTTTGGATAATTGAATTATTTTTAAGATTATCCGTTGCGTTTCCACGGATTGGTGGGGAGGGTAGGAATAGGGAAAGGGAAGGATAGGTGGTGTGGAAGGGAAGATTGGTAAGTTAGAGTGGGAAATAGGAAATGTAGGATATTACTGCCCAGGAGGGCAAGGGATATGACAGTAATAGCTAGGGAAGCCGGGGTCGCATACCCGTATACTATACCACAACTACCGGACAGGTTAGTTGGGAAGAGTATCCCATGACTATTCACAAGTATTAGAAATTCAAAATATAACCTTAACAATAACCAAAGTTTAAAAGATTGACAACCACTGCTTAAATTACGAAACAAACTTACCTTTTATTTTATCCAAAGAGTTTTTTGTCATTTTTACAAGCTGAATAGTCCTACAACAACACCTAACACTTTTTAATTGCGTTAAACACCTTAGTTACACTGTAACGACCACAGAAATAACAAAAAATTGAATTTACCCTTACGCAGTGCCAGTGAACTCATATGGTGAGTCGATTCAATTCATATTGCAGTGCCGGCGACTCACCTGCTGAGTCCGCCGTACAATGTAGGCGGCATCCGAGAAGACATCATGAAAATCGTAGTGGGAGCGAAAGTGTATAATTCCGAAATTTCCTAACGCATATCTTTAAAGACTGAGGAGTTCTGTTCAGTGCTTTTGGATTCAGGATATACCTTGGTACAAGTTACAACGTCTTATTCTTTGGTAGCATATGCTTGTGTTACTTCAGTAAAAGTCAAAATCACTATATGTGTCGATATAAATTTCGAGGAATTCCCTCGATTCCTCATGGATCGCATCATCACGTTTCCACTTTAGTGACTAAAGGACCAATTTCGAATTAAACCCTTTACAACAACAAAAGAATTTTGCAAATAGGTCCATAAACGGCAGAGTAATCTCCGTGTTAGTGTAAAATACTATGAGAAGTACCTTCTTTATCATCATAATGTGATGATGTATGCTGTGATAGTGGCGGTGATGATGATGATTACTCTAATTGACAAAGTGGCATATGCTTGCAGTTCTTTAAACAACGCCAAAATCCCCAAACATGTATCTATAAGAAGTCAGGAGTTCTGTTCTGTACTTTTGGATCCAGGGTATACCTTGGAGCAAAATCTTACTTTTTGGTAGAATATGCTTGGACTACTTCAGAAAAAGTTGAAATCACCATATGTGTCCATATCAATTTTGAGAAGTTCTCTCGTTTCCTCATGGATCCCATCATCAGGTCACCAATTTTCTGAAAATGAGACCAACTTCGGATTATACCTTTTACATCAAAAAAATAATTTCGAAAATCGGCCAACAGACGGCGGAGTTATCCCCGAACATACAAAAAATATATATATATACAGCCGACTGCCGAACGTATAACCGCCTCCTTTTTTTGGAAGTCGGTTAAAAAGAAATTTCTCAGGTCGCGTCGTCCCCACCAGGCAGAGTACCTAGAAGGCTCAAAGAGTTTCCCCGCTGAATTGCGATACTCACTCTTTGGGCCAGATAGGTGCCGGCTCTGGGGTCTCGGGTGGCCTCAATTAGTTTTTTGGAAATCTCTCTGAAAAGTTTGTGCGCACCCGGACCCCATGAACCTAGGGTTTCAACCCCAAACGGTTCAAATATGAGATCCCCACTAAGGTTCTCATATTTGCGCCGCTTGAGGTTCTCCGCCTGATTGGCGGCCGCACCTGCAGTGCTCGAGGTGCCCTGGACATGGGACGGAGCAAGTGTATCGACCTTTTACTCTAAAGAGAAATTTAACGTTAACTTATACTATAATTACGTATCTTCAATTTCCCGCCATATTCATATAATCAAATACATAGTCCTCCTTTGTTGGAAGGCGGTTAAAAGTTTGAGGGGGCAGCTCACTAGAGGCGCTATTTGGTCCCAATTTTTTTGTATGAAGTCGACCTTCTCCGCGAGTATTATGTGTTCTGTGGTATCGACGCAAGTAGCGTCCCATACAAGTGCCCGTCTAGGAGTAATAGTGTTCTGTGAGCCCGTCCCACTCTCCGAGGGACCAGGGACGGTTTTTACAATTTATGGTGACAAATATAAAGTACAAGGGCTAGGCTAGCAGGAACATGACGTGACAGCCGCGTAAACGTAACGTTATCGAATGAAATTGGTAGGGGCGCCTAGTATATTATATCTGTATAATCTATGAGGGGTGCTGTCATGATTTTCTCATCTCATTTGATAACGTTAGGTTTACGCCGTTGTCAAATGTTCCTGCTAGGCCCGCAGTATCCGACCAAAAATAATGCAAATCGCCCTTTTAAGAGATAATACTCGGTTAATATCGAATCGGTACTCGGTAGTTGGTAGAGATTGACGCTAGCCGCATAAGGCTATCAATTCATGCAATACACGAAACAAAACAATACTTTAAAATAGAAAAAAAAAACTTTAAGTTAGCTATTGAAAATTAAACTTTATTCACCACACAAGAAGATACACGTTTCATTGCAAGAGCTCGAATGTCAGGTTGAACCGCGCTGCAAAGAGCATGTGCAGTGTATGACTGATGTCATAATATGAAATGTGTTCTTTTTGTGTATATAATTATACAATATACATACATACATATAATCACGCCTTTTTCCCGTAAAGGGGTAGGCAGAGACCACTTTTTGCCACTTGCTACGATCCTTACATACTCGTTTCGCTTCGTTCACTTTCATTCTTACCATCCATTCTTCCTCTTACATTCAACGTAGCGAAGCGACTCTCCATGGTCCGCTTTTCACCTCCGCGAGAAACGAGACGTGATGGGTGGTGAACCACATCGCCGCCATTTTGGATAATTAAATTATTTTTATGATTATCCATTGCGTTTCCACGGATTGGTGGAGAGGGTAGGAATAGGGAAAGGGAAGGATAGGTGGTGTGGAAAGGAAGATTGGTAAGTTAGAGTGGGAAATAGGAAATGTAGGATATTACCGCCCAGGTAGATATGAGCGCCGATGGGTGGTAGGTCGGCGGCGGCGCGCCGGCTTTTTTGGGTCGGCGGCGGCGGCGTCGGCGGCGTGACCTTGGAAGGATCGAAGTTTGTACTTGGTAGTAAAAAAAGTGTAGTTTACTTTATTTATTGGATAACATACAATTAAAAGCAATACAATTTATGGAACTTTTTGTACTTGATGAAAAAGACAACGCAATAATACAATTTCAAAGTAGGAACTACTTTGGAATTGGCAGTTAACAGTGCTTTGATTCCAAAGAGCGTAATCAGTGTAATCTTTTTCTATTTTCGTTTTATAATCGTCCACATTTTCAAAAACGAACGAAGTCATTTACATAACTGACTGCGTAGGGTCTCTAGTGATCAACCAATAATAGCGGAGATCTCAGCCTGAAACACGGTGCAAAATCTCCTAAACAAGCATATCTGCCTGTAGGTGGCATGTCCCCGTAATCCAGCGCCATCCCGGTTGTCCTCCTAGATCTGTCCGTAAACCAAATTATGTCCTTAAGGTGAACATTAATTAGGACCCAGTCCTCCCTAGAACTTATGAAAACTAGGTATAGCTTCTGGAACTTATGCACCTTGATCATTGCTATATAGCTGTGTATAACCAAGCATAGTGTTGCCTTCGACCGAAGGTCTCATTTAGAGCTGACAAGTCTTGGGCAGGATCACAGAGCACATCTAGCCTTTTGCATAATGTCCTCGATGTGCTTATTCCAAGTAAGTCCCATAATATCTAGGATCACTCCAAGATATTCGACCTCGCTTGCAGACGTGGTAGTTTTCCTGAAGAGTGTTGGTGGTTTTAGTCCCTTCAACTTCCTCTTATTGGTGTTAGGTATCAATACTATCTTTTTTTAGGTTAGCTTAACCCTTTTGCACCAATTTTGCACCTGATTTGCATTAGCCTAGTAACTACTGATGCGCATTTGCACACCATTGGTATCGCTAGGTCGGATTAGAGCTTGGCTCTCGACTAGGAGGTCGTGGGTTTGATTCCCGCATTGGAAAAAAAAGTTGTTTTCAAGTTTGGTTAGGACACTGCAGGCTGATCACCTGATTGTCTGACAGGAAAGGTGATCCATGCATCGGATGGGCAAGTAAATAAGTCGGACGAGCGCCTCATGTCTCGCCAGTCATGTCAGTTATACATCCCAAGTGCTTGTGCGCAGTACACAAGAGCACTTGTGTACTGCGCATATACTAGGGCACTATAAGAATAACTGCTGGTCTGGTTTCAATGAAACCAGCCACCGTCACCGAGATCGGTGTGGGGAGTTATATGTTATATACTTCTTTCATACTTTAAACGAGGATACAAACGAGGACATCCACATAAGTAACACCTATCTCATCAAAAGAGTTCTGCATAAAAGACAAAGTGCTTAATAGAAAGGCAGATCTACTGATAGATCGAGCTAGTACATTGCATTGATAAAGCCATTGAGGATAAGAAGTTTGCGCTAAGCGCCTTCCTAGATATTGAAGGCGCGTTCGGCAAAAACTTCACCTGATCTATTACCCTGATAGCCTGGCTTCAAGAATTACTATAGATTGGATCAAAGCTACGCTAAACAATAGAGTAGCGTCATTAACTATCATGGGCTTGACGCTCAGGAGCAGGTTTAGGTGAAAGAAGTAAGGCTTATATGGGTATACCTATTCAGTATACTGCTATCAGTACGTCAACACATTAAATTCTAAGGCGGTACGAAGTTCGTCGGAACAGCTAGTATGTAATAATAGCAGCGCCACCTACCGGATCCAATTGCAAATTTAATCCATTCTCGAATTCACTTGAACACACACAAAAAAACATTAAAATCTGTCCCATATGAATAATTTTCCCCGTTTTTGCTTCGCTCCTATTGGTCACAGCGTGATATATAGCTAAAAATATATAGCCTAAAGCCTTCCACGATAAATGGACTATCCAACACAAAAAAAAAATTCAATTCGAACCGGTAGTTCCTGAGATTAGCGCGTTCAAACAAACAAACTCTTCAGCTTTATAATATTAAGTATAGATATGACTTGGGTAGTATGATTGCTCATAGTGACTGAAATTACACATTATGACTATCCCTCTCGCTCACTCGGCGCGCCGATGTATTTTCGCGGCGGCGGCGGCGCGGCAAAATCGTCGGCGGCGGCGGCGCGCCGGCGCGGCGCTCATATCTACGCCCAGGAGGGCAAGGGATAGGACAGTAATAGCTAGGGAGGCCGGGGTCGCGTACCCGTATACTATACCACAACTACCGGACAGGTAAGTTGGGATGAGTATCCCATGACATTTGTGTATATGTCACCGTAAAATTGTAATATTACTAGAAATATTATTATTATAATAATATGCTGACAGATTGTCAAAAACAAATTTCTCCTTACAATTGTACGCATTATTTTTCGTTATAATTATTATTATGAAAAAGCAAACAAATATGGCGGCGCGGGGCACTTACCGTATAACCATCGATCGGCACGGTAAATATTTAAATGTAACGAAAAATAATGCGTTAAATTGTATGGAGAAATTTGTATTTGACAATCTGTCGGCTTATTATAATATCTCTAGTAATATTACAATCTAACGGTTTTTACAATTTTACGGTGACATATATAAATAAAGTTCAATTTTGAATCGCTGTCTTAAAAAATTGGGTGCCGCGTCGTGTTTCATCTTGTTTCGCTTTACAAAGCCCATGCTAGCCGAATATCTCTTTTCGGAGGCCGATACTTTTTGGCCGGGTGCCTTCCTACTGCTAAATAGCATTTTAAACCACTTTTAAACGCATCTCAATTTAATGAATAACAACAACAATGTGAACACCGTTCGAATTGCCATTTACTTATTAGTGTCCAAAATCGTGATTATCAAAGTTTGTTTAGCATCGGGGTTGTTAGACTAATATTTATTCTGTGACCGGGGTATAAGAACACATTTCGAGTTCCTTCACAAATATTGATCTTAGAACAATGCGAGCGGTGGAGCAGGTAGGTACCTATATTTTTTTTTATTGCTTCTAAAAGCTAAAGTTCTTTCAAAGTATAATAAAAAAATTACAATTTAATACATCTTACTATTTAAGAAATTAATCGCATTTCAGTATACGTACAGACAACGTAAGAACGAGTATGCCGAGGTCTAACTGACTTTGTTATTCATGTTGTTATAAAAACGTATTAAAATATATTTTAAAATAAAATTTAAACTCCCAAAGTCAACATAGATACTTACGAATATGTATATTTAGTTATAAAATGTCTATAAGTGTCTAAGGATAACGTATTCACTATTCACATAGTAATTATTGTAATGTAATATTTAGTTATAAAATGTCTACTTATATGTGTCTAAGGATAACGTATTCACTATTCACATAGTAATTATTGTAATGTAGGTATATCAGATTTGTATCAAACTAACATAATGTTTATTTTTTTATATTTTTTAATGTCTAAAGTTAATTATATAACAATTATCACTAAATGGGGAAAATCATTACGCTTTTATATGACTCACAACTAACTTATGTGTGAAATCGCCTCTGTCTTTAACCGTAATGCGAATACGATCATAAATCATAATAATAGGTAATACACTCACACACACTTTCGTAAAACCATAATCAAAGAATATTTTTAAGCTTGTAACAACTTAACTTAGATAGTAATTATATAATATTCAGAATAACATTGATGTAAAGAATATATTACCTAACTTTAGTCATATAAACTAACACCCAAATATATAGTGAATTCGCAACATATCAAAAATATTGTTACATAGTTAAAAATATATTATAGTACCTATATGTTTATATTGTTAAAAGTAGGTAATTTTAGTCGATATGTAGTTTTAAAAATTAATCTCATAATCCACTTATAACGATATCTATTATTTTGACAGCTTTTCTATTATTTTAGTATTTTTTGTTAAATAATTTAATCGTTTATTTTTTTGTAGGCTTACACCCGAAATTAATAATCAATCTTAATCTTATTTTAGCTATCTGAGATCAAGATTTCAATACATTCCAACGATCCTCGGATTGACTTTACGTCAATTTTTGTTTGAGATTTTAAGATTGAAGTCAATCTAAGATTTAAGATACGTTATTAATTTCGGGCGTTAGTGGGAGACATATTGATAAGTAAGGATCGGCTCACACGTGACGCGACGCGCACTTTTTAAGATAGCGAATCAAAATTGAACTTTATTCACTACACAAAATGATACGTCATGTCACATGTGTCTTTGGAAAAGTTCGTAAACTTATAATATTATATTTTTGTGCACTAAATAGAGTTCAATTATGAATCGCTATCTTAATAAAAAGTCCTCACCATGTCGCGTCTCAGTATGAACTGATACTAAGAAGTTACTTTAAAATAATGATGCCAATTTTATTTACAGACGAATTAAGCTTTTAATTAATTAGAAGAATGTGCCATTATTTTGAGATTAGTACTTAATACCTATAAAACTATTCATTGACAATTCGATACATTTTAAAATCAGCTGTTATGAGTTTGGCCATCTTGTATCTTATAGTACTGTTAAAGTAGGGTCCTGGCCTCTATAACTTTATGATAGGTTTATAGAACTCTTTGTTGATATAATGCTGTTATGAATACAATTTTTTGCCAATCTTCTTATAGTGATCTTATAGAACACTTTAGGTGTTCTATAAGTTTTTATGAATAAGAGCGTTAGACTTTAGTGACAATATGTTCGTAAAAATATTTTATATTAATTTAGTGTTGTCAACCCTACAGTTTTCCTGTGCCAAGTGATATTGATTAATTTCGGGATATAATTAATCGAGCGAACCACGAAGTATAGATAACAAGGAGTCCGAACGTAATGTTAAAATAATGGTCTCAATTACGGGGACAGATTTTTGCCGGTAGAGCGCGCGACGGTCCGACATGCACTCGTTTGAAATTACGCGGGAAGTTTAAAGTTGCTATTGACAGCTCTGGAAAGATTGAAATCTTATTAAATAAAAGTTTTAGGAAATTGTTAGAAACTGTTCTCGAAAAATAGATACCGTAGAACACGGTAATTGCCTAACGGTAATTTAAAAATAATTGTAATAAATAATAGTATTGGCAACACTCGGTATAATAGTATTGGCAACACTCGGTACTCGTCGGTCTCGCACGCCTAGCGGCAGAAAAGAGAACTAAGATCTGGTCCTATTATTGTGTACATAATTATTATTAAAAAGCCTATACCGTTCGGACTCCTGGTATCTATGCTTCATGGAGCGAACAAAAAATAAGTTGGCGACTACACGTGAGCATACTGTGTTACTGAATTAGGCAACGAATTAATATGTTGGCGACTAAATTACTAAACTGGCGACAACACTCAGGTGACAAAAAATACATAAATCGGCAGATAAAAAGTGGTGAAATTTAATCCAAATTAGCACCGAAATTTATAAGTTAGTGACTTAATTTCCGAGTTGGTGACTATTATACCATGTAAGCAGCTATAAAACCAGATTTGGTTGACAAATTAATGACTACTAAAAATTCAATTTGCAGGCTACGGAAAATCCCATTTTTGGATACTGTTGGAGTATCTTTTTTTTTGACATGGGTGTCGTTTTCAAGGTTTTTAGGGGTGCAGAATAATATGAAAATAAAATCCGTTTTGAAATATTCCAAAATGGCGTACACTTTTTTTTGGATGTCCTTATCCAGGTTTATGGAGGTGCTAATTACAAAATTGTCTTTCATCTTTGTCTTCAAAATTGTCTAAGTTTTTTTCTGCACTTCATAAAGAAAATATGTGATTTCCGGGTTATTAAGCCCCCTTAATTTTCATTATTTTTCCAGCAGGATGCACCGTTTCTGAGATAGAAGCGATTATAGAAAAAAATATGGCAATGTTTTACTTTGAGACACGAACGGCGTATCTGGGGGCACGGCAGTGCCCCTGCCAAGTCGAGCGCGAAGCAAACACTGCCGTACCATTCTTTACTGGAACCATTTCGCCGCATTTTCAGGCCCCTATTTGAGAACCTCTGGATAAGACCAGAACGCAGAAATTTTTGTCATCCAATAAGCTATAATCACGTACTTAAAATCCAAAATTTCAAGTCTGTAGGTCATTTAGTTCCGAAGTTAAGCGAAAGCAAAGTTTCGCATTTTCGACACTCACTCACTCACTCACTCACTCATGATCATCAAAATAGAACTAGTACTTCCCATAAACTTAGAGAGCTGAAATTTGGTACAGAGTTGGGGTTTAATGGCCACATAAAGGGAAAACTATAAAAACTAGGATAATCGATCTGGGGGCACGGCAGTGCCCCTGCCAAGTCGAGCGCGAAGCAAACACTGCCGTACCATTCTTTACTGGAACCATTTCGCCGCATTTTCAGGCCCCTATTTGAGAACTTCTAGATAAGACTAGAACGTCGATCTGGGGGCACGGCAGTGCCCCCGCTAAGTCGAGCGCGAAGCAAACACTGCCGTACCATTCTTTACTGAACCATTTCGCCGCATTTTCAGGCCCCTATTTGAGAACCTCTAGATAAGACCAGAACGTCGATCTGGGGGCACGGCAGTGCCCCCGCCAAGTCGAGCGCGAAGCAAACACTGCCGTACCATTCTTTACTAGAACCATTTTGCCGCATTTTCAGGCCCCTTTATTCTACTCGAACTTTATTCTACTCGAACATTACACAAATTAAATAAACAAATTACACTTAAAATCTAGGAAAATCAATCAATATGCCCACGTTTCTACAAAAAGAAGTGAAATCCCACCAAAAACATTCTGTAAAAAACTAGCCAAGTCTCGATGGAGCTGCTTGTTTATCTCTAAAAAGTAATGAAATCTAGACAAAATCGTGCCAAGTCTAAGGTTCCTTACTGCGGTTTCTTTATTATTATAGTTAATGTAGTGTGACTTGGCCGTTGAAGGGCACACAAGGGTACAAAAGGGGCTCCATGACACCATTGCTCCAATACGTGTGTTGTACAATCAACAACATCCTGAATTGAGACACTAGCGTCCAATTACCAATACCAGTATGGGCTATTATCTCGCTTAACAAACATAGGTAGTTACAAATGTAAACAAAATTGACTTGTACCCACTAAAGTATAAAGAATGTTCAACGGCCAAGTCACTCAACATTAACTATAATAATAAAGAAACCGCAGTAAGGAACCTTAGACTTGGCACGATTTTGTCTAGATTTCATTACTTTTTAGAGATAAACAAGCAGCTCCATCGAGACTTGGCTAGTTTTTTACAGAATGTTTTTGGTGGGTAAAGCTATAGAAATTCTGGAAAATTCAGGATTTTCAATTTTCTTTTTCTTCCATCATGAAGAAAATATGATGTCGCGGGGTTCCTAAGGAGGAGGAAATTTTTATTATTTTTTCAATAGGATACACCGTTTCCGAGATAGAATCAATTTTTATAAAAAAATGTAAATGCTCTACATTGAGATACGAGGGATGTATAAATCTATAGAAATATTGGAAAATTCAGGATTTTAGAATTTTTTTTTCTCCCAACATAAAAAAAGGTGGTTGCGAGGTTATTAAGGGGTAGGTAATTTTAATTATTTTTCAAGTAAGATGCACCGTTTCTGAGATAGAAGTGATTATGGAAAAAAATATATATGGCAATGCTCCTTTGTTATATAGATATGCTCAATTGTTATATAGATTAAGTTACAACATTGTAAAACATTTTTTGAAAATAACAATTTTCCCATCTTTTTGCTAAAAGGTGGCCCCGTGCGAGTTTCTTACGCCGGTTCTTCTCGCCGGGCTAGTTTCCGAACCTGTGGTAGGCATCATGTAGGATAATTCTATAAGCGTTATATTATAACCTACATGGAAATAAAAATTTTGAGTTTGAGTTTGAGTTTTCTACTTTGAGATATGAACGATGTATAAAGCTATAGAAATTTTGGAAAATTCAGGATTTTTAAATTTCTTTTTCTTCTATCATAAATAAAATATGAGGCTGCGGGGTTACTAAAGAAATTTAAAATGGATAACTTTTTTATAATCAGCACCCCCAGAAACCATATTATTTTTATAAAATTAAGTATGCCCACCATATTGGAATTTCAAAATGAATGTCATTTTCGCATCCAGCACCCCTAAAAACCTAGTAAATGACACCTATATCAATTTTACGAAAAATTAATATCCGCCATTTTTAAATTACAAAATC
Source organism: Glaucopsyche alexis (assembly GCA_905404095.1). Lineage (NCBI taxonomy): Eukaryota > Metazoa > Arthropoda > Insecta > Lepidoptera > Lycaenidae > Glaucopsyche > Glaucopsyche alexis. The sequence goes on from FR990044.1 coordinate 24,548,872, forward strand.
AATGTACCCAATATATACACCCTTAAACCGAGAAATATTAAAAATTGGGAATTTTGTACGCCCCTTTATGGTTTTTTTATTTGCTCTCGTTTCGCTGCTTGTATGTTTTTTGAGTAACCTATATCAGGGAAAATATATGTGCCTAATCTTAAATTAAATGTGTACACACAAATTGTCGCTGAGATGGTTTTTTGTTCGCTAAAATAATATCTGTCTGCCAGTTTGGAATATTCACATATAATACCACAAGAGCTTCAAAATTATCGGATATTTCCCGATAGGTTCGTTGCAAATAAAAGAAGGAGTCAAGTTTTTCAGGTTAAAAAATCACGAGCGCGAAGCGCGAGTGATTTTTCCTGAAAAACTTGACGACTTTATTTGTTTGCAGGGAACCTTGAGGGAAATGCCAGATAATTTTGAAGCTCGTGTGGTATTCGGGGGATTATTTTTCCGTCCCAAATGTCGGCCAATAGAATTGCACCATGAGACGAAATGTACAGATAAGAATTTCATAATGAATAAAACAACATTTAATTAAGATTCAGGCTAGTGCAATTAAAATCTCCAATTTTCACAATTGAATTCAACCTGTCAGTTTGACGTGTGGTTAATTTGACTGGATCATGTTTTGCATAGCAACGACCAGAGAAAATTTTCAAAAAATTTTCAGTATAATACCATGTAGGTTGTACCACGTGACGTCGAATGGTGCAATTCTATTGGTCGATATTTGGGTCGGAAAAATAATCAGTGGTATTATTTAGTCACCAGATTAGTAATTTTTTGTTCCTTACATTCTTTCGCCAACTTGGTTATTTAGTATTCAATATTCAGTATTTTCACATCCAAAATTTAATTGTTTTGTCGCAAGTTTAAATACATGCCATTAATTTCTACATAATTCGCACACCTAGATCTAAACTAAGACAATTCAAAAAACGTCTTTTTTCAGGAGACGAAAAAAAGTATAGCCGCGTTTTTTTGTAAGGAGAGACATACAATTTAATATTTGAACCGGGATTTAAATTCAATTCCTTTTATCGAAAATTGTAGTTTTTTGAGTTTTTACACTTCTGGTTGGTTACATTGTATTAAAATAGAAAAACATTTCGACTTGAAACAGTTTTATTTGACCATTGAGTTATACCTGGTATTAGTCATACAAATATATAAACAACTGTTCAAAGAAAAGCATTCTAAAGGAGAAGTATAATAGGGATTAATAATAATTAAATGTTAATTAAAACAAACTTAAAAGTTAAACATTAATGTATAATTACTTAAAATGGAAAATTGGTATCTCTAAAGTTCAATATTTTTATATGCCTAATTAAATACTCTCTCTGCATCTGATCTGCTAGGCTGCAATAACCATAGAAGATGGTTTGTCTTGTTTCTTCGTCACTCTTCGAACTACAACGTTTGCATTTTTTGCCGCAAGCCGGGCGAACTTTTATTCTAGAAACAATTTTCTTGTTCTTTGATAAAGATTGATAGGCCTTAATTGGATCAGTGTCAGAGTCATCTGTAAAACTTTATTCACTTGATGAAATAACTAAATCATTTCCAATTTGCCTGCTATGACCTGGTGTAGGGGAGACCGAGGGGTTTTGACACAAAGGTGATTTGAAACAGTACCGATTAACTGTTAGCGAGTTCGCAACGTTGCATTTCAACCTCTCCTCTCCACCCGCTGACTTGTCAATAGGCGTCGGTGGCATGAGTCGCGCGGTTATGGAGTTCTGCGTGCCATGTGACAAAAATCGTGAAAAGTAAGTTATTTACGTTTTTTTACCATGCCTATATTTTGATAAGGGTATTGTATTTTAGTTTGATTTATATTGGTTTCGAAAGCTCATTATCTAGAGATTTATTGTATATATTTGCTATAATTGATTTCTGTATATTTGATTCTTGATTGCAGGTAAACTTAATATTGAGAGGTTTTTTCTTACTGAGGAGAATTGAAACAGGTTGTGTCAAATCTCCTCGTTTTCAATATTGTATCAGAATATTTACGCATTAAAAAGCATTAACGTTGTGTCAATTAAATAAATGCTTTTTAATTTATTTATTTTGTTTCAGCATGCCTACTGATCATAAAATAAAGACTGACAGAGGTATGGCAAGTCGCAAAATATATGATTTTGCAGCAGAAGATATAGTATGAAGTAACTTTGCCGCATTTTTTCCAGATTGACGTTTTTTTGTTTTCTATTTACATTTTTGATATTTGTGAGATTATTGTTACATAAATATTTGAAGAAATAATTATTAAAACTGATTATAATTCTAAAGAAACGACTGAAAGTTAATTATTTATTAAAAATCAATATTTTATTTTAAAAAATTTCAATGAATGTAAAACATTTTGTTTATCTGAATAACAATTCTAATTAATATTACGAATAATGTCGTTATGATACTTTAAACTACTTTAGGAGTTGATCATATTGTGTATCAAAACTGTAGTTATCTACTTATGCGATATATCAGTACAAAATGTGAATATATACGTAAAACAACAAAGTATGTGCTTGAAATGATTAATTTTAATACATGCCTTTAAATTATATCACAACTTTTATTTTACAGCCCTTAATATTTCACAGAAATCATATGTTTTATCTCTCCTCGACCCCTGTTTCATTTTACCTCGGTATGAGGGGAATTGAAACAAGATGACTTGTTGCGGTTAAGTCGATTTTTTACCACAATATTTAACACTTACAATTTCTTTATGTTAGTCATTTGCAAGTGTACAGAATGACCTAACGTTTGGTACCAATATCATACCATTTCTGGCAATAGTGTTTGGTATATGACACAAAATGTAAAAATTGTGTCAACACCCCTCGGTCTCCCCGAGTCGTCACGCGAGTGTCTACTGGGATATTTTTATTATTTTTTGTACTTCTCTATTTACAGACTTAGTTAAATCTTCTTCGTTAGCCGTTGAAAAGGACTCTTTATACCTTTCATTGATAATATTATTGACAAGAAAACAGTCTCACCGCATTTTTCTCTGAAAAAAAAAATAACCAGCAATAGTGAGTCAACTTAAAAATCATTAAATACAGAGCGCTAAATAGTTTAGATTAAAAAAATGTATTTGAAACAGTCAATTTATAATACCGTAAACTATTTTTATGCAACGCATATAGAATATCACATTCTGTTGTATCGAAAAAACAATCAAATAAATCGTTTCAACAAAAGTAGGATAACTTGAACTTTACATATTGATCCATCTAAACAGAGTCAAATCAAAATAGTAACCAAATATTTACATACCTTATCAAACAAAAGTGGAACAAGTCAAAATATCCTAAGTAATATTGCAGAAAAAGTCACCAACACTGTAACAACTCTAGTCAACTCATGATCCCACCAAAAATATTCTGTAAAAAACTAGCCAAGTCTCGATGGAGCTGCTTGTTTATCTCTAAAAAGTAATGAAATCTAGACAAAATCGTGCCAAGTCTAAGGTTCCTTACTGCGGTTTCTTTATTATTATAGTTAATGTTGAGTGACTTGGCCGTTGAACATTCTATATACTTTAGTGGGTACAAGTCAATTTTGTTTACATTTGTAACTACCTATGTTTGTTAAGCGAGATAATAGCCCATACTGGTATTGGTAATTGGACGCTAGTGTCTCATTTTAGGCTGTTGTTGATTGTACAACACACGTATTGGAGCAATGGTGTCATGGAGCCCCTTTTGTACCCTTGTGTACCCTTCAACGGCCAAGTCACACAACATTAACTATAATAATAAAGAAACCGCAGTAAGGAACCTTAGACTTGGCACGATTTTGTCTAGATTTCATTACTTTTTAGAGATAAACAAGCAGCTCCATCGAGACTTGGCTAGTTTTTTACAGAATATTTTTGGTGGGATTTCACTTCTTTTTGTAGAAACGTGGGCATATTGATTTATTTTCCTAGATTTTAGTGTAATTTGTTTATTTAATTTGTGTAATGTTCGAGTAGAATAAAGTTCGAGTAGAATAAAGGGGCCGGAAAATGCGGCAAAATGGTTCTAGTAAAGAATGGTACGGCAGTGTTTGCTTCGCGCTCGACTTGGCGGGGGCACTGCCGTGCCCCCAGATCGACGTTCTGGTCTTATCTAGAGGTTCCCAAATAGGGGCCTGAAAATGCGGCGAAATGGTTCCAGTAAAGAATAGTACGGCAGTGTTTGCTTCGCGCTCGACTTGGCGAGGCCACTGCCGTGCCCCCAGATCGACGTTCTGGTCTTATCTAGAGGTTCTCAAATAGGGGCCTGAAAATGCGGCGAAATGGTTCCAGTAAAGAATGGTACGGCAGTGTTTGCTTCGCGCTCGACTTGGCAGGGGCACTGCCGTGCCCCCAGATCGATTATCCTAGTTTTTATAGTTTTCCCTTTATGTGGCCATTAAACCTCAACTCTGTACCAAATTTCAGCTCTCTAAGTTTATGGGAAGTACTAGTTCTATTTTGATGATCATGAGTGAGTGAGTGAGTGAGTGAGTGTCGTAAATGCGAAACTTTGCTTTCGCTTAACTTCGGAACTAAATGACCTACAGACTTGAAATTTTGGATTTTAAGTATGTGATTATAGCTTATTGGATGACGAAAATTTCTGCGTTCTGGTCTTATCCAGAGGTTCTCAAATAGGGGCCTGAAAATGCGGCGAAATGGTTCCAGTAAAGAATGGTACGGCAGTGTTTGCTTCGCGCTCGACTTGGCAGGGGCACTGCCGTGCCCCCAGATTACGTTTCATAAAAACTGTAACTATTCAAAATGTCCGCGCTTTCTTTATAGTTAGTAACTACGTGAATTCTATATGTATATATTAGTAAAGGTCAACTGAAAATACACTTATTTAGGTGGGAAGCAGTGACTGACGTTGATTCAACAAAACAAAGTTAACATCATCTAGCGATTGATTTTTCAAGGTATTATTATATCTGTCTTGATGGATATTTGCGTTTCACCGAAGCGAACGTTCGAACTTCGAATATACGGATAACTCAAAATTAACGATTTTTGAGTTGTCTTAGTTTAGATCTAGCTGTGCGAGTATTATTATGTTGTAATTGTTAAGAATGTTGCTGAATCAATGGTCCTGAAGTAAAATTTTAATATTTTGTATTATAAGCTACTAAACCCAACCGAAAAAGTATTTCCTAAGAATGTGCCTATAAAATAAGTATTTTAAAATATATTTTCAAGTTGATTGATAGGTAGTGTACAATACATTTAATCTTGTTGTTAAGTGTTACTTTTTTCAATCGTAATTATTTAACATACATACATCAGTTACTGAAAATGTAGAGTTATAAATATTTATTATTCTCCTTTATAAATTATACCAAAAGTCAAACCTACATAGGTATTTATAATCTAACGAAAATTATTATGTAGTCGGAAGTTTTTTTTCAATGTAATGAACCAGGAAACGAGCAGACGGATCGCCTGATGGTAAGCGATTACCGCCGCTCATGGACACTCACAACACCAGAGAGTTACACTTGTAACTTCTCTGGTGCTGCGACTTGCGTTCCTGGTCCTTAAAATCCCCAATCCCCCCCGTGGGCCTCCGGTAACCTCACTCACTCGGCGAAACACAACGCAAGCGCAATTTCACGCCGGTTTTCTGTGAGGTCGTGGTCTATAAACATTTTACAATTTCACTAGTTATATTACAATCTAACGGTTTTTACAATTTTACGGTGACATATACATCCAATTATTTGTTCCAAGAGAATGGTGTTCGGCGAATACCTTTTTGTTTTGGGGATATTTTCAAATTCGCATTATGGCGAGGCGGATTTGTGTCCATGCGATGTGGCCCGCCCTGCCCCGCTGCGCCCCGTCTAAGTGTGCTATGGCAAGCGGATTTGTTTTATGCAGATCCTTCTTTATTATTTCAAGTAATTGAAAATCTCGATCAGGAGTCATATATTCCCAAAACGAAAAAGTATTCGCCGAATACTTTTCTCTTGGAACAAATTGGATGTATCTGTCACCATAAAATTGTAGAAAGCGTTAGATTGTAATAAAACTAGTGAAATTGTAAAATGTTGATACTTCCGACAGTTCCGACGCGAATATGCTGCCTATAATTTTGCACATTATATTTTTCGTTAGGTTATAAATATATAGTTATTAATCTTTCGACATATTTTTACAATCTCGTTAGTTATTTTTCAATCCGTTTGATTGAATTTTTTTTTACAATTTTACGGTTACATATCCATATTTTACGTTTTCTTTTTTTTTTTGACGAACTTCTTGTCTTAGATGCTGTTCATTATCTTCTTCTTCTAACAACAGTCAAAAAAAATAAAGTTCTTCGTCAGAATGAGAGCTATCCATAAGTTAGTATCCGTATAGTATCCGTTAGTTGCACACAAATTCTGGCAGTACACACTACACTGTACTCAAAATCTGTCAATGCGCTGCGACCCGGCCCATCACCCGTGTGCTAGGTTAGCATTTTGCGCTGCGCTGCGGTCCGCCCAGAGTCCCGACACGCTGCGGCCCGGCATAATGTGCGTGTACCTTTATACTGTACTGGGGGGATATGCTTAATGCTACTAAGCTTTTACCCGGGCTCCTCCCGCGTGTTCCACGGGAACATTGTATTTTTTGGGATAAAAGTAGCCTATGTGTTTGTTAATCCAGAGCTTAAACTAAGTACTTACTACGACACCAAATTTTATCAAAATCCATTCAGCAGTTTTTACGTGAAGGAGTAATATCTATTCGTCCATCCATTCATCCATCCATCCATTCATCCATCCGTTAACTGATAATATTGTCATAGCAAGTATAAAACTGTAGCCTAGATACACTCTTTGTAAATCCCATGTAGTATGTACGAAGTCTCCCGAAAGGATCAAGACAAGTATCTCTCTTCTCCCGCACATAAACATCTGAGCATAAATTCATACACTTTTTATACACTTTATTCATATCATGGACAATGGTACAATTTCTATTCTTTTGAGAATACGTCGTTTTGAGAATACGTCCTTTAGAGAGTATGTCGTTTTGCTACTATGGTGTTTTGCGCCGGATTACAGAAGCTAGAAAGGAGTAAAAGGACAGACAGACACACAGACGGACGAACAGACAGAGCGTGAATATGGTGTCTACAGACACACGAATTTGGTACGGAGCGTACAGCGGATCTGGTACGCTCCGTACCAGATCCGAGCGTGTGTAGGGCAGTCCGGCGAACATAAGAAGAAGGCGAAGAGTTCGCCGTTGTCCGCATCGGATCTGGTCCGCTCCGTACCATATCCGTGCGTGTGTAGAGCAGTCCGGCGGTTAGGCCGTACAACGGTATCAGTGTTGCCAACTTAGGTATGTACCCCCCAAAATTACGGAAAATATCTACGGGGGTTTACTAGGGGACAGGATGTTTAGAGTTTACTCCTTATGAATCAATTTGTATGTAATAATAAAAAATATTTTAATGTGTGTAATGTGTACCTATATAGCCAGGGATATGAAAATGTATTGGGAGTTAGATTAAGACAAGTTAGTTTTATGTTATTCACGCGTAAGTATTTATGGTAAACACATAACCTTTCTTTCTAGCTTATTATCTCTTAGACCTGTCAATGGTATAAGTAATCAGGGGTAAAATTTGGGGAGAAATATTTTTTAAAGTGTTGGTATCACTGCCCGTTATCAATGAATTGCGGGAATCGTCTTCGTCGTTTAAAAACAGCACAGAACTCTGTGCTAATGTAATAGAGCATAAAATCGAACACACGAGTGTGGAGCGTTTCGCTCCACTGCACCGTACCAAATCCGTGCGTGTGTAGCGACACCGAATTTGGTCTCCGGATATGGTTCGCTGTACGCTCCGTACCAAATTCGTGTGTCTGTAGATAGCATAAGGGTTCCTTGAGTTCCACGATATCATAAAAAGATAAGATTCAGGTATAACTATAGCTAGTAGCTACCGTATAATAATATCTTATAAAGCATTTAGTGCTAAGTTGTAAATTAGAAATTTAAACAGACACTTCAATTTTATTTATTTGTATGAGGATGGTACGATCATTGGATTTATCTGCCCATGGTAGAGCGTGTTGATACTAAGTTCTAACAGAGATGGCGCTGACTGCCGGCTACATCGCGCTATCGGTGGCACGGCCCATATTTACAAGTAAAGCGGTGACTTGTAATTTGTAAACAAATCAAAGTGACAATGTCGGTTAGGACGTATGCAATTTTTGGGTCGGCGCTTGTTCTAAGCACCCGTGTCATAAAGTAAACCTACTAAGTTCGAAATTCGAATCTCGATCAATAGTCACAACAGTATAATGTACCTAATTATTATCTTTGGTAATTATTTTATTTTCTTTCTTTTTAAACCGCTAAAATATAGGGATGTGACATTGTACATAAAAAATCGATTTTTAATTAATCGATTTACTTTTTATCATGAAAAATCGATTAATAAATAATCTATTTTTCTTAAGAAAATAATAGTTTTTTTCCTAATTTGATTTTTTTTAAACATAACCAAGAGCATATTATCACGACAATATGTCTAAGGAGGGTTCCGAAACTATCAACGCGCAATAGGTTTTCTTTGATTTACACACTTCAATAGTTATTGCCCGATTTCGCTGAAAATAATTTTCCTAGAGTTTTTAGCATGGTCTATCAGCGTGGAAATTTATAAGCTTCTATCTCCTATAGTTTAGTCGCTACCAGCCCAAACAATACCCTACAATATTTTAAAGAACTTACCTTCAAATTTGCTGGTAACGACTTCAAAATTAATAAGATTGAGTAGAGAAATAGGTAGTTAAAAACTTTAGCCAAAGTTTATTTCATACTTTTTTGTGTATTTTTACTTTGAAAGGCATTTTAATTTTTTGTTTAAAAATAATAATTTCACTCTTTTTAGTGATATACTTATTTTGTTCAGTTATTATTAATACGTCTTAAGAACGTCTAAAATAATTAATCGAATGTTTATTTGAATACGCGCCAAGCTTCCATTAGGTATTGTTATTAAGATGATGATGATGATGATGATTACTGTAAGTTACAAAGTGGCATATGCTTGCAGTTCTTTTACTAAACAATGCGGAAATTTCCAAACGCATATCTTTAAAGACTGAGAAGTTCTGTTCAGTGCTTTTGGATCCAGGGTATACCTTGGTACAACATCTAATTTTTTGGTAGCATATGCTTGTGTTACTTTTTTAGGGGGTTCCCTCGATTCCTCATGGATCGCATCATCAAGTTTACACTTTAGTGACTAAAGGACCAATTTCGAATTAAGCCCAAAAACTAAAAAATCAATCAACTAAAAACGTCAATCAACCTAAAAAATGTAAAATAAAATAAATAATTAAAAAAAAAACCCGACTGCAAAAAATGATACCTAAGCAACGCACTAAAAATACCGAAACAAGATTGAGAAAACAGACTACACTATGAGCTGAAAGCCTTAGTGAAATAATTGACGTTATGTAAAACAAACATAACTGCTAACGCAGGCGGGTCCCATATATTTTTGTACGATTTATATAATTTACGAATTGGTCCCGCCTGCTACCAAACATACGTCAATTATTTCACTTAGGCTCTCAGCTCATAGTGTAGTCTGTTTTCTCAATCTTGTTTCGGTATTTTTAGTGCGTTGCTTAGGTATCATTTTTTGCAGTCGGGTTTTTTTATTTTTTTAATTATTTATTTTATATATCATCATAATGTGATGATGTATGCTGTGACAGTGGTGGTGATGATGATGATTACTCTAATTGACATGGTGGCATATGTTTGCAGTTCTTTAAACAACGCCGAAATTCCCAAATATGTATCCTTCTATAAGAAGTCAGGAGTTATGTTCGGTACTTTTGGATCCAGGGTATACCTTGGAGCAAAATCTTACTTTTTGGTAGCATATGCTTGGATTTCTTCAGAAAAAGTCGAAATCACCATATGTGTACATATAAATTTTGAGGAGTTCCCTCGATTCTTCATGGATTCCATTCTTTTTTATGTTTTACTAGCGACCCGCCCCGGCTTCGCACGGGTACAATAGTATGTATCTGTATAATCTATGGGTACAATACTGATACTAATACTGCGGGTACCTTACTCATAGATCTAAACTTCTTTCACCATATCCCGCACGCGTACCCCCCGCCTTGGTGACGCCCACTCCGCAACGGGCCGTGCAGCAGAAATCGTAATATTTTAATTTCGCCATAACTTCAAAACCAAACGTCCAATTTTAATCATTCAAAGACCAAATATTATCTACATAAACAGTACTTAGTGATGAAATAATTTATTTTGATAAGGATTAATAGCATGAATAAAATAAACGCGTTTAAATGTAATCCAACAAAAAATCAATATTTCTAAATAAAAAAATGGTTGTTGTGCCTCACTCGACATAGATAGGTATAGTGTGTCGCGGACTTTTTGTAGATATTTATAAGGTCTACAATTAATTAGAACATTTTACGGTTCTATCTTTTATAGTTTAGGCAGCGTACGCAAAATAAGTAACTTTTCTGGTTGATTTTGTACACCTTGTGTCCGAAAAACCCAAATATCTTACGAAACCCTATTTTTTCCAAAATAAAATTTAGCCTATGTTACTCGTAGATAATGTAGCTTTCAAATGGTGAAAGAATTTTTGAAATCGGTCCAGTACTTTTTGAGCCTATTCATTACACACAAACAAACAAACAAACATACAAACAAAGTTTTCCTCTTTATAATATTAGTGTAGATGACCAAGAAACGCAGTAAGTAACAAAAAAAAACGTTATATTTTTCTTGTTTTCAGTTACGCCTGTTTGGCTGCCTGTAATATAATGTAATGCAAGGGTTATGCCGGCTTTATGAAACATCGATATTATTCGTGGTGCGTGTTACAACGTTTCCGCTGCTCGTGATTTTGCTCGATGATAAATTATTCTAGTAACTTTTTTTTAAATGCTTTTTTGTTAAAAATGCGTAATAAAAACACTTTTTTTCGCTTAAGTATTTTTCTTACCTCATCATTACATCTTTATTATGTTCTTAAAATTATACAAGTAAAGAAATTAAAACATTATTTACGAAGACGTTACTGATAATAATATTATGTTCGCAGCATTTGTTACGGCTTGTTGCACAATTTTTATTTTCTTGACAATACATTCTGGACTGTAGTTATAACATTCTTAAGAATGTTATAACTACAGTCCTATGTACAGTGTCTGTAAAAAATATGCCAGGCGCTGTAACTAACATAAAGTATGGTTTTAAACAACTTTAGATTATACTTTCGTACGCCAAAAGAAACAGCTATTTTTGTACGCTTGTTGTCCATAGATAGTAAACGTCTAGCACCTATAGAACAAAAGTTATGACCAAATTATCAAAGTTTGCAAATGTTTTTTGGCTCTGGTGAACAATATTATTTTTGTCAGTTTCGACCTTTCTGTTTTCTTCCGTCGATATGCACAAGAAACTTTCTAATTCCTCAGCATACTAGTTGCTAGCAAAGTTGTACAGTAAGTACAGTAACTATAGTAAGTAGCTGTGCAGCGTTGTTTGAACAGGTTCCGAAACAAAGTTGTACAATGTACAGTAACAGCGTTGTATAAGAACAGGTTCCGAAACCACTGCACCGATTTTGATGAGATTTGGCATAAATGTATACCACGGGGCACGGGTATAATATATTTTCAACAAGGAATTTGTTTTTAACCGACTTCCAAAAAAGGAGGCTGTTAGCGACTGAATATGGGAATGAAAGCTAACATGAGAAAATTATGATAACTATGCACTACACTACAAATTAAAGAGTAAACCAAGATAGCAGCAACTGTATTCAGTTCGGAACGAAAACCAAAGCAATAATTATCAAAAACAAAATGTCATATAAAAATAAGTGTCAAAAAACATTAAAAAGTAAATTTGTATAAAAACTTATGGCTATCCAGCCAGTCGCCAACATACTCGCCCCCAGTGGGACACTAACCCTCGGTGGCGACTGACTGGGCTTCCAAAAGCACTAGTTTTCTACTGGGTCGGCGTAGTGTACCTCCTTTTGTGAGGAGATCCACTACGCGGACCCGACCGTCCGGGCCGGGATAGGTTTCGACGACCCTGCCCAGCGGCCATAAGCCACGCGGCAACAAGTGGTCCGCGACGAGCACCACGTCTCCCTTCCTGAGTTCTGGGCTGGCACGATTCCGCGGTTTCTTTTTTCTTAACGTGGGTAAATACTCCCGCAGCCACCGTGCCCAGAAGTGGTCCGCCAGCCTGAGCACTTTTCGCCACTCTTGGCGTACTAAGAGGTCTTGATCAGTGAGATCTTTTGTCCATGGTACCACTGACGACGTCCCTATCAAAAAATGAAAAGGTGTTATGGCCTCCGGGGCATCGGTCGACGTAGGAACGTACGCCAGTGGCCTCGAATTTACTATCGCCTCAGCCTCTACGAGCAGCGTCTTGAATGTGTCTTCTTTGGGGTGGGATCTGCCTTTCAAAGTTGTACGCAGTGCCGTCTTTATCGTGCGTACCAGACGTTCCCAGGCGCCGCCCATGAATGGTGAAGCTGGTGGAATAAATTTCCATTCTACTCGGCCATTGGTGGCGTAATCAATCACCGAGCTGTCGTGAAGGGCTCGTAATTCCCTGTTAGCGCCGACAAAATTCGTACCATTGTCGGAGAATATCTGCTTCGGTGATCCTCTCCTAGCGATAAATCTCCTTAGGCTGGTAAGGGCGGCGTCAGCCGATAGCAATGTAACCACTTCCAAATGTACGGCCCTTGTTACCAAGCACGTAAACAGAGCCACATACCGCTTCTCTTGACGACGACCTACTGCTACCGTGAATGGGCCAAAGTAATCTAGGCCAGTGTACGTGAACGGCCTCGTATGGTGGTCCATTCTCTCCACGGGCAGGTCTCCAATGGGTGGCGTAATAGGACGACTCTTGTATCTCCGACAGCCATTGCACGAACTGGAGACGCTTTTTATTGTGCTTCTCGCCTTCAAAATATGGTACTTCTGCCGAAGTTCGTTAAGAACAGTTTCGTCAAACCCGTGTCCAAACTTTATGTGAAGTGCGTGTATTAACAATTTCACTATGTGGTGACAACCATCTAGAATGATCGGGGCTTTCACGTCGTCGTCGACTCTTGGTGCTAGTTTTATGCGCGTGTCTGCTCGGAGGAGACCGTCTTCATCCAGAAACACGGCAAGAGACGCGATTCGGCTGGTTTTAGGCAGGGGCTGCGAGGCTCGAAGGTGTCCGATTTCTTCGCTGAAGCTGTCCCACTGCGAGTTCAACAGCAGCGTCTTCTCTGCCAGGTTGAGGTCTGCGTGTCGAAGGGAAGGAGACGTGGTGTTCCCCAGGCCTATGAAAAATAAAGTTCCCGAATTAGAGTTACTCGCTCGTGGTATTTTCGAAAGGAATATTCGAGCACACTGAAAAACGCGAGCGGTTGCACTCAGAAGGCGCAACCAACTACTAAAACGTTCTGGATTAGGGACCAGAAATTTTGATAAAGGAGCTTCGACAAGGAGCCCCACGACTTCCGATTTTAATTCAAGGTCTGGATTATGTACGCCGTCGAATTGCGCTTCTTTTGGCCAGAGGTCTTCTGGTTCTGAAAGAAAAGGTGGACCAGAAAACCATCTGTGGCCAGCGTCGAATTTAAAAGTTTTTGGCTTTGTAGCGTCGTCAGCTACGTTGAGAGAGGTAGGTAGCCATCTCCAATCGGATGGGTTGGAGAGCTCCGCTATCTCTCCCAACCGGTGGGCTACGAAAGACTTAAAATTACGCGCGTCACTCCTAATCCATTTTAAAACCGTAGTGGAGTCGGTCCAAAATATAGTTCGCGACGGTTTTAAGCGATGTGCTTTAGTAATAGTGTTCGAAAGACGTGATGCTAATAACCCTGCTTGTAGTTCTAAACGCGGTACAGATAACGGTTTTAATGGTGCGACTCGAGCTTTACTTCCAATTAGAACTACTGAGACAGTGTTATCTGTGTATGTTATGCGCCAATAGGCAACGCAAGCGTATGCTTGTTCGCCACCATCGGCTATGACGTGTAGCTGTATGTCCTTCCGCTCTAGTCCAAGCAAGTAACAACGCGGTATTTTCACCGAGGAGGCCTCCTTTAAGTGTTGAACCCATAGTCTATATTCGTCGACATACTTACCTGGTAATGGCGTATCCCAACCAACACCCTCGCGCCATAGATTCTGTATAAGGATACGGCCCCAAATCGTGACAGGCATAAGAAGACCTAAAGGGTCATAAAGTTTCATCACATTCGAGAGAACCGTTCGTTTGGTTGTAGGCTCGGCGGGCAAGTTGGAGGTTGAGCGAAAGGTGAGAGTATCCTGGGCGGGGTTCCACTTAATGCCAAGGACTCCTACTTCCTTATTAGAGGGTAAGTAAACGTCGGGGAAGTCACTTTGTAGTTCTTTGGGTATTCGAGATAATGCTTCCGGCACATTAGAGATCCAGGATCGCATTTCGAATTGGCAATTTTTGTGAACCGTGACTATCTCTGAGGCTATTCGTGCTGCGTCGGTGATGCTGAAGTGGCTACCTAGGTAATCATCCATATAATGGTCATTTAAGATGGCGCTGCAGGCTTCAGGGTAGGTTGATTCCAGTTCTTTAGCATTTTTATCCTTAAGATGAAGTGCTATAAAGGGGCTACATACCGCGCCGAAGATTATCGATGACATTCGGTACTCGCGGATCACCCCGTCAGAACGCCAAAGAAAACGCTGAGCGTCTCTGTCTTTGGGTACAATTTTTACCTGGGGGAACATCTCCCTAATGTCAGCATTCAGAGCCACGGGTCCTTCCCTAAATCGGAAAAGTATGTCGATCAAAGATTGTAAGAGGTCCGGGCCTTGTAGCAACATGCTATTCAAACTGACTCCTTTAGTCGTAGCGGCGGCATCGTGAACGGCTCTTAACTTTTTCTTTTGCGGATGGAAAACACCAAATATGGGCAAGTACCAGCGGACTGGGTCTTCGATCCCGACGGAGCGAAAATGCTCCGGGTGACTCCTATGGTAGGTATTGGGATCACATTCCTCGGCATAGCCTTTAGACAGAATATCCTCGACAAAACGTTTAAAAGCTATTTCGAAGTTAGGGTCCTTTGACATTTGTCTTTCAAGTGTCTTAAGGCGAGACAACGCTTGCGGGTAACTATCAGGTATGATATTTGGTAAATGCTCCTTCCAAGGTAAGGAGACTTCAAACCTACCGTCTGCCAGTCGACGGGCTGAAGTATCGATAATTTTCACCGCACGCGTATCGTCAACGCTCTGTCGTGGTAAGCTTTTCGTAACACCTAAAGAATCGATATCATATTGGCTTTTTATCAAAGCATCTAAGTCGTCACCGTCTTGGTTGACACAAAGATGATTCACGAATTGTATTGGCCTAGACGAATTCGATAAAGCACCGTGAAGTACCCACCCTAAGAGGGTTTTCGAGGCAACGGGTTCGTTTTTGCGTCCGCATCGTACCTCTCGACTAATTGACAGGTGCCAATCAGGGGCACCAATTAGTATGGTAGGGGGTTCGTTGGTGACCGAAAGGTCGGTGGACATTGCTGCCAAGTGGTCGTATTCGCGTAAGTTTATCTCGTCGTTAGAGACACGTAAACTAAGGGGCTTTATAGCTCTTGCGTGCTCTATCAGATGGCGGTCAGGTAGGTTACGTCCGCGAATGTAAAAATTTACATAACTTACATCTACAACTTTTGACATATCACCGACGCCCTCTATTCTAACGCGCTCTTGACGTATGGGCGTGACACCGATGCGATCCGCTATCTCTCCGTCAATTAAAGTCGCTGTGCTGCCCTCGTCCAATAGCGCCGTCGTTTCATATTCGCCGTCGGGGCCTTCGATCACAACTGGGAGTACCTTCAGAAGACCACGCGGGCGGATCGTATCCTGCGGAGCTTTTAAAATGTGTGGGAGGTCAGTATTCGATATCTGTATCGGCGCCTCGGTATCGCTACGTTCGTTCGTGGTGGCGTTAGTGTTAGTACATTTAACGTCGACCGGTGTGCGTAATGTAATATTAGTTGGCCCATGAAGAAGTGCGTGGTGCCTTCTGGAACATCCGTCGACTCCACAACGCTTGGAGCGGCAATTATTCCACGAGTGTGGATACGCCTTAAGACAGCGGTAACAGGCTTTGGAGTCTCTTACCCACTGCCACCTGTCATCGACGGATAGGGACAAGAACGGTTGGCACATCCTTATGAGGTGTTGTCCTTTCTTGCAATAATCACAAGTAGGTACGGAATTGCGGGACGTCGTGTCGTGTACTGACTCTCTTTTGAAAGTACTTTTGTGTGTATGGGCGGGCGGCCTAGGCGTTGCGTTAGTGACGTCGGATATAAAGTTGTATTTGAGTTGTTTATCCGCCTCTGTTAAAAGAAACTGTGACAACGTCTCTAATTTTGACATACTTTGAGCCGCAGGCATATGAGCGGCGGCAAAGTCCATGAAACGTGCTCTAGTGTATTCGCTTAGTTTTATAAGAATAGAGCGAAAGAGCTCTGGCGAGTACAAATAATCATTTTGATTAAGAATTTTAACTGTACAAACAAAATTGCGTAGTTTGTTTGCCAGTGCATTTAAATGTTCGGGAGTACTTATCTTAGGACTGCCTCGTATATCTGAGATTTCTCGGGCTACCAGGATTTCGGGTCGGGCGTAGTTCTGCTGCAGAGCGTCGACGATTTCTTGCGGATCACGAGACGTCCACAACAGCGATGCCACGGACTGGTAAGCGGGACCACGGATGGCGTTGTGCAGTCGCGATATATTTTCTGCTGCAGTAAAATTTGTGTTACTTTTATCGTAACTGGATTTAAAAGCGAGCCATTGGCTGACGTCACCTGAAAAGGGAACTAAATCCGGTCTTTTAGGGCGGTCAGCAAGGGCAGTGATTGCGTGGGCGAGTTGGGTTATGGGATTAGCTGTGGCGTCGGCGAGCGGTAGTCCTTTAGTAGCCGTCACGGTGACGTCATTCACGATACCTGTGGTCTGTGTGGGCGGCGACGAGTTGGCGGTAGCAGGTGGTAACGGAGCCTCGTAGGCGGGAACAACCGACTGTACGGGTGGACCTTGGGCGTTTTCCAAGGCCACAGCCGGAGCTCCACCTGGCCTGTTACCTGCCGTTGCCATGTTTTGTTCACGTACCCACGACGCGGTACGTTGACGTTGACGTAAACTACTAATATGTGAGCTACAAGACTTATCTTTGGCGTCCAATGCGGCAAGTTTTGCTTGAAGCTCCATATGCTCGACCTCAGCCTCCAGCTGAGCGAGCTCGCGCTCCCGTTGCAGGCGACGACGTAAGGAGTCCGCCTCCAAGGCCGTCCTCTTAGCGTGGGCGGCTGCTGATGAGCGCGAGGACATCGTGCGCTCTTTTCCCGTTCGACCACTGCAAATACTGGCATTATTATTTGATAAGGGAGCACTGCTAGGCGATTCTCTAAGCGACGTGTTGAGGCTGTGCTCGTCGCTGTGATCACGGATGTCACAGCCGTCACATCGTTCGCTGTGGTCAAGGCGTTATTTTTCGTATTCTCTAAGCTCTATTAGCTCGTCGACGATCTCTCGGCTGCGTGAGCGCACGGTTGTCCGCAAGGCTGTTTTTGAGGGATGGGCGCAGCCGTATTTGCACTATCGATATAATTTTATCTCGTAAATATTGGCTGTTTCTTTGTCATTACTATTATTTTATTAGCACTTTTGAATACAAAGTTATATTTACGAATTACTTGAATGTATTTGTTTAAGAATAATAGCAAATTGCTGAGAAAAAGGTAAAAATATTTCTAGTAAATGTGGTCTTAGCATTAATAAAGTGACAGTTAAAAAAAAGTTACCTGTCAAATCATAAGCAGAGTTGTTTGTAAACAAAAACACCAAACATGTGAAAAACGTAACCTATTTTAAACTCTTATAAGTGAAAAAATTAAAAAATCCACTCGAACATGTTAGAAGGTCAAGTGCCACACTAATGTCTTGTATGCTTTAAATTGGATATGGGTCGATTCGAGCGACCTACGAAAACCACTTAAAATATTTTGTGATACAACATGGGGAACATGTGAAATAATGTGTGTTCGCTAAATCAGTGGTATCTTACCAAAACGTTATACTGTTGTCTGTTGCGAATTGTTGTGCATCGCACAGTGAACATAAACAATCTGATTTGAAAAAGTAAGTATTATTTTACTATCACGTATTATGTTTCTCGTACGACGACCGACGTACCAGTATTTCTCTTCAGTATTTTTCAATGCCTTCTATGTAAATATAAGTCAACAATAATTTTAGATATTTAAGTAATTGCCTACTCAATGTATTTGGGTTTTAAAAAGTATATTGATTTTTAGGACGAAACTGCAGCTGCTGTTGTGGGAGACACAGTAGCTGAAAATCTACTAACACCAATAATTGCTACTTCACCAGATAAGTTTTAAGGTGTATGAAATAAAATTATGAATACAAGATAGAGTTGAAATGGTAAATTAATACGCAGACATCTCCCCCGTTACAGCGTCGCGTCATTTCAAGATGGCAAGCCTTCCTGAATAGTTTATTGCCATCGAAGAGCAAGCGGGAGGCCTTAGCAAGGGCGCGGGAGGCCGTTGCACAGGGCCCCATCATAATGGCGGCAGCAATACCGCTTAGGTGACATCATATCCGACGTCACACAGCAATCACTTGAAACAATACTACAGTTTAGAGCTCCTAATAACTAGCTCTAACATGAAGAATGAAATTTAAGTATTTTTTTTTGTGGTTAACAATAATAAAGTTTGATTTTAATTTCATAATATTTTTATTTAAAATAATTACTATTATATAGAGGAAGTAATAAATAAGTCATATTTAAAAAGTAACTTTGATGCAAAATAGAATAAAAGCTATGATTTAGTTTTTACTCCAATACTATAATGTAAAAAAAATAATAATTATAAGTACTACTTCACTATGTATGTATTAACAATTAAGACATACATGTAAAAAAGCAATTTACACTATTATTTATCGTCTCCCAGACCATAACATATAAGTTGATGTTGGCAATCCCGACCATGTTCTAGGGTGCCTAGAGATGCCAGTTCTATGTGATGACGCTCACTTTGCAACACTTCATTTGCCCAAATTTCTTCTAAACATCTAGATCTGCCTTTAAAAATTGTAATGGTCCTTTCGACACTATTCCTTGCTGTACTATGCAGTGTATTGTAGTCATTCTCTGGAGAACCAGGCTCAGGATTGGCACATGGGGTCATCAAGTAGGATCTCTGTCCATAAGCAGAATCACCTGTGAATAATTGATATTATATTAAGTAAATTGTCAACTGCCTTTTCACTATTAAATTTCAACTGCAAACATGTATTTTTTTCATACTTAACAAATATGCTGTCTCTATTTAGTTGCTCCAGGTGATGCTAGATTTTCCAACTATATTCTGGTAGCTTTCAATGGCCAAAAAAGATAGTTTATAGAATCTGGAAAAAATAAAATAAGGTTGTCGTCACTTCATGTATAGTAGTAGATAGGTAATAATAATAGATTAGTAAAATAGAAATACAAAGTTTCACTATAACTTATACATAGCATGTACATACTTATACTTAGGCCCTACCTTAACTCAGTGCGAACTAGGTGTAAGTTGTAACACAGAAGGTAGATAGTAGATACTACACTGGATCAAATATTTAACTACAAAGGTCAATTAATAAGTACCTAGACAATTATTAAGGTAGGTAGGTTAGCTGCTTTTAGAAGGTACAACATACACAAGACTTGCGGCCCTGTTATCACAAAAAACAATTACGTAATTTCTTTAAATTACTGCTTCATGTGTTCTGCATTTTTAAATAGATGCATTACATCAAAAAGAAATTTGAAAATCGGTCCACAGACGCCGGAATTATCGTTGAACATACAAAAAAAATATATATTCAGCCGAACGTATAACCGCCTCCTTTTTGGAAGTCGGTTAAAAACAAATTCCTTGTTGAAAATATATTAAACCCGTGCCCCGTGGTATACATTTATGCCAAATCTCATCAAAATCGGTGCAGTGGTTTCGGAACCTGTTCTTATACAACGCTGTTACTGTACATTGTACAACTTTGTTTCGGAACCTTCAAACAACGCTGCACAGCTACTTACTATAGTTACTGTACTTACTGTACAACTTTGCTAGCAACTAACATGCTGAGGAATTAGAAAGTTTCTTGTGCATATCGACGGAAGAAAACAGAAAGGTCGAAACTGACAAAAATAATATTGTTCACCAGAGCCAAAAAACATTTGCAAACTTTGATAATTTGGTCATAACTTTTGTTCTATAGGTGCTAGACGTTTACTATCTATGGACAACAAGCGTACAAAAATAGCTGTTTCTTTTGGCGTACGAAAGTATTATCTAAAGTTGTTTAAAACCATACTTTATGTTAGTTACAGCACCTGGCATATTTTTTACAGACATTAAGAATGTTATAACTACAGTCCAGAATGTATTGTCAAGAAAATAAAAATTGTGCAACAAGCCGTGTTAATGCTGCGAACATAATATTATTATCAGTAACGTCTTCGTAAATAATGTTTTAATTTCTTTACTTGTATAATTTTAAGAACATAATAGAGATGTAATTATGAGGTAAGAAAAATACTTAAGCGAAAAAAAAGTGTTTTTATTACGCATTTTTAACAAAAAAGCATTTTAAAAAAAGTTACTAGAATAATTTATCATCGAGTAAAATCACGAGCAGCGGAAACGTTGTAACACGCACCACGAATAATATCGATGTTTCATAAAGCCGGCGTAACCCTTGCATTACATTATATTACAGGCAGCCAAACAGGCGTAACTGAAAACAAGAAAAATATAACGTTTTTTTTTTTGTTACTTACTGCGTTTCTTGGTCAAAAACATAAAAAAGAAGGCAAACTTTAAAAATCCTAAAATCGTAACTATTTACCATAGAGTTACGGGAGTAAGAGCATTCGGCGCACAAAAAATTAAAATATTCAAAAGGGTTTAACCCTTGGCATGCCTGGTAGAGTCTGTCAGATCCACACCAACGCGTGGTCCGTTGTAATTCCTTCAAATTTGAATTGCGCACCTCACCGTTCTCAGTAGCTTACTATTATGTAATTTTATTAGTCCATGCTATTACTAACCGCAGAAAGTTTTCCGCCCGCTTCTCCAGTTCGCAACTAGCTGGGAGCGTAGAAAAACGTGCGTAAAATGCGCGCGGGTCCCATAGACCCCACCAGGCATACGACGTGTCACGTGACATTATTATGTAAGTACTGATTTCTTTTTTTTTCTTATGACAATTGGTATTTGTGTGTTAAAACGTTGTAGTTTTTACATATTTCAGATTCAACATGAAAAAACGTTTGCCAGATGAGGACTTAGCCAGATTTTTATTGCAAGAGTTAAATGAGGTGGATGGAATTGTATTTAACTCAAGTGGAGAGAGTTTGACATTGCTCTGGAAAATGATGAAGAATCTGATTCTGAGGTGGGACATAATGATAAGATCGCAAAACCCAGTACATTTGTGAGACTTGTAGTAGCCATATTTGTCTTGACCATTCAATTTTTCAATATGCAAAGTAAAATATCTAACTAAAGCTCAAGAAGATAATAATGCAAGTGATGCAAACTAATATTCTGTTTGCTACGTTTAAGTATATATAAGTGCCTTACACTTTATGGAAGTCTGATAAAGGTATCTTTATTTTTAATACTTATTATTATGTTACCGAAGTTATAATGTCTAAATTTTGTTTCAAAATATGATTGTTGTTTAATTAAAAAAAATACATATATAAAGTTGGTTAATTCCTAATATGATTTGATTTATTACCGCTTGTTTTCCTTTTAAGAATACTTTTTAACGCATTCAATCACTTTACATAATACAATTTACATTAAAAAAATAAATTTGAAAATCTGGGTCTGACAGACCCACCAGGCATGGCGTGTAACTTTTGACCACCATGCATGCCAAGGGTTAAAACGCATTTTAGTCAAAGTTGTCAGTTACGACCTTTCTGTTTTCTTCCGTCGATATATCCAGTGGCGTAGCTATCGTAGGGCTAGGTGGTGCAGTGCACCAGGGCCCCGGAGCTCAAGGGGCCCTCTAGCCTCAGCTTTGAAAAGAGAAGAAAAAAGGAAAAAGAAAATCTTGTGAGCGGCTCGAGACTCGAGGCTCGATTTTTTTTTGTGTTGTTAAATGAACACCGATAATTACAAGACTTCTGATTTAAGATTTTCAACACATGCGCTAAGCGTCCTCGATGAGCATGTGCTGTTTGTTATCTTTATTTCAGTTATTTGGTATTTGATAGTTGAGATCAGCGATAAGCTCACGTGTTTGACGGTCGTGAGATTAATTCGACAATTCCATACTCCACCCATATTAACTTTTTCGTCAAGTTTTCATTCCCTCTTGCCTTGCATCAGTTCTCATTTATGATATTCATTGCGATGTTTTCAACTTTCTGGGGTCTGGATGCACTAGAGTAGTTGACGCTAGGTCGACTAGGTGTGTCACTGACCGTTGCAATTCGTTTTCCCTACTACCAACACCAGCCTTATTTCATCTTTCATCAAGTATCGTCACTAATGCAAATGCTACTATTTTTATTCCGCACATTCATCGATCTGGCACCATATTCTGCTAGTCGTCATTTTCGCTAATAAAAAATCCGATGACAAAACATGTATGATACAGGATACAGGTTATAGCACAACGGTATTCGTATAATCTATAATAACTCTCAAACTTTTAAATTGATCGACAATGAAAGATAAAAAACGTTTTTCTAAACTCAAGTTCAAATTGAAGAATGAGCTACTATCTCAGACCAAATAAAAACTATAGACGGACTTCTACGAACAACAAAGTGACGCCGGTTTTTTATGCATTGTGTGCGTGAGCCGGTGTTGCCATACTACATTTTCATTTCCCTAGATATGTTGGCTAAATCTTAGAATAATATCCCACATTTGTACTATTAATTGGTTTATGGTAATTTTACCGCTTAAAGTTCTTTTATTGTCGCAGTTATTTCGCAAGTTTTCAAAATTATAAGATCCGTAGTTTTCGAGATAAAAATATAATAAAATTTCGAAAATTGTATACCTAGGAGTTCGGCCATGTTAACGTTTCTGTGACGTTTACGTTTCGTTTTGACATAAAGCTATGGAAACTTTGCAGAGCTCTATTTTACGTAAAAGTTGTAACACGGCCTCACAAAAACCTGGCGCGAAATAACGTTGTCACAACTCTCCCCAACTATGGAATTCTAAAAATGGGTTACATTAGAAAATTTTTATTGCGTTCAAAACGTCTTTAAATATGAAAAAAAAGAAAGTGATAATTCTGTTTATTGTTTATTTATAGATAAATTTATATAAAGGATAGGTAAAGATGAAAAGTTTAAAGAAAAAAGTAAAAACTTTATTATTTTGTAACAAACTTTATTTTTGGCATCAACATACAAAATATGTAATATGTAGGTACACTAAACTCTAAAATCAACTGCCTTTGTTTAGTAGCGATTTTAGTAAGGTAAATGCCCCCTATGTTCGGAATCGTAAGGCTCTTCGGATTTTAAATTTTTTTTATTACAACACTATCGAGAAATAGCGTCCAAGAACTCATGAATTAAAGCGCGTAAGAGATTGTGAATAGGACGGGGAATTCTATTAAAAATCGTTTTTTCCCTTTATTGATCACATCAGTCATCTGTATAATAAATATTCTATATCGTCACGTATGTGCGTCGTTGTTTATTTATTCCAATTTTCCTCCATTTAACACATAGAGATTCTACCCCTCATAGAGATGACGTATGTATTTAACCTACTAGGGATAAGTTTAACTCACTGTTTCCTATTCTTATTCCTATGACTAATTTTAAAAGTCAATATAAGTTCAAGCTACGCGGAAAGAGGGGATGAGGGGCATGAGGGCCCGATTCTTCACTTATGCACCGGGGCCCTTGTCCACCTAGCTACGCCACTGGTCATATATCAAGGTTATATTGTGCATAATATATATTTAACTGTGGAAGAGCCACGCTTCGGCATGAATGGGCCGGCTCGACCGGGTAAATACCACGACCTCACAGAAAACCGGCGTGAAATAACGCTTGCGTTGTGTTTCGCCGAGTGAGTGAGGTTACCGGAGGCCCATGGGAATTTTAAGGACCAGGAACGCAAGTCGCTACACCAGAGGAGTTACAAGTGTAACTCCTCTGGTGTTGCAAGTGACCATGGGCGGCGGTAATTGCTTACCATCAGGCGATCCGTCTGCTCGTTTCCTGGTTCATTACATAAAAAAAGTAATTAGCATGTTTTTGCGCAAGGACAGTTCTAACTAGCACGAAGGCGTACCTACATATGACAAGGTCACTTGTCATCAAAAAGGATCGTTTGCGAATCGGCCATGCGTGCCTCCACTGGCGTGCCGAACGGTAATAACTTTGGCAAACTCCTGTCGTGGATATGGGAGGACAGTATGTGATTATGAAGAAACCTGTTCAGGTTTTTATTTTAATTTTTGATGTACATTGAAGTGTTTTATTCGCCACTTAAATTAATATTTACAAAAAAAGAACTTTAACGACCCCTGCGCGTCTAGCCACGTTAAATACCTACCTACGTAACATATTATTATTTATTATGTACTCCACTTATAACTAAAGAAACATTTACTGTAACTCTAGATAAGTATGTACATATTTAAATGGTATATGGAAATAGGAACCAGGTCAGCGGCATCGGCAGCAGCAACAGCAAGAAAAAGGTACGCTTGTAGGGGAACGTACCCATACTACGTGACCTATTTTTTAAGATTTTTTGACCCCTCCCTCCCCTCGGTGACCAGTCGTGGTATATTATGCCAAGACCCATATTTGTTTAAATGAATGCGGCGTTTATTGCATAAGACTGCTTTACGCATGCTTATATGCGTGCACTCACACATTTGCTTGCAGGTTGTGGCAATTTTTTCTGGGAAATTGATTCCATAATTGGTAGATTAATATTCAAAGATATCCGTGTCGGTGTAAAATACTATGAGAAATCATCATAATATGATGATGTACGGTGTGATGATGGTGTTGATAATGATGATTACAGTAATTGACATAATGGCATATGCTTGCAGTTTTTTACACAACGCCGAAATCCCCAAACATGTATCTATAAGGAGTCAGGAGTTCTATTCTGTACTTTTGGATCCAGGGTATACCTTGGTAAAAAAAATCTTAATTTTTGGTAGCGTATGCTTGGACTACTTCAGAAAAAATCGAGGAGTTCCCTCGATTCTTCATGGATTCCATCATCAAATTACCACTTTTTTGAAAATGGGACCAACTTGGGATACCCTTTACATCAAAAAAAGAATTTTAATAATCTGTCCTCAGACGGCGGCATTATGGTCTAACATACAAATATATATATAGCCGAACGTTTAACCGCCTCCTTTTTGGAAATCGTTCAAAAATTTAAATAACCAAGTTTTGGTTTTTATTTTTACCCTCTACAAAAAAAAATAACAACATTGTAAGTTGCTACTGTGTTCCTTGAACGCTATTGCATAACGCCGTCCACGAATGGCAGATCATCGGAAAATGGTTATGATTTTATTTTTTACGATGCACGCGTCCGTACCAAGTACGACTCGTTAGCTATTTCATACAGGATGTTCAAAAATGGAATCACCTTTTCGTTTTCATGTTTTTTGCCGTTTTGCTCTTCAGACGCAAATCCGGCTCGCACTTGGGCGGTTAATAACAAATTATATCAGTTAATTTAGTCACCATACTTACGTATAGTTATTTTGCAATTGTTTCTAGGAGTAATAAAACAGTTTTTTGTGTGTGTGCTCTATTCTGTATCTGTGCCGAATTTCATCAAAATCAGACCAGTAGTTTCGGTGCCTATTCAATGCAAACAAACAAACTTTTCCTCTTTATTGTATTAATATAGAAGTCGAAGGACGCCGACAGACCCGGTGTACCACGTTTGGATCTTATTACTATGTCAATACACATACCTACTAATTAGTAGGTAGGTGTTTTTTGGACCTTATTGATATAGTAATAAGACATTAAGTAATTACTTATAAGTACTTGTTTACCAACACATATTATAATACAAAAGTTACTAAAATATTGTGTAGGTGTAATATTAAAACACTCTGTAACTTTGCCACTTTAAAATTCCAATATGAAATAAGTCTAACCCGCAGAATATCTCCCACTATAATAGAGGTAAGGCACAACACGAAAAGCTGTATTACGTAAGGAATTGGGGGTTTCTGGACTAAAAGGTAAAATAAAATCGGAAGAAATATTTAATTTTAGATTCGAAAATGATTAGATATTGTTTGGCTACTTCGTTGGTATAAATTGTAAAACTTAGGTACTAAATATATTTTTGTACTTACTTACTACATATATTTTTTGTGCTTTGTACTTACTAAATATTTTTCAGAACGAACGTTGTCAGAATTTAACAATTAAATCAAAAGATGGCGCTAAAATTGATGCACCCGACGTCGCACAAGATCCCAAGAACTCTTCATAGCGTACGGTTTTCCAGCGACGAAATGCCGAAGTTTAAATCCCTGGTAAGTTTTAAAAATCTATAAATAGTAAGTTTAGATCATTTAAAGAAAGTATTCTTACTTACTTAGTTACCTTTTCCTTATATATTTTCCTTATACCTGCATATTCTACTGTAGTCTCTAATTAATACCTAATTATTATTTGTGTTACGTAAGGACGCTACCTAGCTTACTAATTACTCCTAGTGTAATTGTAAGGCGAAGAAAAACTAGAAGAGCTCAATTTTACTACCCTCTACCACACAATAAATAATAGTACCTAGTACCTCTACCAAAGATTTCAAAACAACCCTCTACTTATTTCTCCAGCCTCCGCTAAGTAAGAATGTTGCAATTTTTTATTTTTTATGTAATGAACCATTAAACGAGCAGACGGGTCGCCTGATGGTAAGCGATAACCGCTGCCCATGGATACTCGAAACACCAGAGGATAACTCCTCGTGTTTCTTATCAGCGACTTGCATTCTCAGTTCTTAAAATCCCCAACTCCACCTGGGACTCCGGACACCCCACTCACTGGCGAAACACAACGCAACGTTATTTCATACCAGTTTTCTTTGAGGCCGTAGTAACTACTCGGTCAAGCGATTCATGACGAAGCGTGGCTCTCCCACGTAAATGTAGTCCGTAGACCGTTGCCCGGCATCGATAGAAACATTGAATATGTAACATTTTCTTGTGTTATGCAGGACTCTCCTCCAGCATCGAGTCTGCCGAAGTACATGACGTCATCGTATCCAGGCTCAGACTCGGGCGCGCCCAGCCCCGACGGCTGCCACTTTCAGCCCGCAGCTCAGAGGCTCCGGCTCAACGAACAACGTAAGGTTACAGGCTGGTTGAGCTCCTGTCAATTTTTGAATCAGTATTCGTGTCCTAATTAAACTATCGTCCCTATTAGATACAGGAATTTTGAACGCCTGAGCTGATATGATGAATAAAGGCAAGGACCAAGCTCAAATATAAAATGATTTTCACTAATCGTATGCACATTGTAATAAGATCCTTTTTGCGTAGCATTATTTTCTATATTCATGTAGAAGACAGTATTCATCAAAGTATTCATTGACAGTGTACGTATCCATCTTCTTGTGTATGTGTAGTGAAATAAAGTTCAATTTGAATTGCTATCTAAAAAGTGTTACTGCATCGCGTCTTGTGTGTACTGACGGTAAATGTCACAGGAAGCTATGAGTTAAGGTCTTAAGACACAAGTTCTCGTGTGTCTAGGAGGAAATAAAATACGTCTGGACAGAGTCCATGTTTACATGTAAACATGGACTCAAGTTCTCGAGACACAAGTTCTCGTGTGTCTAGGAGGAAATAAAATACGTCTGGACAGAGTCCATGTTTACATGTAAACATGGACTCAAGTTCTCGAGACACAAGTTCTCGTGTGTCTAGGAGGAAATAAAAAACGTCTGGACAGAGTCCATGTTAACATGTAAACATGGACTCAAGTTCTCGTGTGTCTAGGAGGAAATAAAATACGTCTGGACAGAGTCCATGTTAACATGTAAACATGGACTCAAGTTCTCGAGACACAAGTTCTCGTGTGTCTAGGAGGAAATAAAATACGTCTGGACAGAGTCCATGTTTACATGTAAACATGGACTCAAGTTCTCGAGACACAAGTTCTCGTGTGTCTAGGAGGAAATAAAATACGTCTGGACAGAGTCCATGTTTACATGTAAACATGGACTCAAGTTCTCGAGACACAAGTTCTCGTGTGTCTAGGAGGAAATAAAATACGTCTATTTTATTTTATTTTATTTTATTAGGAAAACATACAGTGATTTATTACAAAATTAAATGCTATATAAAGTCTTAACACTATTTACATGTTTCCACATCTAAAAACTAAGTAGCAACAAAAGCTTTTTTGACAAGTGATATTCAAATTAAAATTAAAATTAAATTAAAATTAAATTAAAATTAAATCAAAATTAAATTAAATTAAAATTAAATCAAAAATAAATTAAAATTAAATCAAAATTAAATCAAATTCAAATTAAAATTAAATTAAAATTAAATCAAATTAAAATTAAATTAAAATTAAATCAAATCAAAATTAAATTAAAATTAAATTAAAATCAAATCAAAATTAAATCAAAATTAATTTACAAAGTTGATATTCAAAAATTCAAATGAAAAGTACATGATATTAAAAAGTACATTATTAAAAAGTTTTAAACGGTACACGTAGGTTTAAATAATATTATACTTAACAATGAATCAACAGTTAGAGAACAGCCTCAAACCAGTGCTTAGATATTTGTCTTTTTGTGCCGGTAACTGATGAGTTGAATATATCTAGGTCATAATTTTTACTCACATCATTAAAAAAATTACATGATCTTATAAAAAAAGAATTTTTTCGATAATTTGTGTGGGAAAAGGGGGTATGCAGGGTGTTATATGAGCAAATTCTAGAAGATCGTAGAGGGACTTTTAAATTTATTTTTGATAGGAGAGAAGGGGAGTCTACTTTATGCTGGGTGATTTTGAGCAGCATCGAGATGTCGGCTATTCGACGTCTCAAGTGTAGAGGCAAAAGATGGTATCTTCTGCATCTAGACTCGTAATTGTTGTCCGACGTGTTGCACTTAAATTGGAGAAGTCTTGTGAATCTTCTTTGAAGTGACTCCAGCCGACTAATATGAGTATCATATTGTGGGTTCCAAATTTGAGAACAATACTCAAGGACGGTGCGAACAAACGAGCAATAAAGAATTTTTACTGCTTTTATATTTTCAAATTGCGAGCTCATTCTCATAACAAAGCCCAAGGATCTATTAGCTCTAGTGATTATGTGATCAAAGTGCTTGTTGTACGTCATCATTGAGTCATGAATGATACCTAAATCGCGAACCTCAGTTACTCTTTTTAAATCTTGATTTTTAAGTATATATGTATTGTCAATGGCATAAGGGGATCGGCTAAAAGTCATTGAACAGCATTTGGTGACATTCAGGTCAAGTTTATTAAGATGACAGTATACCTCAAGTCTGCCGAGATCCTGTTGCATTAGATGACAATCGTGTAAACTTTCGATTTTTCTGAATATCTTCATGTCATCAGCATACAAAAGAAACTGTGAATGTCGAAAGCATACAGATATGTCGTTAATAAATATGTTGAACAACAACGGTCCTAATAATGAGCCCTGAGGGACGCCTGATGGCACGACATACCATGAAGATGTAAAACCATTGACAACTACAGCTTGGGATCTATTTTCAACATAGGAAGTAAACCATCTAAATAGATTGCCATGTATTCCTGATTTATAAAGTTTCTCAAGGAGCAGAGAGTGATCTAGACGGTCAAAAGCTTTACTGTAGTCGGTGAAAATGGCGTCTACTTGACCACCTGAATCCATACTCTCCGTGACATAATCTACAAAAGTTAAAAGGTTAGATGTGGTTGAACGTTTAGGTAGAAATCCATGCTGCTCAGTAATAAAGGAGGTTGAAAGAGAACTGTAGACTTGTTTATGGACAATTTTTTCTAATAATTTGGCAAATATGCATAGTTTAGAGATGGGCCTATAATTTCTGATTTCATTTCTACTTTTACATTTATGAATAGGAGATACGAAAGCAGACTTCCAAATTTTCGGGACGATACCTTCCTTAATTGAGCGTTTAAAAAGAGCAGTGATGGGTTTCGTAAGAGAATCTGAACAGCGAGATATGAGTATGGGGGAAATATTATCTGGGCCTGCACCCTTAGTGCGATCAACTGTCTTAAGGAGATGGTTTACATACTCAGGCAATATTTCAATATCATTTATAGTAATATTGTTGGGATTGTGAGAGTTATGAGGCATTCGATTAGCGTCGATGGTCGACGACAGAAAAGTACTTTTAAAATAATCAGCAAACATGGAGCAAGCGTCTGCTCCCGATGTAGAAGTGCGACCTTCATACGTGAGTGAAGAGGGTAAAGCGTGAGTATTTTTACTGTTTTTGATAAAAGACCAGAAAAATTTAGGGTCATTAACTATTGCGCTTTCACATTTTTTGATATAAGATTTGTAGCAATTTTCTTCCAAAGTTTTGGCTCGTTTACGAAGTAATGAAAAAGTGTGATAGTCTGATGTATTACCATATGTTCTATATTTACGAAAAAATTTAAGTTTTTCTTTAAGAACTTTTCTAAGAGCAGAGCTATACCAAATTGGGAATCTTTTCTGACTATTGACTGTTTTTTGGGAAATATGTCTGTCCATGATGGTATATAAACAATCGTAAAAGGTAGTAACTGCCTCTTCAATTGTAGTTTTATTAAGATATTCGTGCCAGTCTTTATCTAGATAGAGTCCATGTTTACATGTAAACATGGACTCAAGTTCTCGAGACACAAGTTCTCGTGTGTCTAGGAGGAAATAAAATACGTCTGGACAGAGTCCATGTTTACATGTAAACATGGACTCAAGTTCTCGAGACACAAGTTCTCGTGTGTCTAGGAGGAAATAAAATACGTCTGGACAGAGTCCATGTTTACTTGTAAACATGGACTCAAGTTCTCGAGACACAAGTTCTCGTGTGTCTAGGAGGAAATAAAATACGTCTGGACAGAGTCCATGTTTACTTGTAAACATGGACTCAAGTTCTCGAGACACAAGTTCTCGTGTGTCTAGGAGGAAATAAAATACGTCTGGACAGAGTCCATGTTTACTTGTAAACATGGACTCAAGTTCTCGAGACACAAGTTCTCGTGTGTCTAGGAGGAAATAAAATACGTCTAGATAGAGTCCATGTTTACATGTAAACATGGACTCAAGTTCTCGAGACACAAGTTCTCGTGTTTCTAGGAGGAAATAAAATACGTCTGGACAGAGTCCATGTTAACATGTAAACATGGACTCAAGTTCTCGAGACACAAGTTCTCGTGTGTCTAGGAGGAAATAAAATACGTCTGGACAGAGTCCATGTTTACATGTAAACGGCCATGACCATGTTTAGATGTAAAGGTACTTAGTACTTCCTCGGTCCACGGTAGACAAGGCAAATCTAGCGCCGTTACTTATGGCCGTAATTATCTAGTATTATTCGTGTCAATCATTAGTTTGCCTACTAGTCCGCTTTAATTTGACAATATTGACTGCTTTACTAGAAGGCTGGACCGTGAGTATGGCGCTTTGATTCACGTATAATTAATTTAAAAAACAAAGCATCAATTGTATTTTTAATTAATTTTAGGAATCAAGCTGCTTAACGCCATCAATCAAATACTACAGCAGCGAGCTGAGTTAGAAGCCAATAGAGTCACGCTCTCTGGTCTTCTAGAAGAACTGAAGAGGAAACTCAAGAGGAGGGTAGAAGAATGCCACTTCGAGAAGAAAGAAAAAATGAAGGTTAGATTATATACAATCAATGTATTGTATGTAGGTCTTATGTAGGTACAATAATATAACACAATTGTACCTTACCTATGTACCTCCTTATTTACACTCGTTTAGGTAAGTATAATATAATAAAAAGACGGGAAAAATGACATGATAGGCAAAAAAAAAAACACGATAAGCACATATGTATACCTATAGCAGTAATGTAATATTATAAAAAGAGGTTTATACCTACAGATATACCATTCCTGTGTGTACACCTATAATATAATTCCTGTAAGATACCTCCTAATATACCTCCCCTACGCGTAAATTAGGGACTTTTTTCCCATCCCTACTTTACGCCTCTACCCATTGGATTTTTTGATTTAGTTATCCGTTTGCGAGATATTCAACTTTAAAGAGTAGTTTTTTGTTAAAATAGGGCGTCCGATTGCCGAAAGACATTAAGGTCGTGGTCGTACTGTAAACAGCTGATCATCTATTAAGTATGCTTGAGGGGGACAAGCCTAGATTGTAGGATCGAAATCTGGAGCGTAGGAATGAGGGGATAGTAGAAGGGAAAGCTGGAAAAGACACAGGAAAATACACGGAAATAACAGGTAGGAAATAAAAGTGAAAAGAGAAAGGAATATAGAAAGGAAAATAACGATGAATTACCAATTACTTCGAGCTGTGGTGAGGCAGGGATTTCTTGTTGACTTGTCGACTTGTCGGAGCGAAGTACAATTTGTATGGCGATTGGCCCTATCTTTATACCAGTCTGACAATCAACCTTCTAGAACATTCCGTTCCTCACCCCCTTAGCTCGAAATATCATTTATTTAACATCAAGACAACATTATTTACATAAAACACATTTTTCTTAATATTCTAATACATATTTACAATATAATTTTACATAAAGAAAACTTCGAAAACTGTCGGGGATTGAGTGAGCGAGGAAAATAGGTTTTGCTAATATTTATATTGCCTCGTCCTCCCCTGACTTAACGGTCATTCGCTCCGTCCCTGTCTAATAGCAAGTCTCTCTCGAGACCAGGCGCTCCCTAGTAGCAAAAATTCGCAACTATGGATTTTCTTTCTAAATAACTCACTCAACCCCCGCTCAGCTAATAGGTACCCTTACATAAAACTAGGTCATATTTTATCAAATTTAACAATATTTCACTAATTACTATCACAACAATTAGAGAACAATGGACAAAGTTATAGTATAATCATAAGTATGAGTCTAATAAGAACGTTAAAACAATAGCTTTTGTGAAACAATGGCATCTTATAAGACTTTACATGAACTATTGTTACGTATTACGCAACGAGTTTTTTACTATTTTTACTTTACATTTCAAGCTCTAAGTATAACAAATTTTTAAGTTTTTAAGATTAACTATTTACACGATTTTATAAGTAATCGGCTACCTTCTAAACGTTCGTCGTGAACAATGCTATCTAATTATGTAATCCATATAATCTCGAGTAAAGGCATAATCTGTTTATGTACTTAGTAGCTACCCCATCATCAGTAATTAGATCACTTAGATTGTTTACTTGTAGTTACCAGTTAATTTTTATTTTAATAATTAATTCAATTTTACAATATAATATTAAATACGTATGTAGGGTGTCACACCCAATAGGGAATATGCATAAAATATAAAAATAGCTTAAAACATAATAATATGATACTAGACTGAAAAATAAAGGAAATGGCGAAAAAAAATTCAATATCTGATGATAAATGAGCAAGATATGAGCGGTCAAAGTTTGTACTCTATCTCTTTCTGCCAAACCGAAATTTAGTATAACTTTCTATGAAGGTCGTGTTATGTGACGTCACGATACACGTCCGATCTCTCTGTCTAATAGACTACTTTAAACGTTCATATCTTAGTTATTTTTAATGATATCAAATAACTGATTTTACCATACGATTTACTAAACAAGATAGATCTATATAAAAAACTAAAAAAAAATACGTGCATATTCCCTATTGCTCGCACTGTAGTCTGTAGTCTGTACCAAATTATCAGCGACCCGAACAAATAGTAGAATTATAAGCTTCTCAGTTCTCACTAATTAATTTTTGTTTCCACATAATAAAAACAAAAATTTAATGTTTCTGGAATCTACCGCCGGCGATACCGTACTTTAAAGTTTAAACTATAAAGAATTTTCCTCTGTAATAATAGAGGTTAAATTTGGACCATCTCTTAAAGTGCTGATAATTGGTGCTCTCACCCTAAATACTTGTTCCTACAATAACAATATGGACTGAGATCCCAGGCCGGTCAGACTACCCTAACATATTCTAACTGATAAAATTTAAGCATTAAGGTATAAAGGTGCCTGGAGCATTCGCTTGTAATGTAACGTTATAGATTCGACTTTGAGCATTAATTACCTACATCACAATACTATCTTCCTGACTGACGAGCATTCGCGTGTAATGTAACGTTTTTGAGAGCGAGCGGACAACTCACTACAAGGTGCGCATTACAATGTAATGTACATTGTAATGTTCGGATATGTAACATTACATTACACACGTTAGTCTGGGATCTAAAGTCTAGTTTAGTAGTGTTACGTGTCCAAATCCTTTAGTTTTTATTAATAATTTTTATGACGAAAGTAGTGTTGCAAAGATCTTACCTACTTAGGTAATCCTATGACTCAGGCCCTAAAACAAGCTAACCAGCGTTTAGAGAAAGAGAAGAATAGCATCGTCTCCGAGATAGAACATCTGAAACGTCACCTGGAAAAGGAGGAATCGCATCATCTGCAGCACGCCCGGACTGCAGTTGCTCAGGTAGTTATTATTCTAATACTATTATAAATGTGAAAGTTTGTGAGGATGGATGGATGGATGTTTCTGACTCTTTCACGCATAAACTATTTCGAAAAAGCAGTGTTCCCGTGGAATATAGTTGTTATTACGCAGGCAGAGCAGTATGCAAAAGGTAGTTTATGGAATAAGACCAGCAAACGGGCAGAAAATTCCCAGCCATGGACATCTGCAATACCAGAAGAGTTACAAGTGTGTTCTTGGCATTGAAGCCCTAAATCCTCCCTTGGGGGCAGTGGCGGGTTATCCTAAAGGCAAACTAGGCACGTGCCTAGGGGCGCGAGGGTACAAAGGGGCGCTCCGACCGAGCGAGGTGGTATGCCCGGTCAAGGCCGAAGCTCTGATCGATCACATCTCCGACGCCACTACTGACAAGTTATTTATAATATAGGGGCGCCGCCGGCAGTTGACGTGTTCGCCTACGGCGCTCTCAACGTTTAATCCGCCTCTGCTTGGGGGGCAGGACTCAGAAGCAAACAGGGACAAAGACGTTGCCGGTGTCCTGGCCAGTTATTCAAGTATTTTATGTGCAATTTCAGGCGATCCAGGGAGTGACCAAGCTACATTCGGAGCATCTCTTCACATCCTGCTCGGTGTCGGAACTGCCCAACATCGTCAGTCGAAATGTGGCCAAGAACGCACCCTCGAGAATAGTGAGTGACTACTAACTTGCTAAATACCAATAAGTATTTATCCTAATCTTGACACCAAATGAAATCGTCTGTGGCTTAGGTAAATGCAGGATCTCTTTAGACTCTAAAGAGATTAGAGTTTAAGCTGAGACTATATGATCCGGAATCCGGAAGGCCGTAGAAAATGCTGAGCATTGAAAATATAACTCTGCGCATCAACAATAGAGTTGAAAATCGAGTTGTACAAGAGTGTAGAGTTAAATGTCAATGTCATGTATATCACAGCTCGACGCACGAAACTTCGATTTTCAACTCTATTGTATTAGTGCAGAGTTCTATTTTCAGTGCTCTAAATTTTCAACGGCGCGCGGCGTTCTGAAATCAAATGGGTAACATCTTTCCTCTTGATTTATTGCAATTTGTCAATTGTGGGAGTGATTCGTGAAATATGAATTGGGACGGAAGTGTATAACAGGAAGTCGTGGAAGCGCACGCTATTTGATTTGTCGAATGAGCGCGCGGTGGTAGAGTTCCTCGTCAGATACGATAATCTAGATAGATATACGTCATTGTATTTTTTCTATATACCTACAATTATTTCCAGAATATAATTATATAGGTAATTGCTTAGGTACTAAGGTGAAATGTCAAATGTTACACATAATACATTTTAAGCGACTACTGTAAGCTTTAAGACTCGCTCGTTTTTTTTTTAGTTCCTGCTGTCACAATACTCTTTTTTCTTTTTTCCACTGTAGGTACATATTTCTGTTTCAGGCGGACAACAAGTTGGCTGCCGCGCGTCTCATGCGTGACATTGCCGAGCTGAGACAACGAGTGGCGCAGGTCGAGGCCAAGCTCGCCAACGAGATGAAGGTAAACAAAAATTATTAGTGATACCACGGTGTCACTGAAAACCGACAAAAAAGCGCTTGTGCGCTGATCATGTTGAGCTTTTTACAGGGTCTTACAGAACAATCCATCAATATTTTATTCAATATTTTAAACAATTAAATCATGTTATATAAATAAATGGCTACGAATACGAAAGTAATATAATTTTATAATTGAATTAGTATATTTCCAGCGTAAACGGCAGGCTGAGATCGACATTGTGCGACTGAGGAAGGAGCTCTCCTCGACCAAGAGCTGCGTAGCGTCCCTGCGTTTGCCCGTAGCTTCTAGAAAACCTTGCGCTAAGTTTGCTTAGAGCAAACCTGTTGAAGGAGTCATGGGCTGTGTGAACTTATGTGGCAAGGAGGATAAAGAAGATGTTCTTCTTTGAGAAATTCAAAAACAAAAAATGCAATAGCTTCCTAGTTTATCGGCGTATTATTAAGACTCGTAGAGAATATGTTCAACTTTAATAAATATACGACCACAAAATATTTTAGTACTTAGTCGTAATTTTATTATTATTATTTAAGAATATGATTATTTATTTTGCAAAAATATTAAGGTACATAATATTATATTTATCAACCACCATAATATAAGCAAGCGGCGCTGGCCTCTTGCGGCCAAGTGCGCCGTGCGCGCACTGAAGAATGAAGATACGATCCGTGCATTTCGGTGGCCGGCGTGGCATGGTCGTCAGATAATGGTAACAACTTGGGAATAAAGATAACAACTTGGTAACAACTGCCTTAATGACTGCCATTATATTTTTGATATAGAGTCTGGCTAGCGAAAGATGAGACTGGAAAAAGGCGGCAAATTCAAAAAATAGGCGTATGGCAACCTTGTCTATAGTCGGAATTATAGTTTTGATACTTGATTATTTATGACAATAATATTATATTTTGTTAGGGACAACTCATTGCAAGAAAATGAAGTTTATTGTTGTTGTTTAGATATATTTTTTTTAATTTGCCGCCTTTTTCCTGTCTCATCTTTCGCTAGCCAGACTCAAAAAAATTTGCTAAAAAATAAAGGATGGAAAAGACAGAAGACGTATTTTTTTAAATTATAAGTATATACACACGCCGGCAAAATTAGAGGAACATAGCAAAAATTCAATTTTTTTTGTAATTATTGTTTATTGTGCATGTTTTTTTACATTAATTTAATTATTTATGATTAAGGAACTAAAACAATACAAAATTATGCTATAAAAACTTGTGAAATAAGAAAAAGTCTGCTAACAATCAAAATAAACACGATTTTAAAAATTACAGTAGTAAGTTTTAATGAGAATTTTTTAACTTTTATAAAAAAAAATTGCAACTTTAATAACGCGTATTCCCTCCTCTGGCTCTAATAAGGGCCTGGATACGTCTTCCCATGCTCTCAATCTGATTGTTTATCATTTCTTGAGGGATATTTTCCCACTCCTCCAGTAGCGCCAACTTAAGCTCGTGGACATTTCTTGGAGCAGGAGTTTTAGCTCGTACCCTTCTCCCGATGATGTCCCATACATGTTCTATCGGGTTCATATCTGGAGACCGAGCTGGCCAGTCCATCTGAGTTATTCCGACGTCGTTAAGATAATTACGCACGATATTTGCAGTGTGTGGACGCGCATTATCGTGCATAAAAATGAAATTATCAACTTAAAAATGGGGCAAAACACAACATGCGGTTCTAGGATATCTGTTATGTACCTCTGCGCTGTTAAAGCACCACTATCAACAATGACTAGCTCTGTGCGGGCTCCCAAGCATATGCCACCCCAAACCATAACTCCATAAGCCACTGTCTCCGTAAAGTTCGTTGGGTTATAACGTTCTCCGGGATATCTCCACATCCTTTCTCGCCCGTCAACGAAATTAACACAAAATCTGCTCTCATCAGTGAACAGTACACAATTCCATTCACTTGTCCAGTTTTGATGATCACGCGCAAATCTTAATCTGGCTCTTCGGTGCCCTACCTCCAGTTTCGGTGCTTTTGGTGGCACTCGTGAGTTTAATCCAAGTTCTTTAATTCTTCTTCTCACTGTACGTTCAGTTACACGAACATCTCGGATCTCTCGCAACAGGTT
This sequence comes from Glaucopsyche alexis, assembly GCA_905404095.1. NCBI lineage: Eukaryota > Metazoa > Arthropoda > Insecta > Lepidoptera > Lycaenidae > Glaucopsyche > Glaucopsyche alexis. The sequence goes on from FR990044.1 coordinate 24,587,394, forward strand.
TTGGGTCTGCACAGCTGTTTGACGTCGATTTCTTAAGGTTTGTACCCTTATAAAACGGTCATCCTGGTCCGTTGTTGCCTTGTCCTCGTCTTCGAACGTAAGATCCAGTCTCCCTGTAGTGTTGGACGTTGCGATGGACCACGGAAACCGACACACCTAAGGCCTGACTGACCGAACGGTAGGTGTGTCCTTCCTCAATCATGGTTACAGCTCTGGCGACAGCAGTTGCAGGCAAGTCGCTCATTTTGCGTCTTAACAATGTATTCTTCCAAAAACCAAACAGTAAAATGAGCTGAGAATAAATTGCACCCCGTTAAAACGCAATTCTTATCAGAAACGCTTACAACGTCTATCGTCGAAAAACACTTATGAGGGTATAATTGCAATAAAAATCTGTCAACTTGACTGTTATATTCAATCTTTTATTTCTTAAATGGGCTTAGAAACTATAAAAATAGGTTTCACGCTGCCCGACCCACTCGAATTCAAGTTATGGTCCTTTTTACCTATGTTCCTCTAATTTCGCCGGCGTGTGTACTATAGCATAATCATCTTGGCAGACATGTCCGAGCCTTATCAGTGGAGACATTCATGATCGATATATGTATAATACTGATATATGTAAAATAGCTATCGATGCAATATTTTTGTTTAATGGAGCTAATAATGTACTGAATCAGGTTTGCATTGACATATATATACGAGTAGAACTTTTTTTTGTGTAAAACTATCAAATCATGAGTGGTAGCTGCAAAATATAAACTCAATCAACATCTAAGATTAGAGTGGCGGACTTGAATATCCTAAGCTTTTGTAGTTTAAAAAAAACAGGTTACAATTAAAATTTAAAAAAAGTTTATTATTGGTGGAATATTAACCATTAGTTATTCGTTAACATGCATTAGTGTGGAAAAGTGATAGAACTACAAAATACGTGCTAAATTGGTTTTCCCGCCAAAACTCCCTAAGAAGTTTCAGTAAAGTGTTCTACCTCTTCTAGCTACCATTGGTCAACCACTTTACTAAATCGACTGACTTGACTGATTGACTACCCTGACTATTTATTTGGACTTTGGACTTGACGACTGGAGTTAGAAATACGGTGACGAAAATTTGAAAGAATATTCTATTACCCGCCTTTTATATTTGACATTGGCAAATGGTTATAAGCCGACGCCATTTAAATATATAAAAAAAAACATTTCGATTTGACATTTCAGTTTTGACAGTTGACACAATTTTGTGGATGTTGTGTTTTGTGCAAAGTTTTGTGCGTGTGTTTTTTACGAAAATCTTTCTATTTTTATTAATTAATTCGTAAATATACTATTGCGTAAACGTCCTTCAAAACTCAATAAATATATAATATGAACACCTTTTAGAAAAGCACCTGAACTTAAGGTAGAAGGAACTAGTAGTGTACTTGTACACTCACCACCAGTTTCGTAAATATAAATAAATTAAACAATGGGTGGGAAAGCAGAAAAAGGTACACCAAAGTATATAGCTAATAAGATAAAAGCTAAAGGACTTCAGAAATTGCGATGGTATTGTCAAATGTGTCAGAAACAGTGTAGAGATGAAAATGGTTTCAAATGCCACACAATGTCGGAGTCCCATCAGCGACAGTTGCTGCTATTTGCTGATAATGCTTCCAAATACATAGACCAGTTCTCCAAGGAGTTTGCAGACGGCTACCTTGAGCTACTGAGTCGGCAGTTTGGTACAAAGAGAGTAAATGCAAACAAAGTTTATCAAGACTACATTGCCAACCGGTAAGGTTTACAAAATTTGACTTTGCAGCGGCATTTTGTATATGATATGGGGGGGGGGGGGGGGATGTGCAAATGCATTGCCTGATCGAAAGTTAAGTTTCCTGTAATAGACGACCACACCAGAGGAGCATTATTGTTTAGACATTTTTATTTGTTAGTTAAAAGGAAGGCATAATCCAGCCCTGATGTCACTGCTACCTAAGTGGATCTATTGTGACTCCTGTAAACTTATCTCCGCCTTAATATTATATAAAATATTATAAAGAGGAAAACTTTGTTTGTATGTTTGTTTGTTTGTAATGAATAGGCTCAAAAAGTACTGGACCGATTTCAAAAATTCTTTCACCATTCGAAAGCTACATTATCCACGAGTAACATAGGCTAAATTTTATTTTGTAAAAAATAGGGTTCCGTAAGATATTTGGCTTTTTCGAACACAAGGTGTAAAAAATCAACCAGAAAAGTTACTTATTTTGCGTACGCTGCCTAAACTATAAAAGATAGAACCATATAATGTTCTAATTAATTGTAGATCTTATAAATATCTACAAAAAAGTCCGCGACACACTATACCTATCTATGTCGAGTGAGGCACAACAACCATTTTTTTATTTAGAAACCTTAAATTTTTTTTGGACTACATTTAAACGCTTTTATTTTACTCATGCTATTAATCCTTATCAAAATAAATTATTTTATCACTAAGTACAGTTTATGTAGATAATAGTTGGTCTTTAAATAATTAAAATTGGACATTTGGTTTTGAAGTTATGGCGAAATTAAAATATTACGATTTTTGCTGCACGGCCCGTTGCGAAGTGGGTGACATTCTGTAGTAGATATGAGCGCCGATGGGTGTTAGGTCGGCGGCGGCGCGCCGACTATTTAGGGTCGGTGGCGGCGGCGTCGGCGGCGTGACCTTGAAAGGGCTGAAGTTTGTACTTGGTAGTAAAAATAAAGTGTTGTTCAATCGTAGCTGTCAAAATACTTTTATTTATTGGGTTACATACAATTACAATGCAATACAATTTATGACACTTTTGTAGTGATGAGAAAATTAACGTAATAACAAAATTTCAAACTACTTTGGAAATAGCAGTTAACTGTGCTTTGATTCCAAAGAGCGTAATCACTGTAATCTTTTTCTATTTACGTTTTATAAACGCCCACATTTTCAAGAACTGACGTCGAAGCCATTTATATAACTAACTGCATAGACTCTCTAGTGAACAACCAATAATAGCAGAGATCTTAGCCTGAAACACGGTGCAAAATCTCCCAAACAAGCATATCTGCCTGTAGGTGGCACGCCCCCGTAGTCCAGCGCCACCCCTGTTGTTTTTCCTAGATCTGTCCGTGAACTAAATTATGTTCTTAAGGTGAACATTAATTGGGACCCAGTCCTACCGAGAAGTTATGAAAACTGGGTATAGTTCTTAAAAGCTATGCACCTTGATCATGGTGTCAGATGGCATGGCCATGACAGCACATCTAGCCTTTTTCATAATGTCCTCGATGCGCTTATTCCAAGTAAGTCACATAAATATAATATCTGGGATCACCCCAAGATATTTGACCTCGCTTGCAAACGTGTTGGTTTTCCCGAAGAGTGTTGGGGGTTTTAGTCCCTTCAACATCCTCTTAATAATAACTCCCCACACCGATATCGGTGACGGTGGCCTGTTTCATTGAAACCAAGCTACTACGCAGGAGTAGTTATATAGTGCCCAAGTGTGTGCGCAGTACACAAGAGCACTCTCTTCCTTTACTCTCATAATCTAGTGGGGCGAATAACCGACACGATTGTCGAGAGATCAGGCGCAGGTCCGACTTTTTACATGCATATCCAACGCATGGATCATCTGTCTTGTCAGAAAATCAGGTGATCAGCGTGCATTGTCCTAATCAAACTTGGAAACAACATTTTTTGTTGTTCCAATGCGGGAATCGAACACACGACCTCCGAGTCGAGAGCCAATGCTCTAACCACTAGACCACGGAGGCACTTTCTCTTATTGGTGTTAGGTATCAAGACTTGCGGGAATCGAACACACGACCTCCGAGTCGAGAGCCAATGCTCTAACCACTAGACCACGGAGGCACTTCCTCTTATTGGTGTTAGGTATCAAGACTGTCTTATTAGCATTGACTGTTAGCTTGACCCTTTTGCACCAATTTTGCACCTAATTGCATTAGATCAGCGACTACCGATGCGCATTTGCCCACCACTAGTATCGCTAGGTCGGATTCGAGCTTGGCTCTCGACTCGTAGGTTGTGGGTTCGATTCCCGCATTGAAACATCAAAAAAAAAGTTGTTTTCAAGTTTGGTTAGGACAAGCTGGTTACCTGAATGTCTGACAAGATGATCCATGCGTCGGATGGCATGTAAAACGTCGGACCAGCGCCTGATCTCTCGCCAGTCATGTCAGTTATCCGTCCCACTGGATTACGAGAGTAAAGGAAGAGAGAGTGCTCTTGTGTACTACGCACATACTAGGGCACTATAATAATAACTGCTGGCCTGGTTTCAATGAAACCGGCCACCATCACCGAAGTCTTAATGGGGAGCTATCATTATTGTTAGGATCTTTGAGCATAGAACCTTCTATTGTTCAGTTCTATTAGCAGCCCAATCACTACCAGGGACCACTCCAGCGGCCACAGTACCCCGGCCTCTCCCCGTGGGCATCCTTGGGTCAACCTACTCCTGAGCGTCAAGCCCAAGATAGTTGATGACGCTACTCTGTTGTTTAGCGTAGCTTTGATCCACTCTATATTAAATCTTGAAGCCAGGCTATCAGGGTAATAGATCAGGTTGAGTTTTTGCCGAACGCGCCTTCAATATCTAGGAAGGCGCTTAGCGCAAACTTCACAAACACAAACTTATCCTCAATGGCTTTATCAATACGATATACTAGCTCGATCTACTAGCTCCATCAATTCAGTAGATCTGCCTTTCTAGTGAGCATGTTGTCTTTTATGCAGAATTCTTTCGATGATATAGGTGTCACGCTTTAAACGAGAAGAACATTCACCTAGGATGTTCTCCTCTTTTAAAGCATGAAAGAAGTAAGGCTTATATGCTCATAGTCACTGACTGAAATAACACATTATGACTATCCCTCTCGCTCACTCGGCGCGCCGGTGTATTTTCGCGGCGGCGGCGGCGCGGCAAAATCGACGGCGGCGGCGGCGCGCCGGCGCGGCGCTCATATCTATTCTGTAGTATTAGTATCAGTATTGTACCCGTGCGAAGCCGGGGCGGGCCGCTAGTATTATATATTTTGTATCATTACAGTAAATTGCAAATTAAATTGTTACAGTTTCATTGGAATTAATCTTTTTCTGTACATAATACTTTTTTTTAAATTAAAATATTTTATAAACTTTCAGTGATCATCTTCACATGAATGCTACACAGTGGGAAACATTGACAGAATTTGTGAAATGGCTTGGACGGGAAGGTAAATGTGTTGTTGATGAGACAGAGAAGGGATGGTTTGTGACTTATATAGACAGAGACCCTGCAACCATCGCAGCTCAGGAGGCTAAGGCTAAAAAAGAAAAATTAGACAAGGATGATCAGGTAAATACTTATTCATATTTGTAATTAGTAGAAATTATTTACTGTGTATTTTGTGTAATATAAAGCAACTTTTTTATGTTAGCCTTGCTATTGTGATACATATTCAGTCTTTAACTATGAACTGGAATAGAAAAATAACTAATTATCCTACGGACGGAACAAACATCAAAGGTTTCACAGTTCAAGTACAGTACAAGGTAGGAACAGTTTATATGAGGAAAATTAATTGTTGTTATTGGTATTGTCCACAAGATAATTCCAAAATTTCTCACCATTTAAACCTTCCCTGCACTTCCACAAATATTTCAAGACCAAAATTAGCCAAATTCCAGTTGTTCAAGAGTTTTAGCAATACATTTTTTAAATGTAAGATTATGAGTTGGACATAGAAAATCTTTAGGTATTTAATCTGTAACAAAAGTTCATTAGTAATAAGTATCTACCCATGCTCACACCTTTTACCCAATAGGACCTCTATTAGATAGGTGGAACCACCAAGCTACATAGGGATGACAGGCAGGGAGGTTTGCCCTGTGGCCTATCTCCCTGCGTGTCTCCGTCAACCGCAAAGCCCACTTCAAATGTAAGTACTTAATAGCCGAGTCCACACCAAACGATCGAGCTTGGATCGGCAATTCCACGATCCACGATCACGGAGCGTGGATCGTGTTAGACTGATCCAGTTTTAGAAACTTGTGATCCTAAAAATACGCTCCAAGCGATCTTAAGGCGATCTGTGATTCAGTATAACTAATTCAGTCTAACTCATTAGAAGATTCTAGCGTCAGTTTGCAGTATCTCTTCCGCATTTCTAAACAATCTATATCCTATAAAGCAATATCAGACAGCGACTTTGTGATATGTCCATGGTGTAGTGAACTGATCGCGTGATTCACTCACAACCGTCCAAACCGCGCGCGCTACGCAACTGAGGCTGCTTTGATGCAGGCAAAAATCCGACAGCGTACGGATCGGGCGCGGCAGGGAGCACGCGCTCTAATACATGTGCGTGGATCGCGCGCTGCACGTCCACACCAAACGCTCCGTGGAACGCGCTCCACGCCGTGCGCGATCGGAGCGAGTTGGACCGTTTGGTGTGGACCCGGCTATTGATAAATTATATGTTTTTAGGAACGAATGTTAGAGTTTATTCAGAGACAAGTTGAAAAGGGGAAAAAAGAAACCTCTACAGAAGAACCAACTTACACAGAGTTCAAGAGAGAGAACAGTCAAGAAAAACTTACATTAAACCTAAATATGAAGAGAAAGCATGAAGGTATAAAATCAATTAGGGATATTTTGGGCATAGAGATGATGGGCTTATTTAGAGACGGTTAGGCAGAAAAAAATTTGTCAACTCGAAAAAAAAATCCCTATATATGGCTCGCCCATTTGTGATGAGTGGAGAGTCACACCCATATTCATGTGCCTAAAGTATCCGTAATTAATTTTACCAAACCTTTTATGAATTATTATTTATTGGTAAACCTCTGTTTAAGTTAGATCTTGTAATAAGGAAATAGAGCTAGGGGTCGTCCATTAATCACGTGATGCCTAAAGGGGGAGGGGGGGTCTCAAAAAAAATCACCAAGTATCACCAAGGGGAGGAGGGGGTATAAGGAGACATCACGTGTATTAATTTTCGAATCTAGTCTATGCATACCGAAATTATAATCGGGTGTAAATTCGTAGTGTTGTTTAAATACTTACAAGACAAATGACTCGTATAGTTTTAATTCCTTAAATTATTCGATTAAATTGATTTTTAAGTTAAAGTTTTTCTTTAAACATGACCTGCTTACTATGTAAAAAAAATACACGTGATCTTAGGTGGGGGAGGGGGGGGTAGTATAAAACCTCACCACGTATCACCAGGGGGAGGGGAGGGGTCTAAAAAGTTGTAAAAAACATCACGTGATTAATGCACGGCCCCCTAGTTACTATTACAAAATTTTTAATTATTTTAAAAACTAAATGTATATATTTTTAACCATGCGAATGGTGTACCATGAATTATATTTCGACACAAAAAATTCAAACTATTATTACCTACTTATAAAAATATTTACACAACTGATCAGCTATTCAATGTTGCTGTCATTGTCTTTCAAGTGAGATTTTCAAAGTATGAAATAAAGAGACATTAAATGCTTATCCATTGGGTATATATTTTTTAATAACCCGCTTACAAAAAAGTATATACTCAATGGATAAGCATTATATTAGTCTTATTTATTTTGGCGAGCTATTATTTTTCCAATGTATCAGAAGCAAACAGTGAATAGCTACAAAGTTGTGTAAATATTTTTATTATTATGGGTGTTAGTATACCATCTTGACTATCATCCATCAGAGCTCCGTGGCCTAGTGGGTAGACCGTTTGGTTCGCACTCGAGAGAGTGCAGGTTCAAATCCCAGGTTGTGGCGTGTACCAATGAGACTTTTTCAGATCTCAAGTACATCATACGGACGCTCTAACGGTGAAGGAAAACATCGTGAGGAAACCCGCACATAGTTGGCCCCAGACGTATTGACTAGTTCATTCCTCTGGACTAGGCTGACTATGTTGTGAAAATGCCGTATGTGCTTGGGCAACCATACGACATTTAAAAACCAACTGTCCCAGGCACTACAGTATTTCAAGAGTGGTTACTTCGCTCGGAGAATACTGTATAAGTCATCCATTAACGGATGTAAAGGCCTAAGTTTTAGTATACCATCTATGTACATAATATGATTGCATGTTTGAAATTCATCTTTTCAGAGAAAAAGGCAGAAGTTTCAATAAAAACTGCATTTAAAATTAAACCCAAAGAGGAACTGACCAAGAAACAAAAGGTAGAAGAGAGAAATAAACAATCAGCGCTCGATGAAATTATGGCAATACAAGAGAGGGAAAAAGAAAAAGCAAATAGGTAAGGGCAAAAAATTCTTTAAAAGATGTTTGGTGTAAAGATTAAAAGAAGACTTTAATTTAATATTTTTCTTTCATTTTAGGAAAGACTACTGGTTGACGGAAGGAATCATCGTGAAAATAGTTACAAAATCGCTGGGTGACAAATATTACAAGAGAAAAGCGACCATAGAGCGCGTCATAGACAAGTATGGCGCTCAAGTCAAATTGACAGACGAAAATGTCAAATTAAAATTAGATCAGGTAATATTGAAAAATAAAAATTGTTTTTTAAAGGTACGCATTATGCCGCAGCGTGCCGGGGCGGAGCGCAAAAATCCGCTTAAATCGCTTTCATACAATTTGTATGAAGTATCGCACACTGTGATCAGGGGTCATCTGAAAATATCCCCAAAACAAAAAGGTATTCGCCGAATACCTTTCTCTCGGAACAAATTGGATGTATCTATATTTTACATTTTCTTTTTTTTTTGTTGACGTACTTCTTGTCTATGCTGATCATTATCTTCTTATTCTAACAGCAGTAAAAAAAAAAGAAAAGTTCTTCGTCAGAGCTATTCATAACGTTTGTGTTGCACACAAATTCTGGCAGTTAGTTGACTCAAAATCCGTCAATGCGCTGCGACCCGGCCCGTCACCAGTGTGCTAGGTTAGCATTTTGCGCTGCGCTGCGCTCCGCCCAGAGTCCCGACACGCTGCGGCCCGGCATAATGTGCGCGTACCATAATGTGGCAACTTGTTTCTCTCAATTTAATAATCTATTTTTTTTTTATTCAGAATCATGTAGAAACAGTAATACCATCTCCAGGACGACTAATCAAGTTTGTAAATGGGGCTTACAGAGGAGAAAAGGGAGTGCTAAAAGATATCGATACTGACAACTTTTGTTGTACAGTTGAGGTAAGTTTTTTTAATACTACGGACTGGAGATTTGTTGAAACGAAAAAAAAATGTAAAAAAAAATAATTTCCGGTTAGTTGTTACATTTCATAATTCATAAGAGATTTTTTTACAGATTGCTGAAGGAGTACTGATGGGCCGACTTGTGAAGAAGGTCCAGTATGAAGACATTAGTAAAGTGGCAACATGATTGACATACTTAAATATTTTTTAAATATACAAAATTTTTTCAACCTAATGTTTTTCACACTTTTTTACTTGATAACAAATCACAATATAAGGTTATTAAAAATATATTACCGCTATTTTGGGTATATGATCTACTGCTTATGTCTAGCTAGAGTTCTAGACGTATAGGCTTAAAAATAATAATTTAAAAAAGTATACTAAACAAAATTACATTACGCTCTTTACGGCGTACATTCATTGACCACGCACAGCTGATCTATTGATGTTATTAAGGCAAAGTCTTTGCTTCCACTTTAAGTCACCTGTTTCTGTGAGGTTAAAAAAGTCCCTCCATCTAAAAGCTAAACGACTGGGTGAAAAATTTGAAAAAAATTCATGATGGTAGTCCATGTAATGCACTTTAAAAGAAAACTAAAACTTTTAATAAATGCCTAACCTGTAAAAAGCGCTTACTTGGAAAACTTCCTACAAAAATAACGAAATTAAGTGAACATGACGTAAAATATTGGTATAATGGTACGGAACCGTACGTGCGCGACTCCGACTCGCGAGTTTAATTGTGACTTTCACACACACATGCTCATGATTATTTCCCAAGAAATTTTGAATACCCTACTACTACTATAGATATGAAGTTTCTTTGAGGATTTTGATGAACTTTGGCATGGTAGTCGTTTGAGATCTGGATTAACACGTCATATCCTAGTTTTTAGCCCGAAAAAGTACAATGTTCGCGAAAAGTTTGGTATGGAAAAGCTGGTTGCATAATAAGAGAAAAACGTAAATTTAATAAAACACCTTTTTAATACATGTAAGTAAATTTATTTCATACAATGTAAAACTTTAATACAATTTAATAAACTCAATTTGTCCAGTCCTTCTGTACTTGTTCTGTACCCCTAATAGGAATAAGGCACGGGCGTGTAAGGCTGTATCCCGTGATAGAAAACACTTACATTTCATAAATTCTAATCGGTTATAAAAACTATGATAATTTATATTTTCTAATGTAAACATGTCAAACTTAATTATTTTAAGGCATCGAGGGTTTTAAGGGTAAAAATATTTATTCTACGTCTGTTTATTGTAAATAATATAATAATAATAATATAGATAAAGTGTAAGTATAAAAATTCTCCATTTATTACAATTTTGTCGATAAAATATAAACCTGGCAACACAGTACTGTAATTTTTAATATAAGTACAGTTGACATAAGTACTTTTCCTAAGGTTTTATACATGAATTAACATTTATTTAATGAATACTCTTGCGTTAATCTTATTATAACTTAATTATAATTTAAAATATTATTTTTATGTAGAATATTAATTAAGTACCTACTATGATTTTAACTTTAAAACTTGTTTTAAAACTTTATAAGTATTTAACAATATTGGCAATATTACTTAAATGCCATGTGCTTTATAGTATGATAAAACATCGAGTAAATTTTCTTGGTTTTATAATTATTAACTTAGTATAATGTATACAGGAACTAAGCCGTCCATTGCGAAGACACTGATATTCAGACATTTTAGATATCACATACATGACTGGTCATAGTATGATACCATGTTCATAATATTTATGCCAAGAATCACAATAGAATAATATTAATATGCGTTTAAAAATATTTAATCACCATTCTTAAAATTTTATACTCATTTATGGTTTTTTTATATACAGTGCAACCTCAATATAACGACTTCCTCGATTTAACAAATTCTTCGTAATCCCCTTGAATTGTCCATAAGAGTCAATATAAAATATACCTTTACATTGCGAACATTCTTTGCGTACAACCTCTTAATAACGAATTTTCAACTATCAAGAAAAAGTATTCATACCTCTAATTAACGAATTTTGCCAACCCAAAACCTTTATATAAAGTTTCCACCAATAATATAACTCTTAATCTTATAATGTGATTCATGTCTCGACATGTTTCGACACGCTTTTGTTTGTAAAGTAATCATTGTTGTTTTGATGGAAAGTAATGTAAACACCTCTGCTCGTCACTATTGTTAAAGATTTAAGTTAAAATGGCTCAGAAACGTAAAAGGTGTTCCTTATCGGTCGCAGAAAAGCGAAACATCATTAATTATGTTGACCAAAATCCCATGACGAAAAAATTAGACATAGCTAATAAGTTCGGGATTCCCGCAAGTACATTGGCTACAATTTAAAAATTTAAAGATAAGTTTTCAGAAGAAAGTGGTGTGAATGTAAACAGTAAAAGATTAAAATCATGCGAGTTCAAGGACGCAGAGGAATGTGTGTTAAAGTGGTTAAAACAGTGCCGAGACAAAAAAATCCCAATCGGAGGCCCTATTTTAAAACATAGCAAATATGTACATATACAATGTAGTATAAATGTAGTAATTTGATAAAAATGTGTTATCATTTATTAGTAGAAGTTGTTCGCTATAACAAGATAAGTACGTAATATTGAGGTGAATAAAACTATTCTTTTACCTCTTTATAACGAATTTTAGACCAATCTAACCTCAACATAACAAACCTCAGTTCAACGAATTACTTGATATTACGAATATTTTCTTGTTCCCCTCCGATTTGTTATATCGAGGTTGCACTGTATATGGTAACATTTTAGTTATAAGAAATCAATAAAAAATTAACATTACGAATTTTTCAACTTTCATAAAATCTATACCTATTTAAAATGCCGTTTTAAATACATAAAATAACTAAACTACCGAATCGCTTCACCTAAATCGCTAGGTGCGCAATGACACCGCCAACTAGCATAAATTACAATTACGGCGGACTTGAACATGACAAATAGCTGGCTTCATTACGAAAATTATGTAAACAAACAATTAATTTATATAAAATATTGTAATTTACATATTATATTCTATTCGCTCATGTTAATCTATAAAGTCTTGTGGGAATAGTGGCAAGCCCCAAAGGGAGATCTCCGACCGAGCGAAGTGCTATGCTCGGTCAGGCCGAAGCCCACTGTAGTGGTTCTCAGATGTTGTATATACATAATTATATACTGCCGATCTTCGAAAACTTCGATAGCGCGATTCAGGACTGCGCTGATTGGTCCACCACAGTCTATTATAACGTTGACCTTTTTTTATTTCCCTTCTAAAATGTCACAATCAATAAATTTCGGACATATTATACGTTAGTACATACGGACTTTCATATGACTGACTTCACAAGAAGAAACCAATGTTTTATTTTGCTGTGTTTTTCTCTTTCTTGTTACTGCGTTCCATGTATCGTTTGTATCTTGACATGGCTAAATTTGCATTTAAAGTAACCCTTACAGAGGTGTATAGGAGAAAATATTCTTAGGATGTAACTAGAACTGTCGTGTTCAATTTGGTTGGATGCTCTAAGTGTTCAACAGCTTTTTCGCCTCACTGTGAACACTGCAGTGATTTCAAAACTAAAGATGGGCTATATCACAGTTTTTTTCCATTGTTCTCATGCAGCAGGTATCGTGACATGACACATTTTATTAAAAAGTAAGGCCTTTTCATTCGTTATTGAATGATTTATACAGTATTCTCCGAGCAAAGTAACCACTCTTGAAATACTGTAGTGCTTAGTCCAGAGGAATCACTGGTCAATACGTCTGGGGCCAACCATGTGCGGGTTTCCTCACGATGTTTTTCTTCACCGTAAGAGCGTCCGTATAATGGTACTTGAGATCTGAAAAAGTCTCATTGGTATACGCCACACCTGGGATTCGAACCTGCACTCTCTCGAGTGCGAACCAAACGGTCTACCCACTAGGGTACACTACATTTTACTATACGAGTATATATTAGCCCCCTTACTAATAAACGCTGTATAAGCTTTGAATAGTTATTTACCCCCTTACTAATAAACGCTGTATTAGCTTTGAATAGTTATACAGTGTTTTGTTCCCGTCACACAAGTGACATTTTTAATTCGATTGAAGAAGACAAAACACTGTATAACTATTCAAAGCTTATACAGCGTTTATTAGTTAGGGGTACAGTGTTTTGTTCACATCACACAAGTGACATGTTTAATTCGATAGAAGGAGACAAAACACTGTGTAACTATTCAAAGCTTATACAGCATTTATTAGTAAGGGGGTTAGTTTATTAGATCATAGTGGCGAATTTCGCTAGTAAAAAGTGACATTTGGTCTGCTGAAAGTTCCTTTTTTGGCCACGGTGCGCGCTGCGACCGATTCGAGGTTCCTCCATCACCTACTTCCCAGCGAATCTAATTTTTTATAGCTCACGATGTTAAATTTTCTTTAGTGTAAATAAAAAATAGTTGGCGGGTGTAAATAAATGTTTTACTTCTGCTACTAAGCATGTCTCCGAGGGCGGCACTGATAATTTCGGGAATCAAGGAAGTGACATAACATTACTATTTAAAAATGTATTTATTGCTTTTCGAAGTATTCTCCGCGAAATTTGACACATTTTTCCATACGATGGAACCAATCATTGAAGCAACCATTCCATTCGGACGTTGGGGTCTCCAAAATGGCCGTTTTGTAGGCGTCCACAGCTTCAGGTGATGAAAATCTCTGACCACGCAATTTATTCTTTATTTTAGGGAAAGTATAGAAATCATTAGGGCTTAGGTCGGGGCTGTACGGCGGATGGTCTAATAATTCTATGATTTCTTGCTCTAAAATTTTTTGTTTTGTGCGCGGTGTGAGAACTCGCATTGTCGTGATGGAGGATGATACGGCGGTTGCAGTTCTCTTTACGGAGTTCAGAAATGACCTGTGGCAAACAAATGTTAGCATACCATTCTGCATTAACCGTTTTTTGTCCCTCAAGAGGAATAGTCGCAACATGGCCGGTTTTGAAGACAAACGTGGCCACCATTTTTTTCGCAACACTCCGTGAACGAACAATTTTTGTTGGCTTTAACTCATTTTCGAACACCCAAACTCGTGACTGGTTTTTTGTTTCGGGTTCGTACGCGTATATCCAGGATTCGTCACCTGATACGATGTTGTATACAGCATTTGAGGATCCTGCGTGGAGTCTTTCGAGAGTTCTGACCCACCAAGTAACGCGAGCCGCTTTTTGCTCTTCACAAAGCAAATGCAGTATCCATCGGGAAAACAACTTTTTTACACCTAATTGTTCATGCAAGATTATTTGTGTTTGACTCATGCCAATGTCTAAAGTTGCCTGAATTTCGCGGTATGTCAAATGTCGATCTTCCTCAATCAGCTTACGCACAGCATCAATGTTTTCTTGGGTGACTGCAGTTTTTGGACGACCTTGACGGGGATCATCACTGAGCTTGACACGTCCACGTTGAAATTCAGCAAACCAGCGATAAATTGTGGTTTTGGATGGGGCTTTATCACCAAATGCAGAAATCATCCGGTCAACACACTGTTTTTGTGTTAAACCACTTCGAAAGTCATAATAAATCATCGCTCTAGAATTTTCTCGAGTCAATTCCATTTTCTCAACGACTAAACAAGTTTGACAAGACCTTGTGACAAGATCGAGAATCTTTTTTTAAATAAATAAACGGTATTCGATTTTTAAAACCAAGGAGTTTTAAATTAAAAAGATTTTAATATGACAGGAACAGTGGAAATATTCCATTCCCGATACTTTTAGTGCAGCCCTCGTATAATATAATATTATAATCGTTATATAAATTGCATTAAAAAAAGCAAAATAGTAAAATATATTTTTATAATGATCGACGTCTTACGTCTATCTGAATTAGTTTTAAGCTTTTCACCGCAAAAATTGTCATATTATGTAAGGTGTTTCCTGCAAGAAAAATAAAAATCTACTAAATCGGTAAGAAATCAGGTTTCACAATATCATTTAATAAAAAATAAGTTAGTTTTGTTTTAAACATTTCTATAGATTAAATGGAGTTTCGCGTTTTTCATATTAATTCTACTAATTTAGTAAAATCCACTTATTTCTATTGGAGTTATGTGATGTGTGTCTACTAAATTCTGGATAGAATTCAGTAGTGTAATTAGAATTGTTATTTCAAGAGCTTCTCCTCTTCGGAGCGGTCCTTGTCGTACGGCTTGAAGCTTGAGCTAGTGAATGGGCTTGCCGAGGATAATACGAACTGAAAAACAAATTAATATTATTAATATCCACTCCAATACCCGTGAGACCAAGCTTTGTTCGGTGTTCTAGTAGAATGATAAAATAATTTAAGTATAAAATTAAAGTAAAAAGAATCACAAAAATATTCGTTGTCTTTGTCTTATGCGTACCTTAGGAAACTCAAAGACAAAGACAGCAACATTGAATGGCTAATCATTGTAAATATTCTTATTAGTAGGAGAGGTAGATTTTTAGGTTACCATTTAATATACTTTACCTGTAATTATTTAATATCTATATTTAGGAACATCCAACATCTGATAGCGTGAAATGGAATTGTTTACATTATAATCTGTTTGTAATATAAACTAATTGTTCATTGCTTGTTGTAAAATTAAATAGTAAATATGGCATAGATACCTGTTTATTAGGTGTTTTGTCGTTCTCCTTAATTTCCGGCACCTCTTCAAGTTTATCACCCTCAAGCAACAACTAGTAAAGAAAATATAAATTTACACAAGAGCAACAATACATTTTAATAATATGAAAACAAATAATGGCTTTCTTAATTATTACTAGGTACAAGGAACCCCTACAGTTTCGCTTTTCCGTCCGTCGATTACAATGATATTTTACGACGGTTGTAAACGATTTGCTTTCGATGTACCTATCAGATTCGTAACTAAGTACCTAGTACCTACGTCGTATGAACATAACAACCAAAATAACAACTGAAGTACAAAAACCTATTGAACTTTTACAACTTTAGAATTCCTTCCATGTACTTACTTAGATATTATATTCTTCCAAAATCTGTACAGACAGATAAGACAAACGGTGACAGACAGCTGTCTTTATCTTCTGTATGTAATAGTAAGAATACCTAATCAAGAACTTCCTGTATATAAAAGACATGTTTGATTTTGGGCCAGTTCTATGTACACTACATAGGTAAATAGGAAAAAAATATGGGAATATCATAAAAATACGAAAAAAATTATTTGAAGAAGGGTACATGCGTACAAAAATGATTATTTGAAGAGTTTTTATTGCGAGAACACTATTTTTAGGGCGGCCATGACAGTTGTTTTGACTTGACTTTTGACGTAGTAGACAGTTTTACGAAGAGACGACGTCTTGAATGCCATACGTCTTTCTTTGTCAAAGGTCATGTCATTGACAAATTGACATTATTTAGTTAATTTTGATCTGATCCGCCATGTTTTATTTTACTTTGTGTTGCTCTCCTTGACGAAGTTAATTTAAATGTACATGGAAACGAAGTGAAATTAAACAAAATAAAGAATATGAAACGGTTACTATATTATGTAGCTATATTTACATATACTGTACGTAGGGCTGGCCCAGGCCTCATACATTTCTTGAACATCGCTTTTGGCAAAAACAACCAAGAACATTCTGTATGTAAAGGCAAGAACAATTCAGAACATGTTGTACGTAAATTTAGTAAGAACAATCAAAAACATTCTGTATATAAATTTAGCAAGAACAATCAAGCACATTCTTGATTGTTCTTGCCAAATTTATATACAGTACAGTACGAAAGTAAATTTGGTATGAACAATCAAGAAGATTAGTGTAGAACATACCTTGTCAACTTCTGGCTCGATCTGCTCGTTGGTGCCGCCCCGGTTCAGCGCGCCCTTCTCCATCAGCGTCGCGCGTTTCGCCGCCAGGTACAACGATCTACGAAATAATTAGGCACGTTTCATACTACTTTTACTACTCAGTATAAATTTCAAAGTTTGTGAGGATGTATGGATGTTGGGACTCTTTTACGCAAAAACTACTGATCGGATTTTGATGAAATTCGGTATGGTAGTAGTTTAAGCTCTGGATTAAATCATAAGTTTTATCTCGAAAAGGTACCTACAGTGTAATTCCCGTGTGATACTGTATGTACGCGGGCGGAGCCGCTGACAAAAGTTAGTTCTCACATAATATGAAAAAGTTCAAAATCAAATCCTTAAAACTTGGTCACGGTTCCAGCCCTTTTATTCCATCACAATTTGAACACAAAGAGCTCAGACAGATTTAAGTGCTGAAATATGTACATATCCAGCAAAGTATATAATATATACTTTGCTTATTATAAAAGGTGTAACTTTTTCGTCCATAAAGTAAACTCTAGAAAGATTTGAATTCTAGTAAATGGAATGAAAGAAGTAAATACCTCTTGATGGTGAGGTAGTAGACCTCAGCGATGGCCTTCACGGAGTAGTCGGGCACGAAGGAGTGACGCAGCATGGAGTCCATGTTCAGGTTTTGGAGCGAGCCCAGCGTGGATGGCGCAGGAGTGTCCGCTGAAAAAACAGGTTAACTTGTAATTTGTATAGTTTTCATCGAGAACCATGTAAATTATGCGAAAGCATGGCAATAACTATAAGAAACTATTTATGTGATCGCGTAATCTGAAAACATATTAAAGTTTTGACTTCCTTTTTCAAAACTCCTTCCTTTAACACATTCAGTGCCACTAACACGCCTAGCGTGTCCACACTAATCTTTATATCCATGCCGCGAGCACGCCGGGCGTGCTCTCCGTTTTTCATAAATATCTCAAAGATAAGACAGTGTTTTTCACCGAAACGCTCAGAGCATAAACTTTGTGCCGTAAGCTAATGAATTCTTAAGTGGTTCCGTGATCTAATATTTTTTTCATGTTATCGAAAATAATTTATTATGTAATGCCGCGAACATGCCAGGCGTGTTCATCTACACGCGTTCTCAACCTTTTATATTGTTTGGTCAATTTACTAAATTTATAATACGAATAATAAAATATAATGTTTTTTTATAATTTGAACAAAAAAGATAAAATAAATTACATAAAACATTCACCTTTAATTCATCTGTAGAAGACAAAACACTGCCCGGTATATATGTATCCCACCAAAAACATTCTGTAAAAAACTAGCCAAGTCTCGATAGAGCTGCTTGTTTATCTCTAAAAAGTAGTGAAATCTAGACAAAGTCGTGCCAAGTCTAAGGTTCCTTACTGCGATTTCTTTATTATTATAGTTAATGTTGTGTGACTTGGCCGTTGAAGGGTACACAATGGTACAAAAGGGGCTCCATGACACCATTGCTCCAATACATGTGTTCTACAATCATCAACAGCCTAAAATGAGACACTACTCACTAGCGTCCAATTACCAATACCAGTATGGGCTATTATCTCGCTTAACAAACATAGGTAGTTACAACAGATATACATTACGTGTAAACAAAATTGACTTGTACCCACTTGTAACGTATAAAGAATGTTCAACGGCCAAGTCACACAACATTAACTATAATAATAAAGAAATCGCAGTAAGGAACCTTAGACTTGGCACGACTTTGTCTAGATTTCACTACTTTTTAGAGATAAACAAGCAGCTCTATCGAGACTTGGCTAGTTTTTTACAGAATGTTTTTGGTGGGATTTCACTTCTTTTTGTAGAAACGTGGGCATATTGATTTATTTTACTAGATTTCAGTGTAATTTGTTTATTTAATTTGTGTAATGATCGAGTACAATAAAGTTAATCGTTCGACTATTTCTTCTTGTAAACTTGTAAATATAAGTATAAAAGCCAGTCTAGTCTTATCCAGAGTTTTCCTTTAATTTTATTTATATGCGTATCAAAAGCAGAAAGGGAGGCATTCGCCCAGCAGTGGAATGCTACGGACTAGATTAAATTAGAAGATGTGTCCCACTTTACACACACGCTAGGTTTTTGAAATGACAGTCGATTTTTTTATGTACCAATAGTAGAAGGGGGGCATTACCATATCTCTAATCAGCTGAAACCAGCTGAGGATTCTTCATCAGATACTTCAGACCTTCGATTTTTGACATCAAATGAAGCGGCCCACCACCATGTTGAATATTTTTTGTAAAGGCGGTATGTCGATCTCTAATAGTTTGGTTGGGCTCTTGTGTTTTCTAATCAGGGTCACCAGGTACTCCAGATGTTCGATTATCCTAGTTTTTATAGTTTTCCCTTTATGTGGCCATTAAACCCTAACTCTGTACCAAATTTCAGCTCTCTGAGTTCATGAGAAGTACTAGTTCTATTCTGATGATCATGAGTGAGTGACTGAGTGAGTGAGTGTCATAAATTCAAATAGGGGTCTGAAAATGCGGCGAAATGGTTCCAGTAAAGAATGGTACGACAGTGTTTGGTTCGCACTCGACTTGGAGGGGGCACTGCCGTGCCCCCAGATCGACGTTCTGGTCTTATCCAGAGGTTCTCAAATAGGGGCCTGAAAATGCGGCGAAATGGTTCCAGTAAATAATGGTACGGCAGTGTTTGCTTCGCGCTCGACTTGGCGGGGGCACTGCAGTGCCCCCAGATCGACGTTCTGGTCTTATCCAGAGGCTCTCAAATAGGGGCCTGAAAATGCGGCGAAATGGTTCCAGTAAAGAATGGTTCGGCAGTGTTTGCTTTGCGCTCGACTTGGCGGGGGCACTGCCGTGCCCCCAGATCGATTATCCTAGTTTTTATAGTTTTCCCTTTATGTGGCCATTAAACCCTAACTCTGTACCAAATTTCAGCTTTCTGAGTTTATGGGAAGTACTACTTCTATTTTGATGATCATGAGTGAGTGTATAAGTGAGTGAGTGAGTGAGTGAGTGTCATAAATGCGAAACTTTGCTTTCGCTTAACTTCGGAACTAAATGACCTACATACTTGAAATTTTGGATTTTAAGTATGTGATTATAGCTTACTGGATGACGAAAATTTCTGCGTTCTGGTCTTATCCAGAGGTTCTCAAATAGGGACCTGAAAATGCGGCGAAATGGTTCCAGTAAAGGATGGTACGGCAGTGTTTGCTTCGCGCTCGACTTGGCGGGGGCACTACCGTGCCCCCAGATATGTAGTATTATAAAGCTGAAGAGTTTGTTTGGTTGAACGTTTCAGTCGTAACGGTAAGTTTTTCGTTAAAAACAGAAGAGATCTATTTTGTAGAGGACAAAATTTCCCATCTTTTTTATACCAAACTTTTCCCCCTATTTTTTATATTTTTCCGATATATTCAGGTAAAAAACCAAATTTTTTCTTTTTGTAAAGCATCTCAAAATTTTTTGGAGATATGAAAATTTGATTTGATTTGATTTGAACCAACTTTGATTCAAAAATTTTTTTGCGTATCTCCAAAAATTATTGAGATACTTTATAAAAACAAAAACCTGTAGAAGGTTTTTGTTTTTGGACGTTTATTTGATGGGGGACTATCTGCTTGCGTCGCATCATTATCATATTCCCCTGTTTCCAGCTCATATTTTCTATTCTCTAAAAAAATCATAAATAAGTAACCAAAGGTTGACATTCACTGATCAAATTACGATAAATACTTAGCTCGGAATCTATTTACTGCCATAATTAAACCTTCGAAACCACAAACACTGCTAAAAACAAAATATCTCTTCAGTAACTCAAGAAGGACTAATGAATAAGCACGGTTGAAGTCGAAATAACGCTTTTTATGATTTTACCTCTTTACAGTGCCAGTGAACACGCCTAGCGTGCTACGTAATTTTATCCTGCAGTGCCGAGAGCACACCTAGCATGTTTGCGTTTTTTATATGGCGGCATCGCTGGGAACTACTAGAAAAATGTGGTGGCATTGAATGTGTCTTATGTTTTAAGCGCCTTGATTTTTTCCTATGCGTATCCCGTCACTCGCGGCTATGGTTGGATACTCAAAGCTCGCGGCTAATTTGCAATATAAATAGTCATAAAGTTTCCATGGCATAGTCATGAAAATAGTTTAGTGTGAGATTCGAAGATAACAATAAGCGCGATCCACATTGAATACAAATCCTAAGGGAATAAGGATTTGCATCCAATGTGGCTCACGCTTCTCTGATCGCCCTATCTACCGGTTTTATAGAATCTACTCACCTAGTCCAACGTTTTGCGTGAGCGCCTGTACTCCGAAGTAGGTGAAGGGTCCTCCCTCGTATACCAGGTTCTCCCGACCCACGGTCACCTCCACGCGACCTTCCAAGATCATCACGAAGTAGTCCACCTGAAAAGCTCAAAAGCGTAAGTCAAGAGTTGCATGAAAATGCCTTCTTAAAAACTGGACTCTTTTATTCCACCTTTTTTTTTATTAAACAATTTATTGTACACACAGAAAATTATTACAATACAATTAACAAAGAAAGATGACACAAAGGACTCTTATTTCTAATCAGAAATTTCTTCCAGCAGCCCTACGGCGAGAAATGGGATAAAATATAGCAGTTAGGACGTGCACAATTGTAGAAACAAAAATTCATATATTTATATCCATAGTAAAATAAAATATAGTAAATAAGCTAAATAAATAGAAAAATTATAAATTATAGCTAGTGAAAATATGTAATATTAATTTATTATTATACGTAGGTATAATATCTAAATACTATATCTATACATAACGGTATCTAATATCTATATGATTCAGATTTGAGGTAATCTGGTAGGTAGGAAATGAGGTAGAGGATCTCTTTCAAGCGTCTTTTAAATACATCGATGGTGGGACTGTCGTGAATGGTGTGAGGAAGCCACTTCCACAATCTAACTGCATGAACAGTGAAGGAGTAGGAGGAGTAGAAGTTGGAGCGATGGGATAGGAGGAATTTTTTTTCCTGACAGTGGACCTGCAAGGAATATCGAGGGGTCGAGAAAAATTGAATCGATCATGAAGATAAGGAGAAGACGAGTATTATGCAAAATGTTGTAGAGTAAACAGAGGATATGAGAGTTACGCCGAAGGCGGATAGGGAGCCACTTGTGTTTCGATCGAGATGCTAAAACACGGTCGAACTCTCTTAGACCAAACACAAAACGAATACAGAGATTCTGAAAACTTCCAGTTTAGTTAACAGCTCCTTGGTAGCGTTCAAGTAGCAGGAATCGGCATAGTCAATAATATGGAAGATGAGTGTCTGGACAAGGAAAACTTTAGTAAACAAAAAAAAAAAAAGTAGCGAACATTTCTGCTCACTTCACTCACCTGACGTATCTATGAGAGATTACTGTCTAGAATAATTAATTATACCTAAGTTTTTAGCAGAGTCTGTGTAATTAATAATAGTACCATCATACATAACTCTAGGCACATTATCTAAGCGTTGAGTCATGCATCTGCTACCTATTGTCATAGCTTGCGATTTGATAGGATTGATCAACAGACTGAAAGATTTTGCCCAGTTCGCTATACGGTGTAGATCAGAGTTGAATAAGAATATATGAATGACGATAGATCTGCAGGTCGTCTGCGTAAAGATGGAAGTTAGATTTGATTATTAAGGTGAGTGTTTATAAAAATTAAGAAGAGAAGGGGAGAAAGAACACCATCCTGGGATACTCCCGCAGATAACACTAGTCTGAGGTAGCCTCATCAGAGCGAACTCGCGGCGAACGTCCCCGAAGGATTTAGGTTAGGATTTAGGCATAACTACTTGGTAAATGTGAAAAAATAAATTATTTGATGTGTAGTTAACTAATTAAATACATTTAAAAAGTACCAAAAATTTTTTTTGCGAAATTGGTAAACAAAACCTACATTATTAGTTTACTTACGTCATATACAAAAACATTCATTATGGTGAGTATGAACTTAAACGCACAAATATCGGAGATATTTAAAAATTTATTCCTGCGGCCGTATACTTCATACACCATGACCTACAAGTGACGTCACTTGTAGGTTAAGTTTAGTATGGAGCGTTTTTACGAGACTTGCGAAATTTTGTATACAAATCGCGGTACCTTTGAAAATATTGACTTTTGATATACGGTTTCTTCTGAGAAGTTACTCATATTTAAGAGTACTATTCATTTATGCAATTTTAAAAAAATCAGACCGCTTGCCTATTGAAAGCACTGCTAAAGTCGAGTAACACTAAGATGAAGACACACGTCTTATTTTCCAAGGCTAGGCGTAGATAATCTGTGGCTTTTAGTAGCGCTGTAACTGCACTGTGACCAGAATGGAAACCGGATTGAAAAGGTGAAAGCTAATTATTAGAGGTTAAAAAGTGAGAAAGCTGCATGTGGACAATGTGTTCAAGTATTTTGGAAAGGTATGGTAATATGGAGATTGGTCTATAATGGGATAAAGAAGAGGGATTAAAGGTTTTGGGTAGTGGAATAACATCATCACGTTTCCATGCTGAAGGAAAGCAACTCGTTGCCAAAGAATAATTGAAGACATGAGTAAGAACCGGCAAGAGTTCAGGAAGGGCGGGGACTAAGGCTATCATTGAACACATCAGCAGATGTTAGAGCCTTAATATACTTATTAACGTCGTCCTCAGTAACAGGATCGAATGAAAACGAGGTACAAGAAGGGAGGGAAGAGCAAGAAAGATGGGAAATCATGCACGCTTTTGTTACCTGGTCAACGATTACAGGCGGACAAGAGAAGTGAGCGTTGATCGCATTTAGGTCCACAGTGCTGTCAGAACTGACTGAAGACTTTCCAATGCCAAGTGTAGAAAGAAATTTCCAGATCTGGGAGGGGTTAGATTGGTCTATAGAATAGTGTATGTGGTATCTTTTAGCATCTCTACACAGACGACTGCAACAATTCCGGAGATACTTATACTTCGCTTAATTTTAATCTGTTGGTCGTTTCCTATATCGACACATGGCTCGGTTGCGCTTGGCCATCATAGTTATAATGTCCTGCGAGAGCTAACGCGCCGGTACATGCTTAACTTTGATTCTTCTGAGAGGGGCATGTATATCAAAGATGTTGGTTAGTACATTAGTTAGCAATGTCACTTTGAAATCAATATCCGTGACTGAATAGACAGGATATCAGTTAGTATTAGACAGATCACATATTTTAAGAGCCTCCAAATATATTATGATCTTAAAATTGATACTTGGGTTTTCGACGGGGAGGTTTAATTTTAAAAGAAAGGAAAACTAAATTGTGATATGAAAGGTTAGAGTGGAATTGGCCATGAGAAACTATAAGATCGGGAGACGAGGTGACGAGAAGATCTAAGAGAGAAGGAGTGCAATTAGGAGCGTGGTGGGTTGCTGAAAGCGGAAGGATTGAGGAAGGGTTGAGGGACGAAAGTAAAGAGCGGTGTTTAAAGGCACGGGAATCGGATTTTATGAGACAAGAATTGAAGTCACCCGCAAGCAAAGCGTAGTCGTAGTTCAAGCTGTGTGTGGCTAGCAGAAATTACAATATGTTAAAATAATCTATGCGCATAGACGGGCTATATACCACACAGAGCAAGACTCGTTTGTGATGTAAAGTGACCTCAACATACAAGTATTTGTATGGTAAGGCTCAGGCCTTAGTATCGATTTGGTGAAGCTGTAATAATTCTACACACGATATCACCGCGCAGATAAACTCCACCACCACTTATACCCAAGCGATAATTTCGAATCACCTTATGCCCCGGTAAAGCATAAGCAGCAGATGAAAGTGAGGGCCTAAGCCAGGATTCGAACACTAAAATAGCATCTACAGGAGAATCGCTAAACATTTCCAAAACATCAGGATAATGGCGTGGTATGTTCTAAGCATTAACATGTACAATATTGAAGTTGTTAGGATAACAGGAAAAGGAACTTATTAACTGTTCATGAGCAGAAAGAGTAGCCAATGACCACTATCCAGGCTGGGAAAACTTTCAGACGAAGAAGAGCATGTGTCAGACTTGGTCAGACCAATGTCAGACTGTATATAATTGATTCGGTAAAGTTAAACCTAGTTAAAGGTTTTTATTTTTAAACGAAGCGTGCAGTGACAGCAGTCTATAAAAAAATTATGGCACAATTATTTTTAAACAATAAATTATACCGACTTCCAAAGTAAAAATACACGAAAAAGTATGAAATAAAGCTTATTTTCTAAATAATTCCCCTGTTAAATTCGGCTAAAATTTTAACTATTTCTCTACTCAATCTTCTTTTATTTTGAAATCGGTACCAGCTTAAACAATACCCTACAATATAGGGGACTGAATAAAACCACGGTTTTGGATAGTTATGTGCCGGTGGAGCGTTCAAACGTGTGTCACTTGTGCGTGCGGTTGTGCGACTATTGTTCCCGAGGTGGCGGGCAAAGCATTAGAAATTTGAACGTCCCAGCGGTACGACTTTATTCTTCCTGTTACATAAACACGAAATCATATATTCTAAACAAAGGGGCATATAAACAACTTAATTCTAATAAGCAATAACAATAACTTATGCCTAGATGAAACCTAATCGTAGTGCGTCGCCTACAATCTGCCTCCTTAGTGCTAACTAGTTAGCACTACTATCATCTTGTGGTACCAGTAGGGCGACGTGTGTCACAGGTCTGCGCAGCACACCGGTGCGTGTGCGCACGTCAACGATGCGGACTCGCCCGTCGCGGCCCGCGTGGGTCGCGCTCACAACCCCATGCCGCCAGCAGTTTCGTTCTAAGTTCGGTTCGATTATGATGACGTAATCGTTAACCTGTAACTGCCTAGATTCAGTAGTCCACTTCTGGCGTGGTAGTAAGGTGGGCAAAAATAAACAATGGGACGCGAACTAATTGTTAACAACAAGATCGTTTGCACCGTGAAGTACTTATCTATGAAAGTATTCTACAACTAGTTTTCGCGAGTTAAGCTCAACACCAGCGACAGCCTCTACACGACCGCCTACACGCATGAGACCGGTCTCGTCTACGTAAGGGGTTAGTTGTAGTAAGCGACTATCACGTGACAGGGGCTTATTCTGCTTCAATAAAGTTACATCGGTAGCAAAACTATCGTTTTGACTTTTCTTTATCAGCAGGTCTTCTGCCTCCTTCATTAGAAGAGTGTCAAGATTGCATCGCTTACGCTGACATCTTCTAATGAATAATAAAACCCTAGCAGTTGCGCGTACGAGAGTAAGCCAACTCGAAATATTATTCTCATTAGCCAAAGACATCGTCGATTTATCTACGACTACTAAATGTACGGTTCGTTCTTCGCACTTTGCATCCTCAAGCGTTTTTGTAAACTTCCGGTCCCTAGGCCATTGACCTTCAGGGAGTCTTAAAAACGAAGGACCTTGAAACCAGGTACTTGAGTACGTTAATGGAGGTGCGTCTTCACGAGTGGCCGCGTCTGCGACGTTGCTCGCGGTGGGCACGTGACGCCATTCGCATGACTTTGTAAGTTCATCAATCTCGCCCAGTCGATGGGCTACGTAAGGTTTGTAACTACGAGGATCGCTTCGAATCCACTGCAGGACTGTGCTACTGTCCGTCCAAAAATAACGTTGACCGGGCTGAATGTCTTTGTGTTCGCGCTGTATAGCTCCTGCGAGTCGCGCGCCTAAAAGAGCACCCTGTAGTTCCAACCGCGGGATTGACGTCGGCTTCAATGGACTTACTCTAGATTTACTAGCGACAAAACTAACTAGTACGCACCCGTCGGCACGTGTGAAACGCCAATAAATAACAGTAGCGTAAGCTTTAGACGAAGCGTCACAAAAAATATGCATTTGTTTTTCAACTATGTCGCCTTCATTTGTATTATTAGTGAAGTGCGTTAACATCTGTTCCGCCGAGTAACAATGTGTCCACTCCTGTGCGTTGCCATAGAATCGAGGAATTCTAAGTGAGTGTAGACACTTTAAATCTGTGAGCCAACTAAGGCATAAGTTATGCTCCTCGGGTTGGATGCGGCAGTTCCATTCGACCCCGCTGCGATGGACGTTTTGAAAAATAATTTTACCTTTAATTAAGAACGGGGAAATAAAACCGTGGATATCGTAAACGGACATTATAATGCTTAACATTTGAGCTTTAGTAGGTACCTCGGTGCCATTCAAGATGTCAGGCGAAATTCGACTCAAAGCTATTTTAAAACTAAACATATCTTCACTCGGATGCCACATCAAACCTAGAGTGCGCTCAGCTGTGTTCGTAGCTCCGTTTTGTAACTCGATAGCGGCGGGTGCGAGCGCCGCGTGCGGGATGGTCTGAAGTACTTGTGTACTGTTGCTAGACCAGCGGGTTATCTCGAAACCACCTGATTTATGTATTTCGGATATTTCGCGTATTAATTGAATAGCTTTGCTTTCACTGTCACATGAATGTAAACAATCGTCCATGTAATGGTCGTTTAATATGACATAAACAGCCTCGGGGCATTCGTCTATGTATTTTATCGCATTTTTATTTTTTATGTATTGTGCGACAAACGGTGAGCAAGTAGCTCCAAAAAGCAAAGTTTGCATTACACATATTTTTGCACTATTATCGGCGCTTTCTTGCCAAAGAAAACGGAAAACATTTTGATCTTCGGCCCGTATTTTAATTTGAACAAAGAAGTCTTTAATATCCGCAGTCAGGCTATTCTGTGTTCGCGGAAACGCAACATAATTCCTAGAAGCGAATTATACAAGTCGGGTCCTGTCAGAAGAAAATCATTTAGGCATGCACCATTTACTTTACCTGCGCAATCAAACACTAACCTTAGTTTGTCGGGCTTGTTCGGGTTTTGAACTCCGAAATGCGACAAGTACCATGTGTGGCTGGGTGCGGGTTCGTTATCGGCTATTTCACGCGCGTAGCCGTTATCAAAGAGCCTCCGCATCTCCCGGCGATATTTGTCTGCGTACGTGGCGTCAAACCTAAACCTCTTAACTAAACTATTTAGTCTTTTACGCGCATAATCAAATGTATTGGGAAATTCCAATTTGTCTTTCGTGAAAGGTAGACCTACTTCCCATTGGTTACCTATATTCCGTGCAGTCTCATCTAAAATACGTACTGCTCTCAAGTGTGCCGTATTTTCGCGGCGTAAGGTCGATATTCCTATCGAGTCTAGTTCAAACGATTGTTTAATTAAGTTATTTAATTCTGTTATTTTATTATCGTGTTCCTCTGAGTGAGCGAGATGAAAAGTGTGGCCATTCATGGGAGTGTGAGCGAGACCGATGCAGCCATGAATAGACCAGCCTAGTAGGCATCTCGTAGCATAAGGTTCCTGCTTGTTACCGTGCAGAATCTCCTGAGGAGCAATGAGGAAGTAATTGTCCTCACCTATAAGTAGACGAGGCACTACACATTGATTACATACTTTGTCATTAATTTGTAGCAAATGATTACATTTTAAATTCTTAACTATTGACAAATCTTGTTTTGGTAATTTTAGGTTGTTTACTACACGTAATGTTACATTAAAACTTTTATTTTCAAATACACCACCTATATTAGTTACAACTTTAGGTACATCAGACTGAAATATTTTAATACCGAAGGCATCAATAAATTTTATGGGGCTAGACTGAGAAGTTACAAGTCCTAATTCACTTACCAAGTCTTTATCGATCATAGATATAGATGCACCATCGTCTAACAATGCATATGCACTCACCGTGCCCTTTGGGCCACTTAGATTGACCTTTATCACTTTGAGCAACACTTCACAACCCACTCGCGGTCCTGGAGTTCCGGCGGCGGCGGCGGCGGCACCTGGGTTAGCGGCGTTGCGCGGCTCGCGTTGGGCGGCGACCAAGTTGGCCACGGTCTCGTCGCGCGCTGAAGATGACGACTCGCTGTCAGCTGTCTGCGGCTCGTGGGCGGGCGCGTTCACTGTAGCCACCGTGTCGACTGCAGGCTTCTTGAAGTGAAGAAGACGATTGTGCGACAGTCCACAGTCATCGATATCGCACAAAGGCGCTGGACATGCGGTATTATCGTGTCGCTCCAACAGGCAGCAAAAACATAGATTTTTTGCTTTTACGAATCTCCATCTATCTTTTCGCATTACACGTTTGAAAAAACGGCATTCGATAAGTGGATGAGCAGATTTTGAGCAAAACGAGCATAATTTCGATGACATCGGTCGAGCGGCTTTCGTTGCCGTCGCAAGCACAGAATTATAGTACGTAGATTGCCGTTGCCTGTCATCCGGCTTCGCTCGTCCGGCGGGCACCGTGTCGGGTTTACGATTGTCTCGCAGGTGTGTAACGCCGACTGTTGAGGCCACAGTAGCTTCTCGTTTTAAAAATGTAGCTAGTAGCTGTAGTTTCGGAACGTTGCTAGCTAGCTTGTCGTAAGCGTAGTCTGACCACTTGCTTATCAAAATACTAGGCAACTTAGTGACGACTGCCGTCAGTAATTCAGGGCTGCGTAAGTAATCATGCTGATTGAGTGAGTTCAGCGTCGCAACACAATTATTAACTTTCATAGAAAAGTTAATTATATCATTTTGATAATTAGTTGAAAGTGGCGATAGTTTTTTCATTTGCGCAGTCAGCTGTTGAACAATTAAATCTGGGTGTCCAAATCTGAGTTCCAGCGCTTCCATTACAATAGCTGGCGAGGTGCCTCCGATCAGTAAATCGGTGACGGCTTCCTTGGCCTCGCCGCGGAGCGCCCTGCGTAGTCGCCATAAATTTTCAGAATCACTAAATTGGCATACCTGTGTGGATTCATCATACGCGCTTCGAAAATGCAACCAGTCGAAGCATTCACCACTAAATGTTGGTAGCTCTCGCGGTGTCGATAATCGAGTGAGTAGTCGTTCGTCTTGCTGGTGCGGTGACGTGGCAGTCATTATATCCTTGAGTGTGTGAGCTAGCTGAAGTATACCGTCGGCGTCTGGAGCGCGGGCGCGGCTAGGTGCGCGGTCTGCGCTAGGTGCCGGCGCTGCCTCCGTTGCCGTTGCTGCCGCCACGGGTGGCGGCTGTACGTTACTATGTTCCAGCCACTGCTCCACGTTACACTGACTCCCGTCGATGCTAGCAGGTTTGCTACAGGTTGAACTTTCGACCATGGCTAAGTCACATTCGAGCCGCTTGTCGATAAGTTCCATAGCAATTTTAGCTTTTTCCTCGACTTTTTCCTCGGCAATTTTAGCTTTTGCCTCGGCTGCCGCTAATTCCAGCTGTTTGCGCCTAATTTGAGACGATGACGATTTATGAGACACTACATTTGACTCACTTTTCACTACTGTACAGTCCGATTTCGACATTTTACGCGTTTTTGGTTGTTCGCGACAATCACGCGATAACACGTGCTCCGATGCACTTTCTAGTCTATCCATTAACTTTACGCGGGCTTTATTATTTGGCGTACGATACAATATGATAGTTCTAGTTCAGATCCGACTCGAAGGACCAGCGATTATAGGGGACTGAATAAAACCACGGTTTTGGATAGTTATGTGCCGGTGGAGCATTCAAACGTGTGTCACTTGTGCGTGCGGTTGTGCGACTATTGTACCCGAGGTGGCGGGCAAAGCATTAGAAATTTGAACGTCCCAGCGGTACGACTTTATTCTTCCTGTTACATAAACACGAAATCATATATTCTAAACAAAGGGGCATATAAACAACTTAATTCTAATAAGCAATAACAATAACTTATGCCTAGATGAAACCTAATCGTAGTGCGTCGCCTACAGAACTCACGTTCATATTTGTTGGTACCGACTTCAAAATGAAGAAGATTGAGTAGAGAAATATATAACCGCCTCTTTTATTTGGAAGTCGGGTTAAAACTACTGGAATATTCCACACCGGTTTGCCCTGTTGGAAGACGAAGCGTTTGGGATCATTCTTGTCCTCGTCTCCTTTCAGCTTGATGTGCTGGAACACGTCCTGCTTCAGCAAACGACGGAGCACCGTCTCTGAGATCAGGTCCGGACGGAATGGATCCACGCCTGTTTAAAAAAACTGTTAACATGGAAATAATTTTCCGCGGTGGCTACAGAATACAGATATGCATCGGCACGAGATATTATACCGGATCAATACCGCCTAACTCTTAAGAGACGCCTGTTGTTAAAAAACTCTTGAGTTATGTTTCACGTAGTGTTACCAGAGATCGACAGTGTAGACCCGTAGGACTTCTAAAAGATCGGCAACGAATTCGTTACCCTATCGGTGTGTCGGGCTTACAAGGATCGGTGGTATCCTCTATAATCTGTTAGCTGGTTTACCATCGTTGTACACTAAAAGCATGCAGCAAGTCGTATGGATTTAAAAATATCTGCTAGGATCATTGATGTAGGATCCAGTTAGAATAATAAATTTTTTTTGTCGTTCTAGGGATAAGATAATGTACTGATAAGATAACTCACTGGTATTAAGGAACTGGAAGGTGGCGAGGACGAGCTGCGGGGAGACGTGGACGCGCTGGTGCTGGTCGTGGCCCGTGAACGCCACCAGATCCTGCAGCTTGTTGACCCGATGAGGCAGACGCTTCTTGGTGCGGTTGTCGCCTGCGTGGAAACCACACATTTAGTTATTCAAAATTACTTGAGTAATGGTAATGAATCCATGACATATCCTTTTTTATTTCCACGGTGTGGTGACACAGAATAGTAATTTGTTGCAGCATCCGCATACAACTTACAAGTCTTCAAACTATGCCCCAGACAACAGATAATAGAGGGCTTCGCCCTGGCTTAGCAGCAGGCTTAATTGGAGAATTGTCCTTTGCTACACCTTTCTACAGTCTGCATTATGGTCCTTTTGTCGTTCGGCACGTATCTCGTTCCCTGATAGGGTCCATCCACATATTACGTCACACCTGATGGGGGAGGGGGGGGGGGGTCAAACAAAGTGATACTAAAAAACGTGACATGGGGGGGGGTAGGGGTTCAAAAAGTCGAAATTTTGCGTGACGTAATATGTGGATGGCCCATAATAATAGAGGCAAACTTACTAATGACGTCACTCTCGTCGACGATCTCGGCCTGTATCATCTCCTCTATAACGTCCTCCAACGTCACCAGCCCCACGGTCTCGTACACCGGATCACCGTCTCCCTCTTGGATCCTCTGCACAACCGCCATATGACCCTTGTGTCCTGCAATGAATATTTAAATCAAGAATATGACCATGGGATCGCCTAGATTACCAAGAACATAATCACGAAGTATGGATACCAGGAGTCCGAACGTAATGTTAAAATAATGGTCTTAATTTAGGGGACAGATTTTTGCCGGTAGAGCGCGTCCCAGTAAGATAAACACTTGTTTGAAATTACGCGGGAAGTTATGTTGCTATTGACAGCTCTGTAAAAAATATTATGAGAAACGTGGATTTAAATCTAATTAAATAAAAGTTTTAGGAAATTCTTAGAAACTGTTCACGAAGTATAGATACCGTAGAATACGGTAATTTAAAAATAATTGTAATAATTAATAGTATTGGCAACACTCGGTATGTAACAAATTCTAGCACAGCCAGTGGCAGAAGAGAGAACTAAGATCGTCCTATTATTGTGTACCATAGATATATTATAATATTAAAAAGGGGTAGATATGTTATAATCGCGTAAAAATGAAGACTCGAGTTGGCCCGAGTCGGGCCAATTTTGGTTAGTGTGCTCCGCGAGTAATAGCGTGTTTTGTGTTACTATGCGACGTTGACACATTGACATGCGTCCCATGTCAATGTGTGTCGTGGCACAGAAATATTGTCAGTTTTGTAAGGATATAACGTATCTAAGTATGTAATAAATAATCAAAGTTGTGTACATAAATACTACGGAAAAGCCTATACCGTTCGGACTCCTGGTATCTATACTTCGTGAACATAATATTGACAATGCCGTGTACCAGGGATTTTTTTTTCTTTAACCTCTGCACAAAAGACAATTTTAAAAAACCTAACGTACTATTTAACTATTTGCGGTGCCATTTGGTAATCTGTGCCATTAACATATTTTCCAGGTTCTGAGGATTGTTGTTCTGTCATATCCGTGAAATTATATAAACCATCTGCTGTGTGAAAATAATAGGGTTATGTCGTAGTGTCGAATATCACATTCATGCAGATTAAATTTTAAAATTGTTGAATAGCGATAGTTTCATAAATCTAAAAGAAAAAGTTATTTATGTTGACGCGATAGAGAATTAAAACTTAAAAGTAAATAAAAAGCCATCTCTTTCTCGCAAAATGATTTGTGAGTTGTGACGTCGCGCCGTGCTACCGCCATACATTGTATAAGACACTTGTATGGCGGTAGCACGTCGTGACGTCACAGGCCGATATATCGCTCTTTCTTATTGTAAATTTAAATTGTTTGTATATCTTTGTTAATTTTTAATATTTATAAAATTGTTTATTATCATGTTGTCTAGCAATGAATAGACGAAAAATATATTTTAGTCAACAAGCCTATTTTCTCGTATTACTCATAACAGTCTAGACGTGTTTATTTCCAAAACACATCTAGACTATTATCAATTATGATTAAAAATTCGAGCCACATCTGGCTTGTATCCGTCATATTTCACCGATTTCATAAAGTGTGCCAGGAACGTGCATAAAATTTACAGCTAATTAATTAAGGTCACGCTTACCTACTTACTTGTATCCTCGAAAATGAAAATGATCACTTCCTATAATAATAATTACTGGGCGTAATTATTATTTTTGGTTCAGTTAAAAGCCAACCAAGGAAGGAAAAAAGGAATATTTACCGCCCTTAAATTGCTTAAGCATGACGTCAAGCGTGACGTCCTCGAAGACGAAGTTGCAGGGGTTCTGGTAGTACTGGCAGAGCGTGCGCAGCGGCGTGTTGTCGTCGGGGTCCACGAACGCCAGGTCCTTGATGAACAGCACCGTCACTATGTCGGTTCTCTCGGTCTCGTATACGGGGATGCGGGAGTAACCTGAACACGGGCACGAGTCATTACAGCAGGGTGACCTGAACATAGGCACAAGTTTCAGCTGTGACGTCACTCTGTTCTTGAAGAACAGCATCGTCACGATGTTGGTTCTCTCAGTCTCATATACGGGGATGCGGGAGTAACCTGATGGTATATATTACCACATAGAAGTGGACCTCACAATATACTGGGACAACGTCAGAATCTTTAAGCAATGTCGCATCAATGATAAAGCTCTCAAGACTATCTCTTAGGATCCTCGACTAGACCAGCGCGGCGGCTGCCAAATCGGGAAAACAATGAACTCAATAGAGTTCATTGTTTTATATCCCCCAACTTATATTCGCTAAGTGAATAGTTATAAAATGAGGTCATTGTTAGAACGTTTTGTACGAGTAAAAAGTGCTCAATATTTCAGGTATAACTTCTGATACGCATACAGGAGCTTGTAAAAATTAGTGTTAAATCATGTTATTTTTACCTGATTTAACAATTTCGGACATTGTCTCAAAGTTCAGTACACTGTTAATGGGCAGCATGAAGCAGTCTTTCAGTTTGGTCATGATATCCTTCACGGTCTTCTTACGGAGGTCCAGGGCTCCCGATATTATGTTCACTTCTTCTTTGTCAAGGTCATTAACGTGATTTGTTACCTGAATGAACGTTGTAGTTAGGTCAATCGTAGATTCAACAGGTAGATGATGTTACACTTTATAGTGCTTTTATGTGCACATATAAATACATCTATGTTAATTATTAGATATTTTTAAACAAAAAAAAATTAAACCGTCTTCCCAAGTAAAAATACACAAAAAAGTATGAAATAAAACTTATTTTCTAAATAAGTTTTATTTCATACTTTTTTGTGTGATGATGTATACTGTAACGATGGTAGTGATGATGATGATTACTCTAATTGACATGGTGGCATATAGGTACTTGCAGTTCTTTAAACGACGCAGAAATCCCCAAACATATATCTATAAGGAGTCAGGAGTTCTGTTCTGTACTTTTGGATCCAGGGTATAACTTGGAGCAAAATCTTACTTTTTGGTAGCATATGCTTAGTAGCATAGTCTTAGACTACTTCAGAAAAAGTTGAAATCACGATATATGTCCATATAAATTTCGAGGAGTTCCCACGATTCCTCATGGATTCCATCATCAAGTCACCACTTTTTTCAAAACGGGACCAACTTTGGATAATACCAATTACATCAAAAAAATAATTTTGAAAATCGGTCCACAGACGGCAGAATTATCGTTAAACATATTATACATACAGCCGAACGTATAAACGCCTCCTTTTTTAGAAGTCAGTTAAAAAAAATCTGATTCCATAATGAAATTCACGATTGAATTTCATTGAAATCGATTATCTCGATTTTCGATACGGAATACCCCTGGTTTTATTTGAACCGTATAATCGGGATTCTACTGTAATTGGAGATAAGTAAAAAAATTTTCAAGTTTTCTAGACTCTGCCACAGTTAAATATAATTCGGCGTAATAAACGCAAAAATCTTTGCAACGTATCCAAATACTGAAATATAATTAAACAACTTCGACTTCCAAACAGTGGCGTAGCTAGGTAACCGAGGGCCCTGGGGCAAGAAATGAATGAGGGGCCCCCACGCCGGAACTTACCAACTAAAGACTGTGTGACTTTAGAAAAACAACATAGTGGTATATGCTTGCAGTTCTTTAAACAACGCCGAAATCCACATACACGTAGAGGAGTTCTGTTCTGTACTTTTGGATCCAGGGTATATCTTGGAGCAAAATCTTACTTTTTGGTAGCATATGCTTGGACTACTTCAGAAAAACCAGAAATCTCTATATGTGTCTATAAAAATTTCGATTTTCGATTCGAAAATTCCTTGATTCCTCATGGATCCCATCATCAGGTCACCACTGTGGTGAAAACGGAACCAACCTCGGATTATACCCTTTACAACAAAAAAAGAATTTTGAAAATCGGTCCACAGACGGCGCGGCGGAGTAATCGTTGAACATACAAAAAAAAACACAGCCGAACGTATAACCGCCTCCTTTTTTTCCTCCAAAACGGTACAAAATGTCTAAACTGCCAAACACCAACCAAAACCCCTTCTCAGTACTCTCAAAATTGCTTTTAGACTTTTGTCTACACTAGGTATTTTTCTGTTATTGATGACCTTGCTAATTATTGTTGTAATTTGAGTTCATGTACAATACTTACACATACCTTAACAAGTTCCTTTAGTCTTTCCCTGTTGTAATGCGTTCCGATTTCTTCTCCAAGAAAGTAATCTAACAGTTTACTTGTTGGCCACGCCAGGGGACCACATATGACCATCACTATCTAAAAGAAATACAAAATAGTTTGATGTCTTACTTGGACATAACCAAAATGCTTTTAAAATAAAATTCAATATTTGAGGAATCATAAAAAAAAACATTTTTGGTCAGCTTGTATTTGCTTTTGTGCATATTTTTGGAAATGTGAATGAGGTTTCTAATATTTATATTTCCAATTAACACGTGACGAGCAATTTCAATGAATGAAATATATTGCAGTATGATTCTTTCCTCCTCCTGAGTAAAGGTTACTTCTTGGTACTTGTTTATTTTTGTTATTTTCTCTTCCTTTTCCAGTGTGATTCGTCCTACTATAGATTTATTTTGTTTGAAAACTTATCGGCACTGGTCTCAATATAATGTTAATATAAATAAATGTAATCTAAAGTAATATCTATATAAAATTATAAATTCATATTAATGTACTTGTAATGTAATTAATATATCTTTATACTGCATGTTTTGTAAATTGTATCAGTAATTAAAGGCTATTTGATTTGATTTCATTGAAAGGTCCATCAAATCGAATTTTAATCTCTTTTATCAACGTTCACGTGGGTTTCGAGTCTATTATTAATACCATAATTATGTATTTATGGTGTTAGTAATAGATCGATAACCATGGCGATGACGTCGTGGTTATGAATCACTAATTTACCTACTAATTAATAATTATACATTATAGGTATACTTACAGTATAGGTACAGTTTGAAATGGCGAACTTAATTGTGATTGCGAATAATAGACTAGCCTTTTGTTTTGGATTTAAAGTCCTAAATAAGTGACCTTACCTTTATAATCCAAATACTCTTAGCGCCAATCAACAATCCGTGTCTTGCGCATATCGCCTGAGGAGTGATCTCAGCTATGAACACGATAGCCAGAGTAGATCCGATAACAGCAAACAGACCAGACGTTAGATCGTCCAAAATTACAGTAAAGGTGTTGTTTACTGCGACGTTACTCAGCAAAATTGTACACAAAAGATAGTTTCCGTGAGCGCGAACAGGCATAATGGCTCTAGCGTACTTTCTCTCTTTCTCGGTACCGGTGTTGGCAATGATTCTTAACTCGGTCATATCTAGAGCCATCAGTCCAAGATTCAAGCCCGAGAAAAGTGAAGCCAGTATCAGCAATATGACGATGAGTATCAAGGATGCCCATAGGGGAAGCGCCTCGTAGGTCGCGATGACCTTCCATGGCTCGTTTCCTTGGTGACTGAACTCTTCGTTTGCCGAGTTCTTTGTGCAAATGTAGAATTTGTAGTCGTCTGTTGGAGCTGGAGCTTTTAGGATGAATAGGGCTGAATCCTTTTCCACTTTTGTGGCCTGTTAAAAAGGAAACAGACATAAAAACCCGACGTTCGTTTCGGAATTCATTCCGTGCGTACAACGAACAAAATAACGAATGGTTTGCGCTAGGCACACAAATATCGGACCTGAATTCCTGATCAGGAAACCTAATCAGGAAACCGAGCATTTGGATCAGGCCTATTATAAGTTTTTTGTAGCAAATAGTAAATATCTAATTGACGAGGATGGTTTATTCGTTAAAAAATATGCAAATTAGGGACTACCTAACTAACCTTGTATTCTCCGCTTATCAAGAAATGACACTTAGATCCGTACTTCTCTGGAACATGTGTGAATGCAATGACTGTGTTGGTAGTAAACCCTGAGCCGATGAGCCTTAGGTTAAAGTTTGTGTTACCTAATACACTCGTTACCATTTCGTCAACAATTTTTGGTCCCTTATCTGACTTTTCTACTCTCAACCCCATGAGTGTCACAGGTTTGCCTGAGTCTATATTTAGTGTATTAGTTGTTGCAGAATTGTCAGCATTATTGGGGGCTGCATCTTTAGCTTTTTCCGGATTATCTGCTGTACTTATATTTTCTGATAGGGTTGTACTTTCTGGTACATCTTCAGCTTGTCGTCTCATTCTTGACTTTAGGTTTCGTTCCGCGTACATCTCAACTAAACGTTCATCTGTACTCTTCCCATCTCTATTTACATTCAATTCTTTGAACAGATTCGCTAAGTCCAAGTTATCACCAAAATCTTCTAGACCATCTTCTGTGTCATCTATCTCGTTTTCAGAATCTCTGTGAACGAAAATGTTTGTTAATTTTTGACTGGTAGGTACAGACTACAGACACAAACGTGACTAAGTACATAGATGTATTAAATTAAAAAGGCGTAGTTATTAAGTGTAATTTTTATTAATTCAGTTGTTCAAGTAAAAAATGTTCGATTTTTTTAAAATAACTGAAAGACTTATTAAGCTAAGAAAATTATCCGTCCACTGGATCGGAATCGGAGCGTACGCAAGGTACGAAGCGTCGTCATTTACGAAATGCCGATGGGGTGCGTCCACTGCATTCGGATTCATCATCGGCAATTTAGTTATTCTTAGTCCGTCATAGCCTGAACGTGCATTTGCATTATGGAGGATAGTGACGAGGATATTGTTGTTATTAGCTGTATTTTATCAGAAGAGGAAAAGAGAAACAGGAGGAAACGAAAGATATGGGTTCATAATATAATCTCAAAAAGATTAATTTTCGGAGAATTTCATACATTATATTCTGATTTATTAGAAGATGAAAATCGATTTTTTGGGTACATTCATATGACTCGAAAAAAGTTTCTTGAATATAGAATATAAATATAGTGAATATTCTACAACTGCGGATGACGTCATCGGCATAAATACCGGTCTCAAGCGCAGAAATGCCGTACCAGTGTCGCAGTACCATAGAAATCAATACAAAGCAACAAATCCGTACGCTGCGTACGCTCCGATTCCGATCCAGTGGACGCGCAGCTTTAGTGTTTTTATTTGTATTAGTATTTAGGTCGCTGGTTCATATCCGGCTCGAAGGACCGTAAGTAATGTAAGGGATTCCCCGTTCCCTTAGATAGTGTGGAGATTAAAAAACGTTATTTTGTAGAGGACTGCAATAGATTTCTAGGCCCGACAATGTAGCTCTCGAATCTTGTAAGATTAGCGTAAAAAGTGAT
This sequence comes from Glaucopsyche alexis, assembly GCA_905404095.1. Lineage (NCBI taxonomy): Eukaryota > Metazoa > Arthropoda > Insecta > Lepidoptera > Lycaenidae > Glaucopsyche > Glaucopsyche alexis. Next base: position 24,626,823 of record FR990044.1, read on the forward strand.
TAGTCACGGCGCGAGCCGATGGATGCCGATGGCACCCGAAGCCGCTGTCTTCTCCTCCTCCGGGTGGCGCGAGTCGCGCGGGTTGTTGCCATTAACAATATGTATAAAATGTACCTACTTCTATTTATCAGCCTTCTGGCATGAATGAAAATCATTTAAATATTGGTTCAAAAATTAGCCTTCTGGAATGAATGAAAATCATTAAAATGTTGGTTTTTAAAATCAGCCTTCTGGCATGAATGAAAATCATAAAAATATGTATTGGTTCAAACTAATTACTCTGAAGGTTCTAAGACAAAAGTTTATGTTCGTTGGATTTTAATTAATTTTCAACTTACCTACTTGAATAAATACCAAACTCAAACCTTAAGGTAGTATGTACCATTACTACTACACTACAGATCATTTTTAAATTGAAAACACGCTGTACTAAAATAAGAAAATAAACTTTAGAAAAATGTATTTTATTAAAATTAAATTAAACTTTTAATTAAGTAACTACATTTAAAGAAATATATTAAAAGTAATATGGATATTTTTGAAAGGATCATCTGGTTCGATTCCTAATCCTTGCTAGGGATGACAAAAATATATAAAATCGATATCATAAAATTACGATTTATTTACCGATGTCATGCATTACATAGATAAAAGTGCTATCTATTATGTATAACATGCCCATTACATATTCTAGATGTAGGTTGCAAGTGCAGTGACCTAATAATTGCTAGATTATTATTTACCTTTTGCAACATTTATTTCTCTAACTTGACCTACATTTCAATAGGCAGTGGACACTGGTTATGCTACGGTACCCTAAGGAGATCGCCGACGCAGCATTCCAATTATTAAAAGTAACAATAAATATATGGTTAGATACGATAGACAAAACGCCAAAATATGAAAAAATAAATCACACTAAGTAATTATTGCAATATGTTTTTGTATATCGGTGTACCAGAATCTCATGGCAAATAGGGAAATAAAATTTTGTAGTGTGCAATACTGGGGAAATTTAATTAAACGATCTTGATACTGGTTAATTTTTAATTATGTCTTAAGTATTATTGAACATGAATTATAATAAGACTGTGTGAAGTATGTTCGGTGTATAATATAGAAAACTAGCTTTTGCCCGCGGCTTCGCCCGCGTGGAATAGTGTTCTTGGAGAAAAAACTACTTCGGCGAATAACTCTCTACCTACTTACAGCAATATACTTCTGATACAATATTGAAAATGTTTTTAGGTTTGCCCAATGCAAATTGTTAAAAACTCTATCACCTCGACACAACATGCGCGACCACTTGATAATATACTAACATAATATTATATTTATCGCACTTGAATATAAGTTTTACCATAATCTTATATCTCAAAGACTAAATACTTAAAGACTATTATTTTAAAAACTCGCATCAAAATCCGTTGCGTAGATTTAAAGATCTAAGCATACAATATACTATACCTACATAGGGACAGACAGATAAAGCAACTTGTTTTATACTATGTACTATGTAGTAAGTAAAGTTATTTGACATTCCAACAAAACTGACAAACCACCTCTGGATATTCCATAAGAATTAAGAACTGCAGTTACACTATTATGTATTCTGTGCTGCATTTCAAAATATTCGTGAACCTCTTTAAACTGTATACATCCCACGTTTTCGATAGCGCGATGTAGAAACGCGAGAGCCCGCGCCGCGCAGCAACACTATATCCCTGCATTTTAAATCTGTAATATCTTCGAAAATATTCATTTAAATTACATGCCGTAAAGGGCAGTATTGATCTATCTTAAATGCACAATGTATTTAAGGTACTTAATTGGATAAGGATTAATACTGTATTGCTTAACATCGCTTTGTAAATAAGCCATTTAATTAAAATCAAAGTAAAGGATAAAAAAATGGTTATTGTGGGTTATCCCTAAGAGATAGACATATGCCATCGCGGACTTTTTTGTAGGCTTTTTAAAGATGAATACAACTGTAGTACATAAGTTTGATATATCTCGTAGTGTTCAGCCAGCATTTTCAATGTAAGCGCAAAATATGTGATTTTTTAGGACTTTAGAAACCTCTAAAATTATTTGTGTACCTCTACTATGTTATGCATGTTATATACTTAAAAACCTTCCCGTTAAATCACTCTATCTGTTAAAAAAACGGCATCAAAATCCGTTGCGTAGTTTTAATTTAAAGATTTAAGCGTACATAGGGGACAGACAAAAAAGGGACTTTGTATTATACTATGTAGGTAATGATAATGATATTTCATGAAAAATAAATCAATCGTGAATTACTTTATATACTTATTTATTACGAATAACATACAATTAAATTGGCAACAGTTTATTTAATGTTGAAATTTCCTTCCGAACTGTATAGAACTCGTTTACTTTATTCCTAATCAACTATAAATCGAAACTGTCTTCGTTCTCTGTCTGTTGATTTTCTTTTTTCCTCCTCTCCTCCTTTTACCAGGCATGGAAAAGAAACCATCATTCGATGTGCCATCAGCTACGATTCACCTTATAGTAGTACTGGAAACACATTTAAAGAAGTCACAATAATTACCTAAGAAAATATAAAAAAACTAAAAGTATCAAAACAACTCACTCTAACTTACCGGTCAACTCTACCACAAGCTTTAGGGGTCCCATACATGATCCGGTCTGCCTTCAGTTCGGCCTGAACGGATGCAAAATCGTATCGTCTGTGTGCAATTTCGAGATCGCGTCAGTCGACCGTACGGACTGAAGCGATTCGTTCCAGTGTTGCCAGCTCTGTTTTTGTGAAATTACTAAACTCGTATTGAATTCTAGTAAAAAGTACTAAATAACTACTAAAGAAGCTACTTAGGAATTCCTGAAGCCCCCCAAAAACCATTGCATTTTAGGTTTTGTTAAGTAGGTATATTTTTTTAATTCATTGAATTTTACTATAAATTTTACCATTAAATTAAAATATACTAGCAAATATTACGTATATAGTAATTAAACGGGTAGTTTTAAGAAAATTACGGACGAATGTATTATTGTGATAGGTTTTTTTTTTGTGTTTAACCTAGGCCATTACTGTCTGGCTCTTTCCTACTAAAACACTACTAATAACAAAATTTCTACCAAGGAGGGAATAAAATACTCAATTTAGTAAAATTTTGTAAAATAACTAAGTTGGCAACATTAATTCTGGCCTGACCGAGCGGCCTGAACGCGCGGCCTGTCCTGACTAGAGATGTGATAAACGGCTTAAAATTAAAAGTTAACTTATCCGTTATTAAATATTCAAAAGCAACTTTTTTTAACTGCTTAGTTGCTTAGTTGCTTATTTTCTTATCTACTTATTGCCACTTATAAGTTATAATGTTTTTTGCGCTTATGTTACGTTTTTCGATCGCTTAAACTGATTTAAATTAACTTTCCTTCGTACTTTGCAGGCTTAGGACTGTCTGAAATCTGAATAATTATTAATATAATAATATGAACTCATAAAAATGTTTTTACATGTTGATAATATGTATTAATCTTAAATGTTGCTTATCATTAGTAATAGTTGATTTATAGGATAACAAACATTACACATCGCCACTTTTTCCACCTCATTTCTTTCAAAGTAGTTCCATAAATTACTGTTCCAATTCACGTCATTTAGTCGTCATCTTACGACAAAAACTTAATAAACTTAATACTAAAACACTACACGAAAAGTTTATATTACATTTTATTATTTACATTAAAAGTTCACGGCAAGCCACCAAAACACCACTATTACGATTAAAATACGAATTATTGCGTAACGTAATATACGTCAACCCGCAAAGCGCAACTAACAAAAAGTGAATAAACACGAAAAAGCATATTAGTTATAAGTACAAAAAATAAGCCGTTTAAATAAGTGATGAGCTACATTAAAGAATTTTATTGCGCTGTCATAAGAACTATTTTTCTTTGCTCATACCACACTTATGGCTTTATGACTATAAACGATATAAACGATAAGTATAAGTGATAAACGCTAAAATTTTTAAACGACTTTTCAACTTATTTATAAAAGCACGCTTTTTTAAACGCTTTACGTTTAAACGGCCATATCTAGTCCTGACCGTGTGTGGACAAATCGCTTCAGTTCTTGCCCGAGCCGCGGCCGTGCGGGCGTGTATCGTGTACAAGCGTTGTATGAGTTTTGTGTTTTGAGTTCGGTGTTATGAGTTCGATGTTTCAATACAAAATTGATAAACACGACCGTAGCGCGTGGCAAACCAGAATGGACTGATGCGACTGTTCCGTGTGTGGGCCCGAATCAGGTCAGGCCGAACTGACGTAAATTGGGTTGGATGCGATTTTTTCCGTGTGTGTGCTCGAATCCGTTCAGGCCGAACTGACGTCAGTTCTAACTGAAACGATCGGCCGCTCGTCTGTGGGGGCCTTTAAATTATAAGATTGAGTTCGATTTACACCTTCTTCTTTCTGTATTTTACTATACCTAGACATAGAAAACAATATTTCTCGCTTGACATCGAATTGCCGTTTTGGATATTTTCACAAAAACAACAAATTCCAAGAACATAATCACAAAATTTTAACAGCGGTTGACAGATCACGTACTTTGATTTGACGGGTCATACTTGACATTGCCATATGAAAATCACATTCTTTATTTTTTTTTAAATGCCATCAGATTCTGGTAGACTTATAGTGAGTAATTTTTCGCATATGGCAATTATTCGTAAACTCACACAAACGTAAGTCGCCGCCATTATTGTGCTTCACTCAATAGGTACTTAGCTCATATACCGTCCGGGTCCGGTCCGGTTCAGGTCATACGCACACTTTTACCTTTCTATACGGCTATTTTCCGCAGTTTTTACTATTCACCATGAGCTAGCAATAGTTTGTGAAACTCTTTATTTACTTTTCCACATATACAAAGTATAACATAATCACATACTTATTTATATACAGTCTCAAATCACGTTACCATACAACGAAATGCCATGTACTTTCACCACTATTTTCGCGTATAATTTTAAAACGATTTACTTACTTTAAGGTCGGGAATTTTATTATGTACTTTTGTAATCCCTCTTGTTTAGGTACATATTTAGGACTTTTTCGAACCGGGGCAAAAAAAAGTGTCTCCACACACACTTTTTTTTCTCCATAGTGTTTTCACTATACGTCAAATTTCAAAATGGCGACAATAATCTCAAAAGTGGGGCCATTTGACTGGAGAGAATTTTTCAAATCTGTTAGGTTTCAGAAATTATCCGTAACATACAAACATACAAAGGTTTTCTCTGCACAATATCATGAAATGTCCTATATTCGCTATTAAATCATGTCACCCGAACATCTAGATATCCAAGGAAAATACACGGCGTTTTGTGTTGCAACTATTATATTTTCATTTCTTCCATTTTACTGTACCAAAATGCAAAGAATCAAAAAATAAATAACAAATTACACAACTTATTAAATTAACAAATACGTGAAAAAAAATTAAGACATTCTCCTTTTTGTTTTAATCCAGTCAGTCTCAGTGAGGTTAAGAAAAGTTTAATGTCGATTTCATCTAATGCGGTTGGTAGTGATGAACTTAGTCGTAACATGATTGTACCAATAATAATTGATATAATATGTCCCGTCTTAACAGATATCCTATTTTTTTCTTTATCTACACGTACTTTCCAAAATTATCCCTTTACCCAAAAAGCCTAAACCACAATTTTGTAAGGACTATCGACCAATTTCTCCGGATTTCGCATCCCCTAGATAGATTATGAGTTAAGTTAAATCACATTGAAGTAAATTTGTGAGCACAAGAAGGTAAGATTATGGTCAAATTTACGTAATAGTTTGACGTCGTGAGGTATGTAATAATGACTCACATATGACCTTTATATGACGTACATCTTACGTAAATCATGACATAGTATGATGTCATCCTGACGTAAATTTTACGTAAATGTGTTTACGGGGAGTATCTTAGAATAAGTATTATGATGCCTTAAAGTATTATATGTATTAATAATTTTCTCTTTGCCAGTCTTTAAAGCTACCTACCAGTATATGTTACAAAACATAGTGTCATGAGTAAAAAGGTTGTCTGGCAGAAATCGCTTATAGCGATAAGACTGACTTTTGTGCTTATTTATTTTTAGTTTATCTATGTTCTGTGTGTCCAATTTGTTTTTGGTGCAATAAAGAGTTTTCATTCATTCATTCATTCATTCATTCATTCATACGTGCAACCACTAACCGTGTGTCTATTTCAACTCGCGACAACGTAATGGTGGCTGATCGTCTTACTTTGCTGTGAATGTGTGCGTGCGCACGTGTCGCTACGATACGCCGGCTTACTTTGCTTCACATTCATGTTACTGAAGCGGAGTCTGCCTTTTTTTCTATGTACATGGAGCTAGGCTCCTCAATCGGTGTTTTTATTTATCGCTTCACTCTACCTATATCGGTGTAACCTTACTATCTTCGAGTCTGAACTCTGATCTGAGCCGGCGCGGTGGTGGAAAATCTATGGAAAATTACTGCCCCATACAAAAACATTATTATAAATAAACCATTAAATTCTAATTGCGTTCACACTCACCGCAAACTTGAGGTGACGTCATCGCCAACCAAATATAAATCGTCTCCTTGGTGGAACCATTCACCGTTTTCACTTTCAGAACAAAAATATAATTTCTTCCCATCTTTACTAGTAACAAATTTTACATCAGAATTAGCAGAATTTTTATATAACTTAGTCAAACACACGCTGCCTCTCTCGCCCGCTTCGGGGGTTAACGACCATGATTTAATATTTCCAAACACATTCAATAAATATTCACATCTCTCCTTATCGCACGAAACATGCTTAACGTTAACAGATAATATCCATGGCGCGGAGGATAGAGCATTGTTCAACAAGAATAGTAATAAAAATACACCAGTAATCCGTAATACACACACTGATGCCATGTCTGGTGTCGACGTTCGCGTCCCGAAGTCGAATGAGTGAATTAAGTGCCCAAAACCGGAATACCGTCGATTGCCGAGTGCCGACTGCCGAGCCCTGCGTCAACGGCGTACTCCGTCTCCGGCGTGTTATCTCCCAACTCGCAATATATTCTCTACATAATACATAATATTATGTTCTCTAAAGCCTCGTCCAGACTATTCACTCCGTCACTTTGCTGAGTTAATTACGCGCCAAAGTTATCCCAAGGTTCGAACTTCGAAGTGCGTGCATGTGCCCACATACTCGGACACCCTCGCGCAGAACCAGTTGCTCGGAGTCCGCTGTCACAGCAACATGATGTTTATTGCCATTGCAATGTGCACTTTAGCGCATTTTAACTAAGCATATTATTTTTATATTTTATTTTAGTTTTTTTAATTTAGGTTACAAGCAGTCATTAACAAAAATAATAAAAGATATCTAATCACTCAGTTCAACATTCAGTAAAAATACTTTTTTTCTTTTATAAGTATAATAGAAAATCATAATACATCGACAAACCCGGTGTACAACTATCAGACCTTATTTCAATAGTAATAAGATCGAAAAGTGGTGCACCGGATCTGTGGCACTCAAAGGCTCTGCTTTATCAGTTCTGGAGGCGCTGCCTACATCAGGCTGTGAATTCAAAAATTTAATGGCGGTACTTAAATATACGGTAAACGCCACCTGGAACATATTTTCCGAGGTAAACTTCATGACAGAAATCAGCGCTCTGGGGAAGGACTGCAACAATGGGCGTTGGGCGTTAGAAATAGACAAGCTATTCCGTAAAGCATTCCCTTCCGAAGAACCCATAACAGTAGAAAAGAATGTCATGTAATATTTCATAGACGGCTTATGGGATAATCGAGGTGAGGGCTGCAGTAAAACTTCAACATCACACCTCACTCCAAGATGCCCTTGCACATGCTCTTGAAGTAGAAGCAGTAAGACAGGATGTGCGAGTACACAAACTGAGAGAAATAAGTGAGGATGTCAAAGCACTTAAGTCTTCTCCAAGGAAGTACATTAGGACTGGGCGCATGTGCTACAAGTGTGGTGAGAGAGGCCATTTGCAGTTTTCTTGTTCAGAAAATAATGATGAACAGTTGGAAGTAATAAGAAAGATAAGGAGACGTCGTCTGAGAAGAAGCAGGGAAACGAGTAACAGCCAGGACTAAGGGCGAGTTTTGACTGGCGTAGAGAAAGCCCCCGCAATTGTCCTATCACAGGCGCACAATGGTAACAGTCTGGTGATATGCGGAAGAGTGAATAGGACAACTTGCAGGATGACATTGGACACAGGCGCCTCAACGCCAAGTCTAGTGAAAGCGAAAAGGGAAGGCAGGAACGCTAATTGTTGCCTTCTTTCAGCCTCTGGCCAAGCAATACATGTCCTGAGGGAGATGACAGTAACGATGTATGTGGGAGAGACTCCGTATCTACACTCACGATATCATCGTAGCGGAAATTGTAGATGACTGCACTGAAGAAAAACAACTGCGGAATTGACGTCGATACTGGTGTTTTCAAATGTGGCAATGAAGAGATCTTTATCCTTGGAGCTACCACAGGAAGAGAGACTTGGCCTTAACAAGGTTATCATTCCTGGATGAACACAAGCTAGCAAGCAGGTTATGGTAAAACTACCTACAACGAAAAGAACTAGGACAAAGAGATGTATGTTAATAATTGAGGATACATCGCACAAACCAAAAGGACTAAAAGGTTCCAACCAAAAGACTCTTAATGGCTAGAACCCTAGTCCGAGGACATAATACTGCTGTAGTAAGAGTGGTAAACCTGGACTTCAACGAAGTTACCTTAAATGAAGGAGAGGTCCTTGGGAAATGCGAAGAAGTTGTGTGGATGAAGACCAAATTCAACTAGATCTCAAGATGTAAAGAATACAGCAATTAATAAACTTCTGGAATGTAGTAAGAGCAATCTGAGCTTTTCGTACAAAAGCCAAGAAGTAGCTACAGAAATATTCTGATATTTTCTCTTCTAAGGGAGCGGATATTGGAAGGACATCATTAGTTTAGAACAGAATCGATACTGGAAGTGAAGGACCTATTCGTCAACGAGCAAGACGTATACCCATTGCCAAGGAGAAAGAGGTAAAAGATTTGTTGAGGGACATGGAGAAAAATAAGAATAAAGAACCATCTGCAAGTCCGTGGGGTTCTCCTGTTGTACTAGTCAAGAAGAAAGATGGCAGTAAGATTTTGTTTGGATTATCGCCGATTGAACGATGTCACGAAAGACAGCTACCCAATTCCACGGATTGATGACACATTGGATACTCAGTGAAATGCAATGGTTCTCTACTCTGGATTACCGATAGTACGGACCCGCGCGCGTATATAAATATAGGTATATATATAAATATTGGTCATAGAGTTTCGGAAGTTGGGACGTTTTTTTAAGAAATTTCCTCCTCATTAAGGATTTTTTTTTTCAAAATTTGGATATCTTTAATAATTTCCGAGATATTTTCAAAAAACCATACCCCGTTTTTGTTTTTTACTAAATTGTTTATAACTTTTGCAATTTTTTCTAGCACCTAGATCATCATTTTCGGTGCCCTTGGACAGAAATGCACTGATAGAGATCTTGTGACTCAGACTATAAGGTGAAAGACGTTCTCCGTGAAGTACATGATGGCGTATCAGGTGGACATCTGGGTTTCAGTCGCCTGCAGATTGGTCGAGGAAGTGATATGCCGGTTTGGTGTTCGCTTGGAAATTCACTCCGATCAAGGAAGGAATTTCGAATCACAGATATTTCAAGAAGTTTATATGATTTTGGGAATACACAAATCCAGGACTACGCCGTATCATCTTCAATCAGATGGCATGGTGGAACGATTTAACCAGACGCTGGAGAGGCATTTGGCGAAACTAGTTGATGTCCACCAAAGAGACTGAGACAATTACATAATACCCCTTTTTCTCCTCGCTTACAGGACAGCCGAATGTGAAAGCACAAAAGTCACCTCGGCCTTCGTAAACTTTGGAAGAGAGCTACGGTTGCTAGTAGACTTATTAACTGGAAGACCCCCGGAAGCGTCTGACTCTGCGCAGAACTATGTGTCAAAACTACGAGAGAGACGAGACGAGAGGGACGTCTATGACTTAGTTCGACAAAATGGTCTACAGGCTAGTGAGACCATGAAAACCAGATATGACCGAAGAGCGAATAGAAGTGGTGTGTGTGTTATGATGAAGGAGCCCTAAGTGTTGCAACCCGATTCAACGAAAAGGAAAGTCTCCAAAACTACAGACTAAATGGGAAGGACCATACAAGGTAGTCACTCGCATGAATGATGTGACATATTATCTGTTCGCGACATCGCGAACTTGCTGCGTCTACGGCGCGCATGGAACTTCCCCCCGCGCGCACCTCACCGCCGGGCCCGCGGCCCGGCACTCCACATCTAGCCATATTAGGCATAGCATCTTTTTATTTTTACATTATATCTTTCAACCTGAATACAGTCTGCTTTAGTAATTGTACCCAAATCTTTTATTTGCTCGAAGTTCGAACATATAGGATTAAAAAACAACAAGAGGAGCATTTAAATTAGTACACGTGGACCGTTTGGCTCGTTATGACGGCAGCAACGATGACGCCAGGGACGAGCGTCTCTAAGAAGGGGGCAATGTTACGGCGCTTCGATGTAGAGAACATTCTAGTATATTGCGGTGTTTACAAAACAAAGTTCTTTAACAAGACCATTTGTAATAATAGAACATTCTAGTATGTCGCGGTGTTTTTGAACAAAGTTGTTTATCAATACAATCATACTAATATTATAAATGTGAAAGTTTGTGAGGATGTATGGATGGATGGTGTTACCCTTTCACACAAAAACTACTGAACGGATTTCGATGAAATTTCGTATCTTTGTAGATTAGGCTCTGGATTAAAACATAGGCTTCTTTTTATCCCGATAAAATACAGTGTTCCCGAGGGATACTGTATATACGCGGGCGGAGCCGCGGGCAACAGCTAGTTAGTAATAAACAAAAACAAATAGAATGTTCTATTTGTTTTTGTTTGAATTGTTGAAATATTTTGATTATTATTATGTGAAATGCTTGATAAGTGGAAGGGTGCATGATATCCGTGGCTTACTACACTTTTCGGTTCAGTTGGCCTCTGGCTGGAAAAAATCTTGCTAAACACGTAGTGCGTTCCTGTATTCGCTGTACTCGCTTTAGGGCTCAGCCTATTCAGATTTCTATGGGTAACCTACCTACTGATAGGACGCACCTTGAGTTTCCATTTTTGAATACAGGCATCGATTACGCTGGGCCAGTGCTTATAGCCGACCGTAAAGGTAGAGGTTGTCGACTTTTTAAATCTTATATTTGTGTTTTTGTGTGCTTTGCAGTCAGAGCCGTGCACCTAGAGTTGGTGTCCGACTTAACCAAGGAGGCATTTCTTGCGGCCTTCAGCCGATTCATAAGTAGAAGGGGCAAACCTCAGCGCGTGTACTCCGACAACGGCACAACCTTTGTGGGAGCGTTCAACGAGCTTTCACGCTTCTTGCAGGTTTCATCTAAGCATCTAAGCATGTTCGAGGACGCAGAGAGAGCCGGCTATTCAGTGGCACATATGCCCCCACTCACAACCCAGAAAACCCGCTCCACTCACCTGACGTTTTGGATGTGGCTATGGCCACATCCAAAACGTCAGGACCCTCAACCTCCAGGGTGACCTTCACCAAAAGTCTAATCTGTGGAAAATGCGGAATAAACGAGGAAAATTATTCATATTTGAGGACTTCGTTGCGTGCGCTGCGCAAAAGGTTCAAGTTACCCAAAAAATATGTATGAAAGAAATATTCCACTTTAAATGATCTTAAAAAATGTCCGCGACAGTATAAATGTATCTTTTAGGATTGACTCACTATAACCTTTTTTATGGCAATCAAATTTGGTCGAAATTAATGCATTATTGTGCCATCAGTTGACGCAGACGAAGTCGCGGACAACAGCTAGTAATATTTATATAAGCAATGCCACGAAACGTTTCTGAGCAAAAAAAACAACGATTTTTAAGAATCGTATTCTATGAATATGGAGCGTCAAAATCAAAACTACTGTGCGGGGGAGGGGGTCAAAAATCACGAAATTCATGTGACGTAATTTATAAATGGCCTCTAGTGAACTTTTAAAGAAAAAAAAACTAATACGGCTCATATAGCTCCGTCAGTTTAGGAGTTATAGTTGCTTAACTTGTAAAGTCCGATTCGCACTAGGCTGGCTTTTAGATTAATTGTGACTTCACACACACATTCTCTTGCGTATTTACCAAGTTCACTGAGCATAAGTATCTCTCGCCTACTTTTAAATATTCTACTAAGTAAGTACTACTACTATAAATGTGAAAGTTTCCGAAGGGATTTTGATGAAATTTTGTATGGTAGTAAATTTGAGCTCTGGTTTAACACATTTTAGTCCGAAAAAGTACATTTCGGAGGGACTCAGTTTTGACTGCGTTTATTCATCTTACCTTCCGCAACACCAGACTTACCTTTTGACATTTCACTCGTTTATTTTGATTAAAACTAGTTATTTTAATAACATTTATTTATAGGATAACTGAAATTATAGCAATCCATTTTGCAACATTTAGAATCACTTTTACACTTAAAACACGAAACTTAAACTTTAAACAATAATAATTAAGTATAATAAAAGAAATATAATTATTCTGACAAGCAATTTTAATAACAATTTTAATAAAGAGATGTTGCTTGGATCAACGTCCCCGTAATAATAATAGGCTGCAGTCCCCACTTCATAGGTTGGGGTGAATCCCCACCACCCACTTTGCGTGATTCATGGTTTGTCGAAATGGTTCGATGAGTAACATTGCACGTGGACATAACAAACAACAGCAGGTACCTACAATAACACCTGCGCCGACATACCTACATTGGTCGCAAAAAGTATAGGGGTGGTATGAAAAAGCTAGTTGCATAATAAGATAAAAACGTAAATCAAACACCTTTTTAATATAAGTAATGTAAGTAAATTTATTTCATAAGATACAAGGTAAAACTTTGATTATAATAAAAAACAATTTGTCAATCCTTCTGTACTTCTGATAGGAATAAGGCACGGGCGGGTAAGGCACAGGGTACAAAACATTGATATATATTTACGAAATTATTAAAACAAAAAAAGATTAATGTAAAAATTTAAAATAGCGCCAACATTTTATCCAAAATGGATGTTTTTCAATATGGTTTTATGTTAATTATATGTTGGTGTTTTGATCGAGCCAAAAGTTTTCTTCAAGTGTTAGAACATAAATGGCGCTCGAGTCGCTAATATAATACTCGTTAGTCGCTATTGCCCAGCTGCTTAAAATATTTTTGCAAGGAGATAAATGTACCTACTTATAAAGAATATAATTTTCCAAACTCTGTCCTAGGATTAATATTTAAAAACAGACGCTTACAGCGTTTTTATAATACATCTATAAAAATATGATTCACGTACCTATACTACACGCAAAATAATAAAAACGTTAAAATAAGCACTTACATTTCATAAATTCTAATCGGTTATAAAAACTATGATAATTTATATTTTCTAATGTAAATATGTCAAACTTAATTATTTTAAGGCATCGAGGGTTTTATGGGTAACAATATATATTCTACGTCTGTTTATTGTAAATAATATATAGATAAAGTGTAAGTATAAAAATTCTGCATTTAATACAATTTTGTCGATAAAATATAAACCTGGCAACACAGTAATGTAATTTTTGACATAAGTACAGTTGACATAAGTACTTTTTCTAAGGTTTTTTTTTAACACGCAAATAACATTTATTTAGTGAATACCCTTTGCATTAATTTTATTTTATCTTAATTATAATTTAAAATATTACCTTTTCTGTAGAATAATATGTACTATGATTTTACCTTAAAAACTTGTCTTAAAACTTTATAAGTATTTAACAATAGTGGCAGTACTACTTAAATGTCGTGTGCTTAATATTATGATATAACATCGAGTAAATTTTCTTGGGTACATAATTATTAACTTAGTATAACGTATACAGGAACTAAGCTGTCCACTGCGAAGACACTGATATTCAGACATTTTGGATTTCACATACATGACTACCATGAATAACAAAAAAATATATAAATATGCGTTTAAAAATTTCTAATCACCATTCTTAACCTTTAACCAGTGACGTGTAGCCTCACAGGCGTCGCGTGGTATGCGAATTCTCAGAATTGACCCCTTCCCCCTGCTTGCTGCGTCCCTGCGTCTTAGTAGCTTTTGATTTGGTGCTAAAACGACCGGGGAAGAAGGCGGACGTAACATCGGTTGTCTAACACGTGAGTAATACTCATATGAAAATCGGTCGTAGCCTGTCAGGCTACATGTCCATAATTGTCATATAAATATTTTACGAACTTTATTTTTAATTTTAGTGCAAAATGGCAAATTACTGTAGAAAACGTCAACTTCAGCCCACGAGTTCATCAAGGAACAAAATATTACGGACAGACAGTCCATAGTTTGAGGAGGAGGTCAATTCCTTCATGCTGGCTTCAGACCAATCTGACAGTGTAGGAGACATTGAAAAGTTTTTGGTTTCCGATCGTGATTTTTTGCAGCTTCATGAAAGTGATACAGATGAATATGATATATTGTGATATTATATACACGTGTGTCGGGTGTGACAATTCCATATTATGTTTAAAATGTTCTCGCCTTTTGTGCAAAAATTGCCAATGATTTATGCCAAATTAAGTCGATGTCAGAATTTTTAATTTTTGTGTTCAGAAGAATCTTTTACATTTTATTGTTTAATTAATAATTAGATTTTAAGTAAAAAGTGTTAAATATGTAGAATTATTTATGTAAGGTTTATTAAAATGCCTAAAAATGAATCTCATGTCAATTAAGGGTAAAAAGTACTAATAAGTGTTAATTGTGTTTTTCTCCTAAAGTAATGATAAAAACTGATCGATATTATTTATAATTGTTTTATTATATTCCAATTGTTAAATATCAAGACAATTTTGAATAAGCCAAATGTAATTTATGAAAAAAATTAACTTTCAAAGTAGTAGCCTGTGAGGCGTCACGTCCCTTATAGTGTTACAAATTTGTCATGTCAGCAGTTAAAGGTTAAAAAAATGTATGCTCATTTTTGGTAACATTTTAGTTATAAAGTATTAACATTACGAATTCTTCAACTTTCATAAAACCTATACCTATATAAAATGCCATTTTAAATACAAAAAATAACTAAACTACCGAATCGCTTCACTTATGCTTTTTGTTGAAGATGATGATATAGTTACCAATAATTTAATTATATTTAGCTCACGATGTAAAATTTTCTTAAGTGTGAATAAAAATATTTGGCTCATAGATTGTTTTACTTCTGCTGTTACTAGGCATATAATATAATCGTAATATAAAGTGCATTATCAAAAGCATACGTGAATTGATAGGTATCATTAATAATTAGAAAACATCTCCTGAATAATAACAGTTTATCATCAAGTAATGTAATAATTTGTAGTAAAAGATATTTTTTTATAATGATAAAAGAATAAAAACTGTGATTCTTACGTCTATCTTAATTAGTTTTAAGCTTTTCACCGCAAAAATTGTCATATGTTAGGTGTTGCCTGCAGAAAAAATAAAAATCTACTAAATCGGTAGAAAATCAGGTTTCACATCATGTAGGTAAAAATAAGTTATTTTTGTTTTAAACATTTCTACCGATTAAATAGAGTACGCGTTTTTCATACAAATTCTACTAATTTAGTAGAATCCACTTATTTCTATTGAAGTTATGTGATGTGTGTCTACTAAATTCTGGATAGAATTCAGTAGTGTAATTACTGTTATTTCAAGAGCTTCTCCTCTTCGGAGTGGTCCTTGTCGTGCGGCTTGAAGCTCGAGTTAGTGAATGGGCTTGCCGAGGATGGAACGAACTGAAAAACAAATTAATTATTTATATCCACTCCAGTACCCGTAAGACTGGGCTTTGCTCTATTAGAATAATAAAATAATTTAAATATAAAACAAAAAAAAAGAATCGCTGATCACAAAAATTCTGACGGAGACTCGAACCCAAGACACCAATTTATCGATTGTTCTGAATGATTTTTTTCAACGCAAAAAAGTCCAACGCCAACCAAAATGCCAACCGGATTTGGCGTTTGGAAATAAAAATCACTCATATCTAATTACGCGATGGAAGAAAAAAACATAGGTAACATAAAATGCGCAATTTCTCAGGGATAAGACCTAGCCATATCGATTTTTCTCAGGCCATCAGGTGATTTAAATCTACGAAATAGTACACGGATGACGGAGTTCACCAGTGTAAATATTTTTATTAGCAGAGGTCAGGGCGTAGATTTTTAGGTTACCTTAATATACTTTACCTTTAATTATTTAATATCTAGTTTTAGGTACATCCAACATCTGATAGCGTGAAATGGAATTGTTAACATTATAATCTGATTACTTAAAATATTTCTTAACCAAATTATTAAGTATTATATTACTTTTATACATTCCATATATTTTGTTATAATTTATTAGATAGGTAGGTATAGTTTAACAATAATTTATTATATATTTTAGTTTCAGTTAAATAATATTTACATAATTATATCTATATATTTCTTTAGTATTACTTAATAATAAAAAATAGTAAAATTAAATAGTAAATAATATGGCATACCTGTTTATTAGGTGTTTTGTCGTTCTCCTTAATTTCCGGCACCTCTTCAAGTTTATCACCCTCAAGCAACAACTGGTAAAGAAAATATAAATTTACACGAGAGCACCAATACATTTTAATAATACGAAAACAAATAATGGCTTTCTTAATTATTACTAGGTACAAGGAACCCCTACAGTTTCGCTTTGTCCGTCAGTAAAGTACAAAAGCTATTGAATTTTGACAACTTAGTGTTTTTTTATGTAATGAACCAGGAAACGAGCAGACGGATCGCCTGATGGTAAGCGATTACCGCCGCCCATGGACACTCGCGTGTTGCGACTTGCGTTCCTGGTCCTTAAAATCCCCAATCCCCATGGGCCTCCGGTGACCTCACTCACTCGGCGAAACACAACGCAAGCGTTATTTCACGCCGGTTTTCTGTGAGGTCGTGGTATTGATCCGGTCTAGCCGGCCCATTCATGCCGAAGCGTGGCTACAGTTATTTTTTTTTCCATGTAGGTACACATATATTCTAGGAATAACAAGTAATAATCACTGAATGAACACTACAAATAAACACAAATTAGATACCTATACCGGTGATCAGACTAAGTTAGTAAATCTTAAAGGTACTTAATTGACATTTAATAGATTTACAAGAGGAAGCTTTGTATACATGGTACCTGAGCGAAGCTAAAGTGGTTCGCTAATATAAGCAATAAAAAAATAAATTCCAGTTTCTGTCAAAACCCCACTCCTGAGATGAATGTCGCCATACTAAATAATTATCAGCGTGGCAAGAGCGATTAACTGAGATAGGTTTGAAATCTATTGGAGGGTGGGGACGATTTTTTGCATGGTCCTTTGGCAAGAACAATCAAGAACATTCTGTATGTAAATTTAGCAAGAACAATCAAGAATATTCTGTATGTAAATTTGGCAAGAAGAATCAAGAATATTCTGTATGTAAATTTAGCAAGAACAATCAAGAACATTCTGTATGTAAGTTTGGCAAGAAAAATCAAGAGGATGAGAACATACCTTGTCAACTTCTGGCTCGATCTGCTCGTTGGTGCCGCCCCGGTTCAGCGCGCCCTTCTCCATCAGCGTCGCGCGTTTCGCCGCCAGGTACAACGATCTACGAAATAATTACATACGTTTAATACTATCCTAGTACCTAAGTACTACTCATTATTTTTAAAGTTTTTGAGGATGAATGGATGTTTGTGACTATTTTACGCAAAAACAACTAAGCGGATTTTGATGAAATTCGGCATGTGCATGGTAGTAGTTTAGGCTCTGGATTAAAACATAGGTGGTATCCAGAAAAAGTACCTACTGTATTTACGCGAGCGGAGCTGCTACCAACAGTTAGTTCTCATATAATATAAAAAAGTTCAAGAGTTGTTAAAATAATTCCTTAAAACTTGGTCCTGATTCAATTCCCTTTAATTCCATCACATTTTGAATACAAAGAGCTCGACATATTTTAGAGCTACGTAATACGTTAATTTTCCGGCAAATTAGGTACAAAATAGGTAAAATAATTGCTCTAAAAAGATCTGAATTCTTCTTGTAAATGGAATGAAAGAAGTAAATACCTCTTGATGGTGAGGTAGTAGACCTCAGCGATGGCCTTCACGGAGTAGTCGGGCACGAAGGAGTGACGCAGCATGGAGTCCATGTTCAGGTTCTGGAGCGATCCCAGCGTGGATGGCGCAGGGGTGTCCGCTGAAAAACAGGTTAACTTGTATAGTTTTCATCGAAAACCACGCAAAGTATGCGAAAGCATGGCGATAAGTAAACGATACTATTAATGCGATCACTTTATCTGAAAGAAAAAAGTCAAATACAGCATTGAAAACTCCTTCCTATACATTATTTTCCTATACATTATTTTACAAGAGAGGCAGTAGCTATGCCGGTCACGCGCGTAAATAAAATGTACATTGCAAGATTCGAAAGTAACAATAAAGATGACTCCCTAATCAGGATTTGCATTCACTGTGGTTTGCGTTTCTCCGATCGCTCTATCTACCGGTTATATAAATCTTTACTCACCCAGCCCAACGTTCTGCGTGAGCGCCTGTACGCCGAAGTAGGTGAAGGGTCCTCCCTCGTATACCAGGTTCTCCCGACCCACGGTCACCTCCACGCGACCTTCCAGGATCAGCACGAAGTAGTCCACCTGAAAAGCTCAAAAGCGTAAGTCAAGAGTTGCACAAAAATACCTATATTTTTAAAAACTGGGCTCCTTTATTTCACCTCTTCTTTTTTAGTATGATAAGACTCAATGTATTAGGTACATCATCAAAACTGTATGGTGCAACCGTACAAAGTCCAAAATATAAACGCATCATCATCATTTTGTATATTTCACGTGCGCGCTCATTTTAGACTTAAGTTTAGTGTTAAGTTCAGTTCACGCAAAACCGTCGCGCCTTGCGGACTAGTGTAACTCATTAGCATATAGCATTAGCATTTTATCTTTTATCTTAGCAAATATACATATTAGCAGCAGCAACTTAGTTTTACTCAGCGAACAGCATCATCAATAGCAACAACAGCATCTCAAGGTGTACGAACCGTGCATCTTTACATTTTTACAACATTTATTAATGTGTCAAGCTATATTTAATAGCTTCGCTAAAATTTCCTATATAAAGATATTTATTATTAAATTATGCGTGCAGTTGACAGCAGTCTATTAAAAAAATATGGCATATAACTACTGGAATATTCCATACCGGTTTGCCCTCTTGGAAGACGAAGCGTTTGGGATCATTCTTGTCCTCGTCTCCCCTCAGTTTGATATGCTGGAACACGTCCTGTTTCAGCAGACGTCGGAGCACCGTCTCTGAGATCAGGTCTGGACGGAATGGATCCACACCTGTTAAAAAAAATTGTTAACATAGGAATAATTTTCCGCGGTGACTACAGAAATGCAAAACTCTTAAGAGAAGACTGCTGTTAAAAAACTCGAGTTATGTTTCACGTAGTGTTACCGGAGATCGACAATGTAGCCTGTAGGCCCATAGGACTTCTAAAAGATCGGCAACGAATTCGTTATCCTTTCGGTGTGTCGGGAGTACAAGGATCGGTGGTATTCATCCTCTCTATCAGTATTTATTTACACGTTTACCATCGTTCTAAATAACATGTAGCACAATTTCGTTAAGAACAAAGTCAAATCGTATGGATTTGGAAATATCTGCTGGGATCATAGATGTAGGATTCATATCATAGGTAGGTATATACTTTTTATTAGTTCTAGGGATAAGATAATGTGGTAATACTCACTGGTATTAAGGAACTGGAAGGTGGCGAGGACGAGCTGCGGGGAGACGTGGACGCGCTGGTGCTGGTGGTGGCCCGCGAAAGCCGCCAGGTCCTGCAGCTTGTTGATCGGACGAGGCAGACGCTTCTTGGTACGGTTGTCGCCTGCACGGAAATCACACGTTTAGCCTAATGGCTTATGACTTATGATAATTCATAAAACATTAATTATTACTTAAGTTATGAATCCATGACATATCCTTTTTTCTTTCCACGGAGTGGTATTTTGTTTAAACATATTTCTGTTATGATTCGTTGCAGTATCCGATATAGTTATACAACTAGCGAATCTTCAGACACCCCAGATAACAGATAGCTTCGGCCTGGCTGAGCAGGCTTAATTGGAGACCCCCCGATGGTTGCACGCCTTGACGTGGCGGTGGGGCTTAGTAACCGTGGACTGGACACCCACGGTGAAGCGAAGAGGCAACCAGGGCCGGCTTGTTTGCCGCCGGCTGGCCCGAGGAGGGCGCTCCCAGCGGGCTGGAGGAGTCCGCTGCGGACGCGCTTGGAGGTGGGACCGCAGAAGAAGAGGAGTGCCGGTATTACGGTGCGCCGTACTCCCTATCTTCTGCGGCCGTGGAGGGATCGCAGGGGGAGAGGCGTGGTGGTGTTGTGCCACTCTCCCTACCCCCCTGCGAGCTGGCGGGGCCGTTCCGTACGGTTAACGGCATTGGTGGGGCCGCAGAGGAAGAGGCAAGTTGGTATTACGGTGCGCCGCTTGCCCTATCCTCTGCGGCCGAGGTGTGGTCGGTGGCAGAACCATATACCAGATCTGCCACCGGGTACCGGTTATGGAGTCTGGTATCCGTTGCCTCCTAGTAGCAGACTCGGGGGGAGTCTGCTACAGTACTGGTGGAGGCCGAGGAGGCAGGCGCACCTTACCATCTGGTGCGCCTGGGGCTTTCGGGCCTAGGATGGAGCCGTTTGTGGGCGGCTGCCGCCGGCGGGGTCGCGGATGTGCTTATCGTTCCCGTGGCCCCGTCATAGGGCGGAGAGGAGGAAGGTGGGGGGTGGTTTTTAGTGGGTATACCGTGGGTCTCATAAGCCTATACGGGAGTCCCACATCACCACTCGGGTGCCCCCTGCGCCTGGGTGGTATGCGTAATGCATTTTTCCCCCGAAAACAAAAAAAAAAAAAAAGGCTTAATTGGAGAATGTTACCTTTGCAGCACCTTTCTACAGTCTGCATTATGGTCCTTCTGTTGTTCGGCACATATCTCGTTCCCTGATAATAATCAAGGCAAACTTACTTATAACGTCACTCTCGTCGACGATCTCGGCCTGTATCATCTCCTCGATAACGTCCTCCAACGTCACCAGCCCAACGGTCTCGTACACCGGATCACCATCTCCCTCTTCGATCCTCTGCACGAACGCCATGTGACCCTTGTGTCCTGTAATGAATATTTGAAATAGGAATGTAACCATGGGATCGCCTAGATTATCAAGAACATTGACAATGCCTTGTAAGTGTTCTTCTATAACCTCTGCACAAAATACACTTATACAACACCTAACGAAGTATTTAACTCTATTTGCGGTACCATTTGATAATATGTGCCATTAACTTTACTATTTAAAGAAGCACAAAAGAACCTTTATCTATTATTTACTATGGCAATTCTTATTCTTGACCTACTTTTATTTAAAACTACTATTTTTCTGGAGGTTGTAATTAAGATTGTTGTTTTTTCATATCCGTGAAATAATTTCCACCATCTGTTGTATGAAAATCATTTTCTCGTATTACTCATAACGGTCTAGACGTGTTTATTTTTACAAAAAAATTCGAGCCACATCTGGGTTGTATCCGTCATATTTCACCGATTGATTGGTCATAAAGTATTCCAGGAAATTTCAAGCTTACTTACTAATTATGTCCTCGAAAATGAAAATAATCACTTCCTATAATAATTACTGGGCGCGATTATTATTTTTGGTTCGATTGAAAGCCAACTAAGGAAGGAAAAAGGAATATTTACCTTCCTTGAATTGCTTAAGCATGACGTCAAGCGTGACGTCCTCGAAAACGAAGTTGCAGGGGTTTTGGTAGTACTGGCAGAGCGTGCGCAGCGGCGTGTTGTCATCGGGGTCCACGAACGCCAGGTCCTTGATGAACAGCACCGTGATAATGTTGGTCCTTTCGTTCTCGTATACCGGGATACGAGAGTAACCTGATGGTATACAATACAATATAGTAGTGGACCTCACAATAAACTGGGAGATTGTCAGAATCTTTAAACAATATCGCATCAATGATAAAGCTCTCAAGATTCAGATCTTTTAGGAGCCTCTACTAGACCAGCGGCTGCCTTATCGGGAAAACAGTGAACTCTATTTCCCCCAACTTATATTCGCTTAGTGAATTGTTATAAAATTAGGCCATTGTAAGAACATTTTGTACGAGTACAAACTACAAATTGCTCAATGTTTCAGGTACACAATAACTCCTACAGGTGCTTGTAAAATTTAGTGTAAAATTCATGTTGTTTTTACCTGATTTTACAATTTCGGACATTGTCTCAAAGTCCAGTACACTGTTGATGGGCAGCATGAAGCAGTCTTTCAGTTTGGTCATGATATCCTTCACGGTCTTCTTACGGAGGTCCAGGGCTCCCGATATTATGTTCACTTCTTCTTTATCGAGGTCATTAACGTGATTTGTTACCTGAATGAACGTTGGAGTTAGATCAATCGTAGATTCAACAGGTAGATGTTGAGAGTAACTTGGTAGTGCTTTTATGTGCACTAGTTTGGATATTCCTCTCATATCGTGCCTGTATTACTTCTTAGTAGAAAATAACAACTAACCTATGTTCTATAATAATAACTTATTTCCCTCTATTTCCCCTCGGCTGATGTCTTATTCATAAATGGGTGCAATCTTACGTAATTTTTAACCTATTAGAGATTAGTGAAAAATTCGTCAACTTTCCTCTCTGCCACAGTTAAATATAATTCGGCGTAATAAACGCAAAAATCTTGGCAACGTATCCAAACACTCGAATATTAAAACTGTACAAAATATCTAAACTGCCAAAAGAACGTGGGCATAAGTGGTTTTAGTAGGTTGCACTATATTTATGAACACCATCCACCCAAAACCCCTTCCCAGAGCTCTCTAAAATGGCTTTTAGACTTTAGGTTTTTCTCTGTGATTGATGATCTTACTCATTGTTGTGATTTGAATTCATCTGCAATACTTACACATACCTTAACAAGTTCCTTTAGTCTTTCCCTGTTGTAATGTGTTCCGATTTCTTCTCCGAGGAAGTAATCTAACAGTTTACTTGTTGGCCATGCCAGCGGACCACAGATACCCATCACTATCTAAAACAAATACAAAATCGTTTGATGTCTTACTTGTACACAACAAAAATGGTTTTTTAAATAAAATTCAATATGTAACTAAGGAATCATAATAAATATAACATATTTGCTTTTATTAAAATTTGTAAAAAGACAAACGAGGTTTCTACAATTTACATTTCCAATTACCGCGTGAGGAGTAATTTTAATGAATTAAATAAATTGCAGTATGATTCATATTTTTTACCCCGAGTAAAGGTTACTTCGTCACATCGAATATTAGCTCCTTTACCTATCAACATTCACATGGGGTTTGAGTCTATTATTAACATCATAATTATGTATTTATATATTATGTATTTATAAAGATCGTTAACCACGGCGATGACGTAATGGTTATCGATCACTCACTTATTTACCTACTGATGGTACATTGTATACTTTGAAAAGGCGAAGTTGATTGTGTTTGCGAATAATAGACTAGCCTTATGGATTTAAAGACCGAAATAAGTAAATTTACCTTCATAATCCAAATACTCTTAGCGCCAATCAACAATCCGTGTCTTGCGCATATCGCCTGAGGAGTGATCTCAGCTATGAACACGATAGCCAGAGTAGATCCGATAACAGCAAACAGACCAGACGTTAGATCGTCCAAAATGACAGTAAAGGTACTGTTTACTGCGACATTACTTAACAAAATCGTACACAAAAGATAGTTTCCGTGAGCGCGAACAGGCATAATGGCTCTTGCGTACTTTCTCTCTTTCTCGGTACCGGTGTTGGCAATGATTCTTAGCTCGGTCCTATCTAGAGCCATCAGACCAAGGTTCAAGCCCGAGAAGAGCGAAGCCAGCATCAGCAATATGACGATGAGTATCAAGGATGCCCATAGGGGAAGCAGCTTGTTGTGGGTCGCGAGGACCTTCCATGGCTCGTTCCCTTGGTGACTGAACTCTTCGTCTGCCGAATTCTTTGTACAAATGTAGAATTTGTAGTCGTCTGTTGGAGGCGGAGCTTTTAGTATGAATAGGGCTGAATCCTTTTCCGCTTTTGTGACCTGTTAAAAAGGAAATTTACGTTATGTTATTTTAGCTAATGAACATACCTAATTGACGAGGATGATTAATTCGTTAAAAAATATACATATTAGGTATAACGCAACTAACCTTGTATTCTCCGCTTATCAAGAAATGACACTTAGATCCGTACTTCTCTGGAACATGTGTGAACGCAATGACTGTGTTGGCAGTAAACCCTGAGCCGATAAGCCTTAGGTTGAAGTTGGTGTTACTAAGTACACTTGGTACCATTTCGTCCACAATTTTTGGTTCCTTATCTGACTCTTCTACTCTCAACCCCATGAGTGTCACAGGTCCTGAGTCTATATTTAGTGTATTAGTTGTTGCAGAATTTTCAGCATTATTGGGGGCCACATCTTTAGCTTTTTCCGCATTATCTGCTGTAGTTGCGTTTTCTGGTAGGGTTGTACTTTCTGGTACATCTTCAGCTTGTCGTTTTACTCTTGACTTTAGGCTTGGTTCCGCGAACGTCTCAACTACACGTTCGTCTGTACTCTCCCCATCTCTATTTACATTCAAGTCTTTGAACAGATTCGCTAAATCCAAGTCGTCTCCGAAATCTTCTAGACCATCTTCTGTGTCATCTATCTCATTTTCAGACTCCCTGTAAACGAAAATTTTTGTTAATTTTTGACTGATAGGACATAAACATGACTATAGGTATA
Source organism: Glaucopsyche alexis (assembly GCA_905404095.1). Classification (NCBI taxonomy): domain Eukaryota; kingdom Metazoa; phylum Arthropoda; class Insecta; order Lepidoptera; family Lycaenidae; genus Glaucopsyche; species Glaucopsyche alexis. The sequence goes on from FR990044.1 coordinate 24,651,953, forward strand.
AGGTGTTTTATTATTTTAATTCTTCAACTATGGTAGGTTTCGCTGAGCTACCATTAAAAATACCCTTTTGGGAAAAAGGAATTTAGCTTAAAATACAGGTTGTTCAATAAAGTATGATCAAGCAGAGTTTTTTTGATAGAGCACCCCTTGGTCTATCTAAATCAAACCCATCACCCATGCTGTGCTCTACGAACTAAACTTACAAAAACATTTAAAAATTTGAGCTGTGATGGTTTTAGTAAAATTCTAAAAAATTACGAGCTGAGTCCAGAGTTCCTGACCAACTTTATTTAAAAAAAACTAAATTACTTTTAATTTTTTTTGTATTAGTAGGTACCTACTTACTTACCTATTTAAAAATACTTCTATGCTTAAAATAATCAGCCTTCTGGCATGAATGAAAATTTTGAAAATATTGCTCTAAAGACAAAAGTTTACGTTGCATTTTGATTAAAATTTTGAACTTGAAATAAATACCAAACCAAACCTGTATGCAGTATGTTATATAATATTATGAACCACTCTACCGCCAAAATTATTTATTAAAAAAAATATAAATAAGAAAACAAACTTTAGAAAATGTATTTTGTTAAACTACTTTAAAGAAATATAATATAAATTTAGGTAAAATCAGTTAAGGATATTTTGGGCGATCTAATGCAGAAATTAATTACGTTTAGGCAGAAAAATAATTGTCATGCACGAAAAAAATCTTCCTTTATATGGGCGAGCTTGTATTGAGCGGAGATTCGCCCATACATCAGATGATTTTTTTTAATTTGAGTATGACAATATTTTTTTACCTAAACGTCTTTAATTGAACAGAAGATATACCTACCCAAAATATCCGTAGTTGATTTTACCAAACCCTATAAGTATATTGAAAAATATAATTGTAAAAATATTAATATTTTTAAAAGGACTGGTTCGATTCCTAATCCTTGCTAGGTAGGTATGCCAAAAATATTATATTAAATCGATATCGATAAAATAAAATTAATATTTATTTACTTACTGATGTCATGCATTACATAGATAAAAGTGCAATCTATGACGCATAGCACGCCTATTATAGACAGACCTTTATTCTAGATGTAGGTCGCAAGTGCAGTGACCTAATAATTGCTAGATTATTATTTACCTTTTGAAATATTTATTTCTCTAACTTGACCTACATTTCAATAGGCAGTAGACACTTGAAATTGAATTGTGTTTGTAATAATAATAAATTAAACATTACAATTAATATTATTAATTAAACTTACATTTTTTAATTATTTAAAATAATTAATAGAGATTTAAAAGTTGAGCAGTGTAGTAAAAAATACATCAACGCGTTTCAAATGAGAATAGGAACGTCAATGACCTTTATCTGTCAAATATCACTTGAAAAGTGCGATTTTCAGAAAAACTTATGTGCATATAAATATGAATAGTCTTGCATCGAATTTAAATAAAAACGTTAAATAGTAATCAATTATCTAAACATACATTTAACTATCATAACAGTCTAAATTCGAAACAATATGGCCCCGACTCGATCCTATTCTCATTTGAACCGCACTATACGTGTCTTGAAAATTTTTAAAGACATTATTGTAGAAGATATTAAAACATTTGTAGTTTGTTTAAATTATCTAAATTGCATGAAGCATGGTTTTTATTGTTCATTGTTTAGCTTCTTTATTAGTCAGTGATTAAAGATAAAAAGACTTTTATTTATAATATAAATATTATTACACAGTTTAAACCTCATCATCATCAGCTACCTCTAACTTCTTCGTTGCTGAGGCTTGCGTCTTTTCCATGCTCGGTCTTTACTTTGGTTATAGTACGATTCAAATGAGAATAGGATCGAGTCGGTGCCATATTGTGACGTCATAGCTGTCAATTTTACCCAATTGGGTTTAGGTAAAAAGGTTAGGTTAGGTTAGGTAGGGTAGGCAAAAAAAGTTTTTTTCTTTTAATATAATTTATTTACAAAATTGAGTGAAAAAAATGTAATCTGAATCTAGCTCTTCAATTTCGCTCATCTCTGTATTATTCGGCCATTCTCCAATTAGCAAATTTTACGTGTCCGGGCTTGTTTATTCCGTAATATTATCATATTCAATCATGCATTATTTTTTATATGTTAGATAGCATCTGTATCTATCTGCAAACAAAAACATTGGCTTCTGTTTTAAGTTATTATGACTAAATTAATTTAACTTATGTTCAAAAAACCTCTATTCTCTAATTACCGTGGCGTGTCCGCACACCGACTTAATCTTTAAACTTGCTTGTAATTTTTATAATGTACAGATTTACTTTGATCCATTTAATTTTTTAAACGATATAAAGTAACCTGTATCGCATAACAAAATATCGACTCAATAGAACCAGTCTATAATTAATTATCATTAAGTAATCGCATGTCCAATCGAAAGTTATAATTGCCGTAACATTTGCTGTTCTCGGGTGGACATCTCTAAATAAAGGTATTTGGCACATCACTACCATAGGAGTCGCGTCTCCTCCATGTGTACCGAGGCCCAGCAGCAGTTGCACGTCTCTAACGTTAGTGTACCGCCAATGAAGCACGTGAGTATATAATTACCGTAGCCTTGGTTAAAAACTTTTCTAATTACCGTTGTTCTTATTTTAATACTTGATTTTTTAAGATAGACCCAAGTTGATCATGTAAATGGAGACAGTACTTTGGCCTCCGTACGTTGTAATAAGCTAGTATTTGCATACTGTGTCGGTTTTCAAAATTTTTAAGAAAATCTATCGTTTTCTAATTACCGTATACTAATTACCATATGTTTATAATTACCGTTGTATGAAAATTAATACTTGTTTACTAACTGAAGCCGCGATTTCTGACCAATGGAAAGTTTTCCCGCGGTCTTCGTAGATTATTATTATCATTGTCCGTAAATATGTCTATATTATATGCTGACCATTCATTAAATTATTTAATTTATAGGATGGGAAATCCCAAAAAGACCAAAGAGGAAGTTAAAGAAAAGAGAAGGCTTGCCGCTCGACAACGCCGAGAACGAATTAAATATTGTCATCCAAACTAAAAAAACTAAGTGTGTACAAAATTTCAGCTCAATCGGTTGAAGATATCTGCTTCAAAATTGAGTAGCAAGATTCCACCCGAACTAACATACATTTTAAGTTAAATAAAATATGCTTTTAAAATAACCCTGTTTTGTATCAGAAACCAAAAGAAATGTCAAAAAAGTGTCAAATTTTTATTTAATTATAGCAATGATAAAGTGTCTGTTTTTACTATTGGTAGGTTATAGTTATGAGAGACATCGTTAATTCTATCGCTTCAATTATAATTATATGTGTACAAAATATTAATGTGCGTTATTATCATTTCATTATATCATATTTTACATAGTCTTGATGATATTTTCTAATTATCGTTACATTAAATATTATTTTTTTCTAATTACCATAGTCATACAATTTTTAAGTTTCATTATCTAGAAAACAACAATTAATTTTTACATGCCTCATTAATTATTGAATTCGTATCTTTGATTTGCTTCATATTTTAATGTGTTTAAGTCAAATCAGTGAAAAATAAAAAAGGTTACGGTAATTAGGCAAAGAACGCCAAATCGGAGAATGACCGTACTGTCCGAGTAGTCGTCGTCGTCTATGTAACACAGCGCCTCGTTTACTCATTTTCGAGCAAAATGAGTATGACAATAACAAAAGCAATATAATTTTCGCAAGTTGCCTTGCACCAACAATTAAAAACAAAATGTTAATTTATGATTTTAAAAACTAATTATGAATATGTATTATTATAATTAAATGTTTAGATAATATATCGGTATTATTTAAATTCGATGTAAGACTATTATTCCTCTTCTTTTATTTATGGCAATCGCGGTTGCAAAGGTTTTGCACCATTCTGCTAGTGTCGAGTATATAAAGAATTATTTTGACTATTATTAATGGCAAATAAGTTTTTCTGCTAACCGTACTTTTCAAGTGACATTTGACAGATAGAGGTCATTGACGTTCCTATTCTCATTTGAATCGCGTTATACCCGGCTTATTTTGAAAGTACACTACGATTGCCGGGTCGCTTCTCAGAGTTCTCGGTGTACCTAAACTGACCATTAGAGCGTTTTCAAATTACGCGATACGATACTATACTATATCGTATTCGATATAGTATAGTATCGTATCGTATATTTAATAACCTTTCTCATAAACGGTTCGATAATAATCGAACCGTTTATGAGAATAGTGAGTAAAGCGAGGGGTTCAAGCTGCCCAAGACGAAGACAGGCTTTATCCCAGAGGTGCATACTCTACTTTTCATACCTACTGCGAGGCAATAAAAACCCAGGGCTACAAAAATATAACATTTATTTTGTTAAAAATTAATATTGATATTCGACACATTTGTCCAGTTATGGAGGGACAGAGTAAGTAACAGTAACCGGCCCATTCGTGCCGAAGCATGGCTCTACCACGTAAAATGCTCTTATGCCGTCGATACAAAAGCATTATTAGTCTGTTCCGATTACCTACAGATAGATATCGAGTATTGTATCGCGCATAGATATATAATATTAAAAAGAGGTAGATATGTTATAAACGCGTAAAAATGAAGACTCGAATTGGCCCGAGTCGGGCCAATTTTGGTTAGTGTGCTCCGCGAGTAATAGCGTGTTTTGTGTTACTATGCGACGTTGACACATTGACACGCGTCCCATGTCAATGTGTGTCGTGGCAGTTGGCACAGAAATATTGTCAGTTTTGTAAGGATATAACGTATATCTATGTAATAATTAATCAAAGGTATCGCGTAATATTGTGAAAACCCATTTATAAGATAAATAAAATTTAAGCGTCCGTTTGTAATTTCGAATTAACAGCTTTTCACTTAATGCATATGAATATTCGATATTATAATGAAATATCAATTTTGAAATTTTTTGTCTGTCACTCTCTTTGTTCCGGCTAATCTCTGAAACGGCTGGACCGATTTTCTTAGCACTTTTACTAGCAGATAGCTGATGTCATAAGGTCTAACATAGGCTACTTTTATTTTAGGGTTCCGTTTAAAAAATAGGGTTCCGTTTTCGTTAATTCTTTGCAAAGGAAGTTGCGGGCATCAGATAGTTTAAACATAAATTTAAATAGTAAAGCTGGAGGAAAACGTTCACGAAAACCCATGTTCGATGATTCATAGTATGTTTGTTATGCACTTAAGCATGTGTGACGCAGTGGCGGATCTACTTTTTCTAACCGGGGCATAAACTTGATATGGCAAACCCCCCCCCCCCCCCCTCCCCCATTCAAAAAGAAATTTACTTGGTCTGTTATGATGCTAACTAAAGTAACTGGGCGTATGGAAATAGAAAAGTTCTTAATAATATGACTCGATTACTTGATAAAAATCTATAAGATTGTAGGAAAAGATTCTTCATATATTTTGATATTTGTTCGATATTTCTTGCCTCAAGGATTTCGCCGATTTGGCGCCCGCATGAAGCTACCGCCCGGGGCAAGTGCTCCCAGTTGCCCTCCCATAGATCCGGGGCTGGTGTAACGAGTATTTAAACTTAGGGATAAATACCATAAATGAAGCTACCGCCCGGGGCAAGTGCTCCCTTGCCCTCCCATAGATCCGGGGCTGGTGTAACGAATATTTAAACTTAGCGATAAATACCATAGTTTGCTACTTGTCTAAAACTGACAAACGGTTCAGACTAGCTACTAGTCACTACGAGTAATTTTAATAACTTAATAGGCGTTGCTATTTGCATTTAGCTAAAGACCGCAGAATTTTTTCTGACTCAGATATTATGTAGGTAGTTAGTTGTAGATGTAGGTAGTAAAGGTAGCTACTAGGTGTAGTTATTGGTGTAGATAGTATTTACGTATCTAATAAATAAACCTACATACGCATACACCTAGTACCTACAGTGTGTACAATTAACTACCTATATATAGGTATATAGGTGTATGCGTATGTAGGTTTATTTATTAGTTCATAGTTAAGACAATAACAAATGTTGGGTAGAGCTAGTAAATTATAATATGCGCAAGCGCCTCGAGAGTTAGCGGTACATTTTTTAAAAATTTAAATGATAATATTATTGTCAATATTATAATTTAAATTTTAAATGGCATATACAATTGTTCTGTTACGTTTGAGATTTGACCTCTGATAGCTGACTGAGAACCTTAGATCTATATCAAATGCAATGAAGGAACGAAATTTAAAAGTCAATGGCGCTAGGCTGTCTCCACGAGAGTTTTCGTTGTGGTGGCGACAAAACATCAGTACCTACTGTAAATAGAAATCTGTGCTAGTACAACAGTGCTATTCTCTAAGAACATTTTCAAATCTCGACAGCTGAATCCGCGGTTAGTGTCAAATTTTTATACAGCCTGTCTATTCTGTAAGAACATTTTCAAATCTCGAAAGCTGAATCCGCGGTGAGTGTCAAATTTTTATATGATATTTGACACTTGCCGCGGATTCAGCTGTCGAGATATTATATAAAAATGTTCTTAGAGAATAGCACAGCAGCTGTGTAGTGCAGTAGAGCTGAAAATCGAAGTGTATCTCATGAGATCATGAGATCTCTACCAAGCTTCTGACTCTATACGCCCTAACTCTACAAGCCTAACTGCATAAACTCTATAACTTAGTCAAGATTTGTCCGTTTCGTTCCTACAAGAGGAGTATAATAGAAAAACAGTCAGTAAAATTTTCACCTTACGCCCAAGTAAATGAAGCGAAATAGCCAGCCCACATATTCTGACAAAGGTGTAGAGTTTGTGAAGTCAGGCGTGTAGAGTCAGAAGCTATTTTTAACCGACTTCCAAAAAAGGAGGCGGTTATACGTTCGGCTGTATATATATATATATTTTGTATGTTCGCGGATAACTCCGCCGTCTGTTGGCCGATTTTCAAAATTCTTTTTTTGATGTAAAAGGTATAATCCGAAGTTGGTCCGATTTTCAGAAAATTGGTGACCTGATGATGGGATCCATGAGGAAACGAGGGAACTCCTCAAAATTTATATGGACACATATGGTGATTTCGACTTTTTCTGAAGTAGTCCAAGCATATGCTACCAAAAAGTAAGATTTTGCTCCAAGGTATACCCTGGATCCAAAAGTACAGAACAGAACTCTTGACTCCTTATAGATACATGTTTGGGGATTTTGGCGTTGTTTAAAGAACTGCAAGCATATGCTACTTTGTCAATTAGAGTAATCATCATCATCACCACCACTATCACAGCATACATCATCACATTATGATGATAAAGAAGGTACTTCTCATAGTATTTTACGCTAACACGGAGATCTTTGAACATTACTCTGCCGTTTATGGACCTATTTGCAAAATTCTTTTGTTGTTGTAAAGGGTTTAATTCGAAATTGGTCCTTTAGTCACTAAAGTGGAAACATGATGATGCGATCCATGAGGAATCGAGGGAACTCCTCGAAATTTATATCGACACATAGTGATTTTGACTTTTACTGAAGTAACACAAGCATATGCTACCAAAGAATAAGATGCTGTACCAAGGTGTACCCTAGATCCAAAAGCACTGAACAGAACTCCTCAGTCTTTAAAGATATGCGTTAGGAAATTTCGGAATTGTTTAAAGAACTGCAAGCATATGCCACTTTATAACTTACAGTAATCATCATCATCATTTTAATAACAATACCTAATGAATGTATAACTGAATACGCTTGGCGCGTATTCAGTTATACATTCGATCGTTTATTTTAGACGTTTTTAAGACGTATTAATAATAACTTAACAAGATATATCACTAAAAAGGGTGAAATTATTATTTTTAAACAAAAAATTAAACCGACTTCCTAAGTAAAAATACACAAAAAAGTATGAAATAAAACTTATTTTATAAATAATTCCCCTTTTAAATTTGTCTATTTCTCTACTTAATCTTCTTAATTTTGAAGTCGGTACCAGCAAATATGAACGTGAGTAATTCTATAAAATATTGTAGGATATCGTTTGGGCTGGTAGCGACTTCAAAATTAAGAAGATTAAGTAGAGAAATAGACAAATTTAAAAGGGGAATTATTTATAAAATAAGTTTTATTTCATACTTTTTTGTGTATTTTTACTTAGGAAGTCGGTTTAATTTTTTTTACCTTAACTTTTTAACAGAGTGAGTCATATATTATGGTTTCGTCTTGGTATCATTTTAATATGAAAATTATTTGGTGGTATTGTTTGCACACTTCAAGCTTGACCCTGTTACAGTTGTGACGTCACTAGTCACTAGTCACTACAGCAGACGCCATGACACCAGTGACTGTTTTAGGGCTAATTCCGAAACATAGGTAATTAAAATAACTGTTTGGTAAATGAAAACCATTATTTATTGCAGAAATATTATGTTTTTTGGAAATATTAAATTATTAAGAATGTCATAGAAGTTTTTAAAAATAAGTAGGTAATCATGTCTATTGTCACAGCACTTAGTGTTATTGAAAAGAGGGGGAAGGGCTTGTTTGTGCAACACAATTGAATCAATTAAGGACGTCATTTGTATTTGCCAACACAAGGGCTATCGGCAATCGGCCTACTTGTTTTAGTATTTTGCTTTGTGATGAGGCGATATTATCAAAGGCTAATGCAATTTAACTACATTTAACTTAATTAGGTATATTTGAAATTAAAAGCAACAGATCTGAACCTCAATTCTCGTATTTAAAGTAGATTTTCATGGTACTTTTATTTTATTTTATATGAAGCGACATGTTATCATAAACTGATTTTATAAAGTTTCGACCAATTAGAACGCGTTTCACGTTGGTTTAACGTTTACAAGAATACCGTTTGAGAGTTTAAGCGTATCGAGACTGGATTGTAATTGTATTAATGCAGGTTTTATTTAGCAGAATTAACCCTCAGAATAAAGCATAATTAATAATATTCATAACGGCACTTAAGGGGCAAATAGCCCCTAAAGCTTAAAAATCGCTCAGTTTGAGTCGGAACTAGTCCGAAAAATGGGAATAAAAAAATTCAAAAAAATATACATTTCACACTTCAATCCTTCATCTTTAATATCATCGTTAATTTTTTTAATAAGACGAAGATTAATATTAAATAAATTAAAATTAAAAAGCCCTGTTTTCAGATTTCTTTTTCTATCTACTTACTACCTACTACGGCTATAAAGATGGTTCTTTTACGAAAATGTGAAGAATATATTTATCTAACATTTCATCGTTGGGTTTTTCGAAATACCGTTTTGTTTTCAAAATATACGTAAATAACTATTATTTTGTGAAAATATTTGTAAGCGGTGCGTGCGCGGGACAGTGAGCCGCTGACTTTCGTACGAGGAGGTTGTGTCACTCTCCGCGGTGCCGCTATTTAGCAATCGTTTATTTTACTCTTGAAATAATAGGGAACAACATGCCGTAAAAAATAAATTATGTAAACCTTAGCGAGCACTCTGCCTGCGATAGAATGAAAATGTTCGATCGTTGAATGTACTTTTTTGTTCCTTCAACTTCTTACTTGAAATTTTAATATAATATTATATAGTATATATTATAGTATAATATTTTATTATATAATATGTACTTGTAAATTTCACAGAAAGTGTATAGTTCTATTTCTATGACGACCTCTGTGGCTCAGTTGGTTGAGCGTGTCGTTGCTCAAGCCGGGGGTCGCGGGTTCAAATCCCGCCGACGGAACAAAAAGTTTTCTGTGTTCCTGGGTCATGGATGTGTATTAAATATGTGTATAATATAATAAAAATCTTAATTATGTGTATAGTATAAAAGTATTAAATATACTTCCGTTATCTGGTACCCGTAACACAAGTTCTTCGAGAACTTACCACGGGATCAGATTGACGTGGTGTGAAGCGTCCATAGATATATTATATTATTTCTGTTTTAATTGTCTATTTAGTATATCAACGTTTTGAGGTATATAGTATATGAGGTAAAAATGCCTAAGCGACATTTATTTATTTATTTATTTAACACACATACAAATACCATTACAGACAAAATCCAATTCGATAGCGTAGGAGAACAAATTCATATTTTATATAATACATATTATGATATTTCCAGTTTAAATAATAATAATTGATAAAAAATAATAATTAAAGAAAATATAATAATTAAAGAAAGACACATATGACGCATAAATTTAGTAAACTTTATAGAAGAGTGATTTAACGTTAAAATTTTTAGAAAAAAAAAATCATTAAAAATCACAAAATAGTCGGATTTAGATGGTTTTAACATACATCTATATATCTATATATCAATAAGATACAACGTGTATCTTATTTTTATAGCAATTTTTGATATTAAAACGAGTCATATAGCTTTCGAATTACAGGCAGTTTATGTCGCTTAGGTAAAAAAGTCCTAATTCGAAAAATAGTAAAATTATCTAAGCTATCAACGAAAGTTATGTAATAGCAAGTAAAATTGCCTACGTTTTATTTTAAAGGTTTTCAGCAACATGTAAAAATAGATAAGCTATAGATACATTTTCTGTAATAACAGGTAAAAATAACTAATTCCAAACACTTTAAAAAAATTATAGGAGTATTCATCTAAATGGCCTAAGAGTTTATAAAATAAAACAAGATAAGTTACATAAATGTTGCTTACATTAAGAATTTTCTACGGCTAAAGTTATCTTAGTAAATTTATTATTCAATGATTTTTTGCTCCTAACTGACAATATTCTCCTTCTTCTTGTTTATAAAAATTAATTGCAGTTCCCTTGTCTGACTAAAACGAGCTAAAACGTTAGCTAATTTTGATCTTGAAATAATAAAAAATATAGAAGTAAAAACTCAAGGCCTAGGATTTCAGCCCATTGCATTATACTTAAGCTGCGGCCCCATTCCTTGAGTTCTCTCTTGGTAGTGCTGGGAGATATTCCACATACCGATTCTGGGCATGACACCGTGACACAATTGGCCCAAAGCCCAAAGCTCATCCGCGGTTTTGTTGCCGGAGATATTGCCGTTGCCTAGAACCCATACCAGACTGATGCTGTTATCTCGTCCTAGCATGTTTAGCGTTTGAACACAAGCCATAACTAATTTAGATGAAAGAAGAAGGGGCAAAAAGTCCCCATCCTTGTAGCACTATAAGACATATTATATCAAATGAAAGGGCTTACAAAAAGTGTCATTGTTTTGTATGACGAAAATCCTCTAAACTATGGGAGAAAAGTAAATGAGGGTTAAAAAAGTTTAAAAAAATCATTCTATATTTTTGCACCGTTTCATAGTGTTGCTACTATGGAAAAATTTTTGGAAAGTAATGGTATACACTCAACTTTAGAAAAGTGTTATATTTTGATAAACTGCCTCATATTTTGATGAAATGTATGGAATGATATTTAAATACTAAAAATAAGCTCTTTCCTCAATTTTTTCGCACATACCTAATTACTTTCTGGAAATTGTTTCTTACTTGCAACGCTATCGAATGGTGCAATAATACAAAATGTATTTTTTTTTCCTAATTTGCGGATTCGAATCCTGGCCTGGAAAAGTGGTTTATGTAAAATCAAATAATTCAGATAAAACAATTACATTAAAATACATATAATTAAATAGCAAAAATAATTTTAAAACGATTAGGTACAGAAAAAAAGTAAAAAAGATATAGTACATGGTGAATTATTCTTCTGGGCGTTGTAAGAGAAGTCAAAAAAAATTAGCAATAGCAATTTAGCCCTACGGAATATCGAGGCCGACTTGATGAAAACTTAAACTGCATCATTTTTGATAACTCATTTTTCCTAGACAGGATTCGAACCCATAAATTATGGAAAAAAAATACATCCTGTGTACTGCACCTTTAAATAGTATCGCAAGTAAGAAACAATTTCCATAATGTAAGTATGTGACAAAATTGAGGAAAGAGCTTATTTTAGCATTTTATTATCATTCCATACATTTCTTCAAAATATGGGACAATTTATCAAAATATAACACTTTTCTGAAGCTTGCTGTATACCATTACTTCCCGAAAATTGTTCCTTATTAGCAACACTATGAAATGGTGCAATAATACAGGATGATTTTTTAGACTTTTTTTCACTTATAACTCTCATTAACTTTTTTCTCCCATGGTTTAGAGATTTTTCGTCATACAAAAAAATTACACGCTTTTTAAGTCATTTGATATATGTCTTGTAGTGCTACAGTAGTGGGGACGGGATCCATACAAAAATGCCCCTTCTTCTTTCTGCTGCTGTCAGTGCCTTCAGCGCAGTGTGATTGTTCTGACAGACTGCGCTGAAAGCATTGACAGTAGCAGAAATATCATCTAAATTATCCTAATCTTCTCTATAAGATTAGGATGTTTTATGGACAAGGACAATCTGTAGGCTCTGTAGTGAACAACTCGTCACAGCCTCAAACATGGTTGTAAATTGTCCTAAGCAAGTATATAGGCAAGCCTGTAGGTGGCATGCCCCCGTAGAAGGTCCGTCCACCCGGTTGTCTTTCCTGGATCCGTCCGTGTACCAGATTGATTCCTATCCTCTACTCTCCCTAGACGATAGGAAAACCTGGTGTTGCTTTGAGAAGCTATGCACCTTGATCATATCGTCTGATGGCATGGCCATGATAGGTGTCTTAAGAAGAGACTATTGCATCTGTCCATTTGGCTTCCTGGCCTTGAAAAACGCTACTACCGCCATACATTTGTCATTAAAAATGTACAGTGATAGCAGCTTTTGATGTAACAAAAGAGATGAACAATATTTGTTATATTCTGATAATTTTTTTAACACATCAACTTGGCAAAATCGCTTTAAAATTTTATCATAGTAACATATTTTGTCGGCAGCGTTAATTCGTTAATCGTTGAAGTTAATTCTTAACCCCAGTTAACGTAATTTTTCCAAGGAATCCACGGAAAACTTTTTATTCTCTTATGGATTCGAACCCACGCCCTCTGGCTTGAGCACTAAAGCGCTAACCACTGAGCCACAGATATCTTCATCTAAACTGATTCAATTTAAGTCTCTATAACTCCTGAATTTATGAAGTTTTTTGGACCGTTATAGTTTTCGTTCAAAGTTTATTACATGGAATACCATCATGAATTTTTCACATTTTTAGAGCCAGCCGTTTGGCTTTTAGAGGGGGGGGGACGCCGTATTTTAACAAGAAATGCGCTTAAAGTGGAATATCGCGCAAACGGATACGTACGTACATCAAAATATAATCTCAGAAACCTCTCAATGTTCTTATAATGTCTATGTACCTAATTATATCTCCCCTTTTCGTGTAGGTGTAACCAAAAATAATCTTCATTTATTTTAGCACTATGTCGACGTGATAAATAAACTTATCCATTCAAAGTTTCATATTTCAAGCACCACCGTTTGGATGGACAGCTGGACGGGCGGACGGTCGGTCAAACGGAAGGACATGACGAAACTATAAGGATTCCGAGACATGAACTACGGAACCTTAAAAAAGGAATAATAATGAAACCACACCGATTTCAGTGACTGTTGCCAATTTAATTGAAAATAGACCAGCTATAGGAGCTATTTTATTATGTCCAAGTATGTGCGCAAAGTTTACTCCCATAACCTAGTAAACTGATATTTTCTACTACCGACAGGACTAACTAGCGAAACATTAGGCGCATAAATATAGAAATATATTTAGCAATGTTTGCGTTCATTAAGGTTCCCACACACTGTAAATTTAATACTTTTAGTTACATTTTATCTAACCGACGACAAAAAATATATCTAACCGACATACTTAAAAACAAAAGTTTTCAAGTAAAAATATCTACATAGTACGAATAGTTATTGTGTCAAATATGTAAAACTATCTTTACGCCAATATTGTTTTATTTCACTATGGGTAAAATTCTACAAGTTGCACTTTCGTAAAATAATGGTATCAAATTAAATGCACTGTAAGGACAATTCACAAATAATTTGTATGGAGAAAATGTACAAAGTGTTCACGAAAAGAATTTTTTAAACAAGTAAAAATATTTTTGTGCAAACAAAAGAAAAGTAAAAACATGAAAAATAGACTAAGTAGATTTTTAAAATTCTTCAAAATATCCAAATGATTTTTTTTTATAAATAGCTTTTTGTTGTCGCTTAGTGAACATAACATTCATGATTTTCACTATATCTAAGCGACAAAAAAATCGTCGTAGGAAGACGACGATTAGACCAATCGACGCAGAAAAAAAAATACAAACTCATTGATATAACTCATTTTCGGTATTTTTGTCGCTTAGGAAAGCGAAAAAACACCTAGTGGATATTTTAGTGATTCTGTCAATAGCACTAAGTATTGCATTTTGGTGGGCGTAGAGGTGGAAAATGAAATCAAAAGTGATGGGTTGGAAGCCGCATTGCCTACCAAATAATTTCTAGATTTCGGGAATAACCTCGACCGGCTTCTACAGAAGAAGGAGAAGCGGCTTATACATTCTACGTTTTTTATTTGCTCATAGACCAGAAATAAATTAATATTTTCAAGTTGCATTTAAATCAATCCTAAAGTCGTATAAAAGGGCCGTTCCTCAGTTTATAATTTGAGTCGCGGCGCGGCCGCGCGCGGAGATCGCGAGCGCTGCGGGGTGTATGCGGGCGGCGGGAAGTGTTAAGCCACGCCCGAATCTGTGACGTCATCTACGTATATTTTCGCCTTAAGCTATCTTCTAAAAAATACTTCTACGACAATTTAGTTCTTATTCTGCGAAACGGTTAAGTATGTTCCAACTTCCAAGTACACTTACATAAAAATATTGTTACTACTAATATTTTGGCCATGCATATTAGGTACATTCCTACATGCTCAATAGGTAGGCTCCTACTATCACTGGTCACAACCGCAGTTTAAAATGTGTGGAGATTAATACAAAATTGATTTTATTAACCTAACTACTGGGTTTATGTACTTATATGATTATTTAAAAAAAAATGATACAAATGAATGATAAAACCCGACAGATTGATACTGAAAGCGTAAGTGAATTTTTTTTCTCTCGCCATTTTGTTCTCTTGTTTCTTTATACTAGCTATCTAAGGACACTTGGGTTTTTGAGACATATAAATTTTGAGAAATACATCCAGCCGTTTAAGGGAATAAAGGAATTTACATACAAGATACGCGCGAAAAACATGACGCAGTCGGGTAATACTTATCATAAGAATTTGATGATTTGTTCGTTTCGTTTTTAAAATTTTGTCCTGTAGCTTTTTAATTTAGATAGCAACTGATTACTGTACTTTTGCATTTTTCGGCCCATATTTATTTTGCCTTTCGGAAAATATACGACTTATGCTGATTTAAAACAAATAGGTACATAATATTCTCTATTGTATTGGTAGTACTACAATAATAATCGATAGACAAAAGAGACAAATTGATTTTAGTGCGTTTGCACTTAGCATAATGTAAATATGTGGGCAAACAAAAGGCCATCAAACGCCGGTGGCCATGATGTCGCGTGACAAACATTAATTTCGCTAACATCCCCTGACGTTCCCAAAATTTTCCACGGTCAAACACTTAGCTGGAAATTGGAATGGACTAAATGGATTTAGGTCAAATATTAGTCAAGTGTCCGAAAAGCTTGATGTATCGAAATCGCAAAGATTTGATTTAAACATAGAACGCCTTATTAATGTAATTATCTATGTTAATTGTAGGAAAATACATCAGTATAAAAAGTTGGGTTACCAGCTTGTCTAATGTTCTAAAATTTTTACAGTTTTTATAATTAATCTAGATTAAATGCAAATAATATTGTAACTAAGTAGGTAGGTATGTAATCATTATTTTAATCAGATCTAAGACGACGGATGCCTAATAAATTTAAGTGTTAATTTAATAATTAGAAGATGTTTGAAGTAATTTCTGGGGGGCAATTCAGCTAAATAAAACCTGCATTAATACAATTACAATCAAGTCCCGACACGCTTACACTCCCAAACGGTGTTTTTATGAACGTTAAACTAACGTGAAACGCGCTCTGATTGGTCGAAACGTCATAAAATCCGTTCACGGTAACATGACGCTACACTTACAATCCAAACAAAGTAAAATTGACTCTTTAAATTGTCTACTTTAAATACGAGAATTGAGGTTCTGGTACCTACTAATTATATACCACTCTACTATTACACAAAATTCAAATAGGTACTCTTAATAGTACACTAATTTTAATAAGCTATCGCTCTTAAATGAGTAAATAAGATAATAATCTATTTTTATAGTCGGATTTCGTTTATCTTTTCTCTTAGAAACAAATATGAAACAGGAGTCTTCAATCTGAAGCATTCTAAATCTACATTTTGAAGACTTTAAAAATATTATTATGAACAGTGATCACTGATCAGAACCTCAATTCTCGTTTTTAAAGTAGACTTAATTTTTTAATTGGATTGAAAGTGTAGCGACATGTTACCGTGAACGGATTTTATGACATTTCGACCAATCAGAGCGCGTTTCACGTTGGTTTAACGTTCATAAAAACACCGTTTGAGACTTGAGAGTGTAAGCGTATCGGGACTTGATTGTAATTGTATTAATTATTTAGCAGAATCAGTTCGCAAAACACCCTTAATAATTAGTATTTCATTAATGACAGTGAATTCACTTTCATTTGACGTAATACATAGTATTATTGTATCTGTGACGCGCGCCTTTTGGTTTGGCGCCAAGATTCTTGCCAGACAAAGTTTATGACACGTAAGATGGCCGCCATAAAATTAATATAATTTTTACGAGGATTACTCTCAAATATGGGCTATAAACACTGTAATTGATATTAATTATTTTTATGGAGCGCTCCCAATGTTTATTACTATTATGTAGGTACCTATGACCTAACCTAACATAATAATATGTAGTACCTATTGGAATTTCGAACATACTAATTAATATGTAATATTATTTGTCGTATATTTTTTCAAATTCGCGAGAATCATTATTAAAGCAATGAATAAGTTACATTTTAAATAAATTAAGAAATACATAAGTAAACAAAAAAATATTAAATAAGTGACATAGCCTAAGTACCTACCTAATAAGCATTTTATCGATAACGACCCATAACATTGCACATCACTAGGTATGTCAAGTTGAGTCAATAAATTACGTCATAAAATCAGACAGGTTGGGAATAATAACAATAAAACTCGTCCAGACCAGTTACGAGTACATATTTCTACATTGCGGACAAAAATAGATTGATTTTGGTGAACATAATATGACTTTCTGTGATATCAGGCTTCCAAATTCATGTGGTTCAAGAAGTTTATAAAATTATATCTTCCTACTCCATTGTTAGATAAATATTATGAAAAGAAATAAAAACAGAGAAGTTAAAACTTAATAATTTGAAGGAGCACTTAGTAAACTTAGCATGCACACGCAAATACACCATATAGACAGGGAATGAAAATCAGGTGATGTCATACAGACTACAGTGAATCATTTGGTTAAATTAGGATACGAATCTAAAGTATTTTATAAAATTTTAGACTCTAGCTCTGTATAGTTGAAAATTCAGAAACATTTCGATAAAACTTTTCTCACCATGCGCAAAGCATCTACTATAAAAAGTAACAACGCTTGACTGATTCATCAACGCCGAGCCAAAACTACTGAAGCTAGAAACATATTATGTTACTAACGCCATGAGTGTGCCATAAGTGCACGTAGGTAGGTACGCAATACGCTGGGTAAGTAGTATAGTAATATTATAAAGGTAAAATTTGTGACTTTGTGATGTTGTAGGAGTAATATCTGGAGCTGCTAAACCGATTGTGAAAATTATTTTTCCATTTACCAATAGAAAGCCACATTATTTGTGTCATCATAAACTATAAATTATTATAAGAATTTCGTGTACCTAGAATTAAATTTACCGCACGCGAAGATGTGGGAAAAGCTACCTGCATACCTACCACCTACCTACATAATAATATGAAGACGCTAGGGCCCAACTTTGGACCTAACCAACACGTTCTTTTATTTAAACTCACGTTAAACTCGAGAGAATCGAGAAGGTGCTAAAAAGTATCGTGCAGTTTAAATTCGGAATATTCATCCTCTTGAGGAAAGAAAATCAGACAATCGCAGATCTATATATATTACATAATATGCTAGCCAAGTGTCTATTCAGTTCCAGGGTTGCCTGATTTTTATTCAGCCTTTAAGGAAAACGGCCAAAAAGACTAGAATCTAGATCGTTCGATCTAGATATATAGTAAAAATTTTAGCCGAATTTGAAAGGGGAATTATTTAGAGAATAAGTTATATTTCATACTTTTTTGTGTATTTTTACTTTGGAAGTCGGTTTAATTTTTTGTTTAAAAATAATAATGTTACCCTTTTTAGATATATTTGTTAATTTATTATTAATACATCTTAAGAACGTTTAAAATAAACGATCGAATGTATAATTGAAGACGCGCCAAGCTTCCATTAGGTATTGTAAATAATATGATGATGATTACTGTAAGTTACATAGTGGCATATGCTTGCAGTTCTTTACACATTGCCGAAATTTCCAAACGCGTATATTTAAAGACTGAGGAGTTATGTTCAGTGCTTTTGGATCCAGGGTATACTTTGGTACAAATCTTATATTCTGGTAGCATATTATGCTTAAATTAAAACCACTATATGTGTCCATATAAATTTCGAGGACTTCCCTCGATTTCTCATGGATCCCTTCATCAGGTTTCCACTTTAGTTACTAAAGGACCAATTTCGAAGTATACCCCTTACAACGACAAAATAATTTTGGAAATATGTCCACAAACAGCATAGTAATGTTCAATGATATCCGTGTCGATATAAAATACTATAAGAAGTACCATTTATACCATCATAATGTGATGATGTTATAGTGTGATGATGGTGGTGATGATGATGAATACTCTAATTGACATAGTGGCATAGGTTTGCAGTTCTTTAAACAACACCGAAAATATCTTTAAGGAGGAGTTCTCTTCAATACTTTTGGATTTTTTTTATTGAAGCAAAATCTTACTTTACTTATCTTCTTCAGAAAAAGTAGAAATCACCATATGTGTCCATATAAATTTCGAGGAGTTCCCTCGATTCCTCATGGATCCCATCATCAGGTCACCACTTTGATATCAAAAGGACCAACTTGGGATCACATCCTATATAAGTATCACAGAAAAAAAATTGAAAATCGGTCCTAAGGCGGCGGGGTAATCGTTGAACATACAAAAAAAAAATATATACAGCCGAACGTATATCCGCCTCCTTTTTTTGGAAGTCGATTAAAAACACAGTGTGTTTTTGATTCCAACATTTTCGTTCTAGAAATTTCGACCTGCAGAACAAGCCCCATGGACGGCCGGAGACCGATAATAAAGAATTATTGAAGTCGACTGTTGCATTACATTATATAATATTATAATGAAAGAAGAGTTATAGAATGAAGTTTTGTGAGAAGGAAACGCAAGAGTGAGTTTTTTAGCATGGTGTAGGGAAGGATTATTATGACCAAGGAAGCTAAATTTTTCTTTTAGGTAGTCAGGAATTGTAGGATTAAAAAGAATATTAATAATAATAACTCCCCACACCGATTTCGGTGACGGTGGCCGGTTTCATTGAAACCAGGCCAATTACGCAGGAGTGATTTTATAGTGCCCAAGTGTGTGCGCAGTACACAAGAGCACTCTCTCTTCCTTTACTCTCATAATCCAGTGGGACGGATAACTGACACGACTGGCGAGAGATCAGGTGCAGGTCCGACTTTTTTACATGCCCATCCGACGCATGGATCATCTTTCTTGTCAGACAATCAGGTGATCAGCCTGCATTGTCCTAAACAAACTTGGAAACAACATTTTTTTGTTGTTCCAATGCGGGAATCGAACCCACGACCTCCGAGTCGAGAGCCAATGCTCGAACCACTAAACCACGGAGGCTGTAAAAATGTAAGAATATTATACAGTAGATGCAGAATGTGTGAATTACGACGCATTTAAGTTTAGACCAATCGGCAGCTATTTAAGTTGAGACCGATGTTCTGACACATGATTTGCATTTGCAAATGATGCACTGAGTTTTTTTTCTTTTGGGTTAAGGTCCAGACTATGTCATTGCTCCACTTCAAAATTTCATCCAAGTCGGCATTTGTTTGAGCAATTTCATAAGGCAGTATTTATAATTCGTCAGCATACATATGATACGAAGAAGTGATTTTACGGGAAACAAAGTCAATGAATAAGTGAATAAGTACCAAGAGGAGGGGTATGCTGTCAATTTTAATGCGCTGCCGGCGTCCCTGAATGAAACTTCGGAACCAGTCAACTACGATAGGAGAAAAGTTAAGTAAGCTGAGAAGAAGTAATAAAATGTCGTGATCTACTGAGTTAAAGGCATTGCTAAAGTCTAAGATTGTGAGTATGGTTAGATATTGGTTATCCATACCATGACGACTGTCGTCGGTTATTTTTTGCGATACCAGACATATTATGAGTAAATGTTGTGTCGTTAATAGAAATCGTTAATATTATCTCTAGTTCTTGTGCTGTTTGAATTAAAGAATTTAATAAATTAGGTACTTTAAAATTGAAAATGTAGGTAAGTGGGTAACCTGATAGTCTATACTTAGAGTATAGACCGAGAAAATGAAGTTAGGTACCATTTATGTATTTCAAGGTACATTTTTATCATGGTTCAAAATGAAAGTAAAACGTAACTGCTGGTTAATTTCATTAAATTAAAAAAACGGCGGTAACCTATCCGCTCATGGCTCGACTCGCACTTGACCTACTTCAAACGATACGACTTGAACTAAACATTGCAAGCCATGTGCTAATTGTTCAAATAAAAACGAATTAAAAGTTTAATTGTCGACAGCAGAGGCCAGACGCGACTGGATAAAACAGACACAAACTGTCTGACAGTAATACTAGGGGTACACCAGTTTTAGTAGGTATATAGATTTTTCAGTATTTATCAAGTTACTATGTGGGGTACATTAAACGTGAACGATGTTGTACTAATTTGTCTAAAGCGGAGGACCACGAAGTATAGATACCAGGAGTCCGAACGTAATGTTAAAATAATGGTCTCAATTTAGGACAGATTTTTTGCCAGTAGAGCGCGCCATTTTTCCAGAAGTACCAAGCACGTTTCAGGAATGTGCGCCGACTGGTCCGCCACAATAGCGTCAGTACGTCCAAAATTCTAGCGCAGCAAGTGGCAGAAAAGAGAACTAAGATCTGGGTTTACTATTGTGTGCATGAATACTATGGAAAAGCCTATACCATTCCGACTCCTGGTACCTATACTTCGTGCGGAGGACAACCAACTCTCCAGACGCCAACATCATAATATATTATATCAGCAGACAATAGTTGATCCACTGTATAAATATTTTTATTGAGTAGTAAGAGGGTAAAAAAGCACAGAGTAAAATATAATATATAGAGGTAAATAAACATCAAGAAGGAAAATAAAGATCATGGTTCATATTACATAATCCATAAAAATACTTTCTGAAACTAGTTATTAGTTACTGTGTCATTCGTTATTATCGAAGGCAAATATATTCCAATGCGAGTCTTATCACCGTGAATTATTTATACATTACTATTTACTGTTTATGTTACATACTCACTATCATAACATTTAGTAAGTATTGTAATTTGTTGCTCTTAATTTTTCACAGACAGATTAACAACAGTTAATATTTATGATTTATAGTACGAACACGATCTTTCTTTCGGTAATCGTCGTTTTTCATACGTCTATCATTTCCATAGAACAATGAAGATTTCCGAGGGACATTAGCATTAGCCACCTTCAGTTAATTAATTATTTTTTTATGCCTATATCTGGGATCATGAAAATAAAAACGGTGACGTTGATAAGTCCAGCGTTTCTCAATCTATGGGCCGTTATATAGGTATTTTTTGGGGTTCCATACCTCAAAAGGAAAAAACGGAATCCTTATGAGAATCACATTGTTGTTCAGCAGTCCGTCTGTTTGTTTGTCAAGAGCTTTTATTTCGGGGACGCGTGGCGTAGTGGTATAGAGTTGAAATTAAAGCTGTATAGTCAGATGCATAGGTAGGTATTTCGGCACTCAAGGGAATATCCAAAGAATAGCAAGTATTCTAAATCTATGAAGGAGTAACATTTTATATGCTTACAAGTACAAGAAAAAGTCCGAAAACTCCAAATTTGTAGATAAATCACAAAAAATAGGGGGTCTGAAGTCTATGAGGGGTCGAAATTACTTATAGGGTTTCATGTATGCGTTCCAAAATTTCATTCCATTCCATTGTTTTTACGACGCTTTTTATATAAAATTAATAATGACTATTATTATTATGTATATAGCTTCGCCATAGAAACTTTCATCACCATTTTCAGGCTCGACAAAAACTACGAGAATCCCTGAACAACTTATCCCGAACCCTCGGTGGGCGAGCTCGTCTCGCTCTTGTACGGTTTTTAAATACTTACATACTATGATACTACAACAGATTAAAGAATTAAGAAAGAGGAACAGTAAATAGTTTCATAGTTTCGATTTCATTTCGAGTTTCCACTACTACGAGCATAAGGTGTGTCCACGATTGTGTGAAGAAATGTCGTTGGAAAGGGACGTCAAACTGTTCAAATTAGGATCGTTCTATGAGAGTTCCTACCATGTGATACTACTTACTAACAAATATGATGTGTGGGTATTTTTGGGTGTTGCTTTTAGATTATTTTTCATATTATCTAGTCTCATCAAACGTCTAGACCACGTAGTGTTTAATGCTCGAGGTCGACTGAGGCTCTCTGCCAGAAAATAAAGGTTATCTGTATTGACTTAATAGAATAAATTTGTAAAAAAGTTGGCAATATAAATAAATTTTGGCAAACCACCAGACGCACGCGCAGACGTCTCCAAGGATTTTCTAAATGTGACTTATGTAATGAGGTCAAAATGGAATCACAAAATACATATTTGATTAAGTATTTATTACATTTTCACAGAGTTTACCATAGCAGAGCCATGGTTAGATGCAAATCTACCGGAGAAGCGCGTCGGTCTTAAAAAAATTCTAGGTAAGTACAATGTTATTTTTCCGAATGTGTGTGATATTATCAGAAGCTAAATTAAATATTTTTAATAGGTTTAGCGACGGTTTGCCATGTTACTGGTCCGGTAATACACCACCTCCTTTACTTGTCTCATTCAATTATGAGACAAGCAAGCATGTCTCTCCTTCATTGTGTGCACAAATATTGTGCAATGTGATTGCACAATATTTTGAAGAATGAAAAAAATTGACAAAAGTCTCGCCATCATACATATTTATTCCACATTCATTCTTATTGTTTCAACTAATAACAATAAGTACTATTAGCTTAATAAAACATTTTTTTTTACATCTGTAGGTACGTATGTGTAAAAAAAAACAAGTACGTGATTTGTACTTTTTTTACTTATTGTACGTGATTTGAAAATTAGTAGGTGTACAATTTTTGATAAGATCATTATTAAATTTATCAACAGGCAATGTTGATAAATTATTGTGATTATGTTACCTACTAGCACTACTTACTAAATATCAATAGATAAATAAGTATTGATGTTAGAATAAGGGGTTGCATACTATTCCAACTATATTCTCTTTTGTCATCAAAAAACACCAAATTTTTGTGTTGCCTGAAATCCTACACTTTTCATTGATGCATAATATTGCAAATAATATATAAGGTTTGGGAAGATCAATTACGGACATATGATCTACGGTTTATGTAAAGATGTTTAAGCCGAAAAATGTATATATTTTTTACATGGGCGAGTTTGCCTTTTGAGGAGAGTCACTCACCCATATATGAGATATATTTTTTAGTTTGAGTACGACAATTATTTTTCTGCCTAAACGTGCTTATATAAGCAGTGGATCTTGTGCCTGAAGAATCCGTATCTAATTGATTTTTGTAGACCTTATATAAGTGCTTAAAATGCTACGAATAAACAATATTAAAATAATTAAAAGGTCGTAAGTGACGTATCCGACGACAGAGCAAAATTCATGTTAAGGTAAACTGCCTTATTACTGTCACTTTCAGATTAATTACATTTTTTGTATGGTAAATAGTAAATACTGGTCGTAAGTACTTATCAACAGTTCGTAAATATTTTTTTTATGATTGTGAGGAAACTAGGTAACTACCTAAGCAGTTTTTATAACTAAGTAGTAAAATGTTAAATGACTCTAATGTATATTTTTGGTAATACTTTATAATCAATACAGGCAAATTATTATGTTATATTTTGCACCTTAACACCTTGGATGCAAACATTATGATCATATTACCTATAGTATAAAAAAATATTAATAAATAGGTACAATAGATAGGTACGAGTGCATTAACTAAATATAATATTGATTAGGTAAACTTTGTCGACACACTATTTAGTGATTAGTGACAAGAGTTTTACTAATGGAAATGGAGAAATCAAATCTAATTTGACTTACAGTTTGAGAATCACTGAATATATATTTTTTTTCTTTATCCTGGATTATTACTCTCTGTTTTTACCAGAATATTTTATAAATGATGTCTCATGTTTCCAAACCCACTTATCATTCATGGAAGGTAATGAAACAGTTAAAATTTAGCGATGGATGACGCACAATTTTGTCTGTACTCGACCACGTGATAACATAACGCACAACAATAATTTAGCAAATGAATCACTTTATCCCATCACCATGCCATTATCTACTCAGCAAAAAGTGTATACTCGGGTGTTATCTTTTTTTTTTTTTTTAATAATACAGCTAAACAAGCATTAAAAGATTATACATTACACACTAAATTACATTAATATTATATTGTTTTCAAAATCAATTGCTTTATTGCTACATTTAAATAAAAGATATGACGTAAAAAACGTAAACAAAACATTATTATAAATAAACCATCAAAATCTAATCGGGTTCACACTCACCGCAAACTTGTGGTGACGTCATCGCCAACCAAATATAAACCGTCTCCTTGGTGAAACCATTCACCGTTTTCACTTTCAGAACAAAAATATAACTTCTTCCCATCGTTACTAGTAATAAATTTAATATCAGAATTAGCAGAATTTCTATATAACTTAGTCAAACACACGCTGCCTCTCTCGCCCGCTTCGGGGGTTAACGACCATGATTTAATATTTCCAAACACATTCAATAAATATTCACATCTCTCCTTATCGCACGAAACATGCTTAACGTTAATAGATAATATCCATGGCGCGGAGGATAGAGCATTGTTCAACAAGAATAGTAATAAAAATACACCACTAGTCCGTAACACACACACTGATGCCATGTCTGGTGTCGACGTCCGCGACTGACCGCGTCCCGAGGTCGAATGAGTGCCGGAGACCGGAGGGCGGAGTACCGACTGCCGAGTGCCGAGTCGCGCGTCAACTAAGTACTCCGTATTTATCTCCAAACTCGCAATGATGTCTCGCGACGTGTTGCTACGTATTCAATTAATTTTCCCTCCCAACATTTCTCTCGTCTGTCCCTGTATGACGCGAGCGCGTTTTCACCGTGGGAGAGCTATTCGGCATGAATAAGGAAAATACCACGGCTGCCCAGAAAACTGGCTCAAATAACGCTGCTTAGGCGATACGTCTGTTAATTTTCCGGTTTTCTTCCAAATAAAACCTCCGAAACCTTCAGAAAATGGCTAGTGTTCCAGTAATGTGGGCTTCGACTAGAGCCATATACAATTGTTCTGCAATAATGTTCCTGCTAATGTTTTGGAATACACGTCATGAATCGTGATACAATTTGAACATTGGTATTGGTAGATATGTAGAAAACGTATTCGAAATTACAATTATTTGGGTAAAAATAGGTATATCTACTAAGTAATAGCACATAATAAATAATAGTACCTGGTAATAGTTAGGTAAGTAGTACCTACTACCGGTGATAATATTATTAATGCCTTATCTAATCAACAAAATCTCAGATAGTAAGAAAAATATGGATATGGATTCATTGACACATGAAAATTCTCGTTCCTGTAGGTATTACTAGTGCCTATTAAATAATTAATTACGTATTTTTACGTCCATGATTACGTAGAAAATAATATATTTTTTTTACTTCTTCTGTTTATCAAAATTAAATTTTAATAACAGTTCATATTTAAAATTTGTAAAACTATTTTATGTGTATTGTGTACGTACAAAATTATTAAAAATATATTTTTATTATTATTATTATTATTTTATTTAATCAGGCAGGCAGTTGAGAATTATATGTAAAGAATATTATAATTATGTAGTAGGTATAGGTAAAGATTTTCCAGTGCTGAAAGTTTGAGAACCAGTGGTTCTCATTTCCAAAATTCGCTGCACAAGCATAAAGCGGTAACGCCATGTTTTGTTGATCTGCAGTTTTTTACGAAACTGCAATAATATTATAAAATTGACAGTCGGATAATTAATGTTTTTATTATTAATAGATAACTACCTACCTATTAATTATTTCAGTTTGATAAAAAATACTGCAATAAACCTAAAATACCATAAATAGGTACATTTAAAACAAATTAAAGATTTTAGGTAGGTACCTACAATAACATAATAATAACTCCCCACACCGATCTCGGTGACGGTGGCCGGTTTCATTGTAACCAGGCCAGTTACGCAGGAGTAATTTTATAGTGCCCAAGTGTGTGCGCAGTACACAAGAGCACTCACTCTTCCTTTACTCTCGTAATCCAGTGGGACGGATAACCGACACGACTGACGAGAGATGAGGCGCAGGTCCGACTTTCTACATACCCATCCGACGCATGGATCATCTTTCTTGTCAGACAATCAGGTGATCAGCCTGCATTGTCCTAACCAAACTTGGAAACAACAGTTTTGTTGTTCCAATGCGGGAATCGAACCCACGACCTCCGAGTCGAGAGCCAATGCTCGAACCACTAGACCACGGAGGCTGTACCTACACAGTACAAGTAAGACAAGTGTCTTACTTAAACAAGGGTTAAAGGTAAAACAAATATAGGATTAGGCACCTAAGTGCCAGGACTAATCCTGCCTTAGGTTTGAGATTTGTTACAAAAACTTTTTTAGCAGGTTAGGTAGACTTAGATAAATTATAATCTGATTCTGATATCTCAAACGTGAAACTACTGATGTAAATTCTAACGATAGTGATAAGATTCGATAAGAATGTATTTTTTTACGTACCTACATATTTACGCAAATATATTTTGATCTTTATCAGTATTATCGTATTGTTTTTTTTTTAAGTTACGTAACAAGGTGGTTTTAGAGTCTAGCCAAAACATTGGCTAGGTTGGTAATAGGCCCCGTATCTATTCTCGATTCAGTAAATTTAAATAGAACACAGATTAAAAAAAAGGAAAGACCAGTAGGTATCATACATTAGGCTTCTTCAAACCGACTTCAAAATTAAGAAGATTGAGTAGAGAAATAGTTTTCATTTCTGGCGAATTTAAAAGGAGAATTATTTAGAAAAGTTTTAATTAATATCTTAATTTAATTTTTTAATATTAATAAATAATATTTTTTTAAATTAAAACATTTTAGGAACGTTTAAAATAAACGATTGAATGTATAATTGAATACGCGCCAAGCCTCCATTACGTATTGTTATTAAGATGATGATGATGATTACATACTGTAAGTTACATAGTGGCATAAATTTAGGGCATCGAGGCCGGTTTTACCCGAAACCGAAAACCCGGTTTTCCCCGGGTTTTCGGGCCTACAACAAAACCCGGTTTTCAAAATATTGAAAACCGGTTTTCGGTTTTTTTCGAGCTTTTTTTCATTATGAAATTCTACAACAGTTTATAACAGTTACAGTCTCAACCGAACGTTATAGTGGCTTGTGATTGTCAATGTAGAATTTTAGAATAATAGTTATAATGTTTTCATGTTGTAAGTAGTACATTTGGGGGCACAGTAGCAAACAGTAGTGCCCCCGCCCCGCCAGGACGAGTGAGCGAAGTGCAAGGGCACTACCAGACTACCTTTTCTCGAAGCGATTCGTCGATTTTTTGACCTTCATAACTTGGTATAATAAAATATTCTGTTCCATCAGCGCTCAGTGCGAATTGCTCTCCGTTCCCATGATACCCAAAAGTCGAGTGGGCCTAACAGAATCCGTCCCATTGTGTTGAAAACTGTGTGCTCCAGAGTTGGCACCGGTCTTAACGCATCTTTTTCGGCTCACCTGATCTTATGGCACAGTCCTGGCATCTTGGTAGACAGCTTTGGTGTGCCTTCGCCTGCCCTGTTCATACTGCATATCAATGATAATATGTGATGACGACAGTACGGGTGATGCCTATACAGGTCGCCCAAACATCTCTCGGCAAAACGTCATTGAAAGTCGAAACGAACTTGTCTCTCAAATTAAGATTTCATTGGAGAAGATCTCTGAATGGGGTAGACTTAACTTAGTCCAATTTAACACCTTTAAGACACAAGTTTTCGTGTTCATCGCTAATAAGTTACCGATGGTCGTATGTCCTCGTTTTGAAAGCATACCCATAACTGTCTCCTCTAACATTGGAAATTGGAATACTTGGTGTTAGCATATCGAGCGAGGTCTAGTTCCGATATCATCTGGAGGGCAAGGCCAAGTTAGCCTCCAAGACGCTTGGTGTTCTGAACAGGTCAAAGCAGTATTTCAGTCCGGTCCAACGTCTTCAACTCTATAAGGCGCAGGTTCGTCCTCACATGGAATATTGTTCTCATCTCTGGGCAGGAGCACCAAAGTACCAACTTCTCCCTCTGGATCGTATCCAATGAAGGGCCGCTCGAATTGTCAACAGCCATAGTATTTCAAACAGGCTTTACTCCTTAGAGCTACGTAGAGATGAGCATCGCTCTGCATTCTATATCGGTTATATTAAGGGGAGTGCTCCGAGGAATTGTTCGGACTTATACCTGCTGCAACTTTTCGCCACCGTTCCAAGGGACAAAATATTTATCATCCTCATCACCTTGATGAGTGGCAGTCCACCACCGTACGCTTTACACGAAGCTTTCTGCCGCGCACTGTAAAACTCTGGAATGAACTGTCCCCAACAGTATTTCCGGACCATTAGGACATGCGTCCTGCACACCTTCAAGAAGGCAACGTATTCCCTCCTAAAAGGCCGGCAAGGCACTTCTGTTTCTACACGCCTTAACTTTACAAGCCTAACTTTACAAACTCTACACTTTAGTCAAATTATGTGGCATGGTCATTTCGTCAGGCAACGTATTTTGACTAAGGTGTAGAGTATGTGAAGTTATTATTTACTTTATATAAAAATGTTTATGGTGGGATCACATTTTACCAATATTACGTTGTAACAACAGAAAGCAGCTGATAAAAGTAAATTTTAGGACATTCCTAACAAAATTCTACAAAATCATCAAAAAACCCGAAATACCCGAAAAAACCCGGGTACCCGGTTTTAAAGATGGCTGGGACCGAAAAACCAGGTTTTTTTAAATATGACCGGTTTTCGATCCCCTAGCCGCATAATATGCTTGCAGTTCTTTGAACAATACCGAAATTTCCAAACGCGTATCCTTTAAGACTAAGGAGTTCTGTTCAGTGGTTTTGGATACAGGGTATTTACTTTGGTGCAAATTTTATTTTTTGGTAGCATATGCTTGTGTTACTTCAGAAACCGTCAATATCACTATAGGTATGTGACCACTGACCATATACATTTCGAGGAGTTCCCTCGATTCCACATGGATTGGGATCCATCATCAGGTCAGCACTTGATGTCAAAAGGACCAATTTGGGATTACACCCTATAAATCAAATAATTTTGAAAATCGGTCCACTGACAGCGGAGTAATCGTTGAACATACAAAAAAATATATACAGCCGAACGTATAACCGCCTCCTTTTTTTCGAAGTCGGTTAAATATAGAAGCGTGAGGATTCCAGAGGATTGCTGTCCCATCGGTATGAAGTATTACTTCTGTGACCAGCTCACTGCCTCATTATGAATACCTGGTAGTATTAATACTACGGAAGCTACTAATCTCTTCCTAGTATTTAACGAGTGGAATGTTCAGAAACACGAAGCGCAGCTTTGAATACTGTTACTGGATCCGGTATGACTTAAATTATGTTGTTTACAGGTTCGCATTAAGTACCTACCTACTAGCTACAATTATTGTTATTAGTTAATCGTTCGCATATAGAGGCCGTGGAATTTATTGTTTTTTTAGGCTTCCGTGCCTCCAAAGGGTAAAAACAAGACCCTATTGCTGGGACTTCGCTGTCTGTCTGTCACCAGGATGTATCTCCTTAAGCGTGATAGCTAAGCAGTTAAAATTTTTACAGAAGATTTATTTCTGTTGCCGCTATATAAATAAAGAAACAGAATAAAATAAATATTAAAGGGGGCTGCTCCCGAACGTGATTTCTTTGCCGTTTTGTTCGGACCCCTTCGTGCGCAAGTCCGACTCGCACTTGGCCGGTTTTTAAGGGATATGAAGGCAGTAAATGAAAACATAATCTTGTCATTCTCTTAATGCTGGAATTACCTACTTACTTTCATCATCGCCGTGCCATTTCCGCAGTTTGTTGTAGGTATGGACTAACTACTTCTTACTGCTTCTTCTACATAAAAAACCTTATGTTCTGGCCAAGTATTTCAGCTCTGCTTTTTTTTAGATATTTCAAAAGCCAATACGTACTTATTCTTCACTAGACTCAGCGGTAACCAGAACACCGATGAATCGCTTCGCCGAATTATTGAAGATAAGTACCAGAGCCCCAGTGTTTGCGCAGTTACTTAGATATGCATTAAGTAAATAAATAAGAAATAGAATAACACGCAACTAGCTGACCATAGACCAAGGGAAACGGCAAACCAAGTTTTCATAACGTATTTTTAGATATAACTAATGTAGAAATCAAATATCAAAGTAAATCAAAGCCGCTAACTAAAATAATGATAACACTCGTCAGTGGCGGACTAACCGGGGGGCGGAAGGGGCGGCCCGCCCCGGGCCTCGGGTCTTGGGGGGCCCCAAATGCCTCCGCGTTCCCCTGATGAAATCCTAAACAAGACTTAAAAAATGTGCTTGGTACCTACATAATTTCATCAAGATCAAAACACTACAGCTATCTAGACTTTTTACGCGGTACTAATATTCATTTAACTTTGCTGGTCTTGGAGGGCCCCCAAATGCCTCCGCGTTTCCCTGATGAAATCCTAAACTAGACTTAAAAAATGTGCTTGGTACCTACATAGATTCATCAAGATCAAAACACTACAGCTATCTTAGACTTTTTACGCGGTACTAATATTCATTTAACTTTGCTTGGGGGGCCCCCAAATGCCTCCGCGTTCCTCTTATGAAATCCTAAACAAGACTTTAAAAAAATGCTTGGTACCTACATAATTTCATCAAGACAAAACACTACAGCTATCTAGACTTTTTACGCGGTACTAATATTCATTTAACTTTGCTGGTCTTGGGAGGCCCCCAAATGCCTCCGCGTTCCCCTGATGAAATCATAAACAAGACTTAAAAAATGTGCTTGGTACCTACATAATTTCATCAAGATCAAAACACTACAGCTATCTAGACTTTTTACGACGTACTAATATTCATTTAACTTTGCTGAACGCGACCAATACGCTGGGGAAATTCCCGTCTTTGTAGCGGGTACTTCCTCAGGAATCCCTGAATGAATGGAGTGCAACTAAATTCACTCTTTTACGCCTACATTTACATTCACTATATTGTATTTACGTCGAAAAATAAACATTGGTCTCATTTAAAATATAGGTATTAAATTTCATTACGTTGATATTTAATAATTTATTAGTGTGTTCCGATATTTTTGCGAACGGATAAGCCTTTTTTTCAATTTTTTCAAAGTAATTTCATTAAAAAGTGTAATAGTATTTTTGATTTTTGGTGCGGAATAAAAGTAAATAAGTTTAGAGTTGAGTAAGTGCATTTTCGAGTATTCGGAAAAAGTAACTAATTCTGCATATAATTTAGCCTAGAAATTCTAGTTAACAAACACCTACGAGTACATTGCTTCAGTTCTTGCATTTTGCGAGTGGTCCTTGTTGTATGGCAAAGTCTCTGTACATTTGTACGTGTGACGATATAGATATATATCGTCAAATCAATAATGAAGCTTATAGACTAGGGCATTGAAAATGGCCAAAAGTGAAAAAAAATATAAAGTATGAAATCCATTGGAAAAGGAAGAGAATATTAAAAAATAAAAGAAAAAATAAGAAAAAATAAAATAATGAGGTTGGGAAGTGGGTGAGTTTTTAAGGGTAGAAGACGATTTATCTCAATTTCCGGCAAAACAACAAGTCCTATGGAAAATAGTCAAATGGCAATAGAAAGAAAAAACTCCAAAGAAATCGGTTTCACAGAAGTTATTGAGGAGTTCAGTAAATTGAAGGCACGAAAACACATATAACACGCTACAAAAAAAAAAAAACATTAACTACATTTTTACAATCCGTAGCCAAAAGTAAAAAAATGGAACCCTTATGGATTCGTCATGTCAGTTTGTCTGTCTGTTTGTCACAAAAATATCACAAAAAAAAGCAATAAATTTTGAGCGTTCCCCATACTTAGAACTGAAAGTCAATTTTTTTTTCATTAAACCCATACGTGTGGGGTATCTACTATCTATAGATAGGTCTTCAAAAATTATATCGAGGTTTCTAATATATTTTTTTTCTAAACTGAATAGTTTGTGTGAGAGACACTTCCAAAGTGGTAAAATGTGTGTCCTGTAACTTCTAAAATAAGAGAATGATAAAACTAAAAAACATATAGTACATTACCATGCAAAATTCCACCAAAAATTGGTTTGAATGACATCTAGTAAGTAGTTTTTTTTAATACGTCATAAATCGTAAACAGTAAAATTGTAAAAAAAGGAATAAAAGAAGACACGGAGTTTGTTAACAATCTAAAATTTGTTAACGATATCATCCTTTTTGTAAAAACATCAAAAGAACTACAAATAATGATTAAGTGAGTTAGATTATGAAAGCAGAAAAATTGGTTTACGAATGAACACTTCAAAAACAAAAGTAGGGACAAATAATGTAAAAAACGACATATACGTAAACAATACACAAATTCAATACGTGGACAGCTATAAATACCTCGGAAAACAAATATCCTTTGAGAAGACGCGCCACGAAGATGAATTAGAACGCCGTATTAATATGATTTGGAGAAAGCACTGGAGTTTCAAAGAAATTTTAAAAGCCAAATTCCCTATGAAACTCAAAAAAAAGGTAATGGACTCCTGCTTATTGCCATGTCTGTTATATGAAGCACAAACGTGGATATTTTAAGATAAAACAAAAAAGAAAATTCGGACGTGTCAGCGCGCAAAAGAAAGAAGCATACTGGGTATCAAACTTATCGACAAACAAAATAGCAATGTTTTTCGTAAAAAGATAAAACTCGTAAATGCAGAACGACATGCACAACAACTTAAATGGAGATGGGCTGGCCACGTTGCCCGTATGACAGACAAAGAGAGTCACCAAGTGGAAAGGCCCAGGCGGAAAGAGAAGCAAAGGAAGACCTAAGGATAGATGGGTCGACGAAATCATAAACATAACGGGCGAGGAATGGATGACAAAGACAACATACCGAAAACAATGAGAAAAGTTGGAGGAGGCCTTTATCCGAAGAGGAGCCATGCCGAAAAAACTAATATATAAGAAACATTTTATAAGTAATTCAATATGTACCGACTAATTTTAAAATAAAATTTTCTTAGCTTGTAAAACATTAAAAACTAAAAAAAAACTATGTAAAGCATGGAAATAAAGGGCTATATTATTAAATCGTTAACCGCAATTTACCTTTCATTCAATGAACTCAAATATAAAAAAAAAAAAAAACATTTAATTTCATAAATATAAACCTTATGCATAAGCCGTGAACCATTGTTTTTTATTACAAGTTTGTACGGAACCCTCGGTGCGCGAGTCCGACTCGCACTTGACCGGTTTTTAAGCGGGGGGGCCTCATTCGGCTTTGCCGCCCCGGGCCCCTGACGGGCTTAGTCCGCCACTGACACTCGTATCATATCTGTGATTTTTTATATAATCCTCAAAACCCGCCCTTGAAATTGTTGATAAATGGTTCACCGGTCGTATAATCTTACTACACCAGTGCCGATAAGTTTTGAAACAAAATAGATTTATAGTAGGATGAAACCCATTTGAAAAGGAAGAGAATATAACAAAAATAAAATGGATAATTATTTACGGGCGATTTGAGGTCGGGAAGTGAAGGGGGTGAGTTTTTAAGGGTAGAAAACGGTTTATCTTTAACGGATTTCCGGTAAAACTATAAGTCTTCTCTTCTGCTTCGAGGGCGCTGCTGTCGAATTTTTTCCAAGACAACAGGCAAACAGCGATTGACATACCAGTCTGCAGTAACTGTACTTCCATCTTCTAGCACAACTGTCGCCAAATCACCTTTCCGACCAAAGAATGAGGCAATCATCTTATTTTCTTGACTTCTTCCTTTCTTTACCTTAGTTGGCCTATCCTCGAAAGGTAACACCCACTGCGCTGATTGTCTTTTGGTTTCGGGTTCGTAGCAATATATCCAGCTTTCATCACCTGTGACGATATCAAATACAGCATTTGAGTCACCGCCGTTGAAATTATCTAACATTTGGCGACACCAGTCCATGCGAAGGTGTTTCTGGTCGTCGGTTAAAGTATGGGGAATCCATCTGGTACAAAGCTTCCTGAAGCCTAAATGTTCGTGTCTGCTTCTCCGGATCTGCTGATAGGTCACTCTCTTATCTTCCTCTATCATGCGTCGCACAGCACTGATGTTATCTTCAGTACTCGCTGTTAAGGGACGTCCCTCACGCAGATCATCTTTGAGATTGCTACGTCCACGCTTAAACTCATAAAAGTCATAATAAATCAGTGACCGAAAATTTTCTCGCGTTAGGTTCATTTTCACGTCTAACAAGAGTTTTAGATTTGCCGCCAATTCACAAAAACAAATAATAAAAGAATGCAATGTATTAAACTACATTAGGTTACCAGAGTTCTAAAATTGAAATTCAAAATAAGTTTTCATTAGCAATGTTTCTAACTAGAACTAGCCAGTTCTAATTTTTTTTTTATTTATTCATGACCATGGATTAGATATGAGCGCCGATGGGTGATAGGTCGGCGGCGGCGCGCCGGCTTTTTTGGGTCGGCGGCGTGACCTTGAAAGGGATGAAGTTTATATACTCGGTAGTAAAAAAAGTGTAGTTCATTCATAGCTGTAAAAATACTTTTATTTATTCGGTTACATTTTGTTTGTGACACATTTATGACACTTTTTATAGTGATGAAAAAGACAACGTAATAATACAATTCCAAAGTAGGAACTACTTTGGAATTGGCAGTTAACTGTGCTTTGATTCCAAAGACCGTAATCACTGTTATCTTTCTCTATTTTCGTTTTATAAACGTCCACATTTTCAAAAACTGACGTCGAAGCTGTGGGAATAGGTGGCAGCCCCAAAGGGATCTCCGATTGAGCGAGATGGTATACTCGGTCAGGCCGAAGCCCACTGTAGTAGTATTCAGATGTTGTATATTTGTCGCCGATCTTAGAAAACTTCGAAAACGCGATTCAGGACTGTACGCTGATTGGTCGGCCACGTCACTCCCCCCTAAGACCCGAGGTCGAATTTTAAGTTTTCTGCTTGAGTTGCCAGTACCAGAGAGTTCCAGTGAGTCGGAACTGTTGCTGCTGCTGCATGGGCACCAGTGAGTTGGAGTCTGACCAGGAGAGATGTGCTCTGCTTGCTGACCGATCGTTGTAGCTACGTGTGACGACCAGGATAGGTGACGCGGTCTCTGCTTACTGATCGTTGTAGCTACGTGTACTGACCAGGAGAGGTGCTTCATGCTCTGCTTGCTGACCGGTCCGTGTAGTGAGAGTGCCCGTTGAAGCCGATGAGGGTTCGACCAGGCCGCGCTGCGTTGCTACTGGTGGTCGAGGTACTCGAAGAGGCTGAAGCTGGCTGGCGTGGTGCGGAAGGGTGGTGATGTTGTCGAGAAGAAAGCGTGTACCTACTGTCGAGGGTCACTAATGTGGGAATGTGGTGGCAAGCCCCAAAGGAAGATCTCCGACTAAGGGAGGTGCTATTCTCGGTCAGGCCGAAGCCCACTGTATTAGTATTCAGATGTTGTATATAAGGTTTGGTAAAAATTCAATTACGGAAACTTTGGCTACGTCATTTACTGCTTATGTAAAGACGTTTAAGCAAAAAAAAATTTGAAACGTGGATTTTTTTATACAAAATTAAATTATGTGGCAGGAAATTACATCTGTTGCATTATGTTGACCACGCGCGAACAGATGTTCAGATATGAACTCGAATGACCTTTCCTGGTGTATGCAATGTGTATCGCTGTCTCTGTCGTGCTACATCTGCTGTCCTTGTCGCGCGCGGACGCTTTATGCAAAAGATTTAATTACTTGCAATATTTTAATTTAATAATTTTAGTTTCTATTTTTTTTTTTACACGGGTTTAATTTTTTTTTTTGCCTAAACGTCTTTACACAAGCAGTATATGACGTACCCAAAGTTTCCGTAATTGATTTTACCAAATTTATATATATCGACGATCTTAGAAAACTCCAATAGCGCGGTTCAGGACTGTGTGCCGATTGGTCCGCCACAAAGCCTTTTATATAACTGACTGCGTAGGCTCTCTAGTGAACAACCAATAATAGCGGAGATCTCAGCCTGAAACACAGTGCAAAATCTCTCAAACAAGCATATCTGCCTGTAGGTGGCACGCCCCCGTGGTCCAGCATCATCCCGGTTGTCTTTCCTAGATATGTCCCTGAACCAAATTATGTCCTTAAGGTGAATATTAAATATTGGGACCCGGACTGGGTCTCAATTAATGTCCCTAGAAGTTGCATAGTCTCATTTCATGCTGCATATTTTCTAGAAGCTATACCCAGTTGGTATAGCTTCTAGAAACTATGCACATTAATCATGGCGTCAGATGGCATGGCATGACAAGAAGAAGGTATGGCTCTCTCAAGAAGAGACTTGCAGTTGTCCAAGTAGGGTGGAGGCCCGTTTCATCTTACCCACCGTTATGGCCCTGAGAACAACCTTCTTAACCTCCATAATATGAACAGGCAAAGGAAGTAGAGTCAGGTGAATCAGGGCTTCAAGAGAAGTGGTGGGTGCCGAAGAGAGCGCACCCATGATTATCAGACAGGCCAGCGTCTGTACACTATTTAATGTTTTGATGCAGCTGACCTGTACAGCTTTTTTTCTGCGTAGTGTGGCATACCACACTACGCATATGTGACAATCGCCTCACTATAGCTGTGTGTATAACCAAGCAAGGCAATGCTGCCTTCGACGAAGGCCTCATTTAGAGCTGACAAGTCTTGGAAAGGACCACAGAGCACATCTAGCCTTGCCAACAATCTAAACGTGGTAGTTTTTCCGAAGAGTGTTAGGGATTTTAGTCCCTTCAACTTCCTCTTCTTATTGGTGTTTGGTATCAAAACTGTCTTATTAGCGTTGACTGTTAGCTTGACCCTTTTGCACCAATTTTTGCTGACTGGGCTAAAGCAATAATTGCTTTAGCCCAGTGACTACTGACACGCATTTGCCTACCACTATTATCGCTAGGTCGGATGACAGCTTGGCTTTCGACTCGAAGGTCGTGGGTTCAATTCCCGCATTGGAATAACAAAAAAAAAATGTTTTTAAGGTTGGTTAGGACATTGTAGGCTGATCGCCTGATTGTATGACAAGAAAGGGAAACATGCGTCGAATGGGTATGTAAAACGTGGGACTATAATAATAACTGCTGGCCTGGTTTCAATAAAATCGACCACCATCATCGAAATCGGTACGGAGAGCTATTATATTAGGTCGTCAGTATCCTTGAGCATAGAAACTTTGATTATTCTGTTCTTTTAGCAGCCCATTTACTACCAGGGACCACTCTAGCAGCGACAGTACCCCACCCCTCCCTGTGGGCGCCCTGGGGTCAATCTGCTCCTAAGCGTCAAGCCCATAATAGTTTATGACACTGCTCTGTTGTTTAGCGTAGCTTTGATCCACTCTATAGTAATTCTTAAAGCCAGACTATCAGGGTAATAGATTTGGTTGAGTTTTTGCTGAACACGCCTTCAATATCTAAGAAGGCCCTTAGCGCAAACCTCTTATCCTCAATGGCTTTATCAATGCGACCTACTAGCTCGAGCTTCATCAATTCAGTAGATCTGCCTTTCTAGTTGTCTTTTATGTAGAACTCTTTCGATGCGATAGGTGCCACTTATGTGGATGTTCTCATCGTTTAAAGCATGAAAGAAGTAAGGCTTATATGGGTAATTGGGTATATAATTATGACTCGGATAACATGAATGCTCATAGTTACTGACTGAAGTTACACATTATGACTATTTCTCTCGCTCACTCGGCGCGCCGATGTATTTTCGCGGCGGCGGCGGCGCGCCGGCGCGGCGCTCATATCTACCATGGATACAAAAGCCAGTTCTAAACATTTTCAGTGTTACCCACGTAGACTTAATTCATTTGCGCCGCTTTATATCTGTCACCGTAAAATTGTAAAAACCGTTAGATTGTAATTTAACTAGTGAAATTGTAAAATGTTGATAGACTTCGAACGCGAATATTCTGCCTATAATTTAACATATTATTTTTCGTTTGATTATAAATACGAGTATATAGTAATGAATCTTTCGACATATTTGTTCCCGAACATAGTTCTTGTATAGTTTATGAACGCAATTGTAATGTCAATGTCAAGTGAGTTGTAGATATCATACTTGTCATGTCTCCCTCGCTTTTGTATACCACTGACCACTCTGTGCTAAAGGAATAAAACCTAGATTTCTTCTAAATAGTGTTTAAATATATACCTATACGACCCGCCCCAGCTTCGCACGGGTACAATAATGATACTAATAATATAGAATGTCTTTAAAGTTTAAACCTCAAACAAAACGGGCGAAATCTAGTCAAAACAAACAGAAACAAATTAATATAGGTACCTACCTACTAAAACCAATGAAATAAGTAGGTGGGTATACTTTTATCGTATGAAATACCATAGATAGATCTAAACCCCCCCCGCACGCGCATTTCGCAACGGGCCGTGCAGCAGAAATCGTAATATTTTAATTTAAAACCAAACTAACTTCAAAACCAAACGTCCAATTTCAATCATTCAAAGACCAAATATTATCTACATAAACTGTACTTAGTGATGAAATAATTTATTTTGTTAAGGATTAATGGCATGAGTAAAATAAACGCGTTTAAATGTAGTCCAAAAAAAATTCAAGATTTCTAAATAAAAAAATGGTTGCTGTGCCTTACTCGACATAGATAGGTATAGTGTGTCGCGGACTTTTTTGTAGATATTTATAAGATCTACAATTAATTAGAACATTTTATGGTTCTATCTTTTATAGTTTAGGCAGCGTACGCAAAATAAGTAACATTTCTGGTTGATTTTTTACACCTTGTGTCCGAAAAACCCAAATATTTTACGGAACCCTATTTTTTTCCAAAATAAAATTTAGCCTATGTTAGTCGTGGATAATGTAGCTTTCGAATGGTGAAAGAATTTTTGAAATCTCCAGTACTTTTTGAGCCTATTCATTACAAACAAACAAACAAACATACAAACAAAGTTTTCCTCTTTATAATATTAGTGTAGATAAGTTAGAAACATGGTGTCATAAAAATGGCTGACGAAAATCTGATCCGTCTGCTGGAGCAGCAGACGCAATTGATGCGTACTATGGAGACGCAGATGGAATTGATGCAGCAGCAAATTACTCGGATGTCGGCGCCATCCAGTGACGCCGCCGTCGGATCCACTTTAAAATCCAGCGTAAGCGTGCCCTGGCCCCAGCCTCTTGAAGTGGAAAAAATTAAAATGGAAGAAGAAATCATAAAGAAGACTAATATTATTCACTCTCGTTATGTTTTCAATATTAGAGGCCAGAACACGGACGAAAATTTTGATGATTTTTTGCTCAGTTTAAGAAAATTAATAAAACCTTGCCATTATCCCGACACTATCAAGGAAGAAATGCTGCGGGACCGGATCGTAGTAGGTATTAGAGACAGCAAAGTCATGTCAGAACTGCTGCGGAATGAGAACCTCACCTTAGATGTTGCTATTAACATATGCCGTTCAGCGGAAAGGGCATCAGCTCATGTGTCAGACTTGCAGAAGGTTAATGAGGTTAACAAGATATCAAAACATGTGAAGAAGGTAGCTACAGAAGGACCTAAAAAGTGCAAGTTCTGTGATAATATGCATGTGTTTAAGAAGAAAGTTTGTCCAGCTTGGGGTACCCGATGTGAAGGCTGTGGAGATCGTAACCATTTCAAATCTGTATGTAAGAAGAAAGGTGTCTCGGTGAAGAAAATAGAAGTAGAAGATGATTCATCGGATGACAGCGTGTACATTTCAGAGCAAATAAAGTTTCTGGTCATATGGAAGCCCCTTTGTTATTTAAAAAGGGTAATGAATGGCATAAAATTTAATGTACTTTAGATACCGGAGCACAAGTTTGTGTCATGGGAGCCGAGCAGTATAAAAAAATAACTGGCAAAAATAATCTTTCTTCTCTTGCTCCAGCTACTAAGAAGTTGAAATGCTTTAATGGCTCTCCAATATCAAATTATGGTGTTGCCATATTTACCTGTAAAAGAAAGGACACAAACTTTAAAATTAAATTCCATATTGTTGATGAGCATGAGCCACTACTTTCATAAAAGGCCTGTGTTGCCCTAGGTTTCATTAAGTACTGCGACACTATTTCATGTCACCATAATACTGACATA
This sequence comes from Glaucopsyche alexis, assembly GCA_905404095.1. Classification (NCBI taxonomy): domain Eukaryota; kingdom Metazoa; phylum Arthropoda; class Insecta; order Lepidoptera; family Lycaenidae; genus Glaucopsyche; species Glaucopsyche alexis. The sequence continues at coordinate 24,692,934 of FR990044.1, forward strand.
AATAAGATTTTGGAAAGTTATGCAGATGTATTTGAAGGTTACGGCAGTCTTCCTGGCGAAGTTTCTTTGGAAATTGATGAAACTGTTCCTCCCCGCATACAACCGGCTCGTCGTGTTCCAATCTGTCTTCGAGAGAAATTGAAAGTGGAGTTGGAGAAATTGGAAAAAGATGCCATAATAGTGAAAGAAAAACAGCACACGGATTGGGTAAATAATATTTTGATTGTTAATAGAAATGAGAAGTTTAGAATTTGTCTTGACCCTATACCTTTGAATAAGGCGTTGAAACGACCCCATCTTCAATTTAATACCCTGGATGAAATGTTACCTGAGCTGAAAAATGCTAAGATATTCAGTACTGTCGATGCAAAAAAAGGTTTCTGGCAATGTAAACTAAATGAAAGTAGTAGCAAATTAACTACATTTTGGACCCCTTTTGGCCGTTTCAGGTGGAAGAGATTACCCTTTGGCCTCAGTGTTTCACCCGAGATATTCCAACAACAACTCACAAGTCTTCTGAAGGACCTGAAAGGAATTGAAATCATAGCAGATGATATCCTAATATATGGAGTGGGAGATACCATTGATGAGGCTACGGTAGACCATAATAAAAATTTTGAGAAATTGTTGCAACGATTACGTAAAGTTAACTGTAAATTAAATAGAGAAAAAGTTAAGTTGCTTCATAAGTGAGACCACTCTGTGCTAAAGAATTAAAACCTAGATTTCTTCTAAATAGTGTTTAAATATATACCTATATAAGTTAGAAACAATATTTTTACAATCTCGTTAGTTAATTTACAATCTAACGGTTTTTACAATAGGGGATCGGACAACATCTGAAATGTTTAGTTTCATTAATATATTCAGATATACTATCTGGTAAATGTAAAAAAATATGTTGTGTAGTTTACTAATTAAATACATTTAAAAAGTACTTTTTTTGCGTAATTGGTAAACAAAACCTACATCATTAGTTTACTTACATCATATACAAAAACATTCATTATTATAAGTATGAACTTAAACGCACAAATATCGGAGATATTTACAAATATGTTCCTGCGGCCGTATACTTTATACCTACTTCATACACTTTAATCCAAGAGTGACGTCATTTGTATGTCGATTTTAGTATGTAGCGTTTTTACGAGATTTGCGAAATTTTATATACAAATCGCTGTACCTTTGAAAATATTGACTTTTGATATACTGTTTCTTCTGAGAAGTTACTCATATTTAAGAGTACTATTCATTCATGCAAAAAAAAAATCAGTCCGCTTGCCTATTGTACGGTTCATATCTATACTAATATAACAAAGAGAAAAAGTTTGTTTGTTTGTTGGCATTGAATAGGCTCCGAAACTACTGGACCGATTTTTTGGCACAGATGTAGAGTAGAGCACGGGGAAGGACATAGGCTACTTTTTATCATGGAAAAACGTACGGTTTCTGCGAAATTAACTTTTGGGCGCACGAAGTCGCGCGCAACATCTAGTTTGTTATAATATCAACACTTACACGATGAACACTGATGTTAGTTTTTAAATATTTTTATTATCTGAAACTTATCATTACACATTCATAAAAATTGCAATTACTTTTTAGTGTTAACGAAAAACAAAAGTATACAAATCAATGCGAATTTAATTACATTTAAGGGATATTAGCTAGGTAATCTTTAACATGAGCAGGGTTCAGTCTCCGGAACCCGTTGGCATCACAGATTCCCACTTCAATGTTATCAGCAGTCATCTGACCTTCGAAGCCTTCTTTCAGCGTCAGGATCGCTGTGTGGACTGCATCATCTAACTCCAATTCTTCTGTGTACCTAGAATGTAAAATAAAAACTTATTAAACAAACCACAACTATATTGGTTTTAAAATGCAACCACTATAGACGATCTCTGTGGCTCAGTGGTTCAGCACGTTGGTCGAAATCGAAATCGAATCCCGCCGAAGGAACAAAAAAATTTTCTGTGTTCCTGGGTCATGGATGTGTATTAAATATGTGTATAATATAATAAAAATCTTAAATATGTGTATAGTATAAAAGTATTAAATATACTTCCCGTTATCTGGTACCTGTAACACAAGTTCTTCGGATACTTAGCATTTTTATTGAGGTGGTGTGAAGCGTCCATACTCCATAGATATATATTGAGATGAGTAAAATTCATAAAAAAATCTACAAAGACATATGACCTAACTTTACTAACTTTCTTTTTATAATACTTTAAAATCGAGAACTTTTAATTATAAAAAAAAAAATAAACTCTACCTCTTCTCCAAAAATGTTTTTCCGTTGTTGAAGTTTTTGCCCATAGCTGTGGCTTTCCAGGCGAAGTATGCACCCGACGGATCACACTGGAACAGGTAGGGCCGACCACCGTCCCAGCCACAGATGAGGAGGGACACTCCAAAGGGACGCACACCACTGAAAATTATATTAGTATTCTCTCAATTATTATTATTTCGATTTCATTTATTTATTTTTTTATTTTTATTTAACTGTTTATTGCACACATAAATGATTCACAATAATATACAGAAAGAAAGACGACACAAAAGGTGCTTATACTTATACTGCTTATCTCTAAAAGAAATTTCTTCCAGCAGTCCTACGGAGAGAAATTAGATGAGAAATATCAGATAGGGCGTGCACAATAATATTATGGTTATAATATTATAATAATATATACAATACATACTTATACAACACAAAATAATATATAATAAAATGTCTAATTATCAAATTAAGATTTACAAAATATATAAATACTATATGTATATTTAATAATGCTATCAGGATTCAATTTGGAGGTAATGCTCTTTCAAGCGCCTTTTAAAGACAGTGATAGTGGAACTGTCACGAACGGTGTGAGGAAGGGAATTCCACAATCTGACTGCATGAACAGTAAAGGAGTAGGAGAAGAAGTTGGAGCGATGGGAGGGGAGGGAAAGATTCGTCCTGACACTAGCCCTACAAGACATGTCAGGGGGTCGCGAAAAGTTGAAACGATCTACAAGGTAAGAGGGAGACATGGGATTATACAGGATATTGTACAGGAGCGAGAGAATATGGGTATTTCGCCGAAGACGAATAGGGAGCCACTTCAATTTTGACCGAAAAGCTGATATATGGTCATACTTTTTAAGACCAAAAACAAAACGGATGCAGAGATTCTGTAAACGTTCTAGTTTCGTTAACAGCTCTTCGGTAATATCCAAGTAGCAGGAATCAGCATAATCAAGGATGGGAAAAATGAGTGTCTGAACTAGGAAGACTTTAGTGTACAAGGGCAAGAAGTTTTGAAGGCTCCTGAGCATGTGTAGTGAGTGGTATACCCTTCTGCTCACATCATTGATCTGAAGATTCCAGGACAGATTGCTGTCAACAATTATACCAAGGTTTTTTGCTGAGTCAGTATACTCAATGGGAGTACCATTGTACATAACTCTGGGCACATTATGTAGTCGTTGGACCATATATTTATTACCGATAATAATAGCTTGTGATTTTTTAGGATTCACCAACAGACCAAAAGATTTAGCCCACTCTGATATGCGTTGCAGATCAGCGTTGATATCACTGACTGCGGAAATAATATCATCAATATGATATGTGAATTTATATTTCCTTCAAAGATTTCAAAACTCAAGATTGGTTATGACGACAGAACAAATATTCGGACAAGAAAATGTTACGCCATCTTGGTTTTCACCATACGTCAAATGTCAGCCATCTTGTTTCCACCATACTTCAAATGACAAAATGGCCCCAAAATATTAAAAGTGGGGCCATTTTCTGCCTCACATGCCCCGTCTATAATATATATACGTCTAGGATTTGCTTGTCTAATAATATTTTTAACTGATAAATATTTGTCCTTCCACATTTTGTAACTAGCTACAAGTACTAGGTATTACTAGTATTCGTTGGAACTTTCCCAGGACTCAAAATATTTAAAATATTTTCAATTTGAATTTCATCTAAAATTGGTTCAGCAGTTTAAGCTTAACGTCAGACACACTTCCTCACTTATAATATTAATGAAATCTATACAAATAAATAAAATTGAAGTAATTCATATGAAAGCGTATACGGTATTTACTATAAAAATAAGTTTTTAAAATTTTTGTCTGTCTGTCTGTTTGTTCCGGCTAATCTCTGGAACGGCTGGACCGATTTTCATGGGACTTTCACTAGCACATAGCCAGTGATGTGACTTATCTAAGATACAAGTACCTATTTGAAATACAGATACAAGATACAAAATGCGTATTTTCATCTTGTATTTAAAATACTTTTTTAGAAAGGATTTTGTATCTTGTATTTAAATACTTTTCTTTAGTATCTTAGTATTTTATAAATACTTTTTCTAATAAAATACTTTTAAAAAATTAGGGTTTCTTATGTATTAAGGAACCCTAAAATTGGTTGTCTGTAAAGTCGGTTTACGAACGTGATAACGTCCGCGTCATCACAAGCCAACACTTGTGCCGATCTCGATCGTGTTGTTGTTGCGCGCTCTCGCTTGCATGCACAGGCTCAGGCGGAACGGGACACTTTTTCGTGCGCGTCATCGATTTAGAATACATTTTAGTGGCAGCATTTCAGAATCAGCAGTGATATGTAAAAATTAAAGCAGTCTACTCTTACTGATGTTGCAAGTGGAAGATCTGTTAATTTGGACAAGTTGATAGTTAAATTTATTATTGAAACAATGTCACCAGTATCAATGGTGGAGGCAGAGTGTTTTAGAGCTTTGATTACAGGTGCACAGCTACTAACAAAGCCTCCAAAAGTTATGTGCCGTCGTACAGCTAAAACTAAAATTTGTGACGAATACAATGAATATAAGACAAATATAAGATTGAGTTGAACGCTGTTGAATTTGTGTGCAGTACAGCTGACATTTGGTCTTCCTCTAGAAGAAGTTATTTAGGGGTTACAGTCCACTGGATTGAAAGTAACAACTTTGAGAGAAAAAGTGCTTCTATTGCTTGCAGAAGATTTAAAGGGGCTTACACATTTGATAAAGTTGCAGAGATGATAACTGACATAACTCGCAACTCGATGGAACTCTTATTACAATTCTATAAAAGATCTTTTAGCTGTGCAGAACCATCTTACTGAAACCATGAAAATGTTAAAATTACCTCCATTGAAAGAAAATGAAATTCATTTTTTAAGTGAATATATAGATTGTTCAAAGCCAATAGCAGAAGCTATTCAAAGCCTGCAAGGAGAAAATGATACTTATTATGGTTGTCTATTACCAGAGTTAATAAGAATTCAACATATGATCAAAGATCTTAGATCAGAAAATTTAAAATACTGCATCTGTCTGCTTGATGTCATTCAAGAACACCTAATTAAACGTTTTAAGAAGTTTTTGCAAATAGAGCCTTCAGCAAATGATGCCATTTTAGCACCAGTATCACATCCATTTTTTTAAATGGGTGCCAAAAGAGCGTAAAGAATATGTAAAATAACTTATCCTGACCGAAACACGAAAAATAAATCGATTCTAAACAAAAATCTGAAGCTTTGGACAATATTATAGAAGGCGATATTAAAAAAAATCAAAGGATGAATCTTATTACATGTTTTTAGAAGATTCTGATTCCTCGATTGCAAGTGGCGAAAACTCGGGGTCTACTGCCAGCGCTGCTGACTTAAAAACACTGCAATAACTTAATAATAAAGACATAAGCTTAAAGAGCTTAAATACTTACCCTTCAATAAAAAAAAATTCTTAAAATACAACACCTGTTTGCCGAGTTCTGCCCCAGTGGAGCGACTCTTTTCTTTTGGGGGTATGATCATGAGGCCTCATCGAAGGAAAATGAGTGATAAAATGTTTGAAGAGCTGGTTTTACTTAAGTCTAACTTAAAATAATTATTCTTCTGATCTATAAATAAACAAACTTAAATTCAAATGTTCTTTTCTTACAAAAGTATTTGTATTTTTATGAAGTATTTATAAAATACCTATTTTGTATCTAGTATTTCAAATACCTTTCTCGAAAGTATTTTGTATCTGGTATTTGAAATACTAAATTTAAAAGTATTTTGTATTCCAGATACTTTGTACAGGGTATTTTGTACATCTCTGCACATAGCTGAATATATATCACGTAGCTTAGGATACTTTTATCTTCATCAATGATGATGAGTCATCATCATCATCAAAAAATGTTTAACTTCCAACGAAGTGGGCACGTGTCAGCTAGTAAATAAAAAAACTTGAGTAAGTATATAATGTCTTCGAAAATCAATTACATACGGATACTTCGCGCACATGAATCTCTGCTTGTGTCCAAGACGTTTAGGCAAAAAATACTTGTCATACTCAAAGCAGCGTTCGGAACCGTAAGAAAAATTATCGTATACTTACATATATTAATTTTATTTAGGTAGTACGATAGTATATTATTATCGTACGCAGATTTGAGATTGTACAATAATTTCCATCATGATGCAAAATTTGAGAATTTATATTATCACTCATACGCTGAGTCTAAATCGCAGTAGCAAGATTTTATTATATCTAATAAAATCTTGAGAAAATGCCGGGAAATACAAGTACTTTATTCCTATTGGTTCTTAGACTGTAACTTTATCCAGCGCCTGCTGTACACGCTTTCTTATTGGTTAGCATCTACCAATCGAAAGAGAATAAGTTCGATATAATATTTCAATGATGTTCGCACTGTACTGTATCGTTAGGGGAAGGTGGGGGAATTGGGAACGGCGGGTAATTAGGAACACGTTAATAAGTCACACTTCCATTCCTACTATTCCGTCCCGCGCCTATTCAAGTTACGCTCCCCGCGCCCTTCAGTGCGCGAGCGACAGTGGAAGCAGAAGGCCGCACGCATCTTGTCACGGTAAGTCAAACATTATTTTTTTGCATTTTTGTATTCTCATACAACGGATGTAAATGTCATAACTTCTGAGTACAATGGTTCTATATTTCGTAAGTTTATTGTATGGATTATCTTTTTCAAATGCCACGTGTCTTTAAATTCACTAAAGAGGTTATCGAAGGTGGCGACTATTTTGATTCAAACTGTCGCCTGCAGGTAATTAGGAACAGTAGGTGACGTGTAATTGGAAATGTTCTCAATTATTCATTCATCATTTTCCATTTTAAATTAATCTAGTGTTGCTAATCGTTTTTATATTTTTAATGTTATATTTTTTAGATACCTCGAAAATACATTCGGAAGACCGAGAGAAGGTACTCAATCGAAGATCTTCGACGTGCAGTTGAAGAAGTTAAGAATAAAAGACTCACGTTGGGCAAAGCAGCTACTCAATTTTCAGTACCCAAAATAACTTTGTTTAAACAACTAAAAGAAACCATGGTCAAGACACCAAAAAGAGGTCGGTACGCAGTGTTTAATTATGAGCAAGAACAACAGCTTGAAACATACATTATTCAATGCTGCGAGTCTTTTTATGGCATAACACCAAGTTCTTTGCGCCGAATTGCTTTTCGTTTTGCTGAGGCCAATAAGTTGAAACATAATTTCAACAAAACCACGCAGCTAGCAGGGAAAGATTGGTATTACGGATTCATGGCTAGACATCCATCTATCAGCTTACGTATGCCAGAAGCTACCTCTCTTAACAGAATAACAGCTTTTAACGCTACTGAAGTTAACATGTTATTTGACAAACTAAAAATGATACAAGCTAAGCACAATACACCTGGTCATCGCATTTTTAATGTTGACGAGACCGGAATAAGCACTGTTAAAAAATTACTTACAATAAAGAATGCGAGCTCTAGATACATGGCCAACAATCGTGGCAAAAAAATAGACCAATACGAAGTTGGAGAACTTTTCACCAAGGCCTTCAATAAAACAGCTAACATAAGCAAGGCTATCAGTGGTTTCAGAGCTGCTGGAATTTATCCTATTGACCCTGACAGGTTTAAGGACAGCTTTGAATGCTCACTGAATGACCAAGCTGACATCAGTCATGATGCCACTATCACTTCACTTCCTGAAAATGACAACGATATGAGTGTTACCACTGTTTCATCCACCCCTGTGCCACTCTCTGAAGTCACTAATGTGCCAGTTATACCTCAGGTACGTACAACTTCTCGGCGACAGAATAAGAAACATGCTCAGATTTTGTCCAGAACACCAATCAAGACTCAATTAGAAGAAAAACAAAAAACGCAAAATACAAGAATGTACAAGATAGAAAGAAAGAAAGTACAGAAGAAAGTCTCAGGTAAAGGAGTAAAAAAATTAAAGAAAGTTTTAGGAGGAAATGAAAATGATGAAGAGTATTTTTGCATAATGTGCAATGACAAATATGAGTCTCCACCGGCAGAAGACTGGATAATGTGCTCCATTTGTAAGCTTTGGGCACACGAACAATGCACTACGGGCGAAACTAGCAAAGGTTACGTGTGTGATTTGTGGCGCGGAAAATAATTGTACCTGTTTTCTACGTCATTTCTATTTACCTCATGTCGTCCTCATTTGCCCCGCGGGCTGATCTCAATAACCCCATAGGATGTCGGGTAAAAAGGAACGACAATGTTTTTTGTTTTCATTAATATGTCTAATAAAAAGTTGATTATATTACGAGATTTTCTGTCAGTTATAAGAAGATAAATAAGTAATGTGTAAGTCTAAATCAAAGTTGATTATTTTTTATATGTAAAAAGCTGTTTTTTTTTTGCCATTTAAGTTGTCTTCCCAATTCCCCCACCTTCCCCTACATGTCCAGAGATTATATTTATCGGACCAATTTAAGTGAACTATACCCATGCAATGAGCCGCATCGTTTACGTCCGCAAAATATGTACTTCGACGTTGAAGTCAGAAAAATGATAGACCAGGTTGAAATTCGCAATAACGAAAAATTAAAATCAGATTTCGCTACTACTAGAACTACTTGTGTCGATTTTCTAATTGAAGGCTGTAAATAAATTAAAAAGGGCTTTGATATTTCATATTCTGTTTTAAAATTAGTGTCGAATCTGAATCCGTCGAAAGCAATGTTGAGAAAGACCAGGGATATTGTCCCCAGTTTGCTGCTCTTGAAGGCATTGCCTCGTATTGCATCAAGTGATCAACATCAAATAATTCATGACGACTGTCGTCAATTACAGTCTTTCGAGCTCCCGGCAGATATTGATGTAATTTCGTCGATATTTTTTATATGTTTTATTTCCGCAGAAGCCTCGTATTGCATCAAGTGATCAACATCAAATAATTCATGACGACTATCGTCAATTACCGTCTTTCGAGCTCCCGGCAGATATTGATGTAAATAATCCGGTCGATATTTTTTGTGTTTTATTTCCGCCGAAAGTTGCACGTGGTGTGCAGTGATCTCTAATTGTTCGATCATTTACGAAGCATAAAGATATACATATTTATTGTAAAGCACATGTTGATACTCAATGGCACAGAGTCATAGGCATACAATGGCATAGAGTCGAGTGCGTCTTCCAATTATTTTAGAACATTAAAACAAATGTACAAGTTGCTTTGCAAACAGGCCACGAAAAAATTATTGAAGATAATAGAAATGCATTGCAACCTATAATCAGTACAATAGTTTTTGTGGGACACATAATTTGTCATTAAGAGGAATCTGGTGATGAGATTTTGCGGCAACATTTAGAAAAAGGACAAAAGAATGCTCAATATACGTCCCCGAAAATACAAAATGAAATTTTAAATATAATATGCAGTATCCTAATAAGAGAAAAATTGGTCGATAGCATTGGAGCAGCAAGTGCCTTTAGTATTTTGGCTGATGAATCAGCAGATATATCTGGTAAGGAACAACTAGCAATAGGTCTTAGATATTACGATCAAAAGGGAAAAAATGTTAAGGAAGAATTTATGGGTTTTGTGGAGTTGGAAAAAATGGATGCTCAAACGATAGCTGCTGAAATTAATAGATTTATCAATACACTAAATATTGACGCTAATAAATGCGTGAGACAGGGCTACGACGGATGTGCTACAATGGCGGGAAAAGATGGCGGAGTCCAAAAAATATTAAGAGATACTTATAAAAAAGGTTTCTATTTTCACTGCGCCTGCCACAGATTAAACCTCGTGGTAAACGATTTAAATAGCGTATACTATAATTTTTTGTATTTTTATATTAAACTATTGTAGCCTATGGTTTAGTAGTTTTCTAGTAACGACATCTGTGGGCAGGTATTAAATTTAATTAACTACGCGACAAGCTAACAGATGTCGCTGTAGGGTGCATGATTTTGGAATGACAGCTATTCTTCTAATGTCGCCATTTTGACTGGACACAACATAGACAACTCAACTCAGCAAATTTTATTTTGTTTTACGTGTTAAAAGTGATTGTTGTGAAATTTGACCAAGGTAAGTAATAACTTTGAATGTTGGAGATTCTTTATAGACTATTTAACTTTGTCATACGCTTTAAATAAACAGTTTTATTAAGTCCGATGTCAAAACGTCAAAAAAAATTTTTGCGGGACTATTTTTTTTTTTTGTTTTTTATGATGTTAGTTTTAGATGGTTCGACATTATAAGAGGATTAAAGAAAAAAAAATATTCAGAACGGCAACTAGAAGAAGCAGTAGACGCTGCTAATGAAAATAAAATGACGCTTACCCAAGCGGTAGAATTATTCGGAATACCAAGAACAACAATTTATTTTAAAACAAATCATTGTGTGATGAAAAGAGCTGGACACCCAACAGTTTTTTCTCCAGAATTTGAAAAAAAAAAATGGCGGATTGGTTGCACATAATGGAGAAACACGGCTTTCCAATAACAAGAAAGGAAGCCTCTGTACTGATTTCAGAATATGTGCGCCAAAATGGCTTGGTCACACCTTTTAAGAACCAAATTCCAGGAAAAAATTGGTTTCACTCCTTTCCCTTTCATTATTTACGGTTATTTACATTTGTTGGAGAGTGTATTACAAGAATAAGAATTAAAGGAAAAACCCAAACAAATCTACAATTTGGATGAAACATCCATTTGCAATGACCCAACTAAGGGTAAAATTATAGGAAAATAAGGTTTTAAGGCCACTAGAATAACCAAGGGACCTGGACGCAACAACACAACCGTTCTTTTGTCTACAAATGCTTGCGGTGACAAAACTCCTCCTCTGATTATATTCCAGGGAAAGTATATCTGGAATCAATGGATTTACTCCGATGAACAAGTTAAAACCGCTTACGCGGCAAGTGAAAAGGGCTGGATGGAGACTTCTATTTTTGAAAAGTATTTAAGAGATGTTTTTGTCCCCGCGATAGATACGGAGAGACCAGTCCTCTTAATATTTGACGGACACAAAACACATGTAAGTTTAGGTGTGATAGAGTACGCGGCTTCTTAAGATATAACAATAATTAAACTTCCACCACATACCTCTCAGGTATTGCAGCCGCTGGATTTAAGCACTATGAAACCCTTATAGAATAGATGGGAAGATGAATTAATAACATGGCAGAGGCGTCATATTGTGTCACGATTGCCTAAAAGTGAATTGCACGAATTATCACCAATATATGGAGTGAGATGAACCCCGTCATTTTGGTTAATGGGTTCAGAAAAAGTGGAGTTTATCCATTTGACCGCGAAGCTATTCCTAAAGAATTATTCGATCCAGTAAAATATAAAAAATGGGAGAACCGCGACATTTTGAGACCTGCGCTATTACCTTGCGACGCTGAACTTACACAATCAGGACCAAATTCAATGTGTTTGGAACGCAAAATAATCAATGACGATTTAGAAACAGACTCTGTGCTAATGCCTTGCGACGTAAAACTGACAAAACCAGGACCAAATTCAATGAGTTTGGCACGCAACATAATTAACAATTCAGAAACATCACAAAACCAAGAAAAAGATGAGCATCTATTGCAAATGCTCGGCAACACTGGGCTATCAGAACCAATACCAAGTTTGATGAGTTTGACAATCAAAATAATTAATTAAGGCCCAAATGAATTAGAAAAACACCAACAACATGTCCTTGACAACAACACTCCAGAAAACCAGACCCAGGTAAGAGAAATAAAGAATAACCTAAAGTTATCGATAACTCAAAAAAAAAACAATTTGATTTTTGTATCGATATAGTGAGCCCGTCACTATCTTGTATGGACGCGAAACGAAATAGCCCCTCCAAAAGTTTAGAATGATTTTTCTAGGGATGTCGAAAAAATATCGTTATATCGATATTTTGTATTCGATATATCGATATTTTTAGCCGATATTTTTTGATCCGATATATCGATACATCGATACAAAAAAAACTTATATCGAAATTCGTATCAAAATATATATTTTTTTTATTTATCATCTCATGGCGATCTAACTAAATTCGCTAGAATTCAAAGCCGTAAAATATTGAAAAAAAAAAGTTCTTGTTGTGCAGAATTTCATTAATCTAATCTGTGGTAGTGAGTGCGTAACTAACAGCTGCCCTGAAGTTTTGCCGGAATGTCAATCAGCATTGTTTTGATAATGTATTATTTTTCTTAATTCGTGTTATTTCGGTTTTTGGTGCAATATTAACCATTAATTATTCGTTGAGGTGCTAGTGCACCTAAATAACCGTGTGGAAGAGTGATGCATTCTACAAAATGCGTGCTAAATTGGGTTTCCCGCACATACTCCCTAGGAAGTTTCAGTAAAGCGTCCACAACTTTACTGAATCGACTGACCTGACTGACTACCGTGACTATTTATTAGGACTTTGACTAGACTTTGGACTTGACTATTTAGAAATACGTTGATTAAAATATACTCGACACTGGCAAATGGCGATAAGCCGACGCCATAAATAATAATAAAAAAAAATTGCCTTAATCTGTGGCTGTCACTGTCACTATCAGTCGTCAGTGCGTTTCTTTCTTCAAAGTTCAAATCACGCCCACGGAAGTATAGATATACGAAGTACATAATATTAAATATATTTCCAATTTCCATGCTTCAAATCAAGAATCAAGTCAGCCATTATAGTTCTTTCTTTAAGTGTTGTGTCTTGTTTTCTTTTTTTATTTGAAACTAGCTTTTGCCCGCGACTTCGTTCGCGTGGAACAATACTTTGGGATATCACTGAAATTTACCCGCGACTTTATTTATGACTAACGAAAGCGGAATCCTATTTTTTTAAACGGAACCCTAAAATAAAAGTAGCCTATGTACCCTATAACATCAGCTATCTGCTAGTGAAAGTCCCGTGAAAATCGGTCCAGCCGTTTCAGAGATTAGTCGGAACAAACAGACAGACAGACCGACTTACAGACAGACAGACAGACGGACAGACAAAAATTAAAAATGTATTTTATTGTAAGTACCGAATATACTTTCAGATTCATTATGTAAACAGCTGTTAATTTGAAGTTACAAACAGACACTTAAATTGTATTTAACTGTATAGATATTATAATGTATTATATTTTAAGATATTATCAATTTGATGTTTAAAAATAACTAAACTATTTCACTAAACTAAACTAAACATTAACCCGCACGCGCACCCCGCCTTGGTGACGCCCACTTCGCAACGGGCCGTGCAGCAGAAGTCGTAATATTTTAATTTCGCCATAACTTCAAAACCAAACGTCCAATTTTAATCATTCAAAAACCAAATATTATCTACATAAACTGTACTTAGTGATGAAATAATTTATTTTGATAAGGATTAATAACATGAGTAAAATAAACGCGTTTAAATGTAGTCCAAAAAAAATTCAAGATTTCTAAATAAAAAAATGGTTGTTGTGCCTCACTCGACATAGATAGGTATAGTGTGTCGCGGACTTTTTTGTAGATATTTATAAGATCTACAATTAATTAGAACATTTTATGGTTCTATCTTTTATAGTTTAGGCAGCGTACGCAAAATAAGTAACTTTTCTGGTTGATTTTTTACACCTTGTGTCCGAAAAACCCAAATATCTTAGGGAACCCTATTTTTTCCAAAATAAAATTTAGCCTATGTTACTCGTGGATAATGTAGCTTTCGAATGGTGAAAGAATTTTTGAAATCGGTCCAGTACTTTTTGAGCCTATTCATTACAAACAAACAAACAAACATACAAACAAAGTTTTCCTCTTTATAATATTAGTGTAGATTCGTGCTTCTCGAATCGTGACGTGAATTATGTCGTCGTCCAGTGCTGTATGGAACTTTTTTAAAAAGACAAGTAAATCTAATGTCTCCTGCAATCTGTGTGGTAAACCGTACAAAACAAGTGGCAATACGTCAAATTTAGCTGCACATTTACGAAATAAGCATTACCATGCGTTCACAGAATTTAAAAATGCCAAGACCAAGTCGAACTCTGACGTTTCGGACTCGGAGCCTAATACTAAAAAACCCGCATTGAAACGTCAAGTACTACAACAACGAACATTGCCGTTCAGAATCAGAACTAGTTCTCCGATCCCTTTGACTAGTTCGTCAAATATTCCTCATGACGCCGACTTCGAAAATGTAGCGGATTTGTCTGCAACTAGTCCCGAAAATTATGATGTAAGTAACGAGTGATGTGAAGTTGACAAAAGGTATCGATATTGATAAATGTATATAATATCGTGTATATTTATTTTTCAGAAATATACTTCAGTTACAAATGTTGTCTAATATAACAAAACAAGCAACCATCATGGACATATTGGAACGCAGTTCAAGTTACGAAGGTATATTTTTAATTTATGTTAGTCAATAGTCTTATGTTGTATGGCTCTTTATTATCAACCTCCATTTAAATTTTTTATCTTTTCACAGCAGGGGGTCAAAAAACAAACGAAATCAATCAAGCGTTAATATACATGATCTGCAAGGATAACATGCCGCTTTCCTGCGTGGAAAAACAAGGATTAAAAAAATTTACTCACATGCTTTGTCCACGCTACAAGCTTCCGTCACGAGCTAAGGTAGTTAAAACTATAATATTTTATTTAATTATGTTTTATTCTGCCTATTTAACAATGGGATATAATTAATCGAGCGAACAAAAAATAAGTTGGCGGCTGCACGTGAGCATACTGTATTACTGAATTTGGCAGCGAATTAATATGTTGGCGACTAAATTACTAAACTGGCGAAAACACTCGGGTGACAAATAATTCTAAAGTCGGCAGATAAAAAGAGGCGAAATTTAATCCAAATTAGCACCGACATTTATAAGTTGGTGACTTAATTTCCGAGTTGGTGACCATTATACCATATAAGCAGCTATAAAACCAGATTTGGTTGATAAATTAATGGCTGCTAAAAATTCAATTTGCAGGCTACGGAAAATCCTATTTTTGGATACTGTTGGAGTATGTTTTTCTTTGTCACGGGTGTCATTTTCTAGGTTTCTGGGGGTGCAGAATAATATGAAAATAAAATCTGTTTCGTAATTCCACAATGGCGTAAATTTTTGTTATTAAAATTAACAAGGTTGTCCTTTTCCCGGTTTCTGGGGGTTCTGATTACAAAATTGTCTTCCAATTTCATTTTTCAAAATGGAGAATATTCAATCTTCGGAAAATGAATATGAATACTAAATTAAAAGATCTTTGGGATGCCAATTAGGATTGATGATTATTATTACAGTATGTTATGTAGTTCAAAGTACCAGCTATGTAGGTATAGAAATTTTTAAAAACTCAGGATTCATGAATTTTTCTGCCATTCATGAAGAAAATATGCGATTTCTAGATTAATAAGGGGGAGCAAATTTTCATTACTTTTGCAGTAGGATGCACCGTTTCTGAGATAGAAGCGACTATAGACAAAAATATGACAATGCTGTACTGAGATACGAGGGGTGTATCAATCTATAGAAATGTTGGAAAATTCAAGATTTTCGATTTTTTTTTCTCCCATCATGAAGAAAATATGATGTTGCGTTATTCCTAAGGGGGACGAAATTTTCATTATTTTTTTCCAATAGGATGCACCGTTTCCGAGATAGAATCAATTTTATAAAAAAAGAAGTAAATGCTGTACATTGAGATACGACGGATGTATAAATCTATAGAAATGTTGGAAAATTCAGGATTTTCGAAATTTTTTTTCTCCCATCATGAAGAAAATGTGATGTTGCGGGGTTTCTAAGGGGGACGAAATTTTCATTATTTTTTCAATAGGATGCACCGTTTCGGAGATAGAATCAATTTTATAAAAAAAGAAGTAAAAGCTGTACATTGAGACACGACGGATGTTTATAGCTATAGAAATGTTGGAAAATTCAGGATTTTCGATTTTTTTTTCTCCCATCATGAAGAAAATATGATGTTGCGGGGTTTCAAAGGGGGGCGAAATTTTCATTATTTTTTCAATAGGATGCACCGTTTCCGAGATAGAATCAACTTTATAAAAACATAGTAAATGCTCTACATTGAGATACATTCCTAGATGTATAAAGCTATAGAAATGTTGGAAAATTCAGGATTTTCAAATTTCTTTTTCTCCCATCATGAAGAAAATATGAGGTTGTTGGGTTACTAAGGAAATTTAAAATGGATGACTTTTTTGTAATCAGCACCCCCAGAAACCAATAAAAGGACACCCATATTATTTTTATGAAATTAAGTATGTCCGCCATATTGGAATTTCAAAACAAATGTCATTTTCGTATCCAGCACTCCCAAAAACCTGGTAAACGACACCCATATCAATTTTACGAAAAATAAATATCCGCCATTTTTAAATTTCAAAATTAATCTACACAATAATCTACACCTCCCTAAAACCGAGAAAAATAAAAAATTGGGAATTTTGTACGCTCCTTTATGGTTTTTTTGTGTGCGCTCGTTTCGCTGCTTGTATGGTTTTTGAATTACCTACATCAGGGAAAATATATGTGCCTATTCTTAAATTAAATGTGTACTCACAAATTGTTGCCAAGATGGTTATTTAGTCGCCAAAACATAATCTGTCTGCCAGTTTGGAAAATTCAGTGGTATTATTTAGTCACCAGATTAGTAATTTTTTTGTTCCTTACATTCTTTCGCCAACTTGGTAATTTAGTATTCAATATTGGGTATTTTCACATCCAAAATTTAATTGTTTTGTCGCAAGTTTAAATACATGCCTTTAACAATTTTGTGTTCATAACTTTTACTCATTCTAGGTTACCAGCTTAATCGAACAGAGATATATCACCACAAAAGCCATTTTAAAAAATAAACTCGGGGCCACAGATAACATTGCACTGACAAGTGATATATTAACCCTCACCAACTCAACGTAATAACCACTGATGGTGGTAGTAATATGGTGTCTGCTGTGAAAAAATTCTTGGGAGATAACAAGAGAATTCCTTGTATGGCTCATTTGATAAATTTAATAGTAGATGCTGCGTTGACAAAAGGTAATGCACCGGTTTTAGAACTTGCTAATCGAGTCAAATCGATCGTGACATATTTTAAGCAATCTGTGAACGCTATGGACGAATTAAGAGCAGAGCAACAGATTCTTAAAAAAAGAGGGTGAAGTGCTAACACTTATTACGTCTGTCAGTACTCGATGGAATTATTGCCTAGATATGTTGGAGAGATTCAATAAGCTGTCAGCTATAGTAGCTAAAATTTTATCTAGCAGGAGAAATGCACCAGATATGCTAGCATCATCACAGCTGAATGCCATCCGAGAACTGATAACACTGCTTTCCCCATTTAAGCAGGCTACTGAAGATATCAGCGGTGATCGTTATGTGAGTGCTAGTCTAGCAATACCAATCACTAATTTGTTGATGCAAGGACTGGAACATGAAAAACCGTCTACGTTAATAGGTATTGCGGTAAAAAACAGTTTGATGGAAGGGGTTACTACAAAACTAAAGCCCCTGGAGGAAAATATCTTCTTAGCAAAGGCTACGATTCTAGATCCGCGCTTCAAGCGCATGTATTTCAGTTCCGCTCTGGTAATATCTAGAGCAGTGTTTCCCAATTAGTGGTACGCGTACCCCCAGGGGTACGTGAAGTTTTATCTAGGGGTACGTGCGGCTATCAGTAAAAACAAGAACAATTTCCAAAATATTATTTTATTACGATCATCATCGTAAAAGCACGGAGCACCGAGCACTATGACCGACCGTGCGCTATCCGCCTATCCCGCGCCTCCCGCATCTCGCGTCATTCGGCCGCCCCCGCCACCCGTCACCCGTTCCCGCTTTCCGCCAGTTCGGCTTTTGTCGTGAGCCGTGTGACAGTGTTTTGTTTTGATTGTGAATTAAGTAACAGCGTCGCGTTACCTCGGCCTAATATACTTTGGAAAAAGGTAAAATAATATTTTAAAACTACTTTTAAACTTACACTTTCATTATAAATTGCGATAGAACGTAACGATGTTTACTTAGTTTGTTTTCTCATAATTTAAAAAACTTCGAATAATTATAATAATAATATATGAATTGAGTTGCTTCAGTTTTACACGTGTTCACGGTTACTGTTTTGTAAGCTTTGTAATTAAAAAATATATAAGCCGGCTTATTAAGTCCAGTTGTATTTCAGATGGAAAAGTGGCTGATAAGTCGCCAAAAGGTTGCCGAGGTGTCAGGCAATACTGAACAGTCACCTCATAATGATGTGTCATCCTCTACCAGTACTCCGACACAAGAAAAAAGAAAACTTGATAACAAGGAATCGTCTCTCAAAAAAAGGAAATATGATGATAGTTATATTCAGTTTGGTTTTACAAGCTCTGG
The DNA here is from genome assembly GCA_905404095.1 of Glaucopsyche alexis. NCBI lineage: Eukaryota > Metazoa > Arthropoda > Insecta > Lepidoptera > Lycaenidae > Glaucopsyche > Glaucopsyche alexis. The sequence goes on from FR990044.1 coordinate 24,711,641, forward strand.
AGACCCTGATTCTCCGTTGCCACAGTGTGTCGTTTGTGCAGAAACGCTGTCAAATCATTCGCTAAAGCCGTCTTTACTACGTCGACATTTAGAAACCAAACATGCTAATTTGAAAGACCAGTCTGTATCCTTCTTTCAACATAAATTGAAAGATCTCAAACAAAGACAAAAATCTATTGAGGCGCTTTCCCAAAACACGAATGACAACGCTCTGCAAGCCTCTTTTAGAGTGAGTTATTTAATAGCTAAGCAAGCGAAACCTCACACTATTGGGGAGAACCTTATATTGCCTGCAGCAAAAGAGATAGTGAAATGTATGTTTGGAGAAAAAATGGCACGAGAACTTGATGTTATTCCTTTGTCAAATAACACTGTCTCTCGTCGTATTGCAAACATGTCAGAGAATCTGAAAACCCACCAAATTAAACGGATTTTAGAAAGCGATTACTTTGCCATACAACTTGATGAATCCACAGACATAACAAACTTGGCTCAACTTTTAACGTACGTTCGTTATGTTCATTCCAAAAAGTTTAATGAAGAATTCCTGTTTTGTCGTACCCTTTCGATTCGCACCACCGGGGAGGATATATTTCATATGGTCGACAGTTTTGTAAAAGAAAACCAATTGGATTGGTCAAAATGTGTAGGAATATGTACTGATGGTGCCAGAGCAATGACTGGTCGTTTTTCAGGACTTGTAAAGCGGATACAAGATATAGCCCCAGAAGCAAAATGGACACATTGTGGAATTCATCGAGAGGCACTGGCTTGTAAAAAAATTCCAGCCAGCTTAGATATTACTCTCAAAAATGCTGTAAAAATTGTTAACTTAATCAAGGCCCGTGCCACAAACTCTAGAATTTTTGCAGCTATTTGCAAAGAGCTTGGCAGTGAACACGAGACCCTGTTGTTACATACTGAAGTGCGTTGGCTGTCCAGAGGAAGAGTTGTTTCGAGAATGTTTGAGTTAAGAAATGAAATTGAGTAATTTTTGGTCGAGCAGGGACACGATGAGTACAAACAGATGCTGACTGACTCTTTGTGGGTGCAAAAATTGGCTTACTTGTCAGATATTTTCACAAAATTAAATGAGTTGAATTTGGGACTAAAAGGCCGTGATACAACCATATTCACTATGCAGGAGAAAGTTGAGTCCACTATAAAAAAACTATCCCTCCCGACATCTTTGATTGACAAGTGTAAATATGACCAGTTTCCGAATCTTAAACTTTTTTTGGATACAACTTCTTTGACAGTAAATGAAGATTTAAAATCGGACATAAAATGCCACTTGCTAAATCTGTCGGCGGCTTTACGCAGTTACTTCCCAGAAATATCGCCACAATGGAACTGGGTAAACAATCCTTTCGCGAACCACTCCGTCGACCACCTACCCATCTCTGATCAAGAGGAATTAATAGACATCTCATGCAACAGCAGACTCAAGAGTTGTTTTGCAGAGCAATCACTGGGTGACTTTTGGGCTAATTTAAAAGATATTTATCATATCAGCGAATCAGCAATAAAATATTTACTGCCATTTTGCACAACCTACCTTTGCGAAAGCGGATTTTCGGCCATGACGAACATAAAATCTAAACATCGTCACAGACTTCAACTTGAAGACGATTTAAGACTGAAGCTGACTGAAGAACAACCAGATTTTCAAGAGCTGTGCAAAGAAAAGCGTGCACATTTATCACATTAGCGTCTTCGCCAATACATCATGTTATTTTGATTTTCACTATTGTACTGTAATTTGAAAATAATAAATGTTATTTAAACTGACTTATTTTTTATATTTATCACTAGCTGTGCCCCGCGGTGTTACCAGCGGTTTAAGTAGCCTATATGTTAATCCAGGGTGTCAACTACCTGTATACCAAATTTCATCAAAATTGATCCAGGCGTTTGAGCATGAAAAAGTAACGAACATACACACACTCACAAACTTTCGCATTTATAATATTAGTGTGATTGCTACAATAAGGGGTACGCAGGTTTGAGGTCTTTTTTGAAGTGGTACGCAGCAAAAACTAATTAGGAACCACTGATCTAGAGCAATAACTGAGCTATCTGATGAGATACGCGTAGAAAACAGACGCCGAGGACAGATTTCGCCGGAGCTTAGAACTGCATCATCAACTTCTGAAACCGAAAATTCATCGACAACAGATTTGTTATGGTCACGTCATGAAGAACTAGTAGCTGCTGCAGCCAACAATATAGCTACTGCTAATATGTCCTCCAGGAGTAATAGAATGCCGAACGAGTTAAAACAATTCTTGGATGCTCCAAATCTGCCCCGCAAAGAAAACACAATTAAATTTTCGGTAGACACTCGACATTTTACACCAGTTCTTTCGGGTCTAGCCCTGAAATATTTAACTCCTACGGCTTCCTCCGTGCCGTCAGAAAGAGTGGCTTCTGCCGTCAATCTGGCAGTTCCTAACAACAGGAGCCGGCTGACGGCAGAGCATATCAAAAATAGCGTTTTTTTACTTTCTATTCCGGACAAATACTGGTATAATTGACATTTGACTGATTCCTTATTTCCTTTGATTTAACTGATTGAGAATAAAGTAATGATTGAAATAAAAAATAACTGTTTTTATTACTGAGCTAGGCTGACCTATCTGTCAAAAAAGTGAAGAAATTAAAAAGTGGCAACATCGTAGTGTCATCCCTTTCAAATCAATCTAAGAAAAAAGGGATGACACTAAGACACACTTTTTAATTTCTTCACTTTTTTGACAGACTGTAAATTAATTTTTAAAAAAAGCTAATTGGTCCAAAAATTTGACCGATATATCGACATTTTTTTCGCGATATATTGATATTTTTTCAAATATCGATGTATCGATATATCGATATTTTCTTTCATTTTCGACATCCCTAGATTTTTCTCGAAAATGAACTGTATTACTGCGTAACTAAATACAAATTCAAATAGGCAGCGTCATCACCATCAGTATTGTCTAGCTTTGAGAAAAAACGGGAATTGCTCCACAGATGTCGTTCTAATAAACTCGACGGAATAGCCCCGCGCGGGGCAATCTTGTCCAAAGTCGACTCCTTTTAGAATTTAGCTATTTTCTTAGCTACTGCAATCGTTTTTCACATTCCAATGGTGAATAGAATAATAAATAACGGCTTGATTGGATGTTATTGTCAAATTTTCCGTAGCTATTATTTAAGAAAAAATACAGACGTGTTCTTTTTTGAGTGTTATTTTTCGGACAGAATAGCCCCGCCTTTCCTTACCTTACAGAGCAAAGAAAATAGTTGAAATGATTTCCCGGAATCATAAAAAAGAAGAGGGAAGCAGTGGTAAGTCTTGTAATTTATATTTTTTTAACCGACTTCCAAAAAAAGGAGGCGGTTATACGTTCGGCTGTATATATTTTGTTTTTTTTTTTTGTATGTTCGCGGATAACTCCGCCGTCTGTTGGCCGATTTTCAAAATTCTTTTTTTGATGCAAAAGGTATAGTCCGAAGTTGGTCCCATTTTCAGAAAATTGGTGACCTGATGATGGGATCCATGAGAAAACGAGGGAACTCCTCAAAATTTATATGGACACATATGGTGATTTCGACTTTTTCTGAAGTAGTCCAAGCATATGCTACCAAAAAGTAAGATTTTGCTCCAAGGTATAGGTACCCTGGATCCAAAAGTACAGAACAGAAATCCTGACTCCTTATAGATACATGTTTGGGGATTTTGGCGTTGTTTAAAGAACTGCAAGCATAAGTATGCCACTTTGTCAATTAGAGTAATCATCATCATCACCACCACCATCACAGCATACATCATCACATTATGATGATAAAGAAGGTACTTCTCATAGTATTTTACACTCACACGGAGATCTTTGAACATTAGTAGTGCGAGTTTCTTACGCCGGTTCTTCTCGCCGGGCTAGTTTCCGAACCGGTGGTAGGCATCATGTAGGACAATTCTATAAGTGTTATTTATAACCTATATGGAAATAAAACATTTTGAGTTTGAGTTGAGTTTAATTACTCTGCCGTTTATGGACCTATTTGCAAAATTCTTTTGTTGTTGTAAAGGGTTTAAATCGAAATTGGCCCTTTAGTCACTAAAGTGGAAACGTGATGATGCGATCCATGAGGAATCGAGGGAACTCCTCGAAATTTATATGGACACATATAGTAATTTTGAATTTTTCTGAAGTAACACAAACATATGCTACGAGACAATAAGATTTTGTACCAAGGTGTACCCTGGATCCAAAAGCACTGAACAGAACTCCTCAGTCTTTAAAGATATGCGTTAGGAAATTTCGGAATTGTTCAAAAAAATGCATGCATATGCCACTTTGTAACTTACAGTAATCATCGTCATCATCATCTTAATAACAATACCTAATGGAAGCTTGGCGCGTATTCAATTATACATTCGATCGTTTATTTTAGACGTTTTTAAGACGTATTACTTAATACATAATAACTTGAACAAGATATATCACTAAAAAGGGTGAAATTATTATTTTTAAACAAAAAATTAAACCGACTTCCAAAGTAAAAATACACAAAAAAGTATGAAATAAAACTTATTTTATAAATAATTCCCCTTTTAAATTTGTCTATTTCTCTAGGTACTTAATCTTCTTAATTTTGAAGTCGGTACCAGCAAATATGAACGTGAGTAATTCTATAAAATATTGTAGGATATCGTTTGGGCTGGTAGCGACTTCAACATTAAGAACATTAAGTAGAGAAATAGACAAATTTAAAAGGGGAATTATTTATAAAATAAGTTTTATTTCATACTTTTTTGTGTATTTTTACTTTGGAAGTCGGTTTAATATGTCCTACGTTATAATATTGTTAAATATTAGTTTTAGATGGTATTTATTTACCTGTTACGTATTAAATATTGTTTATACTAGTAAGTAAACAATACTTTTGTAAATGAGCTTATTGCTATGCCTGCTGTTGCATCGTTCCAGTCCCTGGCTGCCAGTACTGAGCCTAATCCACGTACGTACTTTTCACATTTTCTTTTCACAATCCTCACTAAAACTTCGTAATTTATTCAAACTATTTATTTATTTAGGTGACGAGCAGATTCCTGATTCAATAATTGAAGCTTACGAGCCTAATGCTGCTACTACATTTGATAGATCTCTCGAAACCATGTCAAGGTAAGGCTGTGAAAGGTAAAATCCCTATCTTAAGTATTTTTTCTAATAACTTATTCTAATTGCTTATTTATTTTCAGGTAATGAGTACTGAAGTCTACAACCAATAGCTGAGCTTTACCAAACCGATGATGCGCCTACTGTTTATCGGGACCAGTCTGAAACTAGTCAAGGTACGTATTTTTCAGCTATTACATCATTTAATTGAAAGTTTGCCTTTGCATGTTAATAATTTTAATTGAGTGTATTTTCTAACAGGTGATGAGCATAGCTCAGATCCAGAAAGAATCATAGTCTCTAAAGCTGACTACGTGGCCGATGTACCAATTTCTGATCTTACTGAGCCTGTTGCTGTGCCTACTCGAGATGGAAATCAGGCTTTATCAAGCCTTTGGTAGCTATTTTTGCTAACTCTTTTGTTGGAAGTATGGCTTTGCTGAATAAATTAACCAATCTAACCACGCTTATTATGTGCTTTAAAGGTGCTGGGGGAGAAATTTTTGGAAGAGAAAATTTTATAGGAAGAAAGTAACATGAATGTGCCGAATATAGAACCACAAAGTAGTATCACTGATAAGACAAGAAAAGTATATGTTGATAAAAAATGTAAAAAGCGTAAAAGGGAACCTGAAAATGGAAAAAAAATAAGAAGAAATGTTTAAAAAATGCAGGCAGAGCTTCTGAAACAGTATCAGGTAAACTAGTTCCTGGTAAAGCAGTAAAACCTCCCTGTGGCGATAAATGCCGCCTAAGATGTACTGAAAATATAAATGTAGACCAGAGATTTAGCATTTTTACTAGTTTCTGGAAAATGGGTGACTTATCAAGACAACGAGATTACGTTTACAGGTGCATGGAGCCCTTTAAACCAAAATATTCACTTCATAATGAAAATAGTAAAAGATGTCTTAACGTAGCTTACTATTTCACAGTAGACTCGATGAAAATTAGAGTGTGCAAACGATTCTAATCAGCAACTTTAGATATTGGACACTCATTTTTAACAACAGTCAGCAAAAAAGCTGATTCCACTAGAGTTATTTCGGGTGATCTCCGAGGCAAGCATGCTATAAATGGAAGAAGACTGCCGGAAGCTGTCAAATATGGAGCTCGCGATCACATAAATTCCTATCCCAAGAAAGAATCCCATTATTGCCGGGCATCGACTAGCAAAACTTATCTTGATGGTGACCTGAACTTTTGTAGGATGTACAGGCAGTATAAGGATTGGTGTGTCCATAATGATAAGCGTTTGGCTACACAAGGTACATATGAAAATATTTTTCGTACTGAATTTAATATTTCCTTTCATAAGCCAAAAAAAGACTTGTGTTTTTTGTGTTTATCGTATACGAATGCTAATGGTGAAGATAAATTAAATTTAGAAGTTGTCTATTTGACGCATTTAAGAGAGAAGGAGCTATGCAAGCTTGACAAAGAAGCAGATATAGAATCTTGCAAAAATGATAGCAGTAAAATTATATGTTGCTTATGACATGCAAGCCATACTACAAACACCTGGCAATGATTCACTATTTTTTTATAAAAGAAGGTTGAACGTTTATAACTGTACTATGTATGAGATTGTCTGCAAAACTGGTCATTGCTACTTATGGAATGAGTCTTTGGGAGGGAAGGGTTGTGATGATGATGATGTTGGGACTTGCATTCTTAGATTTTTGAAGGACTACTGTATTGGGAAACACGTAATTTTTACACAGATAACTGTTCTGCTCAAAATAAAAATAAATATCTAATGAGTCTTTACCATTATTCTATTAAAGTTCTAGGAGTTTTATCAATCACACATACATACCTAAGTGTCGGTCATACGCAAAATGAAGGCGTTCATTCTACGATAGAGCAGGAAAAGAAGATAATACTTAAAAATGGATCTATTTTTGTTCCTACTCAGTGGAGCTCACTTATTCAATGTGCAAAAAAGAAAGGTAATCCGTATCAAGTATACAAACTAGATTACAAAGATATTGTAGATTTAAGAGCTAGTAAATCCAGTTTGGAAAAAACTTTACCATCAATACAGATGGTGACCGTGCACAGTGTGTAATATTGCCTAAGATGCGGCCATCCATGTTTTATGAGCACATTGGATAGCTCTAATTAAGAAATACAACAATGTAGAAGTAACCATAGGTTTCTGTTGCTTGGTTTTTGAGATATTAAAAACTCGAGAAAATTCCATAGTTACCATAGAAACACAAAATTATACCTAAAAACCTTTTTTAGATAATAGACATCAATTTGTAATAGTCAGTTTCCTGATGTTTAAAAGTGACCATGAGATTAGAAAAATAAAATTAAAAACCAGTAATTGCCTTTTATACCTTATTATGAAATTATTTTTTTTTTCTTAAAAAGAGTAGATTATTGGCAATCATTTTAAAGTCCAAAAATCTTAGTTATATATTACTTATTCGTTTTAAAAATTTCATGCAAAAACAATGCAGGACTTCGGAGATATTGAAATAAAAATGTTCAGGCTAGGGTTGTCACTTGAGAATTTTTGTATTTTCTGTAACGTTGTTGTCAAAAAAAAAATCGTACAAGTTAATGATAGACAATAATATAAATAGTAATTACAGCAAATGAAAATTAGTTTTCGTATAAATTTTAACACAAGATATTATAATAATCGATGCACTCAAGAAAATAAACAACTTTGCCTACGAAATTTCTAAAAAAAAATTTGCCTGTCCATACAAAGTAATCCGCTGACGGACAATGTTAGCATGGACTCTAGAGGACTGCTCCGATGCCAACGTCCCTCTCGAGAGCTTTTCAACATTTCTATGTTGTTTCTCCAATGAAAGACATCACGTGATATTGGGAACGGGTTCGCCCTCGTTAGGCTTAGGCTAAAACCCAATTACATTACGTGATGTCTGGAGGAGCGGGGGTGAGGCGTCATGGAGCCATCAAAGACCCATGGCGCTACTTCGCCTCCGCAGGAACTGACCCATTCTGCGAGGGGATGTCTTCCCGGGCCTCGACTGGGGGACTTAATGTTTGAGGGGCATGAGGGCGCCAACCCTCATGCTGGTCAGCGAGTGGCAAATTCTGGTGCTCTTCAACCTCCGGGAGCATCTGTTAATATACTTGGAGAAGAAATTGGACATGAGAACATACCAGAAGCTCTAATACGTCTTCAGTTGTTCGAAATATTAGAAAATACAGCTCGCTCTAGGGGATCAAAACAGAGACCGTTAGATTTAAGTGTCGAAGAACGCACCTATATTGTTTTGAACGCTATTTACCCAAAAGGCATCCCAGACGTAATTAATTACGAATGACTTGAAAAGAAACCAACAAACAGTTACCAAATTTTTAAGTAAATGCGAAAAAAATTATCAAAATAGTAAACGCACGAGAGCTTTATTTATTACTAGCTGATACCCGCAACTTCGTTTGCGCAGAACTAAAGGAAACGGAACCCTATTTTTTTAAACGGAACCCTAAAATAAAAGTAGCCTATGTTAGACCTTATAACATCAGCTATCTGCCAGTGAAAATCCCGTGAAAATTGGTCCAGCCGTTTCAGAGATTAGCCGGAACAAACAGACAGACAGACCGACAGACAGACAGACAGACGGACAGACAAAATTTTTAAAAATTGGTATTTTATTTTAAGTATCGAATATACTTTCAGATTCACTATGTGAAAAGCTGTTTATTTGAAGTAACAAACAGACACTTCAATTTTATTTATCTGTATAGATGTATAGAAAAAAACAGAAAGTAGCTGTCGACTAAATTTGATCTTAATTCGTCGCCAACTGAACCATCGAGTAGACCAACTGAAACAGCTCTGATAATTGATCGACCATCATTACAACCCAGTACCACAGAATAATTAATAGTACCTAGAGGTACAGAAGAACCACTCCGACAAATGGTTAGAAGAAATAGGGACTCTTTCTGCGATGCGATAAGGTTCAATTCAGCTAACACAACGCTTGATTACCTACGATTATATTTACCTAGAAGTTGCGTCTCTTTCTATCGCGTAATTCTTATCCTTTCTAATGACATTAGGGTTGTCTCATTTTAGAAAATTATTAACCGACTTCCAAAAAAGGAGGCGGTTATACGTATTATATATATTTTTTCTTAATATTTAATTACAACTTTTTTTACTTACTTTCTAGTACCTACCTACTGTACTTTACTGAACAAATTGCTTTCCAAATAAACCTAAGGTAGGTGTTAATAGTACTGTAATAATTTGACGACCTCTGTAGCTCGGTTGAGCGTGTTGGTGCTCAAGCCGGGGGTCGCGGGTTCAAATCCCGCCGAAGGAACAAAGAGTTATTTGTGTTCCTGGGTCATGGGTGTGTATTAAATATATGTATAATATAATAAAAATCTTAAATAAGTGTTAAATATATTTCCGTTGTCTGGTACCCGTAACACAAGTTCTTCCAGAACTTACCACGGGATCAGATTGACGTGGTGTGAAGCGTCCATAGATATTATTATTATTATAATAAATTTGCGCATACCTATAAGTATATACATACTTATGCGTAGGTAAACGTAAGCATTTTTTATACCTTCACGGCCTGATATTACTCGAAGAAGTTGAATCACGCCGCCTTATTTTTATTTAAGTATATTTACTACTAGGTACTACTAGGTACTTTTGTCAATAAATGATTCTTCAAATCGTATCACATCGGAATAACATAAGACGCGAACAGATAGTTGAAGTGGACTGTGGAGCCAACACCTAAACACTAAATATTGGTTATCAAGTAATTGCAGTAGCAGTAGTAGCTCAAACTATATTTTTAAATATTGTTATACATTATGTTATATGGTATTATAGTTATAGCTGGCCGGGTGATTTTTACCTAACTTACACAGTACCTATCGTAATATTATATGCAAAGATTGTAAGGTATTAAATCCAATCCATAAAACATTGCGACGAACAAATCTCACGCATACGTCGCTCACTGCTCGCGCGCGAGTCCCTCGTAATTGGCCCGTTTAAGGAGGCCGCCGCACGTACTTACATTTTTAATACCTACACGGGGAGTGGGACAGGCCTGCCAGTACTGAACCGACAACTCGCGAGTCAGAACCAACTTTTGAACCATTACTCAATGCTCCTTCCACTTCCAAAGCATATGATGAATTAAGTAATCGGCAGCAGCGTCGTGAAAGAAAACGGCTTGCTGATGTTCTGGATAACCAACAGTTACAACTTACAAAAGTGTTTACTAATATTTTAAAGGATGAAGAAGGAAATACACTAAACAAAAACACTGCTAATGACTTGGAGTTCATAATCAATGAATGCATGAAAGATCCCACTCAAGCGACATCAATTGCAAATATGATAAGGTCCAATAGAGAAAGCGATTGTCAAACGTATAGTCCAGATGAAGCACTTTGTTTAATTATAGACAGAAAATTTTCTGTAGAGGACTACAAATGTCTTCAACAAGGTGCTAAAGCCAGAGGCTATAATATATATCCCCCTTATTATAAAGTACATGCGGCAAAACAAAAATGCTATCCCGATGATGAACTTCAAATCTCGGAACGAGAAGCAAGCGTTTCCGTGGCAAATCTGCTTACGCACTCGTGTCTTCGGATAATAGAATCGATCGACAAAAACATTACAGAGTTTTGCAAACAGAAGCAGATTGACTCACTGGATTGCGTTTTTGAAGGCTCGTGGGGATTTGACGGCAGCACAGGTCAATCTCTGTACAAACAAAAATTTTGTGATGAGGATAATGACGACGAGCATAGTTTGTTTACCACCACATATGTACCTTTACGTATCAAAACTAATGACAACTTTGTGCTGTGGTTAAATCCAAGTCCACAATCGTTCAGGTTTTGTCGCCCAATCAAAATACAATATCGGTCAGAGTCAAAGGAATTGACCGCTAATGAAAAGAATCTTTTCTTTTCAGTAGAGGAAGAGATCAAAGCACTGATACCAATTTATGCTGAGACATCCACCGGATATAGTGTCATTGGGTATTCAAAACTGTATCTCACTCTGATCGTAGGGAAAGTATACAATGCAATTACAAATACTAGTTCCCAGTTGCGGTGCGCCTGCTGCAACGCTACATGTACAGAGTTCAATAAGCTAGATCAAATCTCGAAAAGACCAGTCAGCGCAGAATCTTTAATTTATGGATTGAGTCCTTTACATGCCTGGATACGGATATTTGAGTTTCTGCTCCGTCTAGGATATAAAAATGACCCTGCTGTTCAAAAATGGAGCGTAACAAAAAATTCACCAGAAGGCAAGATCGTCGAGGAACGAAAAAAGTGGATTCAATCTGAAATTAGAGCAACACTTGGATTGCTTGTTGACGTTGTTCGTCCGAACGCAGGAACTACAAATGACGGCAACACGGCACGAACTGCACTGTCAGATTTGCACCGAGAAACTTTTGCAGATATTTTAGGCATAGAAAGTTGACGATCACTTTATTGGTGGTGCTCTCAAGTTCTCTTGAAATCGATGTAGAAAAGTTTCATACTTTTTGCATAAATCTTGTCACAAAATATGTAGATAAGTACAGGTGGTGCTACATGTCCGTCACTTTGCACAAAATATTAATGCATGGGAGTCAAATTATCAAAGCTAGTCGTTTGCCAGTTGGTATGCTATCAGAACAAGCCAGTGAATCCCGGAACAAATATTGGCAATACGACAGGAAACACCACACACGAAAATTTAATAGAAAAACTACAGTGTTAGACCTGTTTCACCGCGCTTTGGAGTCCTCTAATCCATACATTACTCTAAATAGTTGCAAAAAAATAAACAAGCGAATGGTTCTTCCCAAGACAGTTCTTAGCCTTTTGAAACCCTCTATACAAAATGTAATCATCCATACTGAACCCGCACAAAGCGCCACATATGATGCAGATCTAGATACTACAAATACAATAGATCCAGACAATATTGTACTACCACAGTGTAATAAAGAGATACAGTGGTCCAACGCGTTTGAAGTCGCGCGAAATGCCGCTTTTGTGTAGGTATTCGTCATTGCTGCAGGGTTGTCACAATAATGTGTTTTATTATAATCTGTTCTACATTTTGTGTAGGTATTCGTAGTATGTGTATGTAGAGTACTAGGAATAAAACAAAAAAAATATATAGAAGTATTAATGAAGAGTTTTGTTATAAAAAATACAAATGCGTATACAAAAGCTCAGGGTTAGCATGATATATATATCAATTGATATTTATGCTTGATATATTATATCAAAATTGATATTTATATTTAAAAATGTAAAAGAATGTTTCAAATGTAAAAAATCTTACATCAACACAGGTCTTATTTTCCGAGAGTTTCACAAGCCTAGGTCACCAAAAACTTGCTATTTGACACGACATTAATTACTAATCATAGCCGTCGACGCGGCTTGTAACGGCATATGACACCCAAGTGACCCCCTGTTTTTCGGAAGAAAATTCCTTGTTTGTTATTATACTATTGTTATACCATTTATACCATGTGTCAAATTAATTCGACTGATAAAATTAATACACTTTTTTTTCTTCTGGTTATAAACAAAAGTCATTTTATGGTTTTATGGTTTATTTAAATTGATACTCAAAAGTATCTATCGTTGATTTTTAATTGATTTGAAAACTTTTAATATCAATAATAAATAAATGAGTTTAATTTTACTTCGCTATCTTCAAATTATCAGACATACAAATTATTTCGATTCAACTATTACGAAAAAACATATCAGAGTACCTATGAGATTTGTATGTAATTTTGAAAATATCAAAAAATCAAAAATATCGGATATTTATCAAATATATCTGATATTTTGATATTTGTTATAAATATCGGATATTTACGAACCCTGCAAAAGCCACAAATGCGAAACTGAAAGGTATTTTCGACATTTGGATTTACTAGTTTTTAGATTGCGATTGTTGAATTTGACGATGTAGTTAGTAAATTCTCATACGTAAATACAATTTTATTAAAAATTCTGACGGGAAACAGCATGGTTTTGTATTAAAATTAATCTTCTTTAGCTGTTCATATAATTGACCATTGTAAATAAGTACCTACATACAACTCAAACGAAACACTGTCGCAAACCACTTAAAACAATCAAATTAAAAAGCGTCAACCCCGGCTGACGTGTCCCAAGCGAGTGTATGGCAGCTTGGGCTCGCTACCGCCCCTCTCTCACCCCGCACGCCCCGCACGATTGCTCTGTCTAGACGTGTCCGTTGGACGACTGTAGGTAATAGTTCTATAGGCTGTGGTACTACTATCAGAACATAATATTTTCGCTGACTCAAACAGCGAAGATAAGCACAAATAATGCGAGCATGCGTATTCTATGGGGTTTAGGTCAGGCGATTGAGTGGGCCAGCCTAAGACTGATACCGCGTCGTGCTCCTGCAACCAGAGGCCCAATTCTCTTAATTAACTTAGACTTTCAACTTACCATCAATTCATTATAAATTTATCATCCTGTTATCATAAATTGACCGAAAGTCGGCATTCTACTACACTATTTTCGTAAATTTAAAATCCCATAACAGTCATTTTGCAATGATATTGACTACAATTTATAAATAAAGCGAGCACAAAGCATGTATAAAGACAGCTGTTGCTTTGACGTTTGTACGATCCAGTGTTGCCAATTATTGTCAGTTAAGGCGCGTCTCCTGCTCGTGTTTTTTGAAACATTACACAAAATCATCGAATTTGGGGCATGGTTATGCACATTTGTGTACGCATACACGATTTTATCCTCTTCTGAGACGGACGGAAAATTATTTCCCGCGTGGTTAGAGAGGGGAAAGCAAAAAAAGAGATTTTTGCGTAAAATAAATATTTTTATGTCATGGCATCCCCACATGTCAAAGTGAAAAAAATATCCGGCTGACGGATCGGTTCGAGTCAAATTGGAGTTAAGTTTATAAACATACGAGAATACCATTTTCTATGGATAAGTGGTTCGCTCAATCTATAATCAAGCTGTGATACAATGATAATCGCATCGCGGTGTAATTCGTCGTTTGACGTTTGTTTGAAGTTTAGTTGAATACCATTTTGCTGTTTGATAGGTTCCGGACTGTATCGAAACAGTAACGAAGTTGCATTATTGTTGGATTAAAATAGCAGAATCGACCTTCTGTTCGTCACCTCTCTCGCTGTGTGCGGACGGGCGTTATCGTGCACGATCGTGAATTATTATTGACCCATTTGTAGTCGATGGGGGTAGATAATTTGTACTAGTACCTCGTTACGGTATTTTTCAGCCGTCATGGTTATTCTGATCCAAACGAGGTCTGTTCTTCCACCAACACGAATTCCCGGTCAAACCATAATTGTCTCACCGTGGTATGAATGAACTTCCTGAGGATGTTGCACGGTTCTGCAACATCCTCAGGAATCTGCAGATGTGTTGAGAAAACGAATGATTTCTGGAAATCATAAATTAATCAATAATTCTTAAATTACTGCAGCAATAACCAATTATTTTTGCATAAAGCTAGACGTTATTGTGTTAGGTTGACCTATTTACAAAAATTTTACTTCATGTTATAATTTTAGAAAACATGCTTCAAAAACTGTTTTTTTTTTATAAAATCATAAAATCCATTTTTTTTTTCAAAACTAAGCAGAAACAACTACTAGTTACTTCCCCAATGTTTTACATCATAATAATATCTAACGATTGAATTCATAAAACATGGATGGCCGCATCTTAGGCAATATTACACACTGTGCTGTGTAATCTGGAATGATATAAAAAAGATTTTCATGCAGGCTACATGCCCTTATTCTATTTTCTATTGTGACACATACGGGCCCAGTACAATGAAAAGTATTAATGTACGTCATTAGATGAGAGGGACAGCTGTAAATGTGGAACTACAGATCAAGAAAAAGTATTATGCGCGTCCAAAAATATCAAATCTGAAGAAAAAGGATTTGCTTGCATTGTGCAACTCTAATGTGATTCCTAAATTTGTATAAAAGTCCCAGTATAGACTTTTATACAATTTACAATAATCTTTTTTTTTCAAACCTCATTATTCTAAACTTGCTTATTTCTAAATGTTCCAGTATTGTCTCCGATAGACGTAACGTCCGTTGAGTTTTTACCTGACAGCGTCAGAAGGAGGGTTTTGTGTTACGAATCTGATTCGGCGATCCCTTTGAGTATCCAACTATACGGAGACGACATGACAGCTATAGTGCGATTCAAATGAGAATAGGATCGAGTCGGCGCCATATTGTGACGTCATAGCTGTCAATTTTACCCAATTGGGTACCTAATTAGGTAGGGTGGACAAAAAAAGTTTTTTTTTCTTTTAATATAATTTATTTACAAAATTGAGTGAAAAAAATGTAATCTGAATCGTGCTCTTCAATTTCACTCATCTCTGTATTACTGTCCGAGTAGTCATCGTCGTCTATGTAACACAGCGCCTCGTTTACTCATTTTCGAGCAAAATGAGTATGACAATAACAAAAACAATATACCTAATTTTGGCAAGTTGCCTTGCACCAACAATTAAAAATAAAATGTTAATTTATGATTTTAAAAACGAATTATGAATGTGTTTTATTATAATTAAATGTTTAGATAATTTAACGTTACTATTTAAATTCGATGTAAGACTATTATTTCTCTTCTTTTATTTATGGCAATCGCGCTTGCAAAGGTTTTGCACCATTCTGCTAGCGTCGAGTATATAAAGAATTAATTCGACTATTATTATTGGCAAATAAGTTTTTCTGCTAACCTTACTTTTCAAGTGACATTTGACAGATAGAGGTCATTGACGTTCCTATTCTCATTTGAATCGCATTATAATTTCTATGCGAAAAAGTCTCGCCACTTTCTGCGGGAGGGGGGACCGCACCGCTAGTGCTTGACACTATCGATGAGTTCGGCTAGTAATCATTATGTGTGGCAAAAGTAAATTTTAAAAATTATATCTATTAAATCTTAACTACAATATTTAATTTACAATTTCGCTCAGTATCATAAAGTAAATAAGTATTAAAATGTTGAAACATGCAAAAATGGAAGCGTCATCCAGCGTGAAGAAGAATTTTAGCATTTTTAGCAGTGTTGCGAATATCATAGTTGCGGAGCGGCTGGTGCGTACAACCAATTTGTAGCATTCCGTAATACTCAAGAAACCCTAATAAATTTGCACTGACCATCCGTCTGTCTGTCCGTCTTTCTAGCATGTGTAATTATGAATATATATAAATGAAATTTTGTATAGTTTATAGGTATTTTAAAATTGAAATAATCATTTATAAATTACCTTTTTACAAAGTCAACCATTTTCGAGTAATCGGTCTCCATAATGGTTTATAAGTTGGTCATCCTCCTGGCATTTCTAAACTATAGGAGATAGAAACTTGTAAGTTCCCATGTTGATTGACTATGATAAAAACTCTTAGGGAAAATTATTCTGAGCGAAATCAATTCAAAATCGATTTTTTCAATATTTACCTATATTTTCTCTTATAAGTTTCTGTATGTCTAACTAGTCTAACTAGCACATAGAATAACTAATGAGAGAAAGTATAGATAAATATTAATTTGCGGTCTAATCTGACTGTACGTCGTTTAAAAAAATATTTGTTTATATACCTAGGTAGTATATAATAATCTATACTAATATTATAAAGAGGAAAGATTTGTATTTTTGTGTGTATGTTTGTAATGAATAAACTAAAAAACTACTGTGCCAATTTCAAAAATTATTTCACCATTAGAAAGCTACATTCACCCTGAGTAAAATAGGCTATATTTATTGCTAGAAAAGATTAGGGATTCTTACTAAAACTTTAGTAACGTAACCCAAGGTGTCAAAAATGCCATTAAACAACTTTCGTCGCATGCGCTGCGGAAACTATTGATGATAGAACAAAAGTATGTTTTACAATATTAAAGAACATCCATACATTCACCATCTATCCATCCTCACAAATTTTCACATCCTATCCTAGTAGGTAATAGTATAAAATGTGAAAATTTGTGAGGATGGATGGATGGATAGATGGTTGGATGTATAGATGGATGCTTGTTACTCTTTCATGCAAAAACTACTGAACGGATTTTGATGAAATTTGGTACGGTAGTAGTTTAGGCTCTGGATTAAAACATAGGCTACTTTTTATATCGGAAAAGTAGAGTATTCCCGCGGGATAACCGATAGTATATTTACGTGGGTGGAGCAGCCGTAATAACTAAAGTAAAATAGATAATAGCTTCAAGAATTAGCCTCATACGTGTTGAAACCCATTATCTAGCACGCTTCACGCTTTTTATTTGTTGTTGTAAAAAAAGGAGTCCGTGGGTCTACCATTTAGTGACAATAGGATGAATTTAGAAGTAAAATCTTTACAATAATAATTAGACGACCTCTGTGGTTCAGTGGTTGAGCGTGTTTGTGCTCAAGCCGGGGATTGCGGGTTCGAATCCCGCCGAAGTAAATAAAGTTTTTCTGTGTTCCTGGGTCATGGGTGTGTAGGTATTAAATGTGTGTAGAATATAATAAAAATATTAAATATGTGTATAGTATTAAATATATTTCCGTTGTCTGGTATAGGTGTACCAGAATCTCATGGCATTTAAAAAAAAAAATGTGATTTTGAAAAATGTCAAGACATTGCCATATGAAAATCATACTTGTATGACCCGTCAAATCAAAGTACGTGATCTGTCAACCGCTGCTAAAATTTTGTGAATATGTTCTTGGAATTTGTTGTTTTTGTGAAAGTGTTGAAAAAGGAAATTCGATCTCAAGCGAGAAATATTGTTTTCAATGTCTATCTTAAAATACAGGAAGAAGAAGGTGTAAATCAAACTCAATCTTATAATTTAAAGCTCGTGGTAGAGTAAAACCGGTAAGTTAGAGTGAGTTGTTTTGATACTTTTAGTTTTTTTATATTTTCTTAGATACTTATTGTGACTTCCTTAAAGGTGTTTCCAGTACAACTATACGGTGAATCGTCGATGGCACATCGAATGATGGTTTATTTTCCATGCCTGGAGGAGAGGAGGAAAAATGAAATCAACTTAAGACAGTTTCGATTTAACTAAAAATTAACCAGTATCAAGATCGTTTAATCCAATTTCTCCAGTATTGCACACTACAAAATTTTATTTCCCTATTTGCCATGAGATTCTGGTACACCTATACCCGTAAAACAAGTTCTTCGAGAACTTACCACGAGACCAGATTGACATGACGTGAAGCATCCATATATTATATTTAAAATATATTATATTATTAAATAAAAAAAAATACCAAAATCGTACTATAATCGTAAGTATGTGTTGACTTGAGAACCTCCTTCGGTTTTTTGTCGGTAAAAAAAGGTAGAGCTAAGTAAAAATGCGGAATCGTTTTGATAAATAGGGTCCACCCTAAATACGTTTTTTTGCATTTATAATAGTTCTGTTCCACCTCAATGTTTACCAATGTTCACCATAAGTAGTTCAAAGATTGGTTCAAATTCACGGGCAAAAACTAGTTAATTATAAAATGCACTTTTAATAATTTCAAAGTTGGCAAGGCGCGCTGTTTTAATCTCCTACTGTTGTTCGTCTGAACAATAAAACATGAAACTTCAAAATGCACCGAGCAAATTGTACTCGTACGTTTGGGAAACCAAGAAAAATGATTAGCGCAAGCTTGGACCCAGGCATTCCTAATCATCCTATTTTTAGGAAATCTAAAAAAATAATGGTCAGAATAACATACTGATAAAGTCGATATCGATATTTCTTTTACGTTGTCACAACCCTCAGTTTTTATGAAGTGTGGCCTGTTTATAAATTAAAAATGCATAATTTCAGGATAAATTTATCCGCACATATTTTATTGTAATAAATAATAATTAATATAAACAAAAGTTTGTTAACACAATTGAATAATTATTTTATAATAATTTGCAAATTTTCAATGTGTTTCGTGAAATAATATCATGAAGAAAAACAAAATTGTAAATAGTATACTAATTAATTAGTCATGTTTCTTCATTATGAAATAGTAAAAACAAGAACGAATATGAAATAGAAGTTTTTATAAATTACTACATTTAAATATTACCCTAAATTTGGATGTTGTACGATTTAGTAGCAACATTTGTTCATCGAGTAAAATTTTTGGATTTTTGCTAATATATCGCAATTATTGTTAATATTTAGGCAAAATAATACATACACATGGAAAGTAACACCATCCTTTTGTTTATTTGATGTTTCCGATCTGTTTTTGCAGGAAAAAATACAGCAAGTCGGCATTTTCTGCTCCGGTTCGTTCCGCCTCGCTGTAATTTTCCGAATACGTCAAAAACGCGCAGCAACTAGTTTTATACAACCCTCACGACCGGAGGGTCTAACCTTTGGCAGCGGGGAACGCCTGACAATGGCGTCTCCGTTATAGTTGGATACTCAAAGGGCGATCCCGACTTATGGGCGGTTTCTGAAGTAGATTTGTCATTAGTTTATATCTAATCAATAATCATCATTAGTGCTATTGGTTCGATAAGTTGTTTCTAAGCATATCCAATATTGAAGTAAGTTTAACTTTAATTAATTAGAATTTAAAATGTCATGTCTCAAAAGCGCTGCAACCACAAGAACACCTCCTTGTACCGCCTCCATGTCCATCCTCAATGAACAAAATCATATGCGAGATTGTTGCAGAGAGTAGACAGTTCCCTATTTACACACGGTGTTTTCGAGAAGAGTTTAGGGGGCGACAATTGCCTTTCGAGCGGCGAAACTCGTAAAAGTTGTTTACACTATGCAAGAATATTCTTGCCTGATATTGTCGCCTGCACGCGTTCGCGAAACTCTTCTTGTGTAAATGACAAGGAAAATAGGTTTCCAGTTACTATCTGCTGTGCAAAAAGAGAAGTAAAAATGGCCATCTTCTAGTAGAATTCCTTTTCGAGAACAATCTCACCCTACTCAATTCCATCTTCAAAAAGTCCAAGAAGAACAAATGGACATGGATATCCCCAGATGGGAAAGTCAAAAATGAAATTGACTTTATTATCACGAACAACCCTAGACTATTCG
Source organism: Glaucopsyche alexis (assembly GCA_905404095.1). Taxonomy (NCBI): domain Eukaryota; kingdom Metazoa; phylum Arthropoda; class Insecta; order Lepidoptera; family Lycaenidae; genus Glaucopsyche; species Glaucopsyche alexis. Next base: position 24,731,911 of record FR990044.1, read on the forward strand.
ATGATACACATGTCATCCAAAGCCTAAACTTTAACACAAACCACCGTATGGTACGAAGCTGCTTAACCTGCTTACCACCGAGGCATTCAAGAAAACATATAATCAATAGAAACCTTTTTACCAGGGCATTGGAGATGAATGAACCCACAAGTCGTTTATTGCAAACACTAGGACTAAACAACCAAACTGCACAGGCACTAGAGGAATACACAAAAATTGAAAATAAACTTAGAGACATAACAATCCAGGAAAGTAGAAACAAAAACAACTGCAAAACTGACAAATACAGCCAAAAAACGAAAAGCCTACTAGCAGAAAGGAAGATTTTGATAAAAGAAGGAAAGAAGGCAAACGTTAACGAAATCTCGGAAATCAGCAAGAAAATAAGAGAAAGCATGAGGAAAGACAGAAAAATTAGGAGATATAAGATTCTAGAAAAACATATAATTAGAAGTGGTGGAACAAAGAAAGCCTTAAAAGAAATTAGAGAAAAAGGAAAAGAATGGATACCTAAATTAAAAAAGAACCAAAATATACAAACAAAACGTAAGGACATCATTAACACTGCTACAGAATTTTTCAAAAGGTTATACGACGACGAGACTTCTACTACAAATGAAGTACATGAAGAAAAATATATACTAACTAACGAGGAAAGAATACCGAAAATTCTGGAGGCAGAGGTTATTAAAGCAATAAAAAGCCAAAAAATGGAAAAAGCGCCTGGGCCTGACCGGATACGGAATGAAATACTAAGGGGATCCATAGAAGAATTAAGCCCGATACTAACTACACTATTTAATGGATTTTTAGAAACAGGCAATATTCCAAGCCAATGGTCGGAATCTTATATTATCCTCCTACACAAGAAAGGTCCTTTTGATGACATAAATAACTATCGACCAATATCTCTAATTTCAAACTTGTACAAGGTGTTTTCAAAAATCATATTAGAAAGAATCTCTACGACCCTGGATGAAAACCAACCCATGGAGCAGGCGGGGTTTCGTAGAGACTTTAGTACAATAGACCACATCCATACTGTCAAACAGCTAATACAGAAATACAATGAATTTAACAAAGATATTTACATCGCTTTTATAGACTACTCTAAAGCGTTTGATAGCCTAAAACACGACCAAATTTGGCAAAGCCTTAATCAGCAAGGAGTGCATCATACATATATCAAAATAATTGAAAATATATACAAAGCTAGCATGGCTAGAGTCAAACTCGAATCCCTAGGTGACCAATTTCAAATAAAAAAAGGTGTAAGACAGGGGGATCCGTTATCTCCAAAAATATTCTCCTCAGTGCTCGAGAGTATCTTCAGAAAACTGAACTGGAACCAATACGGCTTAAACATCAATGGAAAACGCCTTAACCATTTAAGATTTGCAGACGATATAGTCCTATTTGAAGAAGATCCAAAGAAACTAGAAGCTATGATCAAAAACCTAGCAACAGAAAGCAAAAAAGTAGGACTAAAAATCAACAAAGAAAAAACAAAGGTGATAACCAACACAAAAGAAGTGGACATACGTTTAGACGACAATAAACTGGAATATGTTAGCGAATATGTCTATTTAGGACAAATCATTTCCACATCAGATCAAATGGCCAAGGAAGTAGAAAAACGAATAGCCCAAGGCTGGAAGAAGTACTGGTCCTTAAAGGAGATTATGAAAAGTAAAGAACTCAGTATGCTCATTAAAAGAAAAACCTTTGACTCGTGTATTTTACCATGCATAAGTTACGGCTGTGAGACCTGGGCCCTAACAAAACAGCTCAGACAAAAGCTATCCACATGCCAAAGTGCTATGGAAAGGAGTATGCTTGCAGTCAAGAAATGTGACAAAATTAGAAACATCGACCTGCGAGCTAAGACAAAGTTAATAGACATCCTTTGCCATATAGATAGACAGAAGTGGAGATGGACTGGCCATATGCTCAGAAGCAACACGAATAGATGGAGTAAGCAGGTTACCCTTTGGTATCCGAGAGATGGCCACAGAAGCAGGGGGCGTCAAATCCGCAGATGGGAGGACGACCTCAAACTTACAGCTGGACCTTACTGGACGCGAGTGGCCACAGACCGCTCACACTGGAAAGAATTGGAGGAGGCCTATGCCAAGAGGCACACCGAACTGAGAGACATAATTTAAACCAACAAAGTTCAAGCAAATCAGTTTGGAGCAAAAGGCTATAATAATAATACTATCTGCTGTCAGCCAAACCAGATTTTTATTTGCTCTATGTATTATAGACAAATATATGCTGCAACCTGTCTCAAACATATTGCAATCTAAAACGCTGGACATAATATTAAGATGTGCAGAACATAATATAACTTAGGCCTTTACATCCGTTAATGGATGATTTATACAGTATTCTCTGAGCGAAGTAACCACTCTTGAAATACTGTAGTGCCTGGGACAGTTGGTTTTTAAATGCCGTATGGTTGCCCAAGCACATACGGCATTCTCACAAGTACTCACAACATAGTCAGCCTAGTCCAGAGGAATGAACTGGTCAATACGTCTGGGGTCAACTATGTGCGGGTTTCCTCATGATGTTTTCCTTCACCGTTAGAGTGTCCGTATAATGTACTTGAGATCTGAAAAAGTCTCATTGGTACACGCCACAATTTGAACCTGCACTCTTTCGAGTGCGAACCAAACAGTCTACCCACTTAAGGTGGTTCGTTTCCTATACAAAAAAACAATGGACATTAATTAGGTAATTTCATACTATTACTACATAAATTTATATGCACATCTATTTATTTTGCAAATCAATTGTCGCAAAATACATTTAAAATACTTTATTTCACACAGAAGTCACATTTTTATTGAATTTTCGACAAAAAGTGACATAAGTTACAAATCTCACTTTTTGTCGAAAATTCAATAAAAATGTGACTTCTGTGTGAAATAAAGTATTTTAAATGTATTTTGCGACAATTGTATTGCAAAATAAATAGATGTGCATATAAATTTATGTAGTAATAGTATGAAATTACCTAATTAATGTCCATTGTTTTTTTGTATGGGAAACGAACCACCTTAATATAAAAACAATAACTACTGCATTTGCAGAACACCAACATTCTGCGGAAGAAGGGAGCGATGATAATTAATCAAATGAGCTGAAGAAATTGCTACGGCTTTAAACATTGAGCTGCGTTTACCAAAAACAGCAAGCCGCCAACAACAATGTTGAGAAAAACCAGGGATATTGTTCCCAGTTTGCTGCCCTTGATGAAAGGCTTTGCCTCGTATAACATCAAATAATCCATGACGAGTGGCGTCAATAACCGTATTTCGAGCTCCCGGCAGATATTGATGTAAATAATCCGGTTGATATTTTCGGGCAAATCTATTGAAATTTGAAGGAAGGAATGATTTGTGCTCGAAGCAATTTCACTTCCACACTCAAATACTAACAGAGGACGCACATTCAGCCAAATAAACTTAATTAAAACTAAGGCTCGCAACAATGTCTATAATTATAAATCTTATAATATAATTATCATAAAATATTTTAGACATTATCCTGATAAATACGATAATTTCAATCCATGTACGATAATTATTTTATGCTTACTTGAAGCGGACTATTGTACCAGGGGTACAAGAGTCCACTTCAAGTTGTTAATGCTGACTGAAAGTAAAAAATCATCTTATGTATGGGCGACTCTGCTAAACGCAAACTCACCCATATTATATTATAATAATAAGAAATAATATTTTTTCTAATAGGACAATTATTTTTCTGCCTAAATGTCTTCACATAAGCAATAAATCATGCGCACGAAATATCCATAATTGATTGTTCTAGACCTTATAGATAATAAATAGCAGTTACCCAGACTGTGTGTACTCCTGCATGACAGTGGCCACCCTTTGTACCAGCTGAGCAGTTGGGATCGGCTCCTGATACATCAGGTAATACTGCTGAGCCATCTTCCTCGCCTGGGTCACAAGGAGGCGATAGTCTGGACCCATTCCTGAGTACACCATACCTGAAATGTTACAAGACCTTCTTAAAAGGATGTCTATTGTCTACATTCTACAACATAATCAGACGACCTCTGTGGCTAAAAAATCTCAAATATATGTATAATATAAAAGTATTAAATAAATCCGTTGTCTGGTACCCGTAACACAAGTTCTTCGAGAACTAACGACGGGACCAGATTGACATGGTGGGAAGCGTCCATAGATATCATTATAATAACCAGCTGCGTGCCAAGATTACACAGACATCCGCAGTTGTTGATATTTCACTATACAAACTTTGGACAATCATTTCATCCCTTTCAAAAAACTATAAAATACATATCTTAATGATTTGTTAGTAGCTCTATTATTAAATTTCGTGAATGACTGATCAAAATCGGTCCAAGCATTTCAAAGAGTAGCTAGAACAAACAGACAGATGGACAGACAAAAATTTTAAACATTGTTTTTTTTTTTCATTGTAAGTACCGCATATATATTTTTATATGCATGTAGCGAAAATCTGTTAATTTAAAATTACAAACAGACATAATAATTTTATTTATTTGTATACACAAAACTCTCGTACCTATGTGTCCAGTTATCATCTCCACTTTGTTGACACTGTGTTCATCGTACAAAATGCTCTTGTGCTTGTTCTCTGTCGCAATAACGACTCCATTGGAAGCTAGAAAAAAAAACAATTATTTGCATGAATGTAGTTCTAAGTTATAAGAGATCTTAATATTAATAAACACTGTTTCTGCTCATTCTGCCATTCATGAGGTGTGCAGTCCTAACTTTCGTTAACAGCCTCCGTGGTCCAGTGGTTAGAGCTTGGCTCTCGACACGGAGGTCGTGGGTTCAATTCCCGCATTGGAACAAGAGAAAAATGTTGTTTCCAAGTTTGATTAGGACAATGCAGGCTGATCACCTGATTGTTTGACAAGAAAGATGATCCATGCGTCGGATGAGCATGTAAAAAGTAAGTAGGTCCTGCGCCTGATCTTTCGCCAGTTGTGTCGGTTGTCCGTCCCACTGGGTTATGAGGGTAAAAGGAAGAGAGAGTGCTCTCGTGTACTGCGCACACACTTGGACACTACAAAAATACTCCTGCGTAACTGGCCTGGTTTCATTGAAACCGGCCACCGTCACCGAAATCGGTGTGGGGAGTTATTAAATCCTAATTAATAAATTTATAACCTTCAATGCATTTTTTACCTTTTATGCCTACTGATGTGCCACCGGCTGCTACTGCTGCTAACGCATATTCGATTTGCACTAATTTACCTGAAGGGCTGAAAATAAAAGCATATTTTTACCTAATTACAAAACTCACAGGGCAGTGAGTCGGCACTCGGCACAACAAAAATATATTATATACACTAGAAAAGTTGTAAGACAATGAAGACTTTAAACAAATATTTAAAAACTCTTCAAGAAATCATTATGTACCACTTTTTCTTTCGTAATTATGTATAAATTTACCTAAAAGTTGTAAGAGAGAAACTGTATCGCTCAGACGCCATGATTACAAAGCAAATTGTCAAAACTCAAATTATTGAACTGTCATTTTAAAAATTCTGCACATGTTTTTTTTTATTTATCAGTCAAGTAGGTAAAGATTTTTGTAGTAGCGTATTAAAGCTGCGCGTCCACTGCATCGGAATCGGAGCGGACGGAGCGGACGGATTTGTTGCTTTGTATGGATTTCTATGGTACTGCGTCCACTGGATCGGCATTTCTGCGCCCGCGACCGGTATTTTTGCCGATGACGTCATCGGCAGTGAACCCGTCATTCGGATTCCGAACGTTTCAAGTTCTGACGTGTTTGCGACGCGACGGCTATACATAAATACTTATTCACGACGAATGACGATATTTTAATTACTTTAGTGGAAAAATATGATGAACTTTACAATTTAAAACATCAACATTATCTTAACCAACTGAGGAGAGATGATATATGGGATGAAATTGGGCAAATAATAAATAAAAATTGCAGAATATAGTGAAGTTCAAAAAACTATTTCGAGTCATATGAATGTACCCAAAAAATCTATTTTCATCTTCTAATAAATCAGAATATAATGTATGAAATTCTCCAAAAATTATTCTTTTTGAATTTATATTATGATTTATGAACCCATATCTTTCGTTTCCTCTTGTTTCTCTTTTCCTCTTCTGATAAAATAAGCTAATTACAACCTATTCGGTCTGAGATTACAACAATATATCTCGTCACTATCCTCCATAATGCAAGTGCACGTTCAGGCTGACGGATTAAAAATAACTAAATTGCCGATGCTGAATCCGGATGCAGTGGACGCACCCCATCGGCATTTTGTAAATGCCGACGTTCCGTCCGCTCCGTCCGCTCGTCCGTCCGCTCGTCCGGCCGTCCGAATCGGAGCGGACGGAGCGGACGGATTTGTTGCTTTGTATGGATTTCTATGGTACTGCGTCCACTGGATCGGCATTTCTGCGCCCGCGACCGGTATTTTTGCCGATGACGTCATCGGCAGTGAACCCGTCAAGCTGCGCGTCCACTGCATCGGAATCGGAGCGTACGGAGCGGACGGAGCGTCGGCATTTACAAAATGCCGATGGGGTGCGTCCACTGCATTCGGATTCAGCGTCGGCAATTTAGTTATTTTTAGTCCGTCAGCCTGAACGTGCATTTGCATTTTATCAGAAGAGGAAAAGAGAAACAAGAGGAAACGAAAGATATGGGTTCATAAATCATAATATAAATTCAAAAAGATTAATTTTTGGAGAATTTCATACATTATATTCTGATTTATTAGAAGATGAAAATAGATTTTTTGGGTACATTCATATGACTCGAAAAAAGTTTTTTGAACTTCACTATATTCTACAATTTTTATTTATTATTTGCCCAATTTCATCCCAAATATCGTCTCTCCTCAGTTGGTTATGATAATGTTGATGTTTTAGATTGTAAAGTTCATCATATTTTTCCACTAAAGTAATTAAAATATCGTCATTCATCGTGAATAAGTATTTATGTATAGCCGTCGCGTCCTCGCAAACACGTCAGAACTTGAAACGTTCGGAATCCGAATGACGGGTTCACGTCCGTCCGATTCCGATGCAGTGGACGCGCAGCTTTAAAGGTCATCCACACGGTCCTGCAAAATCAGCAGCCTGTCAATAGGCTACTTGACCTTTGACCTTGACCATTTTAATATGTCCTAATCCAGTGGTACTCAACTTTTTTTTTTATACAGGCCACAAACACATTTTAGTCATAGTGTCGCGGGTCACAAGCAAAAATAATTTAGGGGCAGTAGGGTAAACAAATAATATAATTCCTAATTTTATTATTATTTTACTCGGTGCGCTAACAGTTTCTACGATAAGCGCGAAATTTAAAATGGTTTACGATATATATATTTTTTTTTTTTTTTTTTATTTATGGCGTCGGATTATCACCATTTGCCAATGTCAAGTATATTATTTTCATCAACGTAGGTACTGTATTTCTAAATCGTCAAGTCCAAAGTCTAGTCAAAGTCCAAATAAATAGTCACGGTAGTCAATCAGTCGATTCAGTAAAGTGGTAGACGCTTTACTGAAACTTCCTAGGGAGTTTTGGCGGGAAACCCAATTTAGCACGCATTTTGTAGAATGTATCACTTTTCCACACTAATGCACCTCAACGAATAATTAATGGTTAATATTCCACCACTATAACACATTAAAAACCGAATTAACACGAATTTAGAAAAATAATACAGAAACACAACATTGCTGATTGACTTTCCCGGCAAAACTCCCTACAATATATTTGTAGGTAACTCTAGGCGGGCTAACCACAAAGGCCGGGCAGGCCGCAGAATGACTATTCTCATTATATTCTCTTTGATTCTCATTATGGTTGGATACTCAAAGATTCTCATCGATTAATATTTTTTTTATTACACAAACAAGTAACTACAATATTTTTTAAATATAATATCTTTTAAAAATTAGGTACTTATTAAGTACAATCGTATAGTAAAAACGTAATTTTAAGCTATTGAAATTTTAACTTTATTCATTATTGTTACGATCTTTAAGTTATTTTTTCAGATATCTGTAACAGTTAACAAAATAATATAATAATATTATGGTTTATAGTTTCAAACCTGTTTGATTGCCGATGGCCTTATGCGACGGTTTTTAAGTACGCGTAAGTACTTTCGAACGTCTGTCACCCCTTATAAGCATCACGCCCAAACGAACGCGGTCTTAGGCTGGGAATATATTATATGCTCCAGAATCCGGAACGCCGATGAAAATTCAGAGCACTGAAAATATAACTCTGCGGTAATACAATAGAGTTGAAAATGGAAGTTTCGAGTGTCGAGCTGTCATATGAAATTCATCGCTCATTACATACATAATAAGAAATTAGCGTTTTGTAAAAGAGGAACATAAAGTCGATATTTTGCTTCAAGTGGATTAAAATAGTTTTATCACTAACGCCGTATCCTGTAGCTAGGTCGGACGTGGTTTGCGATGGATCCGCTTCCACAATATTCTTCAATTCTTATCAACTTTAGTCTCCGGCCGTCTACGGGGCTTGTTCTACATGTCGAAATTCCCAGAACGAAAACGTTGTAACCAAAAACGCACTGTGTTATGCGACACCGACGCCATACACAGCATTAATCCTTCGAGAATCGAGCCGTTTCTGCAGCAACGGCAGTTTCTGTGCTTCTTGCTGCCTTTTGCTGCTTTCCGAATTTCGTTTTGTAGGAATATAGTGGCAAGCCCTAAAAGGAGATCTCCGACCGAGCGAGGTGGTATGCCTGGTCAGGCCGAAGCCCACTTGTAATCATTTCAGCTGTCGTATTATATACTTTCCGAGCTCAGAAACTTCGATAGCGCGATTCAGGACTGTGCGCTGATTGGTCCGCCACAGTTTCATATAACTGCGGGGAATTTCAAGTCGATTGGGGATTTATTGGGGATTGGCACTATGTGGGGAAAATGTGGGGATTTTAACATTTCGACATCTTATTCTCATCGGTAAATATTTCATCATTCATTATTGACACGATATCGAACTTTTTAAAAATCATTATGTATGACATGGGCATGGCACATCTCTAGTTTCAAACTAACGTAAAGACCCCAATAATGGACAACTTAAGGAAAATTTTGATGTTTTTTTATTATTTCTCATAGATTTTTAAACATTTTTGGATATTGTTTAGTTATACGTTTAGTTTAGTATTAGTTTAATGTAACTGATGTTAGAAAAAAGGCAATAATGCATAAATCCTTGAATAATTGATAAATTAGAAAAATACTTTTTTTGACCAGTAATGGACAGAAAAAATCTAGTGATGGACACCCAATGTTGGACAACATCCAGTTATAAACACCCATTTATGGACAGTACCCAATGTTGAACCTCCAGTTATGTACTTGTAGAAGACTTGTAGTTATCAATAGAATCCTGAAAATGATGGTCGAAAATAGAATAAAACTGTGATGTTATATGTTCAACAAAGTATTTATTAATTATTTTGCATATTACCTATGTACCTATAATATATTTTAAGGACTAAACATTATCACAATGCGTCTCGTTAACACTAATTATTTATTAACAAATCAACAAAATAAGTCGTCTGGTGCTATAAAGAGTTACCCTTAATATATATCAGTCTAAAAATACAAATTTATCAGTCTCGTATTAATCACTAAATAATAAATTTATTAATTCCCTTGGCTATATTTCTTTTTGATGACGTTAACCTACTCAGTGGCACATGTTCTGATTCAGAATCGGTATTTCCGTTACATTCGTTTCAGATTCTTCTATTTCATAATTACTATCGTCACTCTCACAGTATTGCACTTCAGTATCTGTTTCATCTATAGATGTGTCATCTGATTTCTTAGTATTCAACTTCTTGCCGTTCATCAACCGTTTTCTTTTCTTTTCTTCAATAAGTTTCTCTTTCATTATTTTTCTTTCTTTCCTTTCCATTGGACCTTTTATATTTTTTCTAGTATACGCTTTCATTCAGCTTCTTTTTTTTCGTGGTACCTACTCTCCATTGATCACCAGCCATTGCAAAAGGTATATTTTCTCTAAGTTTTCGTTTTTTTTCCTTTAGACATATTGTCATCGTCCGGCTAGTGCAAATTCCTTTTGAAAGGAGATGGCACAATGCATTTTCCAATTTTAATAGGAGGTTTACTTTTTGCTGATGTGAAAATATTGTCATTCCGAGGTTATTTTAACATATTCGTATCATGACTCTTATCTTTTTTAGGTGTTTTGTGTGTCATAAAGTCCGGTATATTCAAATCTGTAGGTTCTACGAATGGGTTTTTACTATTTTGGTTTGAATGCGTACTTTCATCATGGCTGGTTCCAGGCTCGTTTTGCAGTAGTTGAGGTAATGCAGATTGAATTTTGCCTACGTATTTGATCTTTGCAACTCGATGTTTCGGCCGCATTGAGGTCTTTTTTGGCAGAATTTGCAAATCCAGCGTCTAGAATTTCAATAGTATTTCCGAGAGATCTATCACCATCTTTATTGAACAACCAACATAGCTTTTTACGCTTTTTACGCCCAAATTATTGCCACACATCCATCCGCTTTGGGACCTTCCGACACCAAAATTTTCTGGGATTTTATTCGCAACTGCCGCCGGAATACGATCGTAACTGTAAGTATACGACCATGTTAGAGCTATCTGACCTGCTGCGTTCCAGTTACAAGGACAGTGAGGTTATCTTTTTCATCTCCTGAAGAGCTGTAAACATGTTTCTCGTCTTTTTGCAAGTTATTCTAGGCACTCCAAATCTTTTTCAAAAATTCAAATTGATTGCATTACTCATTTGTTCGGGAGTAATTTTTTTAGGCGCCATTCTTGAAACAAAAAATATCATTGTTCATTATATAAAACTAGGCGAATCCAGTAAGTCAATCGTTGTCCATTTCTGGAACCCTACCTTTCAAATGGTCGTGATAGATATATAATTAAACAAAGAAAAGCAAATACAAAAAAGCGTATGTCATTAAAAAACTTTAATTTCTTTAATTGTCCATAAATGGCATTTCCTTAAAATAAAATCCAGTCATGGACACTTAATTATTTTATTTAAACAACATAACCTATCATGCCACAAAATCGTGTATCATTTCACACATTTAACCAATATAACATAAAATAATATCATATTTCACTGAGATTAATACAAAAATACTTAAAAACAAATTTGTGTACTCACTTCCTTACGTATTTCTTTAGTAAAAACGGATTTTTCAAAAACGAGTCGGAGCGACAAAACACAATATTACGCCATCTTTAGACTTATTGGCCGAATAGAATGAAGTGTCATATTTTGACAGCATTAAGGCGTGACTCCTGTTCGAAACATTACACAGAAAACATGAAACAAAAACATTTGTTTTCATACACAAGCTGTCTCCAGCTACAGAAAATGTTTTTGATCGAAACAAAACATTTTGTCCAGACACGATCTAAGTTCCGACGAGGAAGACGTATTAGCGCTCGCAGTTTTAGTGATTGTAGGTGTAGAATCTAGGAGAAAAGAGGGGTTCTGAAAAGGCCACTTTAGGTGTTTCATAAAAGTATTTTTTTAACTCATAAATATGTGCGCTATTTTACGCATTTCTATTGAAAACTGACAAAAATGGTGTTTTTTAATTAAGTCGGCCATATATTATGAGCGATCACAAAAACAAACACAAAAAACACAACAAGCAAAACTATAACCCTAAAAAACCTGTAGGTACCTAGCTGTCATGTGAACGATGTGAACACTAGGTAAGAAATGAAACATTTCTTCCCCTCTCTACCCGCGCGGGAATGTTTTCCGTCCGTCTCCGAAAACAAAAACATTGTCTATTCCTAGACAAATGTGTATAGCCACGCCCCAATGTTTCGTGTTTTCTGTGTAATGTTTCGAACAGGAGTCACGCCTTTATGAAATAAACTTTTTTTTTTTTTTTTATTTTATTTATGGCGTCGGCTTATCACCATTTGCCAATGTCAAGTATATTATTTTCATCAACGTAGGTACTGTATTTCTAAATCGTCAAGTCCAAAGTCTAGTCAAAGTCCAAATAAATAGTCACGGTAGTCAATCAGTCAAGTCAGTCGATTCAGTAAAGTGGTAGACGCTTTACTGTAACTTCCTAGGGAGTTTTGGCGGGAAACCCAATTTAGCACGCATTTTGTAGAATGTATCACTTTTCCACACTAATGCACCTCAACGAATAATTAATGGTTAATATTCCACCACTATAACACATTAAAAACCGAATTAACACGAATTTAGAAAAATAATACAGAAACACAACATTGCTGATTGACTTTCCCGGCAAAACTTCAATAAACTTTTTATTTTAAGTGTTTCCAGATTGTATAGCGAAGTTTTTGATCTTATTTTTTAAATTCAATGTTTTTTTTTGTCCATTACTGGATGCTCGTCCAAGACTGGTGCCATTACGTTACTAGTAGATTGACGTTTGTTTATGATCAGGAGATTCCCTTTTTTCCTTTCTTTAACAGATACTGTTGTATCATTTATGGCTGTAAGAGAAGGAATAAAAAACCGGGCGGTAGTGTCAAGTTCTACCCTTCAAACAAAATGCTTTCCTCAAAAATATGGAAAAGAATATGAAAGATATCAATATTATTTAAATAATCTATATATACCTATATAAAAATGAATCCCCATCTCCATTGGTCGCGGCCGGCATCACGTGTGAACGGCTTGACCAATTTCCCTAATTCTTTTTTTTTTATTGTGTTTGTTTCAGGAGAAGGTTCTTATGCAAGAAAAACTCATGGATATAGTACCTATGGATAGAAGACTCCGAATTTTGGAATTGCTAAAAAGAACTGTATTACCTTAGTAATAGAGTGTATTTCACAATGCACGTATCATAGAGGCAAATCCGAGCCGAGCGAGATAGCCAGGAGAGAGGCTGTGTGTCTCGTTCTTGCATGTTGCCAACCAGAAAAATGTTGGTATTTATAAAAAGTAACTTGAAAAATCTTAGATAAAACGAGTGTACTATATTATTATTTTAACAAATGTTTATAACTATATCATATTCTAATTAAAAAAGTTAGAAATAGTCATATAATACTAAATAAAAATGCAGTTTACATTAAATCCTTTTCCTTCTTTTTTTATTAGATGGTATCATTCGCAAGACAATAGATACGCTATTACACATATTTTATGCTGAACACCGGATAATATTAAATTTGAAAATAGTTTTTATTTCTTACTTCATGTATCTCCGTAACTATGTTTTTATTATTTGTTTGATGATTTAACAGTCAAAATGGTGAAAAAAATGTTGTATATATTCTTGTCGAAGTGAAAGTTCTGCTGGTTGCAATATTTCGTTTATTAGTAACATTAGTAAGTTAATTGTTAATGTTATAACTAGTATAAAAGTGTTAACATTATAGCAACTGACGTTATTAAGAGTTATAATTGTACTACGTTTTGTTATAAACTAGTCAGTAGCGATAGCGACTCGCCTAGAATCGTAGTAAGCTGTAAGTACCTAGTTACTGAGAAAAAACGTGTGAAGTCGAGTAATGCCTTTAATGATAATATAATACAGTTTTTATAGATTTTCCAACAATGAAGAAATGCGACAAAAATGGCTCAATCGTGTTTAAGTAAGGCAGAGAATTACATAAAAATCTGTTACATATTAATGCAGCCGTCACTTCAAACCTTCTTGATTTTACACTATTCAATCTAGTCGACTTTTAAAGCCTCAGCTGTATGTCATTCAGTATTTCACAATTTGTCTCACACAGCTTTGCAGTTTGCCACAGCAGAAAATATTATTGTCACCCTACTAGAAAGGGACACACGGCCTCTCTTCCAACCTCTCGCTCGGCTCGTTTTTTTGCTCACAGTAGTCTGTCCTGTTGTTATACTAGGTCCATTGAAAAACTAAGAAAGTAGCGTGGAACGATAGAATTAAAGAAAACTTATTGATCATATTAACTGTTTGTTTGACTCTTTATTTTTATTAATTACTTATACTAATGCGAATTATACTCAGCTAGTAGAATATTGTTTCATTTTTTTAAAAACCTATGTGGGGAATTTGTGGGGAATCAGCGGATTTTTGTCCCCAAATTGGGGAATTCGATCCCGATTTTTGGGGAAATACATAAATTAGCATTGGCAACCCTGCAAATCACTCTCAAATTCTCATCGGCCATCGTTCGAATATTTCCAGAGCAATTTCCGAATAGCTTATCTAAAGATTCGGTTATTAATGAAAGTCTTATGCGGATAAAATCAATTTGGGACTTGTTGTTGGTTAATGCAGATTCGTAAAACGTAAAAATGTTGAACAGTCTGCGCGGCACTTCGCCTTTATCTGAAACAATGTCCGACACAACATTGGAAAAAAATCGCGCAGAAAAAGCTTTATTGACAAAAAATAATTCACAGAGCCAAGTAATACTCCACAAAATGAATACAAACCTGAAGAATTACGCTGATAAAAACGGAAATGATGTGTCCAAGAATGTGATCAGAGGTCGAAAAACTTTTGCATTTTGGACCCTAATTTGCTTGTTATTCTTACTAGCGATTGGAAATCTTATACTTACTTTTACAATTCTTGCTGTTTTAAGACTTGGTCACGGTAAGTTTTTGATATCTCAACTGAAATAAGTTTTTCATGATTCAGCAAGTCTTAGGAGTCGGAAAAAAAGGGTGTTAAGTACCTGTAATTTTTTGTAGGTTTTGAAAATTTGTAGTTTTATATGACCCCATGACTTGGCTGCTAGTGTCTCTATCTTAAAAAACATCTCCAGTTTTGTGATGTTATCTTCTTTACAACTCATTTCCTCCTCATTTCACAATAAAAACACACAAAAACTATTGATTTTACAAAAACATTGCCAAGATTAACAAAAGATTAATGATTGTAAGAAATTCTCTCTAGTTTATTTTTGTAATATTTGTGGTAAAAATTTAGTATAATATCCCATGATTTGGGGGGAGGGCGGGGAGGGGGGAGGGTGAACCCCCCTTTGGCACTCCCCCCCTCCGGAAACCCATAGTTACTGAGATATTAATAGTTGAAGTTTTGAGGTTATATGTGCCAATTTCCACATTCTTTAATATAAGAGGCACCAAAACCTCAGCAGAGCGAATATTGTCTGGACACACTTCCAACCTCAAATCTTCAGATCCATCCTCAATCATACCTAGAACCCAATGGTCCTCAATAACAACTGGCTTCAATTATGAGTCGACGGAGCCCCGCTACGCGGGGCTCCTACTTCTGGGTGGTTTACAAAGAAATAACCACGATGGCTAAGGCGGTAGCTTCGCTGCGCTACGCTCCCGCCTTAGCCATCTAACCTAACCCAATGAAGTCGTATTGGGCCAACTCGGAGTAATACATTGCTATTAATTGCCTAAGAATTATATACTGTTCTCATACATTTCCTATATCACATTATAATATATAAATGTACAGGCAATGAAAAAAGGAACATCAAAGAAACGTCAACATGGCCGAATTTCTGTAGAATTTATCGAATTTTAAATATTTTTTATCTCGAAAACTACGGATCTTATCATTTTGAGAAGTTGCGGAATTAATTCGTAATTAGAAGACCTTTCAGCCGTAAAATTACCATTAAGCAACTAATAGGGCAAATGTGGGATATTATACTAAAGTTTAGCCATATTTGTTACCACTACCAGGTAAAAACTCCCAATTTACCTAACCCAAATACCAAACTACCCAATCATTGGGGATTATTATCCCCAATGATTGGGTAGTTATAGCTATTGTTAGAAATAATAGAAATACTCAAAAGCTTAGAGCATTGTTTCTCAACCTTTTTTATGTCACAACCCACGAAAAAGCCAAAAAGTTAAGTAAAGTTTTGGATTAAAGTTTGGGTTAAGTAAAGTTCACGATTTTTTTGATGTTCAATACAAAAGATTTGTTCGAAAAATGAATCTTTTGTACCTATATATAAGTAATAAAATAAAATAAAAATAAAATAAAAAAGCCTTTATTCTAACATTGATTTTTGCACTCCCATAGTAATTTCTTATTAGTAGTCCCTCCACCTAAATATTTATCAATGTAGTCGCCTCCTCGGCGTAGGCCTCCCCCAACCTCTTCCATATTTCCCTATCTCTAGCTATCCTTTCCCATGTTGTTTCGCATTTTTCTTTGAATATGTCACTCCATCTTATCCTTGGTCGTCCTCTTCCTCTGCTACTACCTTCTCTTGGTGTCCATTCTAGTAGCCTTTTTGTCCATCTATCGTCTTTCATTCTACACATGTGGCCTGCCCATTTCCACTTCAAGGTACGTATTCTTTTTATTATATCTGTAATTTTTGTTTTCTGTCTTATTTTATTGTTGGGTATTTTGTCTTTTATTTTTATGCCTAACATACTTCTTTCCATTTTTCTTTGCTGTATAGCTAGATATGTTTCATCTTTTTTCCTCAATGCCCAGGTTTGGCAACCATATGTTAGACATGGCAATATAGTAGACTCATATAGTTTCCTTTTGATATTCAATTTTATTTCACTGTTCTTCATGATTTCCTTCAGTTTCCAGTACTTTTTCCAAGATAACGCTACTCTCCTTTTTATTTCTCTTTCCGTTTGGTTTTCAAAGGATATTACTTGTCCTAAGTATATGAATTCTTTTACATATTCAATTTCTTCGCCGTCAATTACAATGACGTTCTCTGTACCGTTCGTGACTATTTTGGTCTTGGTTCCATTAAGCATAAGTCCCACCTTCTTACTCTCGCGTGCTATATCATGTAGCATTTCCTGTAGTTCATTTGAGTTTTCGGCAAAAACAGCAACGTCGTCTGCAAACCTCAAATGACTTAGCCGCTCTCCATCTATATTAAGTCCCTTCCCTTCCCAATTTATGCGCTTAAATATTTATTCTAGCACTGCAGAAAATAGCTTGGGGGATAAGGGGTCACCCTGTCTGACACCTCTCATAATGGGAAACTCTGGACCTTCTCGTTCTATCTTTATCTTTGCTGAACATTTGGAGTATATGCTGTGTATTATTTCGATATATGGTGTTTCTATGCCTTGTGTTAAGAGAGCCTCCCATATTGCTCTATGGTTTATAGAATCAAAAGCTTTTGTAAAATCAATGAGCCCAATATATAAATTATAAAGTTTTCTTGTATTCTCTATATTTTTCAATAAGTAGTGTTATGACTTGCATATGATCGGTTGTAGAGAAATTCTTTCTGAATCCCGCTTGTTCGCGTGGCTGATTGTCATCTAACACATTGGTTAGTCTGTTTAACATTATTTTTGAAAAAAATTTATATATGTTTGTCATCAGGCTAATTGGTTGGTAGTTATTTATATTATTTCTGTCTCCTTTTTTATGAAGTAGTATGGTTGTTGATTTTGACCATTGGTTCGGGGTTTTCCTTGTTTTTATGATATTGTTGAACAATATATATAGTGGTGTTTGTATTGGTTCTAGTAGAAATTGTAGAAGCTCGTTTGTGATGTTGTCTTCGCCAGGTGCTTTATCTTTTTTCTGGGTTTTTATTGCTATTTCGATTTCATTTTTCAATATTTCTGGTATAGGAATATCTATGCTTTCGCTATTATGTGTTGTGCTTTTCCCTCTGATGTTTAATATGGGTTGTTCAACTGAGTTGTACAGTTCCTTGTAGAAGTTTGTAGTTTCGTTTAAGATGTTTTCCCGATTAGATGTTAAGTTTCCCATTTTTGTTTTCATATTTACTGCCCATTCTTTTTTGTCTGATAGTATCTTATAAGCTTTTTTTGATGCGCCCGTAATACCTATGTATTTTTCAAAAATAACCTTCCTAGTATATTTCTTATGTTGTGAGATTTTCCTATTTATTAATTTACTTATTTGCGTTATTTTACTACTATTTTCTCTCGTTCTTTTTTCCTGGTATAACGTTTTTCTCTGTATCATCAGTTCTTTAATTTCATTGTTAAATGCATCTCTACTCTCTTTTGTTTTGGTTGGTATCTGTGTTAGTAGATGTTCTATTTCTTTTATAAAGTTATTATATTGTATTTGCATGTCACTTGAAGCCGTTACTGCCTTGAGAATTTTTTCCCCCCATTGTTTTTCTGTTTCTTCCTTTAACCTTGGAAAATCTCTTGTATTTTGGTGTTTGTTTTTCCTAATATGCAATCTTGACTTTCCAATTCTTAAATTAATTCTACATCTTATCATTCGGTGGTCCGTATAAAAGTTAAGATTGTTAATTATGTCGAATCTATTTATGTACGTGTTTTTGTTACTCAGTAGTCTATCTCATTCTTGGTGATCCTGTTTGGTGCTTGCCAGGTCCATTTGTTTTGGGGCTTTATTTTAAACATGCTATTAATAAACTTTAAGTTGTTTTCGAGAGCAAATTCTACTAACCGTTGGCCATGTTTACTTCTTTTTCCATATTCATATTTTCCAAATACTATGTCTTCATTTTCTTGTTTTGCTCCTATTTGGGCATTAAAATCGCCCATCACTATTATATTTTCAGCTTGTGTTTCTTGTACTGCCGTCTCTAATGCACTGTAGAAATATTCTAAGTCTTCATCTGAGCATTTTTCTGTAGGTGCATACACATTAATTATCGACCATGCCGTATTAGTATTGAGTTTGATCGTTAAAGACGCTACCCTGTATGAATAACCTTTAATGTCAATTATGTTATTTCCTAAATATTTCCTTATTAGAAAACCCACTCCGTATAGTCCATTGTGACCTTTGGTGTGGTAAAGTATATAATTTGCATGTTCCTCGATTGTTTCCTTGTGTCTTCTTGTTTCGCATAGTCCAATTATGTCCCATTTCAGGGTTCTTATCGCATATATGAGTTCATCTAATCTACTGTTGTCGAGTAGTGATCTTACATTTAAACTGGCAATATGAAAGCTCTGATTTTGCTTTAGAGAGGTTGGAGGGGTTTGGTCGTACTCCCCACGGTGACCGGCCGGATTGGGGAATGTATGAACCTATATATAGTATGTATTTATTGTTTTTCAACGGACTGCGACAAATAAATTCGACCCCCCTAAGGGTCATGACCCACTGGTTGAGAAACGATGGTTTAGAGATATATTATATTAATTGTATGTTGTTATCTCATCAAAACTTACTCTCAAAAAACTGCAGGTCTTGAAAGCATGGAGTTTCTCCCTGAACACAATGCTATAAAGTTTTTCGGTGAAACCAACCTGGATCATATCTACAAAAGAGATGGATTAATTGAAAGTTTCCAAGATGTTCCAATGAGTATTTCAAGCCAAGAAGGATCAGTATTATTTAACTTGCAGTCAAGGTAACAATTAATCAAATTATTGTTTGCACCTGTTTTTTTTTATATTTAATATACCTTTGTAATGTTTGTGTCATCGTAAATTGTAAAAACTGTTAGATTGTAATATAACTAGTGAAATTGTAAAATGTCAAATGACTGTGGGCCCGAATATTATGCTTATAATTTAAAACATTATTTTTCTTTACATTATAAATATATAGCAAAGAATCTTTCAACATACTTTTACAATCTCACTAGTTATATTACAATCTAACTGTTAATACCCACCAAAAGCTAATTTTGCAGAATTACTCTAATAATTCAAATGCTGAATGCATAAATTTGACATTTTACTTGCAACTCAAAAGACTTTTAAAGTATGATAATGTATTTTTCAGGCATGTATTTTTTTGATATGTATTCTATTGTATATTATTATGTATGTTGAATATACCTTTTTTGACTTTTTCAGGCTATCGAGATCCGATACTAAGATATTAGTAAATACATCGGGGGTATATTTCAAAGGTGTGAACACATTTGAGCTGACGGACCCTGTGACTGGGGAGCAAGTCTTCAGTACCGCTAATCCGGAGATCACTGTTGCTGAATCATTAAACAATTTGATTGCAAAGGTAAATATTGTTTTGAGGATTCCACTACTGGGACAGGAAACTGCTGTTATCAGTTTTATCTAACAGAGGAATTCCAGTGACTTATACTAGATGTTGTCCGAGACTTTATGCGCGCTAAAGCTAATCCCGCGGGAACCATACATTTTGCCGCGATAAAAAGTAGCTTATATCCTTCCCAGTGGTCTATCTCTGTGCCAAATTTCATCAAAATTGGTCCTGTAGTTTTAGAGCCAGCTATTCAATGAAAACAAACATACAAACATAGAAATCTTTTCTCTTTATAATATAAGTATAGAAATATTAGGTTGGGGAAAAAGTTTCTTCGCATTTTATACAAAAATTCAAAAGGTTTTTTTATAAAGTTTATTTACAAGTGACTAAAGTATATAGGTGCCATTTTGTTCGATAACTTTTTGCCATCTTGTTGGTAGGTACATGATCCCATCGCTATAAAATTTTTGGGGCTTCTGATGAAAAAACTGCGACAAGTGGTTTTGGCAGTCCTCTTGTGATGTCAACCTGACACTGCCTAAGGAATTCTGCAGCGACCGAAACAGGTGGAAATCTGAAGGTGCAAGGTCAGGACTATACGGCGGATGCATTAACACCTCCCAGCCAAACTCCCGTAATTTTTTCTGAGTGGCTAAAGATGTGTGAGGTCTAGCGTTATCATGGTGAAAAACCACACCCCTTCTGTTGATTAATTCCGGCCGCTTTCTCTCAACTTCTTGCTTTAATCTCATCAGTTGTTCGCAGTACAGTTCAGAATTGATGGTCCTGCCTGGCGGTAACAGCTCATAATGAATAATGCCCTTCCAATCCCACCACACACACAGCATCACCTTGTTGCGAGTTAACCCGGGTTTCGCCACAGTCTGTGAGGCCTGACCGGCCTTTGACCACGATCTTTTTCGCACGTTCTTGTCGTACGTGATCCACTTTTCATCACCAGTTATCAGCTTCTTCAAAAATGGTTCGGTTTCATTACGTCGTAATAAAGAATCACAAATGAGTACACGGTTCATTAGGTTTCTTTCAGTGAGCTCATGAGGCACCCAAATATCGAGCTTTTTTGTGTACCCAGCTTTTTTCAAATGCGCCAAAACCGTTTTGTGGTCAATCCCCAGTTCTTCAGCTACATCGTAACTACTAATATGCCGATCTTGCTCCACTTTTTCAAAAATGGCAACAGTTTTGTCCGTAACAGGGCGACCAGAGCGACGTGCATCTTTGATATCAAAATTTCCGGATTGAAAACGCTTAAACCAAATTTGCGCTACTCTCACAGATACTGCATTAGGTCCATAAACATCACAAATTTTTTTCGCGGCTTGTGTTGCATTTTTACCTTTTTTGTAATAAAATTTTAAAATGTATCGAAATTCTTCATAAGAATCACTCATTTTAACAATAAGAAAAACAAATGAAAATCTCAAATTTACCTAATTTGAATTTGGAATTGTCTTCTGTAAAATTAAAACTTTTTAATGATACCAAAATCAGCCAGATACAATTGGTACAGCCCAAGATATTTTATGACAAGTTCATACATACTATAATGCGAAAAGACTTTTTCCCCAACCTATTAAATACAGTTGATTAAGGGATGAGATACTTGGACAAACCTAAATTTACTATAGCAATATAATTTGTCCTCATTAACAATACAGCAAATTTTTTTTGTTATTTCCAGCAAATTTCCACAAAACGTATATCTTCACCTGTAGATCAGAACTTGACCATTCGTTCCGAGTCCTCAGCGTACCTTCGTGGCGCGGAAGGCACAAGAATGGAATCAAAGGAACTATATTGGAATGCTGATCAGGACATTTATCTTAAGTCTATCAATGGATCTGTAGTTTTGAGCGGCAAAGAGGGTGTGTATGTCGATGTCAGAAACCTACCGATGGCCATGCCTATGAATAAAACGGAGAAATATCATGTGACGGGTCAATTCAAGGTGTGCGTCTGTATGCCTCAAGGTAAACTGTTCCGTATTGCAGTGCCCACTGGACAGAAAGTTACATGCTCTCATGTTAATATGACGGGGGATTTGAATCCTTGTAATTAATGTTATGTTGGATCGTGATTCATGATAGATAATATTATGTTTTTGCATAGACTGTAGAGCGAAGTATTGTCCGTTCAGTTATTTTACAGCTTGAAAAGCTCTTTGCCTCAGCAGATGAGACATACTGTATTTCCCCATAACCCCCTTACTAATAAAAATATTGGGTCCCTAATTTTTTGCATAAAATCATGTTATCATTTTACTTGGCATAATTTATTTTGTCCTAATAATAGGTATGCATAATAATAATTTTGCATTACTGTTTAGGCAAATTTTAATTTTGACATAAAAAGTAGCCTATGTTCCTCCCCATGGTCTATTCTATATCTGTGCAAAATTTCATTAAAATCGGTCCAGTAGTTTCGGAACCTATTCAATGCAAACAAACAAACCTTTCCTCTTTATTATATTAGTATAGAAAAAGACAGCAACATTGAATATGAGTTAGTTGAGACTTATCCATTGAGTAAATATTGTTATTAGTATGGCAGTAAGTCTATTTATTTTGGCGAGTTAGTGCTGAGACAAAGATGTTCTCTGTGAACGGAGGGATACTCGTATGCTCCATAACAATAACAAGATGCTTGTCTTATAGACCGGGATACAGTGACACAAAATATTGGGTCATTTGTACCAGTATGGCGGTTCTTCGGGGGTCTTATTACGCAATGACAAAAAGAAAAATGATGGTCATAGCGCTCGTACCGGCGGCTGAATCGCGTGGGCTTTAGTCGAACTCGTCGGATTAATAACGAGTGTCAAACGATTTGTTCCACAAAAATTCTAGTATTTTCCGATAACCCATAAAAAAAGAAGAGGCGGTTGTGTCATGCCATACTTCTCCGGTCTGACTTACAGCCCGCCATACCGACGCGAATGCGTTAATTAAAAAAAAATCTACTATTTGTACCAGGCTAATTTTTGCACAGTTAATCATCGTCGTGCAGCCATTTACGAAAATCACTATGCCATACTTTTCGGACGGTTCCGAATGGTCGCCATACCGCCGAAAATCAGCAATTTTTCAAAGACCCCTGTAGAACCGTCATACTAGTACAAATGACCCAATATTTTGTGTCACTATCTCCCGGTCTATTAGTACTTGTAGCCTACAAATTACTATTGTATGAAAATCTTTGTCAAAAAAAGAAAAAAAAAAAACGTCTATTCATAGTTACTGTAGCAGCTTATAAAATAGACTGTCATAATATCTAGTCAATTCTGCATGTGTCTAGTCACAATATAAACATAGAAAAGTAGCAGTAATATTTGTATGTGTATAGTACACTCAGTGGCGTAGCTAGGTGGACAAGGGCCCCGGTGCATAAGGGAAGAATCGGGCCCTCATGCCCCTCATCCTCTCTTTCCGCGTAGCTTGAACTTATGTTGACCTTTAAAATTAGTCATAGGAATAAGAATAGGAAACAGTGAGTTAAACTTATCCCTAGTAGGTTAAATCCATACGTCGTCTCTATGAGGGGTAGAATCTCTATGTGTTAAATGGAGGAAAATGGGAATAAATAAACAACAACGCACATACATGACGATATAGAATATTTATTATACAGATGACTGATGAGATCAATAAAGGGAAAAAACGATTTTTAATAAAATTTCCCGTCCAATTCACAATCTCTTGCGCGCTTTAATTCATGAGTTCTTGGACGCTATTTCTCGATAGTGTTGTAATAAAAAATGTTAAAATCCGAAGAGCCTTACGATTCCGAACATAGGGGGCATTTACCTTACTAATATCGCTACTGAACAAAGGGAGTTGATTTTAGAGTTAAGTGTACTTATTACATATTTTGTATGTTGATGCCAAAAATAAGGTTTGTTGCTAAATAATAAAGTTTTTACTTTTTTCTTTAAACTTTTCATCTTTACCTTTCCTATATCTAAATTTATCTATAAATAAATAATAAACAGAATTATCACTTTCTGTTTTTTCATATTTGAAGACATTTTACGCAATAAAAATGTTCTAATGTAACCCATTTTTAGAATTCCATAGTTGGGGAGAGTTGTGACAACGTTATTTCGCGCCAGGTTTTTGTGAGGCCGTGTGAACTTTTACGTAAAATAGAGCTCTGCAAAGTTTTTTGACATAAAGCTATAGAAAACGAAACGTAAATGTCACAGAAACGTTAACATGGCCGAATTCCTCTACAATTTTCGAAATTTTATAATATTTTTATCTCGAAAACTACGGATCTAATAATTTTGAAAACTTGCGAAATTACTGCGACAATAAAAGAACTTTAAGCGGTAAAAATACCATAAACCAATTAATAGTACAAATGTGGGATATTATTCTAAAGTTAAGCCAACATGGCTAGGAAAATGAAAATTTTGTATGGCAACACCGGCTCACGCGACACGCACACAATGCATAAAAAACCGGCGTCACTTTGTTGTTCGTAGAAGGCCGTCTATACTTTTTATTTGGTCTGAGATAGTAGCTCATTTTTCAATTTGAAATTGAGTTTAGAAAAACGTTTTTTATTTTTCGTTGTCGATCAAATTAAAAGTTTGAGAGTTATTATAGATTATACGAATACCGTTGTGCTGCAACCTGTATCCTGTATCATACATGTTTTGTCATCGGAATTTTTTTAGCGAAAATGAGTTCTAGCAGAATATGGTGCCAGATGGATGAATGTGCGGAGTAAAAATAGTAGCATTTGCATTAGTGGCGATACTTGATGAAAGATGAAATAAGGCTGGTGCTGGTAGTAGGGAAAACGAATTGAAACGGTCAGTGACACACCTAGTCGACCTAGCGTCAACTATTATAGAATATAGTGCATCCAGACCCCAGAAAGTTAAAAACGTCGCAATGAATATCGTAAAAGAGAACTGATGCAAGGCAAGAGGGAATGAAAACTTGACGAAAAAGTTAATATGGGTGGAGTATGGAATTGTCGAATTGATCTCACGACCGTCAAGCACGTGAGCTTATCGCTGATCCAATGTGCTACGGGCGTACTCATCCAAACTATCAAATACCAAATAACTGAAATAACGATAGCAAACAGCACATGCTTATCGAGGATGCTTAGCGCATGTGTTGAGAATCTTAAATCAGAAGTCTTGTAATTGTTGGTGTTCATTTAA
The DNA here is from genome assembly GCA_905404095.1 of Glaucopsyche alexis. Taxonomy (NCBI): domain Eukaryota; kingdom Metazoa; phylum Arthropoda; class Insecta; order Lepidoptera; family Lycaenidae; genus Glaucopsyche; species Glaucopsyche alexis. Next base: position 24,757,101 of record FR990044.1, read on the forward strand.
CAACATAAAAAAAAAATTTGAGCCTCGAGTCTCGAGCCTGCTCACAAAATTTGTTTTGTTTTTTCTTTTTTCTTATATGCTCCTCTCTATTCAAAGTTGAGGCTAGAGGGCCCCTTGAGCTCCGGGGCCCTGGTGCACTGCACCACCTAGCCCTACGATAGCTACGCCACTGAGTACACTAGTATAGTAGTAATAATGTACTGATCTCTGATGTTAGAATTAAGTGTGCACAATAAAACACTAATAATGACCATCATGTAATATTTTTTTTATTTTTTTATTTTATAATCTTGTTTGTGCAGAAATAAATGTTAAGTGAATTCATTTATAAAAAAATGTTTATTTGATGTTAACTAAAGACGTAATTTTATAAGTAAATTAAAGCATTAGCTATATTCTTCTATTACGAATTTTACACCATGTATATGTAGAAAAAATAATAAAAAATGTTTTTAAACCATAATTTCCGTAACACTAGTCAATCCAATAATTTATACTACTTTCTAGATGTCAGTAGGTCTATACCTATTGACATCTAGTAAGTAGTTTAAATTATTGGATATATGTACTAGATATAAATGGCGACCAGACCACGTAAAAGAAAAATTGTAAAAGAGATGGCCAAAAACTCATACACAAAAAACCCAGAGTCGACAAAAACTTCTTTGATGCGGTTTGAAGCGGCTTTTTATGGCCATAACAAAAATGTACTCACTGAGTCTTAAAACTATGGTGGTTTTGATAAAATGAATATCTAAATATATGATATTTTGTTCAAACTAGTCGACCTTTCTTAAAATACTGCTCTTTTATTTCTGCTTTTTGAGTATTCTATTATTATTTTGGTTAAACAAGGGTCAAAGTAAAATAATCCATGAATGAGTAATTACGAAAAGCACTAATCACGACGAAAGCGAACGAAGCACTGACACTGCGTGTGCTCACAGGTTTACCGTTTAGGCGAGCGCAAACACTAAAGTGCCGTCGCCGAGCCGGACTCAGGTCGCGGGTATAACAAAAAACCTAACCAAGAGCATGTCAGGACATGTCTAAGGAGGGTTCCGTAACTATAAACGCGTTATGTCCTTTTATTACTCCAAAAGTTACTGTCCGATATGGTTCACAATAATTTTGCAAGTTTCTATCTCCTATAGTTTAAAAATGCTAGGGGGGGGGGGGGGGGGGACCAACTTACATATTACTTTGAAGGCCGATTACTCGAAAATGGTCAACTTTATAAAAAAGTAACGTATGAAACCTTACCTTTATTTTAAAAGACCTATTCTACGATACCCCACACGATGGGGTAGAGTGAAAAAATATTTTTTATCCCCACTTCACATGTATGGAGAGCCACCCTTAAAATATAAAATTATTATTTTTTTATGATCCCGAACCCGTGATCTATACACAATCTATAACTGCACCAAATTTCATCAATTTATATTCATAATTACAGGAGCTGGAGGCGCGGACAGACAGACATACAGACAGACGGACAGAGCGAAACTATAAGGGTTCCTTAAGTATTACGGAACCCTAAAAAGGGCCGCTGCTTATTATACATAAAATATTATACATAAAATATCGTTGTGAATGAGTAGTAAAAAATTAAGCTTGACGTGATACTGTGACTCTAGACTGATATGAGATAGTTATGGTATCCCAGTAGTTAAGGAGAAAATAAAAGCATTTTTAGGGTTCCGTATAGTTTCTCTCTGTCCGTCTGTCTGTCTGTCTGTCTGTCTGTCTGTCCGCGCCTCTAGCTCCTGTAATTATGAATATAAATTGATGAAATTTGGTGCTGTTATAGATTGTGTATAGATCACGGTTTTGGGATCATCAAAAATAATAATTTTATATTTTAGGGGTGGCTCTCCATACATGTGAAGTGGGGATGAATAATATTTTTTCACTCTACCCTATCGTATGGGGTATCGTAGAATAGGTCTTTTAAAATAAAGGCAAGGTTCCATACGTTACTTTTTTATAAAGTTGACCATTTTCGAGTAATCGGCCTCCAAAGTAGTTTGCAAGTTGGTCCCCCCCCTAGCATTTTTAAACTATAGGAGATAGAAACTTGCAAATTTCCATGCTGATAGATCATGCTAAAAACTCTTTAGGAAAACTATTTTGAACGAAATCGCATCATAATTTCTATTTTTAGAGCAATTATAGAAAAACAAATTAACATAAAGAAAATCTGAATAATTTACATAATGTGAAATGATTATTTAAAATAATGTTTCAAAATTGGTTGCAAAATTTAAAAAAAAAACTGAAATTAACAATTAATAAAAATAACTTAAATTAATAATAAATGAAACACGCTGTCGGGTTTGAACCTGCAACCTAGGACAAACACTGTGGTTAACTGAGCTACAATAATTATATTGATTGTTGCGAATTTATGTTTCTTTATCAGAATTAGAGCTAAGTTTTGAATCACGCAAATAAAATTTTAATTAATAATTAATTTTACGAATATGTGCTTTTTTACCAATTATTACAATAATTTAATAACACTGGAAATACATTTTTTTTTAAAGAACAATTTTCCATCTTTTTGCTAAAAGATGGCCCCGTGCGAGTTTCTTACGCCGGTTCTTCTCGCCGTGTTAGTTCCCGAACCGGTGGTAGGCATCAAGTAGGGACAATTCTTTAAGCGTTACTTTGTAACCCATATGGAAATAAAACTTTTTTGATTTTGATTTTGATTAATATATGTTAATAATTACCTTATTTTATTATTTATTGCTTTTTATTATAATTGAATACGTACCTCTAAAATATTAAAAGCTTCAATTTGCTAGTAACTTTACGAAAACTAGGTATATGGCGCTAGTCTCCTGTTTAAATCGTTGATTGTTTTTGAAAAATAATACTAGATGTCGCTGTGTTATTGGATTTAAATTCTGTATCCCGCTATCGAAATTTTCTTTGATTGTGATAGGCGATATCGTAATAAACTAATAACAAAGAATATATATTACTAACGTAGTAATAATATGCTCAAATGTTATGTGATTACTTGATTAGCGAATATTAAATTTAATAAAACTCTTCAAATTTCAAAATATCATCGAAATAGAATAAAAATTATTCTTAAAGAACATCTGGTTACTATTCACTTAAATATATTTTGATTATTAATCAACATTCAACATTTACGGAACCCTCTTTAGACATGTCCTGACATGCTTTTGGTTAGGTTATTTTAATCTACACTAACGCCTATTCAACACGCACATAAGAAGTTTTTGTCGAAACTGGGTATTTATTTGGCCATCGTCTTTTTCTCTAATCTCTATAGATGAGTGAAAGGGGTTTGAAAATTTTTGTATGGAGCCTGGCACACCTACTGTCCGCCATTTTGATTTTTTTTCGATTTTGCGTCGCACTATAAAACTTGTACATTTCGATGGCGGACGTACAGGCAAACAAAAAATGTTATATAACATATGGGTCTAAAAATGTCAAGTTTTAGAGATATATGGAAAACAATATTGCTCTGTTGAGAATCGAAAACGATCAGAGGATCGAAAACGATCAGCGCGGCGCGGCTTTAAGGCTGGGACTATATGCACCGGAATCCGGAGGGGCCGTAGAGAATTCTGATCATTGAAAATAGAATTGTATACTATTACAATAGAGTTGAAAATCACATCAATATCATATATGACAGCTCGACACCTGACTCTTCTATTTTCAACTCTATTGTATTAGCGCCGAGTTATATTTTCAATGCCCAAAATTCTCAACGGCCTTCCGGATTCCGGTGCATATAGTCTGAGCCTAACTCTCGCGGACCATCATTACGTTGATGTCTAAGATTCGAAACGCAGCTGCGCGTCCACTGGATCGGAATCGGAGCCTACGCAGCATACGGATTTGTTGCTTTGTATTGATTTCTATCTTAGACGATTTCTATGGTACTGCGTCCACTGGATCGGCATTCGGATGAACCCGTCATTCGGATTCCGAACGTTTCAAGTTCTGACGTGTTTGCGACGACGCGACGGCTATACATAAATACTTATTCACGATGAATGACGATATTTTAATTACTTTAGTGGAAAAATATGAAGAACTTTACAATCTAAACCATCAATATTATCATAACCAACTGAGGAGAAACGATATTTGGGATGAAATTGGCCAAATAATAAATAAAAATTGTAGACTATAGTGAAGTTCAAAAAACTTTTTTTGAGTCATAAAAAAGTAGGTACCCAAAAAATCTATTTTCATCTTCTAATAAATCAGAATATAATGTATGAAATTCTCCGAAAATTAACCTTTTTAGTTTATATTATGAACCCATATCTTTCGTTTCCTCTTGTTTCTCTTTTCCTCTTCTGATAAAATACAGCTAATTACAACAATATCCTCGTCACTATCCTCCATAATGCAAATGCACGTTCAGGTTGACGGACTAAAAATAACTAAATTGCCGATGATGAATCCGAATGCAGTGGACGCACCCCATCGGCATTTCGTAAATGACGACGCTTCTTATGTTCCGTACGCTCCAATTCCGATTCAGTGGACGCGCAGCTTTAATCATATCATTACACGTAGTAACTCTTATATTTTAGTTCTAGTTACTTACAAGAAGTAATGACTCTTACTTCTTGTAAGCAGGGCTGTGCCGACCCCCGGCAGCGCCTGTGTGCAAAACCTATGAAGCGCCTCTTATTTTTACGAATCTTCATGTTTTAGCCGCCCGCGGCGCCCCCATCGTCTTGGCGCCTGTGTGCGCCGCACACATCGCACATAGGGGCGGCTCGGCCCTGCTTGTAAGTAACTAGAATATAGATATAGAGCTAGCGCCCACAGTCGAAAAAGGAGCTCATCGAGAACAAGCATTGGACCACTGTAGATCGCTAGGGGCCTTATAGCTTAATATAAAAACGCCGGTCTGGCGGTTCTAAACCTGGCAGATTTTTTTTTATTGACCAAAATGTGTGAAGATTTTTTGAGTAAAAAAGCTCATAAGGAACAAGAAAACTGTTGTTATACACGGCTGCGCGCCAACTAGAAACCGATAAAAATGCAAGTCTGGCAGTCCTACTCTTGACCAGTTTCCAGAATTTTGAGTAAAAATAGATCATAGAGAACAAGGTCAAGTTTGATGTCAATCTGTTCGTCTCCTAATCCTCTTTTGGAAATCGTCGGTCTGGCATGTTCAAACCTGGCCAAAACTCAGCCAGACCGGGCACATTGTACCTATACTTTTATTTATTGAATAATTAAATATTATTATTATCTGAAAGAGTTTTATCTATACCAAATAAGCAGTGGCGTAGCGTGGATGTCTGCCGCCCGGGGCGGACGTCAATTTTGCCGCCCACTTACTTAGGTTTTGCCGCCCTCTTACTTAGGTTTTGCCGCCCCCTTACTTATGTTTTGCCGCCCCCTTAAAAGTGCCGCCCCCCCTCCCCCCGCCTCTACTACGCTACGCCACTGCAAATAAGTTATAACCTTGATAATTTTTTTTATGGTGAAGTACAAAGTTTATGGAAACCACCCCAAAAATATAAAAATATTTTTATTCCATGATGCCAAAACCAAGATCTATCACAATCAATAACTATACCGAATTTCATACATTTTTATTGTTATAATAATTATAGAAGCTACGGCGCGCGGACAGACGTCCAGACAAACAAACGGACGGACAGAGCGACACTGCAACAATATATGGAGTTTCTTGTACCTACCATGCGTAATCGTATGAGTCGCTACTCGCTAGTGTTTGTTATTAATATTTCGAAAACTTTGCATATTGGCTGCTATTTTTGACACATTTGTTATGTTCCTTTAGATAATTACGTCATAATTATACATAATATTTTCGAATATAAATTTAAGGAAAAAAAAATTAGCATTGTAACAAAATTGGGTAAGTAATTTATTTTTGGGTAGTATTTTGTAGATAGCCGTTTATTCTTTGCTGCCGTCGATATGATGACGGTGTTGATGATGATGATTACCGTAATTGACACAGTGGCATATGCTTGCAGTTCTTTACACAACACCGAAATCCCCAAACAAGTAGCTATAAGGAGTCAGGAGTTCTGTTCTGTACTTTTAGATCCAGGCATTGGCGTAGCTAGGGATTTTGTCTAGGGGGGGGGGGGGGGCAACCGTCCGTGGGGGGGGGGTGTATTTAAAAGTATATTAAATAACCAGGGCCCTCTGTAACCTATTAGACCATTTTTTTTTAGTTTTAAATGTTTAAAAGCTTTAAACCCTGAAAGACTGTAATTTGGAAAAATACAAATATCTATAGCCTAAAACTAAACGTCGGTACAAAATTTTATAATATTATGTTCTTTAAACCAAAAACGAGTGAGCAAAATGTTTTTTTCCTTTTTTACAGGTTCTAATCTGTTCAAACGATAAACTAAAATAAACATCGGTACTGAAATATAATATAATGTTCTTTATGTTAAATGCGAGCGAGCGAATTTTTTTTTCCTATTTAAATAGGAAATTTATTCAAATTTTAAACCCTTAAAGACTGTGAAAATAGGATCATTTTGTTTAAGCTTTAAACCCCGAAAGACTATATAATTCAATAAATACAAATATCAATAGCCTAAAACTAAATTTCGGTGCTAAATTTTATAATGTGTTATTTATGCCAAACACGAGTAAGCGAAGCGAGCGAGCAAAAATTTTTTCCCCTTTACAGGTTAAAATCTGTTCAAATGTTAAACTAAAACACTCAATAACGGTGAACTTCGGAAAAATGTCATAAAATCAATCGGCTAAAACAGAACATCGGCACTTAATAATGTAATATTCTATATCTTAGCGAGCGAGCAAAAATTTTTTTCCTAATTAATATATTATATCCATAAAATCCATCCGATTTATGGAAGAAACGAGGGAAGGCCTTTGCCAGCAGTGGGACACAACAGGCTAGCATAATAATAATAATTATAAGAGGTTAAATCTATTCAAACTTTAAACCCTAAAAGACTATGAAAATAGGACCATTTTGTAATTTAAATTAAAGTAATATTAGTGTAACTTCTGATGTTGCAAAACACATAACTTTGATGTCTATTGTTGGGCGAGGTGACCAGGGTTCCAGGGTGCTCACGGAGTGGCTTAGTGGATCATCATGAAAAGACACTCCTTGTAGATAGACTTTTATTCAGGTAGACAGTCACACATAAAACCACATATTAACCCATTCGCTGCGGCGGACGCCCATCGGCGTCTTTGGACGTCACATTCAGATGCGGCATACGCCCATCGGCGTCTTTTTTTAGTAGCTTATATTTTGGCTAAAATAAATTATAAAAGTTTATACCTGCAATATGTGCTCAAGTTTTGAAAATACAATAACATAATGCACGCCGTTTCAACAAATTCAACTTTCTGAAAAATGGCCAATTCCTTTTTAGATGCGGAAGACGCCTAAAGGCGTTTTCCAGCTATTGACAACCTTTGGTTTTAATAAATTTTTCTTAAACTTTTCATCCAACTGTAATACCATAAACATCTATAATAATATTATGTAATATTATTATCTATATTCTATACTATATACCTACATATAAGAGGTAACGCCCGGGCTGTGACTGATTGATTACTGACTGATCTATCAATGAAACGCCGAAACTACTGGATCTAAAAATCGTGAAATTTGGAACATAGGTTATTCTTATAAATTAGGCGAGAATAGAAGTAGGTAAGGATATTAAATTACGAAAAAAGCACTAAATATGTTTTAATTCAAAATGGCGGACACGATTTGTTTTAAATACCGACATGGGTACAATTTTCAAGGTTTATGGGGGTGCTGATTACAAAATTAAGATTCATTATTGAATACAAGATGGCGGACACGAGTTTTTCTAAATTACCGACATGGGTGTCAATTTCAAGGTTTATATAGGCGTGCTGATTACGGAATTAACACTCATTTTTAATCCAAGATACGGAGTTGGTAAAAAATACCGACATGGGTAACAATTTCTGGGTTCATGGGATGCTGAATACGAAAATACCACTAATTTTTAAATCCAAGATGAGAATTTACTATAGTTTTTAAGTTTGTGTGGGTAAAATAAACATTATTTTCTGTAACAGGCCGAAATCCACGATACCGCGGGCAAATACAAAGACATCAATGGAACCAATTTCATTCATAGCCAATGCTTAGCTTTAGTCAATGAACATTAATTATAGTTGCGAAAAGCCTAAAAAATATCCCGATATGTTAAATGAGTTTTTTAACGCCACCTGAAGGAAAAGAATTTGAAGTATTTAAAATAAAAGCAATTTCCTCCGATAAAAACATATAATGCTTTGTCTTAATGAATGAACACTTTTGAACATTTTGAGATAGTTAAACTTAATTAAGTTTAATTAGCTCAAAATTAATTAATACGATGATGTTATACGATATATTTATAAAAAAAGATAGAAACAAAAAATATGCATATATTATATTATATATTATATATTCCCTACTATCTCAAATCTCAAAAAAAATCATAATGTTATCATACTTATATTCAGGTTATAAAAAATATCATTTAAAAAGTTGATATTAATATTATACTCCGGTAAATTTAGACATGAAAATAGGGGTCAAATAACAAAAATTCCGACAGAGCCAAATTTTGGTGGGGATCTTGGGCTTACTCTAAAATATAAAAATTTAAAAGTCCCCATGAATCCCATGTGAGCTAATAAAGTTATGCGAGGTCAAAGGTCAACATTTCAGGTTTTTTGATTATTTTTTTTCGAAAACGGTAAATTTTATCAAAAAATACTACAGTCTAAAATTGTAGATCTCAAAATTCTCTACAAAAATGGTCCTAATGTTTTTTCTCTAAGTATCATTGTTCCTGAGATATCGTGATTGTAAGTATCACGTTCTACATTATATGCACATATTTGCTACATATATACATACTAGCTGTCCCAGCGAACTTTGTACCGCCTTAGAATTAAATTTGTTAACGTATTGACAGCAGCGCCACCTATTGGGTCCAATTGCAAATCTAAACCATTCCTGAATCCACTTGAACAAACACAAAAAAAAATCATTAAAATCTGTCCAATATGAATAATTTTCCCCGTTTATGTAAAATTTTTCACTGATGCTTCGTTCCTATTTGTTGCAGGTTAATGTTATATAGCTTAAATCTTTCCTCGACAAATGGACTATCTAACACAAAAATATTTTTTCAAATCGATCAAGCAGTTCCTGAGATCAGCGTGTTCAAACAGACAACGGAATCCCTCAAAGATGAATAATTTTATTTTTTCCACATTTTCCACTGATTCTTCGTTCCTATTGGTCGCAGCGTGATGTTATATGGCCTTAAGCCTTCCTCGATAAATGGACTATACAACACAAAAATATTTTTTCAATTTGAACCAGTAGTTCCTGAGATTAGCGCGTTCAAACAGCAAAAAGACAACGCGAGGATGAACAAGTCAGTACTTCAAAAGTAAGTCCACCTCGCACTAGAGCGCACTTGATATCTCAGTAACGGTGACAATTAGGGAAAAAAACATAGGAACCATTTTTGTAGATAATTTTGAGATCTACAACTTTGGTCTGAAGTATTATTTGATAAAACTTACCGTTTTCGAGAAAAACCCAAAAAACCTGATATGTTGACCTTTAACCCCGCATAACTTTGTAAGCTCATATGGGATTTATGGGGACTTTTAAATTTCAATTTATTAGGGCAAACCCAAGGTCTCCACCAATATTTGGTTCTGTCGGAATTTGTGTTATTTCAATTGTCTAAATTAATCGCAGTATTAGCTATGTGTGATCTGCGTAAGATGCTTACGGAAATTAAGAAAAGGTTTGCCACCCCTGTTATTAATTTTTTATTAATTTATACTGATCATTTTGCTATTCTTATCGCTTAAAACTAAAATATATGAAATGTTAGTCAAAAAATAAGCATAATTTATTTAATTAATACAATTTACTTAACATTTCTCGCCATATTCATCCAATTTTCACCATATTATCAATTGAAGCCCAATAACTTCACACAAATAATAATTCATGCCGTAAGATTAATTTTTACGCCAAATACGCTCTTGAACATACCACACGTTTGACATAACTGAAGATTTTCCAATGAATTTAACGTAATAATGATTAATTTTTTAATAGTGTGCTGAAAACACCGATCGGCGTCTTATTTTTACCCTTTGAGGTGCGGAAGACGCCCATCGGCGTCGCGACGAAAACCGTCCCCGCACCTGGGTAATAAGTGTAGTTTTTATTGCCGCATGGAATGGGTTAACTGAGTTACAAGTTACCGACCGCTCACAGATTATTATTAGTACTATCCGTGTTGCCAGCTTCATAACATTGCCAGACTTAAATACACGACAATAACGAATAACTAAATGTTAGGTTTGTCATATAATATCTAATGATCTACCTATTTCACACTTTTTTCGTAGTACATAATTACAAAATTTTGTGATCAGTGACGTGCCCAAAATATTGTGTCGCATGCTATAGGTTCGAAAAGATTCGATAGGCACGTGTGCCATAGGTTCGCGATCCCTGTTTTAGACTATTGATTTAATTGTTTTTTTTTTCTAAAGTACAAGTCTTTCAGGTTTTAATGTTTTAAAAGGTTTTAACAAGCAAAAGAGTAAAAAACATTCACTCAATGCGAGTTTGAACTATCTTTTTAATATTATTATACACTTTGATTAATTATTACATAGATATACCTTATATCCTTACAAAACTGACAATATTTCTGTGCCACGACCAAACGCCACGACACACATTGACATGGGACGCGTTCGATGTGTCAACGTCGCATAGTAACACGAAACACGCTATTACTCGCGGAGCACACTAACCAAAATTGGCCCGACTCGGGCCAATTCGAGTCTTCATTTTTACACGTTTATAACATATCTACCTCTTTTTAATATTATATATCTATGATTATACATCTATGGTTTGAACGCATACATTTAACATAAAGACCATGATAATATAGTACTTAGTATCAACGTTCTGTTTAAGGCTGTTGATTTTATTTCTAAAATAGCTTTAAAAATCATCTTTCAGATGGGGTTTGAAGTATAATTACTTAGATGTTAACGTGTAAAATAAGATAGTGAAAGAGTCCACCACTGCTTCATGGGGCGGCAAAAAAAAAACAGTTTTGCCAGTACAGATTTCTGCGCGACGCGTGCATGTCGACACATGGTTTTTACTAACTTTATTGCAATGACAGAACATCTAATTGAATTAGTGCATTGTGAACCTTGTTTCTATGATACAATTAATTCAGACTATTAAAAAAACATACTTCAGTCCTTTTTTTCGCGGATAAATAATAAGTAATTCATCAATACTGTCTAGGATCTAGGGTGAGCAAATAAGTTTCTAGGGTGGGCGGTCAACAGACAGCGTAATTATCGTTGAAGATACAATATATATATATATATATATATATATATATATATATATATATATATATATATGTTACAGCCAAAGTAATAAATCCGGATATTATATATACCAGTGTTTTTCAACCTTTTTCATGATGCGACCCCCCTTGTATGAAAAAATATTTCGCGACCCCCCGAGTCCCGACCCTTCGCTTTTTTATCATGTATGTATGTGTATGTTACAGTGTTACAAATATTCATTTCATACGACGTTTTCATGCGTCTCCATAATTAGGATTCGGATATAAGTACATAATATAGTACGTCAAACATATTACTTTACAATTACATACATCGATGATATCGATGATCGATTTATGAGTATATTATCCTTTTCTTAAAATTCTCTTACTTAATAAATCAATATTTATAATATTTATTGTTTGTTTACTAAAGTTCTCTCGACCTCCGGCGACCCCCCTACAGAAGCTTCGCGACCCCCCAGGGGGTCGCGACCCACAGGTTGAAAAACACTGATATATACTATCCAGCCATTATTTATAATGTCTACTCAATTTAGACAAAGTGATAAATGACACAGAATTAATTACATTAACTGGCAATTTTATATAATATCTTCGAAGAATTGGATAAAGTAATAAAACAAATAGGTACAAGTAAAGATTATAAAATTGTATTTCAATCTGCCTGATTATTATGTTTATTATAAGAATTATAATAACATTGTCATAGATACAATTTTATTGTGATCTATATAAAATAATTTAACTTTATAAAGTATTTTTTTTTTTGATAATAATTTTACCCTTTTTAGTGATATTTGTTAAATTATTATTAAAACATTTTATGAACGTTTTAAATAAACGATCTAATGTATAATTATTGAATACGCGCTAAGCTTTCATTAGGTTTTGTTAATAAGATGACGATGGTGATTACTGTAAGTTACATAGTGGCATATTATGCTTGCAGTTCTTTGAACAATGCCGAAATTTTCAAACGCGTATCTTTAAAGACTGAGGAGTTCTGATCAAAGCTTTTGTGATCATCAAGTCACCACTTTAGTGAAAACGGGACCAACCTCGGATTATACCCTTTAATAAACGAAACTTTTATAGCCGGCCGAACTTCACCTCTGTTCCCACTGTAAACTTCCGTTTAGAGTTCTGTTATAAAAGTTTGCGGAACCAGAATCAGAGTTCTGTTACTCTAGAACTAAGTTGAATCGTGTTTATTACTTTAGCTAACTTTGGCCCGCTATTATAAATAATATCCGGACAAAGTGATTAATTTATCACATTATCTAGACAATATTGTTATTATATATAATGACCAGTCATTATGTATAATAGCTATTTAATCACAATGACTGTAACATATATACAGCCGAATGTATAACCGCCTTCTTTTTTTGGAAGTCGTTTAAACTAGTTTCGGTTTTCGTACAAATAATAAATTATTAGTTAGTATAATAGGCATAGGCGTAGCTAGATTGCCCACCCTAGAAACTTCTTTGCCCACCCTAGACCCTAGACAGTATTGATGAATTACTGTTTAACCGCGAAAAGAAGGACTGAACTAGTTTTTTTAATAGTCTGAATGGTTGTGTCATACAAATAAGGTTCACAATGCACTAATTCAATTAGATATTCTGTAATTGCAATAAAATTAGTGAAAATCATATTGTGTCGACACTCGACATGCACGCGCCGCGCAGAAATTTGTGCTGGCACTACAACTGTTTTTTTGTTTCGCGATTTCAGGGTTGGTCCTATTACTGGCGTACTCCCGGTTTTGGGGCTTCAACCCCCCTCCCCTCTCGAAATTAACACCCATACAAAATATGGCCATCATTTGTGTCAACTGGCAATTATAGTGGTGACAATCATTTTAGTCTACTAATTTGCTTCAAGCTCGTGGTGTTGGATGACGATATACAGAGGCGTATTTAAAAATTTTGTGCCCCAGGCCAATTAACATATTTTCCCATCCCATGGAGCAGTGGCGGACTTTTTCACTATCTTTTTTTACAGGTTAACATCTAAGTAATTATACTTCAAAACCCATCTGAAAGACGATTTTAAAAGTTATTTTAGAAAAAAAAATCAACAGCCTAAAACATAACGTTGATAATAAGTAGATACTATAATATTATACTCTTTATATTAAATGTATGCGTTCAAACTAAGAAAGCAAGCAAATGTTTTTTACTCTTTTGCTTGTTAAAATCTTTTTAAACTTTAAGCCCTGTTGTATTTTAGAAAAAAAAAAAACAATAAAATCAATAGTCTAAAACAGGGATCGCGAACCTATGGCACACGTGCCTATCGAATCTTCGAACCTATATAGCATGGGACACGATATTTTGGGTACGTCACTGATCACAAAATTTTGTAATTATGTACTATGAAGAAAGTGAGAAATAGGTATTATATGACAAACCTAACATAATTAGTTATTTGTCATGTATTTTGCAACATCAGAAATAACACTAATATTACTTTAATTTCAATTACAAAATGATCCTATTTTCACAGTCTTTTAGGGTTTAAAGTTTGAATAGATTTAACCTATTAAATAGGAATTTTTGCTCGCTCGCTTCGCTCGCTCGCATTTAACATAAAAACATTCTAGTATTTAGTACTGATGTCCTGTTCCGAAGTTCACTATTATTTAGTGATTATATTTTAGCTTATCGTATGAACAGATTTTAACCTGTAAAATAGGAAAAAAATCCGAATTATACAGTCATTCAGGGTTTAAAGCTTAAACATGTAAAAACGAAAAAAAATGGGGCCCATTATTTTAATGTGCCAAGGGCCTCTAATAGGTTAAAGACGGCCCTGGTTATTTAATGTACAATTTTAAATCCCCCCCCCCCCCCGCACGGCTGCCCACCCCCCCTAGACAAAATACCTAGCTACGCCAATGATAACACCGGTCAACAAAAAAAAATTTTTTTTTGCGCATGGGTTTTAGTTGATTTATTCTGAACATATAAGCAAATATTTATAAAAAAGTGCGATTACAAATCGAAAATATTTGCTTTTTAAGAAGTTATAGCGATTTGACCATTTATGATTTTTGCTTCCAGTTAAAGTCGGTCTTTGCGCTCTATTCCTGGCGAAAGAGAGGTATGGTATGGGGGTTGTCTTTCTTACATCCCTCCTTGTGTACGACGGTATGACCTCGCATAATATAAAGAAATAACGTGTTTAATATTTTTTTTCGCTGTATTATCTTGTACAAAATGGCTTCGAGAAGTTGAAAAGGAGACGGTGACTCGTTTTGCTATATTTGTGGTGGAATTATTAAAGTGAGAGAGAAAAAGTGTTATTTAACTATAGATTTAAAGATTTGCGAGGCATAACAAGCTTACTTCCATCTACCTGTTACAAATCAAGACCAAAAATGGGCTTATGAAATAAATGTATGAATAAAATAACTAGATGATTAAGATTTTTCTCATCTTCGGCTATAGGATGTCTCTAAAGAGGCAAATGTTCCATTCTCATTTTGATAAGTTAAAAGATAATATGGGAGCTTATTCGGAAGAACAAGGGGAAGGATTCCATCGAGATATAGTTGAATTTGAGAGACGTTCCCAAAGCCAGTATACATACTGAAAGCATATTGAGGATTGATGGACTATATTTGGTGGTTAATAAGATAACTTCTACTGAACATGACAGGAAAAGCAAAACTGTTAATTTTTAGACATTTTAACACTATTTTAAAACTTATTTTGTAAGATTATTATATCATAAAATTGATGCTCAGTATCTTTTAATAAATCACCTCTATGTAAATTTTTCATGTATTTTCATTGATTTGATTTTTTTCATTTTTTACACTTAAAAGCAAATACAGATTTTTTTTGTTCTTATTATTATCGCGAGTAATAGCGTGTTTTGTGTTACTATGTGTCAACCTCGCATAGTAACACAAAACACGCTATTACTCGCGGAGCACACTAACCAAAATTGGCCCGACTCCGGCCAATTCGAGTCTTCATTTTTACGCGTTTATAACATATCTACCTCTTTTTAATATTATATATCTATGGTATAAAAGCAATAAAAATAATGTATGTATAACCTGTGCGCAAAAATGCTGTTGACTATTGTAATAGGTAATACAAAATACCTAATTTTAGATTTAGTCATGGAACAATGGGCCTTGTAAAATTAAAATTATCCACATATACTTCAACAAGACAATGAACGATTTAAAATAATTAATCATTATATTGAAATAGAAGCTACTATTTATATTACCGTCTGTATGTGCTTTGATCACTAGTTCTGAAGGAGCCACAGCTGGAAGAGTATCTGAGGTATGTAGGATTTAGATTACCTACAGCATATATGGGAATATTTCAACTCAAAAAAAAACGCATTTTTTTTAATTCGATAGAAGAAGACAAAACATGGTGTAACTTTGGTGTAACTATTCAAAGCTTATAAGGTAAACACCCCAATGATGGACGGTTTAAGAAGAAAATCTTGGTATTTCAGAAAATTCACTTATTCCTGTGAAAGTTTTAACACAAAACGTAGTGAAAATTGGAAGTCCTATATTTATTCTATTTTTCTGCTTTATTTAATGTAGGGCACTTTAATAGGTTTTAATTAAGAAATAAAAACTTGGATTTTTTTAACCAGTTATGGACAACAAAAATCTAGTTATGGACACCCAGTAATAAACAAGAACCAAATATGGACACCTAGTAATGAACATGAATCATGAGATGTTATATGTTAAATTAACTATGGAATATTAAATTTGGAGTATAAAATGATGCAAACTTTTATTTTGATCAGTCTTTAATGTAACTGCAGTCGAGACTATATTCAAATTATGTACTAAAACTCTCTAAAATGGACAAAATCAGCTTCAAGTCCTGAAAACCATTTCTCACTGTTATCTTGAGCAAGAGTAACTGTTGACGTGCATAAATTTAGAGCAGTACGTTCAGCAACCGTAGGTTGTCGTTTCATAAACGAGAAATACAATTTTTTGTCTGGTCTATTATTAGTGAAAAGAGTCTCCTGCTTTTTGTCGACTATTAGACGTTGAACAATATCTAATAATTTATCTTTGGGTACTGGAATATGTTTATTTGATATAATATATTTTATCCGATCTTCTAAAATGTTTTCTTCTTCCTTCGACAAAATGGTACTGGGTCCAATCGGACACTCTACGGTACTTTTTCCTGTGATTTTATTACGCAATGTAATTCTAGGCACGTTATTTTTTTTTTTGCTGCATCAGAATTATTTGCGCCTTTTCTAACAGCTTCGATAGCCCACTGCGCAGCCCATTTGTTGAGTTGTATAATTTTTTTGGCTAATAATCATTACATAGTATATAACAAAGTACCTTTTTTGCCTGTCCCTTTGTCGGCTTAAATTTTTAAAATAACGCAACGGATTTTGATGCTTTTAGGTATATAATATGCATAACATAGTAAAGGTACACAGATAATTTTAGAGATTTTGCGCTTACATTGCCAATGCTGGCTGAACCTTACGAGATAAATCAAAATAATGTACTTACTACAGTTTTGTTTATCTCAAAAAAACCTACAAAAAAGTCTGCGATGGCATATGTCTATCTCTTAGGGATAACCCACAATAACCATATTTTTATCCTTTACTTTAATTTAAATTTTATAGATTATTTACGAAGCGAGTTTAAACAATACAGCATTAATCCTTATCCAATTAAGTACCTTAAATACATAGTGTATTTAATATAGATCAATATGGTCCTTTACAACATTACATTTAAATGAATATTTTCAAGGATAGTAGAGATTATTAAATCTCTACTATCCGCCGAAACGTGGACACGTTTCGGCGGCAATCGCTACTCGGTGCATCGCACTATCGAAAACGCTATTTTTTTATAAGAGGCTCACGAATATTTTGTACTGAAGTTATCCATAGCATAGAATGGCAAATCAATTGATTAATCACTACATAGTTTAAAACAAGCCGCTTTATCTGTCGTATCTCGTAGTCGTATCAAGTCTGTCCCTGTGTATATTATATGCTTAGATCTTTAAATCTACGCAACGGATTTTGATGCGAGTTTTTTAAATAGTATTTAAGATATAAGATATCGTAAAATTTATATTCAAGCGCGATAAATATAATATTATGTATATAAAGCGGTCGCGCATATCGTGTCGAGGTGATAAGGTCCCATTTTAACCATTTGCATTGGATAAACCTAAAAAAATTTCAATGTTGTATTTTTATTGTATTGCTGCAAGTAAAGTTCTCCAAGAACACATTCCACGCAGGCGAAGCCGCGGGCAAAAACTAGTTAGCTAGCTAGCTAGTAGTTCTTAAATAAAAAGAAAACTGTATTATTTTACTTCAATGTCCATAACTGGATTTCTATGTAATATCCAATAATGGACACAGGCGTCCATTACTGGTAGGCATCAATATTTTTATAATTATCAACTAGCTTTTAAAAAAGAATTTAAAAAGGAGTATAATAAATTCAAAATCTCAATCAACAATAAAAAAAAACAAGTTTGGACATTTGTCCATTATTGCAACTATTCAACTTCAGTGCACCAGTAATAAACATTCATAAAAAAACGTGAAACATAGCGTCTCAAGAGTAAAAGCATATTACGTCTTTATCTCGATTTCATAGTCAATACAACTAACATTAAAAATTTTAAAAACCCCCCGACACAAAAAATAAACTCTAAAAAATAATAAATAATATTTTAAACCTATTATAATTATATTATCACATATAATATTAAGTAAGTTGAAATACTTTTATTTTCCAATCGTCGCCTCGTCGGGGGACCGCTAAAGTTTATAAAGTATTTTTACAACAACAGCTAATTAATTATTACGAATTACATTTAAGTAGGTATGAGCAAATTTTTTTCGGAGTAAATTCTTTTGTTCATTCTGCGACTACACGTGTTTTTTTCACATAGCGGTCCCCCGACGAGACGACGATTGGAAAATAAAAGTATTTCAACTTACTTAATATTATATGTGATAATATAATTATAATAGGTTTAAAATATTATTTATTATTTTTTAGAGTTTATTTTTTGTGTCGGGGGGTTTTTAAAATTTTTAATTTTACTTTTATTTTATCCTTTTTAAAGTATTTTTTTTTCATTATTATTTTTTACTTTCAACGTCATTGAAGTAACATGGTACCAAATTTCGAATCGATAGGACATGTGGACGACCCCTCATCAACTAATAAAGAAAAGATGATCTTCAAACGGCTAATCAGGTCATGGTTACCTTACCATGTTCTTTAAATATCGTTGAAACAACACGGTACCAAATTTCGAATCGATCGGACATAAGAAAGTTAGTCAGATCCCCTCATCAACTAGAAAAGAGCTGATCATCTTCAAACGGCTGATCTTCCCACCACCAATTTTCTCATCAAATGAAGCTACGAACACTGTCGATTAAGTCATCAATATTATCTTTCAGTGCGCTTTCATTTGAGACCTTACTCGAGTATATTTGCACATTCGGATTTTCTTCCCCGCTTTCACCCCCCACAACTTTTAAACGGCTCAACCGATTTTCATCAAACATGTCTAAGAACACTCGCATGTAAGTCACCTTTAATATAAAAGAAACTAAATTGAAATCGCTTCATCCGTTCGGGAGCTATGATGCCACAGACAGACAGACAGACACGTCAAACTTATAACACCCCTCTTTTTGCGTCGGGGGTTAAAAATTGATTTTGTTTCAAATAATTCAATATTAAATTAACAAGTAAACTCTCTACCTAACTCACTAACCATTTCCGTAACAAAAGCCACTAATATACATTTTCAATAACACGAGCACCACTTTACCTCACCCATTTTGTCTTATAAAACGGAAGTGAATGAAACATTAAACTTCGGCAGCTTGATGTCTTTTGGCTACCGTAAAATGTTACCAATATAATAAAATTGATTCCCGGCCTTATTCTAGCAGATTTGGTTATTTTTCGTCCATTATTGGTTCCTTGTCCATCACTGGTGCATTTACCTTACAGCGTTTATTAGTAAGAGGGTTTATCTTTAGTTGTGTTGTGAGCGGTAGGTATATTTGAGTTTATGGTTGTGACTTGATTGCACGTCGCATCATTTAATAAAGTCGTCAGAGCACCTCTTCATTAAAGTCTTCGCTTGGTGGTGGTTTGAGGTCAATTGAGGTGTTCCGGCTTCATTGAAGTCGGTTCTATTGGTATCTACAAAAGTCCAATAATTAATAAAACCTCTGTATTGTATAACAGATTAAAAAGTGAATTAATACTTTGACTTATAGTGTCAATAATTTTATCTTGATATATTGGAATATTTTTATTTCGACAAAATAACAATTATGGTATAGGTATATGGTATAATATCTAATAGCTAATTACTTAAAAAATTAAAACTAGAAAAACTTAAAAAGCTACAATAAAAAGAAATCTCCCAGGTTGTCCCCACCAGGCAGAGTACCCAGGGGCGGATCGTGAATTTGTGGGGCCCTGGGCTGTAACTACTTAGGGGCCTATCTAAGTAGGTACTCAACTTAGGTTTCTATAATAATATTATTACATATTTATTACCGCACAAAAAAGCATAAATATTACTTAAATCTACGCAAGTAATAGTTGTTCAAAAGGCTACCTTATTGCTGTGGTAGCAATCTCTTCCAGGTAACCTTTGGGTGAGAGAGAAACCGAAATAGTGACATTGGCGTAGCTAGGGATTTTGTCTAGGAAGGGCAGCCGTTCGGCAGGGGGGGGGTTATTTAAAAGTACATTAAATAACCAGGGCCGTCTTTAACCTATTAGAAGCCTTGGGCACATTAGAATAATGGACCTCATTTTTTTTTTCGTTTTTACCTGTTTAAGCTTTAAACCCTGAAAGACTGAGTAATTCCGGAAAATACAAATATGTATAGCCTAAAACTAAACGTCGGTATTAAATTTTATAAAATGTTCTTTAAACCAAAAACGAGTGAGCGAAGCGAGGTATTTTACAGGTTCAAATCTGTTCAAATGATAAACTAAAATATAATTAGTGAAATTCGAAAAAATACCATAAAATATTCCAGCTAAAACAGAATATCGGCATTAAATAATAATATAATATTCATTATGTTAAATGCGAGCGAGTGAAGCGAGCGAGCAAAATTTTTTTTCCTATTTAATAGGTTAAATCTATTCAAACTTTAAACCCTAAAAGACTGTGAAAATAGGATCGCCCTACCGATCGCCTACGCCCGTGATGGGACCAACCCAGAAATCGCGAAACAAAAAAACAGTTGTAGTGCCAGCACAGAATTCTGCACGACGCGTGCATGTCGACACATGATTTTTACCAATTTTATTGCAATGACAGAACATCTAATTGAATTAGTGCATTGTGAACCTTGTTTGTATGATACAAATCATTCAGACTATTATAAAAAACTTAGTTGTTTTCGCGGTTAAACACTTAGTAATTTATCAATACTGTCTAGGGTCTAGGGTGGGCAAAGAAGTTTCTAGGGTGGACATTGCCTACCCTTGCCCCCCCTAGCTACGCCTATGAATAGTGATATAATATATAAGAATATAAAAAACCCATAAAATAATTTTATTTATTTATTATGAATTAGTAAAAGAATTGACAGGTTATGTGTGTGACAGTTATGTTATATAACTATTAAAATATAATCGGAATGAAAATACAATACGAGAAAAGATGATTTCAGCAAAACCTAAACGTATGAAAGATATTTACGGCTTGGGTTTTTCTATAAATATAAAAATATTGGGTATTTAGGGCCATCAAGCAAACAAGGGCTCGAAGGTATTTGCTAAACTAAATGACTCATGTTGTCATTTTTGACAAAACGCAGCCGCAACTTGCAAGACACTATTGTTACCACGAAATCGGAGATTCTCGATGAATGTCGAAAATGGGGAACAGTACACCTAAAACACGAGCCTACTCCAAACCCATCTTGCAGATCAGATTTACGAGCCAGACTTATGCGCCACCTTACAAATTAGATTCCTGATATTGACATGGGTGAGATTAGAATAGCTCTCAGGCAGCTTCATAATAATAAAGCACCAAGAGATGACGAAATAACCACAGAGCTGCTCAAGGCAGGAGGAACACCCGTTTTGACTGAGCTCCTTAATTCCGTCATTCACACTGGCACTACCCCGTAAGTGTGGAGCAGGAACATGGTGGTTTCATTTTTAAAATAGACGATAACACGTGACTTGCAACTACCGTCCCATTCCGCTCCTGAGCCACGTTTATTAGCTATTATCGAAGGATATCGAATCATCCTTCCCAGAAGTTTCAGCCAGTGGAGCAGACCGGGAGCCACATACATACATCGAGAAGTATAATCAGCCTCTCTGCTTAGCGTATGTGGACTATGAGAAAGCCTTCGATACCGTCAAGGCCTGAGGGGCAATTCTGCTAAATAAAACCTGCATTAATATAATTACAATCAAGTCTCAATACGCTAATCTCAAACGGTGTTTTTATAAACGTTAAACCAACGTTAAACGCGCTCTGATTGGTCGAAACGTCATAAAGTAAAATTAAATTCTACTTTAAATACGAGAATTGAGGTTCTGGTCTGTGCTGCAATTCAATCAATCAATCAATCCTTTATTGCAAGAATGTGGTATACATAAGGTCTTAAAAATATTATACTAGCTGGGTTCCAACATTCTGCCATCACAATGGCGCGCAAAATATCCATAACATGCAAGGTGTTAGGTGTGTGGAGTTAACATTTACAAATTTAAGTAACAAATCGGAATTGAATTAAATACTTATAGATAATATTATACATTATGGAACATCAAGAATTATTATTAACCATAACAAATTAAATAATATTTAAATAAATCACACAGTTTCAGTACGTATATTGGTCATAGAAATAAAATAAAGATATATCACAATTCACAGCCCATAGGCAATTAAAAAAAAAAAAAAATTAATGTCAACTGTCAGTCATAATTCCAAACAGGTTATAACTAAAATAAAATAAAACGTGGTCTTTACGTGGCATTATTTTAGCAAACATGTGCACCAAATTTTGTTGTGCATTCCGAAACATGGTTTAAACAGTATATTATAGATACAACATAAGTTTTACGAGTGATTCTCATTAAACCAGGTTTCGTCCCTTAACCCGTTGACATCATTGACACGAGGTGCATACATTGAAGGTATTTAATTTATAATTTAATATCATATTAAATTTATAGAAATTATGAAATGATTAATCTTATATTAAGCAATTTTTCTTTGTTATTTTAGCTCCCCAAAATGTGGTGAAAGAATTTGTCATTTTACCCATTTGACATTGATCATCTTAAAATTAAAACACGTGGTGCATACAATTAAGGTAAATACTTTATAATCCTATATTTTAATTTGTTATAATAATTATGATTATTATACTCTAAACTATTTTTATTTTTTATTTTCAGCATCCAAAATGAAATGTTATTTTAACAAAAAGGGGGACGGTTATCACAGAAATCAAAAAATAATATAAAAAGGACCTATAGCTCAACATATCATCATAATAATATTCATAATTCATAATCATCATAAAATCATATAAATACATTAGTAAAATATTATGTCAAAATCATTTAAAAAATGTTATGTAAAAAGTGAAAATTAAAAATTAAAAATTAGATATCTAATGTCATTTTTGTAAAATTAAAAATAATATTTATAATTCATAATCATAATAAAATTAAATAAATTCATTATTAAAATATTATGTCAAAATCATTTAAATGTCATGTAAAAAGTCAAAATTAGATATCTAATGTCATTTTTGTAAAATTAAAATTAATATTCATAATTCATAATCATAATAAAATTAAATAAATTCATTATTAAAATATTATGTCAAAATTATTAAAATGTCATGTAAAAAGTCAAAATTAGATATCTAATGTCATTTTTGTAAATTTAAATAATATTAATTTAAGTTTAAGTATTTAAATGTCATGTACTCATTTAATGTATAAAAACAATTATTCAACAGCCATCTAGTTAATTGTCTTTTAAAATTATCTAGGTTTAAGCTTTTGAAATGGTCAGGTAGATTGTTATATATAGTAATGGCATTGATGTACACATTTTATTTATAGATATCATACCGGCACTGAGGTAGATATAGTTTATACTTGTGTCTTGGTGTAGCATTTCTATTATTAATGTCAGAATTTTTGGGAAAGTACTGTGAATTTTGTTTTACAAAAATTCAAATATCCCTAATGTACAAGCACACCAGAGGTAGAATGCGAAATTTCAGAAATAAGGTTTTGCAACTGTCTGAGGGCCAAGCTCCGCAAATTGCTCTTACACACTTCTTCTGAACCTTAAATGCCTTGTCAATTTCAACAGAGTTCCCCCATAGCAATAGCCCATATGAGAGCACAGAAGACACATATCCGTGGTATGCGCATAATGCGGCCGCGGTCGAGACTTTGATACGTAACATTTTAATTGCGTATACAAACTTGTCTAGTTTGTCGCATACATGGCTTATGTGATCTTAGTGTCTGTCTACTATGACCCCTAAAAATTTTGTGGATTTTACTTCTTCTATTTTAATGCTATTATAGCTATTGTTATGTGTTAGCACGATTTAATTACTAATTAAAGCGAAAGGAATGAAACGCCGAAATGTCTTAACACAGCAGCTATATTGTCCGATCTTTTACAGTCACGGTAGCAATAATCATTACATACAATGCAAGCACAATACAATGTAGGCAAGCTTATTAGGCAGTTAAACCCAGTACTAGTTAGGATTACTAAAACTAACGAGCGCGCGGCGCGCGCGCAGCCTCTCGGCGTCGTGTCCCGGTTCGCACTGCGGAGCAGGGGGGTGAAACTCTCATACATGCACAAATTAACAGAGTACAGAGACATCTAAAAATGACTGTCCGGTACTAACAATTTGAAAGTTTTCGGATTGTCACAACAGATGCCACTAAGCGACTTCTACATCGCGCTATCGCTAACACAAGGCGTATTTATAAGGGCTCGCGAACATTTTACTATGCAGCAATCATTTCCCACTATTAAAGAGGAACTTGGTCGTTGTTGTGTCTACGACTTTCGATAAAACTTAATTTCTGTCCATAATTCAGTTCAATAAAAATTATCAGGCGGTACTACTTCCATCTAGCGGGTTTGATAGTAACTAAAACGGTACAACGCCATCTAAAAACGACATTCCGAAACTTTTGCAAGACTCAGTTTCAATTTTAGAGTTGCGCATCTATACTAATATATATCTGTATTATCTATGCTGCGGAGGCCGGGAAAACCGAACGCGCACGACACTCACGCTCGGGCATCTCCGTCGCAACAGCGCCGGAGGCCCGGGCGGCATATGAGCGAACGCCACATCAGCCCCCTCGGAGACCGTTAAGGGCGAAAAATATCGGGGAAGCGGACACGACGTCCACTCCGCGTATGTCGTTCATTTCCTGAGGTGCCAGTGTCAGGTGGTACACTATTATCGCTATCATTTACTAGATACGCTGGTTTTAACCTGTCGACCGACACGTTGATGGGCTTGCCTCTGATGTCTATTTTGAAAAATTTTTCTCCTCGCTCTATCACGTGATATGGCCCAGTGTATGTTGCCTGTAATGGCTTTCGAACAGCGTCCTGACGAAGGAACACGTGTGATGAAGTTTTTAAGTCCTTGCTCATGAAAACTGGTTTAGAACCATGATGACATACAGGTGTAGGCTTAATCTTTCTTATGTTAGCCCGTAGCCGTGAAACAAAATCTGTGTAGTCCACAACTTCCTCAGGTGAGTTAAGGAAAAATGTACCTGGCAAGCGTAAGGTTTCTCCGTACACTAACTCAGCTGACGACGATCCAATGTCCTCTTTAACTGCCGTGCGTATGCCGAGTAGAACAAGCGGTAGGACTTCATACCAGTCAACGTTGGCGTGGCACGTTATAGCTGCTTTCAGTTGTCTATGGAATCGTTCAACCATTCCGTTCGCGGCGGGGTGGTAGGCTGTAGTCTGTAAGTGAGAAAAACCCATAATTTTAGAAAGTTCTTTAAACAGTTGCGCTTCGAATTGTTTTCCTCTGTCTGTGGTTATCTTCTCCGGACACCCAAAACGTGAAATCCAGCCGGAAACGAAAGCGTTAGCCACTGTGACAGCTCGAATGTCCTGCAGCGGCATAACTTCGGGCCAACGTGTGAATCTATCTACTGCGGTTAGGCAATACCTATAATCGTGAGACATTGGCAAGGGACCTATGAGGTCTATGTGCACATGCGCAAATCGGTTCGACGGAGGGACAAAAGCGAGTACTGGTGATTGCGTATGTCGAGAAACCTTAGAACGCTGGCAGGCAAGGCAAGCACGTGTCCAATTGCTGCAGTCCTTCTTCATGTTGGGCCAAACATAACTTTGACTCATCAGTCTTAATGTAGCCTTTACACCTGGGTGGCTGAGTCCGTGTAAGCTGTCGAAAGCTTGTCGACGGAACAGTGGTGTCAAGTAAAGACGTGGAGATGGACAGGAAACGTCGCAGTATAAAATCTTACCGGAACTAGAAACTTGTATTTTCTTCAGGTCCAGTGAAGAGTGGTTGCTTCGTAGCAGCTGCTGCAGTTCATCATCCTCTTCTTGCGAGCGGGCTAAGGCATCAAAGTCTATAGCTGCCGAGATAGCTTCTACGCGCGACAATGCGTCGGCCACTACGTTGTCATCTCCAGCGATATGTCGTATATCCGTCGTAAACTGTGACACGAAATCAAAATATCGGAATTGTCGAGGTGAACAATTTTCTGATACCTTTTGGAAGGCTGCTACGATTGGCTTATGGTCCGTAAAAATGGTAAAGGTTTTACCTTCAACCATGTATTTAAAATATTTGACAGCTTCGTAGATAGCTAGCAACTCTCTGTCAAAAGGGCTGTACTTTCGTTGTGCAGGGCTGAGCTTCTTTGAATAAAACCCAAGAGGTTGCCATTCAGAGTTTATGTTTTGCTGTATTACTGCTCCTATTGAGCTGTCCGAGGCGTCTGAGAAAATGGCTAGTTCTGCAGCTGGATTAGGATGAGCTAGGAGAGTGGCTTCAGCAAGACTTCTTTTGCATTTTTGAAATGCCTCTTCTAGGTCTGTAGTCCATGGTATCGAGCTATTTGCTTTTACAGATGGACCAGAAAGAAGCTTGTGCAGGGGCGCTTGGCTACAAGCCGCTCTCTTCATAAAGCGTCTATAGAAGTTGAGCATACCTAGGAATCTGCGGAGCTCCTTGATAGTTTTCGGCTGTGGAAAGTTCTGGATTGCATCGACTTTCTGTGGTAGTGGTGTGGTGCCTGCGGCCGAAACCACATATCCAAGGAATTCCACTTGAGCCTCGCCGAACACGCTCTTTGAAGAATTCACCACAATTCCGTGGTCCTGCAGTCGCTTGAATACTAGTTGCAGGTGTTCCAGGTGCTCACGTTCAGTCTGTGAAGCCACAAGAATGTCATCTATATATGGGTAACAGAATTCCAGGTCTCTCAAGATCTCATCCATGAACCGCTGGAATGTTTGAGCAGCGTTTCGTAATCCAAAACTCATGAATGGAAACTCAAACATTCCAAACGGGGTAGTGATAGCGGTCTTTGGTATGTCAGCTGGGTTCACCGGGATCTGGTGGTATGCACGGATTAAGTCAATTTTACTGAAGACAGTACAACCAAACAGATTGTGGGAAAAATCTGCGATATGGCGCACCGGGTATCGGTCAGGTATGGTACGTGAATTTAAAGCTCTGTAATCGCCACATGGCCGCCACTCATTATTTTTCTTTGGTACCAGGTGTAACGGCGAAGACCATGGGCTGTCGGATCTTCTAGCAATACCTGTTCTTACCATGTCCTCGAACTCCCTGGTAGCGATATGGAGTCGATCCGGTGCCAATCTGCGGGGTCTGCTGAACACGGGAGGTCCTGGAGTAGTCCGTATGTAGTGGAGCGTGTTGTGCTTAATGACGCGCGTTGACAGATCTCCAGCCGGACGAGTAACGTCTGGGAATTTAGAGAGTAAGTCATGATAGCGCGATGTACCTGTAACAGATTTAATGTGGCACAAAGCAGATGGTGCAGGTCTAGCGAGAGCAGTTAGCGATGTCACATTATCAATTAAGCGGTGAGCTCTGGCATCCACTAGTAAATTATAGTGCGATAAAAAATCAATTCCTATTATAGGTTTTGTCACATCCGCAATAATAAAACGCCATACAAATGCACGTCTAAGGCCAAAATCAAGCGTTAAAGTTAGCCAGCCATAAGTACTAATTGTTGAGCCGTTGGCTGCAGAAAGTTCATATTTACTTTTTACAAAATGTCTATTATGTATTAATTTACGAGGATAAACACACAAGTCTGATCCTGTGTCCACTAAATATTGAATTTTGGTCTTACGGTCTGTAACGAAAACACGGCCTCCTGATACACTATTGCAGTCGCGCGCTGCCGTCTTCACGGACTGCTGGATCCGTTTCCCTGACGAAAAGTACAGGGCTCACGGCACTTCGTGGATTTTGTGCCCAACCGTCTATGGTACCAACAATGGCCTGCGGCTGCAGTTGAGCGGCAACGGGACCGGCGACGCCAATGTGGAGACTGCGTCCGCCCTCTAGAACGCGAGCGGAAACCCGTAGACAACGCCGCAACCTGCCGCGACAGGTCGTCGATGCGCTGCGTGAGAACTTCAATGACAGATGTCGGTCCAGATGGTGATGCCGTCGGCATAGCTGAAGGCGTGGATGTAGCAGCTACTTGAGGCTGGAGCGAGATCTCGTGGATCTTGTCGACGATCGGAGCTATGGAGATCAGAGGGAGTTCTGATTGAGCCGCTATAATTGCCTGCACGTGGCTTGGTAGGCGACTCGTCCACAACGAGCGAATAAATTCTTCGGAGACCTCTGCACCGGCCAGGTCGCGCAGGTGTCGCAGGAACTGCGACGGCTTGCGATCCCCCAACTCTTCATGAGTTAAAAGCTGCCTCACACGCTGTTCTTTCGACGCCGATAACCGGGACACTAACTCAGTCTTTATTTTAACGTATTTATTTTCCAGAGGCGGATTGTTAATGATGTCTTTCACTTCACACACATATTTGAAGTCTAGATTTGCGACCACATGGTAAAATTTTGTCGCGTCGCTTGTTACATTAGCTAATGCAAATTGTCCTTCTAACTGGGCAAACCAAAGCGCGGGCTCGTTGGGCCAAAATGGCGGCATTTTTACGCCGACGCGGCACACCTCGTCCGCCGCGTCTTTAGGTATTTCCGGTTGTTCGTCCGCCATTTTGCAAGCTTGTGCACGTTTACTATGCCTACAAATTACAATACACTGCACTGTTCGTAACTATCACGATCACGTCGGGGTCACCACTATAGCTATTGTTATGTGTTAGCACGATTTAATTACTAATTAAAGCGAAAGGAATGAAACGCCGAAATGTCTTAACACAGCAGCTATATTGTCCGATCTTTTACAGTCACGGTAGCAATAATCATTACATACAATGCAAGCACAATACAATGTAGGCAAGCTTATTAGGCAGTTAAACCCAGTACTAGTTAGGATTACTAAAACTAACGAGCGCGCGGCGCGCGCGCAGCCTCTCGGCGTCGTGTCCCGGTTCGCACTGCGGAGCATAGATAATACAGATATATATTAGTATAGATGCGCAACTCTAAAATTGAAACTGAGTCTTGCAAAAGTTTCGGAATGTCGTTTTTAGATGGCGTTGTACCGTTTTAGTTACTATCAAACCCGCTAGATGGAAGTAGTACCGCCTGATAATTTTTATTGAACTGAATTATGGACAGAAATTAAGTTTTATCGAAAGTCGTAGACACAACAACGACCAAGTTCCTCTTTAATAGTGGGATATGATTGCTGCATAGTAAAATGTTCGCGAGCCCTTATAAATACGCCTTGTGTTAGCGATAGCGCGATGTAGAAGTCGCTTAGTGGCATCTGTTGTGACAATCCGAAAACTTTCAAACTGTTAGTACCGGACAGTCATTTTTAGATGTCTCTGTACTCTGTTAATTTGTGCATGTATGAGAGTTTCACCCCCCTGCTGCGGAGGCCGGGAAAACCGAACGCGCACGACACTCACGCTCGGGCATCTCCGTCGCAACAGCGCCGGAGGCCCGGGCGGCATATGAGCGAACGCCACACTATCAAAGGTTAAATTTAAGTCAATTTGTCGTGTCCTATAGTCCCTAAATTGAATAATTTTAGTTTTATTGACATTAATTTTTAGATTATTATATTTAAGCCATGAAATTATTTTGTCAACCATATTACAAATGTCATTTTGGAAAGAGTCTATATTCTCACATTTAATTATAGCTGTTGTGTCATCCGCGAATAAAATAGTATTTTGATCTGTTACATTAGGTAAATCGTTGATGTACAGCAAAAATAGTTCTGGCCCTAGTAAGCTTCCTTGTGGAACTCCAAATTCGTTGCATAGAAACTTCGACCTACTAGTAATTTGTTTCCCTTGAGTAATTTTTGAAATCTCTACGCACTGTCGTCTTCCCGTAAGGTAACTTTTAATCCAGTCATAGGCTTTGCCCCGTATTCCATATTTTTCGAGCTTATAAAGTAGAAGCTTATGATCTACAAAATCAAAAGCTTTGCTCATGTCTAGGAATACGGCTACTACAGGCTTTTTATCATTTAAAGATTCTGTAACATATTTTATAAGATTAAAACAGGCTAAAGATGTGTTGCTATTTTTACGGAATCCAAACTGTTCTGGCCTAAGTATGTCATTCACGGTAATAAATGCGTGTAGTCTTTTTAGCATAATTTTCTCAAATATTTTTGATATTACCGGTATTAATGTAACTGGCCTGTAGTTGTTTATATCAGATATATTACCTTTTTTAAATAGAGGTTTGACAATAGATAGTTTTAATATTTCAGGGAATGAACCTTCTTCGAATGAAAGATTAATAATATAGCTCAAAGGCTTACATATATCATTGGCACAAGCTTTGATCATTTTTGTGTTCAAATCGTCAAATCCTATAGAATTTGTGTTGTTTAGACTATTTATAATTTGTAGAATTTCATTTTTATCTGTTGGCGTTAGGAAAATCGTTTTCAAATTTTGTGTAGTTAGTGTTTTAGCAATGTCATTTGTTTTAAATTTAAATTCTTTGTTAGTCAATTGTATATAGAAATTGTTAAAAGCTTCGCATATGTCATTAGGAGCCGTATAAACTTTGTCATTATAATTGATTGTATTTATGTCCAAATTAGGTTTTATGTCATTAATATTGCTATTTATTATGTCCCAAACTGCTTTGCATTTATTTTTATTATTATGTATATATTTATTGTTTTGTAGTTGTCTTGATTTATTAATACATTGTTTTAGAGTTTTGTAATAAATTATGTATCTTTTGTAATTTTTTACTTTATTGCCGCCCGTTCTTTTATACTTTAGATATAGTTTTCTTTTTTCAATTGATGATTTTTTTAAACCTTTTGTCAGCCATGATTTATTCGATTTTTTATTATTATTTTTACATATTATCACAGGGAAGCAAAGTCTGAAAAATAAAACTAATGTATCGTGAAATTCCTTGAAGGCATCATTTAAGTTGTTTATTTGGTAGATTTCGGAAAAATGAATTGATGACAAACATTTACAGAATTTTCGTATATTTTCCTTGCTAAAGTCTCTAACAGATCTCGACCAGGAGATCAATTCACGTTTATTTTTTACCCTAATTGTGAGAGTTTGTCCTGTTTCGTGATCTGACAGACATAGATGATGGACTTCAGCTGAGCACGCGTTTATGTTACTTGCAAACTGGTCAAGGCATGACATTTTTCTAGTCGGTGTATTAATATGTAGTTTAATATTAAAATTTTTCATTAAATTAATAAGTTCTTGGCACTTTTTATTGGGATTTAAAGTATCTAGGTTCCAGTCTCCGCATAAAACAATTTTTTTAGATCTGATTGCAATTTTTGTCATCAATTCCTCTAATTTTTCAATAAAAATGTTAGGATTACTATTAGGGGTCCGGTATATACATAAAACAGATATTTTTGGCGACATAATTTCAATACCCGATACTTCAAAACTAAAACTATTTCCAAATTCATTTACGATCCCTAGACTTTTGCACTCAATACTATTTTTCGCGAGTATGCAGGTTCCGCCCCTTTTTGTGTTACGTGAATATGATGAAATAAGTCTGTAACCCGGTATTTTTAATAGCGACTCCATTCCTTTTTTTATGAATGTTTCTGTTAAACATACTATATCTATTTCGGCGTTTTTTTGCGAAAATTCGGTAAGCGCATATGTGATTTCTTCAGCTTTATTAATTGCTCCGGCTATGTTTTGGTGGAAAATTATTATGTTGTTATGTTTTTCTTTTTTATCCGCGAAAAAATGTATCATTATTAATGTTATTTATTACCGAATCCCTCTTTTTTGGAAAGTAGTAGGGAATTGTACCCTTTTTGTGCTTTACGCAAATCGAGTTATTTTGGTCAGAACTCAGTTGAACATGTATTGGTTCAGGAGAATTATGTGCACTTAGATTTTTATTATTTCTAATGTTGATTATTTTATTATATAATAATAACTCTATCTCTACGTTATTAATAAGCTCAGTCTTTGTAATAAAAATTTTCTGTTTCTTAAATACTTACAGTAATAATCCTTTAAATATAAACAGTTATTATAATTTTTAGCAATCAATTTAGTGTTATTATTAAGTAATTTTATATTTAAAAATTTGTTATAAGTAGTTTCTAGTACAAAGACTTTCTGTTTACGCAAGATGTATAGGATATTGCTAAGGTTTGCTAATATACAGTAGGGATTTTTGTCATTAGAACCTATAGCTAAGATCACAATGTCATCTTTTTTTAATGTTGATATTATTTTATCACAGTAACAGAGTATGTCATAGCATCTTGCAGAGGAAAGGACTATGCCAAGTATTTCATATGTGTTGTCATTTCTTTTTTTTCTGTCGTAGTGAATCTGCGAGGCTAGACCACGAACTTGTTGATCCCCTAGTATAAGTATCTTCTTCTTCTGACACGGGGCGCCATCTAGCGAGGGTTTTGGATTATTATTGTAATACGTCTTATTTTCCACTTGATTAACCGAAGCAAAACCCTCCAAGGGCGAGGTTACTATCTTCAAAGGTGCAGTAACCATTTGACGTGGACGGCCCCTTGGAGTTTCATCTACAGATCTGCCGTGGGTGGATACAGGCGACTGACGTGGTAGCTTAATACCTATGTTGGTGAGCCTCTTATTTATTGGTGTGACACATTTTTGAGAGACTTTCACTGATACATTTGGGGTTTTTTTCATGGTAGGATTTGATAAAGTTTTTAAGAATTCTATTTGTTTGTTTTTTTCTTCTATGGTTTTTTTTTAGATTTAAGCATTCCAAATTTAGATTTATAATTTCTTCGTGGGCACTCTGTTTTTCAGTCTCTAAGCTTTGTATTTGTTGTTTAAGGTCGATTATTTCCGGAATATCACTATTAAAAATGTCAGGAACGCTTTTAATTGATAATTCTGAGTGTGAAGAACTGACAAATGTATCATCTAGATTTATCTCCGACAAATCCATGTCAGATTTTCGTCGCCTGAGTGTACGAGGTCTTCTAAAAGTGATGTTTTCATAATCCATAATAATTAAGTTGGTATAATAATTGGAATTACTAGTGCCCTCTGTTGATGTTACAGAGATCTGTAGTTAAATGTTTCTTGGTTATGCTAATAGATGTCGCTATGTTGTCAATATTTGTATGCAATATTTAGTTAATTGTCAATATTTTTTCTTTTTCTATTTATTAATTATTCTATTGTATAAATTATGTTTTATCTTGTATTTTATGTAATAATTTTAATGTCATAATGTATATATAAATGTCAAAAACTGTTCTTTGTCAATGTGGGGTTTGAACCTAGATCGTCCTGATGAATTTATTAACACTTCTCCATTCAACCATTCATCTAACTATCAGCTGATGTTTGACAGTTCAAGGGCATGTTGACACTAACAGCTGATATTTTGACGTATCAAGGTCGTTATTTTTACAAATCAATTTAAAAGTTCTTTGTTCTAAAGATCACTAATAAATGTCACTAATATCAGAATTATTTTATATGCACTGTTAGTAACTGTTTTTATTGTCCACATTAAAGTTTATTTACTTACACTTTTGATTTTATTTTATTAATTTCTTATGTTTCAAAAAAATCCGAGTGTGTATTTTTCTTCAGGCAATTGACACACAACCCCTTATGTTTTTTTATAGATAACACTCACACTGCACGATCGTCACTTGGATCACGGTTTTTTATATAAAACTGAGTCAAAACTTTAGTATTTATATTTTTAAAACTTATTTAGACGCGGAGCCGATGTGAGCCCGTCAGTGCCACCTAGCGCAATTTCATGCAGAAATGCCTCGTTGACTGTCGATAATATTTCGAGTTGTTAAGATGTCTGTTCAAGGCCGCAA
The DNA here is from genome assembly GCA_905404095.1 of Glaucopsyche alexis. Taxonomy (NCBI): domain Eukaryota; kingdom Metazoa; phylum Arthropoda; class Insecta; order Lepidoptera; family Lycaenidae; genus Glaucopsyche; species Glaucopsyche alexis. Next base: position 24,791,145 of record FR990044.1, read on the forward strand.
CAATTACCGTCCAAGTAAAAGAACAGACCATAAAACGGATCCAACTTCGTCAAGAAGTGAGACAGGTAGATGTTATCTCTCCGAAACTGTTTACTAACGCGTCGTAGGACGTTTTCAAGTCGCTTGATTGGAACGGCCTGAGACTGAACATAAACGGCCAATACATCTCACACTTGCAGTTTGCGGATGAAATAATCATTATGTCAGAATATCTGCAGGACCTGGAAGAGATGCTGAACAGCCTAAGCGATTGTTCAATACAAATTAATAAACCAGCATATTCCAAAATTAGTCACAAAAAATTAATTATACATACATACATACATACATATAATCACGCCTTTTTCCCGTAACGGGGTAGGCAGAGACCACTTTTTGCCACTTACAACGATCCTTACATACTCGTTTCGCTTCGTTCACTTTCATTCTTACCATCCATTCCTCCTCTTACATTCAACGTAGCGAAGCGGCTCTCCATGGTCCGCTTTTCACCTCCGAGAGAAACGAGACGTGATGGGTGGTGAACCACATCGCCGCCATTTTGGATAATTAAATTATTTTTATGATTATCCATTGCGTTTCCACGGATTGGTGGAGAGGGTAGGAATAGGGAAAGGGAAGGATAGGTGGTGTGGAAAGGAAGATTGGTAAGTTAGAGTGGGAAATAGGAAATGTAGGATATTACCGCCTAGGAGGGCAAGGGATAGGACAGTAATAGCTAGGGAAGCCATGGTCGCGTACCCGTATACTATACCACAACTACCGGACAGGTAAGTTGGGATGAGTATCCCATGACATTAAAATTAAACATTAAAAAAACATTAAAACAGTAACGTTTAGTTTTTAATGCTTTAGTAAAAAATAGACACAAAGCTAAATAAGCCAATAAAATTTAAAAAAAATTTGGAAAAAAGTGACACCTTTTGTTTAATGATTAATTAACAAAGGTTCTAATTAATTAAACTCATATTTTTAAAAGGCTTACACTTACTATTATAGTCAAAAAACCAAAAAATGGCCTATTCTCCAATAACATTTTAGACGTTTACCAAAAATCAAGAATTTTGGATTAAGCCACTTCAATTCTGAAGGTGCGATATGTTTAAAATAACCAAATAGTTTCAATAAATAATATTTATTTTTAATACCTTACAAAAGTTAATGAAAATCAGCATAAAAACATCCTTTCACACGTATTTTCCGCCTTAACTCAATTCATAGAAGTATGCAATTTTTTTACAATGTTTTCTTATGACAATATCACGTAAAAATATCGCCCGTAAACCCACTTTACAGACAACAATTTTTTAAATTAAAATTATCGCCTATTGTTTTTAGCGGGGTTTGGGGGCCCCTTGTAACCTCGGGGTCCTGGGCTGCAGCCCAAGTAGCCCTTAGGTAGATCCGGCCCTGAGAGTACCTAGAAGGCTCAAAGAGTTTCCCCGCTGAATAGGCAATCGGACAATTTTTTTTATTGCATAAATGAATAGTACTCTTAAATATGAGTAACTTCTCAGAAGAAACCGTATATCAAAAGTCAATATTTTCAAAGGTACAGCGATTTGTATAAAAAATTTCGCGAGCCTCCTAAAAACGCTCCATACTAAAGTCGACCTACAAATGACGTCACTTGTAGGTTATAGTCAAAGATTTCAACTCAAGATAGGCTATCACGTACATTTAGCCGAAAAAATTTTCATACAAGAAAAAATTACGCCATCTATGTAAAATCAACGGAACTTCCATGTTCCTTTGATTTTACGATTTTACCATTCAGATGGAACAGTCGCTAGTCGTATGATATAACTTTGTAAGGGCGTACAACGCATACATTTTTTTTAAATACATATCTTGACTAAAGAAATGTTAATAAAATTGTCCGGCGTAATATAAGTTTAGCTCGCATTAATATATTTCTCCAAAAGTGCATAATGTTAAATCGGCTGGCCCCTGAACATTGTAGGTGGTTGTTTAGGAGTAGAATAGACAGTAGGTGCAGGTTGTAGGTGATCTACATCTAGTAGATGTAGCTTGTAGGTTTTTAGTGGGGTAACTACTGTTTACCTACCAACCTACCACCTACCAACTATAGGTATGTAGTAGGTCTAGATGTAGGTTGTAGGTGTAGGGTATGACTTATGGGTGTAGCAACCTACGCTTACAACCTTCAAGTGTAGTTATTTTTTATTCAATTTCATAATTCACAGAACGTCTGTCAGGCCCGATTATAAATAATATTTTTAAATATATGTAAAAATCAAATAAATAGTAAGCCTTAGTTTCATTTTATTTAAATTAATCAAAAATGTGAATACTGACGGGTAAGGTTAGGTTTGGTTAGGTACTGAAATAAAAAAAAAACTTAATCTCTTATTTCTGTAATAAATTAATAATAAAAATGACGTCCCTACAAAGTTACCTTTCCACTGTTGCGCATACAATAACCAGTGTTATCTTTCATAGTTGGCCGCCATTTTTTGAATATTTATTTAAAATTCCATAAGTATTTTAATTGTAACAAACAATATTGTGATAATTACTTGTGATAAGATATCCCGTCTATCTTTTTTACACGTTTGTCATAGTTTTTACAGCCTTTAATAACGCAACTACTCGGCATTTTATGAATTATATGCGGACTGGACAAACTGCATAAAGCAAATGTAGAAATGGTAAGATCACAAGTGCCAAACCTCAACTGTCAAAATGGCCCCAAAATTTAAAAATTTGGGGCCATTTTTTTGGAGACACTTTTTGCCTCAACATGCCTCGTCTATAATATACGTCTATGGTTATAGTATATGAAGTAGTATATTATGAAGTATATGGCCGCCGGAATATATTTGTAAATATCTTGCATATTTGTGCGTTTAAGTTCATACTTACCATAATGAATGTTTTTGTATATGATGCGAGTAAACTAATGATGTAGGTTTTGTTTACCAATTTCGCAAAAAAAAAAACTCGAGAAATTTTGGATACAAATCGCTGTAGGTACCTTTGAAAATATTGACTTTTGATATACGGTTTTTTCTGAGAAGTTATTCATATTTAAGAGTACTATTCATTTATGTAATAAAAAAAATCAGTCCGCTTGCCAATAGGCAATAGGTGCAATAGCAATACTCACTCTTTGGGCCAGATAGGTGCCGGCTCTAGGGTCTCGGGTGGCCTCAATTAGTTTTTTGGAAATCTCTCTGAAAAGTTTGTGCGCACCCGGACCCCATGAACCTAGGGTTTCAACCCCAAACGGTTCAAATATGGGATGCCCACTAAGGTTCTCATATTTGCGCCGCTTAAGGTTCTCCGCCTGATTGGCGGCTGCACCTGCAGTGCTCGAGGTGCCCTGGACATGGGACGGAGCAAGTGTATCGACGCAAGTAGCGTCCCATACAAGGGCCCGTCCCACTCTCCAAGGGACCAAGGGTCATACCGTCTGGTCTCTTGCCATCGTCGCGCGCCAAGCCAGAGGGTTCCAGCACAGCTGGTACTCCGGCGGTGACAAGAGCCCGACGGATGAGGTCGTTCAGGCAGTGATGTCGGGAGATGCGGCCGGCGCTTCGCTGGCAGGACAGACCGTGGTGTCCGAGGCTGTCCACGTTTGCGCCACAAACGCAGCGGTGGGGGACGACGTGGGGGGTGCCAAGACGCAGGGAAGTAGCTATTCGGAAAGCGGTTCGATCCAGCAATGTGCCCGTGTTGGGTGACGGCAACGCTTGTAGCCAAAGGCCCGACTCCCACTACTCCGTAGCTAAGAGGCGAGCCTGCTCCACAGGACTGGAGGACGTATTAAGGAGATTATTCCGTACCAGTCTGCAAAGTGGCTCGTCCCAGAGCCTTTGGGAAAAAACGTTGTCAGGCAATTCGCTACAAGCACTAGTTGCGCTCCAGGCGTCCTTGGCCTCGTCCAGAAAGGGAACTATAATGGAGTAGGATTGGTGCTCTAGTATTTTGAAGATGAGTCTATGGTTTGCGTGGACTGAGGACAAGTAGGCCGGGAGTGATATGTCGGAAGGTTTTCGAACACCCAGGCCACCGAACCTTACTGGAAGCGTTGCCTGAGTCCATGAGCGGTCATCAAAATGTATGTTCAAAATCGTGGAGAGCGTATGTCTTATGGTATCATCCAACTGTTTGAGAAGTAGAGGGAACTTCCACAGTTGACAACACCGCAAGACATACGTAAATTTTGGTACGAAAATGCAATAACGGATGAGGGTGAAAGCCATGTGACAGTTAATTTGGAGGAGGCGGTCTAAAGTTTCACTAAAATTTTGTAGTTTATTATTTATGAATTCTGGGAGAGACTCGTCTAAAATAGGTGAGCCCAAAAGGAAGAGTGAATCCTTATCGATGACAGACAGTTGTGGAGCTATTTCTTTAAAGCTGGATATAATCGCGTTTCTATCCTCACAACTGTCTGGCACAAAAAGTTCGCACTTTCCTAGGTTTAGCTCTAAACCTATTTTTTGGAACTCGCGGATCAGAGTCTGAAAGTCGGATAGTACCGTGGGTGCATCGCTTCCAATGGTCCCGTCATCTAAATACCAAACATTAAATTTTGAATTGAGAAGCTCGATGATCGGGTGTATGGCAAGGCTGAAAATTGCTGGACCTAGAGGGCCGCCCTGTTGGCACCCAACTTCGGATGAGATAAGGTGATTTTTGTAAATGAGTTTGGTGGGGTCGTTGTAACACTGGAGCATGAATGGTAGAATGGCAGGGGCTTTGGTTTTTATTTGGGCCAACATGGCGCCTCGCTCAACTGAGTTAAAGGCGTTTTTGACGTCGACCTTCAGAAACACATCATCGCCTTGATTGTGAATAGCTGTTCTGAAATAGTGAACGGCGGCCTCACAGCCCCCTTTGCAGGCAAAACCGAGCTGTTTTGGCTGGAAGTGCGACGCGAGGGAAGTGACCGATTTGCAGGCTAGTTTGGCTGTAAGGCGCCGGTATGTGGAGCCAACAGCAATCGGACGAATGCCGCCATCTCTCTTCTTCAAGGCGCAGAGGTTAGCTCCATATAGAATGTCCACGATATCTGATGCGACCCCTCCACGTAGCATCAGGTTGCACAGATTCGTGAGTTCATTCAGGAGCTTCTCGCCGGCCTCCCCGCAGCAACCGCTGGTGAGGTCCTTCAGATGCTGAGGGGTGAGACCGTCGAGGCCGCCAGCTGAACCCGGAAGAAAGGACATGATGGCTCCGCGTACTTTGTCTGCCGACGTTTGTAGTGGTGGTAATGCGTCATCGGAAGCTGTGAAAGGATTGGATTGTGACGGATGTTTGTTTTGCAGGGCGATGAGGGTCTCTGTGCAGTCGGGGGCGATCGTGTCATTGGAAAACAGGAGCCGCGCTGCACCCTTAATGTCTCCCTCACTTATTTTATTTTCTACATATTTCACGAGGTTAAATTTGACCGAGGAATGCAAAGAAAAATTTGGGTTGAGGTCAATGTCCGAAACACAGTTCTTTTTTTTTTCTTCTTGAAGTGAGGGAGGCATTGTTGAGCGGATCCCTAGTGACATGCAAAAATCGGTAGGAAAAGGTGAGTAGATTTTCCCAGGCTTGCCTCGAGTTCTCCAGCACTGTATGGCGTATTGTCTCGGCAAGCTTCTGGGCTACGGTCACCCTGGCACCCCTAGGGATCCGTTTTAGAACTGGTACAAAACGTTTAAATTTGGATATTTCTTGCCAGAAATTGGTTTGATAGATGGGGTTCGGAAGTGAAGTGGTTAATGGAGGAATGAGGGTGGGAAGCTGTTTGTGGCATTTGCCTATATGAATGTTCAAAGCTCGCTGGCTTTTAAAATATCGGGAACAGTGGGAGCATTGCTGCAGATTTCCCGAGGACACGGTCGAAATATCATTGGAGGTCCCTGCATCCTGGCTTCTTGTCATATGTTGGTAAGACTAAACTGACTTAAATAATAAAATAAACTATAAACAAAAAAATATATAAAAATAAACTGCTTATCTAAGATAAAAAAATAATGTAGGATTGGATAGGAGAACGGTACACTTCATCGATTGCTTTGGACAGCTCCTGGGCTCGATTTCGTAAAAACAACACACGGCTTCCCGAGGTTGCCTCGTTCCTTCCTTCGTTGCGGGTCTTGTCAATTGTATGGGATAATTGCTTGGGATATCTACTCGGTTTGGCGCACTTGGGGCGCTATAAATTATATTGGTTTTAACTGCAAATACTTAAAAATGTTTATTTATTTCCATGTGGCGTCACGTAAATTGGTTATATCGATTTATTTTCAATATTTAATTCAGATAATTTAGAGTGACATCTGATTTTCAGTGACCATTATTATTATGGAATACATATATTCTAATTCGAGCAAGGTACAGGTCGCGCAACGAATTAAGATCTTTCGACAAAAGTAGAGGGGGTATGTGCAGAAGTCAGTTTTTGGGTGTGTTTGGCGGTAGCGGGCTCGGGCGGGGAGGTGTGATGCGCCGAACGCATGCCAAACGTGGCTGCCGACACGCTATTGGTACGTTATTTAGTAATATATATTCTTTGCTATTGGTCACATGCGCGAAAGATCCCCTCCACTTTCACTGAGCGCTCATAAACCGTTGCGCGACCTATACACGTATTTTTATTTCTCGTCCTTACTACAGGTTCCATCTTTTTACTTATTTAAACATTATTTATTTCAACATTTTTTATGTCACGTATACATATAGTACTAAATAATATTGTTCTGAAAACTGCATAAAAATCGGTTCAGCCAAGCGCGAGATGATCGCGGTTCAAACTCATAACCTCCTTTTTTAAAGTTGGTTAATAATACCAAAACCTGCCCCTGAGTGTAACAAATACTTTTCTGAAAACCGCATCAAAACGTGTTTGCTTGCAAGGTTTGCCTTTATTGACTGGGCTATAATTTAAGTATGATTAATACCTGCCTATGCGACTAGCGAATACTCGCGATGCGTACAGAGCTATTGTACATACAAAAAATATCAACATTATATACTTAATCAATCCCATTTATAATAAAATAAACATTTATATTTTACTTACGTATGTGCCACTGAACAAATAATTCATTCAACCACCATACACCATAAACAAACAAGCTGTGACCAATGATGATGATGAGGTATTAATACCATTGAATTCTTTGATTGAATTATTCCAGCGAAATATTCGACGGAAACATTCGATTGCGGAGTACGAATCTTTCTCGCGCGGGGGAAACTTCTTCGGGGAGCATCTCCCTCCCGCGCCGCCGTCTCGCCGCGCTCGTGTGGCAGCGGCCGGCGGGCGACGCATAGAGGGCGGCGCGGCGGCGATCGACGATTGATGCAAAATACGATTTTTGAATAATTCTTTTGAATAAGCGCTTTCATTTGATTGCATATTCACGCCAACCAAGATACTCGTCAAGACGAATCATACGAGCCCAAACTCGGCGTTGCGTCATGGGGTTGCGTCGTTTAATTACAGAGTTCCTATGGCCACCTTCCAGCTCCATCATCAGACCCTGGTTACCATATAGTATCAAAGTACTTGTCAAGACGAACTAAACGAGCCCAAATTCGATGGGACTATGTGGTTTTATTTCGGAATTCCTGTGGCCACCTTCCAGCTCCATCATCAGATCAGCTCCACGTCATCATAATATTGCATTGTCACGCGATTTACATATTCGTGCAAAATTTAAACTCAATCGGAAACCGGGATTATAGGTCATCCTATACAGATAAACCTACCTACTAATATTATAACTCTGTCTGATGTCGCCCGCCCGCCCGCGAGGATCTCACGTAACTATGCGCACATAATAGCACTCAGGGATTAAGTATTTTTCTACCAGTGAAAGAATTTTTCAAATCTGTTAGGTTTCAGAAATTATCCATAACATACAAACATACAAAGGTTTCCTCTTCACAATATCATGAAGGTAGATAAAATAATATAAATGTCCTATATTCCCTATTCAATCATATTGTCACCCGATCATCTAGAATGTTCCAAGGGAAATACACGGCGGTTTGTGTTGCAACTATTCTATTTTCATTTCTTTCATTTTACTCTACCAAAATGCAAATAATCAAAAAATAAATAACAAATTTCTAATTATCGGTTAGTAGATAGGTTCTAAATAACTAGTGATTTTTATTTTACATTTCTCTCTCAGATTATGAATAACATAATATTTAACCGATTTATTATTATTTCTTGCTTATACACCATACGCACATAAAATCTACCAAACCTGAAATTAAAGGAAAGATATAAACTGGCTACACTAGGTTACTTGTTAGAACGAGACACAGGGATAACTTATAGCTATCTCACCGGGACCGGTTTTTTTATTGCGCACGTGATAAGCTTTAAGTCTGAGTCGTAAAGATCATTTTTGATTGAATTAACAGAAAATAAAGTTTGAAGTGCTCTTTCCTGTTGTATATAATACTTACAAATTCCTTGGTGAAGAGTTTTATGTTAAAAATTACATGATGACTTTCTAAACAGCCAGTGTGAATTTAGCGCAAACTTCTTTGAGCGGAATAAGCCGCGGCCCGCGAGTGTCGCGGCGAGCGGCAATTTCCATATTTAAAAATTAAAAAGTCAACACAAATTGCCGGGATACTAAATTACTTTAATATATTATTATCAATAAATAGTTTAGATAAACAACTAGTTTTATTTTCTTCATATTCTAAATGAAAAGTAGAGTTTATGCCACGGGTAAAAGAATGAATTCCTACTCGGACTATAGTCTAACTACCTCGGCAATTGATTCCTTTCAACCCTAGGCTAACAATCTACTATTACCTAAGTCTGCTGCCCGCCCGAGGTATCCGTTATTGATTTTCGGAGACCTTATATTGCTACTGTTTTACCACAGAGCTTATAATATAAATTTAAATGGCTCTTCTTAATTCTCTGATAGTACCATTAATGAATATACTAAGAATAATATGAACACTTGTAAGAACCAAATAATTAATACACAAATGTGTAATTATAATCCTATATCATCATCCGTACTGTTACAACCCTAGCTACTATGGACATAGTCCATTATCAGCATTTTTATTACGCGCTTCTATTTTTCCGTTTAGCTTGCATTTTCATTTTACTTCAATATTTTATTAATTATTTTCAGTTAGTTAGATTCTGGAAGCCGCCGCGAACAGTGCGATTTTAAGCACTCGCTTAAAGTTTGGGAAGTCATAGTGTAGTTTGTGTGTTTTATTGAAATAAAGTAGTTTAGTGTAAAGTGTAGATTTTTTTTTAAAGTCAAACAGGGACGGCTGCCTAACAAATTGGTGTCAGAAGTGGGATTTCGGAGAAAGTCTAACGACGAAAGTCAAAAAGACCCGGAATCCAAACCAGGCACCCCTGTCACTGTCTCATAAAGGACGACGGTAAGACTCCGCTATTGGAAAGCGCGATCCCGCTCCAGCTGCACCTGGACGACATTATGCCTCCGCTCTTTGCGTGAGCCTGCTCCAGAAAAGGACGACAGTCAGCCTCAGCAGTTTCTGTCTGAGCCCGCTCCGACTACTTGCACCAGGACGACGGTCAGCCTCAGGCCACAGCCTGAGTCCGCTCCAGCTACACCCCACCAGGACGACGGTCAGCCTCAGGCCACAGCCTGAGTCCGCTCCAGCTATACTCCACCAGGACGACGGTCAGCCTCAGCAGCCCCAGCAGCGGCGCTGTCTGAGCCCGCTCCACCAGCTCCGGGTCTAACTCACCACGCCGGGCGAATCATCCGCCCCAGTTCCGGGAAAAGCGTAGCAGTAGAACGCGACACCGGTTCCCACACCACGGCATGCAGGTTATCGGCGTGTTACTGTGAGTGTTTTTGTGTTTTTCCAATTCGACATTTTCCAAATCTTAAATCGAAATTTTCTAAATACTAAAATTTTCAAAATTATTATGTGCTAAATCAAAAGGTGATAAAATCCTTAAAGTGCTATATCCTAAAGTGTTCTAAATCGTGAAATTCTATATCCAAAATGTATGAACTCTTAAGTCTTAATTAATTCTAAATCCTAGTTTATTCTATTATATATTCATTTCTAAATTTTCGCTGTATCTCACAAAATAATTTAAATTTTAATAAAAGTTCAGCATATCATAAAAGCTAATGTCAATCAAAGGAGAGTCTGAGGAAAACAAAATGTCCGAAAAAATTACGCTAACGTTTTCAACCAAATTTATTAAACCATAATATAGTGGGGACAGGAAATCACTCCCTACGTTTCTCACAAATTGCGAAAATGCAATGCTTTTAGCCAGCCCTGAACAACAATTAATTTTATCTAAATTCATAATTTCACAGTTAGAGGGCAAAGCACAAGTTGCTTGTAGCCTAAAAACTTTTTCTAGTTGGAAAGAATTAAAAAGCTTTTTGCGTTCAATTTTCGGAGAAAAGAAACATGCAACACATTTATTGTCTGATTTACAAAATTCTAAACAGTTGCCTAGTGAAGACGTAATAAAATACCCCCTCAGAGTCGAACAAATTTTAACTAGAATTCAATCCGATATTCATTATAGTTGTAAAAATGAGGAAGAACTTCCTGGTCGAATAGCCGCTATGGAAGACCTCGTCTTAAATACATTTTTATTGGGCTTAAATCCTTCTATCTCAACTATTGTAAGGTGTAAAAATCCTACAATCCTCAGTGATGCGATTCAATATGCCACGCCATGCCATACCACTGACGAGGAGAAATTATTTAATCTTTCAAAAAATAGCAGTAGGTCTCAAAGACAGTGCTCTATTTGTAATAGAATCGGACATAGCTCTTCTGAATGTTTTAAGAATAAAAAACCTATTTTTCAAAAGTCGTAAGTATCACGTAAATCCTCAACGTAATCTTAATTCAAATTCTAATGCTAATTTTAATACTAACTCTAATAATAATTCTTATTTTAAAAATAATTTAATCCCACAGTCTAATTCTAATTCTTATGCTAAATCGTGTAATTATTGTAAAAACGTGGGTCACACGATTTTGGAATGTCGCAAGCGTCAATTTAATATGAAACGCCGCGAAAGTGCTAGCACCGCACAACGTGATCACGGTAATGTTCCAACACATTCGTGTGAATGTGAATCTAATAATTATAATATTATTCATGATCATCAGTCTCAACCTATTCACGATGATTTAAATTAAGAAGGATTTTGGTTCCGTGTCTGCCAAAATCCAACCAAAATCATAAGGACACCATATATTCTAACTCTTATACTAATTCTCCTAAATCTACATCTCAACCTACGGGATTGAGTCCACCTCAATGAAATGCCTTGAGTCATCCTAATTTTACATCTCGACAATATATGCCGAGTCAAATTTCATCTCAGCCACAGATTCTGAGTCCATCTCAACAAAATAAGTTGAGTCAAACAAATTTTACTAATTTTACTAAAGTTACATCTCAATCCACGAGATTGAGTCCATCTCAGCCACAGATGCTGAGTTCATCTCAACAAAAAAATATGTTGAGTTATTCTAACTCTATTAAATTTTCATCTCAACCACGGATGCTGAGTCCACCTCAACAAAACATGTTGAGTCAATCAAATTTTACTAACTCTACAAAATTTTCATCTCAGCCACGGATGCTGAGTTCATCTCAACAAAAACTGTTGAGTCAACCAAATTTTACTAACTCTACTAAATCTAATAATTCTAATTCTATGTCTAAGGGCGGTATTCTTGGTCGTTGCTTAAGAAAAGACTTAAGAATTTTCGAATAAGACCACCTTATTTGTATTGAATAATACTTAAGACAATGCTTAAGTTACGACTGTGAATCGAAATGTCACCTTAAGCATGTCCATAAGGCGAACTTAGAAATAAGAATCGACCAAGAATACCGCCCAAAATCATCTCAATCAAATAAACTAAATTTTACTAATTCTAATGGCAAAATAAGTTGTCGAAATATTTATCAAAAATCTTATACTAATTCTAAATCTAACTTAAATTATTCTAAATCGATACCACAGTCAAAGAACTGTGTCAAACTAATTCTGAGGACAAAAGACGTGTCCAAAATTCTAAATCTAGTATTAATAATAAGTCGCTTAAATCTAACTTAAATTCTAGTTCTAATTCTAAATCTATATATGAAATTAATAATAATTATAGTAAAAAGGTGTCATTGCCTCATACTTACTTAAATTCTAAGCATGCACCGGGATCGGGAATGCTATGTTTTCTAGTTGATACGGGATCAGCTATCAGTATCATAAAGCGGTCCTGTCTATTGCAAATTCCAGATCTTTCACATGAAGTTGTTAAATTAAAGGGCATTAACAGTTCCGAAAATCCTGTCGAAACATTGGGTACTTTCCAATTAGTATTTACTATATCTAATAAAAAGTTCAACTATAAGTTTCATGTGACAAATGATGATATTAATTTAAATAATTATGACGGAATTATCGGTAGCGATTTTTGCAATTTCTTTAAGTCTACGATTGATTATTCTTCTAAATCTATGACTATAAATAATAATCATTATATTCCTATTGTTTATACTCAGCCAACTTATATCATACCGGCTCGTGCTGAAGCCGTAATCTGGGGGCACGGTAGTGCCCCCATGCCAAGACGATTCGCTAGACGGAAGCGCAAGGGCACTACCAAACCACCTTTTCTCGAAGCGTTTCGTCGATTTTTTGAACCCTCATAACTTGAGTTTGGATTGTACCAGATAAATGAAACTTTCAGGATTTGTTCCCATCATTGAATGTACTGTATCAAATTACTCGCCCGACCTATATCATAACAATGACGCTCTCGTGCTAGATCATACCTTATGTGAAGGTGTTTATGTCGCTAATTTCTTAGTAAAAATTAAACCTAACAATAAAGTCAATCTTTCTATTTTAAATACTACTGAAAATAGTATCGAAATCAAAGATTATCATGTAAAATTAACGCTTGTCCCAAGGACGCCCCTAAAACAGGGTTTACAATTAACACAAATTCAAGCATGTCTGGACATTATGAATTTACCAGAATGCCTTTTGGGTTGAAAAACGCCCATGCCACGTTTCAACGGTTAATGAATACCGTATTGTCAGGATTACAAGGTCTAGATTGTTTTATATATCTCGATGATTGCATAATTTATAGTCAAAATTTACTAGATCATATAGTTAAATTAAAACGCGTTTTCGACAAACTTCGTCAATTTCATCTCAAACTTCAGCCCGACAAATGCGAATTTTTAAGACACGTAGTCACTTATCTTGGCCACATCATCACCGATAAGGGTGTCTCTCCAAATCCTGAAAAAGTCAAGGCCGTTTCACATTTCCCAGTTCCTAAAAATCCTAAAGACATTAAATCCTTTCTCGGCTTAATAGGCTATTATCGCCGATTTAATGATTTAATTTTATTTAATTTAATTTAATTTCTGCTCCTCTTCTCCAGTATCCAGATTTTTCCCAACCTTTTAATGTTACTACTGACGCTAGTAACTATGCTGTAGGCGCAATTCTATCTCAGGGTCCTATAGGCAAGGACAAACCTATAGCATATGCATCGCGTACTTTAAATAGGCCTGAAGGCAATTATTCTACGACGGAGAAAGAGCTACTAGCTATTTTATTTGCTGTTAAAACTTTTAGACCATACTTATATGGGAATAAATTTAAGATAATTACTGATCATAGACCACTTGCCACTTGTATGGCTTTTCAATGTAAAAGATCCAGGTAGCAGACTCATTCGCTGGCGCTTAAAACTCGAGGAGTACGATTACTAGACTGTTTATAAACAAGGTCGTCTCAATTCTAATACCGACGCGTTATCAAGGTGTCCAGTTAACGCTATTAATATTAACAATTTAAATAATTTAACTTATGAAAAATATTTTAAATTACAATTTACAAACCAACTTCCTATTTTTAGGGTTCCGTAATACTTAAGGAACCCTTATAGTTTCGCTCTGTCCGTCTGTCTGTCTGTCTGTCTGTCTGTCTGTCTGTCTGTCTGTCTGTCTGTCCGCGCCTCTAGCTCCTGTAATTATGAATATAAATTTATGAAATTTGGTGCAGTTATAGATTGTGTATAGATCACGGTTTCGGGATCATAAAAAAATAATAATTTTATATTTTAGGAGTAGCTCTCCATACATGTGAAGTGGGGATGAAAAATATTTTTTCACTCTACCCCATCGTGTGGGGTATCGTAGAATAGGTCTTTTAAAATAAAGGCATGGTTTCATACGTTACTTTTTTATAAAGTTGACCATTTTCGAGTAATCGGCCTCCAAAGTAGTTTGTAAGTTGGTCCCCCCCCCCTAGCATTTTTAAACTATAGGAGATAGAAACTTGCAAATTTCTATGCTGATAGATCATGCTAAAAACTCTTTAGGAAAACTATTTTGAACGAAATCGCATCATAATTTCTATTTCTAGAGCAATTATAGAAAAACAAATTAACATATTAAGGCAAATCAGAATAATTATACATCATGTGAAATTATCATTTAAAATAATGTTTCAAAACTGGTTGCAAAATTTAAAAAAAACTGAAATTAACAATTAATAAAAATAACTTAAATTAATAATAAATAAAACATGCTGTCGGGTTTGAACCTACATCCAAGGACAAACACTATGATTAACTGAGCTACAGTAATTATAGTGATTATTGCGAATTTACGTTTCTTTACCAGAATTAGAGCTATGTTTTGAAACACGTAAAATTTTAATTAATAATTAATTTTACGAATATGTGCCTCTTTTACCAATTATTACAATAATTTAATAACACTAAAAACACATGAATATAATTATGTTATCAATTACCATAGTATTATTGTTTTTATTATAATTTAATACCTACCTTTAATATTAAAAGCTTCAATTTGCTAGTAACTTTACGAAAACTAGGTATATCATATATGGCGCTAGTCTCCTGTTTAAATCGTGGATTGTTTTTGAATAATAATACTAGATGTCGCTGTGTTATTGGATTTAAATTCTGTATCACGCTATCGAAAACCTCGCTGATATGTATAATGTAAAGTCCTCTCTGAAATCCTTATTCATATCCAGTGATTAAAACTTCAAATAAATAATATACAGGATTTATTCTCCATAAATTAACATAATATGTGCCTCCATGGCAGTCTCTCGGTAATAATGCCAAACCCGGCGTCCATACCAAACAAGCGACGATACTGATCTTGCATTTTTTATACAAATTGAACATGGCACTGAATATTATTTCTTATGCCTAAGAAATAAACTATAAAATCATTTCATCTCATAACCAAATAATAATAATTATATATTAATGCACATTTAAACCATTCATTGCACGTTTACATATTATTAATTAGAAGTATTTTATGAAACCTTCAACTATAAGCTTACAGCTCGGCCTTCCTGCAAGAAGCGAGTCCCTTCGCTTCAGTTATATAGATAGATAACACTTTATCTACACACAATCATAATATTATAACATACAACAATAGTTAGTAATAGTTTACTAACTATTTTTTTTGGTATTTTCTCTAGTGAGAAACTACCAAAAAAACGCTCAATTTAATGAAATATCCCCTTGTCTGTCGAATGCCATCTCATGGCGTTTTTATAAACAGGCGTATCGATAGATGTGCCAAATATATATTTTTAAAAAGCTTGTGGTTTAAAAAACACAGTATGTAAAGGTGTTGTTTTTTTTAATGAATTATTGTAAAACAGTATATCCATTTGTACGAAGAATATAAGAAATTTGAATGAATTTTTTTTTTTTATATTATCACTCGAAATATTCGCGTATACTTTCACTTACTTTCACCTATTTTCTCCTTAGGATTACAAAATATTTTAGGGTAAAAGAATATAACTTGTATTAATTCTGTTAGTTTACATTGCACAGATTCTAACAACATAAGTTTTATATAATTATATCTTTCATACAAAATTAGGAAGTTTTCGTCATTTTGATGCGACGGGGCGCTATTTCTAGACCTAGGCCGAAATCTAGTCCGACAGATACAAAATGGACACTTTTGACAATTGAGAGGTAGAGATATAACAACGTGGTTATATACTCAAAGATAACAACTATGAATTTCTTACTGACTATTGTTATTAAAATATATTTATAACTATTAGGACCACTTCTTCATTCTCAGAAACATCATCGTCACCACTAGTATCTAAATAGGCTACTTTTCGTGACAAAATTTTCTTTGCGCGTATGAACATCTAGTATGACATAATTTACATTTACTTTGCAGTACACTCCCCGATAGGGACTTATTTGAGTAGTAATTTTGAAACTGACCATCTGCATCGTGGGGAATCTGCCTCTCTACTTGCGCTTCCTACTACTATAATTATTTTTTTAATTTTTATTTTTATTCATTTTTAGGGTACCTCGAAAGGAAAAAACTAAACCCTTATAGAATCATTTTGTTGTCCGTCCGAATGTCTGTCAAGACCCTTTTTCTCAGGAACGCGTAGAGGTAAGGTCTACGGTCCTTTAGAGCTGTGAAAAAAACAAACTTCTAAGCCAATGCAATCAAAAGATACAGCTGTTAATGCCGCAAATTTCCGCAAATTTTTGAAGTTCACAAACTCAAAACCAACAGGCTACTTCCCGTGAACTCAGAATCTTGAAATTTGAAATACATAGAGTAACGTCTTATAGCACATATAAAGGAAAAATTACGAAAACCGTAACTTTTTAGTTTTTACATAATATAATAAAAATATTTTTAATAATTTTAAACTTACTACCCCTTTCCTTATGAACGCGTAGAGATATTAAATTGAAATTCATATCAAACACTCAGGTTTAAAGTACATTTAAGGTGTAACAAAATCACTACCGGTTTGTACTGAACCCTGGGCGCGCGTGTCCGACTCGCACTTGGGCGATTTTTTTTTATTTTGTTATGAAAGCTTACAGCAACAAATACAATGATAATAAATTATCATATTAAAAAAAATAAAGTACCAATGACAAGTTTTCACAACTACAAAACAAATTAGCAAAGCTCAAGTTAAGCCCCTGAATGTGTCAAAAAAAATATCCATATATACCTTAAAGTAAAAGCAGTCATAACCACAAACATAATAAACCGAATGAATGTTAATATTAAAATTCAAAACTACACTCGTACACATAATTATTTGATAGTCTTATATTTGTTTAGTAATTAAGATTAATATTTAAAATGGTTTATTAGTTACAATTGAAGAAGGGTATCAGTTAGGAGTCTCCTAATTTTAGGTGGATTTAATGAAAATATATCTTCAAGTGGATTTTCATTAAGGAATGTATTCATTTGAGCGCTTGATCTAAGGATGAAAGAGTTTCGACGATAATAGGTGTTAAATGGTGAGACATAAAAAGGCATAAAACTATGATTACCTAGTGGGAACGTTAAACTGTATCAAATTAGTAAGTCAGGAACATCTATTTTGTTAATAATTTTACATAAGTAGACTAGATCGGAGATGTTCCTACGATAATGCAGGGGAAGAAAGTGGAATCTTTGCATCTAGTACCTATCATAGTCCGCAAGGTCAAGGTGATATTTAAACTGTAAAAACCTAAGAAAACGTTATTATTTATATTGTATACTATAAATATACTTTCTCTATCACTTGTCTATTTTTTAACCAGCCAGCTCGGTTTCCTCAAGTTCGATTATTATTTCGGTCAGAAGCCCATATTCAAAGCCAAAGCCCAAAGAAAATATTAAACTATAATTATTTAGTTAAATTTTCATTTTAGATAAGTAGTTATTGTCTATTCAAATCAGAATGACAATTATCCAAAGTTTCATCTCTTTAAGTTTTACAAATTGTAATCGTTCAAGTACACATGTTTAAAAGAATTTTAGTCTTTAAAATTTTACTAGTGCCTCACGTCATATCTTTATAATTCTATCTTTTATACTGTATAGCTGTTAAAAATCTACAGCTCACAACCTTACATCGATTTAACAATTTTTTTACATACCTAGTCGTTCTATTCGATTCATTAGAACAAAAAGCCGTGTGGTATCGTTGGACACCAGATAGGAACGAAGTTGCTCATTATAAAATTTTGATTTCAAGTTCTATTTGAGGTTTATAGAAAACAATATTAATTTCCTGGGGCTTCGCCAGCGTAAAGTTAGGTTTTAAACTTTAATCCAATATTTTGCCCCCTTGGGGGGGGGTGAATTTTGAAAAATCCTTCCTGAATTTTCCAAATTTTCTACAGATTTATACACCGTTCGTGTCTCAAAGTAGAGCATTGCCGTATTTTTTTTCTTCTATAATACTTCTATCTCAGAAACGGTGTATCCTATTTGAAAAATAATGAAAATTACCTCCACCCTAATAACCCCGCAACCAATTCCTGTCATATTATGAGAAATACATGTGCAAAATTTCAAATTTCTAGCAATGGTCTGTGCATTAATACATCAGTCGATCAGCTTTACCTTTTAAAACTGTACTTTGTCTCGATAAGAACTACGATCGCTTCCGATATGAACCCTAATAAAGTACCGTTTCTAGATCACAGGTGGCGTTTTACGTAACATTGTTTGCAAAAATATTATTTTTATGTGAAGAAAGTTTGTGTAGGTCACATTATTATTATTATTAAGTAATAATTATAAATACTTATTTGAGTTAAAATAATGTAAAAGTTTAATTCCAATACCGGGAATCAAACGCGAGCCTCCTGGGTGAGAATCCAGGCATCCTTGCCACTAGACCATAATGTAGGATGTCAATTGATCGATCGATCGAATTTTGCTTTTTACTAATACATAAAAATCTTACGGTTTTATTTAACGTTACAGACCCTTTTTTTTTTTTGCCGACTAGAGTACCTCTCCGCAACGCCCCATAGGAACTTTCATTCCAATAACTAATACTTATATTACTTGTAAGCCACATTAACATTGTCTTATCTTTAGACATAGGGTCAAACTCAATACTTATGGTAAAAGTAGGTTAATAAATTTTTGTCTACCCAAACCATTGACTGACACTATTATTGTCAAAACCTTGTTCTATATTGATTCTGTAAATTCATTTAAATCTCATATATAATCCCTTACTATAAAATTGATACAAACAGAATCTGTACCTTACTTCTCTCACTTTTACACCTCGTTTCAAATTCATTTTTTTTATATCGTTCTCTCCACTCTACTCGAACTGTTATGTCGAAAGTACTATATAGTGCTCTTAAATAATTATGATTGATCTCTACCACACTTTTGGTGGTCCACGGTAGACTCACGATCTGGCCTGGCTACGGCAGAAAAATACACCATCCTCACTCCTCATACTCCATGAATAATCAAAACGTTTCGTGATCGACACACTCCATTAATCCCATCCTCAAATCTCGTCTGGAATAGGCGCTCTCCGCCAATGCTCTTGAATAGGCACCCACCAATACTCTCTGATAGGTGCTCTCCGTCAATACAGTCCTCGTCTCGTTTCGTCTCGGATCGGCCTCCACCAATCCCCTTACAATTTGTTTCGTCTCGGATTGGCCTCCACCAATCCTGGGATCGGCCTCCACCGATCCCCTTACAATTCTGGTCTCGGTAGCGCTACTCTCCTGCGCCACCCCTGACCACTCACCTCCACCGGCTGATCTAACCACTTACACCTGGGTCGTCCTGAGCAACCGGCAGTAGTCTATTTCCTGACCCTGTCCCATTAACCTTGGGCTCCCTGGGTATCACTCTGTATTGCTCCACCGGCTGACCTGACCGCTTACACCCGGGTCGTCCTGGTCAACTGGCATATTAATTTTGGCATTTAATTTCTCACCTAGTACTTTCTAATGGTATTAGGAACTTCCTGACTTTCACTCTCATTTTGGGCTCCCTGGGTCCTTAAATACCCAAAATAGATAGTCGTAATCGGAATTCCATCTGATCTGAAACTGACAGAATACAGCTTAATACCATGTCACTCCAAATAAAAAGAAATTAAGAATCTTAAGCGTTATTCTATATTAAAATTAATAAATCATATATATTGAAGTTCAACTAATAAATGCTCTTTTAAACATAAATACAAATCTTTTGCTCCAGTCGAAAAAACCCATATTATTATTTTGAGTTCTATTTCGATCAAGTTGTCATAACATTTATAAATTATAATAGTCAAAATTATAGAAATAATTATATTACATTGTTACAAGACGAAAAAAAAACCATATACATTATATTCTCCAGATATAAGCCTTAGTGAGATCGATTTTACTCCCCCACATTTCTCTGCAAATTTCATGGTAGGTAATACTTGCAACTGTTTTCGAAAAACCAATTGTACTTACATATTAATAAACAATAATTATGTATAAACAATATCGTCTCGATTAAAGTATCTGATATAATATCATAAAATCGCAAAACCTATTTATTAATAACTAACTACTATTTAAATTATTATTTTAATAATATTATCTCTTCCATCATCATTCTATCTCTTTTGCACTCATATGACGTCATGACTCATGAGCACGTTCGAGAATAAAATATGTAAGTATTCCATTTTCAAATTTCCTCCGATTCTCTATGCCCCTTTTTCACGATATGCATCAAAAATTTAATTTAATCCCTTTAGATAATATTACGATTTTTCACTTTACTATTATCTAAGCAATTAATTATAGTTTACCATAACATTAATCATTATTAGGTAGGTAGTTAGGTACCACAAAAACAAAGAAAAATTTTCAAAATAAATGTCGATATAAACAACGATACTTACGTAGGCTCAGAGCGAAAAAAAATATAATTTTCGCCGATCACACTTCTGAAATGTAAAGTCCTCTCTGAAATCCTTATTCATATCCAGTGATTAAAACTTCAAATAAATAATATACAGGATTTATTCTCCATAAATTAACATAATATGTGCCTCCACGGCAGTCTCTCGGTAATAATGCCAAACCCGGCGTCCATACCAAACAAGCGACGATACTGATCTTGCATTTTTTATACAAATTGAACATGGCACTGAATATTATTTCTTATGCCTAAGAAATAAACTATAAAATCATTTCATCTCATAACCAAATAATAATAATTATATATTAATGCACATTTAAACCATTCATTGCACGTTTACATATTATTAATTAGAAGTATTTTATGAAACCTTCAACTATAAGCTTACAATAAGCTCTCAGGTGTCGCGCTTTAAAATTTTTTATAAGTATATGGTTGTATTCTTCGTACCTACTTTGAGGTCTCGCTAGAGTGCGCTAGAGTAAATATTTTCTTTGATTGTGATAGGCGCCAGGCGGTATCGTAATAGACTAAAATAATATGCTCAAATGTTATGTGATTAGCGAAATGCGAATATTAAATAGAAATCGAATAAAACTTATTCTTAAAGAACATCTGGTTACTATTCACTTATATATATTTTGATTATTAATCAACATTCAACATTTACGGAACCCTCCTTAGACATGTCCTGACATGCTCTTGGTTAGGTTATTAATACTATTATCGAAGAATACACTCAAGCATTATAATTATCTAAATTAAACAATATCGCGTGTCCAGTATCCCTAGATTTTGATTATTCAATTCCACATTGTGAAGAAATAATATCGCAGCTTGAAAACGCTGACGAGTTGCTAAATTCTGAACGTGAACCTTTTACATTTTAAACACTACAATTTTAAAGATAAAAATTTCTATTTTCTTTTTACCAAAGTTCATCATTATGAGGAAATGCATTATAAAGACGTTTTGAACTTATTAATAAAATTAAGAAATATTTTAATTGATTGCCAAAATATTACGGATCTTGCTATTTCAGATTTCTCGGATCCTTTTTCTAAATTAGCTTATGCTAAAACCTATAATATAATTTCATACGTTTTCCATAATACAAATATTAAAATACATATATACAAAAATCAATTAATTAATCCTACTCCGGTAGAAGTTCCTAAAATTTTAAAAGAAAATCATGATTCGCCTATTGCGGGTCATCCAGGTTCACAACGCATGTACAAAAGAATTAAAGCCAGTTACTACTGGAAAGGAATGCCATCTAACATTGAACATTATGTGAAAAAATGTAAACTTTGCCAAATCAACAAACCTTTACGTAAATCTAATAAAGCTCCAATGGAGATCACTTCTACATCTACAAGGCCGTTTGAGAGATTAGCCCTCGACATTGTAGGCCCTTTGCCCGACGCGGGTTTCAAAAATTTTAAATTCATCTTAACATTGCAAGATGATCTTACAAAATTCACAAGTGCATGTCCTATGGTCTCGTCGACTAGCGACGAAATAGCTCGAAATCTTGTTCATTTCATGTCCCTTTTTGGATTTCCTAAAACTATTTTAACAGACTTAGGTACACCCTTTACGTCTGATTTATTCAAACAATTAACTGAAATTTTAAAAGTTAAAGCATTATTTACTACTCCTTACCATCCCCAAACAAATGGAGCGCTAGAACGCTCACATGCAACTTTAAAAGAATATTTAAAATCTTTCGTCAATGAAAATCAAAACGATTGGCATTGTTATTTATTTACCGCAATTTTAGCTTATAATACTACGCCTCATTCTTCTACTAACTTTACGCCACACGAATTATTATTCGGCTACAAACCTTATATTCCTAGCTCTTTATATGAAAGTAGTAATAATACTACTTATAATGAATATATACGCTATTTTCAGTAGGTATAGAATGCGCTTTAGTCACGAAAAAGCTATTCAAAATCTTGTTACCAGTAAAGAAAGATCTAAACAGTATTACGATTCTAATTCTCGCGAAGTTTCTTATAAAACAGGTGACATGGTGTATTTAAAACACCTCGTGGCTCGACCTCCGTGGCTCTGTGGTGAGCGCAATGGCGCTTTAGCCGGAGGTTGCGGGTTCGAATCCCGCCAGGGAACAAAAAAGTTTTCTGTGTTCCTGGGTCATGGATGTGTATTAAATATGTGTATAATATAATAAAAATCTTAAATATAAGTACAGTATAAAAAGTATTAAATATATTTCCGTTGTCTGGTACCCGTAACACAAGTTCTTCGGATACTTACCACGAGGCCAGACTGACGTGGTGTGAAGCGTCCATAGATATCATTATCATTATTTAAAACACCATAATAGATTACGCAAAGCCTTATCGCCTATGTGGAAAGGCCCTTATAAAATTCTAAAGGTACATAATAAACATATTTATTTTGAACCTATTACTTAATACGTAAATTTTTATAATGACTATTGGAAAGTTGTTACACATGTTGACTTATTCTCTCTCGAACCTTATTTAAATAAAATACAAAATCTTTTGCACGACACTCTCGATCTTTGTAACAAGATTCAATTTAAATTTTTGTAAAGACATATCCAGCCCTATTGAGGTCTTAATTCAATGTAATTATATTAAATTACAATCTTTATCTCATATTATTTCCGATCACAAGATAAGTAAACTGTAAAGTCAAATGGTCACTAGAATTTGGTGGTGAAATTTTAAAGTTTTTCTTCGGCACGTTAGATGCTGACGATGCTAGAAAATACGATGCTGCAATTGAGTCTTGCAAAAAGAGCGAATCAGAAATGTTTCATTTAATGCGCGACAATACACATGTTATAAAATCTACTATTAATAATTTTAATACTACTATTTACAAATTAAATCAAAACGAAATTAATCTAAATACCCAAATTAATAATATGAATAATATACTTTCTAAAATTACGGATACAGATAATCTATTGTTATACAATCTTAAGTTAAATAATTTACTTAATATAATTGAAAGCTCTTTGCTTACTATTTCTAATTTACTAGATACTACATTAAATTATATCTTATTCTCTAAAGTTAATATAATACATCCTAGCGTAATTAGCCCTATAAGTCTTTATAATGAATTAGTTAAGCATAATAATCAAATAAGTAAAAGATTAGATTTTCCTGTAGCCCTTAATATAGAAAATATTCATTCTTTAAATGATATTTCGAAACTTAGCTCTTATTACTTAAATAATAAAGTCATACTTGTCTTGCAAATACCTCTTATTACACCTGATATAAAGTTCATGGTGTATAAAAATATTCCTTTACCGACACCTCATGATGATACTCATAATACTTTCGCTTTAATTCAGCCCTCATATATCGCCTTAAGCGACGACAGACTGCATTATGCTATGCTGAGCTCACTTAATAATTGTAAATTAATTAATAGCAATTATTTTATATGTGAATTGTTTAATATCTACTCTTGTATTAGTAGTCCAAATTGTGAATCCAAAATCTTAACCGAGGTCACACTCACGCTGCCTTCAGAATGTAATTCGAAACTCTTATTTGGTGATATAGATATTTGGCAAAAGTTGCAAAATAATAAATGGATTTTTGTTCAGTCCAAAATAAATAAATTAACTATTCGTTGTAATGATGATATTAATGATTATTCTATTTGAGGTACTGGAATTGTAAAATTAACATCCGACTGTGTTGGTTATTCTAAAACAGTTCAGTTGTTGCCGACAAATTCTTATTCTTTTATAATTTATTTATTAAAAATCTCCTTTAGACATAAGTTTTGATATTACAGCTGATGATTGCTGCAAGAAGGACATATTTAATAAAAGTTTACCACATTTGTCTCCTATTTCTTTAAGTAAAATTAATTTAGACTCTTTAAAGTATGCTTCACATCAAATGGATAATTTGGAAAATGAATTAAATAATTTAGAAAAGCAATCTCATTTTATTAAATATGGCCAATATTATTCTACATTTACTTTAATTGTGTGTTTATTTTTGTATTTTCTGTACAAGATTTTCAGGTGTTTTACAAATAGAAATTCAACTCATTCTGGATGTTGCATTCGAATTTTCAATCAATATAATAATACAAAGTGTGTAAAAAATAAATCGAAAATTTCAAATTCTTTGGAAATGTCTCAGATCTCGTCATCAGATGATGATAAGCAATCTGTTAAGTCTTTGCCAATCCAACATCACTCTAAAGTTTTCGACAAAAATCAATTTTCTTCAAATAGAAATTAGAATTTTTGATACTAAATACTTTTGTCTTAATTAAATTTTAAATAATGAAATGGATTTGTTTTAATTTTAATGTCTACATTCATGTCTATTTTATAAATGTGTATTAATTCTAAATTCTTGATTTTTATTTTATTTTCAATGTTTTATTTTATTCCTAAATCTTGTAGACTTCTCACACATTGAGTTTTTCGTTTATCTTAAAGAGATAAAGCTCCGTCAAAAGGGGGGAGCTGTTACAACCCTAGCTACTATGGACATAGTCCATTATCAACATTTTTACCACGCGCTTCTATTTTTCCGTTTAGCTTGCATTTTCATTTTTTTTAGAAGTTAGATTCTGGAAGCCGCCGCGAACAGTGAGATTTTAAGCACTCGCTTAAAGTGTGGGAAGTCAAAGTGTAGTTTGTGTGTTTTATTGAAATAAAGTAGTTTAGTGTAAAGTGTAGTTTTTTTTTAAAAGTCAAACAGGGACGGCCGCCTAACAGTACGTTCACAAAGTTATTTTTTTAACATGCTCATCTAATTATAGGTTGGGGTACTATGGGATATATACTATATGGGACTGTATTTTTCCACTAGGTTTTCACCGCCGGCTCTGATCAGACTCGAAGATAACAAGGTTACACCAATTCGGGCAGAGCGGGGGCGATAAAGAGAACACTGATTTGAGGAGAACATTTTTCACAAATTCATATTAGCTTACCTGGCTCAGGGCAATGCCGTATAGAGAGCCTATATGTACTCTTCTCTTAATCTTATATGCTATCTCGCTCTTAACTCTCTATACGGCTATTTTCCACAATTTTCCCTATTTACCATGAGCCAAGATAAGTAAAACCTTAAGTAAAACGCATAATGTGAAATTATTTATTTACCATAAGCCAATACATAATTACACATAATTTTATCTCCAAAATACTATAGCACCCATCGTACTCCAATAGGTACAGTTCCCTTTCTGGACGAGGCCAAGGGCGCCTGGAAT
The DNA here is from genome assembly GCA_905404095.1 of Glaucopsyche alexis. NCBI lineage: Eukaryota > Metazoa > Arthropoda > Insecta > Lepidoptera > Lycaenidae > Glaucopsyche > Glaucopsyche alexis. The sequence continues at coordinate 24,817,192 of FR990044.1, forward strand.
GCAACTAGTGCTTTTAGCGAATTTCCTGACAATACTTTTTCCCAAAGGCTCTGGGACGAGCCACTCTGCAGACTGATACGGAATAATCTCCTTAATACGTCCTCCAGTCCTATAGAGCAGGCTCGCCTTTTAGCTGCGGAGAAGTGGGAGTCGGGCCTTTGGCTACAAGCATTACCGTCACCCAATACGGGCACATTGCTGGATCGAACAGCTTTCCGGTTAGCCACTTCCCTGCGTCTTGGCACCTCCCACATCGTCCCCCATCGCTGTGTTTGTGGCGCAAACGTGGACAGCCTCGGACAGCATGGGCTGTCCTGTCAACGAAGCGCCGGCCGCATCTCCCGACATCACTGCCTGAACGATCTCATCCGTCGGGCTCTTGTCACCGCCGGAGTGTCAGCTGTGCTGGAACCCTCTGGTTTGGCGCGCGACGATGGCAAGAGACCAGGCGGTATGACCCTGGTTCCATGGAGAGTTGGACGGGCTCTTGTATGGGACGCTACTTGCGTCGATACACTTGCTCCGTCCCATGTCCAGGGCACCTCGAGTACCACAGGTGCGGCCGCCAATCAGGCGGAGAACCTTAAGCGGCGCAAATATAAGAACCTTAGTGGGGATCTCATATTTGAACCTTTTAGGGGTTGAAACCCTAGGTACATGGGGTCCGGGTGCGCACAAACTTTTCAGAGAAATTTCCAAAAAACTCATTGAGGCTACCGATGCCCCAGAGCCGGCACCTACCTGGCCCAGAGAGTGAGTATCGCAATCCAGCGAGGAAACTCTGAGCCTTCTAGGTACTCTGCCTGGTGGGGACGACCTGGGAGATTTTTTTTGTAGCCTTTAAGTTTTTGAGTAATTATTAATTATTTTTTTAGTACTCCTTTTATACTTTGTAAATATTTTAATAGCTATAGATATTAACCTGTATTATTTAATGTTCATGAATAAATATCTGTTAGAATATTAGGTACACAGTTGTCAGTTATATACCTACACTTAGCAATACATAAGTTCAAAAATGCAAGTTTATCAAAGCCATACAATTTCATCATTATAATCTCAATTTTCTTTAAATCTATTTTTTACCCGACTGCGCGACGCAAAGGAGTGGTAATGTGTTTATCAGCCTATGTATGTATGTATGTATGTATGTATGTATGTTCCTTTGAAGCACTATACAGACCAAACGCCTGGGCCGATTTTTATGATTCACACGTCAATCGATTCCTCTTAGTCCTGCGAGTGTCACTAAAGACATGACGTTAGTGAAAATTCAATATGGCGACTACTGGACGCCATATTGTGAAAATGAAAAAATGAAAGTCAACAAACTATATCAAGTGGGGTATCGTTGAATAGGTATTTAAAAATCATTGTTAGTTTTCTCTCAACATTTTTCGATTCGACTGACCGTTTAGGATCTATATCGATTTAAAGTTGCGTAACAACCATTCTCACATTCCAGCGCAATTGTGATGTAGGACTGATGCTGATAGGAAATCCAGTCTGGTAAATAGCTAGCTAGGTACTCACAACTAAAAAGTATAAAATAAAAAATAATAATTTAAAAAATTTAAAAACCCGACTGCGTAAAAAGTGAACCAAACTAAGTAGGTACATAATTAAAACTGCGGGCCTATTCGCTAAAATACAAGTTTAGTTAATCACTTTGAAAATGGTTATTAACCAGCTTTTGTTTGTAACCGACCAGTTCCATAATTTTGTATTCAGTACCTTTTTATGGCAAAGTGAATAACTCAATTGACGCAAAGTTCTCGACTGTAATTCGGCTAAATTGAATAGTGCCGTCTGTGGAGGAGTACATTATAAAATGTGAGAACCTTTTAATTTATTCGGATAACTATTTATTTTGTTGTCTGTGGACTAAGTCAACTATTGTTTGTCAAGTCAATGAGACGAGTACCTACATAAATATTTCGAATTATAAGTTTTTCCTCTCAACTTTTTCAAAATAAATTAATATTTCCTAACTTTCTGCAGCATATACCATTATTAGAGTGTGAGCCATCTTTACCTTTACCTACGTGAAACCAAAAATAGGTTAGAGGAAAATTATTCAGCGGTAAAGTCAACAATGTAAATGTTTTTGTTAAGTTAATTACATCGATGTTATGAGGTACTTACAATTTCTGTAGTACCTAAATCGCACTTACAGCGATTTACTACTGCCGTGAACATTTACTACTGCCGTGAACATTTACAGAAGGTTTTAATATCCCTAGGTTTTAGATACAAAAAATGCCAAAACGATAGAACGGCTTTCATAGAAAAACCAGTCAAGTCTACCTGGAAAAAGATATTAAAAACAGAAACTTGCCAGAGGAGCTGAAGAAGAATATTATTTATATTTTATTTTGATGAGAGTTGTGTTCATACATCATATAAATTAAAAAAGTGCTGGCAATCTTTGGAAGTCAGTGCCCAGTGGAATAAAAGAAAATATTTCAAAAGCAAAAGGTATGTAGTCCTAACTGAATTAATTTAATTATCTATACTAATATTATAAAGAGGAAAACTTTGTTTGTTTCTTTGTTTGTTTGTTTGTAATGAATAGGCTCAAAAAGTAGGTACTGGTTTTTAATAAACTTCCACTTTCTTAATGTATTTATTTAATGTTCAAGCATTAAACCTAATTATTGTTTAATATAATATATTCTCTTTATTTATTCAACATACATAATAATATACAATAGAATAAAAAATATATTTAAACTAGAACAAAGAACCTAAAACTAAAAACCTTAAAAATATAATGTAATGGCTAAAATATATTATTAAAAGGAGTCCCTTTAGGCAAGGTTCCCAAGATACTGGCAGTGTTCCCCGTTTGAATAGCTAGACTAATTCTTTGTCCGAGGTGAACCGAGCCGCCAGCTCTTCGGTCTCCTGTGATGTCGACTAACCTTTTTCCTATTTCCTTAAAAAGCCTTATAGCGCTAGGACCCCATGGATTTATTTTGATTTTTCTATTTTTATTTTATATTTATTTTGATCTTTGATTACTTATTTCAATTTTTTTTCATGATTACCTATTTCTATTATTTTTTTTCAGATGCATAATAATTATACATGCAGGCTCTGATAAAGGTTTTGTACCAAATTCATTGCAAATTTTTTTGTGGAAAAAATAAAAATGAGGATTATCATTCAGAAATGAATAAAAATAATTTTACAAAGTGGGTTAGGGAAAGATTAATTCCCAATTTGTCAGAGCCATATTGATGATTGTAATGGATAATGCTCCTTACCATTCTGTTTTACTAAATAAAGCTCCTACAGCAGTGGTTGGTGAAAATCAAAATAATGTTTAACGAAACAGCGAAAAAGCCAAATCTGGTAATGCTTGTTAACACAAGCCCGAGACTATCTACAAGATCGATAAACTGTTAGGTGGTTCCCACCTTACCACTGTGACCTTAACCCTATTGAGTTGATCTGGGGCATAGCAAAACAAAAAATCGCCTCACACAATGTGGGATCAGTTGATATCATGGTAGGTACTACAAAGTACTAACTTTATTTGTGAATTATGTACTTTACTTATGGATTAGAATATTAAAAAAAATATTTGTTTTAAATATGTGTTTTATTTTTCAAGGTGTGTGTTTGAAGAAGATGTATCTGCTGAGGACTGGAGAAAAGCATGCCAGCATGTGATAAAAATAGAAGACGGATATGTTAATAGAGGACACACATTAATCATTATATGATGACATAGACAGAATAGTCGTAAACCTCCGAGACGACAGCTGCAGCATTAGTGACAGTGATTCTAATAACAGCCAGACTTTTGAGGAGGGCTCGATCCAGGCTATTGAGGAGGGCTCGAGCTAGACTTTTGGGGAGGGCTCGAGCCAAGCTATAACTTGGTTTTCTGATATAGAATATTTGGATGAGGGTGTTTTTGACTCTGATTAAATAAACAAAATAAATATACTGCTTTTATTTATTCCTAAAAAAACTATTTTATGAAATCCGCTTAGATGCAATTTGACCTAAGCAACGTAAACAAAGATACAAATGCGAGCTTCAATGCTACTATTTGTTATTATGTTTATGGCTAGTTAAATTTGGACATAATAAAAAATGTACCTATATGCAAACTCATTAAATTTATTAATGGATAAATTATTTTTCAAAACTGAATTTAATCAAAGTATATTTTATAGTTATATAATATATAGGAAATGAGGTGAGGTGACCATCCGAACGATGCTGGCGCCCCTATTAATTTCACGATTTATTTGACAAGCTGTAATTTCAATTAAAATCTTCAAATTTTATTATCAACGCACGAAAACAACTACTCTTTAGCAGTTGTTAAAATGGGTTAGTCACTTCATTGAGTTCGTAATTATGAACTGTCATTTTGCTTTAGTGAATACATATTTATTGATAGTTAAGAACTTTCGATAAAAATTTTATGGCAAAATGCATGCCTCTTCCCTAAAAGTTATCAACTAAGATTTGGTTAAAAACCGTACCAACTCAGTTGATAACTTGTGCATAGTGAATACAAAAGTGACACTTTCCGTTACTCACTCCTCCGTTTCGTTATTAACTCAGTGATTAACTCACAAAATGTACGATAGCGAATAGGCCCGCTGAAAAGAAAAATACAAGCACTTAGATATCCGGTGGTCTAGAATTCTATAATATATTATGGAATCAATACTATTGGAACATAACAACTGAACAGTCGGGATCCATTATTCGACAGCCAATCTAATTTTTCAATGGATCCTGACTGTTTACTTGTTATGTTCCAATAGTATTAATTCAATAATATATTATAGAATTCTAGACCACCGGATATCTAAGTGCTTGTTTTTTTCTTTTCAGTTTTAATTATGTACCTACTTAGTTTGGTTCACTTTTTACGCAGTCGGGTTTTTAAATTTTTTAAATTATTATTTTTTATTACTTTACAAGTTACATCTTTGTTATTTACGTTAGCCCCTAATTTTACTTATGTAATACAACTTTCAAGTTAAAACAAGCTACGGTTAAAAAATTATGATGAGAATAAACTCGTAACTATAAAACAATTTTAACACTACTTTATGAAATTTAACACTTAAATATAAAACACTTATAATCACTATTTTCACGCTTAAGAGTTTATGTAGGTACCTACTATTTACTCATAGTTTTGAATCACTGTTAAGCGTTCATAGTTTGTTTAGTTCACGTTAATTTGAGTCGAGGCTGCTGTCCTTCTATGTCTATCTGTATAATCTATGGATTGGGGACTGCACCGCGAAAAATAAAGTAGGTATTAGCATTTTCGTTTTGTATTTGCTTTTCGGTTGCCATTTACATTTTATATTTTATTTGTTATTAAAAGTTTTTGGCTATTAGATACAGCGTTGAGCATTTTGAATTTATCTCTTAGGCTGATCCCACATTAGCCGTGCGCGTATCTCGGGTGTAGAAACGTGCACGCCTGACGCCGAATGTGGGGTAGGCCTTACTGTCAATGATATGTCTTTAGGGGCCCCACACAAGGTTCGGTCTGCCTTCAGTTCGGCCTGAACGGATGCAAAATCGTATCATGTCTGGACTCGAATCCGTTCAAGCCGAACTGAACTGATCAATTGGGTCTAGGGTTGCCACCTTTTTTTTTTGCAGAAAAAGTACAATGATTATTATAGGTAGAAAAAAAGAACATTGTATTTAAAATAAAGTACAATTTATTATTATTATGTTTAAATACATACCTACTTTTTATTGTTTTTTGCACTTTGTATCGTAATAAAGTTAGCTAGTTAGTTAGTAAAGAAAATTTTCCATATAGATCATCGATATCTACATTAAGTTTTTGAAGATTTATATTTTCAATTATCTTAACATACAATCGACATCGATTGAGCAACCGATGTATTTCGCTAGTACGAAAAAATTCATAATATTATTATGACTAAAGTTTTCAAAATCCTAAGAAAACCAAATCGTGAAAATAAAGTATTTTCGTGTACTTTATTAGGTACTTTATTATTCTCATAAAGTATAGAGTACAATTAGCTGAAATAACGTACAATATTTTATTATAAAGTACGGGTGGCAACCCTAGTTTGGTTGGATGCGATTTTTTCCGTGTGTGTGCTCGAATCCTTTCAGGCCGAACTGACGTCAGTTATAATTGAAACGATCGGCCTCTCGTCTGTGGGAGCCTTAATCGACACACGAGCCCTCCACTCACCAGTGGCGAAGGCTCTCCTTTATAGGGAAGTCCTAGCCTGTACCTATAATAGATAGGGATTTGGATAAGGGTCTTCATAAGGTAAGTGGTAAGTGAAGCCGCTAGGAATGGACTCAATGGAGTTATAGAAACCCCAAGCCACCGCCACTCACATCACACGTCAGCTAGTTGGAAATCGAGATCATGCGACAAAATGCGTCCAGCATTATTTATGGGTATTAGAATACCTTGATTATTATGCTATTCTGCTTGACAAAACTCCTTTACCTTGAGTATCATTTTTCGAGCACCACGCACCGCTTTCGATACTAGTTACGAAAGTATGGCTGGAAACTCAGATCAAATAAAAAACTAGATTGCGCATGGCGCTTGTTTCAACTGAAGCCTCAAAAACTACGCTACTTTGTGTAAACACACGCGGTCACGCACACTCATGCAAAAAAAGTACGCTACTTTTCATCAGTATCGAACGAGTCGTCGTGCAGTGATTTTGCCACAAAAATGCCGTCCTGCGCTATTAAGTGGTGTAAAAACTGTACGAAGGCGAACAAAAAGTGTCAGGGAATAACATTTTATAAGTAAGTACACACAAAACTGTAGTTTGTTTAAGATAATTTATCACAATTTAGAGGTTACTCGAAACAAATAATGACAATTTCATAATGGCGGATCGAGAGAGTGTTGCCAGGATTTCATATTCTCAATAGCCTAAAATAAGGTAAGTAATTTGTAGGCAAATTCTTAACAAAATTATGAAGTAGAGAGTCAGACTGTGTTTTTATTTTTTAATTAGGAAGTTTTGAAGTTTGAAGTAATTTAAGGTAAATTCCCCTATATTCGGTATACGGAAAATATCGGGAACGATAATTCCGCCGTCTGTGGACCGATTTTCAAAATTCTTTTTTTGATATAAAGGGTATACCGGACCAACTTGGGATAAGTTGGTCCGGTTTTCAAAAAAGTGGTGACCTGATGATGGGATCCATGAGGAATCGAGGGAACTCCTCGAAATTTTTATGGAAATTTATGGTGATTTTGACTTTTTCTGAAGTAGTCCAAGCATATGCTACCAAAAAATAAGATTTTGCTCCAAGTTCCAAGCTCCAAAAGTGCAGAACAGAACTCCTGACTCCTTATAGATACATGTTTGGGGATTTCGGCGTTATTTAAAGAACTGCAAGCATATGCCACCTTGTCAATTAAAGTAATCATCATCATCACCACCACAATCACACCTTTTTTTTTTACATCATCACATTTTGATGATGTAAAAGGTACTTTTACACCAACACGGAGATCTTTGAATATTACTCTGTCGTTTATGGACCTATTAACAAGATTATTTTATTGCTGTAAAGGGTATAAATTCGAAATTGGTCTTTTAGTCACTAAAGTGGAAACTTAAAGATGGGGGATCCATGAGGAATCGAGGGAACTCCTTGAAATTTATATGGACACATATAATGATTTAGATTTTTTCTGAAATAACACAAGCATATTATGCTACCAAAAAAATAGGCAAGTGGTACACTGACTTGTGACTGGTGACCGTATATTAACTACCCTATTACTTACCATAATATTATGTATTGGTACACCTAAATCGAAACTTTTCATCTTTACCTACCCTTTATCTAAATTTATCTATAAATAAATAATAAACATAATTATCACTTTCTGTTTTTTTTTATTATTATTAAAGACGTTTTGAACGCAATAAAAATATTCTAATCTAACCCATTTTTAGAATTCCATAGTTGGGGAAAGTTGTGACAACGTTATTTCGCGCCAGGTTTTTGTGAGGCCGTGTTACAACTTTTACGTAAAATAGGGCTCTGCAAAGTTTTTTGACATAAAGCTATGGAAAACGAAACATAAATATCACAGAAACGTTAACATGGCCGAATTCCTATACAATTTTCGAAAATTTATTATATTGTTATCTCGAAAACTACGGATCTTATAATTTTGAAAATTTGCGAAATTACTGCGACAGTAAAAGAACTTTAAGCGGTAAAATTACCATAAACCAATTAATAGTACAAATGAGGGATGTTATTCGAAAGTTTAGCCAACATATGGTAATGAAAATTTAGTATGGCAACACCGGCTCACGCACACAATGCATAAAAAACCGGCTTCACTATGTTGTTCGTAGAAGTCCATCTATACTTTTTATTTGATCTGAGGCTGGAAAGTGGAAAGTGTAAAAAAGCCCTTAATAGCTGTGAAAGTAGAAAAAATATACATAAATTCCCTTTTCACAACTTGTTACAAAATTCAGTTGTGAAAATGAAACAAGGGAACTGTTCGTTGGTGGGATCCTTCAGGCCTCGACTACTGGCGTTGACGCACCTTCACCACTGGGCAATTAAAGAAGGCTTTATTCGTTAATTAGATATACAATATTATGTAAGCCTAGGTACTTAGTACTTATAAAATATTAAGAAAAATAATAAAACTGATTTAAAACAATACTTTATTTTACTTACTGACTAAAAGATACCGAAATCTAGGATGCGTAAAAATAATAATAAATCGTCTTATCGTCTTTCAACGCCCGCGCCCTTTAAAAACTTTTGATAGCGTTTATGTATTTTACATAAATATATAAAATCTTTGCTCGCACTATGAATGTGAACTTAAGAAGGATCAAGGAAGTAACATCTTAGAAATAAATATCAAGCTCAAAATTAAATCCAGATAAATAAACCGACTTCCAAAGTAAAAATACCTACACAAAAAAGTATGAAATAAAACTTATTCTCTTAAATTCGACAAAAATTGTAACTATTTCTCTACTCAATCTTCTTAATTTTGAAATCGGTACCAGCCCAAACAATATCCTACAATCTTTTATAGAACTCACGTAGGTATATATTTGCTGGTACCGACTTATATAACTAAAAGTTATTTAACGGCTTATATAACCTAAAAAGGAGATAACTCCTAAACTAACAAAGTTATATAAGCCGTTATAGTTTTCCTTTAAAGTTCATTACATAAACTACCATCATGGTTATTTTCAGATTTTTTGAGCCAGCCATTGACTTTTAGAGGGGGTCACCCTATTTTAACAAAAATGCGCTTTAAAGTTGAATATCTCGCAAACGGATACCTAAATCAAAAACTGGTCCTAGTAATTAATCTCATAATGTTTTAAAAAAAACCTATATCTAATGATACCCCACGGCCCACACTATATTATGATACTATACGGGTAGATGCGAGAAAAAAATCTCGCGTTCCCAACCTGACGTGTAGGGGTGATACCCCAAAAAAAATATATTTCGTGATTTTATTTTAGCACATGCAAGATTTCATCTTTCTAGCAGTAACCGTTTGAACGGTGCGAAAAAACGCCATCTAATGCCATTAGATGATGCTGGGCACCGTTAATCAAATAGTTAACTTCGTTAATCGTTAATCCGCTACAAAAAAAGTTAGCTTCGTTAAACGTTAAAGCGTTACATTTCGGAAGAATTAACGCAAGTTAACGTTAATCGTTAATCCGTTAATATGTGTAAAATTGCATTTTTATATCGTTGTGTTAGTGAGTGAACTTATAAAACCTGTTGGTTTAGGTTCTGGAAGTTAACAGGTTAGGAACAAAACAAAATACTTATATAATTCAAATGTGAAATTTAATTGTCAGACATAAGGTCTCATTCCCTTTCACATAACATTCCCGTTCATGAACATTAACATGTTGTAGTCAAATGTGGCCATGGATTCTCATCAGGACCGCCGGAATCTATATAGTTTTAATTACTACACTGCACAGTACACTTTTTCCATGTAACTAAAATATTACACTGCACTCTTCTTTATTAACACGCAAATGATCACTGACAGTAATTTATCCTATCAAAAACATAAATGTGAAATGAGAGTCAAGTTCAATAATATGATATAATATGCCTTGGTTGTTCACTCCAACGACAAAAGAAGTGATATCTATATGGGTGCCAAGTGCAATGGTCAGTCCTGAAATTTATTTATAACAACATAAAATATCATTTCTTCTCATAACTTAGGTAATATATTGTAGCCTAAGGTCTGACTTGGCTAGTTCTTAATTCTCATATACGAATTATTGTGTTCAATGGCTAGTTTCTACCAGCAAGCCTCGGAATAAGAAAATAAGAAACGACAAGTAACAGGTTAAGAACTTCCGAAGGCTATAATATTATAATTCGTATATGAAAACTAGCCAAGTCAGACCTTAGCCTACAATATAGTTTCCTAATTTATAAGAAGGAATGATATTTTATATTGTTATAAATAAATTTCAGGACTGGCCATTGAACTTAGCACCCATTTAGATCTCACTTCTTTTGTCGTTGGAGTCAACAACCAAGGCATATTATATCATATTATTGAACTTGGCTCTCATTAAACATTTATGTTTTTAATAGAATATCATTACTTTTTGTACATAAATTATTAGTAGGTACTTATTTATAACAAAATTAATACCAAAGTTAAGTGTTCCTGATATAACCAATTAAGTGAAAAATTATAATGAAATTATAAAAATTTACCAGTTTATGATTTATTCCTGTGTATTCACCAAATTACCTATCTGCATGCCAAATTTGAACATTCTAGGTCATCTGGAATTGGGTTACAGTTTTGATCTATAGGTCAGTCAGTGATAAAAATGTCGATTTTTGGACGTTAATATCTAAATAACCGTTTGAGATGTGTTTATGAAATTTGGAGCACATATGTATCTCGCAAGTCTCAATATATGAGCCAAATTTGACACGTTTATGTGGAATAGTTATTGAGTTATGAGGGGGTCAAAAGTGGCTCCATATGGTTTGTGTAATATTATACATCGTGCTGCTCGCCAGTTCTGTTACTTGAACTAGGCTTGACACGCTACCGCGTGTCTAGACATAACACAACATAACACTCGTCACTAAGCACCGGCGCTAAATAATGAAATGATCAAACGAAATAAATCTCTTCGCAGTTCTCTCACTCGAACGCGCCGGCAAAATATATTATCTAGTTTTTTTTGTTTCACTCGCTGCCACGCGCCGCCCGTCTGAACCTGTTTTTCGCGCCGCGCGCCCGCGCCGCGGTGCCGTGCGGTAAATAGTAGGCATTGGATTAACGATTAACGGACTTCTGTTCGTATTAACGGAAGTTAACGTATCCGTTAACATTTTTAAAAGTTAACTTAAAAGTTAATCCGTTAATCAAAATGTTAACTTCGTTAATTAACGATTAACGGATTAACGAGTTAATGCCCAGCTATGTCTAATGGCAAGTAGAATAATTTCTAATTTAACCGCTCATAAGAGAGTTTTCTAGAATGTAGCATTTTTTTTTTTAATTTTGTCTGTCTATTCCGGCTAATCTTTGAAACGGACGCAGCGGTTTTAACGGGTACCAGACATCGGGAAGCATATTTAATACACATCCATAACCCAGGACCATTCAAAACTTTTTTTTGTTCCCTCGGAAAACTTTTTTCTCGAACCCGCGACCTCCGGCTTGAGCGCCCGCACCGACGCGCTTACTACTGGGCTACAGAGGCCGTCGAAGTACACCTAAACAAGAAATTGCTCGGATAGTTTGGAATAAAATGTTTTGAAAACACTTCCTAGTTTTTGTTACTCGACTATTTAATATTTATTGATGAATCAATAACAATTGAAAAACAGTGGATTAATAAGAACTACCTACAAGAAAATAGATAATATTATATATTGTTTTTGTGTACGTGACGTCAAACAATTCGCAAATAATAGGTGATAAATGCGTGTGTGATCTTTGAAAAATACTGGCATTGAAATACTTACGTGGAATATCAGATATATTCCACGTAAGTATTTCAATGCTAAAAAAATAAACATAATATGTGTTGCAATCTTATTAAACTAAACAAAGCAATTAACAATCTACATTAAAATCTCCTTTTTCGTGAAAATGTACCTAGGTACTAAAATCTAGATTATTTTTTTATATGTAAGTACTGAATCGAAATAGTTACAACCTTAAACTCAAAGTTACTACTTACAAAGTTAAAAGTTATACTAAGTATATTTAAGATTACAATGGACTATAAAGCTATATTGGGCCTTACTCACGGTCTAGCCTCCAAATCCAACACCGTTACTAATGGCCGTCATTATACAGGATTTTTTTTTTCACCAGAACAATAAATCAACATACGTAATTGATGTCAAAAATAAAAAATACTAGTGATTTTTGTTACTACCCCTTTGGAACAAAAAAACAAAATTATCAATCCCCGAACTTATCCGCTAAACTAATACAAAATGTGGCTGCATTACGCATCTATCGATGCTTTGTTGCTAACTCGTGCGCCGCCCGGCGCGGCTGATCGCTTAACCCACCCCGCCGCCCCCCACCTCATACCGCACCCATTGACGCCTTGTAGTTAGTGTGTCCATGCGGTATTAGATTGGTCATACGATAAATTAATTGAAATGAAAAAAAAAGCAATGACGTGGTAAAATTTATTGTACCGATGAAAAAGTATTCCTGTATAAAGTGTCAATCATTTTCAATTTTTGCCTACAAGTCCGTTTCAAGGCCGGCCTTGAGTTTCCAGGCTGGACAGTGAGTATGGAGCTTTACATGTATTAACTACGACTTTTAATAGTTGGCCTTCAAAAGAGCGTGGCCTATGGTCCACCCACCTTTAAGGTGACCAACTTTACGGTAGGTACCTACTGTCTTTAGACCGTGAATAACTTATGTATTCAAAGATTTATATTTTAAAGATATGCCGCCATTCGTCGAAAAGGAGTCCATACAAGCACAAGATCCCCTCGAAAAATTAGTAGCCCCTCAAGCTGCTCCGTGGAAGCATGAAATAATATATAAAGCTGTTCTTGGGATTGGTTACGTCCACTTGGCTGCCATATATGGGTTGTACCTGGCAGTTACGGCTGCAAAATGGTACACATTATTATTTTGTAAGTATCTTTCATTTCATCAAAATCAGCCTGTAAATTGTACCGTTACAATCAAGGACAGCATGATTTGTCGTTTTTGTATTCGTGTTAAAAGCGTGCTTTTGTTTAGGTGCTTTCACGGCAGTCACAGGTGGGATAGGAGTAACGGCTGGGGCCCACAGGCTCTGGTCTCATCGAGCGTACAAGGCGAAACTACCGCTACAGATTATTTTAATGATAATGCACAGTATGGCCTACCAATACTCAGTACTAAATTGGGTAAAGGATCACAGAACGCATCACAGGTACTTCATTTTTTTTTTTTGGCCGAAGTATACTTTTTCTGCGCTTTTGGTCATTGGCGAGTTTAAAGCAGAACTTCTAAAAGACCATCCTCAACAGAAATTAGCTCAAGCTTTATCAATCCATAGTCAAGTCCCAACCGTCACCGACTTCTTAAATTTCAGATACTGTGACACAGACGCAGACCCCCACAACTCCACCCGAGGGTTCTTCTACTCGCACATCGGCTGGCTGATGGTGAAGTGTAATCCCCAAGTCAAGAAACGCAGGAGATTAATAGACTTGTCAGACATTTATAGCAACCCGATACTAACGCTTCAACATAAGTAAGGAGCTAAAAACCTCAGATGTAGACAGTCTATAGATTATGGGGTGTACAATTGTTTTAATATTTTCAGGTATAAGTCACTCTTCGGTTTTACCTTCTGCTGTGTCCTGCCCACGGTTGTACCCATATATTTCTGGGGAGAATCGCTGAATGTGGCCTGGCACGTGAATATGTTCCGCTACGCCTACAGTCTGAACGCCACTTTCCTCATCAACAGTTTCGCACACATGTTCGGCAGCAGGACTTACGACAAGTCCATTAGGCCGACACAAAACGCATTTGTGTCTTTGATGATTTACGGAGAGGGGTTCCACAACTACCACCACGTGTTCCCGTGGGACTATCGGGCCGCAGAGCTGGGGAACAACTGGCTGAACCTCAGCACGCTGTTTATAGACTTCTTCGCGTGGGTGGGGTGGGCTTATGACCTGAAGACGGTGCCGGATGACGTCATTACCGCCCGGGCGAAACGCACCGGAGATGGGACTGACAGTTGGGGATTTTAAGACAAAAAGCAATTATGGAGATTATGCAATTAGTAGATTTCCGCAGGCTTAGCATGACCATCATAGAAATATCATCATAGAAAATATACCCGACTATTAATAAGAGAAAAACATATATCGTACCTTATTCCACATGCTAACACTTAAAACGTGCCATAAATTCCAACGTCGTAAAAATTGACTCACCAACGCCGAGACAACATTAGGTAGAAAAAAAACGAAAAGACATGATTTTGTTTTCTCTTTCACTCTTATGCGTTTTGCCATTGATGTTTTGTGAAATAAATAGCCGCTTACGGCTTCAATTTCAAGTACTCCTTCCATGTTGTATTAATCTTCCTACATATAAATGCGTTTTGTCAACACATGAATAGACATATTATCTACAAAATATCTACCTACTGACGTCTGACAGTATCGAGAAAATGATAGCTTTCCTTTGTCAAATTGTCACTCTGACATTTTGTCTATTCTTCGGTCTTCCGTTACTTCCATAGAAAGAAATAAAGAATCCATTTCTATGGTGGTTTGCTAAGCTTGCAATATGTAGGAAGAATGAAAACTACTTATACATCATTAAAATAGTTACTGAGTAATAGCAATTAATTTCAATACTTAATTTCAAGAGGTACTAATTAAGTTATAATTTATTATGAAATTGTTTTTTAATTTTGAATTATTCATGTCGTACGCAAAATAACTTAAGATATTATTTTACAGTTTGACTAACTTTTCCCTTCGACTTTGGTTGCGTTGAACTAAACTCCGATTTTTAATTCAAGATCAAAAAAACTACTACAATATTTGTGCAAGAGTATATTCCTTTTTTCTAAAAAACAAGGCTTAGATAATTGTAATTATTAGTAATTTTAATCAGATGATTTAAATAAGTAACCTGAGTTATTTTATTTTACATAAATACAAAACGCCCTAATAAAATCTTAAACATCGGTAATTTTTGGTAGTATAGGTACCTGGTATTTTACTGGTATCACTTCAGGTATTCATAACATTTGGTGCAATAATTTACAGGCTAAAGTACCTAACATACTTACTTAATATTATAATCTAAATATTATACATGTACCTAATTAAAAAATAGCATGTTTTACAGCAGCATTTGTCCTATACTGCAAACTATGTAAGTGCGAGAGGGACGAATGCTATTCAAACATAAAAGATGTCCTATTTAGACTAAGATGTAAGAGTGTCATCTGGGTTCTAGTAAAAACCATTAATATTAATATAAAAGCTTGTATCAATAAGGACATTTGACAAAAACCTTGTTTAATTATTATGTTGACCAGTAATGCCAATAATAAATAAAGTAACATATTGCAAAAAGGTTGGCGAAACCTGAAATATTCACTTGACAATGACATAAGTCACTTTGACACCTTTGACAGTGACGTATCTGTAGTAGCTTTTTTGATCTTGAATCAAAAATCGGAGTTTAGTAAAATATTATGCTTACCTATAGATGTAGTATTCAAGTCTAGTTGTACCTTTCTTTTCTTTTGTTCGCCATCATAGATTTATTATATCAAAAAGAGGTTCGCCATGAGCTTCGGCTCGAATGACCAACATTTAAGAGTTCCATAAAGGTTGTATAATTAAACTAACATTAACAATAATGTTGTGACAATTTAATAAATATAAACATTTTAAACGTTTATTGCTTTTTAGGGTTCTGTACCCAAAGGGTACAAACGGGACCCTATTACTAAGACTTCGCTGTCCGTCTGTCACCATTCACAGGCTGTATGTATCTCATTAACCGTGTTAACTAGACGTTTGAAATGTTTACATATTTGATGTGTTTGTTGTATATAATATAATATATGTTGCCGCTCAGATAATAATAGAACGAAAAGAGTGAAACCAACTTTTTAAACGTCTGTCGGTACACGCCATTTTTGTACCACGATTGTTATTACTGCACTACTTGTAAAAGTTTGAATATAGGCAGTTCTGTGACAAAACCGTTGTTTGAATTACCGAATCCTATAGCTAATACCAACAGCCATAAGCTTTTTAATAAAACGCATATGAAAATCACCGGCAGTACGTACATCACAATACTGCAATCACAAAGCAAGTGAGTCAAGTTAAGACTATATGCACCGGAATCCGGAAGGCCGTAGAGATTTCTGAGCATTGAAAATAGAACTCGGCGCTAATAGGCAATCGGACTAATTTTTTTATTGCATAAATGAATAGTACTCTTAAATATGAGTAACTTCGCAGAAGAAACCGTATATCAAAAGTCAATATTTTCAAAGGTACAGCGATTTGTATAAAAAATTTCGCGAGCCTCCTAAAAACGCTCCATACTAAAGTCGACCTACAAATGACGTCACTTGTAGGTTATAGTATATGAAGTATATGGCCGCAGGAATATATTTGTAAATATCTCCGATATTTGTGCGTTTAAGTTCATACTTACCAATGAATGTTTTTGTATATGATGTGAGTAAACTAATGATGTAGGTTTTGTTTAGCAATTTCGCAAAAAAAAAATTTTATTTTTGGTATAAAGACTCGCGAATTGTATACAAATCACTGTAACTTTGAAAATATTGACTTTTGATATACGGTTTCTTGTGAGAAGTTACTCATATTTAAGAGTACTATACATTTATGCAATAAAAAAAAATCAGTCCGCTTGCCTATTAAATTAAATTAAATTTCCTTTATTTCGAGCGGCATAGGTATATATTTTAAATACCTTACAGACTAACATAATATTATATACTTAAAAATTACACTTTGTCACGTGTTGACTCACTTGACGGCGACGTGATCCGCGCTTCGTTCCGGAGTCTCCCCCGGAACTTCCGGTAGACCACACCGGTCGGCCAGAACTCCTCCACCTCGAAGGTCGACAAAAGATGCGTCGGCACTCTCACCACAAAGGAACTGAAATTGACCTTGTGGCGAGACTCTAGACGTTCGACCCTCAAGGTGATGGACGTTTTCTGGCGGATGTAGGTAGTCTACGACGTCCTCGACCTGCATAGACCAAAGAAGGCGGGATACGTACAACGGCGTCGCGGGTATCTCGCAAGGCGCACCGCAGGCGCAGTTCCGGTACTTTTTTTACTCTGTGCTAAAGTGAAATATTAAAGTGTAGTGCAGCTGCGGTTCCCATACAAAAAACGTGACTTTTCGCCGTTTGGTACGGAATCATGTATGTCATGAGATACTCTTCCCAGTGGCGTAGCGTGGGTGTCTGCCGCCCGGGGCGGACGTAAATTTTGCCGCCCCCTTACTTAGGTTTTGCCGCCCTCTTACTTAGGTTTTGCCGCCCCCTTACTTAGGTTTTGCCGCCCCCTTAAGAGTGCCAAACGCTCTCGTTCTGTGGCCTCCTTTTATGAAATCACGGTTTCGCAAAAAGCGGCCATCGCCTCAAAGGCCTCTCTGGACCGAACCGTCCCTTCAAGGATGGCCGGGAGACTTAGGTATACTCCAATTTCGGCGCATAGCATTGCTCGCTGCTCGTTCCAGGCGGGGCAAGCCTCGAGCGTATGCTGCACCGTGTCGTCACTGTCCGGGCAGTGGTGGCACTGGGGAAACGGTTCCCTTTGGGCCGTGTAGTGCAGGTAATGACCGAAACAACATTCACTGCTGCATCATGCTGACCGGCCACGGGCCCGGTCGGCACCTGCACCATCCGGTATGAGTGGGTGCCCTGTCTATGCGCCATCCACTCCTGTAAAACCGGTCTGATTGCGGCCACTATTCTGTAGCCAGTAGTTGGAGACATCCATTCTGTCCTGCCAGGCGCGCATCGTAATAATGCGCGCTTGACGATGCCATCGGGCTGTCAATTCTGTTAAAAGATACCCTTTCTCCGCGCTGTTTAAGCTCCGCCGTGCGGCGGTAGATCTCCGCCAGCACGTGAGCCTCCAGATCCCATGGAGGGGTTCCAGCGAGAGCGAGCGCCGCTTCGCTTGATACTGCGCGGTACCCGCGTATCATTCTCAGCTCTTGTCAGATAATCAGGTGATCAGCCTGCATTGTCCTAACCAAACTTGAAAACAACATTTTTTCGTTGTTACAATGCGGAAATCGATCCCACGAGTCGAGAGCGACGTTTTAAATATCGCTAGGTTGTCAGCCTAACAACCTAGCAATACTAGTGGTTAGCAAATGCGCATCAGTAGTCGCTGGGCTAATGTAGGTAATCAGCACTGCAGAAACTCGTCAAAAATTGGTGCAAAAGGGTCAAACTAACAGTCAACGCTAATAAGACATTCTTGATACCTTACACCAAAAAGAGGAAGTTGGAGGGACTAAAACCTCCAACACTCTTACACCCTTATTAATAAAAATATTTACACCATGGATAAGCAAATCCAAATCGCTCTCTTTGTCTATCAAGTGACTGTTCCAAAGTATCTGACAGAGACAGCCATGTTGGATTAGCTAATCCGTGGTGTAAATAATTTTATTAATAAGACTGTTAGGGAGTAATACCACGTTTACGAGCGAGGTCAAATATCTTGATAAGGATTACTTGGAAAAAATACATCGAGGACATTACGAAAAAAGCGAGTTGTACTCTGGGATTCTGCCCGAGACTTGTTAGCTCTAAATGAGGCCTTCGGTCGAAGGCAATGTTATGCATATGGATAATACACAGCTATAATGAGGCCGATTGTCACATATTGTGAAGTGTAGTATGCCACACTACGCAGCCAAAACAAACTGTACAGGTCAACTGCATCAAAACATTAAATTATGTACAGAGGCTGGCCTGTCTCAAATCACGGGTGCGCTGTCTTCAGCGCCCACCACTTCACTTGAAGCCCTGATTAACCTGACTCCACTGCTAGTTCATATGGAGGCTAAGGTGGTTGTTCTCAAGGCCACGACGGCAGGTAGAATGTAACGGGCCTCTACCCTACATGGACAACTGCAACAGTCTCTTCCTGAGAAACCTGTCATCGCCATGCCATCTGACGCCATGATCAAGGTATACACTTCTAAAAGCTATATCTGCTTTTCAAAACTTCTAGGCAGGATGGGGAAGGATAGGTCCCAATAGGGGATCGGACTACATCTGAAATATTTGGTTTCATTAATATATTCAGAAATATTGAGGCATTACTACTTGGTAAATGTAAAAAATATATTATTTTACGTGTAGTTTACTAATAAAATACATTTAAAAAGTACCAAAAATATTTTTTTTTGCGAAATTGGCAAACAAAACCTACATCATTAGTTTACTCACATCATATACAAAAACATTCATTAAGGTAAGTATGAACTTAAACGCACAAATATGGGAGATATTTACAAATATATTCCGGCGGCCATATACTTCATATACTACTTCATATACTATAACCTACAAGTGACGTCACTTGTAGGTCTACTTTAATATGGAGCGTTTTTAGGAGGCTCGCGAAATTTTTTATACAAATCGCTGTACCTTTGAAAATATTGACTTTTGATATACGGTTTCTTCTGAGAAGTTACTCATATTTAAGAGTACTATTCATTTATGCAATAAAATAAATTAATCCGATTGCCTTTATTATATTAATAATATTAATTTTCATTCTAATAACAATTTGGTTCACGGACAGATCCAAGAAAAACAACTGGGCGGGCGCTAGACTATGGGGGAGGAACCACCTACAGGCAGATATGCTTGTTTTGGGTTTTGCACCGTGTTTCAGGCTGAGATCTTCGCTATTATTGGTTGTTCACTAGAGTGAGCCTAGATAGACAGTTATAAAAATGGCTTCAACGTCAGTTCCTGAAAATATGGACGTTTTGTAAAACAAAAATAGAAGAAGATTACAGCGATTATACTCTCTGGAATTAAAGCACAGTTAACTGCTGGAACTACTTTGGAATTCTATAATTGTCATTTTCATCACTACAGAAAGTGTCATTAATTGTATTGCATTGTAATTGTATGTATTCCAATCTATTTACTACACTTTTTTACTACCAAGTACAAACTTCAAAAAAACCCTTTCAAGGTCACGCCGCCGACGCCGCCGACGCCGCCGCCGCCGACCCAAAAAAGTCGGCGCGCCGCCGCCGACCTACTTGCCATCGGCGCTCATATCTAGTATGTATGTATGTATGTATGTATGTATGTATGTACTATGTATGTATGTATGTATGTATGTATGTATGTATGTATGTAGGTATGTATGTATGTATGTATGTATGTATGTATGGTACGGAATCCTACGTGCGCAAGTTCGACTCGCACGTGGCCAGTTTTTAATTCGTAGGACACAATAATAATAATTAATATAATAGTGAAGATTATCATTCGCTTTTTTTTCGACATCGAAAACCATAACATAATTAATTGACGTATAATTAGCATTAAGTGCATATTTTTTATACAAACGTAAGTATAGTTTTATTGTACATACTTATTATGTCATATAATTAATAATTATTATTAATTTAATGCATAATTAATATATTTTTATATTATGTTAGATACTTGTTTTAGTGTTCCGTACCTCGAAAGGAAAAAACGGAACGAAACGGATCACTTTGTTGTCCGTCCGTCTGTCTGTCAAGACCCTTTTTCTTGGGAACGCGTGGAGGTATCAAGCTGGAATTTACATGAAATACTCAGGTCTACTGTCCCTTAGAGCTGGAAAAAAATCAAACTTCTAAGTTAACGCAATCAAAAGATACGCCGCAAATTTTCGACACTCGCAAGGGAATCAAAACCTACAGGGTACTTGTACTTTCCGTGAACTCAGAATTTGAAATTTGGTACGAAGCAACGTCTTATAGTGCAGATAAACTTACTACCCCTTTCCTCATGAACGCGTAGAGGCATTAAATTAAAATTCATATCAAATACTCAGGTCTATAAATCCTTTAAGCTGTAACAAAATCACTACAGGTATGTACGGAATCCTCGGTGTGCGAGTCCGACTCGCACTTGGCTGGTTTTTTAAGGTATTTTTTAAAATAAATTTTAAGATTTATGGTTGTTTTTAATGATTCAAATATAAAAATATAAAAATATATTTATTGTTCAGTTGTTAGATTTAGTAGGTACTTACCTCTAGCGTAAGGCACAGGGCAGTGTTCTAAGGAGCTTGTGAAAAAGAAGCAAATTAAAGGGCATAGTCCAAAATTCATACCAAAGAACCCAGCCTCGGTAGCAGTGAAATGTTCGCCAATGGGTTCGCTTTAAATCACATTTGTTGTCACCAAAGGGGCGATCCTAAAATACGCCAAGAGTAAAAGTTTGAGCAAGAATAATATCAGTTTTTCTATGGAAACAACAGACGTGAGACGATGTAGGAAAAATGACGAAAGATATTAAAAACTTGGTTGTAATGTGTTACATGACATGAAATATGATTTAATCTAATTTTAAATGTGTTTAACAGTGGCAACCATTAACATTGCTGTCGACTCTGGGTCAATTTCGAACCATCACCTTTAAAATTTTACCCATTTACTAATAAAAATATTTACACAACGGATAAGCTATTCAATTTTGCTGTATTTATCTGATACTTTGGACAAGTTCCTTGACAGACAAAGACAGCGACATTGAATAGCTTATCAGTTGCGAAAATATTCTTATTAGTAAGAGGGATTTCAGGTCTATCATAATATAAAACTAATTGCGCTAAAATAAAAAGCTCGTTCATTTAAAATACATACAATTAGTAAAAAAAAAATTGGTAAGTAAATAATTGACGATGGCACCTTGCGCCAAAACGGAAAAAATACAAGAAGAGTTGGTAGACCCGTTCGAGAAACTGGTGGCCCCTCAATCCGCTCCGAGGAAGTACGAAATAGTGTATAGAGCCGTTATCGGTATCGCCTATGTCCACTTGGCTGCTTTATATGGTCTGTATCTGGCCGTCACAGCTGCAGGATGGTACACGATATTCTTTAGTAAGTCTATTTTCCCTATTTATTTGCGTTTTTCATCAACATCCGTCATCTGACTCGTCTATTCAACATAACAAGGTTCCTCAGGTCGCATTCATACTGATATCCAATTTGATAAAAAAAAAGCAGGTTGTAGTTTAGTCTGAGAATACCTATAAATTTATTATTTATTCAATAAAAATTACAATAATATAACAAACATAAAATTAACAACAACATTCCCCAGGCTCATCCAATAACGTCACCATGCGCAAAAGGACACAGCTCTCTTCAACTCCACAAGGAACCTCACCGACATCTCCACCTACAGTAGCACCGGAGCCCGCGAATGTAAAAGACTCATGCGGGGTTGATCAAGACATGTCTAACATAATTCGATCTGAAATTAAACATGCACTTAAAGCTGAACTTCCCAAAATTCTGAAATCAACATTGAATTCCGAATTATTGCCACTGAAAAATAAAATAACTGAATTAATTACTTCCATTGAATTTATTAACGAAAAATATGATGAAATAAATACTCTTCTCAAAGCTAAAGACGAAGAACTAAAGAGCTTAAAGTCCCAAAACTCAAACCTTGTCAAGCAAGTATCTGATTTGTCAACGCGTTTAACTACTCTCGAACAACACAACCGTGAGGCAAACATAGAGATACATGGTCTCCCAGAATTTAAATCCGAGAACTTACCCCAAGTGGTGCGACAGATAGGGAAGGCAGTTTCTCAAACATTAACAGACGAGGATATACATTCGTGTTTTCGAGTGGCGAAAATTAATCCCAATAATGGTCGTCCGCGGTCCGTGGTGGTCAAAATGCGATGTGCTCGTGCTCGCGACGCTTTCCTCGCTGCAGCTCAGAAATACAACAAGAACAACCAGGACAGGTTAAATACAAGCGTAATTGGCATTGGAGGAGAGAAGAAAAACATATACATATGCGAGCATCTGACGCCTGAAAAAAAAGCACTACACGCAGCTACGCGGATAAGAGCTAAGGAACTTTCGATTCAGTTTGTGTGGGTTCGTAATGGAAAAAATTTTGTAAGAAAAAATGATCATTCTCCAGCAAAAGTAATTAATAGCTTAGACCAACTTAAAAATCTTCAAGAACATATGTTATCATAATTATTAGTACCGGTCTAGCTCGTGTCCGTGAACACTTACCGAAAAAATGGTTCGTATGTACTATCAGAACTTACGTGGAATGCGGACCAAGACACATAATATTTACAAAAATATTGTACAGGAGAACTACGACATTATCATACTTACTGAAACTTGGCTCAACAGCAGTATTTCAGATAAGGAGTTCATAGATGATAGGTATCGCGTATATCGTCGCGACCGTACTACCTCAGACTTCTACAATAAAAGTGACGGTGGTGGATTACTCATAGCTGTTAAAAAAACTATTACTAGTGTGCGATTAATCAACAAAGAAAGTAGATGCGATGACTTATGGGTGCAAGTTAACTTAAAAATTGACAAAAAATGTGTTAACGTTGGAATATGTGTAGTTTATACGCTCTGTTTATCTTCTCCTCTTAAGCAAAAAGAGCTAGATGTATTCATAAAAAATAGCATCGATGTAATTAGCGATCTTGATGATGTTATAGTTATAGGTGATTTTAATATGAGTTTTATCGACTGGCATTCGAGCGGCGAGGATATGGGTCTCACTGCTCGTAATTACAACAATAAGATGGGCTATTCATTAACTGATTTCATGTCATTGACAGGACTGAATCATAAAAATAGTACTCAAAACAAGGATGGTAAGATTCTCGATCTAGTATTAACGAATATTCCATGTCGGGTAAGTGAAGCTTGCTGTACTATAAGTAAGTTAGACCCATATCATCCTCCGGTCGAAATTGAAATTCAATGGAGCGTGTCTGTTCCACAGCTGGAGAAATCCCAGCGGTCTGATTTTAATTTCTATAGAGCTGACTACCCTAGTATACTTCAGGCACTAAATAACCTAGATTGGCACGATGCCTTTCTTAAATGTGGGAGTGTTGACGAAATGGTTTCTTCTTTTTACGCAGAACTTAACGCCATTATTGAGATATATGTACCTAGACGAAAGCCTCGTAAAGCTAAATACCCTGTCTGGTTTACTAAAGACCTAGTTATGTTGTTAAAAGAAAAAGATAAACTTAGGCATAAGGCGCGAAAATTTGGTAATCCCCGTGACAAACTAGGATTCGATCTATTACGCAAACGTTGCAACAAATTATTACAAATTTGCCATAGACATTACGTCCAGACCGTAGAATGTAGTATCAAATCAAATCCCAAAGCATTCTGGGCTTTTATAAAGAATCAAAAGTCAAACTCAAATAACTTACCTTCTACAATGTGTAAAGACGACGAGACAGCAACAGGTGATGCAAACATCGCTAATTTGTTCGCCTCTCAGTTCAAATCAGTTTACTCAAATAGCTTTCCCAATAGAAACGCAGCTCCTGAATACTCCTTGCATCACGAGATTGAAGGGAAATACACCTGTAAACTTTCTCGTATAGTTATATCTGAGTCTGAGATAATTAAAAGTTTAAAATCCATTGACCAAAACAAAGGAGCCGGACCAGATAACATTCCACCGCTTTTCATCAAAAGGTGTGCAAAATTTCTGTCACTCCCACTCATGCTCATATTTAATAAATCTTT
This sequence comes from Glaucopsyche alexis, assembly GCA_905404095.1. Lineage (NCBI taxonomy): Eukaryota > Metazoa > Arthropoda > Insecta > Lepidoptera > Lycaenidae > Glaucopsyche > Glaucopsyche alexis. The sequence continues at coordinate 24,842,071 of FR990044.1, forward strand.
AGATACTGGTGTATTTCCAAATGAATGGAAAAAAGCGAGAGTTGTGCCGATATTTAAGAAAGGAGACAACAGCATTGTCAAAAATTATAGGCCTATAGCTATCTTGTCCTCATTTGCTAAGATCTTTGAGGCTCTGGTTTGCGGTATCTTAACGTATCATTGCAAAGGTCTAATCAATATTAACCAACATGGGTTTCAAAGAAAAAAATCAGTGGTTACCAATCTTATCCAATATTTGACACCTATTTTTGAAGCCATAGATAATAGAAACGTAGTGGACGCTGTTTATACCGATTTTGCTAGTGCGTTTGACTTGGTGGATCACGGAATACTTTGTACTAAGCTGCAAAAACAATACGGTGTTCATGGCAGGCTACTCGACTGGTTCATGTCTTACTTAGGCGGACGACAGCAGACGGTGGTGATTAACACGTTCGCTGCGATATAAGGTTTATACACCCGATGCATGTGCTCTCCCTCCGTGCGGGGTCGCAATACGCTGCACTCACTTTGGTGCGGAGGCTGTAATTTGAGTATTTCTATTTGTATGACAAAGACAAATATAGGTTTCATTTTACGTCATCATGGGAGATGATTCACACAGAAAAAATTGTATGAGGTCTTTCGGCCCGATATCGCACTGATTGATTATAATTTCGGTTCCTTGCGGGAATCGGGTCTAAAAGCCTATCATAGGAGACAAGGTCATTCTACCTCTTTTCGCACTGATTTAGATTATTGTTTTATTTACTTTCGACTAGTGCTGTGATGTCAATTAGCGGCGACAAACGTGCGTTACGATAGTGCATTTACGTTTTTTAGTGCTCATAATTACATGTCATAGATAGTACTTATCCACATTTACAGTCAAAATAATAATTTTGCCTAAAGCAAATAGGCGATGTCGAAAAATGTTGGAAAAATTAATTAATATTATATTGATTTAAAGCAATTTTCCGCCAAATCATACCCACAACCTGCAAGCAAATGTGTGAGTGCATGCATAAGCGTGCGTAAAGCACCTCCCTCCTCCCACTCACTCACACATTTGCTTGCAGGTTGTGGGTATTATTTGGCGGAAAATTGCTTTAAATCATAATATTAATTGTATGATTTTTTTATTATATTTTATTTTATTATATATCGTATTGTATGGATTTCCGCAAAGTAACGCCTGATTCTATTAACTATTTGAAAAATGTTGGAGTTATCGTTACTAAAATACGATTCAACTGGAAATTCTAGCTAAAAAACTTTTATGATACTCAACAACCTGAACCAAGTAATGGCGTAGAATGTAAGAAAAGTTATTGTCTTAAATGTTTTATGATGCCCATATCAATATAAAAAAAATATAAAGAAAAGTAAATTTATACAGCGTATCGATAATTTGTTTCCCATCACTACAAAGGCTCTGATTTAACCAATGCTTCAGTGCGGTACCAGGTCAATAGACCTCTAATTTATTTTTACATATATCTTCGCAGTATATTATCGGAATCCGGGGCGGGGCCAGTACTATGATACTGAACTCTTCTACTATGCATAGTTATAGGCAAGTATACCAATTTCGGCGTTTTCACGAAGATAACAGGTTATTATTTCATCAATACCTCACTGGGTTTATGAGCCTTATAACGCATAACTAGAGAGTTTACGTATCGGGCATATTGACCTTATAACGCACCATATGAAAAAACTACAGCTTTGGTTTCGCAGCGAAGGTGTTAACGGACACGAGTCACTAAAATATTTTGCAAGCTCAGGTGTCCCTCAAGGTTCACATTTGGGACCAATATTATTCTTGTTGTTCATCAATGATATTACAAAATGTATTCACCACTGTCGATATTCCTTGTTCGCCGATGACATGAAGATATCGAGGCTGATAAAGTCCCCTTCCGATTCCTTGCTACTACAGTCCGACCTTGACCGCGTTCACCAATGGTGTCTCGACAATAAAATGAAATTAAACGCTTCTAAATGTCAACATATTAAATTCACAAAGAAAAAAAAAGTTTTATCAACCCAATATCATATTAACGGTTGTCCAATTACATTCACGCCGGAAATTCGCGATTTAGGAATAATAATTGACTCCAAGCTTACTTTTACAGCACATTTCGATTATATGATTAAAAAAGCATCCAAAACGTTAGGGTTTCTGAAGCGTAACACAAAAGACTTCAGGCGCACTGATACTAAAATCCTACTTTATAATAACTTCGTACGCAGTATCTTGGAGTTCGGCAGCACTATTTGGAACCCTTGTTACGAGGTCCACTAACAACGTATCGAATCTATTCAAAGATCGTTTACAAGGCACTTAGCATACGTCACCCCACAGATGAACAACAGAGTACCATACGATAAGAGACTTTCAACTTTTAGAATTGACAAGCTATCAGATCGCAGACGTATGCTTGATCTGGTTTTCCTCAGAGACCTTGTGACTGGTTCCACTCCCTGCCCGGAACTGTTGGAGACTATAGGACTTGTAGTACCAAGGCCAAATGCTAGGACACGGCTGAAACCTTTCTTCAATACTCCTAGGTATAAAACAAATGTCGGCAAGAACGCCCCTATCACAAGAATGTTCAACTCCTATAATATCTGGAATAAAATGTATGATTTAGACATATTTCACGATCGCTCCATATCTTTCAAGAAAAAATTATTGACATGATTAATTATTTTAACATTAAAAACATTAAAACATTCTTATTGACATGTTGTTTTTAATATACTTTATTAATTAAAAATGCAAATTTGATTATTGTTATTATAATGCCTTGACATCTTATTCTTATTAATCTAGCTCTCTAATTTTTCATCAACATAATATCTCAATGCCAATGATTTTTTTTTTTTTATATTGTTTGTGTGTTATTATTGTATTAAATATGTGTTTTTGACTAAAATTGCATTATTGTCCAAACCGGATTCATGACATAATAATAAATTGTATAAATAATAATTAATAACATAATCTTAAATTTTTACTGACCTAGATTTACTTAATAGATTTTTTTTTTTTTGGTTTAATATTATTGTAATCAAATGTATTTAACTTTGTATAATATACTAAATGTTGTATTGTGTTTTATAAGCAATGTTGTGCATGTCTATAATTGATATGAACACTGCTTTATGACCAAAATAATAATAATTATGTAAGCTTGTGTTTATATTGTTGATATGCCAAATAAATAAATAAATAAATAAACAATAAATTATAAATTAGGTAGGTACTAACAATAACTCCCCACCGATTTCGGTGATGGTGGCCGGTTTCATTGAAACCAGGAGTAATTTTATAGTGCCCAAGTGTGTGCGACTTCCTTTACTCTCGTAATCCAGTGGGACGGATAACCAACACGACTGACGAGAGATCAGGCGCAGGTCCGACTTTTACATGCCTATCCGACGCATGGATCATCTTTCTTGTCAGACAATCAGGTGATCAGCCTGCACTGTCCTAACCAAACTTGGAAACAACATTTTTTGTTGTTCCAATGCGGGAATCGAACCCACGACCTCCGAGTCGACAGCCAATGCTCTAACCACTAGACCACGGAGGCTGTTACTAATTAGGTACTATTGTTTATTCAGGCGCATTGACAGCTGTCGCAGCAGGGATAGGTGTAACGGCTGGAGCCCACAGGCTCTGGTCTCATCGAGCGTATAAGGCCAAAATGCCGTTGCAGATCATATTAATGGTGATGAACAGCCTGGCCTTCCAGCACTCGGCTATATGCTGGGTACGGGATCACAGAATGCATCACAGGTATTTCAATTTAGTTTGTGATCTGAAAGCAAGTCATTGAAATCTACTACTTATAAATACGAGAACTATAATTGGTTTTGGGATCACTTCCATGATGTCGATTCAGCGGATTAACTTCAATTTGTTGCAGAACCTGTCTAACACACGGGTCTGCTTTCATTAATTGTTTTTGGAACGAAGTTCCTTATCGCGCGTTGTGAAAGGGGACTAGACGGAAAAAATTCTTACGAAAAGTTGTTACGACACTTTTTTAATTACAAAAGATAATTTTATTTTTTATAAAAATTTAATATTTACGCGTATACATTTATTATATTGATGTATGTATGTATGTATGTATGTATGTATGTAATGTAATGTATGTATGGATAATATCGGTTCGGATATTGTATTATTATTTATTTTATATATACATGTACAATTGTCTGTCTGTATGTCTTTTTTTTTTTGCTATAGTAAGCTATTGTAAGCTGTGCGGCGTCGCATGTTTCTCTGTCTGTCTCTCTCTCTCTTATAGAAAGCAAGCCAGATATTTTCATCCGGAACTTCGTTCCATCCGGGTGTCCCTTGACACCTCTCAAGTTTTTTCTTAGTTCATGCGCGGCGTAATCAATACTTTTCAGTGGCGAATGAGATTTGAAGAATGGTCAGCAGCGTAAAAATCTCCTCGTTCTACTCGTTTACAAATTTTAGAGTAACTGAGACTTGTTAGAGTTCAACGGGTATATCACTACATGGTATTCAGAGACACTCACTCTTATCAAGAGCAGTGTAATAGAATTCAGGGAGTAGGTGGCGACCCTAATTAGGGCGACCGGACGGTCCCGGCGAGCCTTACTCTCTAATCGCCCTTACGATCGAGTAGTGTAATGGCGGCGGTTAGGACTTAGGGAGCTCAGTCGTCACGTGGCTAGTATGGAGAGTGCTTGCGTAGGTACCTATAATTCGACTCGAGCGTAGAGCGACCCGGCTCGGATCGATCGATCGATCATAGTTCGGATCGTCCTGACTCCCAGTGCGCGCGCGTCTGCAGTTGCTCCGTAGCAGCTCGTAGCTCCGTAGCTCTACGTCGTAGCCCTGCCTACGTGCCGCTCGTGCCGATCCGCTTTCAGTGCAGTGCCTATAAACTCCAAACAGCGTTCGTCAATACACACTTTATTCGTTAGAATAAGGTGTGGATTGCCGCCAGGCTGAGGAGTTGCCCTGCTCTTGGCCTCCCGTTAGAATTTATTCTAGCGTTGGGTCACGGGGAGCCAGCCCCTCTAAGTGTGTTGTGTGTTTTATGTGAGTACTTTCTATATTAACTTTTGTGTATACATGTACATTTGTGTCCCGTATTTGTGAACACTATGTGTCATGTCCACGTACCTATAGTACATAAGTACATATAGTACTACTACCATGGCTGACCGTGGTTCGCGGCCGCATAGCCGCGACCGTTCTAGCCATTCCCGCGCTAACTCGGGATCATCGCGCAGCTCCACCTCGTCGAGGTCGAGTTCGCGAACCTCTGAGCGCGCATACCTGACGCCTACCGAGCCCAGCTTGAGCGGCACGGACACCGCTCGCCCCGGGCTGTCCTCGGCATTCTCGCGGGGGTGTACTGACACCCCCCCGCCCCAATGCCTTCCGACGGCGACCCGCAGCGAGACCGGGCCCCCGCCCCGCTCAGCCGAACAGGGTTCGGCATCACCGCCGCGCACTGTGCGCCCTTCAGCGGAGGTGTGCACCCCCCGCCACCCTCCAGCAACAGCTGCAGTGAGCACAAAGCTCACTTTCACCGCCTCGCCGGCATCACCGCCGCAAGAGGATCGCCGTTCGGTGAGTGTCCCTGTTTCGAGGGCCCCCGTAGCGACCCCCCCGTCGAGCATCATGCCCCCACCCCCTGCCCCACCTGTGCAGGTTACTAAGAGGCAACGACAGGAGGTGTCCTCCGACATTTCCCCGCCTGCCAAACGCGCCGATCGTCCGGCCACGTACGCCGCAGCTACTACCTCCGCTCCGACGGGATCCGGATCACCATTGGCCTCGACCTCAAGGGCCGCATCGCCGATGGACACCACCACGGTAACCACGGCAACACCCGCACCGAACGTGTCATCACCGCCGCCGCCCCCCGTCCCTCGCTGCCTACCGTTAATTGTGGAAAAGCTGGAGGACTGGATCACGCATTTTAGCCGCCTAGCTGATCTCCTTGGCCACCCTCCCAACGCGAAGCCGCTAGGAAATGGGGTTAAATTTAACCCCCAAGGGGAGAAGGAGTACCGATGCGTCCAAAAATACCTGGACGACCTGAGCAAGACCCAGAAAATCAGCTGGTATTCTTACTCGCTCCCGCATGACCGTAGACTCAAGGTAGGTATCCATGGTCTGCCCGTCAACACCCCTACAGATGCAATCGCTGCAGCACACACCAGGAAGGGCTTAGTGGTTGCGCATGTGTCCCGGATCCTAGCCAGGAAGGATCGCCCGGGATGCTCCTACTTCGTCCTCCTCAAGCGTACCCCGGAGCTGGTCCCCGGGATATACCAGTTGACGGAGCTCCTTAACATGCCAGGCATCAAGGTGGAAGCCTGGCGCGGTAAGGACGGCCCCGCCCAGTGTCATCGCTGCCAGCAGTTTAGGCACTCAAGCCGGAACTGCCACCGTAGGCTGGCGTGCGTCCGGTGTGGAGACGAGCACGCCGCAAGAGACTGCCCCAGACCTGCCACCGAACAGCCCACCTGCATAAACTGCAAGAGGGTCCACCCAGCGAATAGCAAGCACTGCCCGGTCTTCAAACGGGAGGCACGGAACCGTCGTGCGGGCCTTATAGCCCGCACCAACCGCGCATCCAACCGGGTAAGCCATGACCCACCCATCGCCGAGAAAGAGGTCCCCCCACCATCGCCTACGGCCACATCCCTTATGGCCGAGGCTAATGACCCTACCCCTCGTCCCTCGACTTCCACTGTCCCCGCCCCCCCAGTGCGGAAACATAAGAAAAAGAAGAAGACGAAGAAGAAGAATGGCCCCAAGTCCGGAGCTACTTCTACGGCTGCAACGGACTCTGAATTTGAGCCCCTAGCTCTTCCACTCCCCAATAATAAAGCCGTTCTGCCCCCCCCCCTTCCTCAGCGCACTCCGCGCCCCCCGTGCACTTCACGTGCACAGCGTACTGTCCCGTCGGCCACTACAACTAACCGAAGTGACCGAGGTTACCACCGAGCCTGCAAATCCAGCAGCAGTTGCCACCACCCTTCCAGCTATTGCTCCATCCCCCCTAGTCGTCGTACTAGGAGGGAGGCCCCCGAGGCCCCTGAAACCACTGCAGAGCTCATCTCTGCTTTTTTCTCCCTGGTCATGGATACCTATAACAAAATCCAGGCCGGGGAAGATATTTTCAAAAGTCTTTTGTCGGCCCTCCCTGAAGGGGCCTCCCTCATTTCCAAACTAATTTCTCAATGGCTTCCAACGCCCCAGCCACAATAAAGATTGTCCATTGGAACGTCCGAGGGGTCCGTAGAAAAGTGGCCCCGATACGTCACCTCCTTCGGGAGTACGAGGTGGACATCGCTCTCCTCAGCGAAACCCTTCTCTCACCCCCGGACCGTTTCCATATACCTGGGTATATAATATACCGCCAGGACTACCTAGGAGGTGACCGAGTGAATTCTGCAGAATCCGTCGAATCCATGACGCTGCAGATCACCGAGGCGATTACAGCTGCAATGGACGCGGCAACCCAACCGCCCACCCGCCGCCAACACAGGCGGCCCCCTCTACCCCGCCATTTAGCCGACCTGATCGCCGAGAAGAAGCGCCTGCGACGTCGATGGCAGCTCACCCGATGCCCAGCAGAGAAGACGCAGCTCAACCGCCTCACCGCAGAGGTAAGATCTCAGTTAGAGCTCCTCAACGCGGAAAACTGGACCAGACGCATCCAGGAGGCGGGAGAGGACCCTCTCTACACCGCTTTTGCCATAACCTTACTGGAGCCACTGCCCCCGTTTGTCCCCTGCTGCACTCCGACGGTAATTTGAGGTACCGTGCAGAGGACAGAGCAGAGATTCATGCTGAACACCTCGAACGCCAATTTTCGCCACTGCCAACGACCGCAACGGACCACGCCCGTATTGTCTCCGAGGAGGTAAAGGTTTTCCTGCTTTCTCCCTCCTCCCCCCCTCCTTCTCCTTCTCCCCGAGGTTCAAAAAATCATATCCCGCCTCAAACCAAAGAAGGCCCCCGGAGCAGACGGTACCCCCAACTCTGCCCTTCGACACCTCCCATTCAGGACGGTGGCCGCCCTCACCCGCCTGTACAACGGAATTGTCAGGACCGGCCACTTTCCCACCCCCTGGAAGCTGGGGTTAATTATAAATATCCCAAAACCCCACAAAAACCTGAGAAGGGCAGAGGGCTACCGACCCATAACCCTCCTCTCCACTCTCTCCAAGACGTTTGAACTCCTTCTCCTCAAACATCTCGCCCCCTACCTCCCTCCTCGGGAGGACCAATTTGGATTTAGGTCAGAGCTAAGTACCACCCTCCAGCTGGTACGAGTAATCCACCACCTCTCCGTTGCGGCGAACAAGAAAGAATCTTCAGTCGCAGTTTTCCTCGACATGGAAAAGGCGTTTGACTGTGTTTGGCATGAAGGTCTGCTCTTCAAGCTCATCCGAGCCAACGTCCCATGCCCTCTAGTAAGGCTCCTGGCATCATACCTTTCTGGTCGGACCTTTAGGGTACGAGTTGACGGAGTCTTCTCCAGCGAGCGCCCCATCACAGCCGGAGTGCCACAAGGCAGCGTGCTCTCGCCGGGGCTTTATAACTTTTACGCCAGCGACGTCCCCAAGGACCCTGGCACCACCGCAGCGTTGTACGCCGATGACACGGCGTTTATCACCAGCTCGCTGAATCCGGATCACGTCGCCATAAAACTTCAGAGGACGCTGGAACTTCTCCCTGACTGGCTAAGCAATTGGAGACTATCCGTCAACGCAGGTAAGTCCCAAGCGCTCGCCGTCACCACGAGAAGAGGGTATCCGGCTCCTCTGAAGATCGGAGACGCCGAAATACCATGGGGGAGGACAGCGAAGTATCTGGGCGTCATCATTGACCGCCGCCTCTCCATGTTCGCCCAGCGCCAGTCTGCCGTGGCAAAAGCCAAATCGGCGACTGCCCAATTACGCCCCGCTTTCACATCTCCACAGATCCCCCTCAGCATGCGGATGGCCCTGTACAAGACGTACATAAGGTCCCGCCTCACCTACGCAGCACCTGCGTGGCACCACCTGCTCTCTGCACCCCAAAAAGGATTGTTGCAGAGAGCCCAAAACCGGGTGCTGCGCTACATTGCGGGCGCCCCATGGTACGTCCGCAACTTCACCATCGAGAGGGATCTCCGGATGGAGAGTGTGGAGGCTTTCGTGGCTCGGCTCTCCACGAATATGTACGCGCGTGCGGATGCCTCGCGCCTGGTCGAGCTAACCGACCTGGCGCCGTGGCACGCCCGCCCGCCCGACCGCCACCGTCTGCCGAGGGACGCCGTCCCTCCAGCAGACCCAGCGGAGCCTTGCGGCCCGCTCCACCGTCCCCGAAGAGGAGGAGCATAGGCGCAATGATGCGCCACCCCCGCCCTCGAAGAGGAGGAGCCTAGGCACAGTGTGCGCCCCGCCGAGGCGCAGGCTTGCGCTACATCCACCGCTGGATTGCAGCCCCCTCCTTTCCTTGCACCGGTAAAAAAAAAAAATATGCAAAACAAGCACAAAAACTACCGGTGCAAATTTTTCTAACACTCGGCTGGGGCCTGTCGGAGTGGTAGCCCTCTTGCCACCCCGTCGCCTCCGTGGCGAATCTTCCACCCCGCTACAAAAAAGCTGGGGCCCGGAAGTTTTACTCCCACCCTTTCCCCAGGTCGCTCGTGTCCACGGTCCGGCAAAGAGCGGCGCGTGAGGGAGTGGAATCACACACGTTTCTCGGCCTCCGGGTCGGGACCCCCATGCGTCGCTTGGAGCCGACCGCCGGTCTTGGTCGTGCCTGGTTGGCGAATTTGTCTCCCAGTTTCGCTCGCCATGGGTTTCCCCCGCGTTCTGCCGCGGGGGGTCTTCCCCTAAAACTGACTTTTGCGCTCAGTACTAGTACTGGGCGCGTCATTCTTTTTTAAATCACTCCACGTAGAGGGGCAAAGCCCCTGACCGTGGTTCCCCGCCCAAGGCCTTTCAAGGGCCCGGCGTGAGATTACGTAACCGACCCGGCTTACTCTAAAAATTATTTTCAGGCAACGGAAGGGTTTACATGTGACGCTTTCAATTACTATTTCAGATACAGTGACACAGACGCCGACCCGCATAACGCGACCAGAGGCTTCTTTTTCGCGCAAATAGGCTGGTTGCTCGTGAAGAAACATCCAGAAGTTCTGAGACGAGGGAAATACATAGATATGTCTGATATTTATGCCAATCCCGTACTGCGGTTTCAGAAGAAGTGAGTACCGAGTTCTGATTCATATTTCGCACTGGCAAGACATATGCTAATGGGACTAGTAAATTCGACCTTTTTTCTCTTTCAGGTATTTGATACCTTTCAACTGGACGATCTGTATAATACTTCCCACACTTATTCCCATGTACTTCTGGGGGGAGTCGCTCAACGTCGCCTGGCATATGGTCATGTTCCGCTACGTGTACAGCATACACGTCGTCTTTTTGGTGAACAGTTTCGCACATCTCTGGGGCAACAAGCCCTATGATAAATCCATCAGGCCAGCGCAAAATTCTTTGCTGTCCTTTTTGGTATACGGGGAGGGATTCCATAACTACCACCATGTGTTCCCGTGGGATTATAGGACGGCGGAGCTGGGGAACAACTGGCTGAATCTCAGCACGCTGTTTATAGACTTTTTCGCGTGGGTGGGGTGGGCGTACGACCTGAAGACGGTGCCGAATGACGTCATCGCCGCCCGGGCAGAACGCACCGGGGACGGAGCTAACAGTTGGGGATTTAAGACAAAAAGTAATTAATAGCGCCCATCACACGTACAATTCGGACCGCGGGAAACAGCAAGGGCCATTCCAACCCTCCCTTCGAAACGAACATGTACATACGTGAGATTAACAGTCTGATCTGGCAAGTCAATGCGAGCACATTTTCCACAAATTTATCCGCACACTCGCCTCATATATATAATTATATAGGTATGACGCCGGCGGTCCAAACCGTGGACGCACTGTTTGACGTAATTAGCACGACAATTTGATTCGCAGTCCAAACCGCACAGATCCATACACGATTTGGAGCGCAGTCCGATTTATGGTCCGAACTTTACTTGAGGACAAACTTACTACTTGTTACTTCATATACCTATTGAATATTAAACAACACTAAATTTTAATACATATTCATGTAAAAAGGCTTGTTATTATTATTAATAATAATGTATTCCTACGACATATTATTTACATTCACGCATATATATGGCGACTAGTCGGATATATGCCAATAGCCTACAGTTGATTGCATATTTTATGCTCGTCTCTGAGGTTTTTTGTGGGTAGTTTGTCTTGTCAATCGCGCTATTGAATATATTAGATAACTACCAACAAAAATTCTCAGAAACAAGGTATTAGACACCAAATTTACTTTCAATTAATTATAAATGAATTGTCTTGATATCATAAACTGATTTTTGGAGGTGGACAAATCAAAACACATTTGACGGTGGTTTGACGTTTATGAAACATATTGCTGTTTCAACAAATCGAAACTGTATCTGAAAGATTTAATTATCAGAGTCGACCTAGAGGACTCAGCTAAATGTAAACGAACAAGAGAATTGGACGTAAAGAGGAACCTTGAGGTACCCCTAATAACATCTAATGAGATTCGGTATTTTTTCTGCGGCTAGGACGCAGACCTAACTCACACAAAGTGCCGGACGGTGAGAAGTCTGGTGACGGAACTGATTTCGAACACAGGCAATGATAATAATATAAGACACTTTTATGCCTCCAGGCGGCGCGGCGCCGCGCCCGTAAAATTCGTGTCTAGTCGTGTCAAACAGCTGTCAGATATCACGAACTTAAAGACCCCCATTGATTTAGATATACGGGGATAAAATCAGTATTTAAAAAACAAAATATAACTATAATAAATACTGAAAGTACATTAAATAACCAGGGATGTCTATAACCTATTAGAGGCCCTGGGCATATTAGAAAGTTGTAGCGGAGAATCACTAAAAGCCGGTTTCTAAGCTGAATCTGTCGTAGTTTATCTTGAATAGATAGCGCTTCTAATTCGTTAGCAAAGGCGTTAGCGAATCAAAATCGCTATCTAGGCTATCGCTAAACTAGATAAACTACCGACATATAATTTCAAAGCTTGGCATAATACGAGTAACTATAAGATGATTTTTTCAGAATATGACAACATTTTTCAGCCCAATCGTCTTTTTGTCTATATACCTATAGACCTACCTACCATAGTACCAACCACACGGAGGGGCAGCCCGTACAGTGTGTTACAGAGGTAAGGGATTTGGGTGTCGACTCCACTGTAGATTTCAAGTTTAGAATACACGTGACAGTGAAGGTTTAAAAAAACTTACCATAATTTAGGATTCGTTCTACGCCAGTCAACAGAGTTTACCAATATCAAAGCCTTAAAAGCTTTATATGAGGCATCAGGCACAGTCAGTCATCTAGAATGTAATGCGGTTATTTGGAGTCCAAATGAAGCCAAATACAAAGCAATGTTGGAAAAAATTAAAAAAAAAATGTTAGATTTTTATACTTTAAATTATACAAGGTACTTACATCGGAGATATCCTTTATTTGTGCTTGGTATGGATACCATAAATTCGAAGCTAGAAGAGAAGTATTGTTAGAGGCTTACATAAATTTCTATGACATATATTCTTGGAGAATTTAACATATTTGTGTCGGATACGGAACACGAGGTGACGGCGCCACCCGCAGCTGTTAGCAGTGCCGGCAGCGTGCTCCAACCTCCTGCAACTGGCGCAACTGACGCACGCGCTGCGCACGCTAAAGCCGAGCTGGTTGACGTGTTTAACTGAACATTAAACGACTCCACAACGGTGGCCGGTTTCATTAAAACCAGGCCAGTTACGCAGGAGTAATTTTATAGTGCCCGAGTGTGTGCGCAGTACACAAGAGCACTCTCTCTTCCTTTACTCTCGTAACCCATTGGGACGGTTAACCGACACGACTGACGAGAGATGAGGCGCAGGTCCGACTTTTTACATGCCCATCCAACGCATGGATCATCTTTCTTGTCAGACGATCAGGTGATCAGCCTGCATTGTCCTAACCAAACTTGGAAACATAATTTTTTGTTGTTCCAATGTTGATATCGTATAAGTTAAATCTGTGATAATAAAAATATTTGAATTTGTTAATAGATAAAATGTAAGAGAGGTTTATTTATTTTTTGTTACTATTAACCGACTTCTAAAAAAGGAGGCGGCTAATAATAACAATCGGCTGTATATTATATATTTCTTTATATGTTCAACGATAATTCCGCCGTCTGTGGACCTATTTTCAAAATTCTTTTTTTGATATAAAGGGTATAATCCCAAGAAAACGGGACCACCGTTTTCGTCAAAGTGGAACCATTAGGAATCGAGGGAACTCCTTATTTATATGGACACATAATTATGGTTGATTTCGACTTTTTCTGAAGTAGTCCAAGTATATGCTACCTAAATATGAGATTTTACACCAAAGTATACCCTGGATCCAAAAGTACTGAACAGAGCTCCTGACTCCTTAAAAATACATGTTTGGGAATTTCGGTGTTGTGTAAAGAACTGCAAGTATATGCCACTATGTCAATTACGGTAATCATCATCATCAACACCATCATCACAAAATACATCATCACATTATGATGATTTCTCATAGTATTTTACACCGACACAGATATGGGCTGGTAATGACTCCAAAAATAAAAAGATTGAGTAAAAAAACTAGGAAAACAGTTGACCTAAAGGCAATCCGTGCAACTTCCCGCTAAGCGCTTTAATTTTATCTAATGCATCCATATTCCATTCTTGAGCTTATCGAGCTCAAAAATAAAAATACTATAAAAGTTTAATAAAACACTTTTTTTTTTTTTTGAAATTTCAAACTGTCATACATAACTTTCGAATGAATCAACCGATTTTCACGCGTTTGGCGGCAATCGACGCAGTTTTTTTAGTTGTTCAGACTGTTACTTGTATGTTCTTATTTTATTATTGAGAAACTTTGGCTTGCTAGTAGAAACTAGCCATCCAACATAATAATTCGCATATCAACTAGCCAAGTCAGTTTGTCGTTGAAGTCAACAACCAAGACATAATATATCATATTATTGAACTTGACTCTATTTCACATTTATGTTTTTGATAGGATATCATTACTTTTTATAGATAAATTATTTTATTTGTTAACTGTTTTTACTTGCACTATGCTTGTTCATTCACATCTTATTTCGTTCTTGGTTAATATTTTCTAACCAAACCTAATTAAAAGACTAGATATGATGCGTACAAAGTTTGGTGAAGTTTGGTAGTGCCGTTTTAAAATTAAAACGAAACTATGTTTGTATGGGATTTCGACGCTCCGTGGGGCCCATAAACGTCTAAACATAAAAACTCGTTAATACAACCATAAACGTTTAACCTTCCAAGCCATTTAGCTGGGCCTTGATTATTAAACATGTTAACTGAAAGAGCGTTGCATCGACTAGCGACTGAGCGAAGCGAGTGACAGCCGATAGCGAGCCATGCTAGCGACGAGAAGCGCGCGAGCCCCGAATAATGCGCGGGCAGAAAGGGGATGGTGGCAAAAGAAACACCAACGTGTACAAACTAGATATGAACGCCGCGCCGTAGCGCCGCCGCCGACGATTTTGCCGCGCCGCGAAAATCTATCGGCCGAGTGAGAGATTTCAGCTAGTGACTATGAGCATTCATATTACCCAAGTCATATTATAATATACCTATATAGACCTTACTTCTTTCATGCTTGCTCATTAAACGAGAAGAAGGTGGTTAACCTCTACGTAATTAATCTAAAGAGAAATGAGCATCAAAGACAACAATATGCTTACTAGAAAAGCAGATCTACTGATACGGCGATAATGGAGCTAGTAGATCGCATTAATATAGCTATTGAGGAGTTTGCGCCGAGCGCATGAAGGCACGTTCGATAACATCTCAACCTCAACCCTTATATCCTGGCTTCTAGAAATGTAGATTCAACTACAATAGAGTGGATCAAATCCAAGCTTAATAACAGCGTAGCATCAGTAAATTCGCCATGTTGGAAACCACGAAGGACATAGACCACACCGCCAACAGTCTAGTTCGTGTCATCTGCGAGGTGGGTTGTAAGTACTTTCGTCCAAAGAGCCATGGACGCAAGTCTATGCTCGCCAGCGAAACTCTGGAGTTGATGAGGAAGAGACGAGAACATATAAATGCCACAAAATTTGAGCGTCAAGTTCTCAATCGGGAGATTAAAAAGCAAATTAGACGCGACACCCGCCGGGCGAATACCCAAGCCATCGAGCAAGCCATAGTGCGAAATAAGGGCTCGAAGATATTCGCTAAGCCCAATAACTCCCGTTGTCACTTGACGAAACTCAATACTCCACAAGGCACTACCGTCACCTCGAAGCCGGAGATCCTCGCTGAAGTCGAAAGGTTCTATGGGGAATTATACACCCAAAAAACAAGCCCACCCCAAACCCATCATGCAGATGACCCACGGGCCAGACTCACGCGCCACCTTACAGATGAGCTTCCTGATGTCGACATGGGTGAGATTAGAATAGCTCTCAGTCAGCTTAATAATAACAAAGCACCGGGAGATGATGGAATAACCACAGAGCTGCTCAAGGCAGGAGGAACACCCGTCTTGACTGAGCTTGTCAAGCTCTTCAATTCCGTCATCCACACTGGCACTACCCCGGAAGCATGGAGCAGGAGCATAGCGGTTTTGTTTTTCAAAAAAGGCGATGACACGCGACTAGAAAACTACCGCCCCATTTCACTCCTGAGCCACGTGTATAAGCTGTTCTCGAGGGTTATATCGAATCGTCTTGCCCAGAAGTTTGACGACTTTCAGTCACCGGAACAGGCCGGGTTTCGCAAAGGCTACAGCACTGTGGGCCACATACACACACTAAGGCAAATTATACAGAAGACCGAGGAGTATAATCAGCCTCTCTGCCTAGGGTATGTGGACTATGAAAAAGCCTTCGATACCGTCGAGACCTGGGCTGTGCTGGAATCCATACAGAGATGTCTCGTCGACTGCCGATATGTCGAGGTGTTGAGATATCTGTACAAGGCCGCAACAATGACCGTCCAAGTACAAGAACAGAGTACAAAACCAATCCAACTGCGTCGAGGAGTAAGACAGGGAGATGTTATCTCTCCAAAACTGTTTAATAACGCGTTGGAGGACGTTTTCAAGACGCTCGATTGGAACGGACGGGGACTGAACATAAACGGCCAATACATCTCACACCTGAGATTCGCAAATGACATAGTCATTATGTCAGACTCTCTGCAGGACCTGGAAGAGATGCTGAACAGTCTAAGCGATTCTTCAAGACGGGTGGGTCTCGGTATGAACCTAAACAAAACTAAAATCATGTATAATGAACACGTTCTCCCGAGACCTGTCGTCGTAAATGGCGCTAGTCTCGAAGTTGTGCAAGAATACGTATATCTTGGCCAAACCATTCAACTCGGGCGGCACAACTTTGAGACGGAGGTGAGTAGAAGAATACGCTTGGGCTAGGCTGCATTCGGGAAGCTCCGGGACATCTTTGAATCGTCGATCCCACAATCCCTTAAGACCAGTGTCTTTGATCAATGCGTTCTACCGGTAATGACATACGGAGCCGAAACGTGGACACTCACCGTAGGCTTGGTTCATAAGTTTAAGGTTGCTCAGCGTGCGATGGAAAGAGCAATGTTAAGGGTATCTCTGGTGGATAAAATACGTAACGACATTATTCGCCAGAGAACTAAAGTCACCGACATTGCTCAACGAATTAGCACGCTGAAGTGGAAGTGGGCCGGCCATGTCTGCAGACGGACAGACAATCGATGGAGCAGACAAGTATTAGAGTGGAGACCACGCTTAGGCAAACGTAGTGTAGGACGTCCTGCGGCACGATGGACCGACGATTTGAAGAAGGTGGCTGGCAGCGGATGGATGAGGGCTACCCAAGATCGGGATGGTTGGCGCTCATTGGGGGAGGCCTACGTTCAGCAGTGGACGGCGATAGGCTGATGATGATGATGATGATGATGATCAGTAAATATTATGAGATTGACACTTTGACTCAAGGCTTTGGCAGTTGGGCCCAAGGATGCACACAGGAAGGGGTGGGGTACTGTCACCGCTGGAGTAGTCCCTGATAGTGAATGGGCTGCTAACTGACGATCTAATTATAATAATAGCTCCCAACACCCATTTCAGTGACGGTGGCCGGTTTATTTTTATAGTGCCCTGGTATGTACGCAGTACACAAGAGCACTCTCTCATCCTCTACTCTCACAACCAGTAACCCACTGGGATGAATAACCGACACGACTGGCGAGAATGATCTCTCGACCTCTCATGCCCATCCGACGCATGGATCATCTTTCTTGTCAGACAATCAAGTGATTAGCCTTTTTTATTTCATGGAGAAATGCATCCCTGGTGGACTGCGGACGTCAGCCGGGGTATGTGGGACTCACCCGGAGTTAGCCACTAAAACCCCATGGTGCCTTGTTCCCCGCTGTAGTGCTAGACCGCCGGACCCACAAAAGCGATAACAGCATCGGCCTACCAAGCTGCATCTGCATGATACTGCAGAGCCTTCGCATGGCAGTTTATTCTGCCAACACTTCGGGAGACCAGTCCAGGCACTGGACGCTCTGCTACCGGAAGGACTCGTGCAATGGGCGACGGATTCCCCAATCCGTCACCCAAGTCCTTTAGGGCGGTAACTGGCGCTCATATAATATAGCGCGCCTGCGTCCTTGTCGCCGCCTGCGAACAGGGTCTGCCGCTATATCCGCCTCTCTCTTCCGTTCCGTGGCCTCCTTTTGCGAAATCACGGTTTTGCAAAAGGTGGCCATCGCCTCAAAGGCCTCTCTGGAGCGAACCATCCCTTCAAGGATGGCCGGGGAGACTTAGATATACTCCAATACGGCGCATAGCATTGCTCGCTGCTCGTCTCAGGCGAGGCAAGATTCGAGCGTATACTGCGCCGTATCGTCACTATCCAAGCAGTGGTGGCACTGAGGCAACAACGGTTCTCTCTGGGCCGTGTAGTGCAGGTAATGGCCGAAACACCCGTACCCAGACAGCATCTGCACCATCCGGTATGAAAAGGTGCCCTGTCTATGCGCCACCCACTCCCGTAAAACCGATACTATTCTGTGGCCAACAGTTGGAGACACCATTCTGTCCTGCCAGGCGCGCATTGTAATAATGCGCGCTTGACGACGCCATCGGGCTGTCAATTCGGGAGATACCCTTTCTTCGCGCTGTATAAACTCCGACGTGCGGCGGTAGATCTCCGCCAGCATGCGAGCCTCCAGATCCCATGGAGGGGTTCCAGCGAGAGCAAGCGCTGTTTCGTTTGATACTATGCGGTACCCGCGTATCATTCTCAGCGCCATGTCTCGTTGTGGTCGCCGCAGAAGCGCTCTATTTGCAACACTCAGGACATCCGCCCTCACGGGTGCTCCATACGGGGACATTGACTGTAGGACCCCCGTGTAGAGTCTCCGACAGCTGGACTCCGGTCTTCCAACGTTGGGCAGGAGGCGCCCGAGAACCGCAGCCGTTCTCTTCAACTTGGGCGCCAAATCTATTGAAACCAGACCAGCTACGCGGCAGTTATTTTTATAGTGCCCAAGTGTGTACGCAGTACACAAGAGCACTTTCTGTTCCTTTACTCCCGAAAACTAGTTTGACAGATAACCTAAGCGACTGGCGAGAGATCAGGTGCAGGGCCGAATTTTCACATGTCCAGTCCAGTCCATGTCAGATAATCAATTGATCAACCTGCATTGGCCTAACCAAACTTGAAAACAACATTTTTTTCGTTGTTCCAATGCGGAAATCGATCCCACGACCTTCGAGTCGAGAGACACGCTCTAATTATCACTTGGTTGTCAGCCTCCGTGGTCTAGGCTGACAACCTAGCGATACTAGTGGTGAGCAAATGCGCATCAGTAGTCGCTGGGCTAATGTAATCAGCACTGCAGAAAATCGTCGAAAATTGGTGCAAAAGGGTCAAACTAACAGTCAACGCTAATAAGACAGTCTTGATACCTTACACCAAAAAGAGGCAGTTGGAGGGACTGAAACCCCCAACACTTTTCGGGAGAACTATCACGTTTGCGAGCGAGGTCAAATATCTTGATAAGGATTACTTGGAATAAGTACATCGAGGACATTATGAAAAAAGCAAGATATGCTCTGGGGACCTGAGACTTGTCAGCTCTAAATGAGGCCTTCGGTCGAAGGCAATGCTATACATGGTACAGCTATAGTGAGACCGATGGTCACATATTGCGAAGTGTGGTATGCCACATTACGCAGCCAAAAAAGCTGTACAGGTCAACTGCATCAAAACATTAAATAGTGTACAGAGGCTGGCCTGTCTCAAATCACGGGTGCGCTCTCTTCGGCACCCACCGCTTCACATGAATCCCTGATTGACCAGACCACTGCTTGTTCTTATAGAGGCTAAGATGTTTGTTCTCAGGGACATGACGGCAGGTAGAATGTAACGGGCCTCTACCCTACTCGGACAACTGCAACAGTTTCTTCCTGAGAAACCTGTCATCGCCATGCCATCTGACGCCATGATCAAGGTGCATAGCTTCTAATAGCTATACCTGCTTTTCAAAACTTCTGGGGAGGACGGGGAAGGATAGGTCCCAATTAATTTTCATCCTAATAACATAATTTGGTTCACGGGCAGATCCAGGAAAGACAACCGGGTGGGCGCTAGACTATGGGGGAGGAACCACATACAGGCAGATATGCTTGTTTTGGGTTTTGCACCGTGTTTCAGGCTGAGATCTTTGCTATTATTGGTTGTTCACTAGAGAGAGCCTAGATAGTCAGTTCAACGTCAGTTCCTGAAAAAATTGACGTTTAGAAAACGAAAATAGAAAAAGATTACAGTGATTATACTCTCTGGAATCAAAGCACAGTTAATTGCTGGAACTACTCTGGAATTCTATAATTGTCTTTTTCACCACTACAAAAAGTGCCATAAATTATATTGCATTGTAATTGTATGTAAACCAATGTATTTACTACACTTTTTTACTACCAAGTACATACTTAAAAAAAACGCTTTCAATGTCACGCCGCCGACGCCGCCGAGGCCGCCGCCGCTGACAAAAAAAGTCGGCGCGCCGCCGCTGACCTACCTCCCATCGGCGCTCATATCTAGTACAAACTAATTATGTTGATATTCAGGGGGTAGGTACTTATTAAAAATCATACAATATTATACTTCATATATATACTTAATCGCCTACTTAACACCTATATTTTTCTTAATTATTTAGATTTTCTAATGTGATTAGGTTAGGTTATTTAAGTACGTACATTAGAATTATTATCTATGGTTAGGTACATTGGCGAAATCCAATAACGTGATACATAAGAAGGTACCTATATGCAGAATGCTCGCTTCACGGCTTACTACAGGAAACGAAATTATTAAAAGATGGCCCCGTCCGTCCCTCCTGCAAAAAATCATGGTTAATAATATGAAATACCAATCAAATGTCAGAACCAATAAATCGGACGTGTGTGGGGATAAAACCTCTTGAATAGCGGAAACCCAAACCAGGAAGCGCTTTCCCTTTCAAAGCCCCGGTAAACGCTTACGTTTTCGTTAGTGTTTCCCAATTCATAGGGTAAACCTTATTTTGGGTTACCGAATCAATAGGGTTTCCCAAATGGTTATGGTTACCAAATGACCTGGGTTTCCTTTTATAAGGGTTTTGAAATTAAACGTGTTTTCCGGTCCCTGCTTGTAGGGTTAAGGTGTATGAAGTATACGGACGAAGGAATATATTTGTAAGTATCTCCGATATTTGTGCGTTTAAGTTCATACTTACCATAATGAATGTTTTTACCCGACTGCGCGACGCAAAGGAGTGGTAATGTGTTTATCAGCCTATGTATGTATGTATGTATGTATGTATGTATGTATGTTCCTTTGAAGCACTATACAGACCAAACGCCTGGGCCGATTTTTATGATTCACACGTCAATCGATTCCTCTTAGTCCGGCGAGTGTCACTAAAGACATGACGTTAGTGAAAATTCAATATGGCGACTACTGGACGCCATATTGTGAAAATGAAAAAAATGAAAGTCAACAAACTATATCAAGTGGGGTATCGTTGAATAGGTATTTAAAATCATTGTTAGTTTTCTCTCAACATTTTTCGATTCGACTGACCGTTTAGGATCTATATCGATTTAAAGTTGCGTAACAACCATTCTCACATTCCAGTGATGTAGTACTGATGCTGATAGGAAATCCAGTCTGGTAAATAGCTAGCTAGGTACTCATAACTAAAAAGTATAAAATAAAAAATTATAATTTAAAAAATTTAAAAACCCGACTGCGTAAAAAGTGAACCAAACTAAGTAGGTACATAATTAAACATGAAAAGAAAAAAACAAGCACTTAGATATCCGGTGGTCTAGAATTCTATAATATATTATTGAATTAATACTATTGGAACATAACAACTGAACAGCAGTGACGGATTAAGAGTACTTGATGCCCTAAGCAATCCACGCCCGTGGGCCCCCGTATGTCAACTTGAATCGATCTTTAAAAAGTACCGCCTAAAAACATTAGTTTTTAGGGTTCCGTAATCTATACTAATATTATAAAGCTGAAGAATTTGTTTGTTTGTTTGAACGCGCTAATCTCAGGAACTGCTGGTTCGAACTGAAAAATTATTTTTGTGTTGGATAGTCCATTTATCGAGGAAGGCTTTAGGCTATATAACATCACGGCTATGCAACCAATAGGAGCGAAGAATCAGTAGAAAATGTGGAAAAAACGGGGAAAATTATTCATATTTGAGGGCTTCCGTTAAGTCCGCTGCGTAAACGGTTCAAGTTACCCAAAAAATATGTATGAAAGAATTATTCCCCTTTAAATGATCAATTAAATATCCATGACAGTATATGTCTATTTTTTTAGATTGAATCACTATAGCCTTTTTATGGTAATAAAATTTGGTCGAAATTTATGTATTATTGCGCCATCAGTTGACGCGGACGAAGTCGCGGGCAACAGCTATATATAATAAATTGATGAAATTTGGTCCCGTGGTAAGTTCTCGAAGAACTTGTGTTACGGGTACCAGACAACGGTAGTTAATTGTATTACGTATGCATAGAAGCCGGCTGGTACAGTTACCTACTCACGGGCGTAGTCAGGTTTTAGTTTCGGGGAGGGTTCAAGAAAATTAAACGACTAAAAGTACATTACTGTCGGGGGGACGGGGGTGTTTCAAGAAAATAAAACTGATAGTACATTAAATACTAGTCTTTAACCTATTAGAAGCCATGGGTTCGTTAGAATAATAAGCCTTAATTTTTTTTTTCGTTTTTACCTCTTTCAGCTTTAAGCCCTGAAAGTCTGTGTAATGCGAAAAAATACAAATATCAATAGCCTAAAGCTGAACGTCGGTACTGAATTTTATAATATGTTCTCGAGCGAGCGAAGCGAGGGAGCAAACTTTTTTCCATTTTACAGGTTAAAATCTGTTCAAACGTTAAACTAAAACACTAAATAACGGTGAAATTCAGAAAAATACCATACAATCAACCAGCTAAAACAGAACTAAATAATTTAATATATTTTTCATGTGAAACGCGAGCGAGCGAAGCGAGAGAGCAAAATTTACTAGCAGGCAGCGAATAGGCAAGCGGGTGCGGGTGCGGGTTATGACTCTATTTTTTTGTGCTTCTTCTGATGCCCCCCCAGACGTGATGCCCTAGGCAATTGCTTAATTTGATTAAGGGTTAATCCGTCACTGCTGAACAGTCGGGATCCATTATTCGACAGCCAATCTTATTTTTCAATGGATCCTGACTGTTTAGTTGTTATGTTCCAATAGTATTAATTCAATAATATATTATAGAATTCTAGACCACCGGATATCTAAGTGCTTGTTTTTTTCTTTTCAGTTTTAATTATGTACCTACTTAGTTTGGTTCACTTTTTACGCAGTCGGGTTTTTAAATTTTTTAAATTATAATTTTTTGTTTATGATGTAAGTAAACTAATGATGTTTTTTTTGGTACTTTTTAAATGTATTTAATTAGTAAACTACATTTACCAAGTAGTAATTCCTCAATATTTCTGAATATACTTATTAGTTATTAATGAAACTTAATATTTCAGATGTAGTCCGATCCCCTATTGGCTGGTACCGGCTTCAAAATTATAAAGACTGAGTAGAGAAATGGTTAAAATTTAAAATTTTAATTTTTTTTTTTTATTGTAGCCAGTTAGCTTCCACATACATATTTCAATGGCAGTCTTTTTCAAAGGTCACACATTGTGATTTGTGACCTAAGTATATTTGAGCATTGTTTGACGTCATAATATGTACGGTGCTTACACAAAAAAACCTAACCAAGAGCATGTCAGGACATGTCTAAGGAGGGTTCCGTAATTATAAAAGCGTAATATGCTTTTTTTTAAATTACTCCAAAAGTTACTGTCCGATTTGGTTCAAAATAATTTTCCTAAAGAGTTTTTAGCATGATCTATCAGCATGGAAATTTGCAAGTTTCTATCTCCTATAGTTTAAGAATGCTAGGGGGGGGACCAACTTGCAAACTACTTTGGAGGCCGATTACTTGAAAATGGTCAACTTTATAAAAAAGCAACGTATGAAACTTTGCCTTTATTTTTAAGGACCTATTCTACGATACACCACACGATGGGGTAGTGTGAAAAAATATTTTTCATCCCCACTTCACATGTATGGAGAGCCACCCCTAAAATATAAAATTATTATTTTTTATGATCCCGAAACCGTGATCTATACACAATCTATAACTGCACCAAATTTCATCAATTTATATTCATAATTACAGGAGCTCTGGCGCGGACAGACAGACAGACACAGACAGACGGACAGAGCGAAACTATAAGGGTTCCTTAAGTATTACGGAACCCTAAAAATACCTATTAAGTATTACCTATTTTTCTTGTAGGTACTTCTTAATAATTCACTGTTTTAACCGACTTCCAAATAAAGGAGGCGGTTATACGTTCGGCTTTATATAGATATATTTCTTTTGTGCGTGGTTACGTCACTGAACTCCTCCTAAACGGCTGGTCCGATTTTGATGAAACTTATTGTATGTGTTCATGTGGATTTGAGAATAGTTTATATAACTTCGGTCCGAAGTTTGCCGGGACAGCTAGAATTTAAAAAAATACATACATACATACATGATAAAAAAGCGAAAACCGGTCGGGGGTCGCGAAATATTTTTTCATACAAGGGGGGTCGTATCATGAAAAAGGTTGAAAAACACTGTTTTAATAGATAGATTCATTTAATAGACCGTTGTAATTTTAAGTAGGTATATAAAATGCATAATATACCTAGTAGAAACACAGTTAATTTTAGAGATTTCTAATGTCTTAAATAAACACATTTATTTGCACTTACATTGCAAACGCTGGCTGAACCCTACGAAATCTATCAAAAAATGTACCTACTATAGTATTATACACCTTAAAAAGGTCTACAAAAAAGTCCGCAATAGCATATGTCTATCTCTAAGGCTAGATAGGGGGCAATGATGTCAATTATTGATTTTATAACTTTTATAGACATACCCCAGAGATCGGTAGTATTTTTGAATACTACCGATCTCTGGGGTATTTGGCGCTTTTATAGACATACCCCAGAGATCGGTAGTACATAATTACAAAATTTGGTGATCAGTGACGTGCCCAAAATATTGTACTATAGGTTCGAGGATTCGATGGCACGCGTGCCATCGGTTTACGATTCCTGTTCTAGGCTATAGATTTTATTGTTTTTTTTTAGTACAACAGTCTTTCAGGGTTTAAAGTTTTAAAAGATTTTAACAGGCAAAGAAGTAAAAAAAATGCTCGCATTCTCAGTTTGAACGCATTTAACATAAACACTTTTTTTGGGTACCTATGACTCGAAAAAAGTTTTTTGAAGTTCACTATATTCATATGACTCGAACAACGAACACACACAGTCATATGACTCGAAAAAACTTCACTATATTCTACAACTGCGGATGACGTCATCGGCATAAATACCGGTCTCAGGCGCAGAAATGCCGAGTGGACGCAGTACCATAGAAATCAATACAAAGCAACAAATCCGTACGCTCCGTATGCTCCGATTTCGATCCAGTGGACGCGCAGCTTTAAAGGCTATAGATTTTTTTTTTCTAAAATAACTTCAAAACTCATCTTGCAGATAGGGTTATTGGGGCGGCAAGATATGTTAAATGTCCTGGGGCGCAAAATTTCTGTATATGCCTGTGTATATGGGTCACATCTCTATATACATACCAGCCGGCCCATTTCGGGGGGGGTTTGAACCCCCTAAACCACCCCCTGGCTACGCCCATGTCTACAATATTTTGAGTAAATTGTCGAATCTTTTTTATATGCATAGATGTCTATTTATTACTATTTTAAGATAACTTGTATACCTGAGTGACCTACGGATAATTTTAGCCCATCAAAAAGTATTTCATAGACAAGCGGGAAAGGGGCTAGGCCGGTCTGAGCCTTACTACTTGTTCTTTTCTTTGCATTTTCTAAGAACATTTACTATGGTAATTATATATTTTTTTGCATTATCAGAAAGAATAGGTTTCAACGAACAAGAAGCCCACCAACTTTTAAAAAAAAGATGATATTTTGACGCGAGAATTTTCGATTCAAAATTAGGGTTAATTTTTTTTTTTTTTTATGAAATATGGGGGCAAACGAGCAAACGGGTCACCTGATGGAAAGCAACTTCCGTCGCCCATGGACACTCGCAGCATCAGAAGAGCTGCAAGTGCGTTGCCGGCCTTTTAAGAGGGAATAGGGTAATAGGGGAGGGTAGGGAAGGGAATAGGGTAGGGGATTGGGCTAATTTTTCGATATTAAGTCAAAATAAGGTGAAAAAAATAAATATTTCAAATAAAAAAAAAATACTGTATATTTGAGACATAAAAAATCTATTTTTCACGCAATTTAGTGAAAACTTACCTTTTCACTAAATTGCGTGAAAATAGATATTTTTGTACAAGATAAAAATAAAAAACCACAAACTTAGTTATTTGAATTTTTCCCATAAATTTTGAGGTCATGTGAAAAAAGTGTAAAAACAAAAGTTATAGATCTTTTTATTACCTACAACTTTGCCATTTAACTTTTTTCCATAGGACTTGTAGTTTTGCCGGAAATCGAGATAAACCGTTTTCTACCCTTAAAAACTCACCCCCTTCAGTTCCCGAACTCAAATCGCCCGTAAATTATTTTTCCTTTTATTTTTGTTATATTCTCTTCCTTTTCCAATGGGTTTCAACCATTACTACACATTTATTTTATTTTTGTCCATTTTCAGAGGTAAAAGCTAGGGTCTATAGGGGATATTTTACTCGGTACTATTACTATTTACCACATTGCTGTAGGTATACTTATTTACTATAGAAGTTCTTTGCCACGAACACTCTCCCACTTGAGCGAAGCTGCGGACAAAAGCTAGTATAATAATATATTTAAGATCAGGTTCCTCATATTATGGACTGGCTGTTTAGCCTATGTTTTAAATCCAGAGCCATACCATACCAAATTTCATTAAAATCCGTTCAGTAGTTTGACTGCATGTCAGACAGTGTTTAGCACAGTTGAAAATCATTTCTTGAGTGTTAAAGACGTTATTTTAGTAGTTTCATGCTTTAACAGTTTACGTATATAACGTAATGAGTGATACGTGTTATTTAAACAATGAATTGTTATCGGATGGTGATGTACCAGAAGTTAGGCGGGGTCTACAAATAATAAAAAATGCTAGTAACGCTGGAAGTGATGGTAATATTCAATATTTAAATACTGTGATTTTTGTGAATGTTCATAGTAATTATCGTAAAAATTATACAATTTGAGTATTGCGGCTTTTACCTAAACGATGCACACAGATGAAAACTCAAATGTTGGCCAATATTACGTTATGTGTTAACACCTATACGTTGCTGTAGTTTGTCTAAAATAATAGTTAATAATAACTTTAGAACTCTTTTTTGAAAAAATTTGGTAATTCGTCTTCACAGAGATTTCCCGAACTTTTGTAACTAAGCTTTGAAATCGTGGTTATTACATCGTGGTTATTACATCCACCCGTTAAGTAAAAACTATTTATTCTCTCATATAAAATTTCAATTATTATCTTCATAATTTTGAATCCGGTACCAGGTAACTTGAACGTGAGTTCTATTTTAAATATTGTTTTTTCAGGATGTTGTATGGGCTGGTACCGACTTCAAAATTAGGAAGATTGAGTAGAGAAATACTTTGAGAGAAATAGTTAAAATTTTAGCCAAATTTAAAAGGGGTAATATTTGGAAAATAAGTTTTATTTCCAAAACCCTTCCCTCTCCATAAGTACCCTAATTTAGGACCATGTACGATTCAGTGTACCTAATGACTGAAACCTTTTTTTGGATTTTTGTTTGCATTTTACTTTGGAAGTCGATTTAATTTTTCGTTTAAAAATAATAACGTTTATCAAAGCGCAAGTAGACGCAGCTAAATTTAGTTCTTTCGAAATATGTAAAAAACGGCTTGAGTGCAATAAACAGGTATGAACTTTTCACTATTTAAAAAAAAAAGTAAACCGCTTAAGTACCTATAGCCTTCTATTCAAAACTATAATATAGGTATCTATCTATAAAATCGTAAGTAATGTAAGCGTTTTAATTATTCAGGAATTATTACTTACCTAAAGGTATAAACTTCATCATGTTTTACGCCGAATATCAACAGCTAATTAATTACATTGTAGCAAATTAACAAAATTATTATTAGCAAAACTGTGTATATCGAGTGGTCTGGGTGTCTGAATAATAAGTGTCAAATGTTTTACAGATCATTATTAGATGGCGTCATAATTATGTCTTGTGTCTAAATTAGGTTACTATTTTTGAATCGGAGTAACATTGGTCTTATCTATTTTGTCCATAAAATACGTGAATTTCGCTTGTGTGCGACGCCAAGAAGAACCGAGTACATCGGATATCTCCGTTACCTACTCTTTCACGCAAAAACTACTGAACGGATTTTTTGTAATTGTGGGAATTTGGTATTATACTTAATTTATAGTAAACAAGCTCTGGATTAAAATTTAAAACATAGGCTACTTTTTATTCCGGAAAAGTACAGTATTCCCGCGGGATACTCGATAGTATATATACGCCGGCGGAGCCCACACTTTCAAAAAACGCCCAAGTATCAGATAGAAGATTTTAAGACACAAACATTAATAAAAAAACAATAGAATTTAATCCTTCGTGTACGGACTACGGTATACAATAGATGTTCTAAGACAGGAATGTATTAACGTGCTATTTTTGTAACGAAATATATTTTAATGAGGTCATGCCATTGCCATTAAATTTTTAACCGACTTCCCAAAAAAGGAGGCGGTTATACGTTCGGCTGTGTATATATATATTTTTTTGTATGTTCAACGATTACTCCGCCGCCTGTGGACCGATTTTCAAATTTTTTTTCTGTGATGTATAGGGTGTAATCCCAAATTGGTCCTTTTGATATCAAAGTGGTGACCTGATGATGGGATCCATGAGGAATCGAGGGAACTCCTCAAAATTTATATGGACACATATGGTGATTTCGACTTTTTCTGAAGTAGTCCAAGCATATGCTACCAAAAAGTAAGATTTTGCTCCAAGGTATACCATATTTTGATCCAAAAGTACAGAACAGAACTCCTGACTCCTTATAGATACATGTTTAGGGATTTCGGCGTTGTTTAAAGAACTGCAAGCATATGCCACCCTGTCAGTTAGAGTAATCATCATCATCATCACCACTATCACACCATACATCATCAGATTATGATGATATAAAAGGTACTTCTCATAGTATTTTACACTAACACGGAGATCTTTGAACATTACTCTGCCGTTTATGGACCTATTTGCAAAATTATTTTGTTGTTGTAAAGGGTTTAATTCGAAAGTGGTCCTTTAGTCACTAAAGTTGAAACCTGATGATGCGATCCATGAGGAATCGAAGGAACTCCTCGAAATTTATATCCACACATATAGTGATTTTGACTTTTACTGAAGAAACACAAACATATGCTTCCAAAAAATAAGATATTGTACCAAGGTATACCCCGGGTCCAAAAGCACTGAACAGAACTCCTCAGTCTTTAAAGATATGCATTTGGAAATTTCGGCATTGTTTAAAGAACTGCAAGCATATGCCACTTTATAACTTACAGTAATCATCATCATCATCTTAATAACAATACCTAATGGAAGCTTGGCGCGTATTCAATTATACATTCGATCGTTTAGTTAAGACGTTCTTAAGACGTAGGGACTATGTAACTGTGCTATCAGTAACATAGTCCCTTCGAGTCTGAAGAAGCTGTTTCTGAACTTAATTTTCAACAAGTGGAAAAAATTTAACGGTCTTGCCGAGCGCTGAATCTGTCATTAAAGTCTTGCACGGCCTTGTCAAATGTTTTTCAATCTCTTTGTACCGTCCCTTCATCTTCTGAACGGTTTGTAACATGACACACTCCGTTCTTGCAGTACAACGCCTGATGTCTACTGATTGTACTGATACCTAGTATAGAAGTCGCGGGAAAAAGCTAGTATTATTTAAGATGAGCGCATCTTGCCGTGAAACACTCGTTTTGCGAGATGTAACTTGTAATTGTCAACTGTCCGAAGGCTGTCCAACGCGATTGGGGTGCTGGTTGGATAAACCCTTAAATATTTATTTTATTCTATTTTTAGTATTTTTTTCTAATAGCGCAATAGAAATACATCATCTGTGAAATTTTTAATTGTCTAGCTATCACAGTTAAGGGGATACAAACAGACAGACCGCGAAGTCTTAGTAAAAGGGTTACCTTTTTTACCTTTTTGGTACGGAACCTTAAAAACATTAGTTCGTTGAAATTCATTATCTACTTATTTACGTTCCTAAAAAAATCACGCTAAGAATAATAAAAAAAACTTGAGAGGTGTCAAGGGACACCCGGATAGAACGAAGATCTATGAGAGAGAGAGAGAGAGAGAGACAGAGAAACACGCGCACGCCGCACGGCTTACAACTATAGCAAAAAGTTTCGTTACAACTTTTGGTCTTAATTTTTTCCGTCTAGCCCCGTTTCGTAACGCGCGATAAGGAACTTCGTTTCAAAAAGCTCATTTAAACACAATTTTTTCTATTTCCACAATCTTTATGACTTTTTGATATTTTAATGGGTTTTTTATTTTAATGGCCATATTGGAGAATACTTGCCTACCTCGTAATAAATTATGTCATTTTTAATGTCTATAAATTACATAAATAAAATTATCAATTAAATATATACATTTTTTATAAAACTACAAGGTCCCGACTACGTTAATTATATAAGCTTATGTTACCCGGGCTATTATTACCTACGTATCTGTTGACACCATAGATATATAATATTAAAAAGTTGACACCTCATTTATTAAGTAGGGTAGGTAAGTAGTAAGGTGATTTTTCAAAATTCATCCCCCGCGCACCCCGCATTGACCACGCGGACGAAATTTCATCAAAAGCCGTTCAGTACATTCTAAAATTACCGCGTACAAACGTACAGGCAAACAGACAAAAATTCTAAAATTTATTGTTTTGGGTACTAGTACTAGATATCTGTATAATCTATGGTTTTGGGTTCTATACCGTTCATAAAGCTATATATATATTTACAGGGTATTATTTATTATTTAAAAAATACTGTAACAAAGATCATTTTAGTGGAACTTTCCACCTGCCATATGACTTAGAAAATCAAGAAAATTCATGATTTTCTGACATGTATAGGTCATTTTATAAACTGCAATATACGTATCAACGGAAATGCGACATCTAGGAGCCCTCAAAGAACTACGTGGTCAAAGAATAAAATTGCGTGTTGTGCAATTTTATTTTTTTATTTATTTTATTCTCGTTGTTTTTTTATTATTTCTTGTATGTTCAATGATTACTCCGCCGTCTGTGGACCGATTTTTAAAATTATATAAATTTCAAGGAGTTCCCTCGATTCCTCATGGATCCCAGCATCAGGTTTCCACTTTAGTGACTAAACAACCAATTTACAATTGTACCCTATACAACAACAAAAGAATTTTGCAAATCGGTCCATAAAAGGCAGAGTAATGTACAAAGATATCCGTGTCTGTGTTAAATACTATGAGAAGTACCTTTTATATCATCATAATGTCATGATGTATGTGGTGATGATGATGACGATTTTATAGTAGGTATAGATTTTATAGTTTATGAAGATTTAATAGAGAAATAGTTAAAATTATAGCTGAATTAAAAAAAGGGACTATTTAGAAAATAAGAACTATTTCATACTTTGTTGTGCATTTTTACATTATTAAAGTTGGCTTTCAAAAGAGCGTGGCCAGTGGCCAATAGTCCACTCACCTTAGGTAATATTACTCTGATATTCTGACCAACTTCACGGTTACTGTCTTTAGGCCATGACTAACTTATGTATTCAAAGATTTACATTTTAAAGATATGCCGCCATTCGTCGATAAGGAGTCCATACAAGCACAAGATCCCCCCGAAAAGTTAGTAGCCACACAAGCTGCTCCGTGGAAATATGAAATAGTATATAAAGGTGTTCTTGGGCTTGGTTACCTCCACTTGGCTGCTATATATGGATTGTACCTGGCAGTTACGGCTGCAAAATGGTACACATTATTATTTAGTAAGTATCTTTCATTTCATCAAAATTTGCCTGTAAATTGTACCGTATATACAATATATTATTTTGATTTTAATCAAGGACAGCATGATTTGTAGGTTCTTGTGTTTGCATTAAAAGCGTGATTTTGTTTAGGTGCCTTCACGGCAGTCGCAGCCGGGATAGGAGTAACGGCTGGGGCCCACAGGCTCTGGTCTCATCGAGCGTACAAGGCCAAAATACCGCTACAGATTCTTTTAATGATAATGCATAGCATGTCCTTTCAATACTCAGTCCTATCTTGGGTGAAGGATCATAGAACGCATCACAGGTAAGTATTATAGGTCGTTAGTTAATACTTGGCACCTACAACATGTACACATGTTACGTTGTGTGCTGTCTATGCATAGTCATGACGTAACACGTGACATAATGCTTATATTCACAGACTACACACAACGTTACATGTGTACATGTTGTAGGTGCCAAGTATTAATCTGCACTTTTTGCTCATTGGCGAATTTAAAGCAAAACTTCCAAAAGACCATCCTCAACAGAAACTAGCTCAACCTATCAATCCACCGTCAAATGCCAACCGTCACCGACTTCTTAATTCCAGATACTGTGACACAGACGCAGACCCCCACAACTCCACCCGAGGGTTCTTCTACTCGCACATCGGCTGGCTGCTGGTGAAGTGTAATCCCCAAGTCCAGAAAAGCAGGAGATTAATAGACTTGTCAGACATTTATAGCAACCCGATACTAGCGCTTCAACATAAGTAAGGAGCTATAAAACTTCAGGGTCTCTAGTCAAGATGCATTCGATAATTTCGACAGCGAACTTCGAAAACAAAATGTATGGGATTTGACATAAAGCATCACAAGCAATATGTCACATAACGAAGACTTATGTCAAATCCCATACATTTTTGATTTCGAAGTTCGTCATCGAAATTATCGAATTCATCTTGACTAGACGCCCAGACGTAGACCGTCTTTAGATTATGGCTTGTACAATTGTTTTTAATATTTTCAGGTATACGTCACTCTTCGGTTTTACCTTCTGCTGTCTCCTGCCCACGGTTGTACCCATATATTTCTGGGGAGAATCGCTGAATGTGGCCTGGCACGTGACCATGTTCCGTTTCGCATACATTTTGCACGCCGCTTTCCTCATCAACAGTTTCGCACACATGTTCGGCAGCAGGACTTACGACAAGTCCATTAGGCCGACACAAAACGCATTTGTGTCTTTGATGATTTACGGAGAGGGGTTCCACAACTACCACCACGTGTTCCCCTGGGACTATCGGGCCGCAGAGCTGGGGAACAACTGGCTGAACCTCAGCACGCTGTTTATAGACTTCTTCGCGTGGGTGGGGTGGGCGTACGACCTGAAGACGGTGCCGAATGACGTCATCGCCGCCCGGGCCGAACGCACCGGGGACGGAGCTAACAGTTGGGGATTTAAGATAAAAAGTAATTAATAGCGCCCATCACACATGCAATTCCGCGGGAAACAGCAAGGGCCATTCCAACCCTGCCTCCGAAACGAACATGTTCATACGTGAGATAACAGTCCGATCTGGCATGCCAATGCGAGCACATTTTCCACAAATTTATCCACACACTCACCTCACATATATTAGGTATATATATGACGCCGGCAGTCCAAACCGTGGACGCATTGTTTGACGTAATTAGCACGACAATTTGATTCGCAGTCCAAACCGCACAGATCCATACACGATTTGGAGCGCAGTCGATGCATGGTCCGAACTTTACTTGAGGACAAACCTAACTACTTGTTACTTCAATATACCTATTGAATATTAAACAACACTACATTTTAATAAATATTCATGCAAAAATATTTAATTGTTATTTTTATTATTAACATATTCCTACGACATTATTTATATTCACGCGTATACTCGACTAGTTGGATATATGCCTACAGCCACCTGCAGTTGAATGTATATTTTAAAAAATCTCTGAAACCAGGTATTAGACTATAAATTTACTTTCAAGTAATTTTTAATGAATTGTCTTGATATCATTTAAACTGATTTTTAGAGGTTGGATCAATCAAAACACATTTTACATTGGTTTGACGTTTATGAAAATAACATATTGCTGTTTCAACAAATCGAGATTGCATCGAAACTGTATCTGTAAGATTTAATTATCAGAGTCGACTTAGTGGACTCGGCTAAATGTAAACGAAGAAGAGGATTGGACGTAAAGAGGAACCTTGAGGTACCTATAATGGATTCGATATTTTTTCTGCCGCTAGGACGCAGACCCAACTCACACAAAGTGCCATCTGGTGGCGGAAGTGATTTCGAACACAGGCAATCGTAATTTTAGACACTTTCTCTGTTTTGAGCAAAGGACTAAGCACTCTAGCTCACAATAAATAAATAATAATAAAAAAACACTTTCCGCTACAAAAAGCGCCGGCGTGTCGCTTCGTAAAAGGACGGTAAAGTAAAAGTCATAGACTTCTGTAAAAGTCAAGCAGGTTCTGTCACTTGTCACCAACATACGATAGACTCCCATCGGCTGTGTTCCGCGAAAATAGCGCTGGTTACCGCTTGCTAGCGCTAAAGAAAGAAAAACAGATTATTATTGGCCAGGACACGTTTGCTAACTTCAATACTGCTAACGTAATCCGCCATTTTGCTTATTTAATGCCAGCGGTCGCCATTTTGCTTACGTTTTTTTTGTTAGCGCTATTTTCCGCGGAAAGCCATTGATTTAGGTACGGGGATAAAATCAGTATTTGAAAAACAGAATATAAATTAAATTATTTATTATTTCATTAGAAATTACCCTAAAATTGGTTAACTAACTTAAAATTATAAAAATTGGCGTTTTATGATTTGTCATGTAAAACACATCATCTTAAGGAAGAATTATATTCCTCAAAGTTAAAATTGGCAGCGACTGCGTTTTACCAGTAAGGCTAACCCCAGATTAGGCGCGCGCGTTCCTGCGCACAGTGTTCTATTTCACTCAAAAAATTTCCCTATGCTGTTTATTGCATAAATCGATGAAGAAATCCATTTTAAATGCAAGAGTAAAACACCCACGTGTCTATTTCAAATACTTTTTTTTATAAAAAATAATTTATGTTTCGTCACCTCGACGTAAAAAAAAGACTTAATAAATTCTGTTAGCGTGTCTGATCAATATATATTTTTTTGATTAAAATGGTTCGATGAAGGACCTTTAAGTGCGACTTGTGACTGGCACTGAAAGATTTACCTTTAATGCGTCTATCATTGATAAGAAAATTTTTTGGGAGAAAAAAAATAAAAACAAAAATCTGTATAAAAATTAATAACTCGGTAACCAGAAGTGATCTTCAAAAAATAAAACATGGAAAATATGGGCCTAAAGGTCCTTCATCGAACCATATTAATAAAAAAAATATATATTGATTAGACACGCTTACAGAATTTATTCTTTTTTTTACGTCGAGGTCACGAAACATAAATTATTTTTTATAAAAAAAAGTATTTGAAATAGACACGTGGGTGTTTTACTCTTGCATTTAAAATGCATTTCTTCGTCGATTTATGCAATAAACAGCATAGGGAAATTTTTTGAGTGAAATAGAACACTGTGCTGTGGCGTGTGTGCGCGCCGCGAGCGCGCTGCGTGAGCGTCGCGTGTTGCCATCATGTGGCGTGTGTGCAGCGTGCACGCAGCCTTGGTTGCCAGGTCGCCAAACTTATAGCCGGACAGACCAGCCAGTCTATCCGGATATTTGGGAAAAAGCCGGACACCCTACATTTTTAAGTATTTTGTCTCATTATTTTATAATAATGAGACAAAATACTTATATACTATATTTATATACGACAGTAAATTGTTTCTAAAATCAAGCCTTTTGGATTTTCACAAAAAAACATATATACAAATAAATCAAATGCCTATTCATTGGCATAGTTTGCGAAATGTAAAAAGCCTAATAAAATCCAAGCCGGACACTGTTTATTTTGGCCGTACATGCAAAGTAAAAACCTAACTATGTCCGGCTTTATCCGGACGCCTGGCAACCCTACGCGGCGCGCACTCGCTCGCATTGCGTTTTTTACTCGTTCCTGGTCCCGCCGCCCGCTACTGTTTCGGTCGTCAGTCACAGGACGGCCAATGTGAGCACCGAGTGTGCGCCGCGTGCACGTTGCACACACGCCACACGGCGGCAACACGCGACGCGTGTCGCTCTCACGCCCGAGGAACGCGCATGCCTAATGTGGGGGGCGCCTACTTTGCACGACTCCACCATTGTGTTTGATAGCCTACTATAGGCAATTTTAGTCTGAAGCAATAAGAAATTTACAACAGTAACATCCAGACACTGATCATAACATTATATATATACAATATATTTCGCCTCAGATTTTTCTAGGACGGCTAGGCACGAGTTGATGTGTTTATAATAATAGTTTAAATAAAAAAGATTTTACAATTTTCAAACAGGAGATGTTTTTAAAATTATTATAACTTGTAATTAAAATAAAATTGTACAAGAAACTGTCAATTAATTTAAGTTTTTACTGTCCGATAGTTCCTAAACACTGCTTCAACTCGCACTTGACCGGGTTCCATAGAATTGCTTACTTACTTGAAAATAAAACATGATTTGCCACTATTTTCAAATTTGGATGACTAAGCAAAACACAATTTTTTTTGTATCTTCAAAGATGTGTACATTTTGTATTTAATACTGGTTTCTATCGGTTCATACTGCACCCGTGTTCGAGTCCTCGCAGACTATTTGATACGTTATAAGGTATTCTGGGTACGCCTGTAACAATATATAAGAATTAAGTCATGGCCAAGTACGTATAAACATGAGTACGTGAATGCATACGTGTGTGGCGTGTCTGTTTGTATTCAAAAATATATTTAATATGGTCGAGGAGAATCACTAAAGGCCGGTTTCTGAGCAAAATTTCTCGTAGTTTATCTATTCAATAGCGCTTCTAATTAATTAACGCAAAGGCGTTAGCGAATCAAAACCGCTATCGACGACTAAATGAACTATCGGCGAATTCACTTCAAAGCTTGGCATAATACGAGTAACTAAGATGATTTTTTCAAAGTATGTGAATTATCTTTCCGCCCAGTCGTCTTTATGTGATGTGTATGTGTGAGAGGTTTGAAAAAAAGAGAGTCGTAACTGCTAGCCGCGGTTTATGTCGTACTCGGGATAGCGACGCTGTGGTGTCCGGGCGACGCGTGCGTACGTTTTGTGTGTGTGCGTGCGTGTGTGTGTGTGAGAGAGAGAGAGAGCTAGAGAGACGTACCTGCTCGACGCGATATACGACTTACTCGGGGTAGCACAGGCCGCCATGCGTGAGCGTGCCCGCGACGCTGTGGTGTCCGGACGACGCGTGCGTACGTTTTATGTGTGTGTGTGAAAGAGAGACGTACCTGCTCGCCGCGGTAGACGACGTACTCAGGGTAGCACAGGCCACCGCGCGTGGGCGTGCCGGCGACGCTGTGGTGTCCGGGCGACGCGTGCGTACGTTTTGTGTGTGTGTGTGTGTGTGTGTGTGAGAGAGAGAGAAGGAGAGAGCGAGAGAGACGTACCTGCTCGCCGCGGTAGACGACGTACTCGGGGTAGCACAGGCCGCCGTGGGTGGGCGTGCCGGCGACGCTGTGGTGTCCGGGCGACGCGTGCGTACGTTTTGTGTGTGTGTGTATGTGAGAGAGAGAGAGAGAGAGGGAGCGAGAGAGACGTACCTGCTCGCCGCGGTAGACGACGTACTCGGGGTAGCACAGGCTGCCGTGCGTGGGCGTGCCGGCGACACTGTGGTGTCCGGGCGACGCGTGCGTGCGTTTTGTGTGTGTGTGTGTGTATGTGAGAGAGAGAGAGAGAGAGGGAGCGAGAGAGACGTACCTGCTCGCTGCGGTAGACGACGTACTCGGGGTAGCACAGGCCGCCGTGCGTGGGCGTGCCGGCGACGCTGTGGTGTCCGGGCGACGCGTGCGTGCGTTTTGTGTGTGTGTGTGTGTGTATGTGAGAGAGAGAGAGAGAGAGAGAGGGAGCGAGAGAGACGTACCTGTTCGCCGCGGTAGACGACGTACTCGGGGTAGCACAGGCCACCGTGCGTGGGCGTGCCGGCGACGCTGTGGTGTCCGGGCGACGCGTGCGTACGTTTTGTGTGTGTATGTGAGAGAGAGAGAGAGAGAGGGAGCGAGAGTGACGTACCTGCTCGCCGCGGTAGACGACGTACTCGGGGTAGCACAGGCCGCCATGCGTGGGCGTGCCGGCGACGCTGTGGTGTCCGGGCGGTGCGTGCGCCATTTTCATCGCACTAGCCAGTTGGAACGCGCGACCAAGCGTCACACGGCATAGGAGCATTTGTCTATAAGATTTAAATTTCATCCAAATTCAATTACACTATTGGATAGCTAAAGAGTAAATTAATTTATTTAGCTAAGTAATTTCACGGAAGCACATTGATTTTGTTGTAATTTGCTGCGAATTAAAATTTTCATTCAGTTATAAACGTTGGCGTGTAAAACAGAAGAGTAGTATTTATGGCAAAGCCACACTTCATGTAGTACTGACCTGTGGCACAGGTAGCAGCTGCGGTCCTTGTGTGCGGGGCAGCCGGAGCCGCCGCCGAAGCCATACACGTACTGGTTGCTCTTGGACGAGTGCTCCGCGAAGTAGATGCCCGCGCCGAACATTCCGCCTGAGAAAAAAAAACAACATTCAAATATTAAAAACCACATAGGCCTAGAATGAAATTGCATCATGGGCCTTTTTCACAATCGCCTTAAGTAGCGAGTAGCTTATTTATATGTTTTGTCTCTGTCGCTCGATTTACGGTAAGCAGGGACAAAACATCCGAAAAAGCTATGCGAAAAATATAAGAAGATTTTGAAAAAGGCCTAAGCCTTACTAAAGTAAGCCAACATTATCGAATTGCTAGGTATGTGCGAATAGTAGTGCGATTCAGACAAAGCGGTTAGGCATTGAAATGAAACAGGTATAGTTTGCAATATCCCTATCTCTTTCTAGCACACCTATGTAAGCGTGACGCTCGTATTTATCTCTTTATGCCACACTCACCAATATACGCGTGACGCTCGTCGAAGCCCTTCTGCACGATGGCGTTGATGAAGGGCGACCCGTGGAACAGCAGGCGCTCGTTGGGCGCGCCCGCCTCCCCCGCCACCTCGCGCCGCCGGTGGCTGTACCGCTCCCATAGCCGCCCGTTCACTATTTTCTGGATCTGTTAGAAATTAAATACTTAACGAATAAAACTGGTTGTAAGTACATACAAAATTTTTGAAAAACTTGACAATGATTCAAGCTGTTAATGTGTGAACTATTGAAAAAAAAATGTTCGGTCTAAAATAGCTTATTATAATATTATGTCAAATTAGACACATAATATGTTTTGCTTCCGTTTACAGGCGTCGCGACGCCAATATAATATACAACATCTGTTAAGCGTTTCGCTTAACTCTAACTTAGTCTTTGCTATCATTAAATCGGGCTATCTTTATCTCTCCTATCCCTTGCCCTCCTGGGCGGTAATATCCTACATTTCCTATTTCCCACTCTAACTTACCAATCTTCCTTTCCACACCACCTATCCTTCTCTTTCCCTATTCCTACCCTCTCCGCCAATCCGTGGGAACGCTATGGATAAACATAAAAATATTTTCATTATCCAAAATGGCGGCGATGTGGTGGCGAACCACTCACTCACGTATCGTTTCTCGCGGAGGCGAAAAGTGGCCCATGGTGAGTCGCTTCGCTACGTTGAATGTAAGAGGAGGAATAAGATGCTAAGAATAAAAGTGGACGAAGTGAAACAAGTACGTAAGTATCGTAGCAAGTGGAAAGATGTGGTCTCTGCCTACCCCTAAGGGAAAGAGGCGTGATAATATGTATGTATGTATGTATCTTTGTCTCTCTCTCACCCGCACGACGTTGTAGCGCGTGAAGTTGCCGCCGGCGAGGTCGCGGTGCGCGCGCACGGACGCCTGCATCTCGCGCTCGAGCACGGCGTACTCGCTCTCCCCGCCCTCGCCCGCACACCCCGCCGCCACCTCCACCAGCGTCGTGCCGCCGTACCACTCTGCAGGTCAGTTATGTTTAATTAAAAAACCGGCTAAATGCGAGTCGGACTCGCGCACGTAGGGTTCCGTACCGTTATCACAACGACTAGTCTAGTACTAATAAAAACACGTTTGCTCCTATTTTTTTTTTTAAGTGAATACACAACTAAATATTATGTGCATATTATAAGCGTGTACCTGTTGCCGTTATTAATATAGAGCAAAAAAATGGCAAAAAAATCTCGTACTTTACATATTTAATTAATTCTGTTTTTAGTATTTGTTGTCATAGCGGTAACAGAAATAATACTGTGAAAACTTCAACTGTCTA
The DNA here is from genome assembly GCA_905404095.1 of Glaucopsyche alexis. Classification (NCBI taxonomy): domain Eukaryota; kingdom Metazoa; phylum Arthropoda; class Insecta; order Lepidoptera; family Lycaenidae; genus Glaucopsyche; species Glaucopsyche alexis. The sequence goes on from FR990044.1 coordinate 24,882,339, forward strand.
ATTATCACGGTTCACGATGTACAGCTTGATGACAGACGGACAGACGGACAGTGGCGTCATAGTAATAGTCTCATATTTGCCCTTTGGTAAAAAAAAAAACATGTAAATAAAGGCATAGTAATTGGTTGGTCAAATATTAAGTATCTGCGTAGTTTTTTATACAAAAAAAAAAATTCAAATCCGAACACGCCCTTATGATTTTAGAGCGTTTTTATTACTAGTGCGCTCACCCGACTGCGCCTGCAGGCTGTTGCGCGCGGCCTTGATGAGCCGGTGGCGGTGGCCGTACGCGGCGACACCCACCGCGCGCAGGTCCTCGTGCGACATCTCCGACAGGATGTCCACCGTGATCTGCTCCCGCTCCAGCACCGGGCCCAGCTGCTCGAGGCCGATGCTGCGACAGACACCCACATAATATAAGACATACAGGGTAAATAATTTGACGACATCGACTCATAGAACATGTTTTTTTCTATTTTCTATAATCGAAGTACGCAGTTGAGTTTTGCCGGGAATATCAATCAGCAATGTTGTGTATTTATATTATTTTTCTAAATTGGTGTAATTTCGGTTTTCAATGTGTAATATTGGTAGAATATTAACCATTAGTTATTCTTTGACGTGCACAAGTGTGGGCAAGTGATACAACTACAAAAAGCGTGCTAAATTGGGTTTCCCGCCAAAACTCTCTAGGAAGTTTCAGTAAAGCGTCTAACACTTTACTGAATCGACTGACTTGACTTATTGACTACCTCGACTATTTATTTGCACTTTGAATAGACTTTTTGAAATACTTGACGATTTAGAAATACGGTGACGAACATTTTGAATGAATATTCTATTTCCCGCCTTTTTTACTTGACACTGGCAAATAGTTTTAAGCCGACACCATATATATAAAAAAGTACGCAGTTATATGCGATATTCATTTTCTGATATACAATACCTGGTGAGGAAGGTGTGCAGCGACTCAGAGGTGGAGAGCGCGGACGCGGGCCGCCCCGCCGCCTCCTCCAGGCTGCTGCGCGGGACCTCCGCCCACCATCCGCTTGACATTATCTGTAGCCATTTATAATGGTTGAAAAAAAATTCATCAATTGTGTTGTAACTTTAGAAATTATAATTTAGGCTGACGTCGATAAAATAAGTGGGTCTGTGAGGTGACAAAAAACGGAAATAAACTGTAATCTGTAAAATCGACACGTAGTGTTTGACGTCTATACTACAAACAAGTAGAACAAATAAACTTTGTAAACAAAGAAAATCAGTCAAAATTAAAATAATTCCAAATGAAATTTTACCTTAACGTTACATACGTGCCATTTGAAACTAGGAAGCAACTAACTTGGTCGGACAAAGTGACGAAACAGTTTTTTTCTGAATGTTTGTTTACATTTTTATTTCTTCTCGTGTTCCCGACCATAATTGTAATGCCCCGTCCAGACTGCTCGCGAAATAGACCGAGGAAGTGCTCCGCGAAGTAATCCAAAGTACGAAAAGGCGAAGCGAAGTGCGCGCCCACACTGTTTTATTCGGCCTCGGCCTGCTTCGCGAGTAGTGTGGAGTAGCTTGAGTCATCAATTACCGGCAGCGGTAGCGGCGCGGTGGCCCCGCTGGGCAGCAGCACGGGCAGCGGCGGCGGCGCGGGCGGCGCGGGTTGAGCGGGCGCGGTCGGTGCGGGCGCGGCAGCCGTCATGGCGTCCGTGAGCAGCGAGCGCACGTCCTCCGCGCCCGCCAGCGCCAGCGCCGTCTGGCCCTCCTGATTCTTGAGGAACGGGTCCGCACCGTGAGCGAGCTATGTAAATAGATAGCTACAAGTTACTTAAGTTATTTTCACCTAACAATAATTTACTTTCGAATCAACTTTATCATAAACAGATAGGAAAAAATCTGATTTAATTTACTGCTGTCTGTTGGTGCGCAGCAGCAGCGCGACCAGCTCGAGGTGGCCGTACGAGGCGGCGTTGTTTTACCATAAAACGAGCGCAATGTAAATACAAACATATAACGTACGAGTAAAGAGCAGAGTTGCGTGCGCGCCTTGTGCGCGGCCTCGTGGAGCGGCGTGAAGCCCCATCTGTCGGCGGCGTTGGGCGGCGTGCCGGCGCGCAGCAGCAGCGCGGCCAGCTCGAGGTGGCCGTACGAGGCGGCGTTGTGTAGCGGCACCAGCCCGCCCTTGTCCCGCGCCGACACCGCCGCGCCCGCAGCCAGCAACGCCTCCGCTACCTCCAAATTGTTGTAGCCCGCTGGAATAAAGGTTGATATAGTGCGATTCAAATGAGAATAGGACCGAGTCGGCGCCATATTGTTTCAAATTTTGACTGTTATGATAGTTAAATTTATGTTTAGATAATTGAAGTTAACGTTTTTATTTAAATTCGATGCAAGTCTATTTATTTATATGTACATAAGTTTTTCTGAAAATAGAAACTTTTCAAGTGATATTTGACAGAAAAATGTCATTGACGTTCCTATTCTCATTTGAAACGCGTTATACGTAATACTATTATGAGTAATTTCATCCTACAATATTATAAATGTGAAAGTTTGTGAGGATGGTTGGATGAATGTTTGTTACTCTTTCAAGTAAAAACTACTGAATGAATTTTGATAAAATTCGGCATGGTAGTAGTTTAGGCTCTGGATTAAAACATAGGCTACTTTTTATTCCGAAAAAGTACAGTAATCCCGCGGGATACTCGATAGTATATTTACGCGGGCGGAGCCGCGGAAAAGCTAGTACTACATATACAAAAAGAACAAAAAATCCTATATGTAAAATGTCCTTTCGACGCGTACGAGTCATGCCAACTGCCTACGTTTTTCGCATTTTTTTACCATTTTCATACTCACCAGCTAAATGTAGAGGCGTTGAGTTCCTGCCATGCGCGTCTCTGCAGTTCACGTTCTGTGGTGTTATTAGTTTCCTGCAAAAGACGACACCGTAATTAAAAGCTTGATAGCATGTTTCAAACTCAAAACTCAAAATTTTTATTTCCATATAGGTTATAATATAACACTTATAGAATTGTCCTACATGATGCCTACCACCGGTTCGGAAACTAGCCCGGCGAGAAGAACCGGCGTAAGAAACTCGCACGGGGCCACCTTTTAGCGAAAAGATGGAAAAATTGTTATTAAAAAAAATATTACAATGTAGTAACTTAACAGCCTTGCAGGGGTCCATCTTATTTCCAAGGTGTGCAATCGTCAATGAAATCGTTGACCTTATAATAAGCTTTAGCACACAAACGTTCTTTGACTCTACTTTTTTAAATTTATTAATAGAAAGGTTTTGAACGTTTTCTGGGATCCTATTGTATAGGCGTATACAATGGCCCTTAAAAGATTTACTTACTTTACTAAGTCTTATCACTGGTACATCTAGCTTATTCTTATTTCTAGTGTTTATACAATGACCATCACTTTTCTTCTTGAAATTGCTTAAGTTTTTTCTAACGTATAACAAATTATCCAAAATATACTGAGAGGCGACTGTCAATATACCTTTTTCTTTAAACTTTGCTCTCAGAGATTCAATAGGGGACATTTTATAAATAGCACGAATAGCACTATATATTTGTTCTGCAGCACAAATATTGAATTTATGTCGGCAGCATTTCCCCATAAAAGTATGCCATAAGACATTCTACTATGAAAATAGCTGAAGGCGCGCCGTTTCTTCATCTGTAATTTCTCTAATTTTTATGACTGCATATGCTGCAGAACTAAGTATATATAAGTAAGTTATCAATATGAGGACCCCACTGTAATTTACAATCTAGTGTAATACCTAGGAATACAGTGAAGTCTACCATGTTCATTCTCTCCTCATTGAGTAGTAAATTGGTTTGTATTTGCCTAACATTTGGCAAGCTAAACATTAAACATTTTGTTTTATTTGCATTTAAAAGTAAATTATTAACACTAAACCAGTTTACTATACTTGAGAGAGCACTGTTTACCTCGTCGTAATTTAATTGTTGTCGCTTCACTTTAAATATAAGTGAAGTGTCATCAGCATAAAGTACTATCTCATGCCTATCGTGAACTAGATAAGGCAAGTCATTTGTGTAGATGAGAAAAAGAAATGGACCTAAAATAGATCCCTGTGGGATACCTAATTCTATTTTAGTCCCAGTGGACCTTTTACTATTAATCTCTACCCGTTGAGTCCTATTGTAAAGATAAGAACTCAAAAGATTAAGAGCTGAGTCCCTTATGTCATAGTGGTGTAGTTTTCTGACTAGTGTAGCATGGTCTACATAATCAAATGCTTTGGAAAGGTCGCAAAAAACTCCTAATGCATCCTGCACCTCCTCTCAAGCCTCGAATATACTATAGAGAAGCTTGATGCCTGCATCTGTAGTAGACCGACCTTTAGTAAAACCGAATTGTGTAGTATGCAATAAATTATTTGTATTAAAGTGTACTGTTAATTGAACTAGAATATTTTTTTCAAATATTTTACTAAATGTCGGTAGTATCGATATCGGGGTAGTATCGATATCCGATTTCAATACTCTCCGGTCGGCGCGATACGCCCTTGTCACCTACGCACAAAGGTTTCAAAACTAAAGATAGGTTGAGGATATGACGTACATTTGACAGAACAAATCTTGATAAAAGAAAAAGTTACGCCATATTGGTTTTTACCATACCTCAAATGTCAGCCATCTTGATTCCCCATACTACAAATGTCAAAATGACCCCAAAAATTCGAAAATTGGGCCCATTTAAGTTGAGACAGTTTTTGCCTCAACATGCCTCGTCTTTATTATATACGTCTATGCCTATGCCCTACAAAATTAGTATGGAACTTGACGCTCAAGGTCACTGGCGTTATACAAAGCCTTACAGTGCTTTTCACAAAAGAAGTCCCGCGGCAATTTGTGGAACAAAATTTGTTAAATTATTATTACAATGCCTGAGGTTGTTAACAGTGCTACCTATGATACATACATACATACATATAATCACGCCTTTTTCCCGTAGGGGTAGGCAGGACCGCCTCTTTCCCGTAGGGGTAGGCAGAGACCACATCTTTCCACTTGCTACGATCCTTACATACTTCTTTCGCTTCGTCCACTTTCATTCTTACCGTCCTTTCCTCCTCTTACATTCAACGTAGCCAAGCGTCTCTCCATGGTCCGCTACCTATGATACTCAAGGTAAATGAATTTTGTGAAGCAGAACAGCAGAATCAAGGTATTCTGACACCCATAAATAATGCTGACTACATTTTGTCGCCGATAGCGCCGCGTCTAGAGGACTTCTTTCATGAAAAGGACTTTAACTCCGGTTTTCCACAGGACCGTGGTGCCTACCTGGCGCGAGCGAGATCCCCGCGCTTGGCGGCATCGAGCAGCGCGGCGTCCCCGCGCAGCGCGTCCGCGGTGTCGCTGTCGCCGGCGCGCACCAGCTGCAGCGGCGTTAGGCCGTCGCGGTTGCGGCGCGTCGGGTCCGCACCGTGCTGGAATACGAGAAAACATATTTTCCAAGTTTGGTTGGCACGATGCAGGCTGATCACCTGATTGCTTGACAAGAAAAATGATCCATGCGTCGGATGGGCATGTTAAAAGTCGCACCTGCGCCTGATATCTCGCCAGTCGTGTCGGTTACCCGTCCCACTGGGTTACGAGAGTAAAGGAAGAGAGCACTCTTCTTGTGTACTGCGCACACACTTGGGCACTACAAAATTGCTCCTGCATAACTGGCCTGGTTTCATTGAAACCGGCCACCGTTATCGAAATTGGTGTGGGGGAGTCATTTACCTTGAGCAGCAGTCGCACGATGTCCGCCTTTCCCTTAGCGGCGGCCTCGTGCAGCGGCGTGAACCGCCACAGGTCGGCGGCGTTGACGCCCGCGCCCGCCGCCACCAGCAGCTCCGTCACCTCGAAGTGCCCGTACGAGCACGCGTTGTGGAGGGGCACCAGGCCGCTGGAACATAGCGTCGTTAGCGCCGTTACACACTTTCCGGTTGCCGGGTATCCGGTACCTGGTAGTCGGTCGCGAAGTGTATGGCCATGTACGATAGCTTTCACACGTACCGGCATAATGAGGAATTTTATCCAAAACATTTTTTACAAATTATAAAAATTAGAGAAAAATAAAAGAAACGTGTGAAAGAATTAGCTAAATATGTCTAGAAATAAAAAAGTTATGGGACTTTGAATTTGCGTAATCGTGACGTCACTAAGCCCGAATGAGATAAATTACGCCCCACTTATTCACCCCTTAGGAGTAGAATTTCATAAAATATATTTTACGTCACGTAATATGCTACGTCATACAAAAAACACACCCTTCAATTTTCAGGCCTCTACGATCAGCGGCTTAGGCTATAATATTTGATCCATCAGGCTATGTGACGTCACAGGGTCACAAATTCTCTCAACTTCAATGAAACTCTCATACATATACAACATAACAGAGAACAGAGACATCTCAACATGACTATCCGGTAAAAACAATTTGAAAATTTTCGGATAGCCACAACAGATGACACTAAGCGGCTTCTACATCGCACTATCGAATACACAGGAGAGCCATCCAACTGGCAAGAGACTCGCGAACATTTTATATTGCGGTGACCATATTTGTAAGATATTGTTATATGGGAATATGGTCATTCTGAATCATCGGTAGTCTATGAATATATTAATAACATAATTTCTGTCTATATTTCGGTCCAATAAAAATTATCGGGCAGTACCACTTCCATCTAGCGCAGTGGTTCTTAAACTAAGTGCAGTCACGGACCACTTTCAGAATTTCTGAAATGCCACGGACCCCTTGGGGGGGGGGGGGGGGGGGGTTATTGGTAATTTACTCTCACTTACTAATGCTTAACTTAATTAAATTAAAATAGAAATTGAAAATTGGATGCTGTTGTTTGGCCTCAATGAGCACTTAAAATTATGGGATTGTCTTCGATAAGGCAAGGCGCATGCCCTGCCTCACAAAGATACGTAGTAGCAAAAGGTATCAGAACGGACATAGCTCGTTTGACCAGAAGAGGGTAAGCTTGACTCAAAGAACACCATTCACCAAGACCTTTTGCATGAAATTCAGCTCTCAACAGTTCTTTTGATCTCATGTCAATTAAGTCATCTTTGATCAGTTGTGCTAGTTTACTGCAAATTTTTTTTTTCATTAATCTTCAGAACGCTGCGGACCCCTGGCACACATATTACGGACCCCTTGGTGGTCCGTGGACCCCACTTTAAGAAACCCTGATCTAGCGGGTTTAATGTATAATAATATACTTAATATTATAAAGAGGAAAAGTTTGTTTGTTTGCATGAACTACTGAACCGATTTTGATGAAATTTGGCTCACGCCTCACGGGGATGGACATAGGCTACTTTTTCATACCACCTCGCTCGGTAGGAGATCTCTTTTTGGGGCTTCCACTATTTCCACAAAAGTTTAGTTGAGAAAGAACAGTAAGGTTCTTCAAATTCAATTACGGATATTTTGGGCATATGATATTTCTAAGGGAGCAAAGACTTCGCACAAATTACATCAATACAATCAGCTGTGTGAGGTCAATTACCTTAACGGGGCCGTAAAGAGGGTTATGTGATTTTATCAAGAGTTTTTTTTTTTTTTTCGAAATTTTAAATTATTTTTCAGCTAAATGTCTTGACATAAGCAGTAGATCATAAATATGCTCAATATATCCGTAATAGGCAATCGGACTATTTTTTTATTGCATAAATGAATAGTACTCTTAAATATGAATAACTTCTCAGAAGAAACCGTTTTTTACGAGAAAGCGTTTTACGAGACTTGCGAAATTTTGTATACAAATCGCTGTCTGTACCTTTTGATATACGGTTTCTTCTGAGAAGTTACTCATATTTAAGAGTACTATTCATTTATGGAATAAAAAAAAATCAGTCCGCTTGCCTATTGATTTTGAATAACAATTAGTATTTTAATGAGTATTTGAACTATTTTGTTGACTCCAATGGTAAATGACTGACAAACTCAAAATGTTAAACAATAGGTAAATGTATTTTTTTACTTCCTTCTTTTTCCTTATATAGGTTTAATAAACATCTTGGCTTCAAACAATAACTCACGTGTTGGGTCAAACTTCAAAGGTACAAGGACAACCATCGCGAAGTTCGTACTAGAGTATAAGAGTATCGTACAATGCACATAGTGGGGTTCTGTAGCGACGTACTTTTGAAAAATACACAGTTGTTTCCAACAATCATCCGAACACAATAATATGTACAATATCGACAAAGTTACTGCTCGACCAGTTTCTAAAAGGTTTTCGTTTACACTGGGACGCCTCAAAATATTTAAACAAAGGAAGGGACCGCAACAACTGCAGACACGGTTGAACTACGTATTTAGACGTGATTATGTGTGCGTGCGCACGATTCAACGGTGCTGTTAAGCGATTTACACATTATGTCTAATGACTGTCAACTTGTTCGATAGTTACAATAATAAAGTTTTTACATTTCGGTTTCAATAATATTATGTACATCAACGGTACAAATATTTACAATGTGTTTCAAATAAGAATAGGAATGTTAATTGCCTTTTTCTGTCAAATATCACTAGCAAAGTCTGTTTTGCAGAAAAACTTATGTGAATATCAATTATAGTCTTGCATCGAATTAAATAATTAAAAACGTTAAATAATAGTAAATTATCTAAGCATAAATTTAATTATTATAATAGTCATAATTGCGAAACAATATGGCACCGACTCGATCCTGTTCTCATTTGAATCGCACTGTACATTTCGGTGTACTGATTTACTGTTTATTGATCTAAAAAATATTGAAAAATTACCATGGAAAGGCTACGTTCCCACGAGAGTTTTTTTGTAGTCGCGACAGTAAAAACAGCACTGTAAATAGAACTCTGCACTAATACAATAAAGCTGAAAATGGAAGTTTCAAGTGTCAGATTTGACAACTTCGATTTTTAGCTCTAAATACTAAAGTTCGTAGTTTCGCGCAGAGTTCTATTCACAATCATGGGGGTCTAAAAAGGCCACTTTAGGTGTTACATATATTTTGACAGAAAACATCAATTTTGACACATGACACATTTTGACAATGGCGCACATACAATAAATTGAATATGATTCATCTAATGTTCACCTTTTGAGACCCCGTTTTTTCTGGCGCGACCACAATAAAGCTCTCGCGGGAACGTGGGGCTTAGGGTCTATTCACACCGAAAAGATCGTTTCTTTTCGGTGTGAATACACCCTAAGCCCCGTGACACGGCGCCGCATTTTTAAGACATTCAAAAGTGAACGAGTAAGAGTTCTAATGTCAAGATGCATCGCGGTGTACAGCGCATGTGCAGTGAATCTTTTCGTGTAGTGATTAAAGCTCCGTGGCCTAGTGGGTAGACCGTTTGGTTCGCACTCGAGAGAGTGCAGGTTCGAATCCCAGGTTGTGGCGTGTACTAATGAGACTTTTTCAGATCTCAAGTAGGTACATTATACGGACGCTCTAACGGTGAAGGAAAACAACGTGAGGAAACCCGCACATAGTTGGCCCCAGACGTATTGACTAGTTCATTCCTCTGGACTAGGCTGACTATGTTGTGAGAATGCCGTATGTACTTGGGCAACCATACGACATTTAAAAACCAACTGTCCAAGGCACTACAGTATTTCAAGAGTGGTTACTTCGCTCGAAGAATACTGTATAAATCATCCATTAACGGATGCAAAGGCCTAAGTTTTTTTTTTTTAGTGATTAAAGTTAAATTTTCAGCGTCAGTGGCGCCGCGACTGTGACGCCGCGACCGAGCGACAGACAGCAGGCTTAGCATGGCGATCCATAGAAATACATTTAATGAAGAAATATTCTATCCAAAACAGTTCGTTGCAAAATAGTTCTTAATCCATGATAACAAGGTCGTCAATAGAAGTCAACATTTCTAAACAGCCATAATTTTAAAATGGTTGCCGGGAAATCTTCTGTCAAAAACGAACAAATATTCATGTATATGACTCAACGTAAAGAAACTTTTTGTCTAGGACCGCCATGATGTGGAGTGGTTGACATTATTGTGGGACTTTTTGACATTAAATTAAGAAAACGTTTCTACTTTACCTGTCAAAAGAGGAAATTTTGTGAGCTCATGCTCGGGAAGAAAAGAAATGTTATTTCTCATAACGAAGATACATCGACCTTGCTACCTAATAATAAGATCTATTTTGCTCCGAACGGTATTAATGTTTCTTCAATCTATCATTTTATCTTTTCTTCGGAGATTCTTCTATGCGCATGCTAAGCCTGCAGGTGTTCTATGCAAATGTATGAAATTCTAGGGAATGTCATTCGACACTAACGCGGCGTCAGTGACGTCACTGACGCCGCGTTAGTGTCGCTGCGCTAGGGCGTTAGTAACGTCAAAGAAATAGTGAACAAAAAAGGCAACTTACCCCTTATCCTTAGCATGCACGTCGGCGCCTCTTTGAAGTAACAACTGCGCCAGTGGGAGCCTGTTATACCTAAATAACAAAATATTACCATATTAGTTTCCACTGTTTAATAAATGACAATATGTTTTCCTCAGTTTTAAATAATCCCACTAATCTTACTAATAATATTATAAATGTGAAAGTTTGTGAGGATGGATGGATGTTTGTTACTCTTTCACGCAAAAACTACTGAACGATTTTGATGAAATTTGCTATGGTAGAAGTTATAGGGTCTGGATTAACACATAGGCTTCTTTTTATCCCGGTAAAGTATAGTATTCCCGCGGGATACCCGATAGTATATTCACGCGGGCGGAGCAGCGGGATACAGCTAGTATTTTATTATATTTGACATGCGTTCATACAAATAGGTTTGAAGAACTCTGATCATATGGGTTCGACGAATAGAATTACGTGTAAAATTTCAATAATAAAATATACAAAGTGTGAAATTTTTATCGATTCCATAATGTTCCGTCATCTCCGATGATTTGTTTATAGTTTGTTTATAGTTTATGAGCTCCGTGGACTAGTGGGTAGACCGCACTCGAGAGAGTGCAGGTTCGAATTCCAGGTTGTGGCGTGTACCAATGAGACTTTCAAATCTCAAGTACATTAAACGGACTTTCTAACGGTGAAGGAAAAAATCGTGAGGCAACCCGTCCCCAGACGTATTGACCAGTCATTCCTCTAGACGAGGTTGACTGTGTTGTGAGAATGCCAAAAAACATACGACATTTAAAAACCAACTGTCCCAGGCACTACAGAATGCCAAGAGTGGTTACTTCGCTCGGAGATTACTGTATAAATCATCCATTAACAGATGAAAAGGCCGAGTTTTTTTTTTAGTTTATTGTCCTCTATGTAACCAGGAACACAAGGCCTTTGATACTATATTTTTTAACCCAAACAGAGGGGTGTTATAAGTTTTACGTGTATCTGTCCATGTCTGTGTCTATCTGTGTGTCTGTCCATGGCATCGTAGCTCCAAAAAACCGTGCATCCCAACTCCCAAATGCATGTTCTCTATTATCGGAATTCTGGATTATAGTAGGTATGCAAGAAGATACTTACTTTTAATTTCAATAGGAATAAAACATGTGTTAACAATGAATAATGATGTATACGAGGCGGTGTCATTTTGCCAGAGAAGTGCGAACGCGTTAACTAACACTACACTGATAATTAAAAGACTATTGAGTGACTTCTAATGATTGAACATGTCAACATTAAAGGCGAGGCGAGACGAGAGGCCGATCGTTTCAGACAAAACTGACGTCAGTTCGGCCTGAACGGATTCCAGCACAAACACGGAAAAATAGCTTCAGTTCATTTTGTTTTGCCGCGAGCTACGGTCGTGTTTATGTTTATTTTGTTGCAACTGTAGTCACGCTATAGACGAAACCGAATTTTTGTGGTATGCTGCCTTAACCTCAATAAACGATAAAAAAGAATGCTTGCTATACATTTTTTCAGTAATCTGTTTTAGCAATCATTTTTATTGGTTTTCTTTGGGTTTAACGGTGCTAACTATACAACTTTTATAATATTGTATTTTAAGCTCAATAAATAATAATAATTGTAAGAATAGAAACGCAAACATAATGTAATTTAATCTGTGGCAGTTTCACATTTTTGCCGCTTCATGTAGCTTGACACCACTTGTCAATGCTCTCTTTTTTTTCTCCGCCATTGTCTCAGTACTAAGTTGTTATAATTCGCCTCCAATAAATTACACAGTATTTAAAATACTTGTCTTAATGCTACTAATCCTACAATAATAATAAACAGTTTTTAGATTTTATCAACCACAGTGGCTCTAGAGGTTTTAATTACCTACTTCAATTAACCCTAATAAAAATTATTTAGACCACGTTGCATTTTCGGTTTTGATCAATATAAGTAGGTAACTACTTAATAACGTCGATGAGTTACGGTAGGTACTCTTTTAGTAGTTTTTAGTAGAAAACGACACGAAACGAAGCGTGTCAAGGAACTTGTCCAAAGTACATATCAGATAAAGGCAGCAATATTGAATAGCTTATCCGTTGTGTAAATAATTTTATTAATAAGCGAGTAAAACTTTAAAGGTGATGGTCCGAAATTGACCCAGAGTCGACTGAATGAAATGGTTGCCAATGTTGAACACATTTAAAATTACATTAAATCATATTTCATGTCATGTAACTTTACAACCAAGTTTTTATTGGCTTTCGACATTTTTCATACATCGTCTCACGTCTATCGTTTCCATAGAAGAACTGATATAATTCTTGCTGAATAACTTCTACACTTAGCGTATTTCAGGATCGTCCATTTGGTGACAAATAAAACTTAGGCCTTTTCATCCGATAATGGATGATTTATACAGTATTCTCCAAGCAAAGTAACCACTCTTGAAATGTAGTACCTGGGACATTCGGTTTTTAAATGTCGTATGGTTACCCAAGCACATACGGCATTCTCACAACATAAGTCAGCCTAGTCCAGAGGAATGACTGGTCAATACGTCTGGGGCCAACCATGTCCGGGTTTCCTCACGACGTTTTCCTTCACCGTTAGAGCGTCCGTATAATGTATTTGAGATCTGAAAAAGTCTCATTGGTACACGCCACAACCTGGGATTCGAACCTGCACTCTCTCGAGTGCGAACCAAACGGTCTACCCACTAGGCCACGGAACTTGGTGACAACAAATGTGATTTAAAGCAAACCCATTGGCGAACATTTCACTGCTGTCGACGTTGGGTTTTTTGGTATGGATTTTGGACTACGCCCTTTAATTTGCGTCTTTTTCACAAGCTCCTTAGAACAGACTTTAGCCTTAGCCTGTGCCTTATGCTATAGGTAAGTACCATGGACCAATAAAACTAGTTTTATTGGTCCATGGTAAGTACCTAAGTACCTACTAAATCTAGCAACTGAACAATAAATATTTTTTTAATGACATTAAAAACAACCATAAACCCTATTTATAGTAAAAATACCTAAAAAACAAATATCTAACATCTAAAAATATATTCATTATGCATTACATTAATAATAATTATTATTATTATAAAGGAAATGTATTTCCTTTTTAATTTAAATTTGGCGCGCATTTGTTAAAAGACAACTATTTGGCTATCTGTGGTACAAGTTACAAAATGGCAGAGATAGAAGACGAAGGATGACTATGAAAATTGCATATAATCGTTACAAGTTGAAATCAGAGAAAGATATAAAATTTAAGAGAATGGTTAAAATAGTGAAGAATAAACATTAATTGTCGTTTCTCTTATTTCAGGTATGTTTTCTAAAGTTAGTAATGTTTTATTGTTTAATTGTAATCAAAAGGTGTTAAAATAAAACTCTTATTTCAGAGCAACGCGAGTTTATTCTTTGCCTAAACCAATATTAGTACAAACGTATTATAAAACGACAATTGGTTTATAAAAAAGGAAAAATAATGGAAAAACTTCAATTCGAATTCACTCTGTTACCTGGCAGTGATGGAAAATCTAATATTTTATGCATAACCTCAATCGGTACCCCGGACAACAAAGTATATGCCGTACCGGAAGAATTACAGGGAGTTAGCCATCATAAAGCTATAATTACTACAGCATCCTATACGAAAAGGTTCGTGTTTTTTGTCCGAGTTTAATTTCGTAATCAGTCGAAAATTACAAGTATAATTGTTATTTCGTCTTAACTCGCATACCCAATAGAATTTATCATTCATTAGTATGTGAAAAAAAAAAATGCTACAAAAATGTATGCGTAAATATAATAGTATGCTTAAATATCATTATGCGTAAATATATTTATGCTTTTTAATATTATGGATAAAAATATTATTCTTAATCAATATTATGCGTAAAAAAATATATGCCTTACAATAATTATGCCAAACAATTATTATGCTTTTAGTAATTATGCGAAAAAAAATTATGCTAAGAAACTTATGACAAATGAATATTATGCGAAACTACTATTAGGTCAAATGAAATTATGCCAAGTAAAGTTATGACATATGATTTTATGCGAAAAAATAGGGAACCTTAATATATGTCCAGCTACTGATAAACGATAAACTTGAATTATATGGAGTGTATGATTCCGGATCAAATGTTTCATTGATTAATTCAAAATTGTTGCAATTACAAGGAAAAGGGAGCAGCAATAATGAAACAAGTTTAAAAACAATTAGTGGTGTTACAAAGACAAGTGGCTTGGTTACATTAAAAATAAAAATATTTGAACTAGAAAATAATGTTGATATTTATGTTATGGATGAGAAAAAAATAAACTATGATTTTTTAATAGGCTTAGACCTGATAAAAGATTATAAATTAATTCAAAATGAAAACTTAATCATTTCACAAAATATAAATACATAAAAAGGAACTGAGGAAAAATCTACATTGAGACTAGATACAAAAATAGAAAATGATAAGAAAAGGGAAATACAGCATAAGATTAATTTTAATGAACATATAAATAAGAATTTTGAAATAAAAATAAATCATTCAAAGGAGAAACAACAGCATGAAATAATTAAATTAATTTCCAAATATAAAACAGTTTTTGCAAAAGACAAATATGACGTTGGCACAGTTAATGGGTATGAGTCAAGAATTGATTTAATAATGGATAAGTATTGTAGTAAGAGACCATACAGATGCACAGCTGAAGACAAGAAAGAAATAGAGGCACAAGTAGGTAAGTTACTTGAGAATAAACTTATTGAAGAATCTTACAGCCCATTTTCTGCACCCGTTACCCTAGCATTTAAAAAAGAAGAGAATAAAAAGTCCAGACTGTGTATAGATTTCAGGGATTTGAATAAAATAGTGGTACCACAGGCTCAACCGTTTCCACTCATTGACGATCTGATGGTAAAAACTAGAAATTGTAAATATTTCTCTACCTTAGATATAAATTCTGCTTTTTGGGCAATCCCTCTACGTGTCGAAGACCGGAAAAAAACAGCTTTTGTTACCCAGGAAGGTCATTACCAGTGGACTTGTTTGCCATTTGGACTCAAAACTTCACCGGCTATTTTCCAAAGAATTATAAGTACAATTTTAAAAAAATACAACCTAAGTGATTTTGCAGTTAACTATATTGATGATATACTAATATTCTCAAAGACATTTGAAGATCACATAAGCCATCTTACACAATTACTGGAAGCTATCACAAGGGAAGGCTTCAGATTAAAACTTACAAAGTGCATATTCGCATCGGACTCTGTAAAGTACTTGGGACATATTATCCAAGACAATTCTATTCCACCAATTAATGATAACATGATTTCAATAAGGGAATTTCCAGTTCCGAAAACTCAAAAAAATATAAGTCAGTTTTTGGGGAAAATAAACTTTTATCATGAATTTATACCAAACAGTGCTATCATACTGGACCCTTTGCATAATCTGCTTCGAAAAAATCAAAAATTTGTTTGGTCTATTAAATGTCAAGAAGCATTTGATACTGTAAAAAAATTATTATGTTCAAAACCTATACTAGAAATTTATGATAAGGATTTACCTATCAATATATACACTGATGCTTCATTAGAAGGCATCGGAGCCATTTTGAAGCAGATACAACCAAACGGAGAAGAAAAACCAGTGGCGTATTTCTCGAAAAAACTTAATAGTGCACAAAAGAAAAAAAGGCGATATACCTAGAATGTTTGGCCATTAAGGAGGCTGTGAGATAATGGCAATTTTGGTTGATAGGAAGATCATTCACAGTGTACTCCGATCACAAGCCACTAGAAAACTTGAATTTAAAAGCCAGACCAGATGAAGACTTAGGCGATTTAACATATTATCTGTCACAGTATGATCTATATATTATAATAAATCTGTAGAGAGGTCAATTCTGTACATGAAATATTTTAAAAAAATAACTATCAGGGGGTGATTAGGGATCACTACTGATGTCAAAAATGCAATCAGTAAAATTTTTGTCTGTCTGTCTGTCTGTCTGTATGTTCGTTATAGAAACAAAAACTACTCGACGGATTTTAATGAAATTTGGCACAATTATTCTTCATACTCCTGGGCAGGTTATAGTATACTTTTCATTACACTACGATCAATAGGCGCAGAGCAGTGAAGGGATATATTGGGAAAACGGGAGAAGTTACTCCATTTTTTAAGCTTTCACCGCGTGTGCAGCCTTAATGGTTAGAGCTGCATAGAAATCACGTATGACGGAAATATTTTCCTTAATATTAGGTATATAAAAATATTTCTTGACAGCATAATGTCTATCTTTTATGGTTGACTCACAATAGCACGTGAAACTTCCGGTAGCTTAGCAATTCGGAGCTTTCTGATTATATTGGTCTAATTACGTTTACAACACTCTCACTCATTCCTAATTAAAAAAAGTTAACATTATTACTTATTCAATAAAAAAAGAATCACGTAAATCGGTGTAGAAACACCAAAGTTATACATGAAATACACTAATAAGTCATCGCGCGTGAATACAGAATCATGCAATAAGGATTATTTTGTGTATCAGTTGCCGCGCTCGACGCACTTCGAGGTATAAAAAGGCCCGCGTGCGAACTTCATACAATATTTGGCTGTTGAAGCGATAGGACGTTCAGATTGTTCGACCTTATTGACAGACAATTATAGTTATTAGTGCTTATCAGCGCGATTTTTAGTTTTTGAATAGGTTATTATTAGATTTGTTTTGTTGTCTTTATTTTATGAAATAGGTATAGAGGTTTTGTTAGTATTAGTAGTTTAGTTACTTTAGTTTATTAGTTATTTTGGTAGTGTTAAATATTTCGAAAGTAGAATTATTTAGTTTTACATTAACTTAATCTAAACAATATTACCAATACATTAACTTATTCTCAGCTATCTATACTTTTCTGCCGGAAGTCACTATTCCACGCGGACGAAGTCGCGGGCAAAAGCTAGTTTTAAAATAAAATATGCACCTGGGAAACGAAATATAGAAGCAGACTGTCTAAGCAGGAATCCGGTACTAGAATCAGATAAAAATACAGAAGAAAAATTAAAAGTTGTTAACTTAATTACTTTGGAGGATATTATGTTAGATCAAAATAAAAATGAAGATATTCAAAAAAACAGAAGTAAATTGATTGAAAAACACAACATTTATTTAAAGAAAAGTAGAAAGAAGGAAAAAGTTATTATATCAGAAGAATTCAGTATAAAGTTTTTAAAAAAAAAATCATATCGAGCTGGGCCATATTGGAATGAAACAATTGCAATATACTATAAGCCCATATTATGTGACAAAGAATTTAATGGAAAATATTAAGAATATTTGTAGAAACTGTGACACGTGCATAAAGAATAAATCAAGAGGTCAACATAAATTTGGTATGATGTCTCAATTAGGACCAGCTAAGGAACCATTTGAGATTGTTTCCATAGACACTATTGGGGGTTTTGGAGGTTCAAGGTCAACAAAAAGATATCTTCACTTGTTAGTTGACCATTTCACAAGACATGCATTTATCCTCACCTCAAAAACACAGAGTTCTAGTGACTTCATTAATTTAGTGTCTAAAATACCCGAAACTTTTAATATTGGTATGATACTCTCGGACAATACCCAGGGATAAATTCAAAAGAGTTTAAGAAATATTTAGAAGAAAAACAAATACCTCTTGTGTTCACAGCTGTTAATGCACCTTTCTCCAATGGTCTGAATGAAAGGTTAAATCAGACCTTAGTAAATAAAATTAGATGTAAAACTAACGAAAAAGGAAATACAAGAGCCTGGACAACCATAGCCCAAGAATGTATAAAGAAATATAATGATACTCCACATACGGTCACTGGCTACACACCAAGCTACCTATTATTTGGGAGAGATGTTGCTATTTTACCGAAAGAGTTAAAACAACATAAAACTGAGGATGATTGGATTCGAGACAAAAATATTGCATTTGAGAATACTATTAAATCACATGATTATAATAAGATAATATTTGACAAAAACCGAAAACTTCATGAATTTAAAGTAGGTGATCTGATATATGTTGAAAATGGAAATAAGCTGAACAGAAAGAAATTAGACGGACTAAGAATTGGACCATATAAAATTTTGGAAAAAATATCTAGCACTATATATAGAATAGATACTGGGCACAAAAAAACAGAATCCAACATTTTTTATATCACGAAACTAATTCCAGTTCCTGAATTGGAGTAAAAAATATTGTTATTTGAAAATTCATTGCACAATTTTCTCTGCTTAGGGGGGGAGATATAAAGGAAATGTATTTCCTTTTTAATTTAAATTTGGCGCGCATTTGTTAAAAGACAACTATTTGGCTATCTGTGGTACAAGTTACAAAATGGCAGAGATAGAAGACGAGGGATGACTATGAAAATTGCATTTAATCGTTACAAGTTGAAATCAGAGAAAGATATAAAATTTAAGAGAATGGTTAAAATAGTGAGGAATAAACATTAATTGTCGTTTCTCTTATTTCAGGTATGTTTTCTAAAGTTAGTAATGTTTTATTGTTTAATTGTAATCAAAAGGTGTTAAAATAAAACTCTTATTTCAGAGCAACGCGAGTTTATTCTTTGCCTAAACCAATATTAGTACAAACGTATCATATTATTAATTAAATTAATGTCACATAATGAGTATGTCAAAAAAAATGTTATACATTTGTTTAAAAAATATGTGCTAATTAATACTTCAAATTTTTTTTCGATGTTGAAATAAAAGCGAATGATATAATCTTTACCATTAGATAAATTATTATTTGTGTGATATTCGTTTCGTTTTTCGTTTCAGCCTGGTGACGTCCACTGCAGGACATAGGCCTCCCCCATAAATTTCCAGTGCGACCGGTCGCTCGCGACCTGTATCCACCGACTCCCTGCGACTTTTCTCAGGTCATCTGTCCACCTGGTGGAAGGCCGTCATTCGCTTCGACGTCCAGTTCGTGGTCTCCACTCAAGAACCTTTCGGCCCCAGCGGGCATCGGTTCTACGGGCTATATGTCCAGCCCATTGCCACTTTAACTTGCTAATGCGCTGGACTATGTCGGTAACTTTGGTTCTGCTACGGATTTCCTCATTTTTTAACCGACTTCCAAAAAAAGGAGGCGGTTATACGTTCGGCTGTATATATTTTTTTTTGTATGTTCGCGGCTAGCTCCGCCGTCTGTTGGCCGATTTTCAAAATTCTTTTTTTGATGTAAAAGATATAATCCGAAGTTGGTCCCATTTTCAGAAAATTGGTGACCTGATGATGGGATCCATGAGGAAACGAGGGAACTCCTCAAAATTTATATGGACATATATGGTGATTTCGACTTTTTCTGAAGTAGTCCAAGCATATGCTACCAAAAAGTAAGATTTTGCTCTAAGGTATACCCTGGATCCAAAAGTACAGAACAGAACTCCTGACTCCTTATAGATACATGTTTGGGGATTTTGGTGTTGTTTAAAGAACTGCAAGCATATGCCACTTTGTCAATTAGAGTAATCATCATCATCACCACCACTATCACACCATACATCATCATATTGTTATGATATAAAAGGTACTTCTCATAGTATTTTACACTAATACGGAGATCTTTGAACATTACTCTGCCGTTTATGGATCCATTTACAAAATTCTTTTGTTGTTGTAAAGGGTTTAATTCGAAATTGGTCCTTTAGTCACTAAAGTGGAAACGTAATGATGCGATCCATGAGGAATCGAGGGAACTCCTCGAAGTTTATATCGACACATATAGTGATTTTGACTTTTACTGAAGTAACACAAGCATATGCTACTAAAGAATAAGACGTTGTACCAAGGTATACCCTGAATCCAAAAGCACTGAACAGAACTCCTCAGTCTTTAAAGATATGCGTTAGGAAATTTCGGAATTGTTTAAAGAACTGCAAGCATATGCCACTTTGTAACTTACAGTCATCATCATCATCATCTTAATAACAATACCCAACGGAAGCTTGGCGCGTATTCAGTTATACATTCGATCGTTTATTTTAGACGTTTTTAAGACGTATTAATAATGACTTAACAAGATATATCACTAAAAAGGGTGAAATTATTATTTTTAAACAAAAAATTAAACCGACTTCCAAAGTAAAAATGCACAAAAAAGTATGAAATAAAACTTATTTTATAAATAATTCCCTTTTTAAATTTGGCTATTTCTCTACTTAATCTTCTTAATTTTGAAGTCGGTACCAGCAAATATGAACGTGAGTTCTATAAAATATTGTAGGATATCGTTTGGGCAGGTAGCGACTTCAAAATGAAGAAGATTAAGTAGAGAAATAGCCAAATTTAAAAGGGGAATTATTTATAAAATAAGTTTTATTTCATACTTTTTTGTGCATTTACACTTTGGAAGTCGGTTTATTTTTTTGTTTAAAAATAATAATTATTCTTTCACGTAGAGAGACTCCGAGTATAGCCCTCTCCATAGCTCTTTGAGCGACACGAAGCTTTTGAATTAGTCCCCTTTGTGAATGACCACGTTTCGGCTCCATATGTCATCACCGGTAACACACATTGCTCGAAAACTTTTGTCTTCAGGCACTGAGGGATTTTTGACGAGAAGATGTTTCTGAGTTTCCCGAACGCTGCCCAGCCGAGCTGGATTCGACGGTTGACCTCTTTTTCGAAGTTGGACCTACCTAACTGGACTTTGTGCCCCAGGTATATATAGTCGTCAACAACTTCGAGCGTAGAATTTCCAACGGTCACTTGGGTGGGTACAACATGGGCATTAAACATAATTTTTGTCTTATCCATGTTCATACTAAGTCCCACCTGTTGTGAAACTCTACAGAGGTCTTCTAGCATAGTGTTAAGATCTTCCAGAGTTTCTGCCATAACCACGATGTCATCGGCAAATCGAAAGTGATTGATGTAGTCGCCATTTATATTGATCCCAAGTCCTTGCCAGTCCAGGAGTCCTCCAATGCAGCGGAAAACAGTTTCGGAGAGATGACGTCTCTTCAACACTTCGATATACCGGTAGTCGATCCGGCATCTCTGAAGAGATAGATAGATAGATATCTGTAACACCGCCCAGGTCTCAATCGAATCAAAGGCTTTCTCATAGTCCACAAAAGCCAAGCACAGTGGCAGATATACTCCACGGTTTTCTGTATTTAACCTGCCGTAGCGTATGTATGTGGTCTATGGTACTAAAGCCTCTTCGGAAACCGGTTTGTTGAGGCTGGAAGTCATCAAGCTAACGTTCGAGACGATTCGTTATGACTCTTGAAAACAGCTTATAGATATGACTCAGCAGCGTAATGGGTCTGTAATTCTTCAGCAAAGCCTTATCTCCTTTTTTGAAGAATAAGACTGCTACGCCCCTGCTCCATGCCTCTGGCGTTTTGCCCTCAAACAAGGCGGAATTAAAAAGTCTCTGGAGCATTTTGAGTTGTTGGTGTTCCACCAGACCTCAGCAGCTCCGAGGTGATCCCGTCCTTGCCCGGCGCCTTGTTGTTTTTAAGCTGTTTAAGAGCCATACTTATCTCGTACAGGGTGATGTCCGGGATGTGTGATATTGTGTCCTATGAATTAAAAACCAACCAAGTGCGAGTGGGACAAAGGATTCCGTACCAAACGGCGAAGTCACGTTTTTTTGTATGGGAGCCGAAGCTGCTGCACTTTAATATTTCACTTTAGCACAGAATAAAAATATATACCATAGATACTTGACTTAAGTGTTAGACGCTACACCGCTTACACGTCAGAAGCTTTTCGTAGTAAATCTACACTAATATTATAAAGCTGAAGAGTTTGTTTGTTTGAACGCGCTAATCTCAAGAACTACTGGTTCGAATTGAAAAATTATTATTGTGTTGGATAGTCCATTTATCGAGGAAGGCTTTAGGCTATATAACATCACGCTGCGACCAACAGGAGCGAAGAATCAGCGGTAAATGTGGAAAAACGGGGAAAATTATTCATCTTTGAGAGCTTTCGTTGTTTGTTTGAACGCGCTGATCTAACGGGGAAATTATTAATAATGTAGGTACAGATTTTAATGAATATTTTTATGTGTGTTCAATCGGATTCGAGAATGGATTTAGATTTGCAATTGGACCCGGTACGTGGCGCTGCTGTCAGTACGTCAATAAATTTAATTCTAAGTCAGTACGAAGTTCGCCGGTAATAGCTAGTTCCTTAAAAATGCCGTCTTGTGTTTTTAAACATTGTAATAGTGGGAACTAATTGAAAAAACAATCAAAAAGGAAGATGGAATATAATTTCACAGGTAACTATTGATTTGGCCAGGCCACATATTTTGACTAAGGTGTAGAGTTTGTGAAGTTAAGCTTGTAGAGTTAGAAGTTTGGTAGAGTCAGAAGCTTGGTTTTACATAAGATCTAATAGCTTTTTGACAGTGCGAGTTTTATGGTATCGTCTTGGCATCACTTTACATAAAAATATTTTTTTTTCTAATGGGTCTACGTTAATGACATTTAAGTCGCTTTAACTTAGTCGGACTGGTGACTGCCATTTGGCTAGTCTTTGTGGTAGGAGTGCGAAAGAGGGGGTTTGACCCCCTCCTACACCGCCCCCCTGCGGGTGGTGTACAAACCGGATATTGAGGATAGTTTCTGCAAAACTATTTTTAGGTCTGGGAGGGCTATTGTCCTCCCTGGTGATAAAAATGTTTTTGGTGGGATTCATTTTTAGGGTTCCGTAATACTTAAGGAACCCTTATAGTTTCGCTCTGTCCGTCTGTCTGTCTGTCTGTCTGTCCGCGCCTCTAGCACCTGTAATTATAAATATAAATTGATGAAATTTGGTGCAGTTATAGATTGTGTATAGATCACGGTTTTGGGATCATAAAAAAATAATAATTTTATATTTTAGGGGTGGCTCTCCATACATGTGAAGTGGGGATGAAAAATATTTTTTCACTCTACCCCATCGTGTGGGGTATCGTAGAATAGGTCTTTTAAAATAAAGGAGGTTTCATACGTTACTTTTTTATAAAGTTGACCATTTTCGAGTAATCGGCCTCCAAAGTAGTTTGTAAGTTGGTCCCCCCCCTAGCATTTTTAAACTATATAGGAGATAGAAACTTGCAAATTTCCATGCTGATAGATCATGCTAAAAATTCTTTAGGAAAATTATTGTGAACCAAATCGGACAGTAACTTTTGGAGTAATTAAAAAAAGCATATTACGCGTTTATAGTTATGGAACCCTCCTTAGACATGTCCTGACTTGCTCTTGGTTAGGTTATATACTGTATCTATAGGCAGACCACCTCTCTCGGTCCCCTTAGTCGTCATACCCCGCGCCCCAGAAACGCGCAGGTGGGAACTCATTTAAACGGACGCCTATAACACTACACATCTGGGGGTCTCTTATGTACTGTTCATGGGAATATGTTAGCAAAGTGCATGAACGTAAAAAAAGGCGGAGACCGCTTCAGTAATATGAATAGTGAAGCAATCAAAGTAAGACGGCCGTATCGTAGCGACACGTGCCGCACGCACACATTCACAGCAAAGTAAGACGACCGGCCGCCAGTACGCCAATGGCAATTATCCGTAAATCTCACACAAACGTAAGTCGCCGCCATTGTTGGGCTTCACTCAATGCTTAGCTCACCTTCCGTCCGCCTTTTTTTTACGTCCATAGCAGTGTTAATAGAAAGTAGTATATATTTGCTATTGTAGATATTTCTCGCTTATCGAATAGACGAGGCGAGTGATACATATAATCACGCCTTTTTCCCGTAGGGGTAGGCAGAGACCACTTATTTCCACTTGCTACGATCCTTACATACTTTCGCTTCGTCCACTTTCATTCTTACCATCCATTCCTCCTCTTACATTCAACGTAGCCAAGCGTCTCTCCATGGTCCGCTATTAGTCATTATATAAAAATAAAACAGATGTAACTACATAATTATTTTGTTAATATTAAAATAAATATTCATACATTATAGGTATATAAAAACAAAAATATACATGATAATAAAACATTTCAAACTTTATATAAGGAATTTTTATTAAACTTTAATTACCTAGGTAATTAAATGTTTAATTGTAAATAGCAACCCCGAGTAGTCCCCGGCCGATTATCTCAGTAAGTCAGTATTGTAGCGGATAATTACTGTGGCTGGACTCTTTGCCCTTTGGAGAGTTCAGCCACACAATGGCTGTGTTGCGCGAAAAAAGCGCCTGTTAGTACTTGCTAGCGCTAAAGAAAAAAAAACAGATTATTATCGACCAGATGGGCCAGGACACATTTGCTAACTTCAATAACTCCTTACATAATTCGCCATTTTGCTTACGGTTTTTTTGTTAGCGCTATTTTCCGCTGAACAGAGTCAATATTTGAATATTATAATACGTGGTAGAGCCATGCTTCGGCACGAATGGGCCGGCTCGACCGGAGAAATACCACGGGCTCACAGAAAACCGGCGTGAAACGGCGTTTGCGCTGTGTTTCGCCGAGTGAGTGAGTTTACCGGAGGCCCAATCCCCTACCCTATTCCCTTCCCTACCCTCCCCTATTACCCTATTCCCTCTTAAAAGGCCGGCAACGCACTTGCAGCTCTTCTGATGCTGCGAGTGTCCATGGGCGACGGAAGTTGCTTTCCATCAGGTGACCCGTTTGCTCGTTTGCCGCCTTATTTCATAAAAAAAAAAAAAATATATTTAGAATGAGATGTGTCATCCGTTACGTCAGAAAATAGGATAGAACGGGAGAACAGGGAGAGTAGAGAGACAGAGGTTGTGATAGTTCCTGTCTGTATATTTATGTTAAAAGAATAAAGAAGTGTTTATTATCATGTTGTGTGTTTAAATTGGTAGACCTAGCCACCATCTGAGCGATCATCTGACTTAATACGCCATAGTACCAAACAGTACTTAAATCGCATTAGATCAGTCTTACTCTTTCCCAAAGTGGGCGATAACGCCCCCTTGTGGGCGCTGGAGGCCTAGAGGCGGTAAAGGGCCCAGAAAAAATTGGGGGGCGCTAATTTGAATAGTATTATTATTGTCTATTCAAAATTAAACAATGTTGTATATTGTTTAATTTTGAATAGACAAAAGAATCTCTCCAGGTGAGACTAATATGTTATTGAGGTTTTAAAGGTGGAAAAAAATGGGGGGCGCTACAAAATAACTGATTTTCAAAGTGGGCGTTAGACGAAATAAGTTGATTAGATCTCCTCTGCATTAGATCAATATCGAATCGAGCGTCCGAGCGTTTAAGGTTCATTTTCACACGCAGCTGTCACCTTCCAGTAACTGCAGGCATTTTAAAAAGTAGGTATCTTCAGTGACGCCGCGGCACTGAATTGTATGGAACGGCAACAGTGATGCGTGTCGCCGTCCCTTACAATTCAGTGCCGCGGCGACTCTGACGTTCGCTTCGAAAGGCTACCTTTATCCTCAGCCCCGTTACTTCGGTGCACGCATTAATCCGGAGTCCGGACAGGGGCGTAGTGTCGGCCGTCGACGTAACCACCAGTAGTACCTAGACGCAGCGCCGCGCCATCAGGACACGAGTATATACAGATAATAAGGTATATCTCACCCAGCGGCGAAGTGCAGCGGCGTAGAGTGCCGGCCGTCGACGTCGCGACAGTTGACGAGTCGCGGTCGCGCGTCCAGGATGGCGCGAGCGGTCTCCACGTCGCCCGTGCGCGCCGCCTCCAGTAGCCGCAGCGCCGCGCCGTCAGAACACGCGTCTGCACAAATAAATATTAGGTTTATTTAACAAAATTAAAAAAAAATACCCCCCGAATTGTCACTCAGTGAGCGAGCTGATTTTGATGAATTGTAGCTATGAACCATCTCGAATACGGATCACGCTTGCTTTCAAACAAAAAAAGCTGTATCTAAATCGGACCTTGCGTTTAGGATCTACGATGTTACGGACAGACACACAGACAAACACGTCAAATTTACAACACCCCTCTTTTTGTGCCGGGGGTTAAAAAGAAAATAAATTTTCTAGACATTATTTTGCTGGACTTGTCAGCATGGAAAGTTAGAAGCTATGGACTATGGTTTCAAGTTTCTAAGCACACGGCGTATTTTAAACGCGCTGAGGACGAGCAGATGACGCGCCGCATATATGACTACGCCGCCGCCGCACTCAACGGCGGCGCCGTAAGCGTGCGTTCCTAAAACGCGCATCCTCTGCGCGTTTACAATACGCGGTGTGCTAACTACTCTAATGCCAGGCGCAGGACCTAAGTAAGAGAGGACGTACGGACAGAGCTACTACTATAAGGGTTCCTTATAGTTAATGCGAAAAAAAAATAAGTGTAAATGGTGGCACGATAATTTATATAACTTGCGTCGGGAGTTTAGGAGAGCCAGACGGAAAATTAATTATGCACGTAGACAGGGACTCGGTCTATTGGACGATAAGTATGTATCGTACCTAGCTAACTTTAGGGCTTCAAGGTCGCGTTATCGCGCCGCTGTCACATTAGCAAAAAATAATATGTTGAGAAATGCTGCCGACAGACTGGATAAGGAGGGACCATGGTCTTCTTTATACCATGAACTCAAACCAAATAATACCACTGCTCCACAGTATTTTTCAAATATTAAGATTAATAATTCGTATACACATAGTTTAAGGGACACGGCGAAGGCGTACCTCGACGTACTTATTCCAGACGACAAGCCGGACTTGGACAATGATCTTCACCGCGAGATAAGAATCAGAATGTTAGACCCCATCAATACGCCGGTTTCTGACTTACCTACACTTGATGAGTTCACTTCAACAGTTAATTTGTTACCTAGTCAGCAGGCGAGGATAAAATATCTAATATTATGATTAAGCAGGCGTGTCTAGCGGTAGGCTCATCTATATTACAGGTTTTTAATAAATGTATTGCAGAAGGCAGTTTTCCAAAAATCTGGCGAATCGGCACAATAAAATTAATTCCAAAAGCCGGTGATAAACCACCAGACGATCCGAAATCCTACCGTCCTATAACGCTATTATCATGCTTAGGAAAATTATTAGAACGTCTTATTGTTCCCCGCTTGCTACCCGGTGGCCCGAAATTTAATAATCAGAAATTTGGATTTACCGCCGGGAAGTCAACAGTGGATGCAGCTATTGAGGTCAGAAAAACAGTAAATCTATCGGAGTGTAAATATGTAGTAGGTATTTCTCTGGATATCGCGGGTGCCTTCGATAATGCCTGGTGGCCCATACTACTACTGAAGTTAAGAAATAGAGGCTGTTATCGTAATATTTATTATTTAATTTACTCGTATTTTTGCAACGGTGTAACAAAACTCCAACTCGGCCATTACACACATTTCAAAAACTTAACGCGCGGCTGCCCCCAAGGATCAGTACTATCGCCGCACTTGTGGAATATAAGTTTTGATGATTTATTATGTGTTCCCTTGCCTCCTCTGTGCTCTCTGATAGGTTATGCTGACGATGGATTTCTTATTATTCAAGCCAATTCGCGATCTGAAATTGAAAACAAGGCCAACAAGTGCCTCAACGTAATATCAAGTTGGGGCCACAGAAATCGATTAGAATTTGCAGCACATAAAACCTTTCAAATACTTTTAAAAGGTTCATTAATATCAACTCCTTGCATTAAACTGAACAACATCAATGTGAAACGTAAACAGTCACTTTGTTACCTAGGACTTATCTTAGAAAATAAATTTACATTCCTGGAACATATAATACAGACCGGTGAGAAAGCTAAAAGGAATTTCTATTGTTTCACAAAAATATCAACGTCGACATGGGGCCTTTCATTTAAAACATTAAAAATAATTTATACAGCGACGTACCTCGGCAGCATATGCTATGGCGCACCGGCTTGGGCAGATAGGGCTACAATAGGAGCAGCCCGTCGTAAACTTTTGCAAAGCCAACGCCTCGCCTTAATATTTTTATGTAAGGCATACCGTACTGTAAGCACTGAAGCACTTCCAGTCTTAGCCGGAGTCCTACCAGTAGATTTAGAGATACAGCGTCGTGCAGCACTATATTATAAAAATAAAAAAATGACTAATCCTGAGTTTTTAAGCGCGAAAGAGAGTAATAAGATAACTAGATTATTCGAGCCATTAGATATTTCTATACAGAACCTAATTTCTGAGTGGCAGGAACGGTGGGACAACACTATCAAAGGGCGTCACCTGTATAATTTCTTCCCTTCGGTACGCGATCGACTCTCTAAGCATTGGTTAGAAATAGATCACTACGTCGCACAATTTTTGACAGGTCACGGAAACTTTAAAGCGAAACTTTTTGGATTTAAATTAGTCCCGTCTCCGCTATGCGAGTGTTTGACCGAAGGCGGCCCTTATGAACAAACTGCTCATCACATACTCTGGGAGTGTGATCTCTGGTATGACGAAAGAATCGAAATGTTGAACAACGTCCATTGTGTTTCTAGGGTAGTGTATTATGAAGATCTCGTGGGCTGCGCGAAAAACTTCCGGGCTTTCAAACGTTTTTGCCATAAGTACTATTGGAAACAATGCAACACTATTTTGTCATCTTAAATCCATTGTAATAATTGTCATATTATAAATCAAAACATATAATTACATTGTCTTGTAGTCATAAAAAACATGTTATTCCCGTGGTGCTTCCCCTTTAATTCTGACTTTTTTTGTCATCAAAATTTTTGCTGTCTCCCGCTTTGCTTGGGGAGGGAAACTGGAATACTTCCTACTCCTCCTACAATCTTCTGATTAATTTCGTTGCGGGTTCCAAGACAGATTTAGCATGTCCCCCGGGCACCCCTGAGATCATATCAAAGGGTTTTTGCGGTTGGTTACCACTGTCGATCCTGGCTACACAGGAGTTGCAGTGGTGGGTAAGTGTGGTGGGCCAATTGCCCGTTTTAAATAATGCGAAACCCTAAAAAGGCAGTAATCTTTTTAATTATTAAAATATTAATCCATTTATCCAGAAAATATGCCCTAAACAAAAAAAGTCTCTTTGCCCTATTATAATATTACATCCTCCTGTATTTTTTTGTTAAATCGAAGGCAGGTCATATTGAGTCCTGACGTCATCGCGACCCAAGTGGATCTATTGTGACCCACTTGGGTCGTAGTAGCCCAGTAGCCAAGAGCCCCAGACTTATGCTGCTCATAAACTGAACGATATGGTTGGAGTTGGTGCTGCAAATTTCCTCTCTCCTCCAATATGATTGGTGAAATCTTTGCGTAAATTATCTAGCAATAATATGTAAGAATTATCGCTAAACTTCTTTGGTCACTGTTGCTCGTGTCCACGGGCGGCGATATCCGCTTATATTAGCAGGCGATTCGTCTGCACATTGCCAGTTTCAAATCATAAAAAATCCAGCAATTTTTTCTAGCGACAACGTGGCTCGAACAAGATGAGTCAAATTGCTGATAATTCTCTAACTACCTAACTGCCCCAATCATATTGCAATAGCGCCCAATTTGGGAAATTGTCGCGTTTTTCCATTTTGTATAAAAATTGCTGTGACGCATCTATTATATAATATTTATACTCTGATTTATACTCCCAGTACAATTTAGCTTTTCTTCACTTTATCTCTTTTATTTTTTATACTATCCATAGGACGAGTGCGCTTTGTTTACTGACCTCAAAAAGAAGGAAAAGACGTAGGTACAATAATAAATAATTAAAATTAATATACTTATTATTTATATTTAAGTAGGTCGATGGCAAATATCGACGAATCGTTAAATACCTATGGAAAATTTACACGGGTGACCGGGTCATTAAGCACCAGTTCACACCGAAAAGAGACGATACAAGACGGGGCGCTATATTTTTAAGATAGTGATTGAAAATTGAACTTTATTCTCTACAAAAGAATGCAATTAAAAAAAAAAAAATTCTTGCAATAGGGATGTTGCCTTGTGTGGAATATCACAGTTTTACAAATTAAATTTTAAAATTGTTGATTAAAGATACATAAATCTAAAAGACATAGGTATTTAGAGTGACGGGGTTAAAAATATAAGCAAATAAAAAATATTGTCCATCCCTTTCTCGCAAAACGATTCGTGACGTCACAACCTGCTACCGCCATACATTTTGAAATGACAAATGTATGGCGGTAGCAGGTGTGACGTCACAGGCCGATATATCGCTCTCTTTCATATTGTAAATTTCAATGGTTTGTATCTACGTTATTTTTTCAGATATACAAAAATGGGTTCTGGTTTGTTGATTAACATGTTGTCTAACATCGAATAGACGAAAAAAAAATTTTTCGGCAACATGCCTATTAAACGTGTATCTTACAGGTTTAATTGCAAGAGTTTGAAAGGGCAACTGCTAGTTTGACGACCTCTGTGGCTCAGTTGGTTGAGCTGTTGGTGCTCAAGCCGGGGGTCGCGGGTTCGAATCCCGCCGAAGGAACAAACAGTTTTTCTGTGTTCCTGGGTCATGGATGTGTATTAAATATGTGTATAATATAATAAAAATCTTAAATATGTGTATAGTATAAAAGTATTAAATATATTTCCGTTGTCTGGTACCCGTAACACAAGTTCTTCGAGCACTTACCACGGGATCAGATTGACGTGGTGTGAGGCGTCCATAGATATTATTATATTATTATTATATTTGCATGATATTTCACACACACACATCTATTGACTAGATAACGCAAGTCTCATGGTCTGTATAGAAACCAAGCGTGTCATAATTTTTCTACCTGCTGTGACGTCACAAGAGCGATTTATGGCCGGTCACAATACTACTAATAACTAAAATATATTTGTTCAAACGTTTTTAACAAACAGACAATAGTTATTGGTAGATAATTAGATATGTTATTGAAACGGGCCGTAGAGCGTGATGCTAACACCCTGTTTTGTGCGTAAGAAGTCGCGTGCACTATTAGTATTCTATATTTTATATTTTTACATTTAATTATACGTACACAATATAATACACGAAAAGTAAGTAGTCATCGACTCTCGCTCCCACCGTTCAGGGAAATTATTCTGTACCTAATGTCGTAACTCGTAAATAAGGCGATTATTTGTCCCTAACATAAAACGCGGCAACGCTACACTCGGCAGTTTCAGTTGTCATGTAGACTGCAATCGACTGCAGTAGTCGTGTGGACTGTCGCGTATCAAGTGCTGTAGTAAAATTGTTGCTGTTACTGTAAGTACGCTCACTACAGAGTTAAATCGAGTGTAATAAGCACCTATGATATCTAAATAAATAAAAAGTTATTTACCTATATATTCTAATAAAAGATAATCAGTTCGCTGCAATCTTTTATTAATTATTTAAGTATAGGTACTAGGGGCCCGTTTCACAATCCTTACTAATATTATCTTACTCTACTATTATAAATCTGAAAGTTTGTGAGGATGGATGGCTGTTTGTTACTCTTTCGAGCAAAAACTACTGAACAGATTTTGATGGGTACGGTAGTAGTTTAGGCTCTGGAACTACTTTTTATCCTGAAAAAGTAGTGTTCCCGTGGGACACTAAATTTACGCGAGCGGAGCCGCGGGCAATATCAGCTAGTATTATTAAAATTATTAAGACGTGAAAGTTTATATGTATGGATGGGATGTGTGGATGTTTGTTACTCTTTCACGCAAAAAACTACTGAACGGATTCTGACGAAATATGGTATGGTACCTAGTAGTTTAGACTCTGAAATCTGGATTAACACATAGGCTACTTATTATACGAGTAAAATATACGAAACCTGCGGGATTTCTTTTTGCGCGTACGAAGTATTTTAGTCTTCTCTACAAGTAACGTATAGCTTATTCAGAAGTTTTATGACGCTTACTTTATGTCGAGCGACGAAGACAAAACATCCAAATAAGCTATCCGATGCTTATCACTAGATTGTGTAAAAAAACTAAGATAATAATTAGGATTCGATCATAGATATATAATATTAAAAAGAGGTAGATGCGACGTTGACACATTGACACGCGTCCCATCTCAATGTGTGTCGTGGCACAGAAATATTGTCAGTTTTGTAAGGATATATAACCATAACGTATCTGTGTAAAATTAATCAAAGGATTTGATATTTCAATCATATATTTCAGTTCAATTTTATTTCAAATTTTCTTCTACTACGAACGCGGCCTAAATTGCTCGCCTTGTACAATTAATGTTTGGAATCTTAATTCTTAAGAAAATGATGTACAGAAAATAACCCACTATTCAAAGACAATTACGAGAACAATCCCACGCTATGTATATTCCCTTATTATGATAAGTAAAAAAATTTATTTTGTAGCATAAAACATTTTTTTCAATACTAAGTAGGTAGGTACGGTTAACTTCTTCACTTTAAACTAGCTTGTGCCTGCAACGTTGTTCGCGTACAACTAACGGACACGGAACGCTATTTTTTAAACGGAACCCTAAGATATAAGTAGCCTAGGCTACACCTTATAACATTAGCTATCTGCCACTGAAGTTCCCGTGAAAATTGGTCACGCAGTTTCAGAGATTAGCCGGAACAATCAGACAGACGGACAGACAAAAATTTATTTATTATTGTAAGTGTCGTACATCATAATATGCATTTAAATTAATGAAAAGCTGTTAATTTAAAATTAAAAACAGACATTTACATTATATTTTTTGTATCGATTATTTTATATTGCAGGCACGAAATAAAAGATATGTTAACATATCTTTTATTTCGTGCATTATTATATCATTTATTAGGGTTCTATTATATTTTATCGTTTATTAGGGTTCCAAAAAAAGTACTAAAACAGAATAAACTAAATATATAAGTGGGCCTCCTATACAACAAACGTGTTTTTTGTGCCGTTTTGTATGGAACCCTTCGTGCTGAAGTCCGACTCGCAATTCGACGGTTTTTAATTTATTTAAATATTATTGCATTTATTATGACACCACCATCCAGTCGTACGTACAAACAAATGTTCTATTCTGTACCTTGGTAGGAACCAGGTGGTACAATGACAACAATTTCATTCTATTAAGTGTCTTTAAAGTATTTATTTGCGGATGGCCTATTTATGGTCATAACAAAATTAGATGGAAATCCTACTCCTCCAACATTTCTTCTGATTAATTTCGTATTGCTTATTAATTTCCCAAGACAGATTTAGCATGTCCCTCGGGCACCTCTGAGATTGTGGCGGACCAATCAGCGCGCACAGTCCTGAATCGCGCTATCGAAGTTTCTGAGATTCGGCAGTATATATACGACATCTGAAAACCACTACAGTGGGCTTCGGCCTGACCGAGCATAGCACATCGCTCGGTCGGAGATCTCCCTTTGGGGCCTGCCACCACTATATTCCCACAAGATCATATTAAAGGGTTTTTTGTGGTTGGTTACCGCTGTCGATCCTGGCCCACAGGAGTTGCAGTGGTGGGAATGTGTGGTGACTGGTGAGCCCGTAAAAAAAACAAAGTTACATCGAACGAAATTAGAACAATTGCTGTTGGGGTAGGTAATAGGTACCTAGTTACCTGTGGACCAAGGCCCAATGGTACCTACTTATATACCTGAGGCGAAGCATGCATACAAGCCGGCTTCCCTTATGTATATTATATATTATTTTTTTAAATACGGTACTAAACCAAAACAATATTTTGCACCCAATGCACCTAAAACATTGCGCTAATACTATCTGACGAATCGATTCAGTGTTTTAAAAATTAATATGTATTAAAAAATAGATTGAAAGTAATATTCATAAAAGTCGGCTTGTATGCACGCCTCGCCTGTGTAACCTAGGTTAAGCCCTATGTTAATCTTTAATATTACACATATTTATGCAATACTGCTTGTAAACATTACGTTCCTTTACGGTTCACGGTAACCTTCCGTTGCAACTTGCACGCGACGCGCGACACGTGAGCGCGACCCCAAGATCGAAAAAGGGTCGCGGTCAGGGTTACCAGGGTGTTAATACCCAGATTAAATGCCATCTGGCGGCCTCTCGTGGTACCGCATCGTAGCTCGTATCGAGTATAACATTAGTTATATCGAGCTGCCACTAGAGGTCGCTAGAGCATTTTCCTAGACGTGTCAGTCGACGCCATTACAATTTACTTTTACAAATACATTTGTCACGGATAGTAGCAAGTTCGGTATTTTCATTTTTCAACGATTTCCCAACCACGCAATAACACAGGGGTTAAAATCGAAAAGCCGGTTTTGCAAGTGTTTAAAAATCCTGATTTCAGTTAAAAAGTCCGGTCCGGTAAAATATGAGCTGGACAACCGACAACAACAATTTCTTGATCAAAGTTGTTATTCAAATGTGTGATCAGTGATCACATTATTACCCGCATTTCTAGCTGCATCTTCAAAATTTATATTAGCGATATCGCCAGTGAAAGACACACATTTTTCTTTTAAATTATACTTTTCAAGCGTTGTCAGTAGATGATTGGCAATGGTTATCATTGATTATATTTAATTGACATGACTAAAAATCCGCTTTCGAATGTAATCCGGGCGGAGTCCGGCCTATATCCTTAAAATCCGGTTTAGACCGGATTTACGCGATCAGTACCCTAAGTATCTTAAGATCATACGACGCCGGTTTTCAATTTTAATCAAAATGGCAAATACGTGCATCTGACGAGCAATAAGCGATATTTTTGATCCCTTTATCAATATAGAAATATAAATCACTATAAACATAACCTCCTACATAATATGAATACCAATTACCAGTTGACTGGTTCGCGTAGCATACACGATACGAGTCTTGAGTAGTGTACATGTCACCGTAAAATTGTAAAGAATATAACAACGAGATTGTAAAAATATGTCGAAATACTCTTATAACACATTGTTTTTCGTTATATTTTTACAATCTTTATTTCTAATCGTTCTTTCGATTTATTTTTACAATCTCGTTAGTTATATTACAATCTAACGGTTTTTACAATTTTACGGTGACAATATACATAATATACCTTAGAATATAGATATTATATGTATTAGCCAGGATGTTAATTGTCGCGAGTGAAACAACAATTAAACGAAACAAAAGAATTAATTGCTGAAATTATATCAATTATGCAAGATGTCGTAGAATAGGTATTGCGTGCAATTGTTTAGCGGCGTCAGTTATTAAACTAGGTACTATAAATATATTAACTATCGATATCATAATAGGTAAATAATATATTATATATATTTGGTTATTTATTGATTCAATCTAATGTCAGTTTACACCGAGACGCAACGAGGCTCGGCATTTTTAAGGCAGTGTGAAAAAAATTTAAACTTTATTTACATATAAGACAGTAGTTTAAAAATTTCCAAAAGGTCCCGCGGCCGCCAGTGGCGCCGGCGGCGGGTAAATAAAGTTTAAAATTATTTCACGGCGACGCGACGCGAACCTGCCGCTACTATTTCGGTGTGAATCGGCCCTTAGTTCCCACGCCGCCGCGCGCTGCCGGCGCCGAGGCGAACAAACGCGAGGTGAGTTGTGACGCGACGATTTAAAAACCTAAGGCGGACCTAAGTAATCAACCTCCGAAATGGCTTAAAATAGAAAGTCAACATTTTCGGCGTAGCCTTCGTAGGCCGTAGAGGCGTAGACCATACCGCTACGCAGCCTACGAACTTTTATTGTCAGCCAGAAAAATGATTTTTATTGTTATTAACTTTCATGTGCATTTGGTGAAAAGCTATTAATTGAAAATTACAAACGAACACTTAAATTTTATTTATTTGTATAGAATAAAGATGATACCTACTGTACTATATAAATCTATATTTTATGCACAAAACCTCATTATTCAATACAAATAGTAGCTTATCTTTGGAGTAAATCTTTGTGTACGAGAATATAAATTTATTTGTATAATTATGAATTATGATATATTATAATTATGTACTTAGTTTGAGAAAAATATTTACAGAATACCGTTTTGCACGGATAATGGACCATCCACATATTACGTTACGCAAAATTTCGACTTTTTGAACCCCTACCCCCCCCATGTCACGCTTTTTAGTATCCCTGTACCTGTATTTAACATGTACTGTCACACTTTGTATGACCCCCCCTCCCCATCAGGTGTGACGTAATATGTGGATGGACCCTAAGTGGTATGTTCAATGTACAGTCAGGCTTCGATGCAATATTGTTAGCATCGTTTGAAATCGCTAGTGAAATTCCTTACCATTCAAAAGCCGAACCAAAACCAGGCCTGTTCCACTCCCCGTGTAGGTATAGGTACCTGCGGCGCCCCCCCCCCCCCCCAAAACGGGCCAATCAGTAGGGACTCACGCGCGAGCAGTGACTAGTGAGCGACCTATGCGCGAGATTTGTTCAACGCAAACTTTTAGGGGCCCCATACATGGTCCGGACCATGCCTTCAGTTCGGCCTGAACGGATGCAAAATCGTATCGTCTGTGTGCAATGTCGAGATCGCATCAATCGGCCGTATGGACTGAAGTGATTCGTTCCAATGTTGCCAGCTCTGTTTTTGTGAAACTACTAAACTCGTATCGATTTCTACTAAAACTACTAAAGAAGCTACTTAACTTAGGAATTCCTGAAGCCCCCCAAAAACCACTGCATTTTAGGTTTTATTATATTAACATCTTTTCATTAATTGAATTTGATTGTAAATTTTACCATGAAATTAAAATATACTAGGAAATATTACGTATATAGTTATTAAACGGGTAGTTTTAAGAAAATTACGGACGAATGTATTATTATGATAAGATGTAATTTGTTTTTTGTGCTTAACCTAGGCCATTTTGCATATTATTACTGTCTGGCTCTTTCCTACTAAAACACTACTAACAACTCAATTCCTACTAAGGAGGGAATAAAATACTTAATTTAGTAGTAAAACTTTGTAAAATAACTAAGTTCGCTTCAGTTCTCGCCCGAGCCGCGGCCGTGCGGGCGTGTATCGTGTACAAGCGTAGTATGAGTTTTCGCGGTGTTAAAATACAAAATTGATAAAGACGACCGTAGCGCGGCCTCTCGTCTGTAGCGTCCTTTATGGATTGGATTGAATATCTTACAATCTGGGCACAATATTATATTACTTTGTTTAAGTTAAGTAAAAATCACTCGGCCAAATCCTACACTATAATACCATAATATTAAATAACAATTATAATAAATATATAGTTTGAGCAGTAGCTCATTAGTATTAGTTGAGATTTTGAGAACCAATATTAAGTTTTTAGGTGTTCGCTCCTGATTTATCTGTTCGCGTCGTAAACTGTCATTCCTATGCAATGTGAATTGTGATACGATTTGAAGTCATTTGTTAACAAAAGTACCTAGAATAAAATTAAGGCGGGGTAATTTAACATCTTTGAGTAATATCAGGCCGTGAAGGTATCGAAAATGCTTACGATTACGCATACCTACTTATAGATATGCGCGAATTTATTAGAATTAAAGTACCTACCTACTAATAAGTAATTTGGTCACAAAGTACAGTAAGTAGGTAGGTATTAGAAAAAAAATTGTAATTAAATATTAAGAATTAATTATTTTCTAAACGGAGACAACCCCGATGTCGTCAAAATATAACCGTAGGTGATCAAGCGCTGCGCGATCTTAATTGAACTTAATCGTATCGTATTAAGAGTCCCTATTTCTTTCAATGACTTTTTGAAGTGGGTCTTCTATACTTGTACTATTATTTATTCTGTGCCAAAACCTAATCAACAGTATATTTTTGGATTGCAGACAAAATGCCGCCATTCGTGGACAAGACAGACATACAGGCGGAGGCGGAGTCGGAGGACACGCTAGAGAAGCTAGTTGCCCCACAAGCCGCGCCCAGAAAGTTCCAGATCGTGTACCGAAATCTCTTCACATTTGGCCTGGCACACCTAGCGGCGCTGTATGGGTTGTACCTGGGAGTTACGGTCGCAAAGTGGTACACCGTGTTCTTCAGTGAGTATTATTTACAATAATAATGACTGGGGGATAGTCACTTAGCCCCGCACGCCGCCACGTCGCCACGATAAGCACTAATATCGGTGTTAAAAGGACTATCCAATGATTTACAGTGTAGCGTTTTGAATTTTTATTCCTTCTCAAATCTCTGGCTGTTATGGCGGCGAATAGAGAACATGCATTTGTTTTAAATCAGCATAATTCTTATATTTCCGAAAGTCAACATAAACATGGACCGTAAAATGCAAAAAGTACAGTAATTAGTGCTAAATTAAAAAGTTACAGGATTAAAAAATACGACGCAAAACCAAAATTACTGTTCAAATCCTTGTTATTTGTGACATTTTCTGTTATTACAATGCTGTTACAATGATATACATAAACGCAGTATTTAAGTTAATAAAATCAATTTTGTATTTATCTTCATACATTTTCGTTATAACACAACAGCTGTGACGTCACGCCTGCTACATTTTTTGTATAGAGCGTTTTCGATACTCTCCAACGATCTCACTTTTGTGATGACTGTAGTTCATCAACGGTTGATCGTAGATACTTTTCTATAATACAATATAAAAAACTATGCATGTTCTCCATTATGCTAGGGGAGTTACGCTAGAGTTAAATTATTGTATTTCCCCTATACCTACATTGTGGGTAAGACGGAGTGGGAGGTAAGACGAGAGGCTTTTAAACGTGTTTCCAATAGACCGAACGCGTCCGTTCTCAGCATCTAAAGATCGCTCGTCGTGATAAGATATCCGAGTTTCAAATCAGTCCGATGTCATTTGTTCAAATTATTGAGAAAAAGTAAAAATTGATTTTCGTTAATTAAGTTTTTTTAGCCCACTTTAAGGCTGTACTATATACTCGGGAATGCGGAATGCCGGTGAAATTTCAGAGCACTAAAAATAGAACTCTGTGCTAATGCAATAGAGTTGACAATGGCAGTTTTGTGTGTCGAGCTAAGATGAAATTTGGTATGATAGTAGTTTATACTATCATACCAAATCTCATCAAAATCCGTTCAGTGGTTTTTGCGTGAAAGAGTAACAAACATCCATCAATACATCCATCCATCCATCCATCCTTACGAACTTTCACATTTATAGTATTAGTAGGATTAGTTAAGACATTAAAGTTACGTTAAAAAATATGCGCTATTTTTTCTTATTTAGTCCAAGTTTAATCTATTTCATTTCGAATCATATCGAAAACAAAATAGGTCTAGGTAATAATAAAAACATTATACAATAAATAACCATGAAAAGTTCATTCTCTACGCATACCAAAACACGGGCTTATATAAAGTATAAAATCGAAACAAAACTAGAAATAAATAAATTATGCAAGATATTATTATCCACGTGATTTTGAGACGATTTTATGTGCTAATCCCAGACATATTATTGTTTTCTAATTTCGATATTGTTTTATGTTAGTTATTGTCTATGTCCCCATATCTTATACTTTACACGAGACAATCTTGTATTTATATAATCAAAGTCTCGAAAACGGCACAGAGTTTATAGGGAGAGAAAAATCGATTTAGCTAGGTCTTAGGGTCCCTGTAGTCTAATTCACAAGAGGATGTCAGTGATTTCTGTCCAAGGTAGGGAATATTATTCGAATATTCGTTTTATTCGAATATTCGACGATTTTATTATTCGAATATGACTGGGTCCAATATTCGAATATTTCGAATAAAACGAATAATAAAAATATTTTATTTATTTTTCAAAAATATGTTAATAATAGTAATACACTTGTACATAAACCGGAAAAGTTTCGTTGTTTAATACATTATTTTTATTATTTATTAATATTGTCGTCAATAATATCCTAAAACAGATTTTACTACCTACACTGTTTGTGAAAGAATACAAGACTGTTTTTAATATAAAAAAATATTTAAGGTGAATACTTTCTACAGGCCTCAGTGAAAGAAATCCATGCTCACACGCTTGTTAAAATAACCTAACCAAGAGCATGTTAGGACGTGTCTAAGAAGGGTTCTGTTACTATAAAACGTAATATGATTTTTAGTTTCTTAATCTCACTGTTCGATTTCGTACAAAATAACTTTCCTAAAAAGAATTTACCAGGATCTACCAGCATGAAAAATTATAAGTTCCTAATCATTATAGTTCAGAAATGACAGAGGGGGTAAAACCAATTTGGATGCCGATTACTTGGAAATGGTTGACTTTGTAAAAGACGTGTATAAAGCTTTGCCTTTATTTTAAAAGACATAATATTCAACATACACTTTACTATAATATAATAAAATTATATATTTTTTTTAAACCAAAACCGATATATAGACGCAATATACCTAGAAGAGCAGATAGAAAGAGAGACAGGCGGACGAACAGAGTGAAACGATAAAGGATACCTAGTTAAGTTGGTTATTACAGTATTACACTGGCCTGCAAAACTAAGTACAAATCGTTTAAAATTTTATACTTTTCAAAATATTATAACAAGATTTATCAGCTTTTTTTAAAAGTAATAAATTATATATATCAGTATATTATTTTTACCTTTAAACAAAAATTAACCATTTTAATCTTAGTATTAAAGACTAAATTTACATGTTATATAAAATTGCGGTTTTGAATAACTCCTCGAGGCCTGACAACAGGTTTGAGGAGGTTTGTCATACAGAAAACGAGGTTTTGGAGCCGAATTATGCAATATTCTCTCCCATTCATATACCAGGGCGTGTTTTAGTGCTGTGAGGTTACTAACTGCAGGTGACAATTTGCGGCTTCTGACTAGCCTTCTAAGCTCCTCTCAGGGTATATTTAATCGGGTTGAGGTGAGGACATTAAAGAGAATCTTTAAGAATCTCTTAACCCCATATCTTTCTCCAGGTAGAGGTCCAATTGT
This sequence comes from Glaucopsyche alexis, assembly GCA_905404095.1. NCBI lineage: Eukaryota > Metazoa > Arthropoda > Insecta > Lepidoptera > Lycaenidae > Glaucopsyche > Glaucopsyche alexis. The sequence continues at coordinate 24,923,605 of FR990044.1, forward strand.
CATGGCACATACTCAGTGCGGATTCCTGAAGGTATGCCAGCCCATTGTATCTGCCTGATCATACTGGACTCTATCTGAAAAGTAGGCTTGAAGATACCGCCTACCAGGTCACACTTAGATAGCGACCCTTCAGAAGTTCACAAGTTAAAGCGAGTAAATCCACTCATCTGGGACCAAACTTCTGGACCATTCTCGTTCATCCTTTTGTAAGTGTTCACGGACGTATGACAGTGTTGCTACTCGATACTAGGGCTCTCGGGTTTGGTCTCGAGGTGAGACCAAAGTCGCCTCGGTTTTTAGGGTTTCAGATTTACATAAGCAAGTCTTCTTCACTGTGCTGTTAGTAACATAGTCCCTTCGGGTCTGAAGAAGCTGTTTCTGAACTTAACTGCATTTAGGTGTTGATTTTCAACAAGTGGAAACAATTTAACGATCTTGCCGAGCGCCGAGTCTACCATTAAAGTCTTACACGGCCTTGTCAAATATTTTTCAGTCTCTTTGTATCGTCGCTTCATCTTCTGAACGGTTCGTAACATGACACACTCCGTTCTTGCAGTACAGCCTGATGTCTACAGCTTCTGTACTGATGCCTAGTTTCAGAAAAATTGTTCAAATCATCATCAACATATTCTTCAGGCTATGATACAATTTTTAAATCTACTGTTATCTAACTTACTTTTTATAATAACTTAATAAGACTCATCGTTCAAGAAAAATTGAAAACATAAAGAGACCAAAAACATGGTTACCTTGAAAATGGAAAAAGGTTATTCTTGTTTTAAAGATTTTCCACCCACTTTTACCAACTATGAAGTTATTTGTTATTATAACATAACATTAAAATCTTTTTTGAGTGCTTTTTATTTTGACGGTTTATCTTGTTTACTTATTCTTACTACGGTTTATATACACATGTACCGATTAGGTCTGGAGCAGACCATTATGACAGTACGTGTGTTTAGAGTTTTCAGCTGCATTATATTAGAACTATTTTATTACACTATTTACAGTGCATTCCGATTTCTGTGCAGTGTTCCAACTGCAAATATATTTCTCTCCAATCTTAAACAAACTGATATATAAATAATAAAAAAATATGTTCTGTAATATTAGTGTTCTTTATAGGTACATTAAATTATACTACCAAAAGCTTAATTTAATAAGTCAGACTGTAGGTCTGTCTTTTTAAATCGATTGTCTGTGTTGAATCGATCAATAGCTTGACTCAATTAAAAACCAGAAAATACGAACCTCTAAAACAAACCCCAAAAAATCTCTCCCCTAGAGGATCTTTTCCTTAATTTTTGTCAGAAACCACTTAGTTGGCAACCAAATCCATGGTCTGCTCCAGACCTAAACTGTTCATATGTTGATAGTTTTAAAAAGTTATTGCAATTTACTTAGTATTTTAAGTTTGAAACTTAAAATTAGATTTTTTTTATTAAAAATACGTTGATTTTTTAGAGTAATTTGTGAAACACTTCACATTTTAATATTATTAAATATGCAGGTACATATAAACGCATTATATTACTTGTATTTAAAGTTTATTACCAATATTCGAATTATTCGAATTTATTCGAATAGTGTTTAGCCATTATTCGAATTATTCGAATAGTAAAATTTGTCGAATAATAACATTCCCTACTCCAAGGGCACCGAAAATGACGATCTAGACCTCATTCGATTCGGAATGCCCTCTAGAAACTATTTGAAAAATTTCAAGAGGGGCTCGAAAAAATTGCAAAAGTTATAAACAATTTAGTAAAAAACAAAAAGGGGTATAGTTTTTTGAAAATATCTCGAAACTATTAAAGATGTCCGAATTAAAAAAAAATCCTTAAAGAGGCGAATAAGCTCTAGATCATCATTTTCGGTGCCCTTGGACAGAAATTCACTAAAATGGATCTTGTGACTAAGACTACTGCCCCCTGGTTAGGTAACTGTGCATTTTTTCTGTTTCTTCCTTTTGTCGTGCAACAATATTTTAATAAATTTCGACTCTCAGTCCGATTGGTAGTTTGGTATGCGTATATAATTGTTGCTTCATTCGAAAATTCGGAATGAGGTGGATTCGAATTACATTTTCTTCTTTAATTTATCAAAACTCCGAGCAAAGGTCGGTTACCGAGATACTCTGTATTAATACTACAATACAATAATTGTCTTGTTTATATTCCAGGCATATTCCTAGCCGTAGTAGCGGGTATAGGCGTGACGGCCGGCGCCCACAGGCTGTGGACGCACAGAGCTTACAAGGCCAAGATGCCGTTGCAGATCATCCTGATAGTGATGAACAGCCTCGCCTTCCAGAACTCCGCGCTGGACTGGATACGGGACCATAGGCTACATCACAGGTAGGCTAAACTATAGGATCACTAGCTGTTTCCCGCAGCTCCGCCCGCGTAAATATACTATCGAGTATCCCGCGGGAACACTGTACTTTTCCGAGATAAAAAGTAGCCTATGTTTTAATCCAGAGCCTAAACTACTACCATACCAAATTTCATCAAAATCCGTTCAGTAGTTTTTGCGTGAAAGAGGAACAAACATCCATCCATACATCGTCACAAACTTTCACATTTATAATATTAGTAAGATTGACTACAAAATATGTAGACAAAGTATATAGGCGTCATTATCTAAGCCTTAGATTTTCGCCATCCCTGATCTAAGGCTACATCATAGCCCATGGATATAAACTAGAACAAAAACTTCATACAATAAAAAGTTACGCCATCTTAGCTTTCACTATACTTCAAATGTCAGCCATCTTTTATTCACCATATACCAAACGTCAAAATGGCTCCAAAAATCTCAAAGTGCCGGGGCCATTTAACTGGAGACACTTTTTGCCTCAACATGCCTCGTCTATAATATATATGTCTTAGGTCTTAACCTCATCAGAGTATTCTCGCATTCCAGATACAGCGACACGGACGCGGACCCGCACAACGCGACGCGCGGCTTCTTCTACTCGCACGTCGGCTGGCTGCTGGTGCGGAAACATCCAGAAGTCAAGAGGCGCGGGAAATTCATTGACTTCTCCGACGTGTACTCCAACCCCGTGCTGAAGTTTCAGAAGAAGTGAGTAAAGTGACTCAATTATTTGAAACTTAAGCAACCAGAGAGTCGTTAAAAAGTCGACTTTACTTTTTTAAAGTTTTATTATTATAAGGAAAAATTTTCAGAGAATTTATAAAAAGTCATTTAAGTAACAAGGGGAAAAATTTCATGGGCTAAAGTAAAGTACTAAAACAGAAATCAAAAGGATCAATCACAACAGCATATAATTATATTTATACGACGACCTCTGTGGCTCAGTTGGTTGAGTGTGTTGGTGCTCAAGCCGGAGGTCGCGGGTTCAAATCCCGCCGAAGGAACAAAAAGTTTTTCTGTGTTCCTGGGTCATGGATGTGTATAAAATATGTGTATAATATAATAAAAATCTTAAATATGTGTATAGTATAAAATTATTAAATATATTTCCGTTGTCTGGTACCCGTAACACAAGTTCTTCGAGAACTTACCACGGGATCAGATTGACGTGGTGTGAAGCGTCCATAGATATTATTTATTTATTTTATATATACCTATGATGAAATTTTTGCCGGGGATGGAAATTATGTAGAAATATACTTGACCTACAAAACTATTTAAAACCTTTTAAATGTTGTATACATTTAGATTTCAAAAGCACTTAATTCATACTTCTTATTTGACTATCGAATATTTTATCTCGCGTCATCATATCACGCATTTTTTAAGTTCTGAATTTTTAAAAAAAAATAGTTAAAAACAAAAAGAATCACAAAAATATTTATCAGAATATCCACATTCCGAATTTTCCAACAAAGTAAAAATAATACATACTCATACTAATCTTCAACCAATCGGACTGACAAGATAGTCAAATTATTGATATTATATTGTTGCACGACGAGAAAGACAAGGACAGTGATAAGACCTAGCTAAATCGATTTTTCCCCTCAAATCTCACTGCATACTAAATTGCATGGTAATACTTGCTGCCGTTTTCGAAATGGCGATTATTTATATACAAAATTGTCTCGTTTAAAGTATTTATTTATTTATTTATTATAAATTATGAAGTATTTATTTGTGTTAATAAATAAAAACTTTCATCCAGGTACGCCATTCCCTTCATCGGGAGCGTCTGCTTCCTCCTGCCCACGGTCGTGCCGATGTACTTCTGGGGGGAGTCGCTCCACGTCGCCTGGTACATGACCATGCTGCGCTACGTGTACAGCCTGCACGTGACCTTCCTCGTCAACAGCGCCGCGCACCTCTGGGGCAACAAGCCCTACGACAAATACATCAAGCCCGTCCAGAACCTCTTCGTCTCCTTCTTCGCGTACGGCGAAGGATTCCACAACTACCACCACGTGTTCCCCTGGGACTATAGGACGGCGGAGCTGGGGAACAACTGGCTTAATCTCAGCACTCATTTTATAGACTTCTTCGCGTGGGTGGGGTGGGCGTACGACCTGAAGACAGTGCCGGATGACGTCATCGCCGCCCGGGCAGAACGCACCGGGGACGGAACCAACAAGTGGGGGTTCGAATCGGGAGGAGAAGGAGCGGTAGCGCGTATAGAAGAGCTAATGAATAAAGATTGTTGAGTTGTGATATTTATTACTATTACTACGATAAGAAGTTTTATTATTTAAATTGCCAAAAGCAAACAACTAATTGACAGCTGAGTCGGACGACACGACCAATCCAATATCAACCCAGAACAGTGTGCTATGTTCGAGTTTTTGTTACAACTCGCCGTGAAGAAGTTAACTACGCTTTGTATGGCATTCAATTAGTTACCATTGTTTGGCACAAGGGGCGTTGTTTGGGTGCCAACTGCCATATAAATTGTAGTTAACTTCTTCACGGCGATTAGTGACAAAAACTCGCACACGGCACACGGATGCTGCGCTATAATTTAGCACACTTGCCACTAGGTTCTTACGATCTGGGTATGGTACTAACAGTTTGCCGGACGATATAAATCTGTTAACTGTAATCGCAAAAGTGTACACACACTAACAGTTCCGTTTAAGGTTTTGGGCTGACGACTAATACGAACTGATAGTGTGTGGCCACTTGACGATTCCGATCTGCGCCGACAGATGTCGGCCGGGCAGTCTAATTTCTATGGCCTTAAGTCGAAAACTGCCGACTCCCGACTGCTAGTGTGTGGCCTCAAATGTGGCAGCAGGGCATTGCCGGCAGGCAAAAGTGTGTTGGCGCTATTGACCTAGGACGGCAGGCCGCCGGATAGGACCAGAGACTGCAGGCGGACTGTTAGTGAGTGGGCCCTTAAGGCCCTCCCCCGAGCAAAAGACCTTGAGGCGGTCAGCCGCATAACTCAGTTGAAAATTTTTCACATAACTTAGTTCAAAATTGACCAAAAAAAAATTTAAACGGCGAATATCTAGCTTATGAAATTGCCTATCTATTGGTGTGTGTCCCAAATAAAATTAACTTGTAAATACTATGGAGACGCTGAAACTATAATTGAATGTTCATTGAATTATAGTTTCAGCGTCTCCATAGTATTTACAAGTAAACTTTATTTGGGACACACACCAATAGATAGGCAATTTCATAAGCTAGATATTCGCCGTTAAAATTTTTTTTTTTGGTCAATTTTGAACTAAGTTATGTGAAAAATTTATGCGGCAGACCGCCTCAAGGTCTTTTGCTCGGGGGAGGGCCTTAAGAAAAGGTTTACATAATTCACTTGACACTTCCTAGGAAGGTAAACGGAGTCCAAAATACGCCGAATTTACCGTAACGTAGCTGCTTGTTACGACATTCACAAACCGTAATCGCCTGTATGAGGTCCAAGTTTTGGAAACATTATTACTGAAGAGATCTTCAGTAATAATGTTTCCAAAACTTGGACCTCATAGAGGGTTACGTAATACGTTTATCGAGCGTAATTGTATGTAAATTGGTTTAAAACACCCTACGGCGTAATCGTGGTCTAGTGGTTAGAGCTTAGCTCTCGACTCGGAGATCGTGGGTTCGATTCCCGCATTGGAACAACAAAAAATGTTGTTTCCAAGTTTGGTTAGGACAATGCAGGCTGATCACCTGATTGTCTGACAAAGATGATCCATGCGTCGGATGGGTATGTAAAAAGTCGAACCTGCGCCTGACCTCTCGCCAGTCGTGTCGGCTATCTGTCCCACTGGGTTACGAGAGTAAAAGAGGAGAGAGTGCTCTTGTGTAGGTACTGCACACACTTGGGCACTATAAAATTACTCCTGCGTAACGGGCCCGGTTTCTATGAAACCGGTTACCGTCACCGAAAATCGGTGTGGGGAGTTATTATTATTATAGGTAACTTAATCTGCGGCGGGCTCCTATGCTGCCTATAAACTGAATGACATGGCTTCCGTTGCTGCGAATTTATTTCCTCTCTCCTCCAGTATGATTGGTGAATTTTTTTCGTAAATTATCTAGCAATATTTAAGAAATATCTCTTAGCTTCCCGGCCGGCGATGTCCGTTTATATTAGCAGGCGATTACTCTGCACATTTGCAAGTTTTAAATCATAAAAAATCTAACACATTTTCTTAGCAACGACGTGACTAGAACAAGATGAGGCAAATTGCTGATATAATTCTGTAACTACCTAACTGCCCCAATCACATGGTAATATGTAGTGGCAATTTTTAGAAATTGTCGCGTTTTTGTATTTCTACACTAATATTATAAAGAGGAAAACTTTGTTTGTATGTTTGTTTGTTTGTTTGTTTGTTTGTAATGAATAGGCTCAAAAAGTACTGGACCGATTTCAAAAATTCTTTCACCATTCGAAAGCTACATTATCCACGAGTAACATAGGCTAAATTTTATTTTGGAAAAAAATAGGGTTCCGTAAGATATTTGGGTTTTTCGGACACAAGGTGTAAAAAATCAACCAGAAAAGTTACTTATTTTGCGTACGCTGCCTAAATTATAAAAGATAGAACCATAAAATGTTCTAATTAATTGTAGATCTTATAAATATCTACAAAAAAGTCCGCGACACACTATACCTATCTATGTCGAGTGAGGCACAACAACCATTTTTTTATTTAGAAATCTTGAATTTTTTTTTTGGACTACATTTAAACGCGTTTATTTTACTCATGTTATTAATCCTTATCAAAATAAATTATTTCATCACTAAGTACAGTTTATGTAGATAATATTTGGTCTTTGAATGATTAAAATTGGACGTTTGGTTTTGAAGTTATGGCGAAATTCAAATATTACGATTTCTGCTGCACGGCCCGTTGCGAAGTGGGCGTCACCAAGGCGGGGTGCGCGTGCGGGTTAATGTTTAGTTTAGTTTAGTAATTAGTTAAATAGTTTAGTTATTTTATAAACATCAAATTGATAATATCTTAAAATATAATACATTATAATATCTATACATCTATACAGTTAAATACAATTTAAGTGTCTGTTTGTAACTTCAAATTAACAGCTTTTTACATAATGAATCTGAAAGTATATTCGGTACTTACAATAAAGTACATTTTTTTAATTTTTGTCTGTCCGTCTGTCTGTCTGTCAGTCGGTCTGTCTGTCTGTTTGTTCCGACTAATCTCTGAAACGGCTGGACCGATTTTCACGGGACTTTCACTAGCAGATAGCTGATGTTATAGGGTCTAACATAGGCTACTTTTATTTTAGGGTTCCGTTTAAAAAATAGGATTCCGCTTTCGTTAGTCATAAATAAAGTCGCGGGTAAATTTCAGCGATATCCCAAAGTATTGTTCCACGCGGACGAAGTCGCGGGCTAAAGCTAGTTGTATATAAATTGCTGTGACGCATCTATTATTATTAACCGACTTCCAAAAAAAGGAGGCGGTTATACGCTCGGCTGTATATATTATAATGTCTCCGAAAATCAATTACGGATACTTCGGGCACATGATCCAGTGCTTATGCAAAGACGTTTAGGCAAAAAATAACTGTCATACTCAAAGTAAAAAATCAGCTCATGTATGTGTTACTCTCCGCAAAACGAAAACTCGCCCATATAAGGAAAAAAAAATCTAGTATGACAATTATTTTTCTGCTTAAACGTCTTTACATAAACAATAGATCATAATATGCCTAAAATATCCGAAATAATCAAATTTTCCATTTTTTTAAAACGTTTATATTTAAAGATTGGGACGAATGATTTAACAGAGAAATAAAAATAAATTATTTAATGTCTTCTTTGACCATTAAACCAATTAAAGTCGAATACATTTTAATGGTTTTGAATTTACCGCCAAAACGTTCCGCTTGATGGCGTCTACTGTGTGACGTCAACTTTGTGTGAACAACAAGTGAAATGGAGATAGTAATTTACAGGAAGTAATTGATTCGAGAACGTACTTTTGGTTCTTCTGGTGTGGCGGATAAAACTTATAATACAACGTGTACCACATAAGGTATACCAATCCGAAACCCAGTGATAATACTCATGAAATTGAACAACTTTCCCCAAGGAATATAGGTCAAAATATGAAAAAAATATTTGGACTTCCCATACTAATTTGATTTGCTGGCCGTGCGGTTTGTATGGGAGGTCAAATTTTTTTTTTTCATATTTCGACCTGTGTTCCTGGAGAAAGTTGTTCAATTTCATGAGTATTATCACTGGGTTTCGGATTGGTATACCTTATGTGTTACACATTGTATAAGGTTTGGTAAAATCAATTACGGATACTTCGGGCATATAATCTACTGCTTATGTAAAGATGTTTAAGCAGATAAAAAATTGTTATACTCGAAAAAATTCTATTCTTTGTATGGGCGAGTTTGCGTTTTGTGTGTCGCCCATGAGATGATTTTTTTAGTTTGAATATGACAATTATTTTTCTGCCTAAGCGTCTTTACATAAGCTGTGGATCATATGCCTGAAGTATCCGTTATTGATTTTTGGACCTTATATATGTATAGATCATAAACTATTATCAGTTTATTTATGGAATATATCTAGAAACAAGCAAATGGATCGCTTGATAGTAAGCAATTACTCCCGCACTAAGACATTCGCAACACTGGAGAAATTATAAGTGCGTTTACGGTCTTTAAAACCCCAAATTCCTTGGTTTTCGGGTAACCTACAAAAAGAGTTGAGATGTAACAAAAATATTCAAGTAAATTAAAAAAGCCAAGTATTTTCTTTGCAAAAAGTTATGAGATGTAGTAGTAGTAGCTCGACCAAGTGAAATTCAAGAAAGTCCTATTAATTAGTTACTCATAATAAACTTATAACCGTATGTGGAAAAAAATATTTTTATAATTTATTATATTAAATATTGACTCGGCAATGAGATAAATGTCCGATACCAGTATTCTTAATTTAATATAAATAAGATAGATAATATAGATAGATCAGTGACTTGCATGGGGCAAGTCACTGACAAATCTGGGAAATAATTTCGATGTCATCACTATGCCAATAAGGATTCAAAAGTGGTTTAATACTTATGCTTAATGCGGGCTATCCGTACGTTAATTTGGAAGATTTTTGACCATTTTTAAAACTTTTCCTAGGTATAGTTAAGTTTTCTAATTAAAAAATCTTGAACACAATCTAGATCACAAATAATAGAATGACTGCAGAAAGATGATGAAAGATGTTAGCACTAGCGTTAAGCTACTAGTAACCATAATACATTATATTGATTTATTAAAGTTCTCATTGCCAAGTCACTATTTAATATAATAAAAACTATAAAAATTAAATTTTCCACATACGCGTACGGTTAAACAAGTTTTTTTTGATTAACTAATTAAATGGACTATCCTGGATTTCACTTGGTCTCTACGTCATCTCATAATTTTTTGCAAATGAAATACTTGGCTTTTTTCATTTACTTGTGTTTTTGTGGGATTTGTATTTTGTCAGTAGAGACTAGAAAGCGCTTAAATTTATTTTTAATATAATAATCAGGTATTATTTGGTATTTTTTTCACATATATCACTTTTCTACTCACCTGTTCAAAATAATTATAGAATCCCAATATTTTGACACGAATATTTCAAAATGTGGTCCGAATCGACCCTTCTAAAATATATCTGGCTAAATTCACACCACAATTTTTAAGCGGTGTGAATCGACCTATTCAGAAGCAATGTTGTGGCGTTTCACACCGCGGTTCGAATCTTCGCGGTGTGAAACGACTAACGACCCCAAGGGTTACGTTTTGATTTTTGACCGTAATTTTTGACCGCATGATTGACCTAGTAAACACAGACTTTTTTTATTCCCTCGGCGAGAATCGAACCCGCGACCTTCGGCTTGACCAACTCGCTAGTCGCTACCCACTGAGCTACAGAGGTCGTTAAACACGTGATTTTGTTTTTGCCGTTTTGTACAGAAACCTTGTTGCGCGAGTCGAACTCGCACTTGACCGTTTTTGTGTGTGATTTAATTGATATTTCCAGTCATTACACCTCATTTATTAAACGTTTTAAATCGGCCAAAAAAACATTATCCATTGATCGAGTATGTGCTTTGTTCACTGACCTCAAAAAGAAGGAAAAGACGTCGGTACTATATTAAACAATTAAACTTAATATACTTATTATTTATATATTTTAAGTAGGTCGATGGCAAATTGGAAAACGTTAAATACTTATGGAAAATTTACACGGGTGACCGGGTGATTAAGCGCCAGTTCACACCGAAAAGAGACGATACAAGACGGGGCGCTATATTTTTAAGATAGTGATTGAAAATTGAACTTTATTCACTACATAAAAAGATACACTTTAATTGCAATAGTTCGAATGTCAAACTAGACTGCTCTGCGTAGCGCGGCGCCGCTATTGCAATAGGGAATATGCACGTATTTTTTTTATTTATTTATATAGATCTATCTTGTTTGGTAAACCGTATGGTAAAATCAGTTTTTTGATATCATTAAAAATAACGAAGATATGAACGTTTAAAGTGTTCTATTAGACAGAGAGATCCGACGTGTATCGTGACGTCACATAACACGATTTTTATAGAAAGTTCATACTAAATTTCGTTTTGCTAGAAAGAGATAGATTACAAACTTTGACCGCTCATATCTTGCTCATTTATCAACAGATATTGAAAATTTTCTCGCCATTTTCTTTATTTTTCTGTCTAGTATCATATTATTATATTTTAAGCTATTTTTATATTTTATGCATATTCCCAATTAAACGTGTGTCTTCTTGTGTACAGACAAAAGTTACATTTTGAATAGGCAAGCGGACTGATTTTTTTTATTGCATAAATGAAAAGTACTCGTAAATATGAGTAACTTCTCAGAAGAAACCGTATATCAAAAGTCAATATTTTCAAAGGTACAGCGATTTGTATACAAAATTTCGCGAGTCTTTAAAATACCAAAAAAAATTTTTTTTTTTTTGTGAAATTGGTAAACAAAACCTACATCATTAGTTTACTCACATCATATACAAAAACATTCATTATGGTAAGTATGAACTTAAACGCACAAATATCGGAGATATTTACAAATATATTCCTGCGGCCGTATACTTTATACCTACTTAATACACTTTAATCCAATAGTGACGTCATTTGTATGGCGATTTTAGTATGGAGCGTTTTTAGGAGGCTTGCGAATTTTTTTATAAAAATCGCTGTACCTTTGAAAATATTGACTTTTGATATACAGTTTCTTCTGAGAAGTTACTCATATTTAAGAGTACTATTCATTTATGCAATAAAAAAGAATTTGTCCGATTGCCTATTACTATTTTCAAAATGTAGCGCCGCGTTGCGTATCGTTTCGTTTCGGTGCACGCTGACCACAAATCCGCACGATTTTTGACGCACAGCGAAAATCAGCCATCTATATGGCAATTTGCCGTGCGGCAAAAAACGTGCGGCTTTAGCCCAGGGGGGCAATTCTGCTAAATAAAACCTGCATTAATACAATTACAATCAAGTCCCGACACGCTTACACTCTCAAAAGGTGTTTTTATGAACGTTAAACCAACGTGAAACGCGCTCTGATTGGTCGAAACGTTATAAAATCCGTTCATTGTAATATTTCGCTACACTTTCAATCCAAACAAAGTAAAATTGACTCTTTAAAGACATACTTTAAATACGAGAATGGAGGTTCTGGTTCCTTGTCTGTTTTAGTGGTCGCAACTCGCGATATATATTTCTCAAACGCCTAAAACCTATACTAGAATAAAGGAAATTAATTCCGGAGTATCAGTTTGGATTTAGAGTAAAACACTATACAATTGACCAAGTGCATAGAATTACTACATTAATAGAAAATAGCACTAGAAGAAAATAAAGTCATACAGAACAGTCTTTTTGGATGTAGCGCAGGTTTTTGATAAGGTTTGGCATTAATACGCAATTCACAAAATTATAGCTCCCCACACCGACTTCGGTGATTGGTGGCCGGTTTCATTGAAAACCAGTCCAGCTACGCAGGAGTTATTTTTATAGTGCCCAAGTGTGTGCGCAGTACACAAGAGCACTCTCTTTTCCTTTTACTCTCGTAACCCAGTGGGACGGATGACCGACACGATTGGCGAGAGATCAGGCGCAGGACCGACCTTTTACATGGCAATCCGACGCATGGATCATCTTTCTTGTCAGACAATCAGGTGATCAGCCTGCATTGTCCTAACCAAACTTGAAAACAACATTTTTTGTTGTTCCCGTGTGGGAATCAAACCCACGACCTCCGAGTCGAGAGCCAAGCTCTAAACCACTAGACCACGGAGGCTGTTAAAATTATAAATGTACTTCCAAAGGAGTTCGCTGATATCTTAGTCTTACCTAACACTCAGAATGTTTAGGGTGTGACAAGATGAAGCATACTCAGAGCTTAAGCATATAATACATAACTCGAAAACTCACTTCAATGTTGTTATGGGAGACTTCAACGCCAAGTTGGGAAAGCGAGGTGAAAACGAGCTGAAAGTGGGAAAGTTTGGTTTTGGTCAGAGGAATCCCAGGGGCCAAAGGTTGGCCGATTTTCTGGAAAAGGAAGAACTATTTATGATGAATTCCTTCTCCCAGAAGCCACCTCACAGGAAATGGACCTGGATGAGCCCTGACGGAGAGACAAAAAATGAGATAGACTTTATCATGAGCACCCAGAGACAGATATTTAAGGATGTCTCCGTGATACACCAAGTGAAAACCGGCAGCGATCACCGAATGGTGCGAGGCACATTAAACCTAAATATCAAACTCGAAAGAGCTCGCTTGGTAAAGTCTACGCTCCGACCGTCTCAAACCGGAATTAGAAACCCCGAAAGCTTTCAACTCGAGCTACAAAACCGCTTTGCTAGCCTGGAAAACTACGCGTCAGTGGACGAAATCAATGACAGGTTCACAGAGACTATCCATGCGGTTGGGTCAAAGTACTGTGAAACCCGCCGTAGAGGTAAGCCACAGAAAATCTCCGACCACACGTTTACACTAATGGCTAGGCGACGCACCCTTACTCTTCAAACCTCTGACGATGCTAAGTCATATAGGCAGCTTAACAGACGGATATCAAAGTCTTTGCGGCACGATATTCGTCTCTTTAATACTAGAAGTATTGAGGACATGATACAGCGAAACAAGGGCTCAAAAGTGTTTGCAAGAGACACGTCTGTTGGGCAGAGCCGGTTGACGAAGCTGAAGACAGAGGATGGGAAAGTTGTGTCGGCCGGGCCCGAAGTGCTCGCAGAGGTCGAGAGTTTCTATGAGCAACTTTACACCTCAGTTGCCAAGCCTGTCGTTAATCTGGCTGAAGATCCTAGAGCTAGACTAACCCGACATCACACGGAAGATATCCCGGACATCAGCCTGTACGAAATAAGTATGGCTCTTAAACAGCTTAAAAACAACAGGGCGCCGGGCGAGGATGGGATCACCTCGGAGCTGCTGAGGTCTGGTGGAACACCAACACTCAAAATGCTCCAGAGACTTTTTAATTCCGCCTTGTTCGAGGGCAAAACGCCAGAGGCATGGAGCAGTCTTGTTCTTCAAAAAAGGAGATAAGACTTTGCTGAAGAATTACAGACCCATTACGCTGCTGAGCCATGTCTATAAGCTGTTTTCAAGAGTCATAACGAATCGTCTCGAACGGAAGCTTGATGACTTCCAGCCTCCCGAACAAGCCGGTTTCCGAAGAGGCTTTAGTACCATAGACCACATACATACGCTACGGCAGGTTATACAGAAAACCGAGGAGTATAATCTTCCACTATGCTTGGCGTTTTTTTTTTTTTTTTTATGAAATAAGGGGGCAAACGAGCAAACGGGTCACCTGATGGAAAGCAACTTCCGTCGCCCATGGACACTCGCAGCATCAGAAGAGCTGCAAGTGCGTTGCCGGCCTTTTAAGAGGGAATAGGGTAATAGGGGAGGGTAGGGAAGGGAATAGGGTAGGGGATTTGTGGACTATGAGAAAGCCTTTGATTCGATTGAGACCTGGGCGGTGTTACAGTTTCTTCAGAGATGCCGGATCGACTACTGGTACATCGAAGTGTGAAGTGTTTATATAGTAAAGCCACCATGTCCGTGCGAGTACAGGAGCATAGCACAAAGGCGATTCCATTGCAGCGCGGCGTCAGACAGGGAGACGTCATCTCTCCGAAACTGTTTTCCGCTGCATTGGAGGATGCGTTCAAACTCCTGGACTGGCAAGGACTTGGGATCAATATAAATGGTGACTACATCACTCAGCTTCGATTTGCCGATGATATCGTGGTTATGGCAGAAACTCTGGAAGACCTTAACACTATGCTAGAAGACCTCCGTAGAGTTTCACAACAGGTGGGACTTAGTATGAACATGGATGAGACGAAAATTATGTTTAATGCCCATGTTGTACCCACCCAAGTGACCGTTGGAAATTCTACGCTCGAAGTTGTTGACGACTATATATACCTAGGGCACAAAGTCCAGTTAGGTAAGTCCAACTTCGAAAAAGAGGTCAACCGTCGAATCCAGCTCGGCTGGGCAGCGTTCGGGAAACTCAGAAACATCTTCTCGTCAAAAATTCCCCAGTGCCTGAAGACAAAAGTTTTCGAGCAGTGTGTGTTACCGGTGATGACATATGGAGCCGAAACGTGGTCATTCACAACGGGACTTATTCAAAAGCTTCGTGTCGCTCAAAGAGCTATGGAGAGGGCTATGCTTGGAGTCTCTCTACGTGATAGAATCAGAAATGAGGAAATCCGTAGCAGAACTAAAGTTACCGACATAGCCCAGCGCATTAGCAACTTAAAGTGGCAATGGGCTGGACATATAGCCCGTAGAACCGATGCCCGCTGGGGCCGAAAGGTTCTTGAGTGGAGACCACGAACTGGACGCCGAAGCGTAGGACGGCCTTCCACCAGGTGGACAGATGACCTGAGAAAAGTCGCAGGAAGTCGGTGGATACAGGCCGCGAGCGACCGGTCGCACTGGAAATCTATGGGGGAGGCCTATGTCCTGCAGTGGACGTCACCAGGCTGAAACGGAAGCATATAATAGCTGGAGTACCTCAAGGAAGTATTCTAGGCCCGGTACTGTACCCACTTTACACTTCTGATATTCCAGAAATAGAAAACCATTACAGCGTTTGCAGACGACACAGTTGGATTTTCGGGTTATTCTCAGCAAGCCCTTTCATTTAATACTCATAGGCCCACTTGCGCCAATCCGGGTTAAAGTTAACCTTGGGTTAAAAGATCATGCTTTCTCTTTCACAAATACGAAGAACGAGAGAGATAACATGATTTTTAACCCAGGGTTAATTTTAATCCGTATTGGCGCAAGTGGGCCATATTGTATTAAAATGACTTGTCGGCCATCTTAGGGGTTTCAAAATTTCAGCTCAATCGGTTGAAGATATCTGGTTCAAAATTGAGTTGCAAAATTCCACCCAAACAAATTACATACATTGCAAGTTAATTAAAGCTTTTAAAAAAATACTTGGTACTGGCAAGTGGCAACTGTTCAGCTGCCTTTGCACATTTCTTTTTTACCATCTACACTTACTATTATTATAAACTTAGGCCTTTACATCCGTTAATGGATGATTTATACAGTATTCTCGGAGCGAAGTAACCACTCTTGAAATACTGTAGTGCCTGGGACAGTTGGTTTTTAAATGTCGTATGGTTGCCCAAGCACATACATAGTCAGCCTAGTCCAGAGGAATGAACTGGTCAATACGTCTGAAGCCAACTATGTGCGGGTTTCCTCACGATGTTTTCCTTTACCGTTAGAGCATCTGTATAATGTACTTGAGATCTGAAAAGTCTCATTGGTACACGCCACAACCTGGGATTCTATGTATGGGTGGGTCTACCCACTATGCCACGGAGCTCTCAAACTACACAATAACTAAATATAAATAGGGGAGAAATATTTTTGAGAGTTGGTATCACCGCACGTTTTCAATGAATTGCGGGAATCATTGTCGTCGTTGAAAAACAGCACTGTTAATAGAACTCTGTGCTAATACAATAGAGTTGAAAATCGATCACACGAGTGTCGAGATTTTAATTCGGTCTGCCGTACCAAATCCGTGCGTGTGTCGCATACCGGATTCGGTTCGCGGATAGGGTCCGCGGACCAAGTTCGAGTGTGTTACAGCTTAACCATTGTCTCTCACTCCCACCGTTCAGGAAAATTATTGTCATTAATCAGGCGTTTAATTGATTGCCCCAACATAAAACGCGGCAACGCGACACTCGGCAGTTTCAGTTGTCATGTAGACTGCAGTCGACTGTAGTAGTCGTGTAGACTGTCACGTAGCGAGTGATATTGATGCTGGTGCAGTAAGTACGTTTACTACAAAGTTAAATCGAGTGTAATAAGTAAGCACCTATAATATCTAAATTAAAAAAAAGTTATTTACCGAATTTCAAAAAAAGATTATTAATTCACTATAATCTTTATAAGTAGTAATGATATGTTTCCCAATCCTTACTAATATTACCTTACTATATTTACTCGACTCGAACATAATGGATGTATATGTTCGGGATTCGGACCTTTTTTTTTACTTGGAGAAATCCTTTATGGATTTCCGGTGGACTGGGGACGGGCCACCGGGGTATGTGGGACTCATCTGGGCGCGAGGTAAGGTTACCGGTGTTACCGCACTAAAACCCCAAGGTGCCTCCTCTGCTATGCTACTGGACCGCCGGACCCGCCTAAGGCGATAACTGCAGCGGCCCAGTAAGCGGCATTTCCTACGGTAGCAAATCCTCCGCAACAGACTGTCGACGACAGCTGCTAGTTATCCGGGAGAGCAGCCCGAAGCACCGGGCGTTCTTCAACCGGGAGGGACTCGTGCAATGGGCGACGGAGAGGTCCCCACCCCTCCACGACTCGGACCTACGACCTCCGGCTTGAGCAGTTGAGCACCGACGTGCTCATCACAGATTATATACTAGGCGCTAATAACTGAGCCACAGAGGCCGGGGAGTATTTTGACGCTTTCTTTATGTCTAGTGACAAAGACAAAATATCCAAATAACCTATCCGATGCTTATCGGCTCTCAAACAGGCTCTTGAACTAACTTTTATTTTAAATTTTCTTCTAATACGAACGCGGCCTAAATTACTTATATAATGAATGTTTCAAATCTTAATTCTATTTTTTTATATTTAAAAATAATTTAAATAAAATAATCCACTATTCAAAGACAACTTACAAATTTATTAAAAGATTACGAGAACAATCCCACGCTATATTATTCCTTATTATGATAAGTAATAAAATTTATTTTGAGGCATAAAACATTTTTGTTGTCAGTACTAAAAGTAGGTAGGTACGGTTAACTACTTCACTAAGGCCCACTTGCGCCAATCCGGGTTAAAGTTAACCTTGGGTTAAAATAGCATGCTTTCTCTTTCGCAAATACGAAGAACGAGAGAGATAACATGATTTTTAACCCAGGGTTAACTTTAAACCGGATTGGCGCAAGTGGGCCTAACTAGCTTGTGCCTGCAACGTTGTTCGCGTACAACTAACGGACACGGAACCCTATTTGTTTTAAACGGAACCCTAAGATATAAAGTAGCCTCGGCTACTCCTTGTAACATCAGCTAGGTCCCGTGAAAATCGGTCACGCCATGCCGTTTCAGAGATTAGCCGGTACAAACAGATAGACGGACAGACAAAAATTTTTGAAATTGATTTATTATTGTATTAGCCGTACATACTTTCATATGCATTTAGAAAAAAACTGTTAATTTAAAATTACAGACACATTTTATTTATTTGTATAGATTATTTTGTATTGCGGGCACGAAATGAAAAATATGTTAACATAGTGTATTTTATCATTAATTAGGGTTCCAAAAAACGTACTAAAACAGAATAAAATAAATCCTCAAGGGCCTCATATTCAACAACTTTTTTTTGTGCCGGTTTATACAGAACCCTTCGTGAGAGTCCCGACTCGCAATTTACCGGTTTTAAATTGATTCAAGAGGAAGATATATATCATGCATTAAGATCCGTTGAATTGTTTAAAAGACCTAAGGGCTAAGGCATATATTGTACATATACAATAACACTGCACCCGTGCGTGGCCGAGGCGGGTCGCTAGTAATGAATGAAAATTTATATAATTTGGTACGGTAATAGATAGCGTATAGATTTTTTTACATTAAAAAATAGTAATAGTATTATATTAATCCCCCGAACTGTGGGGATGACATTTACTTCCTTCTACACCATCGAGATGGGTATCCTCTCACAGGTATATTTAAATAAAGGCGAGGTTATACATGACTTTTTATAATGTAAACCATTTTCGAATAATCGACTTCCAAAATGGTTAATTACCCTTCCTTTTGGCTTCGCCATAGTCGGGTAAAAACAGAAAGTCATCACTTTTGGCGTAGCCTTCGTAGGCCGTAGAGGCGTAGCCCGTAGAGGCGTAGCCAGAAGAAGCGTAGCTCGTAGAGGCGTAGCCCGTAGAGGCGTAGCCCGTAGAGGCGTAACTCGTAGAAGCGTAGACAATAGAATATACGTTTACTACTTATGAGCGATTTCAACTGGAGGATGAGCTTATTAGACTAGGACATAAGCCTTTGAAAAAAGTGTAAAAGATATTATAGTAGGATGAAACCTATTGGAAAAGGAAGAGAATATAACAAAAATGAAAGGAAAAATAATTTACGGGCGATCTGAGGTCGGGAAGTGTAAGGGGGCGAGTTTTTAAGGGTGAAAACGGTTTATCTCGATTTCCGACAAAACCACAAGTCCCATGGAAAAAAAATCAAATGGCAAAGTTGTAGGTAATAAAAATATATATAATATAGATAGGATATACTTATTTTGTATTTACACTTTTGACATTTGACAGCAAAACCTAATCGACACTATATTTTTGGATTACAGACAAGATGCCGCCATTCGTGGACAAGACAGACATACAGGCGGAGGCGGAGTCGGAGTCGGAGGACACGCTAGAGAAGCTAGTTGCCCCACAAGCCGCGCCCCGAAAGTTCCAGATCGTGTACCTAAATCTCTTCACGTTTAGCCTGGCACACCTAGCGGCGCTGTATGGGTTGTACCTAGCAGTTACGACCGCAAAGTGGTACACCGTGTTCTTCAGTGAGTTATATTTACAATAATAATATCCCCCGCTCCGCACTAGCCCCAGTCGCCAGTCGCCACGATAAGGACTAAGGCTGCGTTCACACCAAAATTTACTGTCAGTCGCCGAAAGTCAGCGAGCGTTACGCAGCTTATGGTATTTCCATACATATTCACCTTTTCGATCACACCTAACCGACAATACGTTATTACTCTATGCGTAGATGCTGACATTCGGCGGCTGATTTATCAGTATAGTGTGAACGTAAAATACCGTTTATTTTCACGTTTACACTGTAGACGGGTCTGGATAAGTTTTGAGGGTGCAAAAATTCTAAAGTCTTTTATTTTTTGCATATAGTTTCCGGACCTTCTTCTTAGTCTAAAATTTGATTTTGTGCCATTTTGGATGGCTGCGTTTGTAGCAATTTAGGTTTTTGTGTCTTTCATGGATATTGGCCCAAAAGTAAATTATAGCTAAAAATTTTACTTTCACGATATTAAGGAAAGAGTAACCGATGCACATATGCAGTTTGAGTCGTATCCAACCAGGGGTTTCCTGGTATTCGGCTACTATATAAAACATGGTCCCACCAGACCCACAACTATTCTAATGTCTGACAAATCTTAAAAAACTGTTCAGAGTGTTAATATCTGAGTCTGTAAGAAAGATGTGCCACATTCGGCAATTTCGTATAAAGATATTCCATTTTTTTTCCTCAAACTTGCTATAAAAACTACTAATGAAACTTTTAGTTAGTAGAGTTCATATCTATATGATGATTATGGTGTTACAAAACACCTTCTATAAGTTTAACCATGTTTATCCGCGGGATTTTTTATTAGAATGTAAAAAACCAACTTTTATCATGTATCAATGGCGAATACGGGGTGCGGGCCTCTCGCCACGCGGGGAGGGGCCCAAGTTTCATATTAATACGACAAATTGAAATGACAATTTATGTGACAACTTGACAAGTAATAATGTTCTAAATGCGAAATTTATAATTTAAATTTTAAATTTATTTCATGTTTAACGATGCCAAGACGAGACCATAATATTATGACTCGCCAATAAAAATGTCTTCAGATCTCGTCTAGAACCTTCTGACTCCACTCTACGTTCTCTAACTCTATAAAGCTTGAATTTACTACACTACTCGTAAAGTAGAAAATAGGCTTAAGATAAAAAATATTTTAGTCACTGTTCATAGCTTTCCTGTTAGAGAACACAATGTTCTGGCACAACGACGACGCTCGAATATTGCTAGTGTGGGGTGTACCTTATACAAAAGCTCATGAAGTAATGAAACGCTCAAGCTATGCATTTTGACTCATTAGACGGATCGCGCTAGCTGTTTTTTAGTGGGAAGTGGAAAAATTCTAATGTTGCTGAATTTTTTCTGTACCTATATGTAGTTGATAGAGTAGTCCCTAGGAAGTTAATAATTAAGTTTTGTGCCATGTCTGCCTATTGCCTTTTCAGCAATTCGATTATTTGCGGTTAATTTTTCCGTGGCTGCGTAACGTGAGACTTTAAAAAAATAAAAAGTCAAGGAGTGTTCCCAAAAAGGCAAGCAAAGTTTAAAATTGATATAATTGAAAGGTCAGTTATACAAAAAACAAAATAACTTAAAGATAAAAAAATCATAGCCTCTAATACTACTTACTGTACCTACGCGGGCGGAAATGCGGGCATCAGCTAGTTTTAACATAAAACTAACAAGCAATAATAAATAAATAAAAATTCAAAAATAAAAAACCTTTTATTTCCGGTTTAACAAATTAATGCTTTTTATAATACTAATTAAAAATTATAATAAAATTACAAATTAAATTAAGACTAACGTTAGGTATTATAAATCAATTATTTTATAAGACTAACATTATTATAAATTAATGCTAAACATAGTAAACATAATATATCGAAAAGCAGTACAAGGATCGGTCCACATTCGTACGTAGTGCTCTGATGTTTCACTAGGCTTGACTTGGCGGGGCTCTGCCGTGCCCCTAGATATAAAATTGTCAACGGGATGAATAACAATATATACAAAAATTATTTTGTTGGTTTGTAAAATGTATTTAATTATATAAATTATTACAATCAATTAATAACCTAATAAATAAGTCCTTAACCACGAGTATTAGAAACATGTATTCAGCAACCTACGTATAAAATTCAAGCGTTGAAATAATTTATTTATTTTTTATTAAATAATACTATATATACAATAAGTATGATGTAGCTGAAGAGACTATTCGGTTAAACGACTAATTTCAAGAACTAAAATTAGGTATTTGTAATTGTAATTTTTTTTTTGTTAGATAACCGAAGTTTCATGTGGAAGCCTATTGGATAACAAATTTTATTGTGCATTTATGTATTGTATAAAATCAGGCGACAATTACATTCAGCTTCATCATTCGTGCTACGCAAACAAAGTTGCGGGCAAAAGCAAGTTTAAATTTTGTAATCGCTGTAAAATGCGAATTATATAAAAATTTTGAAATGTAGTCGAATGAATGACATTTTATCACACACATTTACGTATATGTGTAATGTGTATGTTGTAGTGCGAATATTCCACAATACTTCGACCGCATATTATAATAATATTATTTTTGCATTTTATTATTTAAACCCTCCATGAAAAAGGCACAAACTTGGAATATAGATTCTTTATGACTTAATAATATTGAATACGTGAACTTTATTTAACAATTATGTGTTTTTGGAGCGCTTTTAGCTTAGGGAATCTAAAAAACTTAATTTCTCGAATCGCAGTCGCTTAATGTGGCACAAAATTTGGAATTAGGCCTATTTTAGTGGTCTTAAACAGAAAATAGTCGTTTATCACACTTTAGAATTTTTGCCGGTACTGTTTTCAAAAAATGACCCTAAGTCATTTTTTACTGGACGAAAACGACGCAAATTAAGTCTCCATACTCTGGAAGCTGTCCCAGTTAAGATACCATTAATATTTTAAACTTTAAATCAATATTGCCACTTTTATCGCCATATAAAAAAATCAACCACAAATAATGGAATTGCTGAAAACGCAGTGGGCAGAAATGGCACAAAACTTAATGATAAGCTCCCCAGGGACTACTTTATCAACACACAAAAATTCAGCGACTTTAGAATTTTTTCCACTTACCACCTCGAATACGCCTAGCGCGACCCGTCTACTGGGGCTCACAGTGAGCCTGCTCACATTCGGCGACTGACACTTGATTTGGTGTAAACGCAGCCTTATATCTTATATTCTTTATATATTATATACCTATCCTTGCCATAAATACTGAAACAAAAAAAAATTCTATTGCAAATAACATTTATTACTTTTACAGTGTGTTTGTTTAATACATCAATATAAAACCATTTAAAATATAAATAGCTTATTCGAAGTGGTGTCCATTGGCTGCAATACAGTCCTTTAAACGTTGAGGCCAGTTATCAATAGAAGCACGCACTCTTTCCATGGGAAAATTCTTCACTGCCAATCGTACGGATTGTTTTAGGGATCCAAATTGTCATGGCGCTTAGAGCAAGCCGTACTCTCTAAAACTGACCATAAATCATAATCCAGCGGATTATGATCGGGACTAGACGACGACCAGTCTTCAGCTCTGATGAAGTCCGAAACGTTCGTTTCCAACCAAGACTGCGTAGACCGAGCTTTATGACCCGGCGCTGAGTCTTGCTGGAAGGACCATTCTTGGTTATTGAACATGGTGTTGTTATGGGGCGATTCGGTTCTCTTTATCGCCCCACTCCAGTTTAATATCGCAAAATATTGTATATTGTATTGACGCCAAAATGAAAAATCTCAATGAATAATCATATAAAAATGACAGATTCCAAATTCAAATGTAATATTTTGTTTATTTTTAATTGTAACATTTTTTAGGCTAGACTAAGTATAATATATTCTTTTTATATTTTTCACAACTCCGAGTAAAGCTCGGTTACCGAGGTACTCTGTATTAATACTAGCAAATGAATAATGTTCTTGTTTATATTCCAGACATAGTCCTAGGAGTAGCGGCGGGTATAGGCGTGACGGCCGGCGCCCACAGGCTGTGGACGCACAGAGCTTACAAGGCCAAGATGCCGCTACAGATCATCCTGATGGTGATGAACAGCCTCGCCTTCCAGAACTCCGCGCTGGACTGGATACGGAACCATAGGATGCATCACAGGTAGGCCAAACTATAGGATCATTGACTACAAAATATGTAGGCATAGAGTACCTATATAGGCGTCATTATCTAAGCGACCTTTATGTCAATCTCATACTATTTTTTAAATTCGGAAGATCGTCACTGTAATTAACGATGGCATGTTGGCGAAGCCCTCAGTAACCTATGTGAGGCCTTTCACAATCATTACTTGTAAATAATTGAGCCGAAAATCGAACACGAGTGTCCAGTCAAATGTCAAATCTGACAACTCGACACTCATGTGTTCGATTTTTAACTCTATTGTATTATATATGCCCAGAGTTATTGCCCAGAGTTCCAATTTTACTGCTCTGAATTTTTCCCGGCCATTATATATTTTTTCCCAGCCTTATAATATTGAATTTATTAATATGTTAGTTTAATTACAAAGTACACTATTAAAACAAGTCTTGTAATTGATGTCCATTTAATTTGAACGTGTAGTAAGTATGTTCTAACTGGCTGCAAGTGATGCGTATTTTGCGTAAAAAATGGCTGAAATTAAATTCGTTCTTATTTCGTTCACGGTCAATATCTTCTAACCAATCGTAATTAAAAGACTAGATAGGTATGATGCATTGAATTATGTGTACAAAGCTTAGTGAAGTTTGGTTTTTTGTTTTACCGTTTTAAAATTAAACAAAACTACGTTTGTATGGGATTTCGACGCTCCGTGGGGCCCTTAACCTCATCAGAGTATTCTCGCATTCCAGATACAGCGACACGGACGCGGACCCGCACAACGCGACGCGCGGCTTCTTCTACTCGCACGTCGGCTGGCTGCTGGTGCGGAAACATCCAGAAGTCAAGAGGCGCGGGAAATTCATTGACTTCTCCGACGTGTACTCCAACCCCGTGCTGAAGTTTCAGAAGAAGTGAGTTTTTTTTTTCTGTTCCGAATCATGCAATCAGTCTTGGTGACTATGAGCAAATGTGTTTAGTGGAATATGGCAGGCAGAGATTGTTTCCCATCGGGAACATCTCTATGAAGATTATCTGGGGTCTTATTCCAGTGCGTCTAAGTCAAGGATATTTCGTTTTTTTGGCCATTTTTATTATCTTTGTGCAGCACTACTTGAGCTTTATTATCATTGTGCAGTAGCATTTGAGCCAGCTGGATTTGGATGGTTTTTTAGACGAATTATGCATTTAGTGCTAAACATCTTTATTTCTTCTTTGACTGTCTGCACACCCAAGAATTCGTGCACTTCTGTGTTTTTTATGGACCAAGGAGCGTTACTGTATCTGTTTTAATATGCGATTCTGCGTACGCTGAATTATGCTAATGTTTGTGGCACATGCTGAACCCCACAGTTCCAGACCGTAAGTCCAGATTGGCTTTAAAATGTATTTGTAAATAAGCAGCTTGTTGTCTATAGCGAGTTTAGAGTTTCTTCCAATCAGCCATTGAAGATCTCTTGTGCGGATGTTCAGCTCATTCATTTTAGATTCAGTGTGCTTTTTCCAAGTTAGTCGGCTATCCAGGTGCATTCCCAGGTACATGACATGACATGACTCTCTGAGGGAGCTCTCTGTCGCCTAATTTTACGGGTGGACATTTATCACGACACAAGGTAAATGTATCTTGGATGGATTTGGAAGAACTAGCATTTATTCTCCATTTTCTGAGCTATGTGTTAATTTTTAATAGGCTGTGCTGCAATTGTAGCGAGGCTGTTGTAGGAGATTTATTAGAGGAAGGCATGTCGTATCGTCAGCGTAAGTTGCAGTAGTGACTCCTTCAGTTTGAGGCATGTCAGCTGTAAATATTGTATAGAGTACAGGCCCAAGAACTGAGCCCTGCGGGACCCCACCCCGTATGTCATAGAAGCGAGATGTACTGGAATCTTCTTTAACTTGAAATATTCTATCCATTACAGAAGAAGTGAGTACAAGTGACTCAATCATTTGAAACTTATGCGACCAGAGAGTCGTTAAAAAGTCGACTTTACTTTTATTAAAGTTTTTAATAACGAAAAATTTTCTGAGAATGGACAAAGTGTCATGGATGGACAGGATACCAAAAGAGAAATCAAAAGGATCAATGAATCACCTATAATGAGATTTTTCCGGCGATAGAAATTATGTAGAAATATACTTGACCTGCAAAACTATTTAAAACCTTTTCTATACTACATTTAGATTGTAAAAGCACTTAAGGAGGACTAAGCACAAAAATAAAACGATTTACACTACTCGCACATTGTAATAAGATTCTGTTTTACGTAGAATTATTTTCTATACTCATGTAGAAGATTATATATTATACTAGCTGTCCCGACACACGTTGTTCTGTCTTAAATATGAACTAAAATGAATAAATAACTACACCTACTGCTACACCTACTCCTACAACCTACACCTTTTCTAATATTTCTCACCGTTTAAACCTTCCCTGATATTCCACGACCAAATATTTCAAGACCAAAATTATTAGCCAAACCGGTCCAGCCGTTCTCGAATTTTGAGTCCCGCGGGAACGGGATAAAAAGTATCCTATGTCCTTCTCCTGGTTTTAAGATACCTCCCCAACAATTTTCAGCCAAATCAGTTCACCCGTTCTTGAGTTATAAATAGTGTAACTAACACGACTTTCTTTTATATATATAGATTATTCTTAAATTAATTTCTTAAATATCTTTTCAAATATTGTACAAATCACAAAAGTGTTCGGTTTAGGTTGAAATATAATATTTATATTAATTATTTAACGAAAAATATATAAATGGTGCTGCACAAAATTTTACGTTTTAGGAGATTGTGTGATTTTTAAGAGGTAATTTTATTATTTTGTAACTCAAGAAATATATATTTTTTTCAAAATGTGCACGGTTCAGAACCCGTCAAGGATCGTGTACTTTATCCCATATTTTTTTTACTTTGTAACTGAACTCTGACTAGGTAGACTAGGTGACGGGAAGTGACTAAGTAGGCTATGACCTCGTCTTAATTCATAATTTGTGTTTGAACTATCGAGTATTTTATCTCGCGTCAGCATATCCACGCACGCATTTTACAAATTCATCCACAGTTTAGTGAAATGTGGGTAACCGAGCTTTGCACAAAAATATTTTTGACGACAGATTCGAAACCACCATATTCCGAATTTTCTAACAAAGTAAAAATACTCATACCAAACTTCAGCCAATCTGACTGACATAATTATTGATATATTGTTGCACGACGAAAGAAAAAACATAAACAACAAATGCGCAGTTTACCATTGAAAAGACCTAGCTAGATCGATTTTTCTCCTTCAAAACTGCCTTAATACTAAATTTCATAGTAATACTTGCACGCCGTTTTCGAGAAACCGATTATTATATGTAGCATTTATTCATTCCAGTTCATATTTAAGACAGAACAACTTGTGTCGGGACAGCTATGTGGATTGTCTCGTTCAAAGTATGAAATTATGTCAATATTTATTTGTGTTAATCAATAACAATTTTCATCCAGGTACGCCATTCCCTTCATTGGGAGCGTCTGCTTCCTCCTGCCCACGGTCGTGCCGATGTACTTCTGGGGGGAGTCGCTCCACGTCGCCTGGTACATGACCATGCTGCGCTACGTCTACACCCTGCAAGTAGCCTTCCTCACCAACAGCGTTGCGCACCTCTGGGGCAACAAGCCCTACGACAAATACATCAAGCCCGTCCAGAACCCCATCGTCTCCTTCTTCGCGTACGGCGAAGGATTCCACAACTACCACCACGTATTCCCCTGGGACTATAGGACCGCGGAGTTGGGGAACAACTGGCTTAATATCAGCACGCATTTTATAGACTTCTTTGCGTGGGTAGGGTGGGCGTACGACCTGAAGACGGTGCCGGATGACGTCATCGCCGCCCGGGCAGAACGCACCGGGGACGGAACCTACAAGTGTGGGTTCGAATCGGGAGGAGAAGCGGTAGCGCGTATAGAAGAGCTAATGGATAAAGATTATTGAGTTGTAATACTAATTACTATTAACACAGTACTACGATAAGAAGTTTTATTATTTAAACTGCCAAAGGAAAACAACTAATTGACAGCTGAGTCGGACGACACGACCAACCCAATATAAATACAGAACAGTGTGTTATGTGCGAGATTTTGTCACAACTCGCCGCGAAGAAGTTAACTTCGCTTTGAATGGCATCGAATTAGTTACCATTGTTTGGCACTAGGGGCGTTGTTTGGGTGCCAACTGCCATATAAATTGTAGTTTACTTCTTCGCGGGGAGTAGTGACAAAAACTCGCACACAGCACACGGATGGTGCGCTATAACTTAGCGCACTTGTAGTGCCAAGTGTGCCAAGTGTGCTAAGTTATAGCGCACCATTATTAATAGGAAAGTAAACGGAGAGTCCGAAATACGCCGAATTTAACGTAACGTAGCTGAGCAAGATCACGTCAAGTGGACCCCCCATTTTCCACTTGATCACAAAAATTAAGTCCATGTACTTTTTTCATAAGTAGTTACCATGAAAAATTGATCCCCCGAACAATTTTTCAAAATTTTGATTTTAACAATAATTTTTTTAACAATGAAAATTTTGAGTACTTTTAATTAAAAAATTGATTCTAAATCAACCGTTGAAGATAAATTAATGAAATTTTCAGGATTTATTGTCGAATGTCTATATTTTAATAAAATATTAATAACTTGAAATTATTTGTTTATTATCATATTGTTAATTAACTTTTAAATAAACAAATGAAAATTTCATTGATTTCTCGGTACAAAAATGAAGTTTTTTTTTATCGGTTACATGCATTATTTATTTAAGTTTATGATAAAAAAAAAAATTCACTGCTCGCGATTAGTTTAAACAATATGAATTTATTAATCACAGCGCGCCGGGCGCAGGGCGCTGTCAGAACACGGCGCGGCCGAGTGTCTCAGGCTATATTGCAGCTTCGGTCAATTATAATCAAAAATAACAATTCAAAATGTTATTATACAACAAATTTTATTATTATTATTATTATTATTATTATAATCATTATTATTATTGTTATTAAACAAATTTTATTGTTTTAAACAATGTTAATAGCAATGAAATATAATATTTGTTTTTATCATTACACTAAACAGAGAAAATGATCTAGTAATTACTCCATTTTGACTTAAAAAAAAAAACCGCTCGGTTACGATTTTCATTTGTTTTTCGTGTATCCATGTAAATAACAAAATCATTATAGTCAGCATAACAATTCAAGTGTTGATGCAACTGATCCAGAAGTTGATGAGATTAAAGATGATAGCAAGAAAGATCCGACCTTCAAATGTGAGGCTGTTGATAATCGTTTAAAAATTGATAACGTTAATAAATTGTTATCGGAGGTCGGTGAACCACCAATAAAATTGAGACGACTGTCGAATGCCTCTGAGTATAAGAAAGCTCTTCAAACTTCTGTGAAGAAATTGAGTGGTATTGATATTAATTATATCAATCCAAATGAACTTCTTATGAATAATTTTAAATCTGCTTTCGACCAAGCAAATAGTAGGTCCGAAAAAATCCAAGTGTTGACTACTCTTCCGTTGGATTGGCCAATAAAAATGATACGACGCGAATTTAAAGTTTCGAAGAGAATGGTACAAACTGCGAAGAATATTAGGAAAAAATCAGGATTTGCGTCAGAGCCCGATACAAAAAAAGGAAAAGTCCTGGACAATTCAACACTTGAACGCGTAAAAAATTTTTATTTATCAGATGATGTTAGCCGTGTGATGCCCGGAATAAAAGATTATGTTACTGTTTTAGAAAATGGTAAAAAAATCCAAAAACAAAAAAGACTATTATTATTTAACATAAATGATGTGTATACAAAATTCAAGGAAGTTTTTCCAGAAGAGAAAATTGGTCAAACCAAATTTCAAACTTTAAGACCACGGGAATGTATTTCTGCTGGGAAAAGCGGTACACATAATGTGTGTGTGTGCAAAATTCATCAAAATGTCAAATTACAATTGAATGGTCTGAAAAATGAACTCAAAAAGAAAGGTATTGATTTTTCTGAAAGCTCTAATGACTTGATTCAAAACTCTGTCTGCGCAGAACCGACATCATCATGTTTTTTTTCTTTGTGCAAAAATTGTCCGGGAGTTGATATCGTTATTAAAAAAATAAAATCATTAATTGATAGCCATGAAATAAAAGAAATATCATTTAGTCAATGGAAAAGTACCGACAGGTAAGAAACAAGACTCAGTATAAATTAATTACTTATATAATTATTGATGTCAGTACACACTTAAAAAGAATATCTTGTTCATTAGATAATAACAGAACTTCTATTTGTTTCTTAATTAATAAAAATAAAACTATATTGCACAAACATTATTGTTACAAAATTATCGAATTTCATTTTATCAATTTGAGTAGTTATTATTTTTTCCATCTTTTTAAGCATTTTGTAATCTAACACATTTATTTGAAATTTTGCAGGACTGAGATCGTTGAAGCGAACTATACAAAAGAAGATTTTTTAAATGAGTTAAAAAATAAGTGGACAGAGCTATTGAAGCATGATTTTGTAGCAAAGTCCCAAGCGTCTTATTTTTCCAAACAAAAAGAATCTGTTGAAGTAGGAGAGTTTATAGTATGTCTAGATTTTTCCGAAAACTATTCTTTTTTTGTGCAAGATGCTATACAATCGCATCACTGGTCCAATGGTCAGGCTACGCTTCATCCGTACGTTGCGTATTATAAAGAAAACGAAGAAATAAAGCATGAAAATTTTGTGGTGATTTCGGAGAAAATAAGTCACGACGCAAGTTCGGTACATCTCTTCAATTCAAAATTAATTGAATTTTTAAAGAATAAATTTGGTGCCAGTAACATTAAAAAAATTAAGTATTTTTCCGATGGAGCAGCTTCGCAATATAAGAATAAATATAACTTTGCCAACTTAATTAATCATAAGAATGATTTTGCTGTTGAAGCGGAGTGGAACTTTTACGCCACATCCCATGGCAAAGGAGCGTGTGACGGCTTAGCAGGAAGTGTTAAAAGACAGGCTTATCGTGCTAGCCTTCAACGTAACAATGATAAGCACATAATAACACCACTTTCCTTATACGAGTGGGCCAAAGGTTCTTTTAAAAAAATTAATTTTGCTTTTTGTACTCAAGAGGATCATGATTTACATGAACAAAAGTACCAGCAACGATTCGCACAAACAGTTACGATAAAAAATACTCGCCAGTTTCACTATTATAAACCATTGAATGATGTATCATTGCAATGTCAGTTTATTTCAGGAGATGAGAAAGTTTTTATTAACAAAGTTTTTAAAAAAAAATAATAACGAGAGTCAACAAAATTTAATATTTAATTATTAGTTTCATTTTCCTGTTTTTGTTTAATAATAAAGATTTTTCTATTGTATTAGTCATAATATTCTTTAAAATAATAAAATTTGTTGTATAATAACATTTTGAATTGTTATTTTTGATTATAATTGACCGAAGCTGCAATATAGCCTGAGACACTCGGCCGCGCCGTGTTCTGACAGCGCCCTGCGCCCGGCGCGCTGTGATTAATAAATTCATATTGTTTAAGCTAATCGCGAGCAGTGAAATTTTTTTTTTTATCATAAACTTAAATAAATAATGCATGTAACCGATAAAAAAAAACTTCATTTTTGTACCGAGAAATCAATGAAATTTTCATTTGTTTATTTAAAAGTTAATTAACAATATGATAATAAACAAATAATTTCAAGTTATTAATATTTTATTAAAATATAGACATTCGACAATAAATCCTGAAAATTTCATTAATTTATCTTCAACGGTTGATTTAGAATCAATTTTTTAATTAAAAGTACTCAAAATTTTCATTGTTAAAAAAATTATTGTTAAAATCAAAATTTTGAAAAATTGTTCGGGGGATCAATTTTTCATGGTAACTACTTATGAAAAAAGTACATGGACTTAATTTTTGTGATCAAGTGGAAAATGGGGGGTCCACTTGACGTGATCTTGCTCAGCTGCTAGTTACGGCATCCACAAGCAGGTTTTGAATCGACTCTATGGGGTCTAAGTTTTAGAAACATTGTTACTGAAGAAAAGGGTTCCGTACAAAACAGTAAAAAACATGTATTTTATCCCCCTTACATCTTTTTTATTTTGTTTTGATATTTGTTGTTATAGCGGCAACAGAAATACGTCACCTGTAAAAATGCCAAGATGATCTAAGCCAGACTACCTTTTCTACAAGCGTTTCGTCGATTTTTTTAACCCTCATAACTTATGTTTGGATTATACCAGATAAACAAAATTTTCAGGATATGTTCCCAGCAGCAGACATTAAACCACATAGTTTGACTAAGGTGTAGAGTTTGTGTAGTTATGCTTGTATCTATAGAGTTAAGGCGTGTAGATTAACAAGTTTTTAGAATCAGAAACTTGGTTTTACATGAAAACTGAACCTCAATTCTCGTATTTAAAGTAGATTTTCATTTTACTTTGATTGGATTGAAAGTGAAGCGACATGTTACCATGAACAGATTTTATGAAGTTTCGCCCAATTCAGAGCCGCGTTTCACGTTGGTTTAACTTTTATAAGAACAAGTTTGACAGTTTTAGCGTATTGGGACTTGATTGTAATGGTATTAATGCATGTTTTATTTAGCCCCTCTGATAGCATTTTGACCGTGCGAGTCATATGGTTTCTTATGTCTTGGCATCACTTTACATGAAAATATTTTTGGTGGGATTTTATTTTTTTACTGTCCTTAACCGTGATAACTTATCACGGTTAAAGAGATACAGCCCGGTGACAGATAGCGAAGTCTCAAAAATAGGGTCCCCTTTGTACCCTGTGTCCTAATGATTAAAATTTGTAGCCGGATGTTTAGTTTTAATGACTGGCTATAGCTTACCGCAACATCCTTCGTGGTCTAGTTTTTTTAGATTAGAGCTTTGCACTCGACTCGGCGGTCGTGGGTTCGAGTCCCGCATTGGAACAACAAAAAATGTTGTTTCCAAGTTTGGTTAGGACAATGCAGGCTCATCACCTGATTATTGATTTCTTATGTTTACGCGAATATTGTTCATTGTTTTAAACACTTACGGATTTTGTCGCGGTGCACTTTTCTTTTACCCGACGTTTCGGCTACTTTCCAGCAGCCGTGGTCACGGGAGGACTGAGGTGTCAGTTGTCCTATTTGTTGAAGTTGTTCAAACTACCCGAAGATTCTTCAATTATTATTTGTGTTCCGATCCACGCAAAACATACTAACAGTATCTTGAAGCCGCGGTGTTTTTGACCTGAATTTTATTTTATTTATCACTGGATCCCAACTAGATGGCAGCACCCAGCCATCTTCTCGGTTAAAATTAGGGTACTTTTTAATTTCTATAGCCTCGCGTATCATTCTAGGGCGATAACGTTGTTCCTTTGCCAGTACTTGTGGCTTATCAAATCTTATGTAATGGCGAGGTTGATCCAGTGTGTGTTCGCAAATTGCAGATTTGTTGTTGCGGCGGTGTTTAACATCTGCGATGTGTTCCTTAACGCGGGTTTTAATTGATCTTTTTGTTTGCCCAATATAGGATAGACCACAGTCGAGCTTGTAGACTCCTGCATCTTGAAGAGGAATGTTGCATTTCACTGTTGGTAAAAATTGACTTATCTTTTTGGGCGGCTTGAAATATGTTTTTATAGAAGCTTTCCTTAGAATATAGCCAACTTTATCAGTGACTCCTTTCATGTATGGCAGAACTGCAGGTATTCGTTCAACAGTGGCTGGTTTCACTCGGTCTTTGTGATGCAGGCGTGGGACTCGAAGCTTATTGTCACGTAGAACTTGTGTGACATGATGAAGCTCGGTATCCAAATGCTGCTGGTCACAGATTCCTCGTGCTCTTTGAAATAAAGTTTTGCCAACGGTAGATAACTGTGAAGGATGGTGGTGGGTGGGTGGGTGACCACGGCTGCTGGAAAGTAGCCGAAACGTCGGGTAAAAGAAAAGTGCACCGCGACAAAATCCGTAAGTGTTTAAAACAATCATCACCTGATTGTCTGACAAAGATGATCCATGCGTCGGATGGGCATGTAAAAAGTCGGACCTGCGCCTGATCGCGAGTCATGTCATGTCGGTTATCCGTCCCACTAGGTTACGAGAGTAAAGGAGGAGAGAGTGCTCTTGTGTAATGCGCACACACTTGGGCAATACAAAATTACTCCTGCGTAACTGGCCTGGTTTCAATGAAACCGGCCACCGTCACCTAAAATCGGTGTGGGGAGTTATTATTATCGTAACTTACCGTCGGTCTGCGGCAGGTCCGCGGCGGGCTCGGCGCGGCAGTCGGCGCCGCACGCGAGCAGCAGCCGGCACGCCGCCGCCGAGTCGCGCCGCGCCGCCAGCGACAGCGCGCTCTCGCCGCGCCCGTCCGTCGCGTTCACCTTCGCGCCTGCGTCATCATCATCATCATCATCCGTCTAAAGTGTCTACATCGAGATAACAAAAACGCCCAAAAACACACGCAACACTCGGGCCTCTGAACTAAATTTGATAAACATTTAGCGTTCGCAGCCTTTGAATCGAATAGAAAAACAGGGCCGCAATTCTCGTACCTCGAATCTCGGTTCGATTAACGCGCTGAATCATTCGCTTAGGCGTCAAATAACGTGCGCGCGAGCGGGACAGACTTAGACCCCCCCGATGCATTTACTTGGATCGCAAAACTGTTTCAGAGAGAACAAAATACCGACACCAAATTTTAAAATTCTTCAATTCGTTGTAAAACACGGAGATTTTTAACCTTTTTTTTATTTATTTATATCCAAGACAAACAAAAATTAATTTTTTGGTTCAGTCATCATCAGAAGCTCTGCAGGTGCTTATATGTTGATGACTGTAAAGTACTTGTAAAAACTACTTGTAAAGGCGACTTACCGTGCCTCAGCAACAGGTCCATGGCGTCCAAGTGCGAGTTCTCCGTGGCGACGTGTAACGGCGTCTGTCCGTCCTTATTCTTCTCATTCACTCTCGCGCCCTTCTTGATAAGAATTTCCATGACCTGCACAAAGTTTGCAACATTACAGGTTCTGTCTATATGTGATATTAAACTAACAAACTTTTTTCATTTTCAAGGTTTCGTACCTCAAAAGGAAAAAACGAAACCACTAAAAGACTTTACTTTTTATTGTACGTCCGTCTGTCAAGACCCTTTATTTCGGGAATGCGTGGAGGTATCGAGTTGAAATTAAACCGTATAGTCAGGTCTAGAGTCCCTTGAAGCTGTGAAGAAATAAGACTACTCAGTTAACGTAAATTTCGGCACTCCTGACGAAATCAAAATTATAATAGGTTGGGGAAAAAGTCTTTTCGCATTATAGTATGTATGAACTTGTCATAAAATATCTTGGGCTATACCAATTGTATCTGGCTGATTTTGGTATCATTAAAAAGTTTTAATTTTACAGAAGACAATTCCAAGGTAAATTTGAGATTTTCATTTGTTTTTCTTATTGTTAAAATGAGTGATTCTTATGAAGAATTTCGATACATTTTAAAATTTTATTACAAAAAAGGTAAAAATGCAACACAAGCCGCGAAAAAAATTTGTGATGTTTATGGACCTAATGCAGTATCTGTGAGAGTAGCGCAAATTTGGTTTAAGCGTTTTCAATCCGGAAATTTTGATATCAAAGATGCACGTCGCTCTGGTCGCCCTGTTACGGACAAAACTGTTGCCATTTTTGAAAAAGTGGAGCAAGATCGGCATATTAGTAGTTACGATGTAGCTGAAGAACTGGGGATTGACCACAAAACGGTTTTGGCGCATTTGAAAAAAGCTGGGTACACAAAAAAGCTCGATATTTGGGTGCCTCATGAGCTCACTGAAAGAAACCTAATGAACCGTGTACTCATTTGTGATTCTTTATTACGACGTAATGAAACCGAACCATTTTTGAAGAAGCTGATAACTGGTGATGAAAAGTGGATCATGTACGACAAGAACTTGCGAAAAAGATCGTGGTCAAAGGCCGGTCAGGCTTCACAGACTGTGGCGAAACCCGGGTTAACTCGCAACAAGGTGATGCTGTGTGTGTGGTGGGATTGGAAGGCATTATTCATTATGAGCTGTTACCGCCAGGCAGGACCATCAATTCTGAACTGTACTGCGAACAACTGATGAGATTAAAGCAAGAAGTTGAGAGAAAGCGGCCGGAATTAATCAACAGAAGGGGTGTGGTTTTTCACCATGATAACGCTAGACCTCACACATCTTTAGCCACTCAGAAAAAATTACGGGAGTTTGGCTGGGAGGTGTTAATGCATCCGCCGTATAGTCCTGACCTTGCACCTTCAGATTTCCACCTGTTTCGGTCGCTACAGAATTCCTTAGGTTGACATCACAAGAGGACTGCCAAAACCACTTGTCGCAGTTTTTTCATCAGAAGCCCCAAAAATTTTATAGCAATGGGATCATGTACCTACCAACAAGATGGCAAAAAGTTATCGAACAAAATGGCACCTATATACTTTAGTCACTTGTAAATAAACTTTATAAAAAAACCTTTTGAATTTTTATATAAAATGCGAAGAAACTTTTTCCCCAACCTAATACATCAATATAATTTTGATGAGAGAGTACGGGATATTCTCTCACGGGTATTTAAATTCTAGTAACATACAATATTTCGTTAGTACTTTAGTAGGCAACCTGACATTTTCATTAATATGCAAACGCATTTTACAACGCTGCAATCAAAAATAATTTTGAACTTTGTACGGAACCCTCCTTTTATAAAGGATGTCCGTCCGTTCCATCTGTCTAAACTCGCCTACATTCCGAAAGACCTTATACTACAACTTCGGACCAAGCGATAGCGCGATGTAGGAGCACAACAGCGCCATCTAGTTATAACAGAGAGCAACAAAATATTACAGGAGTCTCAAGGTAATTTCTTTCTTTTGTTTTATACTTTAATATAATATTATGAGAATCAGTCATATTTTTTTTACTACATCTCTTTCTTTGTCAGTTAGTAGAGACAATATTTTTTCAGTCATAGTTTGGGCTAAAAAGTTAAAGATATAGGATGGAGAAAATTAAATCAATTCGGTTTTCTACCGCACGACTGTATGTTCATTATTATTCATAAATCATAATAAATCAAACATCATCATCATTATAAAGTATTATACGAGTATAGTTCACCACAAGACATAAAATATGTAAACAAACATTCAGGGGTTCGCGCAACCTTTGGATCGGCAGTTTCGTCACTTCGTCGTTAACTTTAATAACAATCGAATCTATCAAATTTACTTCAAAATGGCACCCGATGCATATGAATCTGACCAAATGAAATTGAGTATTTTCCTATATGAAAAAAAAGTTTTTTTTTTATAAATTAAAAAAATATATAAAATTTAATTTGCCTGAAATATTTTTTTCCCTGTTCTTTATTGTCGTCACATTATAACTAAAAGGATTTTTTAAAATTTAGTTCCTATTAGGTTGGGGAAAAAGTTTCTTCGCATTTTATATAAAAATTCAAAAGGTTTTTTTATAAAGTTTATTTACAAGTGAATAAAGTATATAGGTGCCATTTTGTTCGATAACTTTTTGCCATCTTGTTGGTAGGTACATGATCCCATTGCTATAAAATTTTTGGGGCTTCTGATGAAAAAACTGCGACAAGTGGTTTTGGCAGTCCTCTTGTGATGTCAACCTGACACTGCCTAAGGAATTCTGCAGCGACCGAAACAGGTGGAAATCTGAAGGTGCAAGGTCAGGACTATACGGCGGATGCATTAACACCTCCCAGCCAAACTCACGTAATTTTTTCTGAGTGGCTAAAGATGTGTGAGGTCTAGCGTTATCATGGTGAAAAACCACACCCCTTCTGTTGATTAATTCCGGCCGCTTTCTCTCAACTTCTTGCTTTAATCTCATCAGTTGTTCGCAGTACAGTTCAGAATTGATGGTCCTGCCTGGCGGTAACAGCTCATAATGAATAATGCCTTCCAATCCCACCACACACACAGCATCACCTTGTTGCGAGTTAACCCGGGTTTCGCCACAGTCTGTGAAGCCTGACCGGCCTTTGACCACGATCTTTTTCGCAAGTTCTTGTCGTACATGATCCACTTTTCATCACCAGTTATCAGCTTCTTCAAAAATGGTTCGGTTTCATTACGTCGTAATAAAGAATCACAAATGAGTACACGGTTCATTAGGTTTCTTTCAGTGAGCTCATGAGGCACCCAAATATCGAGCTTTTTTGTGTACCCAGCTTTTTTCAAATGCGCCAAAACCGTTTTGTGGTCAATCCCCAGTTCTTCAGCTACATCGTAACTACTAATATGCCGATCTTGCTCCACTTTTTCAAAAATGGCAACAGTTTTGTCCGTAACAGGGCCAGGGCGACCAGAGCGACGTGCATCTTTGATATCAAAATTTCCGGATTGAAAACGCTTAAACCAAATTTGCGCTACTCTCACAGATACTGCATTAGGTCCATAAACATCACAAATTTTTTTCGCGGCTTGTGTTGCATTTTTACCTTTTTTGTAATAAAATTTTAAAATGTATCGAAATTCTTCATAAGAATCACTCATTTTAACAATAAGAATAACAAATGAAAATCTCAAATTTACCTAATTTGAATTTGGAATTGTCTTCTGTAAAATTAAAACTTTTTAATGATACCAAAATCAGCCAGATACAATTGGTATAGCCCAAGATATTTTATGACAAGTTCATACATACTATAATGCGAACAGACTTTTTCCCCAACCTATTATTTAAGCCGAAAAAAAATATATAAAAAATTCAAAATCAGCCCGGGATATTTAAAATTGCGAAACGCGTCACCATTGGTCGCGGGTCGCGACCAATGGTAACGCGCGTGTGACGTCACGCTACACGACGCTGTCTTTCGTGACAATGACATGACTGACTTTAAATTGAATTTTATGCTCTGACTTGTCTATGATTTTATCTGTCAACTGTCTTTTTCGTGTACGATGATGTCACAACCCAAGCCCGCGAAAATGGCGTGTTTAAACCGCGCAAAAATTATAGTGACTTTTAAAATTTTTTTCCAGCTTAATGGATAATGTTTTTGATGTGTTATATATATTTTTGGTAATGTTATAACCAGTAGAAACGTTTAAAAAAATAAAAAAATACATGCATATTCCCTATTAGGTTCCTATTACAACTTGATAAAAGTAAAAAGAATTAGCATTTTATGTGTAGTTTTGTAATTATATGTATTTCGAAGTCAATTAAATTATTTACATGTAGGAAGGTTTTTTACATTAATGTTGTAAAAATATTTTTTTACAAAAGGCAAGCGGACTGTTTTTTTTTATTGCATGAATGAATAGTACTCTTAAATATGAGTAACTAAATAATCAGAAGAAACCGTTTAACAAAAGTCAATATTTTCAAAGGTACAGCAATTTGTATGCAAAATTTCGCGAGTCTCGTAAAAACGCTCCATACTAAACTTAACCTACAAGTGACGTCACCTGTAAGTTAAGGTGTATGAAATATACGGCCGCAGGAACATATTTGTTAATATCTCCGATATTTGTGCGTTTAAGTTCATACTCACCATAATGAATATTTTTGTATATGATGTGAGTAAACTTATGATGTAGGTTTTGTTTACCAATTTCGCAAAAAAAATATTTAAAATGTATTTAATTAGTAAACTGCACATAAAATTATATATTTTTTTTACATTTACCAAGTAGTAATGCCTCTATATTTCGGAATATATAAACTAAATGTTTCAGATGTAGTCCGATCCCCTATTTTTACTTACATCAAATAGAAACAGATTTACTATGGTATTTAATTATAAACAAAACGTGCAATTTCGGAGATATCAAAAATTTTGTGCATAAATTATGTCCTTTTTATAAGCAACATTGACGCTTGACGTCGTTTACTAGTACGACTTTTATATAGGCGTTTTCACGAGGCTCACAAGTGCTTCAAACAATCCGCAATGTCTTTGAAAATATGTATTGATTTTAGTATACTATTCCTTTTGCAAACTGACTTTTTTTCAGACCACTATTCATTATGTGATAAAAATACAGGAAAATACCGTATTGCTCATACGTTTCCAATGACAAGTATGTTACTCAGGTTAATGTAATTTCTTATTTTAATTTTTATAGCTTACTAGCTGTTTTTGCGACTCCGCCCGCGTGAATATACTATCGAGTATCCGGCGGGAACTCCGTTCTTTACCGGGATAAAAAGTACCTTATGTCAGGCCTGTCTCACTCCCCGTGTAGGTATAGAAAATGCAAGTACGTGCGGCACCCCACTCTAGCGGGAAAATCAGTAGGGACTTACGCGCGAGCTGTGAGTGACGTACGCGCAAGATTCGTTCGTAATTATTATTACTTAACGTACTATTTTAAAAATGGGTAAAAAAACGGGAAAAAGATATTGTGCAGTATTTAACTGCTTAAACAAGGATTGCGACCCAAATGTGAGTTTTTTCAAGCTCCTTAAGGACGCCATTTGTTATTATTATTGTGAAATTATCATTCTTTGGGTTACCAAAATAAGTAGGAATGTAGGCAGGTATACTAAGTTGGTGTAATTATTAATCTTTCACCAATATCTACCTAAATTAAAGGAATTTCGATGTGTTTCGTTTTAAAAACCTACCTGCCCATTGTTTGTTTTACTGTTCGCTAGAATAAAACCGATAATGGATAAAGAAATATAGTGCCATATGTACTAACAGTAGATAACTACGCTATAGTTATGTTGTTAAACATATCTAATAATATTTCATTAATTCTGTAGGTAACACCTATAAATTGAAAGACTTTGTAATTTGTTTAAGCTATCTACATACCTACAGGCTACAAGTTACAACACGTTCAAAATTTAGGTATTTAGGCTGAAGACTTTTGACGAACCAACGCATTTCAAATAAGTACCTACCTAGACCTAGGTATAAGTACCTACTTATATTTACCTAATATTAACAGGTACCTTAGGTTTATTTGGAAAGTAATTTGTTCACTAAAGTAGGTACAGTAGGTAGGTACTAGAAAAAAAGTTGTAATTAAATAAATTATTTTCTAAACGGAGACAACCCCGATTTCGTCACAATTATGCGATATGAATAAGAGTTATGCGATAGAAAGAGACGCAACTTGTAGGTAAATATAATCGTAGGCGATCACGCGCTGCGTAAGCTGAATTGAACTTAATGGTATAGTAGTAAGAGTCCCTATTTCTTCTAATAAAGCTTCGAAGTGATGCTTCTGTTGTAACTAATATCTATTCTGTGCTTATGTTTTAATCCAGAGCCTAAGCTACTACCATACCAAATTAGAAATCCGTTCAGTAGTTTTTGCGTGAAAGAGTAACAAACATCCATCCATCCCCACAAACTTTCACATTTATAGTATCAGTAGGATCATTGTTTACATAAATTATTTGTTCTAGTGGTTTTCACTTAACGTTACCTGCTTGCGCTTGGGGTAGAGGCTGGCGGCGGCGGCGTGCAGAGGGCGCTCGGCGGTGGTGAGGTGGGGGAAGTTGGCCAGCTCCGTCACGCGCTCGGGCGACGACACCGACATCGCCACGCTCACGTCCTGCACAGATATACACCGCCGTATTACGTGCCGGCGTTGAAGGTCACGCGCCCGCCGCGCAGTATCGGCCACGCGGTGTATGTGACTCGGTGTAAAGTATTTTGTAGGATAATCTGGTACATTTAAGGTCACATGTCGAGCTTTGTTTATATTTAGACTAGCTGTTGCCCGCGGCTCCGCCTCCGTAGATACAGTATCCCACGGGAACACTGTACTTTTGCGGGATAAGAAGTAGCCTATGTTTTAATCTAGACCCTAAGCCACTACCATACCAAATTTCATCGAAATCCGTTCAGTAGTTTTTGCATGAAGGAGTAACAAACATCCATCCATCCTCACAAACTTTTACATTTATAATATTGATACGATTACATCGAATTGAAATAGAGTATATAATATGACTAGCTGTTGCGTGCGGCTCCGCCCGCGTAAATATAGTATCCCTCGGGAACACTGTACTTTTTCATGATAAAAGTAGCCTATATTTTAATCCAGCGCCTAAACTACTACCGTACCAAATTTCATCAAAATCCGTTCAGTAGTTTTTCCGTGAAAGAGTAACAAACATTCATCCATACATCCTCACAAACTTTCACATTTATAATATAAGTAGGATATCATAACTGAACAGTAAATCCATAATACCTGATGCCCCACGGACGAGAGCTGTTTCTTGACCCTCGTAGGTTCTGCCAGTCTGCACGCCTCCAGAAGACAGTAGCCTCGGTATTCAACTGTAACGAATAAAAAAAAATGTGTCATGTGAAACCGAGTTTATGAATTAGTCCATAAAATTTAGCTGGTAGTTTCGCCCTCTTACTTTAAACAGTTTTTTTGGCAAAATAAACTTTCATTATTATGACGTTTTTAATTAATATGTGGCGGACCAATTAGCGCCACGATCTGAATCGCGCTATCGAAGTTTTCACAGCTCGGCGCTATATATACAACATCCGAAAAGCATACAAGTGGGCTTCGGTCATACCACTCCATAAAGCATACCACCTCGCTCGGTCGGAGATCCCCCAGTATATATCTGTATAATCTATGAATTTAAAATATTGGGCTATTTTCACAAATATATTAAAATAATTAACAAATAAACAAATATTTAATTTAATATTAAAGGTTTGTTTATTTGTTAAATAGGCTCCGAAAGTACTGGACCTATTTTGATGACATTTTGCACAGATATAAAGTTGACCATGGGGAAGGACATACGCCACTTTTTATTGCGGCAAAATGTACGGTTTCGGTGCAATTTCCTTTCGCGCGCCGAAGTCGCGGGCAATTTCTACTACGAGTACAATATTATTTGCACAGAATTATTAAATTCTTAGCGGGTGTGCAAAATTACTGTAACAATTCACTATTACATAGTCACGTGTTATCATATCAATCAAATCAAATCAAAAAAGTTTTATTTCCATATGGGTTACAAAGTAACGCTTAAAGAATTGTCCCTACTTGATGCCTACCACCGGTTCGGGAACTAACCCGGCGAGAAGAACCGGCGTAAGAAACTCGCACGGGGCCATCTTTTAGCAAAAAGATGGAAAATTGTTATTTTTAAAAAAAATGAAGTTGTTTACAATGTGAAAACTTAAGTCTATATAATATTGACAAAAGTCAGATACATATTATAGTACATATAAGTAGCCTTGTAGGTGGTCATCCTATTCCCAAGGTGTGCGATCGTCAATAAAATCATTGACCTTATAATAGGCTTTTGCACACAAACGTTCTTTAACTACTTTTTTAAATTTATTAATGGAAAGATTTTGAACGTTTTCTGGGATTCTATTGTATAGGCGTATACATTGACCTTTAAATGATTTGCTTACTATACTTAGTCTGATCACCGGTATATCTAGCTTGTGCTTATTTCTAGTGTTTCTACAGTGATTGTCGCTTTTAGTTTTAAAATTACTAATATTCTTTCTAACATATAATACATTATCCAAAATGTATTGAGAAGCGACGGTCAGAATACCTATTTCTTTAAGCTTTTCTCTCAGAGATTCAAAGGGGGACATGTTGTAAATTGAACGTATTGCTCGCTTCTGCAGCACAAATATCATATTAATGTCTGCGGCACTTCCCCATAAAATGATGCCGTAAGACATTCTACTATGAAAGTAACTAAAGTAAACAAGTCGCGCCGTGTCTTCGTCAGAAATTTCTCTAATTTTTCTGACTGCATATGCTGCAGAACTGAGCCTATCTGCAAGATTAGCAATATGAGGACCCCACTGTAATTTACTAGGTATAACTCTAACTAGAAATACAGTGGTGTCCACAAGATTCATTTTCTCATCATTTAATAGTATATTGGTTTGAACTTGCCTAACATTGGGCAATGTAAACTTTAAACATTTTGTTTTTTTGGAATTTAAAAGTAAGTTATTAACATTAAACCAATGTACTATTTTTGAGAGAGCACTATTTACCTCGTCGTAGTCTGACTGCTGTCGCTTCACATCAAAAATTAGTGAAGTGTCATCGGCAAAAAGTACTATCTCGTTATCATTATCTTTAACAAGATAAGGTAAATCATTTATATAGATGAGAAAAAGAAACGGGCCCAAAATAGATCCCTGTGGGACACCTAATTCTATTTTGGTCCCAGTGGACTTTTTACTATTTATCTCCACCCTTTGAGTTCTATTGTTAAGGTAAGAACTCAAAAGTTTGAGTGCAGAGTCCCGAATGCCATAGTGGTGCAATTTTCTGATCAATGTAGCATGCTCAACACAATCAAAGGCCTTGGAGAGATCGCAAAACACACCTAATGCATCCTGTAACCCCTCCCAAGCTTCAAAGATACTACAAAGAAGACCTACACCAGTATCCGTTGTGGATCGACCCTTAGTAAAACCGTATTGATTATTATGTAATAATTTGTTTAATTTAAAATGCACTAATAACTGTCTTAAAATAATTTTTTCAAATATTTTACTAAGAGTCGGTAGAATTGATATAGGCCTGTAGTTTGTCGGATCAGATTTATTTCCTGCTTTGAATAAGTGTATTACTTTGCTA
Source organism: Glaucopsyche alexis (assembly GCA_905404095.1). Classification (NCBI taxonomy): domain Eukaryota; kingdom Metazoa; phylum Arthropoda; class Insecta; order Lepidoptera; family Lycaenidae; genus Glaucopsyche; species Glaucopsyche alexis. Next base: position 24,968,060 of record FR990044.1, read on the forward strand.
TGCATATATTATATCTCCCCCTATAGCCCAACACACTGAGTTAAAAAATACTTACACGCGAGTCTGTCTCTCAGTTCTCTGGTAGGTGCTACATCTAGCGCGGACTTGCCGTGACAGTTGAGAAGCGTGGGATCCGCGCCTTCGCTGAGTAGCAGGGAACAGACCTGCAAATTAATAATATACAAAATTATATTCGTCTCGTAATAAAGTAAATATAGCTTATTATTCAACCGAAAGAACTAAAGCCTTAGTCCCTACAGCCGTTTTAGTCGCATTTGTTTCGCAAAGGACGGCATATTACCACAGCGGCGACTGCAGTACGGCTGCCTTGCGATTGCCAAACATTTCACAGCCGCGATATGCGATACTAATGCTGACGTCGGACGTCGTCGACGAAGTAAAGGCAGAATTAAAGCTAAACTCAGCTACTTAAGTATCTTAGCAAACTTATACTATAAGGTCTATAAAAATCAATTACGGATACTTGGGGCACATTTTTTACTGCTCATGTAAAGACGTTTAGGCAGAAAAATATTTATCCTACTGGAAAAAAATATTATTTCTTTATATGGGATCGCCCATATAAATAAATCATATTTTTTCCACGTTTTACGTTTAGTGCAGAGTCACCCATACATGTGATGATTTTTTACTTTGAGTATGACAATTATTTTTTTGCTAAACATCTTTACACAAGCAGTGAATCATGTGCCCGAAGTATCCGTAATTGATTTTCGGAGACGTTATATTTTTGATGGAAGGAGCAATGTTGAGGGCATCTCTGGTGGATAAAATACGTAACGATGTTATTCGCCAGAGAACTAAAGTCACCGACATTGCTCAACGAATTAGCACGATGAAGTGGAAGTGGGTAGGCCATGTCTGCAGACGGTCGATGGAGCATACAAGTATTAAAGTGGAGACCACGATTAGGCAAACGTAGTGTAGAACATCCTGCAGCACGATGAACCGACGATTTGAAGAAGGTGGCTGGCAGCGGATGGATGAGGGCTGCCCAAGATCGGGATGGTTAGCGCTCACTGGGGGAGGCCTACGATCAGCAGTGGACGACGATGATGATGATATTTTTGATATTTACCTCGAGTCTCGCTTTACTGGCGGCCTCGTGCAGCGGCGTGAAGGCCCAAAGATCTGTCGCGTTGACATCAGCGCCCGCCTTCACCAGCAGCTCTGTGACCTCGTAGTGACCGTACGAGCACGCGTTGTGGAGGGGCACCAGACCACTGCAATATGAAGTAATGTAGTTTTAGGTATTATAAAAATTGTGTGTTTACAGCCTGGCCAGGAAATCTGCCCTGAAACTTATTACACAAACACTACAAAAAAATTGGAATGTGATTGGTTCATTCTCGAAGATTTGATTTTAATGACATTTAAATTTAGTTATTGGATTTTTCCAATGTGGTTTCTAAGATCCTAGTCAGGCTATAATTGAATGTTTAGATGGAAATATTAGGTACTAGCTGTTGCCCGCGTAAATATAGTATTCCTCGGGAACACTGTATTTTTTCGTGTTCAAATGTAATATTTCTTTTAATCCAGAGCCTAAACTATTACCATATCAAATTTCATCAAAATCCGTTCATTAGTTTTTGCGTGATAGAGTAACAAACATCCATCCATCTATCCTCACGATCTTTGGCATCCTACTAATATTATAATTAATGTGAAATTATGTGAGAATGGATGTTAATTGCTCTTTCACGCAAAAACTACTGAGCGGATTTTGATGAAATTTCGTATGGTAGTAACTTAGGGTCTGGATTGAAACATAGGCTACGTTTTATCTCGGAAAAGTACAGCTGTTGCGGTACATCACTACTGCAGCGGCACATCTCTAACGACCCGGGTAGCGGGGTGCGGAGTGCGGGGGAAACCTGCCTCTACGCCTCAGTTATGGCTTGAATCCTCGCGAGTGCGACCGCCTAGAGGCGGTCGCAGATTCGGGCCACAGCTCACAACACCTCAGCACGCCAACGAGGAAACATCAACAAAAAACAAAGTGCATCGTCACCCTGGCCAGGGTAATTCAGGATTCAACACAACGAAAATACAATTTAATCTAAGGTGATAGGCGTGCAATCCAGCCCGTGAGTAACTACAGTCTAATTATCACACATTTAACATTGGTCCTTCAAAGGAGAAATCACGCCGTCATCGTTTTCAAACTCGGGCCAATTTGTTCAACGGTCTTCAGCGCTGAACGGCGAACAATCGCCGTTTTGATATTCCAACCTAGGGGAATAGCAGCCGTATACAATCCCGCAAAGTTTGAGAGTAAGGCAATTAAGACAAAGGAATGAAAAGCCTGCACACGTGGATAGCAATTACGTGAGTCGTTCAATTTTCTCTTCCTTACTGTTTTTCCAAAAAATCCTATTCGAAATTTTTCGGGCCACAGCTCACAACACCTCAGCACGCCAACGAGGAAACATCAACAAAAAACAAAGTGCATCGTCACCCTGGCCAGGGTAATTCAGGATTCAACACAACGAAAATACAATTTAATCTAAGGTGATAGGCGTGCAATCCAGCCCGTGAGTAACTACAGTCTAATTATCACACATTTAACATTGGTCCTTCAAAGGAGAAATCACGCCGTCATCGTTTTCAAACTCGGGCCAATTTGTTCAACGGTCTTCAGCGCTGAACGGCGAACAATCGCCGTTTTGATATTCCAACCTAGGGGAATAGCAGCCGTATACAATCCCGCAAAGTTTGAGAGTAAGGCAATTAAGACAAAGGAATGAAAAGCCTGCACACGTGGATAGCAATTACGTGAGTCGTTCAATTTTCTCTTCCTTACTGTTTTTCCAAAAAATCCTATTCGAAATTTCAAAATCTCAATTCAACCCTAATATTTAGATGCATCATTATTGTGTGATTGAGTTTTTTCAACACGTTTTCACAAGCCGGCGAAACCCGCCATTTTAATTACAAGTTATCTCGCATGCAAATTCGTATTTCAAAGTGCATAGTAAATATTTCACTCATATGTTAGGTGACTAACATAATAACATATTATTTTGGTATATTCGCATTGACATAAATGTGGATAGCATTTCTTGTAATTTGCGTTTTTTTCCGATTCTAATAACATAAAAAACACGACCGTAGCCGCCATAGTCTTATTAGAATACCATAATTATAATTTCAAATAATACATTACAGAACCTACACATTATATGTAACACGGTAAAATATTGCAATCTCCTTTCACAGAAACATTAATTTCAGTATTTTTCTAACATTATTAGTTTTTTCAAATCCGCCATACGACTCGGAATCCACCTGGTTGTCAAACAAAATTTTCTTATTAGACAATAATATTGACGTAAACGTAAAAAATACGCATTTTCCCCGTTGGCAATTTTATTTTAGAACACATAAATATAAATTTCTTTTCGGAAAAGCTAATAATTAGCTCGATGCAATTGGATAAATCTACTTCGGTCTCATTTTCGATAATCATTGAACGCCATTAAAAAATTTTTTTTCTTCGAAATTTTCTAAATTTACATACATATTTATTAAATATAGCAAAAAGTTATTGGGTTATAATAGTACAAGTAATTTCGCATAAATTCTAAATTAAAATAATTAAGGATTAATCTGATGCAATTGGATTTGTTCGCATTGCGCATTTTATACATCGCCGCAAGCGCCATTTCAAGTTCAAGTTTGTCACGTCAGTGAACTTTCAGTTGTCACCGGTGAATTTTGGTTTGGTGTTTTTGTTAATCATGGCCGATGAAAAAATTGAAACTTTAATTAAAAAACGTTCGTGTATGAAATCTAAGCTTACTATTTTTGGAAATTATCTAACCGTGCTTAAAACATGTAAAGAGTTAAGTAGTGTTCAACATTTAGAATTGGAAAAGAGGTTTAAAACATTTGATGCTTTATACGACATCTTCGATCGTTTACAGAGTGACATAGAAATGCAATCCGAAAACATGGATAATGAGCAGCACGAACGGCAGCAGTTCGAAAATCAATATTACAAATTAGTGGGTGTTGCACGACACTATCTCAGTGGTACATCTTCACATGGTGAATCTGGGACGAGCTCCGATGTGGCACAGGCAAGTGGATTTAAATCTAATTATGCTAGGTTGCCAAAAATTGACTTACCCGTATTCTGCGGTCACTATCATCAATGGCTTGAATATAAACATACCTTTGTTTCGTTAATTCATCAAAGAGGGGACATTGATAACATAAATAAACTTCATTATCTTCGTGCTTCCCTAAAGGGCAGTGCTTTGTTAGTTATTGATAATTTAGATTTTAAAGCCGAAAATTATGATAAAGCGTGGACTTTACTGTGTGATAGGTATGATAATAATAGGTTGCTAGTAAATAATCACGTCTCCGCGTTGTTCAATGCTGAAGTCATACGAAGTGAGTCTTGTGAATCTATTCGGCACCTCATCGACATTATCAATAAAAATCTTCGGGCATTGGAAACCTTAGGTCAACCTACTTCTTATTGGGACACATTAATTATTCACATGATGTCAGAAAAACTTGATAGTGTATCTCGCAGAGTTTGGGAGGAGCACAGAAATACTCTTTCAGATCCACCTACTTTAAAATTATTTATCGGCTTTCTTAGTAACAGAGCAGACTTATTGGAAACGTTAAATGAAAACAAATTTAAGGTTAAAAAATCAGAATTTAACATAGGCAACACAAACTTACTCATTAACAGAGATATCAAATTACAGCAAAATAAAAATAATAATAAGAAAACATTTACTTGTTCTATTTGCAATCAAAATCATTTCTTCTTTAATTGTGATAAATTCAGATCACTTTCTATTGAAAGCCGAATTCAAAAGGCCAAAGAAGCAAAATTATGTCTTAATTGTTTGCGCCCTGGACATTTTCAGAACAACTGTAAACTTACTAATTGCAAATATTGTAACAAGAAGCATAATACTCTCTTGCATTTACACGAGTCATCTAAGCTGTCCGTAGAGCCGACCATACCACTAATAAATAATTTTGCAAACGCCAACATTAATCGTCAGCCTACTACTCCTATGCACGTGTTGCTTTCCACAGCATTGGTGAAAGTTGTCGACGGCAGGGGAAAGGAACACAAAGCCCGAATGCTGCTCGACAATGGAAGTACAGCTAACTTTATAACGCAAGCACTGTGCAGTAAGCTGGGGTTAGTGAGGCAGCGCGCAAGCTCTATGGTAACAAGCATTAATAATAATTCTACGTCAGTTACACAGTCTTGTAATCTTACTGTCAAATCATTGTATACAGATTACAATGTATCAGTTAATTGTCTTATTTTGCCAGGAATTACTAGATCATTACCATCATCATATATTAACATTGATAATATTCCTCTTCCAATGGGAATTAACTTAGCAGATCCTTCTTTCAATGTTCCATCAGACATTGACATTTTAGTGGGGGCAGAAATGTTTTGGTCAGTTTTAGGTAATAATTCCATTGACTTAGGTAAAAATCAACCTAGGTTATATGAAACGAAATTGGGTTGGTTGGTGTCAGGGCAGGTAGCTCGTCTTAAGTCACCGTCTTTGACTTCTGTTTGTCATTTTGTCAGTGAGGAGTCCGACCTAAATTTATCTCGTTTTTGGGAATTAGATACCATATCGCCAGAATATTCGTATTCTCCAGAAGAACGTGCTTGTGAGCTTAATTTTTCCTCAAACACACATAGGGATAGGGATGGACGTTTCATCGTCAGAATGCCACTGAAGGCAGATCCTTCGGTCTTAGGCGACTCATTTCAAATGGCCAAATGCCGTTTCTTGTCACTAGAGAGAAAATTTTCAAGAGACCCTATCTTTAAATCAAGATACTTAGAGTTCATGCGTGAATATGAACGCTTAGGGCACATGACCCAAAACAAAGATTTTTTTTCTAATAATAGTCCTCAACAGGTCAACTATTATTTACCTCATCACGGTGTGATACGTGAATCCAGTACTACTACAAAGCTTCGTACAGTCTTTGATGCTAGCGCAGCTACTAGCACTGGTGTGTCACTCAATGACATACAGATGGTTGGGCCCACTGTACAGGAAGACTTATATTCCATCTTATTACGCTTTCGCCAGCACAAATATGTTGTTACAGGCGACGTTGAGAAGATGTACAGGGCTATTTGGATTGAGCCGTCACAGCGGTCTCTCCAACAAATTGTTTTTCGGTATGATTCGTCCGAACCATTAAGAACTTATACTCTTAATACTGTCACCTATGGCACAGCATCAGCTCCATACTTAGCTACAAGGTGTTTAGTGAGCCTGGCTTCGACCGCGGACGATGACAAAGTCAAGGAGTCCATAAAGAGAGATATTTACGTCGATGACTACTTGGGGGGCTCGTCCACGATAGAAGAAACGGTTAAACTTTGTAAAGGTGTCATAGCAACATTAGGAACAGCACATTTCAATTTAAGAAAATTCATGTCTAATAATCAAACAATTCTAGATAAAATAGCACCATCATCTTCTATGGCAAAAAACATTTTAGATATTTCAAGCAGTGATAATGTTCAAGTTTCATCAAAAACATTAGGATTGAATTGGATTTGTGATTCAGACGTATTGTCATTTTCAATCAACATTGATCTTCACCAAAAGGTAACCAAACGTCACATATTATCAGTAATCAGTCAAATATTTGACCCTCTTGGTCTCGTAGGTCCATGTGTTGTCAACGCAAAAATAATTATGCAAAAATTATGGATTGAACAATATTCTTGGGACGATGATGTCTCAACATACATAAAAGAATCATGGAATTCATTTGTGGAAACCTTACCACTTCTCAATAATTTAAAAATTCCTCGATGGGTTTTGTCAGATCAGTCCAATAATTTTGAATTACACATATTTTCAGATGCCTCTGAGCAAGCTTATGGTGCATGTATATACATTCGTTCTGTCAATAATTCAGGTTCGGTATCTGTACACTTGCTAACATCCAAAAGTAGAATAGCACCAATCAAGCCGACAACCATTCCTCGTCTTGAGCTTTGTGGAGCTTTGCTAGCGGCAAGATTGTGTGGCAAGGTACTGAAATCGTTAACATTAAAATTTCATAAGTGTAGATTCTGGTGTGATTCCACAATTGTATTAGGATGGTTACGTACACCCCCAAATAAACTCAAAAGTTTTGTACGCAACCGGGTTCATGAAATCCAAGAAAGCACGCATGGCCATCCTTGGAGCTATGTGCAGTCGAAGTCCAACCCGGCTGACCTTATAACTCGCGGGCTGAAGGCTGATCTAATCAGCGGTTCTTCGCTCTGGTGGTCGGGTCCAGAATTTTTGGCACTAAAAGAGCATGACTGGCCTAGCATGCCAAACGTAAGATCTAGTCAGGATCTACCGGAATTAGTCACTTGTTCTTTTACAGTTGAGGAGAGCACCAACGCAGACTCAATTTGCAATTTAATTCACAAATCTTCTAAATTTACTCGCTTACAGAATACAATGGCATACATTAAAAGATTTATATTTAACTGTCGAAATAATACTAAAAAACTCACAGGATGTCTGACTGTCGAGGAGCTTCAAGATTCATTAAAAACAATACTTTATAAGTCACAATTAGAAATGTTTCCAATTGAGCATTCAATTCTTAAAAACGGAAAGGTATTGCCTAAGAAGAATAACCTTGTTAGCTTAAATCCATTTGTAGACAATGATAACTTGTTGCGTGTAGGCGGTAGGCTCGATAATTCACCATATAGCTACGATACAAAGCATCCAATTTTGTTATGTAAAAAACACAATCTAACCAAAATTATTTTCGAACATTTTCATATAAAGCATTTACATGCACCACCTCAACTTCTTTTAAGTAACATTAGACAAAAATACTGGCCGTTACGTGGTAAAGACTTAGCCAAGTCTACCGTGAAAAAATGTGTCCGTTGTTTTAGACACAACGCTAAAGGGACCCAACCTATCATGGGACAGTTACCAGCCTCGCGTACAGATCTCGAATTCCCATTTCTAAATAGCTCTGTTGATTACTGCGGGCCCGTGATGATAGCTGACCGCAAGGGGAGGGGTTCTAGGTTAGTCAAGTCATATTTGGCAATTTTTATTTGTAATGCAGTTAAGGCCTGTCACATCGAGCTCGTTACAGCCTTGTCCAGTGAGGCTTACATAGCCGCATTGAATCGATTTGTCTCCCGTCGAGGGAAACCTAAAAGCATCATATCTGATAATGGAACTAACTTCATTGGGACCTGCAATGAGTTAGCCCAGTTCCTGGCTGACTCAAGTCTTAAGATAGAGGGTCACATGGCTCAGGAAGGTATTGATTTCAAATTTGTGCCAGCCTACACTCCACATTTTAATGGCTTGGCTGAAGCTGCCGTTCGTTCAGCTAAATATCATCTTAAGCGCATATTAGAAATGTCCCACTTAACTTATGAGGAAATGGCTACGTGCCTTTCTCAAGTTGAGGCCGTTCTCAATTCCCGTCCCCTCACTCCACTATCCACTGATCCCTCGGACCTCTCTGCCCTCACACCGGCTCATTTTTTAATTGGACGTTCTCTATTAGCTGTCCCGTGCCCACAGGTATCCAATGTCAATATAAATCGCCTCGATAGATTTAGAAGGATCCAGTGCATCAGTCAACATTTCTGGAGTCGCTTTTCCCAGGAGTACATCAGTAGCCTGCAACAACGGCTCAAGTGGACATCTACCTCTGGGGAACTTAAGCTTGGGACTCTTGTATTAATCAAGGATAAGAATTTACCTCCGCTGCTGTGGGCATTGGGACGAGTGAGTCATCTTTATCCTGGTGGAGACGGTGTCACCCGAGTGGTGGAAATCAAGACAAAGGGAGGAACCATAAGAAGGGCATTTAATAATATTTGCCCTCTTCCAGATTTTTGAAGTTACTACTTCAACCCGGGCAGCATGTTGCGGTACATCACTACTGCAGCGGCACATCTCTAACGACCCGGGTAGCGGGGTGCGGAGTGCGGGGGAAACCTGCCTCTACGCCTCAGTTATGGCTTGAATCCTCGCGAGTGCGACCGCCTAGAGGCGGTCGCAGATTCGGGCCACAGCTCACAACACCTCAGCACGCCAACGAGGAAACATCAACAAAAAACAAAGTGCATCGTCACCCTGGCCAGGGTAATTCAGGATTCAACACAACGAAAATACAATTTAATCTAAGGTGATAGGCGTGCAATCCAGCCCGTGAGTAACTACAGTCTAATTATCACACATTTAACATTGGTCCTTCAAAGGAGAAATCACGCCGTCATCGTTTTCAAACTCGGGCCAATTTGTTCAACGGTCTTCAGCGCTGAACGGCGAACAATCGCCGTTTTGATATTCCAACCTAGGGGAATAGCAGCCGTATACAATCCCGCAAAGTTTGAGAGTAAGGCAATTAAGACAAAGGAATGAAAAGCCTGCACACGTGGATAGCAATTACGTGAGTCGTTCAATTTTCTCTTCCTTACTGTTTTTCCAAAAAATCCTATTCGAAATTTTTCGGGCCACAGCTCACAACACCTCAGCACGCCAACGAGGAAACATCAACAAAAAACAAAGTGCATCGTCACCCTGGCCAGGGTAATTCAGGATTCAACACAACGAAAATACAATTTAATCTAAGGTGATAGGCGTGCAATCCAGCCCGTGAGTAACTACAGTCTAATTATCACACATTTAACAACAGCATTCCCACGGTATACTCGATAATATATTTACGCGAGCTATAACAGCTAGTTTACAATACTAGTAGGATGTTAACACTGTATCCTCCGAACTATTATGGAGGGTAGAGATAAAGAGAACCATCTCATATGGGAGAAAAGTTGAAAAAGTGTCCAGCTGCATGCTATAAATAACAGTTCAAAAATCTTCCACAATGGCGCTGATGCACAAGAAGGATAGTATGAAGTTAGGAAAAACAGATGAAGTGAAGTGAGTTGAGATTAGTTATTTAAAATTTTTGACGACTTTAGTAATTGACTAAAAGTAGTTAATTCAGTAAATCATGAACATTCTACTTACTCGCGTAGTCGAATATATTTTTATAAACATAACCGAAGAAGATGCTAAGATTTAGTTATCTGTTTAAATTTTGCCGCTTTACAAGTTAAGTCTTCAGCACCCCCTAGTGAACGATTTTTACGGACACTTTTCCCCCCTTACTAATAAACGCTGTATAAGCTTTGAATAGTTATACAGTGTTTTGTTCCCGTCACACAAGTGACATTTTTAATTCGATTGAAGAACACAAAACACTGTATAACTATTCAAAGCTTATACAGTGTTTATTAGTAAGGGGGTTCATGTATGGAGATGGTACTCCTTATCTCTACCCTCCATCCGACGTACGCACCCCTTGTCCTTGGCGTGCACGTCGGCGCCGCGCGCGAGCAGCAGGCGGGCGGCGCGCGCGCGGTTGTAGCCGGCGGCGAGGTGCAGGGCGGTCGAGCGGCGGCCGTCGGCGGCGTGCACGTTGACGTTGAGCGGCGTGAGCAGCGCCGCCAGCCGCGACTCCGCCCCGCCCCGCGCCGCCTCCAGCACCTCCGCCGCCATGTACTCGCCTGGAACGTACCGTATCGTAATTACTAACATTGAGACATATTTGTTAGGGGCCGTCCATTAATCACGTGATGTTTTTAACAACTTTTTAGACCCCTCCCCTCCCCCTGGTGATACGTGGTGAGATTTTATACTAACCCCCCCCCCCCCATCCCCCCGCCTAAGATCACGTGTATTTTTTGTACATAGTAAGCAGGTCATGTTTGAAGAAAAACTTGAACTTAAAAAACAATTTAATCGAATAATTTAAGCAATTAAAAACTTTACGAGTCATTTGTCTTGTAGGTATAAACATTACGAATCTACAACCGACAAGAATTTCGGTATGCATAGACTAGATTCAAAAATGTATCCTGTCACGTGATGTCTCCTTAAACCCCCTCCTCCCCTTGTGATACTTGGTGATTTTTTCCGAGGCCACAGACATCAAACAGAGAGTACTTCGTCTCAAATGGAAATGGGCAGGCCACTTACATAGCGTCATTGACGATAGATGGACCAAGACTTGGTACCCCGTAAAGAAAAAAACAAAAGAGAGGAAGACCTTACAAAAATGGAGCAACGAAATAATCAAGGTAGCCAGTAAAAATTGGTCCCGCACAGCTCGAGACAAATGAATGTGGACTAAAATAGAGGAGGCTTTTACCACAGACTGTGGTCCTTACCACTAACATGCTTTAGCAACAACTGCATACAATAAAGAATTTAAGACAAATACACTAACAAAACTGATAAAATATGCACAATTTGTAAGGAAATAATAAAGATATTTTATTTTTATTTTATACCTGTCAGCACTGGTCGTGTAGAAGAGTCGGCTAAGTCGAGTGGTGTCTTTCCTTCAGTGTTCCTAATGTTTGGGTCGGCTCCATGCTGGAGTAATGCTGTAAAACATTTAAAAATACTTTCATAATGACTATTTATACATAAACAACCAAACACTGAAATATTAACAACGTCTTCATCATGGACGTAAAAAAAGGCGGACGGAAGGTGAGCTAAGTATTGAGTTAAAAAAAAAAAAAAAATTAATTAATATTATGTTTATAGCAGTTTTTCCGCTAAATAATACCCACAACCTGCAAGCAAATGTGTGAGTGCACGCATAAGCATGCGTAACGCACCTCCCTCCTCCCACACTGCTTATGCGTGCACTCAGATGCAAGATCGTGCAAACACCACCACCACACAAGCAACAATGTCGGCAAGACACAAACCTGCGAACAAAGTTCTTTTGTTCGCAGGTCCACTTCCTGAGGATGCTCCGGGTTCGGGGCGAAACGCGCGTCGAGTTTTGCAACCTGCATGGTGGTGTGGGGCTTTGCACGATCTTGCCGACATTGTTGCTTGTGTGGTGGTGGTGTTTGCACGATCTTGCATCTGAGTGCACGCATAAGCAGTGTGGGAGGAGGGAGGTGCGTTACGCATGCTTATGCGTGCACTCACACATTTGCTTGCAGGTTGTGGGTATTATTTAGCGGAAAAACTGCTATAAACATAATATTAATTAATTTTATGCTATGGATTTCCGCAAAGTAACGCCTGATTCCATTAACTATTGAGTTAAACCCAACAATGGCGGCGACTTACGTTTGTGTGAGGTTTACGGATAATTGCCATTGGCGTACTGGCGGCCGATAGTCTTACTTTGCTGTGAATGTGTGCGTGCGGCTCGTGTCGCTACGATACGGCCGTCTTACTTTGATAGCTTCACTATTCATATTACTAAGTCCGCGTTTTTTTTTACGTTCATGGTCTTCATACAATATAATCATTGGCCAAACATAAACTTTCAATAACTTACCAATGCACACATCGACCTTCCCCTTTCCCGCCGCCTCGTGTAACGGAGTATAGCCCCAGTTGTCGCGTGCCGCGGGTGGCGCGCCCGCCGCTAGCAGCGCCCTCACGACGTCCGCATGGCCGAACGAGCATGCATTGTGTAACGGCTGCAAGCCACCTTCGTCTCGGGCTTGTAACGCCGCACCACCCGCTATGAGTATCTCCACTACTTCCCTGCGGCCGTAACCTGGAAAATAAAAATTTTTGACAAAGACACAAGATAAATCGTATACTTTAAACAAGACGATCTTGTATATATGTCACCGTAAAATTGTAAAAACCGTTAGATTGTAATAAAACTAGTGAAATTGTAAAATGTTGATAGACTTCCGACGTGAATATGCTGCCTATAATTTAACACATTATTTTTCACTAGCGACCCGCCCCGGCTTCGCACGGGTACTATACTGATACTAATACTAAAGAATGTCTTTAAACCTGTAACAAAACGGGCGAAATTTAGTCAAAACAAACAGAAACAAATTAATATAGGCACCTACTAAAACTCAATGAAATAAGTAGGTGGGTATACTTTTATCGTATCAAATACCTATACTCTTCAGGACTAACAATACAACAAACACTAAATAAATAGGTATTCAAGTATCTATCCATCATAGTTACAACGAACACAAAACAAAAAATTTACTCATAGAAGTCATAGATCTAAACTTCCCCCCGCACGCGCCTTGGTGACGCCCACTTCGCAACGGGCCGTGCCGTGCAGCAGAAATCGTAAGATTTTAATTTCGCCATAACTTCAAAACCAAACGTCCAATTTTAATCATTCAAAGACCAAATATTATCTACATAAACTGTACTTAGTGATGAAATAATTTATTTTGATAAGGATTAATAGCATGAGTAAAATAAACGCGTTTAAATGTAGTCCAAAAAAAATTCAAGATTTCAAAATAAAAAAATGGTTGTTGTGCCTCACTCGACATAGATAGGTAGTGTGTCGCGGACTTTTTTGTAGATATTTATAAGATCTACAATTAATTGGAACATTTTATGGTTCTATCTTTTATAGTTTAGGCAGCGTACGCAAAATAAGTAACTTTTCTGGTTGATTTTTTACACCTTGTGTCCGAAAAACCCAAATATCTTACGGAACCCTATTTTTTTCCAAAATAAAATTTAGCCTATGTTACTTGTGGATAATGTAGCTTTCGAATGGTAAAAGAATTTTTGAAATCGGTCCAGTACTTTTTGAGCCTATTCATTACAAACAAACAAACAAACAAACAAACATACAAACAAAGTTTTCCTCTTTATAATATTAGTGTAGATTAGATTATAAATATATAGTTTTTAATCTTTCGACATATTTTACAGTCTTGTTAGTTTTTTTACAATCTAACGGTTTTTACAATTTTACGGTGACATATAATATATTATATAATCGGTATCTCGATTTTGAAACATCATGGCTACAAATATTATTATGAAATTTAGTATAATATGCACGGAGTTTTTAGGAAAAAAAATCGATCTAGCGTCTAAGTAGAGTCTTATATTATAATGTATTATAAGTAGTAGATCTAGAGTCTTATCCCTCAGAAACTGCGCATTTTTAAGCAATATATGTTTCTTATGTCACCATGCAACAATATAATATCAATAATTTCGATTCTCTTACGTTGATATTTAAATCAAAACCATCTTAGCAATCTTCCAATGTTTTTAAAAGACCTATTCAATTATAGCCTCTATGGGGTAGACGCGAGAAAAGAAAGGCCCACTTTACATGTAGTCAGGTAACCCAAAAAAATTTTCGTAATTTTATTTTAGCACTTTGTAGACAAGTTGACACATCCGTACTAATATTATAAATGGGAAAGTGTGTGTGTCTGTTTGTCTGTCTTTCACGCCAAAACGACTAAACCGATTTAAATTAAATTTGGTACACAGATAGTCTACAGCCTGACAAAGGACATAGGCTACTTTTTATCGTGGGACATATATGGTTCCCGTGGGTTACTGTAGTTACGTGGCAGGCATCAGCTAGTAATACAATAAAATATCCATGCAAATGTCATCTTTCTGGCACTAACCAGTTGTATGGTAAGTTGAAGACGAATATGACGAAACCATAAGGATTCCGAGAAGAAAACTACTGCCCCGACTGTTAAAATCTAACAGTTTTTTCCAAACCCTATAAAAAGCAACTCTGCGAGGAATATTAGTATAGACAGTAAAGGCGATAATTAGATTTTATAAGATATACTGTCATGATCTGTCATGGGGTACTCTTCCCAACTTACCTGTCCGGTAGTATTGGTATAGTATACGGGTATGCGACCCCGGCTTCCCAAGCTATTACTGTCCTATCCCTTGCCCTCCTGGGCGGTAATATCCTACATTCCCTATTTCCCACTCTAACTTACCAATCTTCCTTTCCACACCACCTATCCTTCCCTTTTCCTATTCCTACCCTCTCCACCAATCCGTGGAAACGCAATGGATAATCAAAAATAATTTAGTTATCCAAAATGGCGGCGATGTGGTTCGCCACCCATCACGTCTCGTTTCTCGCGGAGGCGAAAAGCGGACCATGGAGAGACGCTTGGCTACGTTGAATGTAAGAGGAGGAATGGATGGTAAGAATGAAAGTGGACGAAGCGAAAGAAGTATGTCAGGATTGTAGCAAGTGGAAAGAAGTGGTCTCTGCCTACCCCTACGGGAAAGAGGCGGTCCTGCCTACCCCTACGGGAAAAAGGCGTGATTATATGTATGTATGTATGTATGTAAGATATACTTACAAATTATTATGATTATTTATGTTTGCTTGTGTACATAACACAAACTATGATAATAGTAACATCTTATGAGTATGTACAATTTTAATACTTAATTAAAATGTTGACTATCAGATCTTGCCTAATCAATCAGTGTTACCTACTTATTAAGTTTTATTACTATCAAGAATAAATTAAGTAAAATTTTGTTAATGCACTTTAATGTATGTCTAGGTCAGTCATACTTTTTTATCATTGGATAATCATAATAATATTATATTGTTTTGTATTTTATAGTATCATTATCTAAAGGTCTTATTAGCTATCTCTCAAATAATAAAAGTGAAAAGTATTTTTGATTTTTTTCAATTTTTATGTTGGATTTGGATGTTGGCCTTTAAACAAACTCTCGTGTGAAATATTTCAAATAAAGTATTTATTACCTACTTTGTTACTTATTATAGATTTATTTTTAACTGACTTCCAAAAAGGAGGTTCTCAATTTGACAATTTTTTATCGTTTTACTAGTATTTTCCCCGCAGCTTTGCCCATGTGAAATTAGGTTTTAAACTTTCATCCCCTATTTTACCCCCTTGGGGGTTAATTTTTGATAAAATCCTTCCTTAGTGGATCCTTAGGTCGTATAATAAATATGTGTGCAAAATTTCAAATTCTAGCCTTAAGGGTTTGGCCTGTGCGTTGATACATCAGTCAATCAGATTTGCCTTTTATATACCTATATAGATATATATATATATATATAGATACAATAAATAAAGATATAAATTAAAAACACGTGTATTAACTTAATTATTAATGGCTTGAGCAATGTTTATAAAATATAAAAAAATAAAGATCTGAAAGTTATATTACAAAAGTATCGTGCACAATAATAATTAATCAATTTCAATTATATAACAACGATTAAACAATGAGGAACTGAACCTCAAAAATAAAATTGATAGATCACGACAGTTCTTGCATCCAAGAACCGTGACAAATTATGCAATTTTCAAAACATTGCCTTTCACTTTAGCATTGTTTTTTAACACAATATCATTAAATAATTTTGACTCATTCGAAATTAAATTATGAAACGTACCAGCAGCAAAGTGTAGAGGTGTTGATTTGCGACCAGCTGTGTCTCTAGCGTTCACTGTTTGTGGTGAAATCAGTTTTTTTACTCGAGCAGCATCTCCAATTTTGCAAGCTTCAAAGAGCTCGCGTAAGGGGTCCGTGGGAGCAGGAAGCGAGTCTAAAGCCGACCCGAGCAAGGAACGGCGGCTCGACATAGTTGATTTTTACATTTGATAATACATAAACCTTTACACACTCATGTTTTTTAAGCAAAATCTAAATAAAAACACGTAGGATACAATAGGAACAAGCACAGCTGCTTTCAGGTTTTTTGACAACTAACTTGTTGCCATTTTATGAATTTTTTTGGAACATAAAAATACTATGATCTTTTGTCTATGGGAGAACGTAGACAACTTTTTAACTGGTAAATTCTTTGAGTATCCAACCATATTATGGTTATTTGGATACTCAAAGGGTAAATTGTGTGCAAAAGTGCTATTCAATGATTTATTACGGAAATAAAAATATTATTTAATAAAAATATTCATGATGTAATTGTAACGACTACAACTCGCCAAGTGGCCTTAAATGTCCTATTTTTCTTTGTTTACTGTGCTTGTAGGCAAAAAGAAATGATTGTCATTTGTCATTAATACTAATGATAGGACCTTTGAGTATAGAATTCTTTGGATAGGACGGTGAGTAAAGCGCCGTACTCACGTTCCAGCCTGCAAATCCAGTACTAGTAATAAGTCCTCATACACACGATAGTTTTTAGTGGTCGCTACTGCTTTCAGTAGTGACCACTAAAAACTATCGTGTAACTGCGCTGTAAATAGAACTAGTTGATTAAAATATAAAATAATATACTAAGTTCTAATAGACTAGTAATCGAACTGAAATTTAAGAATCTGAAAGATTAAGCACGTGTGTGGGCTATATGTGTTTTATGGAAACTTTGCCTTCGAAGTCTTTGCTTAAATTTGACGTTCATAAAGCATGTCAAATTAAAAATGTCTGTGGTCAGTCTTAGCCTACGTTCCCACAAGAGATTTTTTGTGGACACGACAAAAAAGCTGCACTGTAAATAGAATTCTGCCCTAATGCTATAGAGATCAAATTCGTTTAGAGTTGTTAAATCAGACATTTGACACTAGATACTTCGATTTTCAGCACTTTTAAATAATTGATACAGAGTTAGTATTAACAGTGCAGTTTTTTCTGTCCAACCACAAAAAATCGCTCGTGGGAACGTAGACTTACACTGTTGAGTGTCGCCACTTTAAAATAATGTACAAATTCTTATCTGTGTTTTTGTCTATTGCTATAAGTTGACGAAATCAAAATGGCGTCTTTTACGGATTTGTGAATTTATCTGCCGCACACGGAGAAATTTGTAAAAAATATTGTCGGGTTAGATATTGATTCATAGTTAGTAAAGTATTCGTAAAGGAGGTGATTTTAAGTGTTTTTATGTGATTTTGATGACAATATAACAGTGGAACAAAGATTTAGTTTATCAGTGTCTACTTTCCGCAAGGTATGTCCCCTTTCACTCATCAAATGTTTTAAACGAATTAAGATAAGTTCGCAAAACTAATTATATGAATATCGAGTAAAATACGAAATATATGTTTCCTTCGATCAAATATAAAAATGATCCGGAAGACGGAAACTACGATCTTTAGATCAGTAGGTGACTCAGATAAACAGGTTTTTTGTAGACGAAGACGTAATTGTAGGTGAGGCTTAGTTAAATTCATCCATAATTTAAATGTACATATTCAATTGTGTACATGTACACATCATACATAGAATCGGCGCCGAGTTCCTGGTCAGAACGTCGCGCCTAGCTAATTTAATTAGCGGCAAACGCGCTCTTCAATTTCTCCTGAGCTTGCACACTTCTATGTTTGTAGATATTTTCACTTTTCGTACATGTTCAAGCGCTGTAAACCTGTTTTACAATCATTTCTGTGATAAAATATTTAAATTATTTACTAACTTCATTACATACAGACCCAACTTTTTGCGTTAGGAAATAAGTGTCATCATTAAATTAAATCGTCGAGGAACTATTATTTATCAGTAACTGCAATACAACGATGTTAAAATATAATGCAAGATATTACGAGGCAATTTTATTTAATATTTATTACATAAAAACTAACATTCCACATTCCATGTAAATATTTTGTAAGTTGGGAGTTCATTTTATTTTGTTAATGGTTTTAATACCTTAAAGCTTATAAAACTAAGACCCTTGCAATACATAAAATGATAAGAAACAACTAAATTGTAGTTCACATATTTGCATTTTAAATAATAGGTTTTTGTACCTACTTACTTGTTTTTAAGTTTTTCTAATATTGAAACTTGCTATTCTTGCAAGTTGAAGATGTTACAGTTTAGGTGTTAAGATGAAATCTAGTGATAAGCTTAACACTTGTTTATCTTATGACATTATCTATATTTTTGTTACTCAATCCTGATAACAGATGGGCGCGGAAAGAATTTATGATCTGATATTTTCATTTTGAATCCTTGAAAATATACATCTAAGAAATGAAAACCCTGCCCTTTATTGTATATTTGTATAATATATGTCATCATAAAATTGTAAAAACCATTAGATTGTAATATAACTAGTGATATTGTAAAATGTTGATAGACTTGGACACGAATATGCTGCCGCCTACCTATAATTTAACACATTATTTTTTGTTAGATTATACAATCTCGTTAGTTATTTTACAATATAACGGTTTTTACAGTTTAATGGTGGCAAATATATTAGTATGTGAAAACATGTGTTAAATCTGAAAACAGGTATTTGATACATAGGTAAATGTTCGTATAAAATTCTAGTAATAGAAACTTGTAAACATAGTTATTTATACAAATACTATATTTTCATTTTTCAATCAATTGAAATCTGTTAAATCATTTCAACCAGCAACAGATTATTTAAATCTTTTCAATTTTCTGTTCTACCATGTTTCAAATTACTGATAATAACATTACAGTGATTGTTGTATATGTACACTTGCATAATCAAGTTCAAAAAAATTTGCCTTTATCACATTTACATAGTATTTCCAAGTGATAGTATAATTTTTATTACACAAGATAGTTACAAAAACTGATCTGATTTATTTATCATAATATTTATAATATAATAATAAAAAAATACTTAGGCCTTTACATCCGTTAATGGATGATCTATATAGTATTCGCCGAGCAAAGTAACCATTCTTGAAATACTGTAGTGCCTGGGACAGTTGGTTTTTAAATGTCGTATGGTTGCCCAAGCACATACAGCATTCTCACAAGATACTCAGCCTAGTCCAGAGGAATGAACTGGTCAATACGTCTAGGGCCAACTATGTGCGGGTTTCCTCACGATGTTTTCCTTCACCGTTCGAGCGTCCTTATAATGTACTTGAGATTTGAAAAAGTCTCATTGGTACACGCCACAACCTGGGATTTGAACCTGCAGACAAACTAAACGGTCTACCCACTAGGCCAGGGAGCTCTAGAATAATAATAAAAAGAGGAACAATTTGATTGTTTGCATTCAATAGGCTCTAAAACTACTGGACCTAATTTGATGTAATTTGGCAGTTGGCATATGTACCTAATTAATACTTTTATACAATACACATATTTAAGATTTTTTTTATTTTATACAAATATTTAATACACATCCATGGCCCAGGAACAAAAAACTTTTTGTTCCTTCGGTGGGGTTCCAACCCCCAGCTTGATAACTGAACAACAGAGGTTGTCAATACAGTAGATCACATTATAGGGCATAGGCTACTTTTTATCTTGGAAATGTATGATTCCGAGGAATTTCTTTTTGCACACATGATGTCAACAACAACATGTTTCTTATAAACAATAATTTAATGTTTTCTCTACCAGATAAGAATAATTACCTACCTCTAAAAATCAGTTAATATAGGTGTATGGTTCTCAAATTAGTTTCCTTGTCATTCTTAACAACACAAAAAAAAATTCATATCATATCATAATAATGATGATATCTATGGATGCTTCCTTACCATGTAAATCTAGTCCTATGGTATTTGTTTTTGAAGAACTTCAGTATAATGGGTACCAGACAGTGGTAAACATATTTATTTTTATTTCTAACTAGTTGTTAAAAATGTACCGCGTAAATACAGTATCCCTGGGAACAGTGTATTTTTTCAGTATAAAAATTAGCCTATGTTTTAATCCAGAGCCTAAACTACTAAGATACCAAATTTCTTCAAAATCTGTTAAGTAGTTTTTCCGTGAAAGTGTAACAAACATCCATCCATCCATCCATACATCCTCACAAACTTTCACATTTATAATATTAGTAGGATATTAGGATTACTTTAATTTGTGTCAGTGTTCATATTGATTGTTATCTGATTCAGATAATATAATAACACCTATTTAGTATGTTAATTGGTTGTGATAGTATTATCAGGAAGTAGGTAGTATTGAATATAAATATTCACTTAGGCTCAGCTCACACTTCTTCTTTTTAAAAATGGCTCCTTAATGAATCGCCAATGTCGCGCGCACATTGCAGTGGAGCTCACAATTCGAACTCTCGCAATGAAACTTTTTTTTTTGATAATGATATATTATTACAATCTGACTGCAATAGTTTTGAAATTATGATAGGTCTTGGACGTTACTTGACCAGTGTCGAGTACACTCTATAAATAAATAAATAAAATAAAAAACTTTATTTGAACTAGAAACAAAAAATAAATTCCTACAGAATAACATTTAAAAAAAAAAGTCCAAATTGGTGGCCTTACTGCTGAAGCAGTTTCTTCCAGGCAACCATTTTAATATATTATAATATAATAATAATAACGGATCTATATTGTCAAAGCCCATAATAATTAATAAATAATAGGTCCTGCAGGAGCTTTGTTTTGAGACTCCTTGGCTTGGCTCTTTTACATACCTATATGGCTTCTTATACAATGAAACATGTAAAAAACTTTTTGTGTAGCAAATAAAGTTATATTTTAAATTACTATCTTAAAAAGTGAAAGCCGTTGTATGCTTCAGTATGAGCTGATGCTTACTGATAGTATTTGTTATTTAGACCAACTAATACGTACTTCACACTACCACACCTAAAATGTCATATGAAATCTATAGATAATATAATTCTTGCCCTCAGAGATAGGCAATTTAAGTTTTAAATGTTGAGCCATATATTTTACTATACCAAACTTTACTTGTACTGTTTCTTTATAATGTGTCCACATGTCTAAATTATTTAACTTTTAATATTAAAATAAACTTGACTCTTTTCTGGTATGAAAAAATTTAACTATGCTATGTTTGGGTATGGAAACCATGTGTTCCCCGAGGTTCAAAGACCTTAATGCCAAGACAAGCCAAAACTGCTTGTCATGTATGTAATACTTTGTGTCACTTGTCTCTTATACCTCTTAGATTAAGTTTAGGTCAGCATTTATGTAATGATGTAATGGCACTTGCATCCTTCCTTATTGCTGTAAGACATGCAATCTTGGCACTTATTGGATAACAACACAACATTATAGTTTTGATATATTGTGCCAAATCTGTATAGACCACGGGGAAGGACATAAGCTACTTTTATCGCGGAAAAATGTACGGTTTCTTGAAATTAACTTTTACGCGCACGAAGTCACGGGAAACATCTAGGTAGTTATAACATATGGTGGTTGTCTATAATAATAATAACTCCCCACCGATCTCGGTGACGGTGGCCGGTTTCATTGAAACCAGGCCAGTTACGCAGGAGTAATTTTATAGTGCCCAAGTGTGTGCGCAGTACACAAGAGCACTCTCTGTTCCTTTACTCTCGTAATCCAGTGGGACGGATAACCGACACGACTGACGAGAGATGAGGCGCAGGTCCGACTTTTTACATGCCCATCCGACGCATGGATCATCATTCTTGTCAGACAATCAGGTGATCAGCCTGCATTGTCCTAACCAAACTTGGAAACAACATTTTTTGTTGTTCCAATGCGGGAATCGAACCCACGACCTCCGAGTCGAGAGCTAATGCTCTAACCACTAGACCACGGAGGCTGTCTATGCTAAAGATACGATACATTGGTATGGTGGTACGGTAGTAGGCATCATGTAGAACAATTCTATAAGCGTTTTATCATACTAATTCCTATTCCATTCCATAACCTACATGGAAATAAAAAAAAAATTGAGTTTGAATTGGTTGCAGGATAATTATTACCTCCCTTTCTAGAGAAATGTTTCATCCTAATTTTTTTGATTTGCGCGCCAAATAATTTCTAAATTATATCTATAGGTAATAACAAAATTTATAATAATTTTACGGTATAGATTGAAACAGTCAATGCTATCATGCGAGTGGGACGTTAAAGTAGCAGTCCAAAGTACAAATTTCCCCGTCTCCTACTACTAATGTATGTAACAAACTAACGTTCATCGCACAGGGCTTCAAGTGTGTAAGTGGCGAAGGGATTTGCCTCACAAATACTCCGAAAGCGTGTCAAAGACGTGCGATGCGTTTCGCTTAGAAGTAATACTGCCGTGTAGAAAAGTGAGTTTGCAAAAATATTTAATTTAAAATAATATACATATCCCATTACTAATAAACGCTGTATAAGCTTTGAATAGTTATACAGTGTTTTGTTCACGTCACACAAGTGACATTTTTAATTCGATAAAAGAAGACAAAACACTGTGTAACTATTCAAAGCTTAAACAGCGTTTATTAGTAAGGGGGAATGTTTTCAAGTTTTTATTATATTATAGTTCATGATTAGGTACTGCTTACTAGGTTATAAAGAATTAAGGAAGTATCTATACTAATATAATAAAGAGGAAATGTTTGTTTGTTTGTCTGCATTGAATAGGATCCAAAACTACTTGACCGATTTTGATGAAATTTGCCACAGATGTAGACCACGGGGAAGGACAGAAGCTACTTTTTATTGCGGAAAAATGTACGGTTTCTGCGAAATTAAATTTTGCGCGCACGAAGTCGCGGGCAACATCCAGTAGATGAATATACTGTACAGAGATAAATATACTGTATTAGTTTCGGACCGAAATTAATTTTTGCCAACTAACCGAAGTTTTCGGTGGTCCGTCGCACGCTTACCTCAAGCGCGCATTGGCGGCCAGGCGCAGCGGCCACAGAAATGTATTTTCAACTCTATTTTATTAGCGCAGAGTTCTATTTTCAATGCCCGACGCTCATTGACAGCATCAAGTCCGACATAATGTACGCCAATAGGGCTTTTGCAATACTAGTCTTCTGTCTTTCCCAAAATAAAAATGCAGTTGTTTTGCAGAAGTGTGTTGAAGCACTTTAGCGCGTGCCAGTACAGTCGATCCTACCGTTCGAAGTTCGGACTTAGGCGTATCACTTGCATACCACTTGTGCTAACCTCGCGAACGTACCCAACCGCCTATAATCGCATTCAAATTTCAAACTAGGTGTAAAGTAGCATGCGTATTGAAGAATGCCCACACGACCAATTAGCAGCGTTAAATTATTATAATTTAAGTAATATGTATAATCGAAATAATATATGACCCAGAGTTTATTAAACAGTTTAATACGGATCTTATTTAACTTAATTATAAGCGTCTAAGAACATACACATATTGATTAATTTTTTGCAGGCCATTTCAACATGTGTCTTCCACGATAGATTATTATCAAAATTAACTCCCTAAAAACTTTACAATATGTGATTCACTTATGTTACTTTTGTCATACTTTATGCACAAATCCTTACCCTTATTATTTTTGTTATAAAATTGCATAAATGTGGGTTTTTTACATTAAATTTTAAATTATTAAAGTCCATCCATTCAATTATGTCATTCGTCTCATTTAATGTTCCAAATAAACAAGTTACAACCTACATGTAACTATTAAATATTAAAGAAATGTGTAAATATATTTTTTGTGTTAGATATAAAATATAGACAGGAATTTATTAGTGTTAGTTTCCATACAAGTTACATGGACAGTTTCACACCTCATTGGGTTACATGTATAATATTCTACAACTCTGGCATACATCCTTTTAAATACATAATAATTATTAGTCTTGACATCGAAGTACACTGAACCACGTTGTTAATGTCTTTCGGTAATGGACGGTTTTCAATTTTCATATCCATAGCGTATCCATAGAAAAACGAAGATACTTTAGTGCAACTACGTTCTTAAGCCGAGGGAATTTAAGAACGAGGTTGCGCTGTTATTGGTTATTTGCATGTTTGTAAACACGGGAGCCTGGCTATTCTCTAGAAGTTGCGTAGTCGTATGTAATGTTTAGGCAAAATGTATGTATATTGTCATAATGTTAATATTTAGCATACGAAGTGTAATTAGTTAAACGGTGTTAAGTGGCCGCGTGTCCAATTTACGTGTGTCCCAAGCGCATGAGCGGAGCGTTTTCGACATAAAAGAATCTAAAATCCTACTAGTAAAATTATAAATGTGAAAGTTTGTGAGGATGTATGGATGGATGTTTGTTACTCTTTCACGTAAAAACTACTGAACGGCTTTTGATGAAATTTGGTATCTCAGTAGTTTAGGCTTTGAATTAAAACATAGGCTACATTTTATCCCGAAAAAATACAGTGTTCCCCAGGGATACGCGGGCGGAGCCGCGGCCAACAGCTAGTATTATATGAATTTGTAAAATAGAAGATTGGATATGTGAATATTTTAAATAGGAAATTTTAATTCATGTGTTAAAAATTTAAAATTAGTATTATCTACAATCTAATTCAATATTCTCAAGTAACTATGATGTGTCATGCGTGGATAAAATAATAAAACACGAAATAAACGCTGCGCGCTTTTGATATGGGCAGAAATAAGCATGATATCATCTTAGTTATTAAGATGTTGGAGTTGTGATACATGAGTAATATTTAAAAATGCACATGCCATTCAAGTGTAAGAGGAAAACTAAGCACCTGTTAAATGTCGAATGCCAAGTTGTAATGCTCTAGCTATTATCATTATTACACATACGTTTATGATGCACTGATTGTTATTTATAATAAAAGGGAAATGTGATTGCGACCTGTAATTTTTTGCCAATAATAATCATTCATCATCGTCAGTGGCGATCTTTCAGCGCGTTTTCACATTATCCAATCGACAAAGACAGGTATTTCTTAAAATGTTTCATATGTATTATGTCACGGGGTACTCATATGTCATGGGATACTCATCCCAACTTACCTGTCCGGTAGTATTGGTATAGTATACGGGTATGCGACCCCGGCTTCCCTAGCTATTACTGTCCTATCCCTTGTCCTCCTGGGCGGTAATATCCTACATTTCCTATTTCCCACTCTAACTTACTAATCTTCCTTTCCACACCACCTATCCTTCCCTTTCCCTATTCCTACCCTCTCCGCCAATCCGTGGGAACGCAATGGATAATCATAAAAATCTTTAATTATCCAAAATGGCGGTGATGTGGTTCGCCACCCATCACGTCTCGTTCTCGCGGAGGCGAAAAGTGGCCCATGGAGAGCCGCTTCGCTACGTTGAATGTGAGAGGATGAATGGATGGTAAGAATGAAAGTGGACGAAGCGAAACAAGTATGTAAGGATCGTAGCAAGTGGAAAGAAGTGGTCTCTGCCTACCCCTGCGGGAAAGAGGCGTGATTATATGTATGTAAAACAATATAGTACCTGTCTTGGTCACTATCGGATATCGGATGGGTTTAACAACTATTCTAATTCGTTTCAAAACAATTAAAACACTAGAGACAGATCATATTCTAGAAAATTATTATAGTAGGTACCTACTTTGGCTAAGTTTGAATATATTTTAAACAATATACAATAGATGATCTCTTTGGTTAAACCGAGAATCGCGGGTTCGAATCCCGCCGTAGGAACAAAAAGTTTTTTGTTCCTGGTTCATGACTCATGGGTGTGTATTAAATATGTGTACATTATATAAAAGTATTAAATATATTTCTTATATTTATATCCCGTAATACAAGTTCTTCTTAATGCTTGTCTGGAAGAAACCGCTTTAAGCGGTAAGACCGCCATTTTGCATTTTTTTTTATTTTATGTTTGTTGTATTTTATTTTTGTGCAAATAAAGATTTTATTTATTATTTATTTATTGTTCGAGAACTTACCACGGGACCAGATTGACGTTGTATGATGCGTCCATAATAGATACATATTATTATATTATATGATAGCGACCCGCCCCGGCTTCGCACGGGTACAATACTGATACTAATAGTACAGAATGTCTTTAAACCTCTACCAAACGGGCGAAATTTAGTCAAAAGTTCAAAACAAACAGAAACAAATTAATGTAGGTACCTACTAAAACTCAATTAAATAAGTAGGTGGGTATACTTTTATCGTATGAAATATCTATACTCTTCAGGACTAACAATACAACAAACACTAAATAAATAGGTATTCAAGTAACTATCCATCATAGTTACAACGAACACAAAACAAAAAATTTACCCAATAATCTAAACTCCGCACGCGCACCCCCGCTTGGTGACACCCACTTCGCAACGGGCCGTGCAGCAGAAATCGTAATATTTTAATTTCGCCATAACATCAAAACCAAACATCCAATTTTAATCATTTAAAGACCAAATATTATCTACATAAACTGTACTTAGTGATGAAATAATTTATTTTGATAAGGATTAATAGCATGAGTAAAATAAACGCGTTTAAATATAGTCCAAAAAAAATTCAAGATTTCTAAATAAAAAAATGGTTGTTGTGCCTCACTCGACATAGATAGGTATAGTGTGTCGCGGACTTTTTTGTAGATATTTATAAGATCTACAATTAATTAGAACATTTTATGGTTCTATCTTTTATAGTTTAGGCAGCGTACGCAAAATAAGTAACTTTTATGGTTGATTTTTTACACCTGGTGGCCGAAAAACCCAAATATCTTACGGAACCCTATTTTTTTCTAAAATAAAATTTAGCCTATGTTACTCGTGGATAATGTAGCTTTCGAATGGTGAAAGAATTTTTGAAATCGGTCCAGTACTTTTTGAGCCTATTCATTACAAACAAACAAACATACAAAGTTTTCCTCTTTATAATATTAGTGTAGATTAATAATTTAAATTTTACGCACCCCCGCTTGGTGACACCCACTTCGCAACGGGCCGTGCAGCAGAAATCGTAATATTTTAATTTCGCCATAACATCAAAACCAAACATCCAATTTTAATCATTTAAAGACCAAATATTATCTACATAAACTGTACTTAGTGATGAAATAATTTATTTTGATAAGGATTAATAGCATGAGTAAAATAAACGCGTTTAAATATAGTCCAAAAAAAATTCAAGATTTCTAAATAAAAAAATGGTTGTTGTGCCTCACTCGACATAGATAGGTATAGTGTGTCGCGGACTTTTTTGTAGATATTTATAAGATCTACAATTAATTAGAACATTTTATGGTTCTATCTTTTATAGTTTAGGCAGCTTACGCAAAATAAGTAACTTTTATGGTTGATTTTTTACACCTGGTGGCCGAAAAACCCAAATATCTTACGGAACCCTATTTTTTTCTAAAATAAAATTTAGCCTATGTTACTCGTGGATAATGTAGCTTTCGAATGGTGAAAGAATTTTTGAAATCGGTCCAGTACTTTTTGAGCCTATTCATTACAAACAAACAAACATACAAAGTTTTCCTCTTTATAATATTAGTGTAGATTAATAATTTAAATTTTAAACTAAGGTCAATAGAAGACAAAAATAATTTGTAAATTATTATTTTGTTCAAGTGAGGAAAATCAAGTTTGTAAACGCAATTCGAATGTAAATCAGTTTTAATGGTGACCTCAGTCGACATAATATGGTAATGTAGCCTAAAAACCAATCTATTTTATCAGAATGTATAAATAAAAGAAATTGAAATATTGTGAACATACAATATTTTTTGTTTACTTAACTTGGTATAATATGGTTTACAATTTTACATAGATCGAATTCTGTACTATTTTTTAATATGAAAAAGATGTACACCAGTACTTAGTTTTAAATTGTTTTCTATTTTATATGAACTTTAGATTGACATTGATTACGAAAATCGATTGATTTTAATGCATGTTTGTAACAACATAAAACACAACGTTATCACTTATCGGAAGCTGCATACAATACAATAAAGTAACAACTGTTATTCTATTCAAATGATGTAGCGATGATTGTGCTATCGACGGAAACACGTCATGTGCGGTGATAAAACGACGATGGTGGACGTACGACTGCGGCAATGAATCATTTTTATAGCGCTCGGTCCAAGTAGGAGCGGAAAGCGGTAATCATAGGCGATTTGCTCCTGATTCTGAATAGACGGAATGTTGATAATGCGTCTAAGTTGACGAGTAGAAACTAGATTCTGAATAGACGGAATGTTGATAATGCGTCTAAGTTGACGAGTAGAAACTAGATTTCTGAATTGGCATTCGGCAATTTTAGTATTAGTATTGCATGCTAGAATTTAAATGTATAATATTATAAGACTCTATAAGAAAAATACCCAGCACTTTTCCACTTCTGAAAGAAGATGTAGTGACAAAAATTGAGAAAGCTGTGCTGAGATGGTTTGGCCATGTCGAGAGAATGAATGAAGAACGATTGACGAAAAAAGCGTATAAGGCGAGTGTGAATGGAAGTGTTGGAAGGGGTAGACCTAGGCGGACGTTTCGAGACCAAATCAGGGACGTCTTGAAAAAAGGCCAGGTCAAGAGTACCCTAAACCGAAGAGCATGTATGAAGCGAAAAATGAAAGTGGACGAAGCAAAACAAGTATGTAAGGATCCGTAGCAAGTGGAAAGAAGTGGTCTCTGCCTACCCCTATGGGAAAGAGGCGTGATTATATGTATGTATGTGTACTTTTCCACGAAAGAATTTGAATATACATATCATATACTTTAAACGAGCAAATCTTGTACTTTTAAATTACACAAGAAATTACTTCTACCAATTACTATAGGAGGAAACAGCACCCTGGAACTGGAACGATAGTTAAAATAAGCGCTCAAGTCACATTCTGACGTTGCATTGTCATTTCGGCTAACAGAGACAGCGACAGCCTGTGAATAGGAGGGCTCTTTATTTTGATTAGCTTGTCAGTATTCGGCCGTAAAGTATTCAAAAGTAATATTTATTTGAAAATACTCAAGCCACTCGCCTAGCAACTAAGTTAAGTTAGAGAAAGTTTTTGACAAATAGCAGGCGTGGTTTGTTTACATTTGCTGGGGCTTGAGAAATAACTCGTTGATATTATAAAGGTGAGAAAATAGCTCAGATATAATAGGTAATTGAATTATGACACAAAAAGTATAAACAAAGCTTCATGACTTCAATAACTAATGTTAATATTAATTAACATCTTGTATCATCAATGTTTAGCTTTTAGATTAAAAAGTAATCTTTTCGCACAGGTTTTTGTAGACCATGTGGTGGTTATAGCATAGACATGTTTAGGCAATAAGTGTCTCCAGTTATATCGCCCCACTTCCGAGATTTTGGGGCCATTTTGTCATTTTAGGTATGGTGAAAATAAGATGCCTGATATTTGAAGTATGGTGAAAACCAAGATGGCGTAACTTTTTCTTGTATGAAGATTTGTTTCGTCAAAAGTGCGTCATAACATAAGTCTATCTTAAGTTTTGAATACTTTGGGTTATAGTAATTAGTATAACATAACAGGGTTAGGTATTATGAGATCATAGTTTATTTATTATGCATTCTATTATTTCTATCATAAACTAGCTACTCTGCTCACTGCAGAAACACTACAATGCGCGCAAGCCGCAAGAACTATTTCTGCAAAATGAACATCAGTAATCAGTGCCTTCATTTTAACTTGCACCACACAAGTGCCCATATATTTGCGACCGGTTTCCGAATTATCCTCGTCTCGCGTTTATCTTATGTATATTGTAATAGTGACGATAATTGTTTGTCGATGTCACAAGGACGAGGCAAGGTTGTGTGCACAGCACGAAATAAATTATGGCCACGAGAAGATTCACGCCTTTGATTAGCTAAAATGTAAATTAAAATAATTGAAGGAATGTGAAATTATGACCCCTAGATCACGTGTAGGTTTAGTTTAGAAGTTTGAGTTATTTCCTCTTAAACGAAAGTGAATTCGACTAATGCTAAACAGTGAGCCTAGCAAGATTGACATCGGCGTAAAATGAGAATTGTATGAGAATCTCTCAAAAAAAAAATGGCAGCGCCCATACAAATTTAATTGAGGCTTTAGCATCGCTATGTTATATTTTAGCGATGCTAATATGTCAAATTCCATACGTTTTTGTTTAAAAACTTCGTAGTCGTCAATTTACACTAAATATTCGGAACATTTATATGTATCAGAAAAAAAAAAGAACAAAGGGGGGATTTTTGTTCATGTTAGAATATATAATAATATGTGAATGTTTTTAACATAGCACCAATGAAGGAATCATTCTTGAAGAAAACAAAAAACTCTAAATTTCTTTTCACATTTAAAACATGCATTATATGCGAAAACTATGAGCTTCATTACAATCAACGAACAATGAAATCGCGGGAAACAAGCTGTAAAGCTAAAAATTAAATAATAAAATAAATATTTCCTAGTATAAATATGTAATTTGGAAAGTTTGTATATTATGTAAATTATAAAAAAGGAAGTACGGAAGTTGGATATGATATAAGATAACTAATAGCTTGCTTTCCCCAAATTAATAGTTTCCGAAAATAAGTTCGATAGATAAAAATAGATTCCGATAAAATTTCGTTACGACCACAAAACACAACTAGAATTTTTAAAAGTAGAACTAAGTAGTAAAACTTTTATTTAAAGCTGATAACAATTAAAATTAAATACCTCTGTAGTTGTGTTAGTGGTTAAGCGTGTCGCTGCTCAAGCCTGAGGTCGCGGGATCGAATCCTGCAAAAAAATATTAAATTGTTTCTGGGTCATATAATAAAAACCTTATGTGTAGTATAAAATTATTAAAAATAGTTTACCTTGTCTGGTCCCCATAACACAAGTTCTTAGTACGGGGCCAGACTGACGTGTGAAGCGTCCATACATAATTATTATTATTATATAAAAAGATAGCATATAACAAAAATGGTTAGATTATTAGTAGTCAATGATAAAAATATGAGCTCTGTGGCCTAGTGGGTAGACCATTTGGTTTGCACTCGAGAGAGAGCAGGTTCAAATCCCACTGTACCACTGAGACTTTTTCAGATCTCAAGTACATTATACGGATACTCTAACGGTGAAGGAAAACATCGTGAGGAAACCCGCACATAGTTGGCCCCAGACGTATTGACCAGTCATTCCTCTGGACCAGGCTGACTATTTTGTAAGAATGCCGTATGTGCTTGGGGAACTATACGACATAATATTTTAAAAAACCAACTGTCCCAGGCACTACAATATTTCAAGAGTGGTTACTTCGCTCAGAGAATACTGTATAAATCATCCATTATCGAATGAAAAGGCCTAAGTTTTTTAAGTAGCCAATATAGCTATTATCTCTTTTTTGTTAAAATTATATATATTTTTTTCAGATTAATGCAGAGGTGCGGCGACAAAATGTGTGAAGACGGTTGAGAGGCTTGCGCGTCGGTCCACGGCGCGCACATCACAAAAATGTCTTTCTTCAATAATCTCAAAAAGGTAAACATACTCCACAGTCCACATACTCTGCCCAGTCATATACCATTCGGTGTTTGGACGCGAGACCCCGACCGGAGACTTACGAGACGAGAAAATTATGTATTTTCTGTTGCTGTTATAACAACAAAATATTTAACGAGGGCTCCCATACAACAAACGTGATTTTTTTGCCGTTTTGTATGTTAAGAACCCTTTGTGCGCGAGTCTGATTCGCACTTGGCCAGTTTATTGGCCAGTGTTTGTTACCTCAGAACTTTCGACTGGGTGAACCGATTTCTTTTTTTATTTTAAAGCTGATACTTCCCGAGTGATCCCATTTTTACTTTGGAAGTCGAATTTATTTTTTGGTTAAAAATAATTGCTTATGTAGGTATATTTATAAAATAACTAGCCTCGAACCTTTATGTAAGGAGATAAGGAGTAAGATAAAGAGTAACCAACTCTTCTCTCACCAGGTGCTGCACCTCGGAAGCGGCAATGACGCGAAGAAGAAGAGGGTGTTCCACAACATCCGCGACAACAGCGACCCCGCCGACAACTGGGAGATGGTGGGCGAGCTGGGAGACGGCGCTTTCGGCAAGGTCAGCTCGTTACTGATCAGTACTTAACTACCTACTTGGGGGCCATCCACATATTACGTCACGCAAAATTTCGACTTTTTGAACCCCCCCCCCCCCCCCCATGTCACGCTTTTTAGTATCCCTTTACCTGTATGTAACATGTACTGTCACACTTTGTATGACCCCCCCCCCCCCCTCCCCCATCAGGTGTGACGTAATATGTGGATGGACCCTTGGGTATTTCACGACATCATAGAAATACATACAGCTTAGGGCTGGTTCTTCTTCATAGGAAAGAGAACCAGCCTTCGCCACTGGTATACAGTGAAAATCTGTCCATGAACCAACCAACCGTCTCATCATCATAAAACACATCTTACTTGCAACTTAATGAAATATTACAGGTGTACAAAGCGCAACACAAGACCACCGGTCAGCTGGCGGCGGCGAAGGTGTGCGTGCTGGACAACGAGGACGACCTGGCCGACTTCACCGTCGAGATAGACATACTCACCGAGTGTCGCCATCCCAACGTCGTGGAGCTGCACGAGGCGTACTTCATAGACAATAAACTATGGGTGAGACAGTCTTTATGTAGCCGACTTTACTTTGACGACCTCTGTGGCTCAGTGGTTAGCGCGTTGGCGCTCAAGCCGGAGGTCGCTGGATCGATCCCGCCGAGGGAACAAAAAGTTTTCTGTGCGTGGATATGTACTAAATATGTGTATAATAATTAATATGATAAAAAATCTTAAATATATGTACAAATATTTTTTATTTAAATATTTCTGTATTCTGGTTCTAGTAACACGAGTTCTTCGAGAACTTACCACAGGACCAGAATCCAGATTCACACAGAGAGCGGTGTAAAAAGCTTGCTTAGATATTCTTCTTCGAGGCGTTTGTTTCGCTCTGCCGATACTAACTACTATACACAGTTTAGCGCCTCTGTATAGGCATTTAATCTTTTTTTTTTAAATGTAATGAACCAGGAAACGAGCAGACGGATCGCCTGATGGTAAGCGATTACCGCCGCCCATGGACACTCGCAACACCGTTAACTTGTAACTCCTCTGGTGTTGCGACTTGCGTTCCTGGTCCTTAAAATCCCCAATCCCCCCATGGGCCTCCTCACTGAACCTCAACCTGACTCACTCGGCGAAACACAACACAAGCGTTATTTCACGCCGGTTTTCTGTGAGGTCGTGGTATTTACCCGGTCGAGCCGGCCCATTCATGCCGAAGCGTGGCTCTCCCACAGTTAATGTTCAAAGTCTTATCCTAGCTTGACGGGTTCTATAACGTTCATATTCACTCCTAGATGCTGCTAGAGTACTGCGACGGTGGCGCCCTAGACTCAGTCATGTCGGAACTGGAGAAGGGTCTGAGCGAGCGACAAATCGCGTACGTGTGCCGTGAGATGTGTCGCGGCCTGCAGTTCCTGCACTCCCGCCGCGTCATACACCGCGACCTCAAGGCGGGCAACGTGCTGGCCACCATGACGGGCGGCGTCAAGCTCGGTGAGTGTGTGCAGATGTTTGTCGCGCTCGACTGTCGTGTCGGTGCTAGAGAAAGGTCTGAGCGAGCGACCGCGTCAAGTATTTTTGTACTAGATTTTTGGTAGTGTCTTTTAACCACAATCGTGAATAATTCAAAAGTTTCATTATTAAGTTGCATAAAAGCTTACTAACTGTTTCGTTATTTTCGCAGCTGATTTCGGTGTGTCGGCCAAGAACAAGTCCACTCTGCAGAAGCACGACACGTTCATCGGCACGCCGTACTGGATGGCGCCCGAGGTCGTGCTCTGCGAGACGTTCAGAGATAATCCCTATGATTTTAAGGTATGTAGAATCTTGCCGCAAAAAAGAAATGACAAAATATTAGAGCACATCTTCGCATGTTTGGCAGACTAAGGATTAGTCTGCCAAACATGCGAAGATGTGCTAACTAATATTGTAAATTTGAAAGTTTGTAAGGATGTGTGGATGGATAGATGGATGTTTGTTACTCTTTCATCATCAAAAACTACTGCGCGGATTTTGATTGGTAGTAGTTAAGGCTCTGGATAAAAAGGTTACTTTTTATCCCGAAAAGATACAGTGTTCTCGAGGGATACTGTATTTACGCGGGCGGACCCGCGGTCAACAGGTAGTAACATATAAATTCAGATTTTATTCGCGAAATCCATTTATTTAATCACAACAGTGCGTCGTTTTTTCTGTAAACACCAATGGCATGGTGGTTCCTGTCACTCCATGCCTACCGATTACACTCACCACTTACCATCTGAAGACCCTTATCCAAATCCCACCTATTATACAGACTAGGGCTATATGAAGGTGAACCAACCAGGTAAACACTATCATCCAAACTATTTTTTCCTTTTCAGGTGGACATCTGGTCACTGGGCATAACCCTGATCGAGTTCGCTCAAATGGAGCCGCCTAACCACGAGATGACGCCGATGCGAGTGCTGCTGAAGATACAGAAGAGCGAGCCGCCCACCCTCGACCAGCCGTCGCTCTGGTCCAAGACGTTCAACGATTTTGTAGCCAAAGCACTTGTGAAGGTAAACATTATCTATTGTATTAAATAGTTCTTCATATTATGAGTATAAACATGGGTTTGGGAAAGCGTCGAGAGATGTGTTTATGTATGTGTAAATGTAATGTTCGTTAGTAATAATTTTATGACAGTAACATACTTTACATAAGTTGAAAATATTACAATAGGACGAAACTGCGTTTTATTTCTATTTTCATTTTTTGTTTCTAACTTAACAGTCAATATTTTATGCTTAATGAAAGAAAACGAAATACTTAATAAAGGGTAAAAATGTTATCCATCTTGTATGCCCAGTTTTCTATTTTAATAACTATGTATTTCTTTATCAGGATCCTGAGAAAAGGCCAACGGCTACAGATCTATTGAAGCACGATTTCGTGAGCGGCAATCTCGACTCCAAGCCGCTGAGAGATCTACTCCTTGAATACCGAGCAGAGGTCGTTGAAGAGGAATTATTGGATGATGATTCGGAGGTATTTTACATTAGTTATATTGGTGTTATGTTATGTAGGATTGGGTTATCCCAAGTTAGTGTTATCACTAGTAGTGCTAATTTTTAGGTAATTAAAACGACGTTTATCCCTAGAATCTGCACTGACAGTGAAGTTAAATCCTTAAGAATGTAGATGACATTTTGAATTACATTGTGTGTATTAAACAATACATAAGTTAGAGTCGGTACTCGGTAGACAATTATGCCTTACAGGTAAACATAGCATCTATACACCTTTTCACGTTAGAAATCTATCAACACCTATCTAACAGTGTTTCAATATTTTTTTTATAAGTAAAATAGTTTTTATTTGTAAATATTTGATTTTGTAAAAATATTCACAAAATTTTTATACATTTACAGTCAACATGAAGTATTATCCCTGGATGCCCTGATTTTGACACTTATATGTCACTAAATCCAGTTCATTCCTCTGGCTGACTATGTTGTGAGAATGCCGTATGTGCTTGGGCAACCATACGACATTTAAAAACCAACTGTCCCAGGCACTACAGTATTTCAAGAGTGCTTGAATTTACTTCGCTCAGATAATACTGTATAAATCATCCATTAACGGATGTAAAGGCCTTAGTTTATGTCACTAAATATATAATGTAAACACTGATATATTGTATATAGCCAACTAACATACACTCCCCGCTTGTGCACGCTTACTAACATGTATGGACGGATGGATGCTTGTATAGTCCAGGGCGAGACGGAGCAAGGCCAAAGTTAATAAGGAACAATATCAGAGAGTTGGTTAGTATTTACCACTGCGACAAACTTCACAGTTCATATGAAGGTTGTTGCGAATATATTGTATTCAAATATCACTGCATGAAGTACTCAAATTTACACACCGCTAGTTAAGTAAAACATTTTATATCGAAGCTAGAAAGTTATATTTACATTTTATACTAAAGTCTAAAAAACAGTTCAAGGCACATTGGAAATTTTACTATGGAATAAATATTATCCACGAGCCACAGCGACCAAAGATAAAATTAAGTTAGATATGTAAGAGTAACTATGCCTGGATAACAATGTCAATATCAAAATCGCTTAACTGTAGGAGGTCGCGTAAATGCTGTGATATTTAAACTCATTTAAACAAATATTCATATAAATTATGATTAACCATTTATTAATTAGCTCCACTTCTTCATTGATCTCAATTAAAATCATTACGGAAAAAAAATTTAATGAACATTGTACAGTGTAATAGTATTTTTGTTTGTGACTTTTTTTTAAACTCTATCCCCCTTACTAATAAACGCTGTATAAGATTTAATAATAACACAGTGTTTGTCTTCTTCAATCTAATTAAAAATGTCACTTGTGTGACGTGAATAAAACACTGCATAACTATTCAAAGCTTATACAGGGTTTATTAGTAAGGGGACTTGATAATATTTTCTTGGTGTTTTTTCCTCTTAACATAAATATGTTATAGCTAAAGTTCAACTTTTTCTATGACTAATGAATACTAAATGTATGTAATTAATTATATTTGTCGTAATGTACTGTACGTTAATGTCTTTTTGTCTGTGGTTTACATTGCTTGCCAATCGAACGGTCAGCCGCGAGATCCTCTGCTGTCGTCGAAGGTATATAGCGTGAACGGTGAAAGTCTGTTATAATTGATATTAAAAGTTGTCAAATCAACCAATATACAATATAATATATAATATCTATGGACGCTTCACACCACGTCAATCTGATCCCGTGGTAAGTTCTCGAAGAATTTGTGTTATGGGTACCAGACAACGGAAATATATTTAATACTTTTATACTTTACACATATTTAAGATTTTTATTATATTATACACATATTTAATACACATCCATGACCCAGGAAAACAGAAAAACTTTTTGTTCCTTCGGCGGGATTTGAACCCGCGACATGTTAGTGCTCAAGCTGGGGCTTGAGCACTAACATGCTCAACCAACTGAGCCACAGAGGTCGTCGTTGGATACAATGGCTGTGTTCCGCGGAAAATGGCGCTTGATGACAGTAATTGTCGGCCAGGACACGTTCACTAACTCCCGTAGCGCTGACATAATCCCCCATTTTGCTTATTTATTTTGAAATCAGTAGTGTTTTTAAGAGGATAACGTGTCCTAGAGGAAAATAGCATTCAGCATTGACAGCGCTTACCGCTGAGCAATCGCCATTTTACTTACAAGCGCTTATATGCGCCCTTTTCCGCGGAACGCAGCCATTATATCTAAAGTCGTGTCGTGACCTTGAAACTCTCACTCTCAACTCTGCTAAAGCAATTTCACTTCGAAATTTAAATGTTCATTTTGTACCACATTAGACGTGATGGTTCGTCGAATACCCTGTTTGTCATTATAAAGGATTTTCACTGTAGTTGCTTTAGATATTATAATTATTTTATATACAAAAAATTATTTTACTAATACTTGACAAGCATCATCAATAAATAAGGTGAGATATAAAAGTGGCTCTTTCTGAATAGATAAAGCAACATCAGCCTTATATTATTATCATATACTATTA
The DNA here is from genome assembly GCA_905404095.1 of Glaucopsyche alexis. Lineage (NCBI taxonomy): Eukaryota > Metazoa > Arthropoda > Insecta > Lepidoptera > Lycaenidae > Glaucopsyche > Glaucopsyche alexis. The sequence goes on from FR990044.1 coordinate 25,006,221, forward strand.
AGTATATTCTATTTATCTGCTTACTAATAAAAATAGTTATACAGTGTAGTGTACTATACAATTTTTGTCCCTGTCTAATACGTCGGAAAAGTAGCTTGACAGTCAAGCTACTTTTCCAGATAGACAGACAAGGATAGCTGGATAGCTGTATAGCTTATACACTGTACAAATTTTCTTTATTACTGAGGGGGTTAATTTATAAAGTAATCATACTAGTTGTATTATTTCTAACCTATAGGTTACAAATTCCGGGGAAATTTCGGATATAATGTGTGTTTTGTCATTGCAGGAACATCGCAGCTCTCAGATGCATATGGAGATGGAAGATGATTCCACGTCGGTGAGGTCGGGCGACACGCCGGATGTCAAGTGTGAGTCGATAGAATATTCTCGATACGTACTAATGTGGCTTAATATGTTGCTGTTACATTTATTTATATCATAACTTAAATTATTTATTTTTATTAAACATAACTTAGTAATGAAACAGATAGCCATTTACAAGTTTTTATAGATACTTTTTATAGCGAGATAAATTATAGCGAGAATATTTTTCTATACTAACAAAATAAAGTTTGTTTGGCTCCGAAACTTTTGGGCCGATTTTGATGAAATTAAGAACAGATATAGAGTACACCACAGATATAGAGACCTAGTAAGTATTTAGAGTAGACCAAAGGAAAAAACGCAGGCTACTTTATCGCGGCATGTACGGTTCCCGCGAGATTTTCTTCCACCAAGTCGTAGGCAACATCCAGTTGTCTAAAAATAAGGCTGTGCGATATGGACACTTAATTTACCACCGGAAGAGCATTGCAATTAATATTTTTTTACGGCAAAGCTTACCTAGCAAAGTCATATTTACTTCCCAATAGGGAAATGCATAAAGCATAAAAATTACTTAAAACATAATAATATGATACTTGACAGAAAAATAAAGGAAATGGCGAGAAAATTTGCAATATTTATTGATAAATGAGCAAGATATGAGTGGTCAAAGTTTTTAATCTATCTCTTTCTAGCAAAACGAAATTACTTATGAACTTTCTATGACAGTCGTGTTATGTGACGTCACGTTACACATCCGATCTCTCTGTCTAATATACTACTATAAACGTTCATATCTTTGTTATTTTTAATGATATCAAAAAACTGATTTTACCATATTATGGTTTACCAAACAAGATAGATCTATATAAAAAAATACGTGTATATTCCATATTTTCCTTTTAATTAAAAATGTCTGACACCTAGTATGAATAATATGTTGTAATTAAAATATCTGTACAGCGGCGGAGCCTGCAGCCCCGGCCCCACCTGTCCCCGCAGCGGCTGCCGCCCCCTCCGCCGCCGCCAAACGCCCCATCGAAGACCCGGCCCCCGCTGACAAGAAACTGGTAAATATATTTATAGAGTTGCATTTCTTAGTCATGGGTATAGATAAAGAATTGTTTGTGTCACAGTAAGGATATTATATATTTTAATTTTTAATATCAATAAAACTACCACCAAAATATCGTAAAGCCAAAAGTAACCAACATAATATTTTGCAGCCTCCAAAGAAAGAGAAGGGTCCGGCGCCTCCCCCTCCCGCGGTGCCGTCGTCCTCCGCGCCGCAGCCCTCACCGTCGCAGGCCCTCGCGCCACAACCCTCCGCGGCTCAACCCCCCGCGGCTCAAACCCCCGCTGCCCAATCGTCCACAACGCAACCCCCTGCGGTTCAACCCCCCGCGGTACAATCACCGCAGCCCCCCGCGCCTCCATCGCCCGTGCACAGCGTGGCGTCGTCCCGCGGCCGCAAGCAGCCCGCGCCGCCGCCGCCCGCGCCCGTCGAGCCCGCGGTCAGCGCCACGCCCGCGCCGGCCACGCCCACCACGGCCACGCCCACCACGCCGACTACGCCTACCACGCCGACTACGCCTACGCCAGCCGCGGCTGCCGGACTCATCGTGGACCAGGTAAGTGTATGTATTGATAGTTAGTTACATAGTTTGTTTGTTCGTAGTTACTTAGTTCTAAATGTTTTGTAGATGCGAAAAGAATCACTACCTAGATTCATTTAACATGTTAAATGTTTGTTGCCGTAGGTATGTCGGGAAGCAGAGAAGGCTGTCAAAGAGAAAGTGGAGCAGAAATCGGAGAAGGATATTATTGATAAGGACGTCAAACCAAAGCGAGAAGAAAAAGATGAGAAACCCATCCGAGTCAATGGTACACCCAATCTTATAAAAGTGAAACCCGAAGTCAAATTAGATAAACAACCTAGTGTAGAAATTAAGGATACAAAAGATATATCAGATGTAGTTAATGAGAAACCTAGTCTAAGTAAAGAAACGAAGAGTGTGGACGATTTGAGAGTAAATGTTAAAGTGAACGAAATGAACAGGCGAAGTGCGGATGTCGCACAAATGATAGAAGATATCAACAAGTCTAATATACAAGTGACTGAAGTTAAAGTGGAGAAATTTAGGTCGAGCTCTACGGATGACATCGAGAGAACGGATATTAAGAGAGTCAGTGCAGAAATAAGTAGGATAGAATCTAGATCCCGGTCCGCTGATGACAAAGACAGAGTAGAAATAAAGAGAGTGAGCAGGACAGACTACTCAAGATCGAGTTCCATTGAGGAAATGGAGAAGGATAGGAAAGAAGTGCCCCTGTCACCGAACACAGTAGAAATAAGACCTGTCACGGTAAGTTTGAAGTATAGTTATTATATTTTAAAATAGTACAAATCTAAATTGTTTACATTTGTAATGCCGAATAATTATTGAGTATCTATTTAGTATAAAATACGACATATTCCTATGTCGTATTTTAAACTAAAGATTAGATTTAATTGCTGGTCTGTTTTCGGTACTAAACTTTTACTGCACGAAAGTTGACGCGTCCGTGGTCCAGAGGTTTAGACCCTGGAGGTCGTGGGTTCGATCCCCACGTTGTAAAAACAAAAATGTTGTTTTCAAGTCTGGTTAGGTTAGGTATAATGCAGACTTTATTACCTGATTGTCTGTCAAGAAAGATGATCCATGCGTCGGATGGGCATGTTTCTAAAAAGCCAGTCCTGCGCCTGAACTCTCGCCAGTCGTGTCGGTTATCCACTGGGTTATGAGACTAAAGGAAGAGAGAGTGCTCTTATGTACTGCGCACACACAAGCACACACACACATTTACATTATGTACACACTAGCTAGATAGGCATTGCGTAGCCGGACCGGTTTAGACAAAAACCGGCCACCGCCACCGAAATCGGTGTGGGAGCTATTATTATTATGCTACTACGTTATGTGTTTCTACTTTGCACTTAATAAAGTTTTCTGTAATTGTTGTGTCACCTATAAGGTGCATACATCTGAACCCTATATTTTAACCCCTTTACTAATAATCGCTGTATAGGCTTTGAATAGTTACACAGTGTTTTGTCTCCTTCTATCGAATTAAGCATGTAACTTGTGTGACGTGAACAAAACACTGTATAACTATTCAAAGCTTATACAGCGTTTATTAGTAAGGGGTTTAGTGTATCTATATTAAGTTAATGTAAAAATATATGTACTGCTGGTGTCCTTTTTGATAAAAATAAAATGTGTTTCACAGCCGAGTCGCGACCACGCGGTGACGGTGGTGTCGGTGTCGGCGGAGCCCAACTCGCTGGCGGCGGCGCCGGTCGGCCTCGTCACCGTCACCACCACGCACCCGCCCGTGCTCAACACCGCCGCTCCGGTCAGTTCCCTCCTTTACCCTGAACCTCAATTTTCGTATTTAAAGTAGACTTTCATTTTATACTTTGATTGTATTAAGTGAAGAGACTTGTTATCCTAAACTGATTTTATGAAGTTTCGACCAATCAGAACGCGTTCCACGTTGGTTAATCGTTTACGAGAATACCTATTGGCAGTTTTAGCGTATCGGGGCTTGCTTGTAATTGTATTAATGCAGGTTTTATTTAGCAGAATTTACCCTCTGATCTCAGTAAAACACGGTCGAAACAAAACTTTGTCTCTGGTCAAGTAAAAAAAAGTGGAGAGAAGTGAATAAAAGCGCCTTTTTACTGATTAATTATGCTTTTTACTGATTAAGTAATCATTTAAACGTCATACGTCGGCACAAATGAGGCGAGAGATATCAAAGCAGCGCCGAAACTCGACGATACAGTGATTGCGATGAGTTTCGCTAAGTTAAAAAGTTTAGCAAAGGCCTAACGGTTAGAAACCGTTAGGCCCTATTATTTTAGGGATATTCCCCGAAATAGTAGACTATTTCAGGGAATATCCCTAAAATAATAGGGAGACGATTTAAAGACCGGTCGTTCGTTTGCCCCTTAAAAAGTACTAAAAAAATATTGTGTTCATAGTTGCCGCCTAACGCCGTGACCATTTCGACCACGCCTCCCATCGCGGACGAAGTCGTGATCGTGGGCGCCGGTTCCTCGTCCGACGACGACGCCTTCGCCCCCTCGTCCCTCGACTCGCTCGACTGCAGCAACTCTTATACGGGTAAGTGAGGCAGAACTTTTAACAGTACTATAAAGTGAGGAACTTGGGTGTTATGGTAATTATCTTATTAGTAGATTACAGCTGTAGTGGTTGGTATCTAATAGAACCAATACAGATCTATATGAAAAAAATATATGCATTTTTATTTATTATTAAATAAGTTGTATATCGAAATGCATAATAAAAAAAAACAACGGGTTGCACTCCGGGAGTGCCGGCAGAAGTGAAAACAATCGCCATCTAGGTTAAAAGATACGGGCGAAAATAGTTTCATGCTCGTGTAAGGGAACTAAGACAGCAAACAGTTGCAAGTTGCATCTTACGAAATTTTGATCAGGTCACGTGTCCTGACGCGAGTTTAACAGTTTTTACCCATCCCAAGAAATGTGCACAACGCCGCTAAAGGAGTTTTCACTTTTAAAAAAATTTTGGGAAGTAATATTGTGTATGTATTGTTATGAACAGAGAAGAGTCGTGGGCGGCGATTGGACAGCAGCGAGGTGCTGATCCTCAGCCCCGGCGCGGGCGACTCCGGCGTGTTCGACGACAGCCACGCGAACCACCTCAACCTGGTAATGTTTACTTTTATTACTAATTCATATAGGATGCCCTATAACCAACCCATCCTATGCGCAATAGCACTCAAAACAAAAGTAAATATTCAAGGAGCGTAATCAGTATTAGAATTTGACCAGATTATCCTATACTGAAATTTTGTTCATAACCGTGCGGCCTATACAGCGCTGCGGGCATGTGACCTTCAAAGCCGGCGTGCTGTACGGCAGTACGAGGTTGTCCATGCGTAGTTGGAATTGTGAGGAAATGTTGATCATGTTATTCTTCTGCAAATTACGCAAATTTTTAGTTATGCATACTGTCATTACTAACGTAATATTGGGTTAATTATTTAATTCGAATAGTTTTGTTATAAGTTCATATACGAGCTACTTTGCAGAATCTGTTATGTACGATAGGTGCGAATAATGTTTACGGCATGCGAGCGTCGCAGTATCTAGTCCCTCGGTTCATCAAGAACTTACCTCTTGAGTTGCAAACTTCCCTTAAACCAAATAATATTAGAAATAAATTAAACACTTTCCTGTTACACTTTGTAATAATATGTATAATAGATTAGCTTCTATTCTCTTCGTAACTTTGTTAAAAAAAATTATGTATATATTAATATTATTTTAAAACTTATGTTTGTTGTAATAGACTACTATTAATCATTATTACGACGAGATTTACTTACTTTCATGAGTAGTGTTGAAATGAAAAAGAAAAAAACTAGAATAAATGCTGTTGTCTGTGTAGTTTGGCTTGGAGTTTGTGCCTTCATTCATATTATTATAAATGTGAAAGTTTGTGAGGATCGATGGATGTTTGTTACTCTTTCACGCAAGAACTACTAAACGGATTTTGATGAAATCGGTATGGTAGTAGTTTAGGCTCTGGGTTAAAACATAGGCTCCTTTTTATCCCGGAAAAGTACCGCATTCCTGCGGGATACTCGATAGCATATTTACGCGGGCGGAGCCGCGGGAAACAGCTAGTACAAACTAAGCCGAAAGAGCAAATTGATGTAACCTAGTGTTGCAGTAAAATGTTCTAGTAACTAGTAGTAGTGACCAATCAAATTGATGTAACCTAGTGTTGCAGTAAAATGTACTAGTAACTAGACAAATTATTGAAATAATAAATCCTAAAACGTGGTCTAACCATAGGACACATCCCACGTGTCGGTGGTGACGGTGGGCGCGTCCGAGGTGCGCGTGCGCGACTCCGCCGCGACGCACATAGCGCTCACGCGCCCGCTCAGCCCCGACAGCTTCCACAGCGGACTCAGGTAAAGTATCGAGCTGTATAAAATGTCGAAGAATAAATAATAATCTATCTTTACAAATTTAATAATGAGGAAAGTTTGTTTGCATTTTTGTTTGTTTGCATCGAATGGCTTGCAAACCTACTAGACCGATTTTGATGAAATTGTTCACAGATATGTAGTAGACCACGAGGAAAGACAGCTACTTTTTATCGCGCGAAATTGTACGGTTCCTGCGTGATCTTTTGCGCGTGTGACTTCGTTCGCGGGAAACGTAGTTTTTGATAAAGAGCACGATGGACATAATAATATGACCGGTTCTTCTCGCCGGGTTAGTTCTCGAACCGGTGGTAGGCATCATGTAGACCAAAGGTTCCCAAACTTATTCTGTCTAACGCCCACTTCAAAAATCAGTTATTTTTAGCACCCCCCATTTTTTGTTTACCTTAAAAACTTTAATAACATATTAGTCTCGCCTGGAGAGTATCTTTTATCTATTCAAAATTAACGAATAATAATCAACATTGAGCAATAATAATACTCCTCACATCAGCGCCCCCCAATTTTTTCTGGGCCCCTTACTTTTATCCTCTAGGCCTCCAGCGCCCACAAGGGGGCGTTATCGTCCGCTTTGGGAAAGACTTATGTAGACCGACGTTCAGAAAGTGTATAAAATACCAACATTGAATAAAATATTTTGACTTTGACCGCCATTGCAGCCGGCGCTCGCAGTCGGACAGCGGTTCCGTGGCGTCGGTGGGGTCGCGGCGTGGCGATGCCGACTCGCTCGCGACCTCCGCCACGTCCGCCACGTCGCATACTAGTGTGTCACACGACTCGCCGCATATGCACCTCAACGGCGGCACCAGGTAATAATTATTAACCATCAAATAGTTAATAGAATCAGGCGTTACTTTGCGGAAATCCATAGCATACAATTGATTAATATTATGATTTAAAGCAATAGGGAATATGCACGTATTTTTTTTATTTATTTATATAGATCTGTCTTGTTTGGTAAGCCGTATGGTAAAATCAGTTTTTTGATATCATTAAAAATAACGAAGATATAAACGTTTAAAGTGGTCTATTAGACAGAGAGATCCGACGTATATCGTGACGTCACATAACACGACTTTCATAGAAAGTTCATACTAAATTTCTTTTTGCTAGAAAGAGATAGATTACAAACTTTGACCGCTCATATCTTGCTCATTTATCAACAGATATTGAAAATTTTCTCGCCATTTTCTTTATTTTTCTGTCTAGTATCATATTATTATATTTTAAGCTATTTTTATATTTTATGCATATTCCCTATTTTCCGCCTAATAATACCTACAACCTGCAAGCGAATGTGTGAGTGCACGCATAAGCATGGGTAACGCACCTCCATCCTCCACCACACATCGCCACCACACAAGCAAGATCGTGCAAAGCCCCACACCACCATGCACGTTGCAAAACTCAACGCGCGTTTCGCCCCGAACCCAGAGCGTCCTCAGGAAGTGGACCTGCGAACAAAGTTCGTTAGTGAAATTCTAAGTGGGAGGAGGGAGGTGCGTTACGCATGCTTATGGGTGCACTCACACATTTGCTTGGAGGTTGTGGATATTATTTGGCGGAAAATTGCTTTAAATCATAATATTAATTAATTGTATCAACCATCGTTTTTAATCAATCACCACTAACCCGACTCGCTCGCGACCTTGTCGCATACTAGTGTCTCGCATGACTCGCCGCATATGCACCTCAACGGCGGCACCAGGTGGCCTAGTCAAGATGCATTCGTTATTTTCGACGGTGAAGTTCGAAAATAAAATGTATGGGATTTGACATAAGGCATCGCAAGCGACATGTCACTTAGCGATGACTTATGTTAAATCCCGTACATTTTTGATTTCGAACTTCGCCGTCGAAATTATCGAATGCATCTTGACTAGAGGGCCAGGTTATAACAATCAATCATCGCTTAAAATCAAACAGCACTGAATTTATTGAACCACTAACCTAACCTATCTTCACAACTTAGAATAGGTTAGTGGTTCAGTGTTTAAAAACGCGGTTCCGAAGTAGATAACGTAAACGTCTTGTTTGTAAGTCTGGTTAGGTTATTGTTGGTGCAGTGTTCGGAAACCAGCGTTATAATAGAGTTTGAATGTTATTTTCATGTCATCTCCATCTGACCAAACAGTTTCCTAGAAGTTGCTTTACTGGAAATAGTATATGTAACAATAACTGGACTACATTTAAAATATTTAGTTTAATTTATATATTCAGATATATTGAGTTATAATTACATGATAAATTGGTATAGTAGTAGTTTAGGCTTCGGATTAAAACATAGGCTACTTTTTTACCGAAAAAGTAGTGTTCCTTTGGGATACTGTATTTACGCGGGCGGAGCCGCGGGCAACAACTAGTACATAATATGAAAAACATTAATTATAGTAACTAGTGTGAACTTAAACGCGCAAATTTCAGAGATATTAAGCAATCAAGTTCCTGCGACCTTTATGTTTCAGACAATTTTAGGAACCAAGTGTACCTAAAATTCGTCATTGGTTCGGCGAATCTTTCGATAAACAAACCTTTGAAAATATTGATTTTCAATACATAGATTGTTTCTTCTGATTACTTACTCATGTTTTAGAGCACTGGTAATGTAAGCAATTAAAAAAATTACCCAACAACTATTATATTATGTCCAGGGTGAACGCTGAAACTCCACCGGAACCGGAAGGCGAGGAGCAAGTAGTGCTGAGGAGGAAGCCTCAAGACGGACAAGTCAATAGGATACAAAGGTAAAGAAAAAAAAAATATGAAAATAAGAAGACATAAGCATTGTATCTTTAAATTCAAACATGTTTTTCAAAGATATTTGAAGTTATCTTTGCAAAACATGTGTAATTATTTTAAACATTTCAATAGCATATGAATGTATCAGCTCCGTGGGCTAGTGGGTAGAGCGTTTCATTCGCACTCGAGAAAGTGCAGGTTCAAATCCCAGGTTGTGGCGTCATGGCGTGTACCTATGAGACTTTTTCAGATCTCAAGTACATTATACAGACGCTCTAACAGTGAAGGAAACCCGGACACGGTTGGCCCCAGACGTATTGACCAGTCATTCCTCTGGACTAGGCTGACTATGTTGTGAGAATGCTGTATGTGCTTTGGTAACCATACGAAATTTAAAAGCCAACTGTCCCAGGCACTACAGTATTTCAACAGTGGTTACTTCGCTCAGGAATACTGTATAAATCATCTTTTAACTGATAAAAATGCCTAAGTTTTCAATAGCATAAAACATAATTATAATAATGCTTTTAGGTCCAAAGAGGATATACACATGGCAAATCTCAAGAAGAAGACGAGAAAACGCACGAGAAAGTTCGAGATAGACGGCGTCGTAGTCACCACTACTACGTCTAAGGTAATGTTTCTGTAGACGTCCTCCTTATATTGTAGTAAGCATTTTTTATAACCTTCAAAAAAAGATTGAGTCAGCGCAGTTATTCCTCTATCAATAATAATTGTATATCCCGGTAACGTCGGAGAGCTAGGGTGAGGACAAACGAACGTAATTTTGAGTAGTAATTTTGTGAGTTGCGTATTTTTGGTCGCACCAGTTATTTACTATCGACCTATACTACTGTTTTAATTGCTAACTTACATTATACACCGTGTTTCTTCTTTTTAATCTTTAACCTTTCCTTTAGGTTATAACTGTAAAAATATGTGTTATGCAAGTTGATTGATTAACGATTGATGCGTACGCGCAGGTGATCTGGGGCGACGAGGAGAGCGGGCGCACGTGGGACGACCACGCGCTGCGCAAGCAGGAGCTGCGCGAGATCAAGATGCTGCAGAAGCAGGAGCAAAAGCAGTTCCAGGACCTGCACGCCAAGGAGCTCCAGCTCAAGGACCAACAGGACAAGAGGTAAGAATATTTGCCAGCTGTTAAAAGTGTTATTGAAAATTTATGTTTTTATTAGCGCTTTTACTGAAGTAAATAGACTAAACGTTTATGGCAAATAATTATAAAGGAAATTGTTTTGTCTAGAGACTATTCATCGAAATGATATTTTGTAGCAACCGCATCGACTTAATTCCCTACGCTACTATAAATTTGTAATAGGCCAACGTTATCTGTATATCGGTTAGCTCATTTGCGGCGCATACACTTGACCGTAACACAACTTCTAACCCTCGTGTGGTGCTAGGTTCGAGGCGGAACTAGCATCCCTAACGCGCGCGCACGAGGCGGACCTAGAGACACTTGCGCGGGCGCAGCGCGCCGCGGCCGAGCGAGCGGAGCAGCAGCTGGAGACGGAGCTGCGCCACCACAGCAAGCGCCTGCGCGCCGAACACGAGCGAGACCTGCGACACTTCCGAGATACGCTCAAGCAGGAATTGAGGCTGCTCAAGCAGGTAGGTTTTAATAATAATAATCTTTATTAGCTCAAAGCATAAAACCTTAATCTAAGACATACAGTTATAAAATGTGATGTAAGAATAGTTTTATAGTGCACAAGTTGTTGGATCGCAACCGGCGGCTTAGCTAGGTTACAGTGCAACCTGTGATAAAGCCACCGGTCCCTTTCTCTACGCCAGATAAATACAATTGGAATTGTGTAATGAGTTAATAGTAGTAGCTCGTAGTAGCTCCCCACACCGATTTCGGTGACGGTGGCCGGTTTCATTGAAACCGGGCCAGCTACGTAGGAGTCATTTTACAGTGCCCAAGTGTGTGCGCAGTACACAAGAGTACTCTCTCTTCCTTTAATCTCGAAACCCAGTAAGACGGACAGACCGACACGACTGGCGAGAGATCAGGCGCAGGTCCGTCTTTTTACATCCGACAGACAGAGAGTGATCAGCCTGCATTGTCCTAACCAAACTTGGAAACAACTAGGGATGTTCGATGTTGCAAAAACACCGATGTTGACATCGATAATGACATCGATAGCTAAACATCGATGTTCGATGTTTATTGAGCTCTAAACATCGATGTCAGGCAACATCGATGTTTTTGCAAACGTCTTCACGGCCGTCCGTTATCAATACATCCATACTAATATTAGAAATGGTAAAGTGTGTGTGTTTGTCTGTCACGTCAAAAGTACTGAACCGATTTAAATGAAATTTGGTACACAGATAGTCTAGAGCCTGAAAAAGGACATATGCTACTTTTTATCGTGGTAAAATGTACGGTTCCCTTGGAATACCTTACAGTTTCACGTAAAAACTACTAAGCCGATTATCATAAAATTTGGCACAGATATAAAGTAGACCACGGGAAAGGACATAGGCTACTTTTTATCGCGGGGAAATGTACGTTTCCCGTGGGATACTTTATTTACAGTTTCACGTAAAAATTACTAAACCGATTATCATGAAATATGGAACAGATATAAAGTAGATACTTTTTATCGCGGAACATTTAAGGTTCCCGTGGGTTACTGTACTTATACGGGCGGAGCCGCGGGCATCAGCTAGTAAATTAGAAAAAAAAATCACACGTTTTTTTATTGAAACAAAGAAATTTTATATTGGAGATATAAGGAGGAACACATTATAAGTTCCAATATTTTTTGTCAATATTTGACTGTAAAAATTATAATTTTGAAAGTGCAGAACCTTATAACCTGTTGCGCTGTTGATATAGGGTTGAACCAGCATTAGAAAATTATCGCTCCGATGGCGTTGATGTCGCAGTAGTGGTTAAATTTTTTACCGCAAGTTTTTGCAACTTTGGGTTTTTCGATTATGTGTGTGTCCGTAACATCGATGTTACGATGTATTAAATAATGCAATATCAATTTTAAAACATCGATGTTTTATCGTCTAACATCGATGATCATCGATCATCCCTAGAAACAACATTTTTTGTTGTTCCAATGCGGGAATCGAACCCACGACCTTAAGTCGAGAGTCAAGCTCTAAACCACTGGACCATGGAGACTGTAAGGTTAGGTTAGTTTAGTAATAACGTGTTTTATTATATTAGTCATTATAATTTGAGCGTTTCAATTTTTCAATTTAATAAAATTTCTCACAACACAATGGGATCTTACAAATACCTATTAAACAACTACTTGTTGCTTCAAGAGGTACCATAAAATTTAAAAACCTATTTCTTTTATATACACCCCCTTACTAATAAACGCTGTATAAGCTTTGAATAGTTATACAGTGTTTTGTTCACGTCACACAAGTGACATTTTTAATTCGATAGACAAGGAGACAAAACACTGTGTAACTATTCAAAGCTTATACAGCGTTTATTAGTAAGGGGGACAAAGTATAACATAGTTTTTTAGATTGAATAAAATTACATAATGGCTATTTCAACGTTATGTCATGTTATCAGGAAGTGGAACTAGTCGCAAAGGAACGACGAAAAGAGGCGTACCGGACGCGGCGCGCGCGGCTCGACGCGGAGCAGGCGGCGCGCGAGCGTGCGTTCGTGGCCGCGCTCGCAGACGCCGCCGACGGCGTGCTGCGGCGCCTGCACGAGCACCACCGCGAGCGGCAGGCGCTGGCCGACCGCCAGTACCTGCAGCAGCGACACCAGGTAGGTCTACACCACCGCGCTCGCAGACGCCGCCGACGGCGTGCTGCGGCGCCTGCAACGAGCACCACCGCGAGCGGCAGGCGCTGGCCTACCGCCAGTACCTGCAGCAGCGACACCAGGTAGGTCTACACCACCAAGCTAAGTTTGCACCTTGCGTCGAGACAAACTGACGCATATGTACGGTCTGCAAAAAAGGACGAAAACTCGTATGACGCATGTCGGCGACAAAGATGCTAACCGTACTGACGCGACAGGGCGATCGCGGGAAGGTGAGCGGGGAAGCAAATTTTTATAAAATTATTATTCCAGCGAGGTGCAAACTTAGAGCGGTATTCTTGGTCGATTCTTATTTCTAAGTTCGCCTTATAGACATGCTTAAGGTGACATTTCGATTCACAGTCGTAACTTAAGCATTGTCTTAAGTATTATTTCATACAAATAAGGGGGACTTATTCGAAAATTCTTAAGTCTTTTCTAAAGCAACGACTAAGAATACCGCCCTTAGCTCGGTGGAGTTGTATGTTATGAAAGAGAGGGACTGAGATAAGTTTCAAACTACATTCTATGAGTGGACGTATCATATTTAGTAATTTCTCTCGGCCCCCTTTTTATACAGGGTATTTTTTCAAAGACTATCCAAATTTCTACAGGAGGTTCAGACATACCGATAATTTGAATAAAAACATCATATTATTATTAAAAAAAATGTACAATTTTATTCCGTAAAAAATAGAAGTTGTGAACAATGCGGGATTGGGATTCTTACGTAAGAAATTTTACTACGCACTCACACAAACGTAAGATTCGATGCTTATTACGCGTCGATGTACACGTTAAGGTACGATTCCACCAAATTAGTATGCAGCACATTTGCTTACAAACATTTTGTGCAAAACTCCAGCAGTGCATGTACTAAGCTGGTATCGCATTTGGCTTCCGTCTCCACTGGTAAGGCTGTGCGTAACTTTTGTAAGCGTACAGTTCAGCACACTTGTGCGCGAACATGTTCACTGAGCAGAGTTTCTGGCGAAGACAGTTCAGTAGTTAATATGGACGGGCAGGACGTAGTGATTTGTGCTGCAGCATGTGTACGCGCACAAATAAATGTTTTTAATCCAAGAGCGGAAACAAGACTGAGTTCGCGAACAACAGGTTTGTACGCGTCGACGCGAGTCCACTGCCTGCATGTTTGTTATTGTTTGCTTTAGTGAGTCGTCCTGAATAAACTTTTGTCTCGCACAATGTGCATTGCACTGCCGCACAGTGCAGCACACTGGTGGAATCGCACCTTAACAACACAAAGTGTGTGCGTCGCGTCTGTGTGTTTGTGACCAGCTGACCGCAGCGCGTGTACTACGAAAGCGCATTGACCATAAATAACTCGTTTTTTTAGATATTTTCAAATGGAATTATTTAAGGAATCACAAGCTTTTTAAATTATTTTTCATTTTTATATAACACAGTTTTAAATATTAGATATCTTTTTGAAAAACCAGTATAAATACGTAATGAGCACCACAGCTAAGACGAGGTAGAGATATCCTTCGGTACGAATGTGTACTCATGAGAGACACGCCACGGTCTCACGAGAAACAGACATTGAGATACCATGAGTGAAAACTTGTTATTGGATTTTTATTTCCTAGTTATAAAGTAAGATAAGATAATGTTATACGGTACCTTTAAGTTTAGTCGAAATGAAATAAATTAAGAAAAAATAAGCATTCTAAACTATCTATATGTTTTGTCAGATAATGCGCACGCGCGAAGCGGCGCTATGGGAACTGGAAGAGAAACAGATCCACGAGCGGCACCAGCTCGCCAAGCGCAAGCTCAAGGACGAGTTCCTGCTGCGCCGACACCAGATGCTCGTGCGACATGATAAGGAGCTGGAGCAGATTAAGCGGTGAGTGGACAGCAAAACGGGTACTTTGTGGGAATATAGCGGATGGCCCCAAAGGGAGATCTCCGACCGAGCGAAGTGCTATGCTCGGTCAGGCTGTAGCCCACTGTAGTGGTTTTCAGATGTCGTATATATATCGCCGATCTTAGAAAACTTCGATAGCGCGATTCAGGACTGTGCGCTGATTGGTCCCCCACATCTTTTATTTTTATTTTTATTGAAAGGAAAACTTACAGCTCGAAGAAACAAAGAAAACAATTGCATAAGTAGATTAACAAATTAGAGCCAATTACAAGTCTTCGCAGATATGGTAGTTACGTGAAGAGGAAAAAACAAGCTCACTTATAATCGAATAACATAAAATGTATGCAAACAGTAAACGGTTGGTACTATCGGTGGTGTCATGAAATAAATTAAAAAAGTCATCAGCGAGGCGCTGACGAATATTTTTAGCGCTGGTGCAAAAGATATCAATATCAACACAGTTTTTTGTGAGTTTATTGAAGGACGCACACGACCTAGGTATGAAGGAGTTAGCTCGAAATCTAGTGTGTGAAAGCGGGACGTGAAGGGTGTTGAAGTGTCGAGGATGTGTGGTACTCGGGACTTTAAAGTTTAATTTTGCGAGGAGTGAGGGACAGTCAATTGAACTGTTAGCGACATTAGTAAGGTAAGTAATGTCGCCGATGTTTCTTCTGATTGCGAGTGGGAGCAAGTGGAGATGACTGCATGAGCTTTCGTAAGTAGAATTTTTGTGAGTTTTAATTTTAAATTTATATTTTAAAAATCTGATTAATTTTCTTTGGACTTTTTCAATTTGACTTGCGTAGAATTCATACTGCGGGTTCCATATTTGAGATGCATATTCGAGATTACTTCTTACAAGAGCACAGTAAAGAACTTTAATTGATTTGAGATGAGAGAAATCCTTGGTCGACCTTATGACAAAACCTAGCATCTTTGAGGCCTTGCTCACAATAATTTCGATATGCTTGTCGAATAAAAGCTTGTCATCTAAGGTTACTCCCAGATCACGAACACAGGTCACCTGATGGAGTAATTGATTTTTTATTTTGTAAATAGAATGGTATTTATTACGTTTTCGAGTAAAGGAAATGAAATAACACTTTGAAACATTTAAGTCTAAAGAATTATCTGCGCAGTATTGATCGAGTCTACACAAGTCATCTTGCAGCAGCATCTGATTAACAACTCTAAATACTTTCATGTCATCAGCAAATAGTAAGAAATTTGAGTTATGGAAACAACTTTCAATGTCCTGTATAAAAATTATGAACAGTAGAGGCCCGAGCAAGGATCCCTGAGGGACTCCTGAATAAATTTCATGCCACGTGGAAGAGTATCCGTTGACTACGACAGCTTGCGATCTATTTCTAATGTAAGAAGCAAACCACCGGAGTAAATTACCCCTTATACCAGCGTTTGCTAACTTTCTTAAAAGAATGAGGTGATCAATTCGATCAAACGCCTTGCTGTAGTCTGTATAGACTGCATCAACCTGTTCTTGATTATCCATTCGTTCAGAGACAAAGTCGGTAAAAAGGACAAGATTAGATGTTGTTGATCTACCCTTAATAAAACCGTGCTGATGTGGGCTAAGTTGTGAGCGTAATGCTGAGTATAATTGATTATAAATGATTCGCTCTAGTACTTTAGCTAGCACGCAGAGCTTGGAGATGGGCCGGTAATTTTCGATCAAATGCTTTGCACCTTTCTTATGAATTGGTGATATAAAGGCCGATTTCCAAATCTTGGGTAAGGTCCCTGTTATTAAAGATTTGCAAAATAATAAAAATATAGGGTAAGATAAGGCCTCAGCGCAACGAATGAAAAAGATTGGGGGCAGTTGATCAGGACCTGCAGATTTATTAATATCTAATGATTTAAGTAGTTCAAATATTTGCTTTTTATTAAATACAATATTGTCAATATCAGTTGTAGTCATAGTAGTGCTCCGTGCAATGGTAAAAGAATCAAACTCACTTGAGTTAATTCGCGTGTTTAAAAAGTTAGAAGAAAAATAGGCAGCAAATAGTTCGCATATACCAGACCCGGAATCACTGGATTTATGTTGGTAAGTCATCGATGCTGGCATATTGCTACTTTTAGATTTGTTTTTAACGTAATGCCAAAAGGCTTTAGGATTAGAGGTTAGAGACTTCTCGATTGAGTGTAGGTAGTTTTTATGATCTGAGTTGCATAGTGCCTTCGTTTCCTCGCGTAAATGATCGAATCTTAATTTGTCAGAAAGGTTACCGTATGTAGCGTACTTCCTATGATATTTATATTTTTGTTTGAGTAGTTTAATCAGTTCTTTGGAGTACCAGGTAGGGTGATTATTACTAGACTTAACTGAGTATGTAGGTATGTACGTGTTACGTAGGTCAGAAATAGTATTGTAAAAACGATCAGCTGATTGGTCAATGTCAGTATTTAAAAACAGATTAGGCCAGTCAATAGTTGAAAGTTCCTCATTAATTTTTTCGTAGTCTCCACGTTTATAATTGTACGATTTTCTTGTGTTTCGTAAAAGGCATTTATCGGGTGACAAATTTAGGGCAATATCTAATGACGGATGGTATGGATCTTCAGATGTTAGAGGATCAAGGCAGGGGCGTACAGTAAGGTCATGTTCATTGTAAAAAACTAAGTCTAGCGCGCGCCCATAACGATTCAGTACGGAGTTGTATTGACGTAATCCGCAGACGTTAAGTACGTCTATAAAGTCAATTAAATGGGTGCCCGATACATTATGAGCCTGCATATATTCGTGGCTTTCTGGACTCCATTCAATACTACTCAAGTTAAAATCGCCCAGCACTAAAAATCTGTCCTCCGGACGGGTTGCCATGGTAATCTCCAACTTATTGCAAAAATTAACAAGTTGGGTTTGAAAAGAATTACCTATAGCCTCAGTGCATAAATATATGACACACAAGTGAAGATTTAATCTAGGTGCTCTTTTTAATTTCACGGTAACCCATAGATCCTCCGCTGAGGACTGCCACGTCGTTTGCGATTCAGCTAGGATGTCCTTGCGCACCGCGATGGCGACACCGCCCCCGCGCGTCTGACCGGTTCGGTCGTAGGCACGGTCGCGCCGCCACACATGGTAGCGCCTGTCGAACACCTCCTCGGTGGCTATCTGATCGTTCAGCCATGTCTCAGACAAACATACAATGTCATAGTTTGATAGTTCAATTGAATTTTTAAAATCAATTGTTTTAGTACGGAGGCCACGTACGTTTTGATAGTAAACGGTTAAGTTAGACATCGGAAAGAGTTGACTATAGGGAGTGAGTAGGCCATATAGTAAGGTATAATAAGTATTCGGGGATTAATATAAGTAAATATTTGTAAAAAACTCCTAGGATGTAGGTCGTGGTAGCCCCTCAATAGAAATTTAGAGTCAAGATATAGTAATATTATAAGGTATTTATAACAATCCCTTGCACCTGGCTGTACAGCGATGAATATCTTATTTGCTATCACATTATTAGCCATAAGCAAACTAAAGTTAAATGCATTTAGATAACAGGCGGCACTAAGAAAAATATCATATATTATAACAGGTAACTTTCTTCCATCACTACAGACACTACGTACTATGATAATCTCTGTTATACTCATAAGAAATAAAGTAAAATGATTAAATAAGACACTAAGCGTAATATATGAATATTTGACGAGTCGTGCTAAGCTTTAATAACGAATAACTAGTGAATTTGAGATGAGTATAATACAAGTATACTAAACGTTGTTTAGGTTTTGTGTTGCAAGTATTCATTTTAAACTTATTAATGTTGTTATGTAAACTTAAAAACTTATGCACATAATCAATCAATTTAATTAACATTTTATTATCACGTGAATTCAGCCAGTATTTTAACTTTGGTAGGTAACAGGGTCCAATTACATGTAAAATAACACCATTTGCGAACATTTTCAATATTTTTAGATACGAGAGTACATACACACAAACAGTCAGAACACTATGCAGGCTATTGAACCGACTTGATAATGTATTCAAATCAAAATATAGGTCCTTAAAATTTAAGGTGTAACATAACTTGTGTGTTATGCTTAACGATCGAAATTTATATAGTGTTAACTGAGAAAAAATAACATTAACTAAATATCTTATAATCAATAATCTATTGCAATTATAGTAGTTAAAGCAATTACTAAAATCTATTTTATTATTTAACGTTATTAAAATATAATATATTATAATTCGTGAGGTAGGGGCAAAAATAATCAAACATACTGCTACAGGCCGAGCGCGAGAGCATAAGTCCATAGAAAATTGAGCCGGTCTGATGCGTCGCCTAGCATTGAAGTATAGCCCGTAGTCCCAGTTGATTAGTGCAATTTTTGCATACCGCTGCGACGTACTGACAGGTGTCTTCCGTGTGATCGATGCGCTCGACAAGTTAGCGATAAGAAGGCAGGACTTCGTAACCAGTGGTGCAGATATGTTGATTGGGCATTCTATAAGTTGTTTTAAGTTGCGTTCGTCGTGAAAATAATAAGATAATCTGAGGTGTTTCGTACAATTGTGCGTTAACAGATTTTCCTGAGGTCCGATTCCGAGTTTAACGCAAATATATTTGATGTGGCTGACTTTCTCGCCCATATTTTTGAGTTTTTTACCCATATGAACTGAAAATACAACTCTTTTGGATGGTTTTTGCTTTGGTAAGTAGCTGTTTGTAGAATGGAGTTAAATGGTCATTAACGTATATTTTGCTCATGCCATTAAATCCAAAAAATTCTGGAGAGTGCTGTTTACGTTTTCTCATTGCGGCCACCAGATTATCTTTAATGTAACGATTAGTGAACGATGCGATTATTGGTTTCGGATGATCCTTTTGAAAAGAGGGGATTCTGGTAACCATACAAATGTCCTCTTTTTTTACCGGACACTCTAATGAATTTCCAATTTTCACTACAACTTCATAAAGATTTTCATCTTTTCTCACTGGCACGCCCTTTATTTCAACATTATTAGTGCGAAGCCACTGGTCTTTCTCATTCATCACTTTCTTTAATTTTTCTATTTCTTCTTGTAACGCGGGGATATTGCCAGCTATTTTCTGTAGCTGGCTCACATTGTTCTCAACCGTGTCGATTCTGTCGGTAAATCCTTTGATGGTATCATGAGCAAATTCGATAGACTGTTTGAGATCTGTTATATCTGATTTTATAGCTTTGACATCCGTATTAAGGGTGCTAAGAGGTGCCAGTTGAGCGGTAATATTAAGTAGTTGTTCATGTAATTTTTCAAGGGTGATAGGGGTTGGTGACAACTTCTCTTTCTCCACTTCCTGGCTGCCGCTTAGAGGAACACCTTTACATGTAGGGCACTTCCAGGACGCCTTGTTTTTACCAAGTTTGCGATAATTAGTCTCGCTAATTGCTGCACAGGAGAAATCATAACATTTGTTACACACACTACACATTGCACCGTCATTGAACTCGGTACTACAACGCGAACAAGTGAACATATTGAAAAATGTTTAGCTTCCCTGACACTTGTACACCACCGTACGTACGCGTGCTGTTTGGACGCGGCACTGTGATCTTCATAGCATAGAGATTCGAAGATCCAGATTTAGTCAGTTTGTTTAGCATGTTTGTAATCAATGAAACGATTTGAAATCATTATGTTATACCGCTGTTATAATGCTATATCGCGATGGAACTGGCGCTCAACGTCATATTATATCCGCAGCATATTGAACTAATTGTAAGGTTTCACTTCTGTTGTGTGTCTTGTGAACTGCACATGCTGTTATAAAACTATAAGTGTTCACCATAGACAACTTATTTAGTATTTATATATTATGTATAATATCAGTTAACAAAAAGCATTGCTACTTATAATATAACAGTGACAATATGTCTTCAAAAATCAATTTACGGATACTTCGGGCACATGATCCACTGCTTATATGTAAAGACGTTTAGGAAAAAAAAAATTGTCATACTCAAAGTAAAAAATCATTCCATGTATGGGTGACTCTCATCAAAACGCAAACTCGCCCATATAAAGAGAAATAACTTTTTTCTAGTATGAAAAATATTTTTCTGCTTAAACGTCTTTACATAAGCAATGGATCATATCCCCAAAATACCTGTAATAGATTTTACCGAACCTTATATTTTGACACATATTATATGTGAATCCTTTGTTACAGGAAAAACGCGCGCAAAGAGGAGGAGCTGGCGAAGTGTCAAGCGCTCGAGAAGCGATCGCTGCCCAAGCGCATCCGCGCGGAGCAGAAGGCGCGCGAGATGATGTTCCGCGAGTCGCTGCGAATCGGCGCCACGCCCTCGCACGAGGACGAGCGGGAGCGGCTCAAAAAGGTGAGTGATACGTGGCGTTTTCTTTTAAAGTGAAAACTTCTATTGGCGCACCGCACACACATTTTTTCGTAGGGTTTAAGTGAGGCTGATCCGTCACGCTCTGAGGTGAAAGGCTCGACCGGGTGAACTCGGGACCGCCGAGTATACCCGAGCGAGAACAGTGAGGCTGATCCATCACACAGTGGCGTGGACACATTTCACTTCTGGCGTGCGGTCTTAAGCACACACTCTTCTTTTTTTTAAGTGCTCGCTAGTGAAATACGCAACCTAATGGCAACACCTGTACCTAAGTCCACAAGTGTATTTTGTTACACACATCGTACGCAAGAAGTTTGTTGTCAGTAAAATGGTCCTCACAAAGTTTCGATCATGTATTTAATAATAATAAAATATAGATATTAGATCCTCAGTCCTAACACTGATTTTGGCGACGGTGACCGGTTACATTGAAACCAGATCATGCAGGAGTTTTGAAAGTGTCCAAGTACAAAGTACAAAGAGCACTTTGTCTTCCTGTACTCTCGTAACCCATTTCCTGATAAATATAGTAACAATATGGTGATATTGTAGTTCCAAGAGAACGAGAAGAGGCGGTACAGGGCGGAGCAACAGCGGCTCACCACCAAACATACCAAAGCCAGGGAGGAGCTCAAGGCCGCCGGAGAGGTGAGTTCTCGTTGCGCATTATATATAATTATTTTAAATTAGTAGTGCGATGTTTTAAATCAAAATTTCACCAAATAAAAAAAAAAGGTAAATTCAATATGCCGTAGTTCTCTATTTCATGTACCTATTACTCTCGAAACTCTTTCTCTCGAAACGAAATAAAAAATTATCCAGTATTTTTATTTATTCCAAAGTTATAAAACTATTTATTACATTGACAGATACAGCTACGTATAAATACAGAAATGCATGACATTTAGATACTAAAATTAGCTGTGATAGATGACGGAACAGATAGTTGCGGATCATAGCGCGTGATGCCACGGGTCATTTTATATTAATAACATGAAAATACGTAAATAAAATAATTTGTTTAGGCGCTACTGCGCGAGCTGGAGCAATACCAGAACGAGAAACGCAAGGCGCTGATGAACCACGAGAGCAGCAAGATGAAGGCGATCGAGGAGCGGTACGCCGCCGAGCTCAAGGAGTGGCGCGCGACCCTCAACGACAGGAAACAGGTACGTGCACGCACACACGTACGTACACGCACGCAGGGAGTACGCAAATGGGTAAACGCACAAGTAACGAAATTAAACATATACCCCCTTACTAATAAAAATATTTATCCAGTAGTTAAGCAATACAATGTTTTGTCCTTGCCTGTCAAGCAACTTTTCCAACGCATAAGACAAGGACAAAACATTGTATTGCTTATCTACTGGATAAATATTTTTATTAGTAAGGGGGGTAATCCTTTTAGTGCCTGTTTCACAATGTACCGATAAGTGTCTGATGGCTTTTTGGCATGTTTTGTCTCTGTCGCACGATAGAAAGTAAGCGGCGAAAGTAAGATTGTTAAACAGGCCCTAAATAACAGAGGGAATACACAAAATATACACAGATAACCAACAAAAGTTAATGCTAAAGTAAATACATATTAATAGACTTCGTCAGTGAAAATCTCGATGAACCGTACATTTTCCCGCGATAGAGAGTAGCCTATATCCTTCCCGGTGGTCTACTCGACTTAAATCTGTGCCAAATTTCATCAAAATCGGTCCAGCAGTTTTATTATTTATTAAAATAAAATATAATAAAACAAAAACAATACGCATTATTGACATGCTGATCGCTAATACCCCCAATGACATACAATTTATAGCAGTCCATGTGATTTAGATTCCAGCCAATGACAGTGCTCAACAGTCTGGCAGTTCTTAAGCACGAGAGTAAGATTGAGTGACTACGATTGCATACACATTATTTTTTGAATAGCAGGAAATTCACCTTATCACACTACAATAGATATTTTCTTTTCATACATTTACAAATAAAAACCTTTTCGGTGTTATATTCACGTAATGGCAGACCCAAACTTTAAAAGGAACTTGAAACCAAACCAATACAGTTTGTGAAGTCATGTCCGAAAACCATGACGTGTTACATTTGGCTCGGGGACAAATACACAACAAACATACACTTCTCACCAAACCAACCGCAAAACTGTTATATGTACAGATGTTTTGTAAATATTTAATGTTCGATATAATATTACTATAGCTTTAACGAAATCCAAATTAATAATTTGAAAACTATTTTAATAAATAACTGTTTTCTACATAGTAAACAAATGATCATATTATTGTTGTGTTATTTATTAAAATAGTTATTACTGCATGGCATGTGGGTATGAAGCATGGATGGTGCTTATACTAAATTGGTGTTGGGATTTTGGTTATAATTTTCAGATATTAAAGTTATATATTTTTTTTCATAATGAATACAGGTGTTAATTTGTATGTATAAATAAAAAAACTGACTCAGCGAAAAGATGTTTATGATACTACTAGCTTTTGCGCGTGACTTCGTCCGCATGGATCTCTTATTGCATCCCCGTGTAGTTTGTATTTCGAAAACCTTTTTCAACAGGTTTCTACATCATAATAACTCTCTGCGTGCCAAAATTCAACGCCATCTGTTCAGTTGTTGATATTTCACTTTACAAACTTTGGACCCCGTTTCACCCCTTTCGGGGACGAATTTCAAAAACTATAAATTATGTCCTCAATAATTTATATATTTTATTACCTCGGAAATTAAATTTCATGGAAATAGACAGATAATCATATGTCCTTATCTCAATAACATAGACCATAAGCCAAAGCAGAATAAAAATTCCGCATTCCATACAAATAAATGCACACGAGTAGGTAGTTAAGTGTATGTGACGTCCCAAACATCGCTACACTAATGCGAACGTTTCCAACAGACCCTGCTTAGTACCTTCGAGAAACATTTGGACGATCACGAGCGAAAGTACGGCCTCGCCATACCCGACAGGAGCGTGTACATCGACGTGCCGTGGCCCAAAAACGTCCTCCAGCACGTCCTGTCTAATTACCACCAGAGAAACTCCTTTATAGGATCCCTTTCGAGATCTAGGACCAGTCTAAACCTGGTTATATCCACTGCAAACACTCCGAACCTGGATAGGCGAAGAAGCATCAGCCCCAGCAAGGACTTCAGACTGACCAAGTCGGCCGCCTCCAGCGCCACTAACACGACGAAGCGCGGCAAACTGACCAAAGCCCAGAAGTTCGGCTCGACCTCCAACCTGAAACTGGTCTCCGAGAAGATCTCCGGTTTCTCGGTCTTCAATGGAGCGGAAGTCAATCGCGCGCCGATCATGGCCTACGACGAAATACCGGTCGAGCGCAAAGTGACCAAAATAGACGAGGAGCCCAAAAAGTTGGAACGGTCCACGCCTAACCGACTGCCGACTAAGCAGGATAAGAAGCTATACAGACAGAGCATGAGCGATTTGGACAACCATGTGGGTATGAAGCGTAGCGTCTCTCAGCTGAGTCTTAAAGAGGATATAGCTTTAGAAGCTGTGATGATAGATATGCCGTCTATAGACGGTCAATACGACACGGTACGGAGTGACGCCAGCGAGAGCTCCCAGGGTACCGACGACGGGCGGACTTTCAGCCGCTGGGGACCAGTGAGGGGATCCAATAGCTACTCCAACGCTCCCAACGTACCTGTCAGCCAATTGTCTACCTTAAATCTAAAAACCGTTAAGTCGGAAAAGGCGAGCACGGATTCTGTCGCTTAGAATTCGTGTTGGATTTTATTGAGTATGGCGCAGGGGCATGCGATTTGAGGGGCATGAGTGTGAATTCGGAAAATTGTTGAAATTCACGTTTAATAAAATAGTTATCTAAATTATATGAAAAAAATATATAGATAAAAATTAAATTCTGACGAGGCAATAATGTGTGGGGTTGTGGGCCCATATTTATTAATCAATAAAATGTTCGAATTAAGTAGGAGAAATAAAATATCGCACTAGGGCCTTTAGTCAAAATGCATTCGATAATTTCGACGACGAAGTTCGAAAACAAAAATGTACTGTAATTTGATACATGTCACTTATGTCAAATCCTATACATTTTTGATTTCGAACTTCGGCGTCAAAGTTATCGAATGCACCTTAATATCTTAATTCTTAATTAAAGACCTAGGAGTTTCATATTATATGACTGAAAACCGCAATAACTTTGCCAAAACAATTCCTATTTTATTATGAGACGATTTTGCAGCTTTTTACTAACTTTAAATTGACATTCCATAGTTTTCATTATAAAAACATCCCAAGAGTCATGGTCAATTCACACCAAAACGAAACGATACAAGATGATACACGTTTTATTGTAAGAATTCGAATGTCAGGTGGAACCGCGCTGCACAGCGCATGTGTAGTGTATGACTTAGGTCATGCAACGCAATCATTGAAGCCAATGGCTGTGTTCCGCGGAAAATAACGCTTGTTAGCGCTAAAGAAAAAATAGTAGATTGTTAGCCTAGGGTTGAAAGGAATCAATTCCCGAGGTAGTTAGACGAGGCTATAGTCCGAGTAGGAATTCATTATTTTACCCGTGGCATACACTCTACTTTTCATTTAGAATATGAGGAAAATAAAACTAGTTGTTTATCTAAACTATTTATTGATAATAATATAATTAGTAATTTAGTATCCCGGCAATTTGTTTTGACTTTTTAATTTTTAAATATGGAACTTGCCGCTCGCCGCGGCACTCGCGGCTTATTCCGCTCAAAGAAGTTTGCGCTAAATTCACACTGGCTGTTTAGAAAGTCATGTCATTTTTAATAGTTTTTTTTTTACATTAAACTCTTTATAGCTGACAGCAGTTCTATTTTTGAAGTTTTGAAGATAATATACAAATTCATTCCGGCCCGAGGGCCGCAATGAATTTGTATGAGTTTTTCCCTCCCTATGAAAGGAAAGTAGCGTTTTCCACCCAATAATCAGATCAAAATAACACTACTTTCCGAGTATGAGAAATGAAAAAAATATTAGGTATCGGCTAGGATACTGCTAACAAAATCCGCCATTTTGCTTATTTAATGCCAGCGGTCGCCATTTTGCTTACGTTTTTTGGTTAGCGCTATTTTCCGCGGAACACAGCTATTGATTGCGTTCTTTGGGAATAAAAATTAACGTATACGCAGTATACGTGTGCAAAACTTCTGCGCATAATTTTTCCAATGTCAAAAATTTCAGGACCTTTGCTAATACTAAACATACGCGCACACACCTTATTGCGCATGCGCCAAAAAATAGCCAAAGAAAGCAGCCACTGCCCCACTGGTCGTGTTCGTTGGCGTCATTTTTGGCGCATGCGATGTGGCAACAGCGGAACTTAGAACTAGTAGCAAATGTCAAGTTTATACAAATTTCAAACTTTCTTACAGCCTGTCAAGTTGTAAACAAAGCACCTTGCAAAAAATCGTCCCCACCCACCAACATTGTTCTAACCGTTTTGAATTGCTATCGGTGCCGGAGTGGAGGCCCCAAATTATTTTCCAAATGAAATTGTGAAATTTTTCAGTCGAGTTTCCTATTATATAATTTATTGAGAAACCAAGTATACATTATTTTATTTACATATTTGGTCAACCACCACTGGGATAAAGGCGGATGCTTCTGTGACAGATTTGCGTCTTGTGCCTTCCCGTAATCGAGGAGTTTTTTTTTCGAAGTCTACTGTAGAGACCCCCTTTTTGTGGAGGCCCCCTAAATCCGGCCCTGATTGCTATCTTAAAATGCATTAATGAACCGCCGGGTATCGTCTCGTCTTGGTTTTAACTGTCCCTAGAGTTAAAAACAAAAAAATATGCAAAATTGTGATTTTTTGCTCATGATTTTGAAAAGCTTCCACTAACTTTTTTGGTTAGATTTCTATATAAGTGTCTCAAATTCTAAAAATAATTTCTATCTTTTATTCTGGAAACCAACAAAAAAAATGTCGCAATACAATATTGTTATTATTTAGTTTATAAGTAAATTGTGGTACACATTTAATGCATTCCAAGTTTGAAATTGTAGATTTTAAATTTGTTATATACCTACATATTTTGTTAAATAGTGAATAAGTTTAAATGTGCCTAAAATATGTTAAAAGAAAGTCCTATATTTATAAATATTAGAAGTAGGTCTTACATTTGTCCAATTTGAATACTAGAGTGTACTAGTAGAAATTAAATAATCTTTTTCAATATTAATTTTTTATCTTAATTTTATTTTAATTTAATCTTAATCTTTGTCTAATTTTTGTCGTTGTTTTTTGCTCGGTATTGATACAAGTGTTCGATATTGTTACTAATAAGTAATATTTATATAGATAATGGTACAGAACCCTTCGTACTGGAGTATGACTTGCACTTGGCCTTATTAAATAAAGGCCTTGGGGTTTTTTTAAATAATATTTTATTTATTACTCGCCATATTTTCTTTGATGTAATTATCACTCCTAATAAATAAATAAAGGTATTTAGGGACCAAAAAAACTGTAGAAGATGAAATTTAATTACTATGCCGGTAATTACATTTTAAAGATTTATAAATATAGGATGACTGTAATAGTTCTTTTTCTCTAGAAATAAGAAATAAAAACTTATATTAATCATATTAAGTATGGTAATATTGATAAAGACAGCCATAAGTAATTATTTTGATATTACTAAATAAAATTATAATTCAATTTTGCATTTAAGATTATAATATTATATTGTTAAGATGTAAATTGCGATAAGCCGTGAGAATTAATTAAAATGTTTATTCGTCTAAAGTGGCCATAATATAATGTTAACTAATCGTTATCATTCGATTGTTTTTTTCATAATTTACTTAATTTGAAAGTGTGTTATAAATTGCCAATATAAAATGTTTAAATATTAGTGTTGCCAGTAGAGTAAATAGTATGTTACCGTTCATTAAGGGTCAGATCTCACGGAAATGTGACGATGCTTGAAGATGCTGTTATAATATTGACGCAGCGCACGTCACGTCTCGGTGGGAACTAACACTAAGTCATAATGTTATTATAAACTATCATACATTAAGTTAAATTTAAGCATGGTTTTTGTGTAATTTTGCATGTTTTGTAACTGATTTAAGATTCGTTTTTTTTTCTATTTATTGGCATGTTTCATTGCCATTTCTATTTTGCACTCATAAAAAAAGAATATTCAATACTTGAGGCGAGTTACTTGACTTAGCTTATTGTCAAATACCTCGTGTCGCGTCATTCTTTTTTAATTGTGCTAGGGTTATTCTTATTAGTTAAATATATAATAATAACATCGTAAGCATCGAATCAGAGTATTTTACAATAAGTTCTTTAAAAAATATATGATAATCACTTAATTTATGCTCTACTCGATTGCATTGCATTGAGTATTTTAGTTTCTTTTAATACATATTTATTGTAGTATGTTAAAAATCAATTTGAAACATTTACGCCCTTATTACATATTATTATGTATGCGGTATAGTGTCTCTGCGAAAATGCTGTGGTAGCGAAACATATACTGTAGTTTTAGAAAAAAAAAAACATCGGCTGTGTTCCGCGGAAAATAGCGCTTGTTAACGGTAAAAAAAAAAAAACATTATTATCGGCCAGGACACGTTTGCTAACTTCAATACTGCTAACATAATCCGCCATTTTGCTTATATTTTAATGCCAGCAGTCGCAATTTTACTTGCGTGTTTTTGTTAGTGCTTTTTTCCGCGGAACACAGCCATTGTAATTATTTCATAGACTACGGGTGCGTCGTTTCAGAATGTCATCCCAGTTAAAGTCATAATATGCTATGCTGTTGCCCCTGTGCCGACAGCATAGCATATGCGAAACTGTGTCATACTACTTACAGTTTTTTCGTAGTTTCGCTGACGCATACGAACGCGTAGTACTAAGGGCGTTAGTGGTGAAAATTATATATCTTGTAGCTTCCAGGTACAATAACACCTAATATTAAGGCAATATATACTAAAATCGCTTGGCTCATAACATTGTTATACTCTATTGTAAATAAAGATGTTATGTTTTCATTCGTTTCACCTTATTTAAAAATGGTGGTGGGCCCTTATAGACGTGACTTAGTTATTTTACAGCTTGTACAGTTCTACGAATAATCGTTTGCTTCAGGGTTATCCAAAATAAAAAAGTATAGTACAGTCAACGAAGAAAATTCATGATAGAATAGTGACTGTAGAATATTTCCTTTTTTTCAATCCAGTTCCATATTTAATATTATTTTACATAGAGACTAATTCATAAAATTATACTGAACGTAAAACAAGAATTGTCAATGTCTTCAGTAGCTTATTTTAAAACAAAATGAGGAGATGAAATGCTTGCTGTAAATATAGCACTTTTTGGGGAGCGCGGGCCAATAACGTGGGTGATATTTAAATAAAGTATTAAATAAAATTATTACATTAAAATTGGAAATAAATAACGGAGGGGAAATCTTTTCACACCGATCAAAGGTAACCTTTGATCGGTGTGAAAGTCTTTTCAAAGGAAATATATTTTTTCTGTAAATACCGCATGAGTTTGTAATCAATAAGCATGTCGTGTAGGAAATTGCCAGAAAAGCAAGTTTTTAACTAACAATAAATGTTCAATTAGAAAAGAAAAAGGTAATATTATGTTATAAAAAGATTAAAAACTTGCTACTGCTGCCTGTACAAAGCATGATTAACGAAGACCAAGATCTGCGCCGGATCACCATGGTATGTTGCTTTTTAATTTATTAATGCATGCTTGTAAATATGCCGTATTAAAAACAACTGTTCTATATTCAAAATTGACATTATCTACTTGTCGTCATTTTTTTTTTCAAATTGTCATGTGTTTTTAGGTTATAAATATATTTTTAAGGTATATGTTCTGAAAAATTGTATGTTTAATGTTTATATTTATTATATTTGTGATATACAGGCGCTGGAAGACGAGTTTACAACGCAACTAGAGGAGCAAGAGAGAATGGCTGCGAATGCGAGATTGCCGCCCCCTACGTCTACGATGCCCCAACACAGTTCAACTCTACACTCGTCGAGAACGAGTCTAGCGTCCAGCCACTATGAATGATTGTTTATAAAGTCGAATTACTGCAAAGTATTGTACGCGCTCATGGAGATTAATGTGCATATTCAATGCACGATTAAATATACGTTACTTAGGAATCGACATAATTTAGATTTTAGGCCGTAAGCTCTATTCCGCCATTTTTCAGCGGGAAGGGAAATGTCAGTCTATATTGTTTATGGTTTAAATTACTGCGGTCCTTGCCGGTTGTCATGGAGACCAGATCCTAGGAATCAAAAACAAATTGGCGCCAAAATACACTTGTAATGGCGCTGCTTTACAGGAAACTATTCCTGGTTCTAACCTCCCTGGCCACTGGTAGCACTAATTTGAGTGCCAAATTATTATAATACTCCATTAATATGGCTACTTAATTTACAAGGGGTGAAATTATTATGGTAAATGTTTTCATTTGTTTTTGCTTATAAGTAATTTTACAATGAGTTTTGATAAACTATTTTAGTGTATTCGTTTTAGTTATACGCCCATAATGTACAAGATTGACCTTAGGGATGAGAATTATATGTACCAAATAAAGAACTCCAAGATTTATATTGCACCACGTTTAAAATTAACTTACAAATTGTTATTTGTTGAAATTGTAAGTAAAATACTTTAAAGTATATTATATTTGATTCATATTATTTTCATGAGATAATTCCTTATTCTACTTTTACCTTTCCCATATAGATAGATATTTATCAAGGTTAGAATTACTGGTTAAGTAATTTTATATTATTTATATGCAAGATTAACCCATCCATTTAAAGAAGCCCGAACCCAAATATAATCTAGTATTAAGTCTTTAAATCCTTCCATTATTCGAGAAACATATCAATAATTTCTAATTTTATAAGTCCAAAACGTGGTACAATATAAGGTTTATATGATACATATATTATGTTATTATGTGTAAGGAATGAATGATACGAAACGATGGAATTGATAGCTTAAATCGTGGTGCTTGCGTTCGCGTAATGTCGAGACTGCTCGCTTATAAGACACCAATGTGGTATTAAAATTTAATATGATAACTTATGTGCAATATAATAGATCTGCCAAACGCAAGAAGACGTTTTTATCATTAGGGGCCATCCACATATTACGTCACGCAAAATTTCGACTTTTTGAACCCCTACCCATGTCACGCTTTTTAGTATCCCTGTACCTGTATTTAACATGTACTGTCACACTTTGTATGACCCCCCCCCCTCCCCCATCAGGTGTGACGTAATATGTGGATGGATCCTTACTAGCGTTGAGAGAAGTGAAAGGCAATATTTTGCCGAGCATAATTATTAGTCTTTGGTAGATCTCTTCTATGGCATATCAACGTTCATAATGTTAGATGTATGAAATTGGCCTAAAATATTAATAGAATGTCGGAATGGATGATTTTCGAGCTGTTTTTTCCATATCGTTAGGTTTAGTGTCGCATTAACAAAGACTTTATTTTAGATATCGTGTGCTTACAATAAATAAATAATTAGTCATCAAATAATGTAAATTTTGTACAGTTGCTAAGGACTAGATCTAGGTCCGCTGTGTTCCGGTGACTGATATGTAGATATAGGTGGAATATTTTCCTGTACAGTATTTGATTATATTATTAAGTGTACACCTACTTAATGTTAAATGCAATAACGGCGTCGCCGACTATCAATTTACCATTTCAAAGATATACGAAGCCAACGACTGACTGAATTAAAAATATCGGTCACACTAGATGGCGCTGTCTGATCTATATAATCGGTCGGTAAAACAGTCTCACACTCAATATCGACTACTGCTATCGAGTGTGGAGGATTCTTTTTCAAATCGAATTACAATGTAGTACTGGCGACATCTAGCGACGAAAAACGAACCGTAAAATCTGTTGGCAAAAAGGCTTGAAAAGTGAAAGTTTATACTTTGCAATCGTGTACTCTGATGTATAAAAAGTCTTCAAGTTATATGCATATCACGAAAAAGCTACTTAAAACGGCACATATAGGTCGTTACTTATTACTTGGCATCTGCAACATGTACACATGTTACGTTGTGTGCTGTCTATGCATAGTCATGACGTAACACGTCACATAATGTTTATATTCACAGACGACACACAACGTTACATGTGTACATGTTGCAGGTGCCAAGTATTAACTAACAACCTATACAGACTTTATCGTAGGTGTTGAAAGTAGGTGCAGTTAGATTTTTATCGAAATCAGTACGTGGTGAAAAATCTCGAATAAATTTCTATTTTCTCGTCGAATAACGTTTCTTTATCTTTAATTTGAAACTTCTCTACAGACTAAACCAAAGACGCTTTCTTACAATGAACCTAGTCTCTGAAATCTTAAAAAATTGAAACGAGTACATATAAAGGTAAATTGCAAATTACGGGAAAAACTGATGTATTTAATGCATTATAAGAGTTTACGTATTTGATGTCAATTCCGCCAGTTGCGATATTTCTAAATACGCTTATACATGTACAAGTGAAGATAGAATTTTATTGAATCTGATACCTACTGTATTGTTAATACTGGTCACTATTTTTAACCAAAAAAAGCTGAAGATTTTATTGTCCAGTGCTTAAGTTTTTATTTTGTAACATATCGAATACATCGTGCGTTTAGTTTTTTAATTTTGTTACGACAAAGCTTTGTTTATATATCCAGCGTTGCAGGTCTTGTATCATATTTAGGTACGAGGGAGTCCTAAGTGTTCATTTGAAATAGAACATGATGTGTTCCTTTGCATAGGACAATAAAATGTAAAAAAAAAACTTTTGTTTTTAAATTTTTATCAATGAAATGCATTTTTAAACAATGAATTTGAGATTACCACAGTATTTGAGATGTGTAATATAACACGATAGCCATAGCAGATAATGTTAATTTTATTTTTTCATGTAAAGGTTAAAAAATAAATTATTGTTACATTACGAGATATAAAGAACTTAATTTGTATAATGAATGGTTTTATTTCATATCTTAACAGTTTTACATATTTCATTTAAAAGCCACTGGTGCTTTTCGGTTTTTCTTATATATTCCAAAACACCCTTGTTTAATATTTCGTTCAATTTTGCAGTTATAACGATGAATCTTGACACTAACGAATTTCTACTAAATATTTTTCAAACAGTGTAAGGATTGTTTACAAGGATGTAAAACAGAAAGGGTTGTTTCGGTTTTAAGCTTTTGGGCCAGTTACTCGCAAACGATGTCTTCGTTTTTTCTTGAAGAGAATATCGTGGCTAGGCGAGAGAGTGTAAACTTTTGTGATAGTCGAAAACTTACTTAATTTATTGTTTAAGCTGTCTCTGCTGTATTTTTTATTTAACTTGCCAGAACTAGAAGCTGCTGAAAATGAGAAACCACCCACTCGCCCGTTTCTTCGTTGAATGTTCCCATAGATGTCGATGTGTTGTATTTGAGATAGAATGTTACATTTCCTATATTTTTCTCTTGCATTTTCGTCACACTTGCTACATTTATTTTTTTCCATTTGATTTTGTTTTTATAACATGCTAAGAATTTATTCAAAATATTGTTCTGCTTCCATCATTATTTGATTTATTTTTATTTTAGGTGTCATTTGTCAAAAAAAATTGGACAATATGATTTTTTTTTTATTTATTTATTTATGGCGTCGGCTTATCACCATTTGCCAATGTCAAGTATATTATTTTCATCAACGTAGGTACTGTATTTCTAAATCGTCAAGTCAAAAGTCTAGTCAAAGTCCAAATAAATAGTCACGGTAGTCAATCAGTCAAGTCAGTCGATTCAGTAAAGTGGTAGACGCTTTACTGAAACTTCCTAGGGAGTTTTGGCGGGAAACCCAATTTAGCACGCATTTTGTAGAATGTATCACTTTTCCACACTAATGCACCTCAACGAATAATTAATGGTTAATATTCCACCACTATAACACATTAAAAACCGAATTAACACGAATTTAGAAAAATAATACAGAAACACAACATTGCTGATTGACTTTCCCGGCAAAAAACCCCGGACAATATGATATCTGCCATTTGTCAAAAAATTTTTTTATAGTTTAAAAATTGAGCAAAAAACTAAGCAGAGATAAAATACTATTTTTGAAAACAGTAAAAAGTATAGAAGACCTAGGGGACCACTATAATTTTTTCATCAATAAAATATAATGTCACAATTTTGGACATGAATAGACATGGACATGGAAAAAAATTAAAAGTAGTAGATTATAAATTATAAAGTTTATTAAAGATCTTAAGTGTTGCACAGTTATTATAATTACTTAATGTAAACATAATCTAAGCAGCCACACCATCCTGGGCGCCTTCCTCTTCTGAAACAAAATTGCAAGTTAGGCAATTTGATAATCGATTTGTGAAAGGTGGGACCGCACTAAGCGCAACTACACGGCAGCGGAGCGACGCGACACGGCACGAAACTTCTAGTTATACTGCACTAGAGCGACACCTCAGCGACACTACGCGGTAAAGTTTGCTTAATATTTCGGCAACGTCTGAGCATGACTGAAGCTTTCCCACCAAAACAAACTTAAAATGACTTGTGAATGTGATGGATATATTCCGTAATATAATAACATTAATAACCCAACACACTGGTCAGTGCTAATGACGTCATGAATCGACGCCATACTGTTTATTCATTCCGAAATATTGACGTCTGCGTAAAAACGTCTTGATAATCTAACATAATAACTAATTGGTGATATTGTTGAGATTTCATTATTGCGAATTAATAATATATAAATAAAATAATAAAATTTTCCCAGTATGCGGGGTTACATTACGGAATACACTCCATTTGTCAATGTTATTGAAATGTGAAGTGTCGCGCGGCTCGCTATACCGCACTACGTTGCAACGGAACTACACGCCACGGCACGTCAAAATTGGTAAGTAGGTCAACTTTGTCGCGCAATGCGGCGTAGTGCGTTATATCTCATACAAAGAGTATTTGGCCGTGCCGTGTCGCGTAGTTCCGCTGCCGCGTATACGCCTAGTGCGGTCTCACCTTAAACCGCATTCGGATTTACATGACGCCCCACTCGCGTGCGCACGATTTTACGCGTATGCGAGTAATAATTGCAACATGATGATTTAGACAGTAATTAAGAAAATTAGGCTTCTAAATTTTACGGTTGGTCTCATCGAAGTATTTAAATATATAATCGAAGATAGTCATCGAAGTAATGAGTCTCACCTTTATCATCAGTGTCCATGGGCTCGGGAGTCTCCTGGTAGGCGGGTGCCAGCGGGGACACCACCACACCATCCCACACCGTGATCTCGGTGGAGATGTCTTTGCCGCCCTCGAACGGCTGCAGACCCAGGACGTAGCGGTGACCACCGCGGGCGACCACACGGAGTAATCTGCGAGAGAGTTGTGTTTTATGAGTATTGAAACTCCGCCTCCGCATCTGCTAAATTGATGGGGAGTTTTAATGGAGGTTTATTTACGGCGACGCAGCCGCTTAATATATGTCACCGTAAAATTGTAAAAACCGCTAGATTGTAATATTAGATATTATAAAAAGTCGGCAGATTGTCAATAAAAAAGTTCTCCTTACAATTGTCCGCATTATTTTTCGTTATAATTATTATTATGAAAAAGCAAACAAATATGGCGGCACTTACCGTTTAACCAATCGGCACGGTAAATATTACAATATAACGAAAAATAACGTGTAAAATTGTAAGAAGAATTTTTTATTTGATAATCTGTCGACATTTTATAATATCTCTAGTAAAATGTAAGTTTTTACAAAAATGGATTACAATTCCAATGTCTCGCTAAAACTCGAGAACTGCTGGATCTTGGATTAGTCTTGAAATAATTGTGGAAGTTCAGGGAAGGTTTAAACGGTGAGAAAAGTAACTGCTTTATAGTATTAGTTCTTTAGTTTTTCTTTTTTGTTTTGGTATAGTGCTTGTGCGTCACAGACGTTCTTATGTAATGTCTGAGTGTGCGTACTTTGTTACACGCTCGTGTCATACTCACGTCTGTGCGGTGGCGGCTGCGTGGTCTTGGGCGGGCAGGTCGAGCGCGGTGTGGGCGCGGGCGTGGGCGGCCTCGCACGGGTCCGGCAGGCCGGCGCACCCCGGCAGGAACAGGCCGCCTGCCAGCAGCGACAGCGCGCGACTGTCAACGACCATACACATTAAATACAAAAATTTTATGACTATCGTTAAAATAAGTCACAACTCGCATACGGTAACATGACGGCAGAATAGT
The DNA here is from genome assembly GCA_905404095.1 of Glaucopsyche alexis. Classification (NCBI taxonomy): domain Eukaryota; kingdom Metazoa; phylum Arthropoda; class Insecta; order Lepidoptera; family Lycaenidae; genus Glaucopsyche; species Glaucopsyche alexis. Next base: position 25,042,779 of record FR990044.1, read on the forward strand.
TCTATCCGTCGTAACCACAGCATTTATTGACTAGACCACGCAAGTGTATGTACTTCGCGTGTAACTTCGCGTGCAAAAGAGGAGTAAAAATTACTTCCTTCAGTGCCATTTCCTCTCGAATATTCTCGGTGCCAAACGTCAAATTAAAACTAAATAACGCGACGGGGAGGCGCGTGGCGATGGCCTCTGAATTGTTTACCTACTCGGAGACGGGGAGTTCGCTCCATAAAATCGCTCTTGTGACGTCACAGTATGTAGAAAAATAATGGCATGCTTGGTTTTACAGACAGTGAAAATTGCGTTATCTAGTCAATAGATGTCTGTGGATGTTACTCGTAATGCTAGCAGTCAATGCCACTGCCTAAAGTGCTAGTATAGGACGTCATAAAAGAGTTGGCGTGTACAACACATAAATGTTACATGTTAAGTTGTGTGCTATCTACGAATAAGCATCGCGTGATGTAGCAATGCATTACCCGTCATGATGTCTCTGTCATTCTCGCCTGGTTAAGCTTTTGATTATGAAGGAGACAATAGCAGTTTTGTTACTGCTACCAAATAACAACACAGAGCTTAGTAATGATGACAGTACCACAAATCGTCGGTGAGCAAACAACACCGCTCATGTACAAATACAATAGTGAAGGTTTTAGTCTTTCAAAAAAGACTAAAACCTTCACTATTTCACTAAGAGAAAAGTAATTGATCGTAAAATTTGCGTAAGACGTAGTTTATTTTTTAATGTTTCTTATTAAAATTGGAAATATTATAAAATACCTAAATAGTTATAAATGCTTATTTTATCCTTAGGCGGTATTTTTCGACTTGCGCGGTGTTGTTTGCTCACCGACGAAATGACGTTTTATTCCTACTAAAGAATAGGAATGCACAAATGCAAACAATTATTAGAATCGCACTACACATCATCCATACATTCTCAAGCTAATTTCATAATATTATGCATAATTTATAATTCACTTACAAAAAATATTTTAAATACAACTGAATACATTACCATACAATGTTGGTATTTGTCTTATACGTTGGAAAAGCCACTTGACAAAACAATTTTTCCAATTAGGACCAACAATGGCCAGTGGGCAAGAACAACAGAAGAAAAAGTAGAATTATTTGCTAATCACCTAAAAACAATATTCACCCCCAATGATCCTGATCCACAAACTGACGGAAGTGATATAAAAGATGTTCTCCATCAAGACCTTCAAGCAGATCTACCAATCAAACCTACGTCACCAAGAGAAGTCCTCAAATATATAAATAATCTGGAAAACAACAAATCCCCAGGTTTTGATTTAATTGACAAAAAGGTACTTAGAGAGCTCCCACGGGAAGCAATTTTATACATGACAATGCTCTTTAATGGTATACTTAGAACCAGCCACTTTCCTAGTCTGTGGAAAGTCTCCCAGATCATAATGATACACAAACCCGGCAAACCGCCAAACCACCGGACCTCTTATAGACCGATTAGTCTCCTGCCTATAATGTCTAAAATATTTGAAAAGATCCTTCTTGCAAGACTTATGATTGACACGTCTGTCATACCTGACCATCAATTTGGATTTAGACGAGAGCATGCTACTGTAGAGCAAATCCATAGAGTATGCAAAGTAATAAGAACATCTCTGGAAAAGAAAGAATACTGCTCAGCAGCCTTTTTAGATATTCAACAGGCGTTTGACAAGGTATGGCACGACGGACTACTGTACAAAATAAAAACAATATTACCACACAGATACTACCTGATACCAGTGGCGAAGCGTGTATAGAAGCCGATTCCCATCGGCTTCCCTTTTGTGTTGGATACATTTCAGTAACTATGACAAATTATTTCGAAAACTAATTCACTACAGCAATGATTTATTGTACAAGCTATAGCGTGATGTAGGGCCGCGCGAGCGCCATCTATGCAACGGACATCACAATATCACATAACCCGATGAATAACGGCTTATCGCATTGTATAAAAGACCTTATTTCGTTCGAAATAAAGTTGAAATTTAAATATGCCGTCCTATTGGACGGCCAGTTCGAATTTTGAAAATCATAATACCGTGTCTGAGGGTTTCAGTAATGAAATATATGTTTCATTCTATAATAGTCATTATTTCGTTTGTTTTAAGGTTAAATTCAAACTGTAGGCCTAATGGCTCTTATTACGTTTTGGAAATGAATGACAAAGTATTTGTACAATTTTATTGGTCGAAATTATCATTAAATAAGCCGCTCGGAGACCGGTTATGGTCTCTCATTGGTTGAAAATCCCAAACATTAGAAAATTTCTTTTGCCATTTTTATACAAACGACAGTCGACTACATTCCATATTATGCGTTGTAATTTCGTTATAAATTATTCGCTAGTTTCTTGTACTATTGTAATTTGTAGTGTATACTGTAGTGTAAAATATTATATTTATATTGTGAAGTGTACTTATTTGGATTGTAAATTGCATTATTGTGGTGAGTAGATTCTAGTAGGCATAGTATTTACATTATTGAAACGATCGTGAATTTCTTAAAATGGCGTTAATACATATTGAATCAAACGAAACTCTAACTCTGTACCGAAATAGATAGAATCCCACGAAGCAGCCTCTAGGTATGTATTTACTATGTACTTGTTTAATATGCATAAAGACCATAGTGGCTTCCCTCTGCGGAAAAACCACCCTTCGCCACTGCCTGATACTTAAATCTTACTTGTCCACACGGCTCTTCCAAGTCCGAGAAGAAGATTGTACTTCAGCCATCTATGAGATACTTGCAGGAGTCCCTCAGGGCTCTGTCCTGGGACCATACCTGTACCTAATTAACACTTACGACCTACCTCAGATACCTGAAGTCACTGTAGCAACGTTTGCAGACGACACAGCCATACTTTCGACCAATAAAAATAAAGATGAAGCATCAGGCACACTACAAAAGAGTCTAAACGAAATAGAGAAATGGCTCAAAAAGTGGAGAATTAAAGCAAGCGCACTAAAATCAGTCCACGTTACATTTACGCTGAGAAGAGAAAATTGCCCACCAGTCTGGCTTTGCGACCAACAACTGCCCCACAATGACTCAGTCAAATACCTTGGAATGCACTTAGACCGTCGGATGACTTGGAGAAACCATATACAAACCAAAAGAAATGAACTGAACATCAAGTTCCGAGATCTGTACTGGATGCTTGGAAGAAATAGTAGATTATCGCTGGATAATAAACTACTAATTTACAAAACCATCTTAAAACCTGTATGGATGTATGGAGTTCAATAGGGAATATGCACGTATTTTTTTTATTTATTTATATAGATCTATCTTGTTTGGTAAACCGTATGGTAAAATCAGTTTTTTGATATCATTAAAAATAACGAAGATATGAACGTTTAAAGTGGTCTATTAGACAGAGAGATCCGACGTGTATCGTGACGTCACATAACACGACTTTCATAGAAAGTTCATACTAAATTTCGTTTTGCTAGAAAGAGATAGATTACAAACTTTGACCGCTTATATCTTGCTCATTTATCAACAGATATTGAAAATTTTCTCGCCATTTTCTTTATTTTTCTGTCTAGTATCATATTATTATATTATAAGCTATTTTTATATTTTATGCATATTCCCTATTGTGGGGATCAGCCAGTGACTCAAATATTAAAATTATACAAAGGGCTGAAGACTCAATATTAAAGCAAATATCAAATGCACCCTGGTTCATTAAAAACGAAGAGGTCCATAACTACCTAAATATCAAAACAGTGAAGGACGAAATTACATCTGCCACTAAAAATTACAAAAATCGCCTATTAAAACACCCAAACCACTTGGCTGTACAGCTTACTGTTCCTGAGACATTTAGACGTTTAAAACGACGCCAAATACTAGACCTGGATCTGCCTAATTAATATAGGCGACCAGGTTCCTAAAGAGTAGTCTCTACTGGGAAACTAACTCTACCTGACACAGTACACCCAACAAATCTGCTCATAGTTTGTGGACTGATGGCAAGATTAAAAAGATTAAAAAAAAAAAAAAAAAAAAACTTGACAAAACAAAGACAGCAACATTGAATGCTAATCAGTTGTGTAAATATTTTTTGAGTAGGGGAATTAGTCTAGGAATTAGGAATTAGAAAAAATTAGTCTTTAGTCACTGCACTTTACTGAAGTTCCTCAGAACGATGTAGACTCACCGGAAAGCCACATTGATGGGCAGCGCCTGCCGTGCTGGGTTGTTCATGATGCAGTGGTGAGCCAGCAGGTCGATCATCCACGGAGTCAGGGGCTCGAGCCCCGAGTGCCTCGCGCACATGTCGCGGAGCAGACGAATCAATACCTAAAATATATGAATTATATTATTACGTGGTTTCTCTCACTGGGCCATCCCATTGGAAGATCATCGTGAGGACAAGTTTACTAGTGTTGTTGTTTTGGTTCATGGGATAAAAACTATTTTGCATTCTCTCTCATATTGCAAGTTTAAATTGTTTATATCTTCGTTACATATCTTTTAATATATTATAATAGGGGATCAGACTACATTTGAAATATTTAGTTTCATTAATAATATTAATTCATATATTATATTCAGCAATATTGAGGCGTTACTACTTGGTAAATGTAAAAAAATTATATTAATTTATCTGTAGTTTACTAATTAAATACATTTAAAAAATACAATTTTTTTTGCGAAATTGGTAAACAAAACCTACATCATTAGTTTACTTACATCATATGCAAAAACATTTATTATGGTAAGTATGAACTAAAACGCACAAATATCGGAGATATTGACAAATATATTCCTGCGGCCGTATACTTCATACACCATAACCTACAAGTGACGTCACTTGTATGTTAAGTTTAGTATGGAGCGCTTTTACGAGACTTGCGCGAAATTTTGTATACAAATCGCTGTACCTTTGAAAATTTGACTTTTGATATACGGTTTTTTTCTGAGAAATTACTCATATTCAAGAGTACTAATCATTTATGCAATAAAAAAAAATCAGTATCAGTCTGCTCGCCTATTGATTTGGAATATTTTTTGTAAATATTCTATTTTAAAAGTATTAGATAATTCTATACTTAAATAAGTGGTTTGAGTTTGTGGTCATACTCTTATTGTCATTAAAATAGCAATTTGTGTTCATCAGAGTGTAATTTGCCTATTTAGCAAGTTTCTTCCTTGAAAACAGAGACAGAAGACTACTAAGATACTCTAATCCTACTTAGAAGATAATCTAACCCTACTAAGAAAATATTCTATGAACTATTTTATTGTTTTGTAAGCCCTAATTTCTATTATGTGTATCAAATAATATGCCAAAAACTATAACCTTGATGGAGGAATGATGAGCGTTCTCTTCAAACCAGCGGCTGTGTCTGATCGCGGCCAAGTGACTGTTTATCACTTTGTAGTCCAAATGCACCTGAAATGTATTTTTTCTACTGAGTCACTACCTATAAAAAATCATTTCCCTAAAGCTAAAAATCTGTGTTTTTTTACAAACAATCACACAATGTTTGATGATGGTTCAATTAAAGTAATGCTACTTTTTACATACCAATGGAAAAAAACTGTATAAATCTTATTAGTCACTTACGTCCTGCTCCAATTTACGTAGATTCTGATGCAGGGTAGTCACCAGAACTCTGACTGCAGCTGCACTCGCATTGACTGTGAAGCCACGCTCGTGACATGCGCTGGTCACATTGCCCAGTCCTTCAGCACGCATGAGCTTGTTCAGCTCTTCATTTACCTGTATGCATTTTAATGAAATTAAAATTGTCTATCCTCCCCAAAATTAAAAACTTTAGATTACAATATTATGAAAGTATATTCTGTTAATAACTTGTTATAATGGCCTTCCTTCTGATAAACTTTGTTCAATTTACCATTTATGGACTGAAATTTATGACCTTTGAGAATCAATTCAGCTACAGCAGTTGAAGCACATCTAGATTAATTTAAAATCCTACCTTATTGGAGAGTCCTTCTACAGCCTCTTTAGTGGGCAAAGTCTTCATAATAACAACAATGTCCGCCACATTCTTGCCCGCCATCATTGTTCCTTTCTTGTATGAACCGACTTGACGGACTTCCTCTAATTGCTGAAATTACCAACAAATATTCCGTTATAACTATAACCTAGTTTTTCTTTAAAATAAGCAATGTTTTGATGTATAATCAGTACTGTAAACAACAAATTGTATTTCTTTAATACTAAAATAATTTTCTAGGCTATCTTTCTCTTTACATAATATTATTTTCTTATACATTGTAAGCTCAGAAGGGCTTGTAAGCAGTAGTTGTTAGTGTGCTATTGAAGTTAGTAAACATGTCCTGGCCAACAACTGTACTTTTTCACCATTTTGCTAACAAGCACATCCAAGCACTTTTTTCCGCCAAACACAGTCATCGTCTGGCTAAATCTCAAGAATGGCTAGACTGAATTGGGTCAATAAATAAATTGTTTCAATGGTGAGAAATATTGGAATAATTAAGGGGGAAAATACTAAAAAAAGAATATTGATTTTTTTTTACTGTTCACCTTGTTTTTTCTCACTTTGCTGTCAAATATTTAAAAGTGTGTTCAGTTTACATATTCGGTTATTTCAGAAAAATCAGCTGGCCCTAGTAGGGAGGTGTAGGTGCAATTATTTATTCATTCAAAGACAGAACAATGTGTGTTTGGACGTCTAGTAACACATATTATACAATTGTTATGAAAAGGTAAAAAATAAACAATACATACACATGCTGCAAAATCTCCAGGAGCCACGACCAGATTATCCAGCACAGTCTGTAACTTGGTGACCAGAGATAATACAGCAGACTGTTCTGCTGGTGTAGGGCACAATTCAGCGTGGCGTTTTAGTAAAGCCTGAAATTACAACATTATATTTTTAACAATCTCACAAAGTCTTTCTCAAATAATTAATTATCTAATTTTACAATTTAATAACTTATTTGCTTATTTTAATAGTAACAAGAACTACTGTTTTAAGTTATAATTTTAATCCCCTAACTTCCCCCATAGGACAGGCTTCGCCTAGTTTGGGGGACAGAAAAGATAATGTTTGTAAAGTATCCTGAAAATAAACAATTTGTTTATTTATTTTATTTAAATAGATGTTTTTAACATGATACATTATCCGCTAGGGCGTCGCGCGGCACATAAATACAAATAAAAACCACCCCGTTGGGCGTCGCCCGGCACATTTGCCCATTTTTATTGCTATATTTTCTGTTTATTCTCATTTATAAATATCTGGATTTTTATCTGTGATTGAAATTTATTATATAAGTACAGGGATAAAACAAAGCTGTTATAGTTTTTTGTCTTTGTTGTTGTACTCAATAATAAAATAAATAATTGTTTGTCTCAGAGTAAAGAAATTTGACACCAATTTCACTCCACTCCACTAATCATTGATGTTTGTTTAATTTTGTGCACAAATCACGATTTTTTTTATATATATCGTTATTTGAACACGTATTTATTTAATTTAACCGCTCGGGCGTCGCGCGGCACATAAATACAAATAAAAACCACCAGGATGGGCGTCGGCCGGCACATTTGCCCATTTTTATTGCTATATTTTCTGTTTATTCTCATTTGTAAATATCTGGATTTTTATCTGTGATTGAAATTTATTTACTTAGTACAGGGATAAAACAAAGCTGTTATAGTTTTTTGTCTTTGCTGTTGTACTCAATAATAAAATAAATAATTGTTTGTCTCAGAGTAAAGAAATTTGGCACCAATTTCACTCCACTCCACTAATCATTGATGTTTGGTTAATTTTGTGCACAAATCACGAATTTTTTTATATATATCGTTATTTGAACACGTATTTATTTAATTAAATAAAAACTTTCGTATGCGTGTGATATAAATTTTCGCCATAATTTAGCTTCAAAAACCAACATTAAAAAATTCATTTCCAGTGAAATCATGTTTGATATTTTGCATTATGTAGTTTATATTTCTTTTAATTTATTTTTTCATTGTGTAGAACGATTCTTCTAATTTCTAAAAATGTATAATGTGCCAAGGTTTTACTAACAATTCAATAATAAAAATCGAAAAAACAAGCGCGGGTGCCTTCTGGCGTATAATACCGCGTAACGCTCAAGGGGGGTCATGGATTTTTTTTTTACATTGGCCTGTTTTGTTATTAAATAATATGAACAATATATCCACAGAATGTAATTAACGCAAAATCAAATTAAAAATGTTTTTTGTTGAGTTTAAAAACTAAGAATTGGGAAAAAAAAACAATTCTTTTGTGTTCACATCATGATTGCTTTTATTCGTTAAGTTTTTTTTAAATTCCAGTTACATCATCATATAAGGAATTTATTCTATTTTCTAAATATATATAACATGCAATAGTTTTAAAATCAATTGATTAATATAATCTTGAAAAACCGGAACCGGAGAAACCGCGCGAACGCCTTCAGTGCCGGACGCCGGACCCGCTGACACCACCCGCTTTTAAAATTTTAACAGTCCGACGCCCGAGAGGTTAATAAAAACTTTCGTATGCATGTGATATAAATTTTCGCCATAATTTAGCTTCAAAAACCAACATTAAAAAATTCATTTTCAGTGAAATCATGTTTGATATTTTGCATTATGTAGTTTATATTTCTTTTAATTTTTTTTTTCATTGTGTAGAACGATTCTTCTAATTTCTAAAAATGTATAATGTGCCAAGGTTTTACTAACAATTCAATAATAAAAATCGAAAAAACAAGCGTTACGCGGTATTATACGCCAGAAGGCACCCCCTTCTGGCGTATAATACCGCGTAACGCTCAAGGGGGGTCATGGATTTTTTTTTTACATTGGCCTGTTTTGTTATTAAATTTTTAACAATAACTCACAAAGCAGTCTTACTCATATACCTACTTAGTTGTCTTCAATATATTATAACCTATTGGTAAAAAAGTAGATTTTATAAAGAAAGCTACAAAGGTTTTGATGAAAAAGTTAATTTTGTATTAGACTTGCAGTATTACATACGCATTATGGTAATATACCACGTATAACGTTAGATCGCAAAGTTTTTACCTGAGTCAATGCTGAATCGTCTGGAGCAGGTTTACACCTGGGGAAAGCTGGTTCAGCCAGAATCAGGTCAAATGGTGGTCTGAGCATCAACACCCTGGGTCTGTTGAACGGTGGGCGCCCCATACCGCCTCGTCCTGGTAATCCTCTGCCTCTGCCGGCACCGCGAACCATTGTCAAACTTGAAAATAGTTTTCCACTTGTTTTTTGCTATGAGAAGTTTGAAGTACAAAAAGAAAAGAAATAACACTCGAAAACAGGTGCAAATTTAACTTATTATCAGAATATAAAAAGTATTGATCAATTTACAATGAGGAAGATTCGCATTCGGAACCGTGAGGAAAGAGGACGCGACTTTTGACAAACTATCTTTTTCAGCTATACCATAAATTGAAAATCTTCTACTTCTTCGTCGTTACGACTTCACGAGTCACGACCCGTCCAGCAAATCCAGCTCCAGCTTTCGTTGGCCAGACTCTAGCCGACATGGCCATACTGACTATCCAGCCTGCAAGCCCATGGCCGCGGACTTGTATGCAAAAATTTTATGTGATTGATGATTTAAATTTTAAACTATTGACACAATGGACCTAGTATAACAACAGGACCGAGTACTGTGAGCAAAAAACGAGCCGAGCGAGAGGTTGGAAGAGAGGCCGTGTGTCCCTTTCTAATAGGGTGACAATAATATTTTCATACCACCTGCTCGACAATGTCCCATTATATATCACGCAATCTCAACGTAAAGCAAGCCATTGACTCCCAAGGGAGATAATGTTGTATGAAACTCCCAAGGGATTAAAGTGATTTGAATTTGGAACGTTAAAATTCGTATGAAAACTCCTAATAGATACGTATCTATCATAGAGTTTCCAATAATAATATAGCATTACAAAGAGAGTTTATTCGAAAATCGAACTGGCCACCAACAAAATAAAAACGCGATTGAAAAAATTCAAACCAAAAGCCAGTGTTTGGTGCTATTTTCAGAAAGTAAAATAGGTATATACTATGTTATTTTAACAGTTCCGTGTTTTAACATTCTCACGTGTCAAAATGTCGTCGAGCGATAGTGATTTGATTCCGGAGCTTATTAAAAATGTAGCCCTGGATTTTTATTGCCTCGCAGTAGGTATGAAAAGTAGAGTATGCACCTCTGGGATAAAGCCTGTCTTCGTCTTGGGCAGCTTTAACCCCTCGCTTCACTCAGGACTCTACATAACTCCCTTGCTTCGCTCGGGAGTTAAGTTTTAACTCCCTCGCTACGCTCAGGAGTTAACTCTAGAGTGCCTCGTTACACTCAGGATCCAATATGCTGCCCGTGACGTAAGACACTGCTTTATCCCCTTGGTGCATAATCTACTATTTCTGCTGTGGCAAACTGCAAAGCCGCGTGAGACAAATTGTGAAACACTGAATGACATACAGCTGAGGCTTTAAAAGTCGACTAGATTGAATAGTGTAAAATCAAGAAGGTTTGAAGTGACGGCTGCATTAATATTTAACAGATTTTTATGTAATTGTCTGCCTTATACACTATTGAGCCATTTTTGTCGCATTTCTTCATTGTTAGGAAATCTATAAAAACTGTATTATATTATAATTAAAGGCCTTACTCGACTTCACACGTTTTTTTCTCAGTACTTACTACGATTCTAGGCGAGTTGCTACTGACTAGTTTATAATAAACGTAGTAACTCTTAATAACGTCAGTTGCTTTAATCTTAACACTTTTATACTAGAATAACTAGATTAACATTAACAATTAACTTACTAATGTTACTAATAAACGAAATATTGCAACCAGCATATCTTTCACTTCGACAAGAATATGTAACACAAAATTTTTTCACCATTTTGACTGTTAAATCATCAAATAAATAATAAAAACATAGTTACGGAGATACATGAAGTAAGAAATAAAAACTATTTTCAATTTTAATATTATCCGGTGTTCACATAGAGTATAAAGAGTAAAGGCTATTAGCAAGAGGAAAAATTATATATCGTACCATATCCCCCTATATGACACATGCCAATGAGAAAGAAAGAGATATCTAGTTGTTCGTTATTTACAATTTTTGTAGACGGTTACAGGTTTTGAACATATGTAACCAACTTCAGACAGATCAGCTGTCTAAAGTTGGTTACAAGTTGCATTGCTCGTATTTATCAGCAACTTCATATGTAAATATATTCCCGTCCGCCAGTGAAGTCCCTAGTCGGCATTTTGTGTCGATAAAAATCAAAATGATTATGAAAATGTTAATCTTTTCATAGCATAAAATGAAGTCTTTTATTCCGCTTTATGTTTGCTTAAATCTTTTAAACTATTAAATGAATTTAAATGCAGTTTGCAGCCAATAGATAGAATGATTAAAGTGGAAGATTTATGCGTAATGATCTATGCACCTTTGTGATTTATAAATTATTATCAGTCAATCAAAAACGAATTTATGCAGTATTGTCTACAACAAACAGAAGTACCTATGTTGGGGAAGCTAGTCTCTTGAACTATACACCCACACACTATGCAGGCTATCGTCCAATCGACTTGTCAGTTCTATATCCTACTACTATTATAAACATGAAAGTTCGTGACGATGGCTGGATGTATGGATGGATGTTTGTTACTCTTTCACGCAAAAACTATTGACCAGATTTCAATGAAATTTGGTATGGCAGTAGTTTAAGCTCTGGATTAAAACATAGGATACTTTTCCCTTGGATACAGCTGGTAAATATATAAACAGTAGACACTTTTTATGTCTTTATGCATTTCTCCCTTTAGTTGGGGTACCTACGTGGAAAGATAAATGAAAACAGGAAATTTTAATAGATATATTTATTATTTATTAACAATTGGACATCATTTATTAGCTTACACGTTACGACAACACCAAAAAGCTCTCAGATTGTCAGCATGGAGCTAAATATGTGAAGAAAACAGAGCACAGCAGTCCGTTTACGTGGGAGAGCCATACTTTGGCACGAACGGTCCAACTGGACCAGATAAATACCACGGCCTCCGGGTACTCAAGGAGTAGTTGCGGATTTTAAGACCGGGATCGTACTTGTGACTGCTCCTATTGCGAATATGTATAGGTGGCGATAATCGCTCTCCATCTGGCGATCAGTCTGCCCGTTTTCTGGTCAATTAAAAAAGTACAAAGATACCCTTGCAAAAGGCCACCTAATTCCCTGCAAAACCAAAAAGCAAAGTTAAATTTGAAAATTTGTGACATATTTTTGTGATGATGTACAACCGTAACTCCATTATAATATACAGGAATTATTAATTAATAATTATAATTAATAAAAAATACACCACACTATTTTATATTATTGTTACGTGTTGGGCCATATCGGAGATTTGGAGAGAAAGACCTGCTGACTCCTTTGAAGACTTTATTCACTAGCACTTAGTCCAATATTAAGCACTAGGTCCAAATACTAAACACTAAGTCCAAACACTAAGCACTAACAGTGTCCTTAAGTCGTAGCCAAGTCGCGGGTTTTGCTCACGGTATCATTACATCACTAATATTCACATCGACATCGCCACTTCACTTCGCAGGAAGCTCAAAGTGAACTCCTGATCACTAGTTTTCGCTTGTATCGCCCGTATCGCTTCGGATGAAGCTCAAACTGAACTCAACTCGCTCGCATTCTTCCGACGTATTTATACCGGTCGATACGAGTCCCAGACGACTCCAGAAGGTTCCCGAGTCGCATGACCGTGTTAGATTTATTCTGGAACGTTTGCACAGTAGCGCCATCTAGTACTGAGTAGGGGGCCCCACGCTGTCCCTGTTCACACCAAGTGGTGCCATTGGTTGACGCTAGATGGCGCTTTTGTGTGTTCGTAACACTACTCCCCTCTTAGAGATGCTCGTCCCGAGCATCGCTGCCACTGCCATGGTACCGCACTAGACGATCTATGTGCACCACTTTGAATGACCCTCTTGACACCCAGATGACCTTCTGATACGCCATCATGCATTTTACGGAGAACATCTGGCACTCTCGTTGTTGGGACAATTATCTGAGGATGGAACTCTCTGCCGTTATTTCCGGTAGGGTATTCCGTTTATCAGACTGTCCCATTGCGCCCAGTACGCCGTAGTGATAGCGCCAGTGGGTGCAACCTTACTCCAGATTAGTTTTACGTCACCCCGTTACTTGCACGTGACGATGTGCCGAAGGTCGTCATCTCTGTCTTGAGCCTCCCTCATAGCATCATTCTTGAGCAGGCGGGGCCCGGTGGGCGGGGCCAGTGGGCGGGGCTTGGTCCCCAGTGGGTGTGGCCTCCGCCAGGTGTCGCACGCACCTCTCCGCCAGGGGTCGCACGCACCTCTCCACCAGGGGTCGCACGCACCTCTCCGCCAGGGGTCGCACGCACCTCTCCGCCAGGGGTCGCACGCACCTCTCCGCCAGGGGTCGCACGCACCTCTCCGCCAGGTGTCGCACGCACCTCTCCGCCAGGGGTCGCACGCACCTCCGCCAGGGGTCGCACGCACCTCTCCGCCAGGGGTCGCACGCACCTCTCCGCCAGGGGTCGCACCTCTCCGCCAGGGGTCGCACGCACCTCTCCGCCAGGGGTCGCACCTCTCCGCCAGGGGTCGCACCTCTCCGCCAGGGGTCGCTCTCCACCGCTAGGGGTCGCAGTCTTCCGCCAGGGGTCGCACGTCTCCGCCAGGGGTCGCACCTCTCCGCCAGGGGTCGCACGCACCTCTCCGCCAGGGGTCGCACGCACCTCTCCGCCAGGGGTCGCACGCACCTCTCCGCCAGGGGTCGCACCTCTCCGCCAGGGGTCGCTCTCCACCGCCAGGGGTCGCTCTCCACCGCCAGGGGTCGCTCTCCACCGCCAGGGGTCGCAGTCTTCCGCCAGGGGTCGCACCTCTCCGCCAGGGGTCGCACCTCTCCGCCAGGGGTCGCACGTCTCCGCCAGGGGTCGCTCTCCACGGCCAGGGGTCGCTCTCCACCGCTAGGGGTCGCAGTCTTCCGCCAGGGGTCGCACGTCTCCGCCAGGGGTCGCACCTCTCCGCCAGGGGTCGCACCTCTCCGCCAGGGGTCGCACGCACCTCTCCGCCAGGGGTCGCACGTCTCGGCCAGGGGTCGCACTTCTCCGCCAGGGGTCGCACTTCTCCGTCAGGGGTCGCACTTCTCCGTCAGGGGTCGCACTTCTCCGTCAGGGGTCGCACCTCTCGGCCAGGGGTCGCACCTCTCGGCCAGGGGTCGCACCTCTCGGCCAGGGGTCGCTCGTCTCCGCCCGGGGGTCGCTCGTCTCCGCCCGGGGGTCGCACGTCTCCGCCCGGGGGTCGCACGTCTCCGCCCGGGGGTCGCACGTCTCCGCCCGGGGGTCGCACGTCTCCGCCCGGGGGTCGCACGTCTCCGCCCGGGGGTCGCACCTCTCCGCCCGGGGGTCGCACCTCTCCGCCCGGGGGTCGCACCTCTCCGCCCGGGGGTCGCACCTCTCCGCCCGGGGGTCGCACCTCTCCGCCCGGGGGTCGCACCTCTCCGCCCGGGGGTCGCTCCCCCGCCCGGGCGTCGCTCCCCCGCCCGGGCGTCGCTCCTCCGCCCGGGGTCGCTCCTCCACCAGGGCTGCTCCTCCCGCCGCACTTCTTGAAATCTTCTCTCAGAGTCAATGGCATCTCCAAATCTCACTTCTGACACCAGTTGTTACGTGTTGGGCGTCGAAGGATTTGGAGATAAAACCTGCTGACTCCTTTGAAGACTTTATTCACTAGCACTTAGTCCAATATTAAGCACTAGGTCCAAATACTAAACACTAAGTCCAAACACTAAGCACTAACAGTGTCCTTAAGTCGTAGCCAAGTCGCGGGTTTTGCTCACGGTATCATTACATCACTAATATTCACATCGACATCGCCACTTCACTTCGCAGGAAGCTCAAAGTGAACTCCTGATCACTAGTTTTCGCTTGTATCGCCCGTATCGCTTCGGATGAAGCTCAAACTGAACTCAACTCGCTCGCATTCTTCCGACGTATTTATACCGGTCGATACGAGTCCCAGACGACTCCAGAAGGTTCCCGAGTCGCATGACCGTGTTAGATTTATTCTGAAACGTTTGCACAGTAGCGCCATCTAGTACTGAGTAGGGGGCCCCACGCTGTCCCTGTTCACACCAAGTGGTGCCATTGGTTGACGCTAGATGGCGCTTTTGTGTGTTCGTAACATTATATAATATTATCAATTAGTTTATATTTTAGATCTTACTAATTTGTATAATTGTATGGTGTTTGGTAAATATTATAAAGTAGGCAAAACATTTTTCTTTCAGATTAACATATTTTCTCTTTCGAAGGTTTATCAATATCCAAAACATCACTATGTAAATACACAACCTCTGAAATTTATACAAAATTTCTATTATATATTGTTGAAATCCGCATATAATGGACAATAAACACATTTATCTACAAGAATATAATAACTTCAGTGTAATTGCTTGTATTTATATAACCTGAAACAATTCTCAACATACTGGTGAAAAGTTACCACTTCTTCACGATTTTCTTTCCTCGCAGAGTGTGATTTACAGCCCTCCACCAAACGGGCCATATTAACTTGAGCACAGCTTTGTTTTCTAATAAGACTTTTTAAGATAAACTGAGATTTTTACCAATTAACACACTATAAATTCATGATTTGCTTCTTCATCTTCTTGTATCATAATGCACACGTAAACAAATGACATTAGCTGTCAGTGGCTAACTTCAGGCCACATCTACTGCTACTAATTCAAAATGTCACTTATTGTTAAAGCAATAAAGTCGTAATTCCAACGTCTAAAATTGGACTCCAGTTTGGACTCCAATTTGGACTCCAAATTGGAGCAACCTTCGAAAAAAACGTATAGACATAGAGATGGCTTTCTCTTTCACTCTTATTGGTTTTGCCTTTGATGTTTTGTGAGACAAATAGCTGCCTACGGCTTCGATTTTTGTTTTAGTTCTATGAAACTCCTATTTCTTTGGGGCAGCATAAAATATGTAGGTACGTAATGGCGTATCTATTGTCTTGCGAATGATACCATCTAATAAAAAAAGAAGGAAAAGGATTTAATGTAAACTGCATTTTTATTTAGTATTATATGACTATTTCTAACTTTTTTAATAAGAATATGATATAGTTATAAACATTTGTTAAAATAATAATAAAGTGCACTCGTTTTATCTAAGATTTTTCAAGTTACTTTTTATAAATACCAACATTTTTCTGGTTGGCAACATGCAAGAACGAGACACACAGCCTCCCTTCTGGCTATCTCGCTCGGCTCGGATTTGCCTCTATGATACGTGCATTGTGAAATACACTATATTACCAACTTAATACAGTTCTTATTAGCAGATACAAAATTCGGAGTCTTCTATCCATAGGTACTATATCCATGATTGACACTAATGACGGCTATTAGTACCGGTGCTGGATTTTCTGGATGGGCCATAAATATGGCGCTTTAGTGTCCCTATAAACGGTGTTGAAAACAAAACAAACGAAAATTAGATTTTGACACTGGTAATAATTTTATTACTTTTTTTTTTTTTTTTTAATTATTGGCAACCTGCCAAAATCGAAGACTTCAGCAATTCCTGCCAGTGTCTCGTGAAAAAAATTTATTTAAAAAGTTAGCAATCTATAGCTCTACCAGAATCTGATGGCATTTTAAAAAAAATAAAAAATGTGATTTTCATATGGCAATGTCAAGTATGACCCGTCAAATCAAAGTACGTGATCTGTCAACCGCTGCTAAAATTTTGTGATTATGTTCTTGGAATTTGTTGTTTTTGTGAAAATATCCAAAAAGGCAATTCGATCTCAAGCGAGAAATATTGTTTTCTATGTCTATAGTAAAATACAGAAAGAAGAAGGTGTAAATCGAACTCAATCTTATAATTTAAAGTTCGTGGTCGAGTTGACCGGTAAGTTAGAGTGAGTTGTTTTGATACTTTTAGTTTTTTTATATTTTCTTAGGTAATTATTGTGACTTCTTTAAATGTGTTTCCAGTACTACTATAAGGTGAATCGTAGCTGATGGCACATCGAATGATGGTTTGTTTTCCATGCCTGGTAAAAGGAGGAGAGGAGGAAAAAAGAAAATCAACATAAGACAGTTTCGATTTATAGTTGATTAGGAATAAAGTAAACGAGTTCTATACAGTTCGGAAGGAAATTCCAACATTAAATAAACTGTTGCCAATTTAATTGTATGTTATTCGTAATAAATAAGTATATAAAGTAATTCACGATTGATTTATTTTTCATGAAATATCATTATATTACATAGTATAAAACAAAGTCCCTTTTTTGTCTGTCCCTATGTATGCTTAAATCTTTAAAACTACGCAACAGATTTTGATGCGAGTTTTTAAAATAATAGTCTTTAAGTATTTAATAGTCTTTAAGATATTATAAGATTATGGTAAAATTTATATTCAAGTACTTATTATGTAAGTATATTATCAAGTGGTCGCGCATGTCGTATCGAGGTGATAGGGTCCCATTTTTAACAATTTGCATTGGGCAAACCTAAAAACATGTTCAATATTGTATCAGTAGTATATTGCTGTAAGTAGGTAGAGAATTATTCGCCGAAGTAATTTTTTCTCCAAGAACACTATTCCACGCGGGCGAAGCCGCGGGCAAAAGCTAGTTTTCTATATTATACACCGAACATTCTTCATACAGTCTTATTATAATTCATGTTCAATAATACTAAAGACATAATTAAATATTAACCAATATCAAGATCGTTTAATCCAATTTCCCCAGTATTGCACACTACAATTTTTTTTTCCCTATTTGCCATGAGATTCTGGTACACCTATAATAGTAAAAAACCCAAAGTTCTTGTGGGGCCTGAAACAACACAAACACAAAATATGAGTTTTAGTATTGGTTAGTAATATAACAAAAAAATTCAATAATATTACAATTTATAGTAAGTTAATATTTATAACTTAATGTTGTTACTAGAAATAAATTTAATAAAAGCAGAGACAATATGAGGGTTTGGGAAATAAGAAAGAAGATGTCTAATATTAACCGGTTTTTGGATTTTCAATTTAGAAATGGCTCTTTCCAAGGCATGAGGATTATTTAACTGGCAATTAAGAAATATGTGGTCCAAAGAGCCATCATCAAGGCCACATTCACACAGGGAGCTATCACGTACCCTAATTTTGTGAAGGAAGACCGGACTACATTTTATTACTTTGCTATTCTAGATTAAAAAAAAACGACTAAATGTCAATGACCTATTTTGACAATGACAATTCAGAAAAAAGCGCGGGAATCTTTGTAAAAGGCGGTCGTGTTTCTTTTGAAAATTTTAATTTTGGTCGTTTTATTGTAAATAGTTAGTTAGTTTTCTATAACTTGTATTTATTTTTTCTTAGTTTTATTTTATTTAGTGAAATTTTTAGGTAAGTCTTTATATATATTGTAAATATGGATGTGGACCCGGGGGGGCCTGTGTGCCCCCCTGTTGGTCATTTTATCACTGTATCAACAACTGAAATTGTAAATGAATCCAGTATGGATACAGATACATCTTCACAAAATACTATTCCCAACCGCAAACGCCCCGCAGCAACGAGGCGTGTTTGTAGGAAGTGTAATAAAAAAATAAAGAAAGATCCCAACAAAGCAAAACCTGACGTCAACTGTATGTGTTTGAGTGATACAGAATCCAAAGAAAGTTTAAATAATATTCAGGAAACACATACACTTGATAATCAATCACAGAAAAATCAAGGCTTAAGTAACCCACGTATTAGTCGGTTGTTGTACACTAGCACAGACTCCTCACCCTATGTCTTACATATACAAAAAGAATTATCATCTCCTAATAGTAACAGCAGCTTACATCCAGTTGAATTCGGTCGCTTCCTCAAAAATAATAACATTAAAAATGTAGACAATGGCAGCCTTAAAAGAATCGGAAGAAATAGATTAGCTTTATCTTTTTCAGTTTACTCTGATGCCAACAATTTTATTAATAATGAAAATTTAATAAAACAAAATTATAAAGTTTTTATTCCGTCTTTCCAAGTTTGCCGGGTAGGCTTGGTGAGAGGAATTCCAGCAGAGTGGACTGAGGAAGACATTTTATCCAATATTACTTTACCATATGGTTGTGGGAACATATTAAAAACAAGACGAATAAAGAAAAAAATCATTGTAAATAATACTGTACAATTTAATAATACAGAATCTGTGGTTTTTACATTTGACGGCCAAACATTACCTAAAAGAGTATTCATGTGTTATAATTCATTGCCTGTAGACTTATATATTTACCCAACCATACAGTGCTATAACTGTTGTAGGTATGGCCATGTTAAGTCACAGTGCAGATCATCCCCTAGATGTTTCCGTTGTGGTCAAGGTCATTCTGGTGATACATGTTCTGTAGATGAAGATTCTATATTCTGTTGCTTATGCCATTCTTCTCATATAGCCACCAGTAAGAATTGTCCCGAATTCCAACGACAAAAATTAATAAAAGAATCCATGGCTCACAAAAGTTTATCATATGCGGAAGCTTCAAAACTCCACCCCCCTGTTTCTAAACTATACTCTCACGTCTTAACATCATCTAATTCTTCCCCTTCTTTTGTAAATCTACAAAAACAAAATTCAGTTAGCAAAAATTCTGCAAATAAAACAATCACCGAGTCATATAAAAAAACAGTATTTAGGCAACCTAGAACTCCACCAAAGCCAGTTATTGGGTATGATAAAAATGCTCATTTTAACCTAACCAAAGAGTATAATCCACCATCTGGATCAAATGGATCAGCATTTCCAGTAAATATTGACAACAACATTTCAGTACAAGAATTAATAACAGCCATAATTAATTATTTAACACAGTCAAATATTTTATCAGCATCAGTTGCACCGTCCAACGTAGCCTTTATTAACAGTAACAAACCTCAAACCAACTCACATTATGGATTATCTGATCCAATGGAACTGTCACAGTGCAGTGAGCAAAAAAAATGAAATAATATATTTAATAAATAAATATAATCCTTTTGTCTTTGCTCTTCAAGAAACATGGCTTAAGCCAGGTTCTCTTTTTAAGATCCCTGGCTATGCATGTCTGAGAGAAGACAGATCTGATGGGTATGGCGGCACTGCCTTACTCATCAATCATCATCATTCATTTGTACACATTTCACTTCCTTCACAAAATTCAAATTTTTCTATAATAGCAGCATCTGTAAATAACATTTGTTTTGTCTCATTGTATATACCTCATCCATCATATTTAATATTTTTAGAAATTAAAAATTTAATTAGCCAGTTACCAAAACCATTTGTAATACTTGGTGATTTTAATGCACAACACCAGTCTTGGGGAAGTAGTAATAATAATCAGTGGGGTTATGAAACATTAGATTTATTGGATTACTATAAGTTATGTATCCTTAACACAGGGCTTCCAACACGGCATACTGCTCCTAATGAGAATTACAGTGCTCCTGATTTGTCCATTTGCACCTCAAATCTTTCTTCACTTCTACAGTGGTCAGTTTTACCGTCTAGCCACGGTAGTGATCACTTTCCAATTCTATTATCCCTTCCTTGTAACAATAAAAAACAAAATCATAATATTCACTCATCTTCATTAAAATATAACCTGAAAAATGCAGACTGGGAAAAGTTTCATCATGCATTAAAAAATAAATTATCTCACCTCCCTAGTGTATCACCAGGAAGTGAAACACTTTGTGCTGATGCTCTTGCATCTGCTTTCATTGAGTCAGCAGATGAAACTCTTCCGATTAAGACAAGACCTAAACAATACATTCCGTCACCACCTTGGTGGGATAACGACTGTTCAATTGCTATAAAGGAAAGAAAAAAGGCTGAAAAAGAATATAATAATAATGCTACAACTGAAAACTACGATTTGTATTGTAAATCTGTTAACCAAACAAAAAAGCTATTTAGGAAAAAAAAGTCTGCAAGTTGGAAAAAGTTTTGTCAGTCAATCAGTCCAGACATACATGCTTCTACAGTTTGGAATAATATTAGAAGATACAGGTCTGCATATAAACCACCATTTCATCCTATGCCTGATTATTTAGGCAATGATTTTCTAAATAGATTAGCACCTCCTTCTGTTACTTCCCTCTGTCCATCACCTATAAGTAAAGTTAGTCTTAAAGATCTTAACTCACTTTTCTCACTTCAAGAGTTAAAAGGTATTGTCATAAGTTTAAAGGACTCAGCTCCCGGCATGGACGGGATTCCATATTCTTTTTTTAAGCACGCTAGTGACAATATTCTATCTTATTATTTGGACTTGGTTAATTCAATGTTACTGACAGGCAATATTCCCAATACTTGGAAAACCCAAAAAGTTATTCCCATTTTAAAACCTGGTAAACTTCCCTCTTCTGCTTCTTCATATCGCCCCATAGTGTTATCGTCCGTTTTACTAAAAATTGCAGAACATCTTGTAAAAAACCGTTTAGAATGGTTTATTGAAAATAATAACCTCTTATCAAACAGTCAATTTGGATTCCGTAAAGGCAAAAGCACCATAGACAATATTGCACTGTTTACCACAGATATTCGCATCGCTTTTACGGAAAACAAATCTATTCTTGCTGCCTTTTTAGATATAAACGCGGCCTACGATAACGTTAGGATAGATATACTAGAAAGAAAGCTACATAAATTAAATGTTCCTATTATATTATGTAATTTTATTATAAATGTTTTACTAGAAAGATTTGTCGCTCTGCCCTTGCAAAATGCAACGGAGTTGCGGGTTGTTTATAAAGGCTTGCCTCAAGGCTCAGTGATAAGTCCGTCTCTGTATAATATTTATACAGCAGATTTGGAGTCACATATGATAACTGTGGACAGTGAAATAAGTTTTTTACAATATGCCGACGATTTAGTATTTTATACAATGGACCAATCTATCGATACAGCTGCTTCTCGATTATCACGCTCATTAGCGCGGTTAAAGGTTTGGTTAGATGCAAATGGATTGGATCTTTCAGTTAGTAAAAGTACCACAGTTTTATTTACTCGAATGCGTTTTCCTCCTCCCGTAGTGCTTAAATATGATGATTTACCGATTCCAGTCAACAATCAGGCCAAATTTTTAGGGGTAATTTTAGATTCCAAACTAAATGGTAATGCACATAATGAATATATTGCGGCAAAGTGTGAACGCACTCTAAATATAATAAGGTGTTTATCAGGTGTATGGTGGGGATCACATCCATTTAACTTAAAATTGATGTATAACGCATTAATAAGAAGTGTTTTAGATTATGGAACATTCCTTCTAGAACCTTGTAACGTGGCTGGTTTTAAACAATTAGATAAGATACAGGCAAAAGCTTTGAGAATTATTTGTGGTGCTATGGCATCATCGCCGATTAATGCATTACAGGTAGAATGTGGTGAACCGCCCCTCTATCTAAGGCGTCAATATCTGGCTGACAAATTTTTCATTCGTTGTCTGCAATTTTCAAACCATCCTCTTATTCCTAAACTCAAAAAACTTTTAAATTTAGTAAACAATAACAAGTTTTGGTTACACAAATCTCGGCCCTGCCTAGTAAATAGTTATGTTCGATATTTATCCCTTGATGCCCCTACGTATAGATTACCTGTATTTCCCCTATTTAACTCTTCCTTTGAATCCCTTATTTTAGACCCAGATATTCGTTATGACATTGGTATAAAAAAATCGGACAAGTATTATGCAAAACCATTTTTTAACTATTTAACAAATAATAATTGGGAAGGTTGGCATCATATATACACAGATGCCTCAAAAATGTCGATAGGTAATGTAGGAGTTGGTATTTTCCATCTTCAGTACAATATTATTCAAAAAGTAAAATTTCCTCCACAAACCTCCGTATTCACAGGGGAATGTTATGGTATATATAAAGCAATTGACTACATTCTGCTAGCGAAACTTAAGAGGACTGTAATTTTTACTGACTCTTTGAGCGCCCTTCAATCATTAAACAGATTTACATTTAGATCAAAATGTTTCCCCATAATCATACAAATTAGAAATCTTTTGCAAAAATGTAATCACAATAACTTTTCTGTTACATTTGTTTGGATTCCAAGTCATTGCGGAATTCTAGGAAACGAACAAGCGGATAGACTGGCTAAAGATGCAGTTTCTAGTGGGGATGTTTTTCCCTATATTAATTACTGTCATGACTTACCTTCTCTTGCTAAGAACTTTCTCCAACGAGATTGGAGTAAGGACTGGGCAGTGAGTAGTCAAATAAAAGGAGTTCAATATAAATATATACAACCAGAAATACAGTTTAAGCCTTGGTTTTTTAAAATAAATTTATCAAAAAGTGCAACCTCATCTATAATCAGAATGAGATTGGGACACGTCTGTACACCTGCTCATTTAAAAAAAATTCACATCCGAAACGACGACGTTTGCGATTGCGGTTTAGACGTGGGTGATTTAAATCATATTATTCTTTCCTGTCCTCTTTATGATCATTCCCATCTTTATTATAGCCTCTCCTCTATTTCTATCCCATTTCCCACTTCTATTCAAGTGTTATTAAATTCATGTAATAAATTAGTATATTCATTATTATCTCAATATTTATGTAAAAATTCAATCAAACTTTAATATATATATCCTAGTAAAACTTCCTAACTTGACCCGAAATCCAAAATTCCGAAATTGTATATATATTTTCGCTGCCTATTCCCTACCTTGTATATGGCAAAGTACACTAACCCCAAGACGTGTCAGTGCCAAAACCAAAAAAAAAAAAAAAAAAAAAAAAAAAAAATGACAATTCAAATCTGTCAATGACAGATTTGAATTTTCAAAATGACGTGGTATTGTAGGTGGAGGTTATGATTGTTTTTAATTTATATTTGTATTTAATTAAATAATTGTGAAAAAAACAACATAAAGAGAACTATAAAATCCAAGATGATTGAGATTACAGATACTCAAAGTATGTATATTTTCATTTATTATTATTTCTCAAATATCAATTCATCAGTTAGTAGCTAAAGCATAATATAAACACAAGTGAACAGACTTCTTGCTCTCTATTTTAAAGCAGCCTAATCTTGTATTGTTACTTGTTACTTAATGTAATAATTAATGTGTCATGATATGCATTATCTGTTTATTCAATATTTATATAGGTATTAAAAAAAATACATTTTTTATATTAGCTAATTGAAAAGTAATTATTCTTTTTAGAAATTGGTGTTGGTCTGGTGGGGTTTGGGATGACATTCCTATTTCTCGGAGTTTTGCTGCTGTTTGATAAAGGCTTGCTAGCTATTGGAAATGTAAGTGAATTTATTACTTTATTGGTAGGCATAAACTTAAGGTATTTAATATTGCACCAGTAATACTATTGTTTTTATGGCATTAAAATTTGTGAATTATTGGACAAAGATTTCATTGTTTCTATTCTAACAATTCACATTACCTACTTATCTGTTTTTAATTTGATTGCTTGTTAAAAACTGTACGTGAACTTGCACTTGCCTTATACTTGATTAAAAGCTGAAGAATATATTGTTAAAAAAAAAACAAATTAGCTTAATTATTTCTTTACCAATAATACATTTATTAGTTTAGTTAGTATGTTTGCATAAATCCTATGTGTTGTTTTTGATGTTGTAGTTTTTGCCTTAAGAATGTGAGTGTTAAATGTAGGAGTGCATTATTCCGCATAATCTATTATTTGTCGCCAGGGCGAGAAATAAAAACGTGTGGCTTGTCTACACTAATATTATAAAGAGGAAAACTTTGTTTGTATGTTTGTTTGTTTGTTTGTAATGAATAGGCTCAAAAAGTACTAGTCCGATTTAAAAAATTCTTTCACCATTCGAAAGCTACATTATCCACGAGTAACATAGGCTAAATTTTATTTTGGAAAAAAATAGGGTTCCATAAGATATTTGTGTTTTTTGAACACAAGGTGTAAAAAATCATCCAGAAAAGTTACTTATATTGCGTACGCTGCCTAAACTATAAAAGATAGAACCACATATAATGTTCTAATTAATTGTAGATCTTATAAATATCTACAAAAAAGTCCCCGACACACTATACCTATCTATGTCGAGTGAGGCACAACAACCATTTTTTTATTTAGAAATCTTGAATTTTTTTTAGACTATATTTAAACGCGTTTATTTTACTCATGCTATTAATCCTTATCAAAATAAATTATTTAATCACTAAGTACAGTTTATGTAGATAATATTTGGTCTTTGAATGATTAAAATTGGACGTTTGGTTTTGAAGTTATGGTGAAATTAAAATATTACGATTTCTGCTGCACGGCCCATTGGGAAGTGGGTGACATTCTGTAGTATTAGTATCAGTATTGTACCCGTGCGAAGCCGGGGCGGGTCGTATCAGATAAATGTAGAATAGAATAGAATAATTTGCACAAAAAAATAATATACACATAACATTAATATTTAATTAATGTTATGTGTATATTATTTTTAAAGAACTGTAAAAAAAGGTGGTCTTAATGCTTACAGCATTTTCTGCCAAACAACCTTACAAACAAATGAAAATAAAAATAGATATATGATAAAAATACTACATACTCATTACATTTAATATAATAAATTTAAAATAAATATTTATTATTTTATATCAACTATGTAAACATTACACAAATATAATATTTCATAGTAGGTACGTTAATAGTAAATTATTGAGATACAGATGAAGATAATGCATTCGATTATGAAGATAAAATTATTGACAATAATAGTCAAAGTACTAGGTTCTCTTTTTAGGCTGTATTAGCAATATAGAGGTTTTAATTGGAGTTTTGTAGATACCAATATTATTATTATGAATCAAATTAATATAATTAATTATACATTTAATAAAGCTTTTCTCTTTCAGATACTTTTTATATGTGGACTTGCGTGTGTCATAGGACTCCAGAGAACATTCTTCTTCTTTTTCCAAAGACATAAAGTGAAAGCTTCTGTTGCATTTTTCGGTGGCATTATTATTGTGCTGCTAGGGTGGCCCATGATTGGAATGATAGCTGAGATCTATGGCTTCTTGCTGTTATTTAGGTAACAACAAGACGTATTAATCATAAAAATAGCCAAAAAGTTGTTTGTCCTTTTTGTCATAAGGTCATTACTTAACAACAACAAAAATCAATTAATGACGTCTTTAGCTAGACTTTGTCTTCAAAAACAAGGAAAATATGTGTATTGAAATGAATATTTGTCTTCATATACCTGTATAGAAAACATAAAATAATTTAAGTATTATTGTATCTTTCAGGGGATTCCTACCAGCTGCTATTAACTTCCTCAGAATGGTCCCTGTTTTGGGATCATTGCTTAACCTACCAGTAATCAGAGGGGTATGTATTATTGCACTCTAAAAATATTTTGTTGAATGAATACTGTAAATATAAAAAAAAAAACCCTGGCTTGAATTGTATACCTCTATTTAAGTAATTTTAAATTCAAATCAATATTCAAGACTACTGATATAAATGTTGGATTTTTTAAACGGTTCAATGCAACTTAAGAATAAGAATCATTTTAGTTGTTCTTATGCCAGTTCATCTCGGTGGGTTAGGGTCGAACTGGGTGTAGCCTTTTCTGTTGACTTTCCGAAAAAAACTTGTTAAGTGTCACTTGGTAAGAAATTTTTTAATTTTTAAAGTTAAATATTGCAATTATGTTATTTAATTTTTTTTTAACCTTGGACGAAAACAGAGCTGAGTCAGATCGAGAATGTTCTTACCTATAATAGGGAATATGCATAAAATATAAAAATAACTTAAAACAATAATATGATACTAGACTGAAAAATATAGGCAATGGAGAGAAAAATTTCAATATCTGTTGATAAATGAGCAAGATATGAGCGGTCAAAGTTTTTAATCTTATCTCTTTCTAGCAAAACGAAATTACGTAAGAACTTTCCATGAAAAGGTCGTGTTATGTGACGTCACGGTACACATCCGATCTCTCTGTCTAATATACTACCTTAAACGTTCATATCTTCGTTATTTTTAATGATATCAAAAAACTGATTTTACCATACAGTTTACCAAACAAGATAGATCTATATAAAAAAATATAAAAAATAGGTGCATATTCCCTATTCATCATCATCAGCTTGTTCACTGCTTAATATTTTTTTGATTTTGTTTATTCTTTTTCAGATTGTTGACCGGATAGCAGGCGACACGGGGCGGAACATGGTATGATGATACCACAATATCCAACAAAAGACTTTCTAGTGTATTATGTGTAATGTGTATATTTAATCTGTGTGTGCTCTGTATGGGGAATAAATGAAGTCAATTTAATATACTATTCATTGTATATATTTTATTCATGTTATTAAGTATTACAGCGACTTGGTGGCAAAAGAAGCATTTTCTGGTTCCCATCAGCTTTTTATAGCATACATGGAAAAATATTATTGTATTTTTTTAACAAATCAATACTAACGAAAATTCATTTAAATTTCGTCGAAACAGCTTAGCTTTCTTGCTCGGGTCCTTTTAACAATGAGGGTTTTTAAATTCGTGGCATCTGACAGCTTTTTGTCACGACAAGGACCGTCGGGCTACCAAGCGCCGCCTGGTAACGGTGAAAAGAAAACGAAAATTCTTATTGATCTTTTTTGATACCACTTACGCCACCAGATGACGCTTTGTGTGAGTTGAGTCTGCCCCTAGCGGCAGAAAAAATATCAAATACCCTCATTCTTCTTCAGTCAGATCAAATGTGCCAACCAGTGTGTTCAAAATTGATTGAAAATGAATTAATATTCTCCACAATATTGATTTGGCTACACGCAAATATTACCCTCGTCTCGTACACGAAACTTTACGTTTATTCGAAGGCTTTGTCTAATCGAATCCAGCATAAGAATAATATTATTTTGTAAATTGTACCTATAAACTCCATATTGTTAAGAACAGATATACCTATTTAAGTACTTGCGCTGTAAGTTTTTTATGAAATTACAGAAAACTATCGTGTCGCAACTCACACATGTGAAAGCCGATATTGAGCCGGAAGAAGCTCTTATGTCATCGGCATTTTTTAATGTAATGAACCAGGAAACGAGCAGACGGATCACCTGATGGTAAGCGATTACCGCCGCCCATGGACACTCGCAACACCAGAGGAGTTACACTTGTAACTCCTCTGGTGTTGCGACCTGCGTTCCCGGTCCTTGAAATCCCCAATCCCCCCCATGGGCCTCCGGTAACCTCACTCACTCGGCGAAACACAACACAAGCGTTATTTTACGCCGGTTTTCTGTGAGGCCGTGGTATTTACCCGGTCGAGCCGGCCCATTCGTGCCGAAGCGTGGCTCTCCCACAGTTAAATAATAGGCATAAGAGCGTTTTCGCATTGATTAGGTCCGATATCGCGCTATTGTCAGTACCGACTTTGCTAGTCGGTAGATTATCCGTGTGTATGTCGTGGCCATGTCGTAGATTTGCTCACTTCATGAAATGCTCGATAATTTTATGAAATGGTGGCATTTCATGATGTGGAAACTGAATTTGATCAGATCGTTAAATCGTTAACGTTGTACGATTTTGTCATCCACATTAGGCGTGCGCGCTCCTCGTCTAATTCACTTTCTAATTTCTAATTTTTTTTGTGAAGAATTAGTACATTTAAATCTATAATTTAAGGTAAAAATATTTAATTTAAAAATGGTCGAAGTTAAATATCGATTTGTAATTTTCACTTCCGGTTTACTATACGCAAAAAAATTCAAATTTAGAATTCGACAAAAAAAAAGAAAAATAACTTCTTAACTACAAGAAACAATAATTTTTAGTTTTAGTGTTACCAATAAATTGATACAAGAAGAGAGCGTATTCCCTCTTAAAAGGCCGGCAACGCACCTGCAGCTCTTCTGATGTTGCGAGTGTCCATGGGCGACGGTAGTTGCTTTCCATCAGGTGACCCGTTTGCTCGTTTGCCCCCTTATTTTATATAAAAAAAAAACAATTAATAAGCATCCTAAAATAACGGACTTCACTCTTAGTAAATTTTTAAAAGCTCATAACTCAGCAATAAAGTATGATACGAAAAAAATATTGTGTGTACACATCTACGTCACCTAGAAGTATAAATGACCAGAATATAAACAAAATTCACGACCTCATCTTTTTTTGGTTGTCCGCTTGACGTGAAATGCCCCTAAAGTAAGCTCCCAAAAACTTGTTTTATATATATACCACCCGATAGATGGCGCTAAGTGCAATAAAAATTAATTATAATTCTGCATTACAATAAATATTAGCTAACCATTCCGCAAATCTCACGCTTCTCTTACATTAGGTGTCGTATCCGATATCGGATATCGTTATCGTTGTGACTGAGCTGAGGGCTGAGTGAAGGAGGCTGGAATTTAGATCCTTACGAAATAACCGTTGTTACTTGTTAACAAAATCGTGTTACTTTTACTTTCTATCGCCTACTTATTATTCTAAAACGTTCAAAATCTTTCCATTTATAAATTAAAAAAAGTATTTAAAGAACGTTTGTGTGCAAAAGCCTGTTTATTATAAGGCCAAGGATTTTACTGACGATCGCACACCTTGGGAATAGGATGGCCACCTGCAAGGCTGCTTCTGTGTGTTATATGTATCTGACTTTTGTGATTATTATATAGACTAAGTTTTCACATTGTAAACATCTTCAATTTTTTTTAAAGAACAATTTTCTATATTTTTGCTAAAAGATGGCCCGCTCCGTACCTACGAGTACCTTACGCCGCCGGGTTAGTTCCCGAACACCGGGTAGGCATCAAGTAGGGACAATTCTATAAGCGCTACTTTGTAACCTATATGGAAATTAAACTTTTTTTGATTTCTTCACGGAGTAACGGAACGCTATCACAGCTACCGTGGATTAACTGATGATGCTATGAGACGATTGAGCCTGTACGATTGGAGATACCGCGGCCTTACAGAAAACCGACTTGAAAATTTAAATAAAGTTTGCGCTTTCTTTTGCCATGAGTGTAGATCCTGGGGATCCAATTAACCAAAATGGCACTTGTAAGTCCTCTGGTGTTGCGAGTTATTCCGCTTGTCTACCTACAGTATTTATTTCATAAAAGTGTTATAAATATTATATACTCATAGCGCTCCTTCCACCATCTGCTTATGCTTTTATTCGATCCCTATTTTTTTCATCGGTTACATTTTATTTTGGTAATTTTATGAATTTCTAAGATTGGTATTTTTGTCTAGGACGGATAATCGTTGAAGAAAGAAGATACCATGAAACCTGCGTAGTCATGTTTTTAGAGTATTTAATTTTTTAATATATTTTTATTAAAAAAAAATACCCGTAGTGTCCACGTACGAGTGCAAATTAAAATGTATACTTAATACGAGTTTTGACGAGTTTCTCGGTGTTGTTTCAATGTACATTCCCAAATTTTTTACATATTGTAAAATGTAAATAAATAATTATTGTTATTATAATTTTTATAAAAAATTAAACAATATTAATATATGAAATGTATTTTTATTCAGAAAATGTTATTGTTTTTGGTTTACTCCTTTTATTTTAAGCGGAAAGATAGAAAGATAGGTTCTTACTGGATTTTAGTTATAGAGGCGAAATGTTTCGATTTGTTAACATTAAACAGTGACCAACGCTTCTCAATGTTACACCAAATAAAAAAAGTAACTTCACAATGTAGATAGATACCTACTATCGGCGTAATTGCCCGACTATGTGGAACGATTATTTGGCATTCTTATTACGGTTTAAATTTTAAGGCCTTCAGCGAAAGTTACACTGGCTTTGTCCAATAATGAGATATCACTAATCACATTATTTGCGTTTGACTGCCTCTGTGGCTCAGTGGTTAGCGCGTTGGCGCACAAGCCGGGGGTCGCGGGTTCGAATCCTTCCGAAGGAACAAAAAAAAGTTTCTGTGTTCCTGGGTCATGGATTGGTATTAAATATGTGTATAATATTCATTTACACCGGTAAGTGGCAATACAGAGGTGGTACAAGTGCGTTGGCTAAAGGGCAAATTGGGTAAGAATGAAAGTGGATGAAGCGAAACAAGTATGTAAGGATCGTAGCAAGTGGAAAGAAGTGGTCTCTGCCTACCCCTACGGGAAAGAGGCGTGATTATATGTATGTATGTATGTATAAATATATAGTTATGAATATTTCGACATATTTTTACAATCTTGTTAGTTATTTTATAATCTAACGGTTTTTACAATTTTACGGTGACATATTATATATACTTAGATACATACAGAGAAACAGATTTAATAGAACGATCCAAATCGATCTAAATTTGAAAATTTTGATGTTCTCTTCAATGCCCCACAATTCACACAATCGTGGATACATGTGGACACACCGTATGCTTGTAACAGTGTAATCAAATCGAAAGCTAACTACGTAGCTGTTTATCTGTTTCACTTTCTTTAGGTTATCTAATCTGCGGTTAGGTACCGAAATTCCTAGGCAGGTTAAAATGATTTTTGGCAAAGCAAACTAAATCTTAGCAAAGCTGATTTATTTAATTTCCCATTTATTTTTTCTTATTTTTCAATAATGGCTACCTATAGGTAATAAGTATAGGCACAGAATAGATATGTATAGGTAATGTTGCCCGCTACCTGATTTAAATTTAAAATAAAAATTTAAATTTAAAAACTGAAAATAATGAATGAATGTTTGGGATGAATAAAGGTTTATTATGGTGATGGGATTTTGATGATGTGATGTATGTACTTTGTTTAGTAATTTTCCATGTTCTAAATATCACGATTTTTGTTTATTCTTAGTACCTATTAATAATAATATTTCCACGCCCTAGGGGCTGAAATTGTGACCTAATTACATATCTACAATGTAACACTTATATGTACCAATATCCTGAAATAAAATATTTTGATTCAGATTCTGATACCTAACTTCCGTAACGAGCTTTATACAGTTCCAACTGATATACAGCTTACCTCCACAATCTACATTAGATCTTATCCTACCTACATCCCCAATTTGCTGCACGAGCACCTCCTAATCATCAGCTATCGGGTCACTCAATTTAAGGGCCTAATCTGTACATTTATAGTCTCTGAACATCAATATCTCAGAGGGCAGCACTCCGCTGTCAGACTTAGTACCCGCCCGCTCCCGGGCCGAGACGATCGCGTTACGCTCCGCTATCGATTTTTACACAAACGCCTCGAAAACGCACTGACAATTGCACACTTAAAGTGAACGATATAACACCATCATGAATCAAAATAGCAAAGTTGAAAGATAGAAACCTAAATGCGAATAAGCCCCGCGAGTTTTTCACGATCCCGGACTATCTAAGGACCAGAGGGCGACGGCGCTGGGAAAAAGGATAGATTCATATTTTTTAATTTTTCGATAATTAATTTATGGTTTCAGTGATAATAATAGACGTTAATTAAAAAAAAAAAACCTTATATAATTGTGTTGGTGTTTTTAATTTGTTGGTGTCCACTGTCCAGTAGACACAAACTTAATGTAAGTATTTATTGTTTAATAAAAAAAATTGATTTTTGTAATCTTCAAATCTGACAAACGAATATATTTAATTTAAATTTCCCCGCCTTTTATATTGATTATTATTATTCGAATAAAGAATGTTATTACTTATTACCTTATAC
The DNA here is from genome assembly GCA_905404095.1 of Glaucopsyche alexis. NCBI lineage: Eukaryota > Metazoa > Arthropoda > Insecta > Lepidoptera > Lycaenidae > Glaucopsyche > Glaucopsyche alexis. The sequence continues at coordinate 25,075,607 of FR990044.1, forward strand.
CGCAGGTAATGAGATTTAAATCATATTTTAGGTTTTTTAACGAAATACATTTAGTTTTTAACTTAGGTACCTAGTACCTCCTAGTACCTACTTATAGTAATTTAACATAGATATATAATATTAATTAAATTATAGTTATCACTGTAATTTAAATTATTTTTTCAGCGATTTCAATTAAGTATCTTTCAGCAAACTCGATAACTATTCACTTCTTGTTAGAGTATTATGTTAGTTAGAGATGAATTTAGTGTTAGAGTCATAAGATATCCTACTAATATTATAAATGTGAAAGTTTGTGAGGCTGTATGGATAGATGTTTGTTACTCTTTCACGCAAAAGCCAAAAACTACTGAACGGATTTCGACGAAATTTGGTATGGTTTAAGTACTTTAGGCTCATCATTTTGTCTTACCATCATTATATTCACGATTGATGAGCAGAGACATGTGGCTAGGCAATTATGATTTTAGTACCTAATACATATTATATTACAGTCAAACCTCGAAGCTAATAGTTTTACATGTAGGTATGTTCCTATGAGGGTGACATGCTCGCAAAGCGAACAAAACCCTTGTTAATAAATAAAGATAAAAAAACCTCGAAGCTCCGGCGCCCCTGGGTTTGACTAGTCAAATTTCAGGTCTGACTTGACGTTTTAGTCAAAGTAAACACAAATATGTTTTTCGGCCTTGGAATCATGTATTTGATACTTTGACATATTTTACTTTTTGGTTTGGTTTAGCTGAAAAGGTAGGCACGGAGCAAATGTAGAGTAGGTAGGTAGTATACTTTAGTTAGTCCGAAATTTCGGGGTTTTCCCGAAGGCTTTGGCTTAGTGGTTCAGCGCGTTAGTGCTCAAGCGCGGGTTCGAATTCCGCCGAAGGAACAAACGTTTTTCTGTGTTCCTGGGTCATGGATGTGTATTAAATATGTGTATAATATAATAAATATCTTAAATATATGTACTTATAGTATAAAGTATTAAATATACTTCCCGTTTTCTGGTACCTGTAACACAAGTTCTTTGGATACTTAGCACGGGGCCAGATTGACGTGGTGTGAAGCGTCCATAGATATTAATATTAAACATAGGATAAAGCAGTCATTCCGGGAAGAAACCTTTAACTGTGACACCTACATCTTTAGATACAGTCCGTTCAGGGTATTTTTACCTCTGACAGGACCCTTATGCTGACGACATAAGAATTACTTTCATAGAAACTCCGAAGTAAAGTAACTTCGTATCTGTATTACATCTATACCTAATAAATTTCTATGCCAATTCGTTTACTGTCAGAGCAGCCCAAATATGGAACGCTTTGCCTGAACATGTGCGGCAAAGTCCAACAGTGGGCACGTTCAAGAATAGGCTGAAGAATCATTTTCTTTCGTCATTATAATCAAAATAGTTTATTTAAGTTTATTTTATATTAATCTCATTCATTAGGTATATAAATATTTTAATTATTACTACTTCCATAATATGTATCTATAGATAATACTTAGTTTATTTTATTAATTTAATATGTATAATCTCATTAAAAATATGTAATTATTATCATATGCATTTATTTCTCTTCTCAATCTTGTCATTATTCTTTTTGTACTACCTGTGTCCTTTTTGTTAATTTTTTTTTCCTTAGGTCTTAGGTCTGTTGGCAGAGATCTCTTCATAGAGATAAGCACACCTTTGTACCATCTCATTTGTATTTAGTCTGTAAGTTTTTAATGTCTACTGTGTACATAAAGAATAAATAAATTAATTAATAATATAATAAAGAGATAGAGTAAGGCTCACTGCCTATTAGAGGAGAGGTCCGGCTTCTCCTCGATGTGAGGATAGAAATTAGATTGTTGCCTACCACACGACTCTACTTAGGTACCTACTTGAAGAAAGGCAATCTGAGATATTCCTAGCTATGCATCGTTTTATCTAGGTATACTAATATTATAAAGAGGAAAGATTTTTTTTGGTTGTTTGCATTGAGTATGCTCCGAAACTACTGTACCGATTTTGATTAAATTTGGCACAGATGTAGAGTAGACCACGGGGATGGACATAGGCTATTTTATCGCGGAAAAATGTACGGTTTCTGCGAAATAAACTTTAGCGCGCACAAAGTCGCGGACAACATCTAGTAATAAATAAAATCGAACGAGCAGTTTTGGCGCTACGGTGGAATAAACAAACAAACATACAACATCTATACTAATATTATAAATGCGAAAGTATGTCTATCTGTATGTTACCTCTTCACGCTTTAACCGCAGAACCGATTTTTATGAAATTTCGTATATAGACAGACTTTGGGTCCCGGGAAAGGACATAGGATATTTTTTTATCCCGAAAAAGTACCTTAGTAGTGTTCCTGCGGGAATTATCCCGCGGCAATACATTAGTATTTACGCAAAAGCTACTATTATTATATGCTTAAAATACTGGAAAAATCATTAACCCTTCCATTTGGCTTCGCCGTAGCTTAGTCGGAAAAAAAGTAAGCACTGGAATTCTGATAGATCCTAGTTGGAATTTAGGATTGCTAGGCAGTGGGCTACATATTCTTTTTTATTTCGATGTGTCTGTATTACAAATATTACAATAACATGTTTATGACAATTCTGGGTCAAATTTCGGTCCCATGGTGTGACAAATAGCTTGACCCACTTAGATTTGTTTACCCCTACGGTGCGCCCCGTAAACAATTATTCTAATGACCGCGGAGACGGTAGCTTTTAATAATTTACCTGAGCCTTTCATTGTAAACTTGCTGTTGGGGTTAAAATTATGTCATTAATTATGTGTAATGGTGAATTTTATTTAAAACTATCGTCGTTAGTTGAAACTTTTATTTGCCTTTTTGATTGAGAAAGGTTCAAAATTGAAGAAGTAAAACGTAGTGTATTACATGTTATGTTATTGATTATACTGTAGGTTCTTCGTAGAAATTTATGTTTCACAGTAATAACACATAGGACTTCTTGCACTATTTCCACTTTAATAGACGTATTTATTACACTATTTCCAATTTAATGTTAAATAAACGTGGAAATAGTGCAAGAAGACTTGTGTGTTATTAGTTATTATTAGGAAACATTTGTATTTGGGTTATAGTCCTCTTTTTAATATTATATATCTATGGTTATAGTTTATTAAAATGAGGGTTTTTAAATTCGTGACATCTGACAGCTTTTTGTCACGACAAGGACCGTCGAGCTATAATATGTAACAGAAGAAGAATCGAAAATTCTTATTGACCGTTTTTGATACCACTTACACCACCAGATGACGCTTTGTGTGCGTTAGGTCTGCCCCCTAATGGCAGGAAAAATATCAAACACCCACATTGTTGTTTTACCTCTCAGGTAAGCTATACCGTGTACGATAAAACTCCACATAGAGACTACCAAATAAAAATAGATCCCCACATCGTTACCTTTGACGGTGGCAGGTTCCATTGAAACCAGGCCAGCTACGCAGGAGTAATTTTATAGTGTCCAAGTGTGTGCGCAGTACACAAGAGCACTCTCTCTTCCTTTTACTCTCATAATCCAGTGGGACGGATAACCGACACGACTGACGAGAGATCAGGCGCAGGTCCGACTTTTTACATAACCATCCGACGCATGCATTATCTTTCTTGTCAGACAATGAGGCGATCAGCCTGCATTGTCCTAACCAAACTTGGAACGAATTTTTTTTTTTCAACGCAGGAATCGAATCCACGGCCTCCGAGTCGAGAGCCAAGCTCTAAACCTTCTAGGAGTCTACCAAATAAGACGTCATGTATCATAATATTTTAGGTGTTAGCTATAGCTAAGCTATATAGCTATAGCTATAGTAAGGTATGCACATTTCATTGTTTTAGTCCCTGTTTTTAACTAGTAGTAGGTAGTAGGTACCTACTAACATATTAGACTAGGGTTACACGGTCAGTCTGGCATCAGTTCAGTCCATCAGTCTCAGACTGACGCCAGAATGATGGCCGGAAAGTACATAATAAAAAATTATCAGTCCGTCAATCACACGGTTACACGATCATTCTTTCGTCAGTCTGGATCAGGCTGATGGACTGAACTGATGCCAGACTGACCGTGTAACCCTAGTCTTACATATCCAACCTTTCTCGAAAACTAGCCGTTTACTAACTCATGTCATAATGCGTGTAAAATTAATGTAAACAAGTTCCAACACCCTATATCTCCTTCATTATTACGAGGGTAGTTTTATGGCAAAAATAATTAAACTGCCATCTTGTGGAACAAAAGGCGCTGATTGCTTATTGTACAAGCTGTTGGAATAGACAATGGATAAGCTAGAGAGCTATTAAGGGCCCGTCTCACAATCTTGTAAGTGTCGGGTAGCTTATTCGAAGTTTTGTCGGTGTCGCTTTATATCGAAGGGCTCGTCTCACAATCTTCTTATAAGTGTCGGGTAGCTTATTCGAAGTTGTGTTGGTGTTATATCGAGCGACAGAGACAAAACATGCAAATAAGCTAACTGACACTCATCAGTAGATTGTGAAACGTGAGCTAAGAGTGAGTTCACACCGAAACGAGATTGATGCGACGCGTCGCTGCATTTTAACATAGCGTAGAGATAGCGAGTCAAAGAAAATTTTCAAACCTCAAGATAGGCTGACGTATGTACATTTGACAGAACAAATCTTCATAAATTATAAAGTTTTGCCATCTTGGTTTTCACCGTTTTTTTTAATCGATCGCAGGTCAAAATCTAGCCCTGACGTCGCGTCGTTGTGACCCAAGTGGATCTATCGTGACACTAAAACTCTTAAAAGTGGGTCCATTTAACACTTTTTGCGTCAACATGTCTCGTTTATAATATATATATATATATACGTCAATGGATTCAAAATAGAACTTCACTTATTCACAACACAAGATCAAGAAGCGTTTCAATGGCTGTGTTCCGCGGAAAACAAGCGCTTGCTAGCGCTAAGAAAAAAAAACTGATTATCGTCCAGGACACGTTTGCTAACTTTAATACTGCTAACATAATCCGCCATTTTGCTTACTTTTTTTTGTTAGCGCTATTTTCCGCGGAACACGGCCATTGCAAGAGCGCCGCGACGCAGCCTGCGGGCTTATTACGTATCTTGCAATAGCCAATAGCAAAAATTGTGCAATTTTTGCGCAAAAATCACAAATTCGTATTACGTATCTGCAAAAACCTAGCAGAAGCAACCTAGCGACAGTACTGCCTCTACCAAACAATCGAGGAATCGTTCGATCTCTTCACTGCTGTCAATTTTTTTGTATTACGTAAGACTTTTACAGCAAAGCGAAAGCAATCAGCGAGCGATTTGAACTGTCAGTTAGCAATAATAATCGAAAATGAAGCAAAGTGCATTCAAACACAACAGCGAGCGATTAGCAATCGATCGCATAGGTAATACGATTTTATTTGACGTTCAGCAATCGACTGCGCGTCTATCGCGCGATGACTGCAAGATTTTTGCTAATCGCTTTTTTACGTAATACGGGGGCCGGTCAATTTTGAGTCGCTATCGGTGAAGTTCACACTTTGAACTGATGCTTACTCTTGTAGACTTTTCCAAAACGAGCAAACTTATTGTAAGCTTACATAATTGTATGAAAACAGTCGTAATCGCGCATCCTGATCAATTAATAGTAGAATCTGCGATGTCAAAGTATGCAAACATAAAACAACTGAGCTTTTAGTCGCCCTGTCCTCTTGGCACAGTTCGCCGCTATAAGCACCGAAGAGTCAAGAAGGTATCAAAATTCGACACAGTCCTATGGAGTCAAGTGTAGTCAAGTGTATCGCTTTATAACACCTCGACCAAAGAATATATATTACTAACGTACCTCGACTATCTTGCCCCCCTCGCGGCAACTCGCGGCCAATACGCGTAGAATGACCACCATAGAAATGCGTTTTGTTTTTTGTATATTATGTCGCCGTAAAATTGTTTATCCGTTAGATAGTAATAAAACGAGTGAAATTGTAAAATGTTGATAGACTTCCGACGCGAATATGCTGCCTATAATTTCACACACTATTATTCGTTAGATTATAAATAATATATAGTTTTTAATCTTTCGTCATATTTAGTATCGTTAGTTATTTTACAATCTAATGGTTTTTACAATTTTACGGTGACATATACTTACACAAGATTGAATAAAAATACTGACAGTAGCCCAAACAGGAACAATTGACAACAAAGTAATAACGTTATCGAGTGTTTATATTCATTGTTTTAATATACATTCTCTTTCGATAAAGTTGCGAATACGTAGTTGTCAATTGTTGCTGCTAGCCCCACTGATTTTATTGACAAAATGACAGATTTCCTTCGATCAGTCATTTTGTATATTCTAACGTAGAAAGAAATCATTTCAATGGTGGTCATACTACGGACGGGTGCAATTCCTTTATCAATTGTGTCATTTTGTCTATAAAAAAACAATTTCATTCATGGTCATACAACGCGTGCAATTTGTTAGCTTATACATTAAAAATAGCTTATTAATTAATTATTAAACAATGCGAGAAAGTGTTAAAAAGTGTCTGTATCAGTTAAAATCCGCTTAAATTCTAGCCTGTGTATACATCGAGCTCGAACCGCGAACGTTCGCCGTCTGGAGAACCACTCGACGCTGTTAACACGTTTAGCACTTTTCAGCTTTTATTTTTTTAAAGGTGTTATGCGGTTGCATTTGTAAAACAAAATGCTGAAAAAGTTATTACTGTTCTATGACGTCACAGTTTCGTAAAACAAAACGTGTCGCTTATATTTATGTTTTACTTGTTACATAATTATAAATAATGTAACATTATGCAGGTTGTGGCTGTGTCTCGTAACCCAAGCACGAACAATTGATAACAAAGAGTTCGTAACGTTATGGAATGGCTAGCCGCACACATACACATATTATTGGAAATAATGCTCATATTGACAATAATATCCCCTATTGCCGTTTTTTTGTAAGTGTTGACTAGTATTGACAAATTTATTCTGTCAATAATATTGCACGTGTGCGGCTGGCAAATGAAAATTGTATAGGCGCTGTTATGATTTTCATACAAAAAAAAAAATGTTGTCAGTTCTTCGTGATTGGCCTACCGGACCCGGCAGTTACCCGGCAGTTAGTTGTAGTTTCGTGGGTACGTTTCATTAACGTCCTATACTTATAATAATCCGTTCTCAATTCGCATTGTTCTATCTTTAATTTTTTAACCTACAGGAAAGGTAAAGGCGAATTTACATAGAAGAAAAATATGAGTAGATCCAACAAATTGCACGACGAACTTATTACGTTTTATGTACGGAATACAATCTTTCGGCCCATCTGGTGTCATTAAACCCGAAGACGGGGTTAGTAAAGATTTGCTGAGACGCCTCCAATCCTGTAGCAGATAGGAATTGCGAATGTAGGTCATGAATTGATCAATAATGAATGTGATTTATTAACAAGTAATTCACAACTTCCTATTTGATTTATCTTCACAAATTAAAAAATAATATAGCAGTAAACACAATGATAATTATATTTTACAATTTTTTGTTTTTTTATTAAACTATACAATGATAATTATATTTTACAAACTAAAAAAAAGAATAGCTAAATGGCGTCACAGACGACAAAGATACTGTAATATTTTATCTTAAGATGCCTGGATATATTTCATATTAAAGTACGTAATATGAAAATATATAGATAGTATCTTAGCCAATTAGCCGTCAGTGGTAGTTCATACTAACTGTAGCAAGGGATATTTTATCTTAACATAGTATATTCTCTCTACTGAGGATGCCCCTTAAACTACCTACAGGAAACTATAATGGTTACAAATAAAAGAAAACCCCTAGGCCCTAGGTCGGCGCCATCAGGTAGAGTAGTATTAGGCTCACTTCCTATAAGATAACTACATTTATCATGATCATCATCGTCAACCACTAACGTACTTAATCCTCATGGCCATTGAGGAGAGGTCCGGCTTCTCCTCGATGTGAGGATAGAAGAAATTAGATTGTTGCCACTTGCCTACCACGCGACTCTACTTAGGTATTCTACTTGAAGAAGGACAATCTGAGATGCATGGTTTTATCTAGGTATACTAATAATATTTTAAAGAGGAAAGATTTGTGTTAGAATTGAAGAGGCTCCGAAACTACTGAACAGATTTTGATAAAATTTGGCACAGATGTAGAGTAGACCACGGTGAAGGACATAGGCTACTTTTTATCACAGTAAAATGTACGGTTCCTGCGGGATTTTCTTTTACGCGTATGAAGTCGTAGGCAACATCTAGTATAAGTTAAAGAGGAAAACATTTTCTCTTAGGTTGTAAGTGGCCTTAGCGCGTGTAAACGTAGCCTATATCAAAAGTAATGCGTCCGCACTCCGTCCGAGAATAGCTCGAATTTGGACCAGGAATAAACTTCCAAACGAGTTCGGAGACTAAACACAAGCGAGTGCGATTGTCTATGATTAGATGAATACACGCTCAAAACAACAGCAAATTATGTTAGTATAAAAAGATAACAAGTAATCAGTAAATCAATTTATGTACAACGATGTAGGTATACGAAAAAATTATCATTTATTAAAATACACGATAAATCCTCATCGTTAGTGCAAGCCCCACGCTTGCTCCAGCATTTGATTTTTAAACCTCGAGAAAACGATCCCAAATTAAAAAAAAAAACTATATTTTTAAAAGATATTTTCAAAGGCACTGAATGTTACGTCCAAAGTGCCTCTTCTTGGGAGTATTTTAGCACGAGGGTCGTTACGGTCGCTCAAAAAATATGCGACGCGGAACAACTGCGCTAGCTTTGTATTTTTAACATTACAGCTATGAATTTTATTTTTACTATTTCTGTATAACTTTGTTGGATTCAAAATAAAAATATAAAATGTTCACTTAAATTTCTGTCAGTTGCTTAATTTCGCAACGAGATCCTAGTTTTCAACAATAAACATATTACATAACCAACAACAAAGATAATTTTGGTAAAGCCTCAAAAGCATACCTAACTAATATAATATTATTAAGCGCCTCTAGACAAGTGCCAGAGAATAATATCATTAGACTCAAATAGGTAGACGAGATTGAAATTCTCAAAATTCGCACGAATTGACGAGGCAAATATTAATATCGCTATAATATTTCACAAGACCACTAACAATATAATATTGTGTATTTACTTCGAGATTTTACCCGCAGCTTCGTTGCCGGCAAATTGGGTTTTACACCATAATCTATAGCATATATGATATAAGTTATAAGTAACACACAAGTTATGTGGCTTTCTGTTGGTAAAAATCGTTTCGGTACATCCAGAGATTACCTCCTACAACCTCACAAAGTCACAAACTTTACTTCTTTAACCTTTTAGTATAGATTTCTCGCAAACGTATCATTGTTCAAAGAGTAGGTATCATGTAGATTGTAGAGTATGGACTCTACATAGGTAATGTTTCTACTCGCGCAAATCTATATCTATACTAATATTATAAATGCGAAAGTTAGATAACTACAATTCAAAAGCAACTGAAAAGACTGAAATAAAATAAATAATTAAAAAAATAAAAAACCCGACTGCAAAAAAGACATATACCTAAGCAACGTACTAAAAAGACCGAAACAAGTTTGAGAAAACTGACTACACTATGAGCTGAAACCCTAAGTGAAATAATTGACGTTATGTTTGTTAGCAGGCGGGGCCCATATGTTTTTGTACGATTTATAATTTGCGAATGGGTCCCGCCTGCTACCAAACATAACGTCAATTATTTCACTTAGGGTTTCAGCTCATAGTGTAGTCAGTTTTCTCAAACTTGTTTCGGTCTTTTTAGTGCGTTGCTTAGGTATATGTCTTTTTTGCAGTCGGGTTTTTTTATTTTTTAAATTATTAATTTTTACTCTTTACACTTACACTTACAAAACAAATCGCGGTGTTATATTACGACAATTAGGTATTCAGTAAAATATATTAATTAAAAAAAAAGTTGGGTAAAATATTCCGTTATTCTGTGGCAACATATTATGTGTTGATAACTAGTTGATAACCATTCCAATTTGGAGTGGTTGTGACGGCCTCACTGACGGCTTCTGATTCTGTGGAGTTGTGATATCATAGAGCTCCGAATGGCTGCCGGGCGCCGGGCCGGGCCGGGCCGGGCCGCATGTAATATTCTGGACTGAATACTAAATGACCTCGTGTTAAGGCCAGGTTACATCGCTTGGACTCACTAATAAGGCTACGAAGTAATCATTTGCTCCAAAACAAATATGTAGTAATTATTCTAGACGATGATGAATTTTCTTCTCGAGCACGTTCTAAATTCTAATAGGTTAACGCTTAGGACAAGGACCAAGCTCATAAACAAAATGATTATATTATATACATAATACAGGATTATTTTTTAATAACATTACTGGTTATGTATAATAAATCAACATACGTAATAGTTGTCAAAAATAAAAAATACTAGCGATTTTTGTTACTACCCCTTTGGAACAAAAAAACAAAATTATCAATCCTCGAACTTATCCGCTAAACTAATACAAAATGTGGATGCATTACGCTGCCGTCGTACGAGAGAAGGGCACATCTATCATTTTGGTGAAACTGAGATAATTGGGATTAAAGTTTTTACCATATTCTGCTTCATAGTGCTACCTACCTATTGCTCAAAAGAAAAACTGATGATATATGCGTGAAGGTTAGTACTATTATATTTTTTACTTTTTAGTTTTTATATATAATTAATTATTAAATAAATTCAAATTATTCCTTTCAACTTAAAAAAAATATATTTTAAAAATACCACTTACTACAAAGAAAAGGCATAGTTAACCAAATGTGACCTTTCTTTTTAATATTTCAAGCAAATTGGTAATTGAGTCTAAAAGAAAGGGCACATTTGGTTAACTATGCCTTTTCTTTGTAATAAGTGGTATTTAAAAAAAAAAAAAAAATTGTGCTAATTGCGCCCTTTTAATATAAATTGACTTAATATAAAAATCTATATAAAAAAAAAACAAATAATCGTGTGAAGAAAGTTTATAAACTACTAGCTGACCCGACAAATGTTGTTTTGCGGTTGAATGTTTTTTTAAATGCCACATTATAAAAATATAAAAACAAAAAAATTCGTCCAGAAATTTAAAAAAAAAATTATAAGGGTGAACAACCCTTATCACTAAGGGGTATGGAAAATAGATACTTAGTAGCCGATTCTCAGACCTATTGAATACGCATATAAAATTTGGTAAAAATCGGTAAAGCCGTTTCGGAGAAGTATGGTAACTAACATTGTGACATGGAAATTTTATATATTAGAGAAGATATAAAAAAAAAAACAAAACATTTCGTCCAAAAACTAAAAAAAAATTTAAGGGTGAACAACCCTTATCACTTAGGGGTATGGAAAAAAGATAGTAGCCGATTCTCAGATCTACTGAATACGCATATAAAATTTGGTAAAAATCGGTAAAGCCGTTTCGGAGGAGTACGGTAACTAACATTGTGACATGGAAATTTTATATATTAGATAAAACATATTTATTGTCATGACATTTCTGGTTAGCTTATCCAAATAACTGAAACAAAACTTAACAAATCTTCTTCTAGAATACCAACACCTTTAATATTCAATAGTTATTTATAAATTATTAGGCATAAGCATCTACCTAAGTACAATTTTTTTTAACAAATATAAAACAAAAAGTGCTAATACTTAAACTCATTTACACTTTTTAGTTAGTTAGATACCTAAGGAAATTAAAAATTAAATATTTTTATTCTTTTTACTAATAGGTTGGACCCCTAACTTAAAAATGTATACAAAAATAGAATCACAATATGAAAAATAAATCAAAATATTCTTAATTCTTAATAGAGGTAGTAATTTTTTGAACCTTTACTAAGCTTACTCTATTAGAGCTTATTCTAATTATTTATTGTTCATTTACAGGAAATAGCTTACACCCGTAATTATTAAAGGCACTCGTAGTTTAATATTAAAAAAATATATTATTATTATAAAAAATAAATGTAACTATAGCAAAAAACTTCTGTTGTCAGGCATTAGTGGCCCAAGCTTGGAAAGTATAGATGATTATGAAAAATGCGACGTCGCAGGCACAACAGCTGGCGCGTTTCAATCAAACCCTGCCCTCCTTTCCTCACCCCTAATCGTAAATAATTTAAAGAAAAGGCACAACTGGTTATTTGTGCCTGTTATACGTAAATTAATTGAGACATGCATGGATCATTAATTAAGTAGACAGGGCACATCTACGTATTTGTGCCTTTTTAATATAATGGTAAATAAATGTGCCTTTTCATTCTATAAAACATGAATATTAGTCTTATTTGTGCCTTTTGAGCCTACAGTATCTCCGAATTCCTTGAAGATAAAATTCTACAAAAAATTGAGCAGATGTGGCTTTTTTTTCTGATTCTAAATATGTATATAACTCAATTTAAAAAAAAATGCTAGTTGTGCCCTTTTTTCTTACGACGGCAGTACGCATCTATCGATGCTTTGTTGCCAACTCGTGCGCCGCCGCGCGCCCGGCCGATGGCTTACCCCACCCCGCCGCCCCCTACCTCATACCGCACCCGTTGACACCTTGTAGTTAGTGCGCCCATGCGGTATTAGATTGGTTATAGGATAAATTAATTGAAATAAAAAAATATATTTTTTTTTATTTGTGAAATGTACTCTATTATCGATACCAATGACGTGGTAAAATTTATTGTACCGATGAAAAAGTATTCCTGTATATTAATTATTTAACAAAAACAAAATTAAATGGTGCCGCACAAAATTTCACTTTTTAAGAGATTGTGTGTGATTTTTAAGAAGTGATTTTATGATTTTTTAACTCAGTAAAAATATTTTCTTTTCAAAATGTGTACGGTTCAGAATCTGTCAAGTATAATATATTGTACTTTATGCCATATTTTTTCCACTTCGTAATTGAACTCTGATTACGTAGACAAGATGACGGGAAATGACAAAGTAGGCCTCGACCTCACCTTAAAATTATTGGCTTTAGTGGTCATAAAAATTTGAGTGCCGTAAGGCATAAAAATTGTAAAATTGTAGAATCCAGGGCTAGTCAATGAATGTGTAACTTTACGGTCTCGGGATACGCGAGTAACAAATACCATTAACATCTAAACACTACTGACACACGTTTCGGTTACGAGGGCACGTCATGATAATGTGTACCCACCTTCAATCGTAGCAAGCCCTGTGCTAGTGCTACGCGGTTCGGTTACGTTAGTAATTATATTCTTTGGTTCGGTCTTCTCACGACACGATAATGTAGACCCACCTTGAGTCACATGCTGTCCTTATCACTATGCCAAACCTCATTTTGAGTAGATAATATATTGTACTTTATGCCATATTTTTTCCACTTCGTAATTGAACTCTGATTACGTAGACAAGATGACGGGAAATAACAAAATAGGCCTCGACCTCACCTTAAAATTATTGGCTTTAGTGGTCATAAAAATAACTGCGAATGTGCAATATTTTTAATGACGAACGTAATTAATATTAATTTAATTATTCGGGGTCTTTTCAGCACACTGCTGATTAAATATACAAAAGGAGGTAATTAAAACACAATCAATCAGTCCATGTCGTGTCTGTTCGGATATTATCAGTCTATATAGCGTTTCAAAATGGCGACTATTTTTGTCACGGATATCAATTACTTTTTTAAAATACCTAGTACTTAATTATTTATAATAAGTACAACATAATTGTGTAATATTTACTTATTTTGGGCGGTTAATTCCGTGTTCAAACCCTTTTCTACCTTCGTCCTTAAAATGATTGCACGTAGGAAGGGGGTTGAAAATCTAGGGGTTGAATACGGAATATACCTTTGAAGCCTTTGTACCTAATATACGGAAAAACATTGACCTTCTTTCTTAAAAAAGTTTAACCTTAAAAGTAACTTGAAAGCTTTGTTAATCCACTTTTATTTCTTTTACCGAGGTTTATTCTATTTTTCGGACCTTACCTAATACCTACTGTAGATTCGTAATACTTATTTTAATAAGTACAATTGTAAAGTAAAATAGTAGCAATGAAACCTATTTCCTTTTGGAAGTCGGTTAAAAAGTAAAAGTAATTATAACAACAATATGATATTTTATAAAGCTCGGTACAAAGGGCGCGACGTTTTCACATTAGTTCCAGAGCACGTTCTATTCCGTGTTGTTTTTGGCGCGTAAATAATGTGACATTGTTGTGGGCCGTGATGGAATGTCACAGATAACGCCGCACATAATTAGATCCCGAGATCGATAGCATATGACATGAGCACTGCTCGTACAAGCTATTCTGTTTGCAATTTATATTTTAAAGTAAAAAAAAAATACACGAGTCTTGTTAGTTCTGATAGTTCAGATACTCCTAATTTATCCAATAGGGATTGGGGATGTAGCAAAGTCCAAAAAACTGCAGGGTCAAAAATATTCTTAGGTATGTCTAAGATCTTTTTACCTGACTGTCAAGAAGGGTTTAAAGATACGCGTTTGGAAATTTCGGCATTATTCAAAGAACTGCAAGCATATTATGCCACTTTGTAACTTACAGTAATCATCATCATATTATTTATAATACCTAATGGAAACTTGGCGCGTATTAAATTATAGATTCGGTCGTTTATTTTAAACGTTCTTAAAATGTTTTAATAATAATTTAAAAAATATCACTAAAAAGGGTAAAATAAATATTTTTAAACAAAAAATTAAACCGATTTCCAAATTTAAAATACACATAAAAGTATGAAATATAACTTATTCTCTCAAAAATTCCCCTTTTAAATTCGGCTACAATTTTAACTAAGTATTTCTCTACTCAATCTTCTTAATTTTGAAGTCAGTACCAAAATACAAGTGGATACATTCCGATGTTAGGACTATTCAAAGGTTCTGAAGATAACACGTATACACCGCTACAGTAGTACAAATCAATAAGGTTGTAATAGTAAGTACCTAGTTCTACTGTTACTTACATCAGGTCCCTCGTTACATTATGTATGTTATAATTGAGCAGCTGGGACTAGTTAGAAATTTAGGTCCAGCAATTCACTTGCATATTACAGAAATTGATCTAAACTGGGGCTGCTGTTTACATTCTCTTCATTAATGTTGCGTTTGGCGCAGACGGGCCACAAGGTTGAAGCGACCGGGTCTGATTGCTGTACTTTTGTAATAATTTCGCTGCGCGGTGCTTCGATACATGTGGACTTGTCGGTGGCACACAAAATCCGATACCTACTCTACTTAGGTGTATTTATTGCTAAGCGATTATCGAAGGCGCGTATGTAGAGCAGCGTCACAGTAGCGGCAATTGCCGTCTATAGACAATACATACAATACGTTCTATTTACAAAATGTCCTGCTTTGAATCTCTAAGAGAAAGGTTTAAATAAATAGGATTTCTGACCGTCGCTTCTCGATACATTTTGGACAATGTGTGTGTATTTTAGAAAAAATTTAAATATGTCCAATACGAAAAGTAATAATCACTGCATGAACACTAGAAATAAACACAAATTAGATATACCGTTGATCAGACTAAGTAAAGTTAGTAAATCTTTTAAAGTTCAATGTATACGCCTATACAATAGAATCCCAGAAAACGTTCAAAATCTAATTAAAAAAAAAATGTTAAAGAACGTTTGTGTGCTTAAGCTCATTATAGTGTCAATGATTTTATTGACGATCGCACACCTTGGGTGGCAGGATGGCCAACCTGCAAGGCTGCTTCTATGTACTATTGTACTTTTGTAATGTAGTTTTACTCATAACTTATATTATTTCCTTTCTTATTCTAAAATAACAATTATCCATCTTTTTGGTAAAAGATGGCCCCGCGCGAGTTTCTTACGCCGGTTTTTAGGTATATCGACGTTCCAAAAGAGTAATATTAATACCAACTTTGAATACAAAAAAAAAATATTTTGACATTGCGGAAGTAACTGTAGCGAATCTCCGATGCCGGCTACACGTGTGCAGCGCGGGCGTGTCAAATGCACAATCACTGCACAATACATGAAAGCATGCCTGGGGCCCCAGGCTTTTGCTGGCTACCGGTCGCGGTCGCAAGTAGCGCGTGTGCGCCGAACCTTCTAATTATACTATTATAGGGTGTGCTTCATTAGGTATTTCATATTATTTTAATGTAACTAAGAAACCTACAAAATAACAATTTACTGGAAACACTTTGTTGTTTGTGTTATTGTCATCTCCAAGCAAAACCGCGGGGGCATTATTAAATAAGCCATAACTGTATATTCTCTTTTATTTGCGTAGATAAATACCCGTTTAATGTTCTGTTTAATATGCCATTTAATAGTTCTTAAATCATACAAGTTTCCGAGCTGTCAAATTTGAAAAGCGAATCCGCGCCAAAAGCGGTTTACGGCCTCTGGCACAACACTGGCTGTTTTTATTTTTTAATCCACAATCTACGTATCATGTCTTTGTGCCTAATGACTCTTTTAAAAGGCCTTTTATTTTTTTAAATTAAAAGCATTTTTGGTCACAGAAATCAGGTCAGCAAGCTCGCGAGAGTAGGCTGTGCTGTGTTTTTTCAATCTGTCGTGGCCCTTGGGACTTGTTAAGGATTGTTTGGACTTTTGGAGTTCCGTTGTTTTAAATATAGAAACGATTGTTGCAGCCTTGGTTGCCAAAAAAAGCAAATTTTAAAAATTACTTTATTAATTAAAGATATTACAATTATAAATACAAAATTATTAATTACTAATTACAAATTAAGAGTGATTCCCTACTAAAGTGAAGTATAAGAATGAGTTCCACGGTTGGGTCCTCCACGGCGGTGGCCGCTTATGCTGCTTGAATATTTCCTCCGAATTGATGTTGAAATCTTGCACCGTGTGCGGTACAGCGGAGTTAAGCTGTGGACACACTTGGGTTTCTAATATTGAAATAAATGACTTATGATAATCTTCATCATAAAGTAAAGGCAGTGATACACTGATATGTAGGTTAGGCTAGTGTAACAATATAAATACTTAAAGGCGCATTTACAATTTCAACATAAGTTGGATATTTTGCGCTACATTTTGCGACCAAATTAAACCGAATCCTACAAAAATAAAAACTGTCACAAATAGACCACTTCTATATCTGTTAGTAAATCTGTTAGAAAATTGTGAGTTGATAGCAAAAAAAAAAATCAAAACCTTTACCCAAAATTTACAAAAAGAGGTCGTTTAATATAATGTTATTAGAGCTGATAATTGAACACAAGAGTGTCAAGTTAAATGTCAATGTCAAATCTGACAAGTCGACACTTGACACTTTCGATTTTCAGATCTAATAAATTCACGCAGAGTTCTATTTTCATTTTTCAGCGCTCTGAATTTTTATCGGACCTCCGGAATCCACAGAATATAGTCCCAGCCTACCAGACTCTATGGCCGCATTTATATTCATTAATAAACTAGCTGTCCCGACACACGTTTTTCTGTCTTAAATATAATAATAATAATAAATACATTTATTTCAGGCTGCATAGGCCCATATTATAAATACCTTAAAGACTAACATACATATTACTATAATATATACCTAAACTAACACTAACACTAAACACGTATTGTCTGCGACGTGGGGCGCAAATTGTTCGGGAGTCGTCCTCTAAATCTTCTGTAGACGACTCCAATCGGCCAGAACTCCTCCTTCTCGAAGGTCGGTAAATGATGGGTTGGAACTCTCACCACAAAGGAATTAAAATTCACTTTATGATGAGATTCCAACCGCTCGACCCTCAAGGCGAAGTTAGTTCTGCTTCTTATGTAGTCCACGACCTGCTCGACCGTCGTAGACCAATGAAGCCGGGACACGTACAGCGGTGTCGCGGGAGTCTCACACCGCAACAGCTGCTCGGGTCCTCCGGGTGCGGTGCCGCGATGGTTGCGGACGACGGGTTTCTTCTTCTTCCTCTCGACCTTGATGAACCCGTCATCATCGCACGTTCGGTCCTTTTTTGAAAGAGGACGTTCTGCAGGGGCCTCCTTCTTCCCTTTGTTTTTCGAACGCGGGGGAGGTGGCGGGGGGACGCAAGCGGCGACATTTGCGTAACTCGGCACCGGCTCCTGCGCGGGCGGGGAGCGGGCAGCGGGGGCGGTGACGATGTTCGTTGACCCGTCGGATAATGCTGACGGGCTAAACGTGACCGCCTGCGCGCCTCGACGACGAGTGACGTTTGCTGCATCAGGTGACCTACATATTGAATTAACACTTTTTAGCTGTGATAATTCACTACGTAGATCACTTATGGTAAACTCTGATGCCTGCAATCTACCTCGAACTCCGGCCAGTTCTTCCTTCAGGAATTTGATGTCCTTCAGTAGACTGACGACGTCGACGTGGTCCAGTGTCACTGGCGGCAGCTTATGCAGTTCTTTCGCTACAAAAGCTGGCACTTCATCCGGATCCGTCTGCTTCAGCAGGGAGATGATGTCCTGCACGCTTCTTTCGGTTCCATCTCTCCTTCGCGATGGCATGTTCGCGCTCTGGCCAAGCGTCTCGTACAGCAAATGCTTGCCTTTGCAAATCTCCTCACTGGTGAAAGAAGACTTGCAGATCTGCATTATGCTGACCTCGTCCATGGTGTCGATGGCGTGCTGGATAAACGCCAGCAACTCATTGACCACGAGCGCCATGATCACGTGCAGCGGCAATCAGCCGCGCGATTCGCAAAAATATTAATCAAATAATTAATATTTGCTGCATGTGTATAACGCGGAGCGCGTCCGTCCGCGAGCTCGACACATTACACACGGCACGACACATTAAATATGAACTGTAATGAATAAATGACTACACCTACTCATACAACCTACACCTTTTCTAATATTTCTCACTGTTTAAACCTTCCCTGAACTTCCACAATTATTTCAAGGCCAAAATTAGTCCTTCGGGAATGGGATAAAAAGTATCATATGTCCTTCTCTAGTCTTCAGATACCTCCCCACCAATTTTCAGCCAAATCGGTTCTGTCAACTTTCTTTTATATACTTATGTAGATTTAACCAAGTAAATAAACACATATTATAGGCGAGTAAATTGCAAAATGTTCCAGAACTTGTGGGATTGTTTCAACGCTGGGCAGCGCGAACGCCCGGGATGCCCGGAACGTCTTACTTTACAAGTAACCATTACACTTTGAAACTTTGAACAAGTACCTAATACAATTGAAACAGTTGTGTCTACAGTTCAAACATTTACTATAACATGCCAAAACTTATTGCAATTCAATTGAATGCGAAGGCCGTAGCCCGCAGGACAGGACCCTATTACTAAGACTCCATTGTCCGTCCGGTCGTCCGTCCGTTCATCCATCTGCCTGTCAACAAGCTGTATCTCATAAACCACGATAATTAGACAGTTGAAATTACCACACATTATGCATTTTTGTTGCCGGTATAATAGCGAATGCTAAAACGTGATTCTTCGCCCTTTTGTTCGGAACCCACCGTGCGTCCGATTCGCGCTAGGCCGGGTTTATTTGATGCAAATTATCACTATGTAAATAATACTTACTACTTACATGTTGGTTGTAACTGTCTACAATAAACGTTATATTTCTAAACTTAGACCTTTTCATCCGTTAATGGATGATTTATACAGTTTTTTTCGAGTGAAGTAAATACAGTATAATATAGTGCCTGGGACAGTTGGTTTTTAAATGTCGTATGGTTGCCCAAGCACATACGGCATTCTCACAACATAGTCAGCCTAGTCCATAGGAATGACGTCTGGGGCCAACTATGCGGATTTCCTAACGATGTTTTCCTTCACCGCTAGAGCGTCCGTTTAATGTACTTGAGATCTGAAAATGTCTCATTGGTACACGCCACAACCTGGGATTCGAACCTGCACTCTCTCGAGTGCAAACCAAACGGTCTACCCACTAGGCCACGGAGCTATCTATTTCTAAATAATAAAATATTCTCAATATTGTCCGCAGCCTGAGCAGGAAATTTCAAGGCCAATTTCCCATCGTTTGCCTCTGTTTGCCGTCACAATTTCCGGACGAAAACTGTTATTTGGTAATACGTGAACAGTTTGTAGCGAAGTGAACAATCTTCCGAATTTATTATATTACTAGCTATTTCCCGCGGCTCCGCTCGTGTCAATATAGTATCGGGTATCCCGCCGGAATACTTTATCCCGGAAAAGTACAGTTACTTTTCCGGGATAAAAAGTAGCCTATATTTTAATTCAGAACCTAAACCGGTGGTAGGCATCATGGTGGTATGGGTGGTAGGACAATTCTATAAGTGTTATATTATAACCTAC
The DNA here is from genome assembly GCA_905404095.1 of Glaucopsyche alexis. Lineage (NCBI taxonomy): Eukaryota > Metazoa > Arthropoda > Insecta > Lepidoptera > Lycaenidae > Glaucopsyche > Glaucopsyche alexis. The sequence goes on from FR990044.1 coordinate 25,095,970, forward strand.
ATGGAAATAAAAAAAATTTAGTTTTTTGAAACTAGGTACTATTATACCAAATTTAATCGAAATCCGTTCAGTAGTTTTTGCATCAAAGAGGAACAAAGATTCTCCATACATCCTCACAAACTTTCACATTTATAATATTAGTAAGATATTGTACTAGCTTTTGCCCGCGACTTCGTCCGCGTGAAGTTCGGTTTCCATACAAAATTTTAGCCTCTTTTTCACCCCCACAACTATCTGTATGCCAAAATTCAGCAAAATCCGTTCATTCGTTTCGGCTGTGCGCTGATAGATGAGTCAGTCAGGTTTGTCTTTTATATGTTAAGATTCGCTTGCGAATACCCTATCACACTACTATTATAAATGTGAAGGTTTGTGCCGCGGTGGATTTACACTAGGAGCAGTCGGGGCTATAGGCAAACCGTTTAACTCAGTCTTCGCCCGCGCGGTACAGGAGTGCGGGGGTATGGCGACTACGGGGACTGCGAGGGGTGCGGGCGGCACCCGCACCCCTCGCAGTCCCCGTAGTCGCCATACGGGCGGCACCCGCACCCCTCGCAGTCCCCGTAGTCGCCATACCCCCGCACTCCTGTACCGCGCGGGCGAAGACTGAGTTAAACGGTTTGCCTATAGTGCCCAGGGCGGCATATTTTCTAGGGCGGCAAAATTTGGAAAATGATTTTTTTTATTTTCATCAAAATTTTTCAATAGAAATTTTTTATTCTTTTAATTAATCATATATTATTTAATAGATAATTCAAGAAAATTGACTTGTACAATATAATTATGTCAAATCGAAATTTTGTAAATCATAATTTTGGCACCTTAAGTGAAGATTTGAAATGGTAATATTTGATTTTTTAATTTGCTGGAATCATAATATTTAAATTTTGGTTTGTTTTTAAGAACGTTATGAAGTTATTTTTGCATAAAAAAAATTATTAATCAGTGATATTTCAATGGTAGGGCGGCATTTTTTTAGTGCCCAAGGGCGGCAAAAGTTTAAATCCGGCCCTGGGTTTGTGAGGATGGATTTATGGATATTTGATTTTCTTTCACACAAAAACTAAACAGATTTTGATGAAATTTGGAATGATAGTGGTTTAGGCTCTATCCCCTTTGACGGCCCACAATTTTTCCCAAAATTTTCCACACAATCGTGGACACACCGTATGCTTGTAGTACTAATGCAATAAAATCGAAAGCTAACTATGGAGTTTTTCATCTGATAAGTTAGGCATTTGACATATTATTCTTAACTAGTCCTGGTGAGAAGACCGTTTGGTTCGCACTCGAGAGAGTGCAGGTTCGAATTCCAGGTTGTGGCGTGTACCAGTGAGACTTTTTCAGATCTCAAGTACATTATGCGGACGCTCTAACGGTGAAGGAAACATCGTGAGGATACCCGCATCGTTGGCTCCAGACGTATTGACCAGTTCATTCCTCTGGACTAGGCTGACTATGTTGTGAGAATGCCGTATGTGCTTGGGCAACCATACGACATTTAAAAACCAACTGTCCCAGGCACTACAGCATTTCAAGAGTGGTAACTTCATTTGGAGAATACTGTATAAATCATCCATTAACGGAGGTAAAGGCCTAAGTTTTTTTAATAAAATACTATTTTTTGAAATTTTAAACTGTCATAACTTTGGAATTAATCAACCTATTTTCACGCAATTGTCGGCAATCGATGCAGTTTTTCATGTCCTTTGAAAAAATCGACAACAACATTTTTAGGAGTAATTCTGAAAAAACCCTTTTTTCGGTTTTATTTCCTTCACGATATCTCTCGAACGAACGCTGAATTTGACCGAATTAGCGGCGATCGACGTAATTTTTCAAGGTTAAGAGTTGATTAGTTTTTGGAGTTGATCAATAAAGCCGTTTAAAAGTTATTCCAAAAAATATATTAATAAAATTATCAGTTTTTTTAGATTTCTTGAAATCTATCTATCCAAATCGGTCCAAATTGTATTCAAAATCCAAGTCTGGCTAAGCCCTTTCGAATGGCGAAACGGGGAAAATTATTCATCTTTGAGGGATTCCGTTTTCTGTTTGAACACGCTGATCTCAGGAACTGCTTGATCGATTTGAAAAATTATTTTTGTGTTAGATAGTCCATTTATCGAGGAAGGCTTTAAGCTATTTATCATTAACTGCAATAAATAGGAACGAAGCATTAATGAAAAATTTTGCAAAAACGGGGAAAATTATTCATATTGGACAGATTTTAATGATGTTTTTTGTGTTTGTTCAAGTGGATTCGAGAATGGTTTAGATTTGCAATTGGACCCGGTAGGTGGCGTTGCTGTCAATACGTCAACAAATATAATTCTAAGGTGGTACGAAGTTCGCCGGGACAGCTAGTATGTAGTATAATATATGAAGCAAATATGTGCATATTATGTAGAACGTGATACTTAAAATCACGTTATCTAAGGAACAGTGATACTTAGAGAAAAAATCATTAGGACTATTTTTGTAGAGAATTTTGAGATCTACAATTTTAGTCTGCAGTATTTTTTGATAAAACTTACCGTTTCCAAAAAAAAAAATCAAAAACGTGAAATGTTGACCTTTGACCCCGCATAACTTTATTAGCTCACATGGGATTCATGGCTACTTTTGAATTTTTATATTTTAGGGTAAACCCAAGATCTCCACCAAAGTTTGGCTCTGTCGGAATTTTTGTTATTTGACCCCATTTTAAAATGTGAAGCGCATGCAGCAGGCAAATATTTTTTGTCGTTTCGTGAGAAACTCACTTCTATATTCTATTAGCTTTTACCTTATCCCACAGGAACAATGTACTTTTACGAGATTTAAAGCCTATGTATATATATTCCAAAGCTCAAACTACTACCATACAAAATTTCATGCGTTAATGAGTAACAAACTTCCATCCATCCATCCATCCGTCCGTCCGTCCGTCCGTCCGTCCGTCCGTCCGTCCGTCCATCCATCCGTCCGTCCATCCATCCATCCATCCATCCATCCATCCATCCATCCATCCTCTCAAACTTTCACATTTATAATATCAGTAGGATTCGTCCAGTGTCTTAAATCACATACATTAATTCTGCTTTGCGATACTAAATTAATATCTAAAATATATATTGCTTGTCCAAAGAACATCTTTAAAAAATTATAACAATGTTCAGAAATGTAAAGAAAAAAAACCTTTGTTTTCCATTAATAAAACACCTACAACATTAACTTCAAACAACAGGCGATCATATCATAAACGCCAAATGAAAACAAACAAACTTCTTTGATATGCGCCGGAGTGTTTTAAACTGTTTTAATATTATGTTTTCCAATTAGACAGGTACCGTGAGTATTAAAAACATTAAAAGTGTTGATGATACTTGCATTTTTTATATGTATATATAAACACTTAAAAAACTGGCCAAGTGCAAGTCGGACTAGCGCACGAAGGATTCCGTACGAAACAGCAAATAAGTAAAGATGGTCCGACCCACGACTATAACCCACAAAACGCTGCCGTTCTGTGTCGTGGCATCAGAATCTGATACTGGGAAGCTCTGGTACGAGTGTTTACATCACTTGCCCATATAAGTTCCTCATATATGTATGACGGCATGTGGACGAGAATAACGTCAAAGAGGAGTATCGCGAAATTAAGCTTCCTACGTTCTTTCATCTTGAGGATGTTGGCGTTATTGATGAATGGTGTGATATGAACACGCGGTAGAATAGAGAAACAGGCAAATAGCGCACAGGCATTTTGGACATTTTAGACCCTTTGTACAAGCTTTTCTGTTCTAGCAAGTAGACATCGATCTATTGCCGTGTCAGCATAGTTTAACTTCGATAAAATGAGTGTCTCTCAAAGCCCAATCCTAAGATCCTCATTCAAGTATACGCGATAGTTGTATAGGGTTTGTATAGGGTAATTATATTTTTCGAACTTCAGAACCTCAATTCTCGTATTTAAAGTAGATTAGACTTTGTTTGGATTGAAAGTGAAGCGACATGTTATCGTGAACGGATTTTATGACGAATCGACCAATCAAAGCGCGTTTCGCGTTGGTTTAACGTTCATAAAAACACCGTTTGAGAGTTTTAGCGTATCGGGACTTCTTTTTCGGGTATTCTTCGCGCCCAAAATGAGAAATTTTGTCTTGATTGGGTTCAAAACCAGTCCACAAGATTTAAACCACTCCGCTATATGTTGAAAGTATTTTTTAGAGCTCAACCATGTCTCGTGGATAACAACTTATGTATATCTGAGTATCATCTGCGTACATCTGATACTTGCAGTGGAGTATCTTTTCCAAAATAAATAAAGTATTTTGTTTCAGGTAGATGGTTGATGTAGATGGATACTTTTATAAAATTTCCGCGAAATCTGAAAACGTACGAAAATAGCGAGCGGCACGCTCCAAAAATACAACTTTATTATTTTCTCGCAATCATTTGAATCGAATAAAACGTTTTTGCATCTGTTTTTTGTTTTTTTATTCCGCTTTTCATGTATCGAGTTGTAATGTTGTAATAAAAAAAGAAATGTGTCCAGAACGACTACATTTTTGCAAATGAAGTAACGGTTTTAAATCCTTTTGAATTTATTTTCTATAATATTCTGCGTATTTTAACAACTTATTGCCAGAGCACTCCATCGCCTAGTGGGTACCGATTTGATTTGACATTATACGGACGCTCTAACGGTGAAGGAAAATATCGTGAGGAAACTCGCACATGGTTGGCCCCAGACGCATTGACCAGTCATTCCTCTGGACAAGGCTTACTGTGTTGTGAGAATGCCGTATGTGCTTGGGCAACCGTTCGAAATTTAAAAACCAACTGTCCCAGGCACTACAGTATTTCAAGAGTGGTAACTTCACTCGGAGAATACTGTATAAATCATCCATTGACGGATGAAAATGCCTAAGTTTTTATTAACTAGTAGTGGCAAAATTGACGGTAGAGTCTTCAGTCTACACTTACCTGGCGTGTAGTAATAAAATATACAGTGTGAACTAGCGCGTGCTTACGATCGATGCTATGAATATTAAAGCACACAGCTCCTTTCTCACGATAACGAGGAAACAAATTGCAGAGAAATCACAAAACAGCCTTCAAGTTATAACTGTACCGTACGTTTAAATTTAAAAGATGAAAAATGGTCGCCTTTAAGACAATTAAATATTGGCCTTCGAACTATACAAAAGGATGCACGTCAGTTGAAACTGAACTTCAATTCTCGTTTTTAAAGTAGACTTTCATTGTACCTATTTCGTTGTTTGCCATTGTAGGTACTTCATTATTTGTACTTGTTTATTACATTTTTTAAATAATTTATGAGGGGCCATCCATAAATTACGTCACACGTTAAGGGAGAGGGAGGGGGTCGACAAAGTGTGACATTGTGTGACAAGGGGGTGGGAGGGGTCCTAAATTTTGTGACGTCACATTTCAAAATCTATTTTAATCTAAGTGTTAAGTAATAGCTATGTATGTCATATATAATATTTATTGCCCCAGTGTCGAGGCATACTTTTTTAAGCGATCTTGTTGCATCAGTTGTCTATATTTTGCATTTTTGCATATTTTGAATTTTACAAGGCCACTTATCAACACAAGCAATTACATAAGAAACAACAAGAACTTTTGCCCATCGTTAAGATTCGTCCTCGAAGAATTGGTGCTAGATGTGCTAGAGATATTCTTTATTTGGATCATGACGATGATGCTGTATAGTTCGACTGCCACCGTGGTCTAATGATATAAGGCTTGGCTCTCCACTCGGAGGTCGTGAATTGGATTCCCACGTTGCATGCAGGCTGATCATGTGATTGTCTGACAAGAAAGATGATCCATGCGTCGGATGGGCATGTAAAAAAGTCGGACCTGCGCCTCATCTCTCGTCAGTCGTATCGATCATCCATCCCACTGGGTTACGAGAGTAAAGGAAGATAGAGTGCTCTTGTGTACTGCGCCCACACTTGGGCACTATAAAAAATAACTCCTGCGTAGCTGGCCTGGTTTCAATGAGACCGGCCACCTTCACCGAAATATGCCCGGTGTAGGGTGCTATTATTATTAACAATGTTCTAATCTGCCACTGACAATCGAGAAAGAAATCTTTGAAGTATTCGACGTGAGCCTACAGGCTGATAATGATGATGATCTTATAATTTATCCATGAAACAAATTGGAAGTGATCAGAATACATTGTCCTTGCCAAACTTGGAAACAAAATTTTTTATTTTTCCAATGCGGAAATCGAACCCACGACCTCCGAGTCAAGAGCCAGTGCTCGAACCATTAGACCGCGGATGCTGAGGAAGAACATATTATTATACGTTTGAAATACGTCTCGCTATTAATTTTGAAAATTCGTAAAACATAGTGAAATGTCGTACGGTTTTGGAATATTTTGGCCTGTCGCCAGTTTCGGCGCCGCTCCGACTTCGGTACCGTGTAATAAACTGTATCATGACTGATTATTATCATAATATTATTGCTTTTATGTGTTATACATTTACTTGTATTGTCTAGTATGAATAGGAATGGGTTACAACAAAATAGGAAAATAACTTCGCCTATGCATGAGCTTATTGCTTTATCTTATCTAATTTGATTTCCTTTATACATGAAAAAAGTTTTCGTACCCTTGCGGAAGGGTAAATGTCGCCCGCAAATTCATGTGCGCCAAAGGAAATCCCGCGGAAACCGTACATTTCAACCGCGATAATTTATGCTCTTTCAAGTGATCTACTATGTTTTTAATCATCTGCCAAATTTCATCTTCATCCAGTTGTTTCGAAGTCTATTTAATGCGAACATACAAATACGAATCTGTCTCTTAATAATATTACCCCCTTAAATACAAATAAAAATATTTATCCATTGTATTAAACAATACAATATTTTGTCCTTGTCTTATGCGTTGGAAATATCGCTTGATAGACAAGGAAGGAAGGACTCGATAAATATTTTTATTAGTAAAGGGGATTGTATAGAATATAGATAAAGATCTACTTAGACTATTATTTGTCTGCAGTCATAAAAAAACCCAGTTAAACAAATGAATTTTAAGTCTATCCGCGTTAAGTTTGAAGTGAGTCATCAGCGAAATGTCAAAATTGATCAGTGACGCGTCCGTGCTGATTGAATTGGCTTACTCCAATTAGCGAATATGAAATCGGTCGAAGCTTCATTGGACACTGCGCTGATGATTCTCTTCAAACTTAACGCAAATAGTCTATACAGTATACTCTATAGCAGGGTTTCTCAAACTTTCACCTCCACAAAGTTCTAATAAAATTTTCCGCTGACAACGAACGAACTAACCTAACCCTAAAGAAAATTATAGAGTTGACTGTTTTAGAAATGGTGACAAGCGAATTGTTTCTTTTTTAAACAGGTAAGTATCTATGGAAGCTTCACACCACGTCAATCTGGCCCTCTTCCTAAGTATTCGAAGAACTTGTGTTACAGGTACCAGATAACGTGAAGTATAATATTTAATACTTTTATATTGTACATATATTTCAGATTTTATTTAATTATATAACGTAGTCGTCGGTCGTCAAGTGTGATTGTGGGCTTGCTTTTTGTCGCAAATTGAGATAATTGAGGACTTATTTGTGACAATTTAACCGTAACTCTGACTTGTCATCGAGAATACACAATGCACTATAATAATAATTATGATTAGTTTGTTTTATGTTATTTAATTTAAACATTCAAAGCTCAAATTGATTATTTCTATGTACTGTTTATGTGTCATATTACAATAAATAAATATGTTTGAGAACCCACACTCATACAAATATGTTTTAGCAGAGGGTAAAAGAAAATTCACCGCTTTGCGTGAGATAAACACTGCCTATGCTTACCAATTTATGCTGCCTACCAGTCATCAAGCCGCCATTACGTGAATTTTGTTGCAAACACCCTGCTGTCGAATCCCTAGGGGTTCGCGTACCCCACTTTGAGAAACACTGCTTTAAAAAAGTGGGGTACTGCGTGCATAAATAATGATAAAGTAAATTATATCTTATTTCATCTGTCCTAAGAATAATAATAAAATGGTAAATAAACGTTTAATTTTCTAGTAGTCGTCTTGCTTTATTAAAATCTCGTCCATGACGTCCGTGATCGTGCAGGTTCGATGCCGGGTTGTAAGTGTACCAATTAGACTTTCTCAATAACCATATACTGACGCTAGACTTGGTTTAATTTACCCCCATTTTCTGTGACAACCCTGATTAAATTTGGATCGTTCCATGAAAGATATTCCTCTGTAGGTACGGAAGTTTATATTTTTTGGGTTCCGTACCTCGAAAGGAAAAAAACGGAATCCTTATAGGATCACTTTGTTGTCGTCCATCTGTCTTTCAAGATCCTTTTTCTCAGGAACACGTGGAGTTATCAAGCTGGAATTTATACCAAATACTGTCCCTTGAAGCTGTGAAAAAATCAAACATCTAAACCAAGGCAATCAAAAGATACACCAGTTAATGCCGCAAATTTTCGATACTCGCAAGGGAATCAAACCTACAGGGTACTTCCCGTGAACTTAGAATTTGAAATTTGGTACAAAGCAACGTCTATAGCACAAATAAAGGAAAAAATGCGAAAACCGTAAATTTTTAAATACATCATATACTAAAAATATTTTTAATAATTTTAATCTTATTACCCCTACTATGATTCATTTGTCGTGATGTTTTGAACTTTTAGTTCAATACCTACATGTTTGTACGGAACCCTCGGTGCGCAAGTCCGACTCGAACATAGCCGGTTTTTTTTACTGTGTGTTACAACTACGTAAGCTTATTGTTTCTCATAGTATAGTCTGTCACTTTCGTAGAAAAACGATAATTACCGGGGGCATTAAGAAAGTAGTTGCATGTACTTTTGTGTCGTTGCTTAACGCCAATAACATGTTTTATTTCGCTGATCCGTTTAAGTGATTTTCGCCGCTTGACTGAGAACGTATTCCTATATAGGTAGGTACTCGTATGTGGCAGATTATATGACCAAGTAAGATTTCTTTGTAAGCCAATTCACTGATACCTGTCCAAGGCTAAAGATTACGTCTGCAACTATGTAATGGAAATCATAGCTACTATTAAGTGCCTTACCATTCAGCCTGCCAACCCAAGGTCGCGGACTTGTTGGAAAAAATTATAAACGACTAGATGTTGCACGTGACTTCGTGGGCGCAAAAGGAAATCTCGCGGTAACAGTACATTTTGCCGCGATAAAAATTATTCTATGTCATTCCCCGTGGTCTACTCTATATCTGTGCCAAATTTCATTATTATTGGTTCAGTAGTTTCGAAGCCTATTCGATGCAAACAAACAAATAAATAAACCTTTCCTCTTTATTATATTAGTATATTTTGATAGCCCAGTAATTTTAAACATTTTAAACCCCAATCTGCGGAAAAAATCCTAGTGAACTGAATTTTCGTATACCTACACCTTTATTACGGGATTGTAATGAATATGTGAAAAATCGACATTGATATCGTGCCGGCTATAAAAAGTTATAAGGTCAAACGGACACGAAAATGAGTTTTTCGCAAATATCTCGTGACCTATTGCTCGGAGGTCAATAGTGGTTATTATAAAAATTGTTTGTCGTAAAATTATCTATAAAAAATACCTCTTGAATTTTTTTGTAAAATGTTCGTTTGCGGAGTAGAGCGCTGAGAAAACGACTAGTATGCGGTATTGTATTATGTATCTCTAGGTAGGTAGGGCTCTATTGTTTTTTATGCATTTTTGTAAGAGTCTTAAAACTTCTATCTGATACTTGAGCATTTTGTGAAAAATATACTTATACTAGCTGTTTACCGCGGCTCCGCCCGCGTAAATATACTATGGAGTATCCAGTCATTAACGATGAGTATGTCATCAACATTCTTTTTCGAAGTGATGTTTTTTAGGCAAGATGAGAGTATTTTTGGATTTAAAATGACGAATGAAGTTTTACTTCTGTCACGTGTGCTAGGTATACGTCGAATCATTGAATCGTCTTGTTTTTTTTTTATAATTTTTACTTAGGTTACGTTAGTAATATAATATATTCTTTGGTTAGGTAGGAATATTCACACGCGTGGCAAACTAACATTTATTGTCGTACAGAAGCACCATGCACGTATTCCATTTAAATGTAGAACGCGTATAATTTGAGAAATAAAATATAATTCCCCGACAAAACAACGAGAAGAAAACCTATTTCTCGGAAACAATGTGTTGTGTTTGTCTTGGAGCCGTGGTAACACTGCATAAACAGAACGGGACTTGATGTTGTATAACAGATGCACAAAAATAATAATCTCTAGGGATCCGTAGCACTACACTAGATCCCTTATAGTACTTTTTCAACAGCCTCCGTGGTCTTGTGGTTAGAGCATTGGCTCTCGACTCGGACGTCGTGGGTTTCTAATAATTGTCAAACAATCAGGTGATCAGCCTGCATTGTGCTAACCAAACTTGGAAACAATATTTTTTGTTGTTCCAATGAGGGAATCGAACCCACGACCTCGGAGTCGAGAGCCAATGCTCTTACCACTAGACCACGGAGGCTGTCGTGTTGGTACAATATAGACAAAGTTATTGCTAGTTCAGTTTCTAAATATTTAATTTTGTACTAGGACGCCTCAAAATATTTAAACACAAAAGAAGTGACCGTATCGATTGCAGACATTCAACTATGTATTTACACGTGAGTTTGTGTGCGTGCGATTTAACGGCGCTGTGTGATTTTCATATTGTGCCTGGTCGAGGGGCCACTTGTTCGATAGTACCTTGAGCTTGACATAATATGAAGGTTGCGATGAACGCAAATACAATTATTAGAATAATTTTATTGATTTACATACATACATACATATAATCACGCCTCTTTCCCGTAGGTTTAGGCAGAGACCACTTCTTTCCACTTGCTACGATCCTTACAATTAATTGTTTTGCTTCATCCACTTTCATTCTTACCATCCATTCCTCCTCTTACATTCAACGTAGCGAAGCGGCTCTCCATGGGCCACTTTTCGCCTTCGCGAGAAACGAGACGTGATGGGTGGCGAACCACATCGCCGCCATTTTGGATAATTAAATTAGTTTTATAATTATCCATTGCGTTCCCACGGATATGCGGAGAGGATAGGAATAGGAAAAGGGAAGGATAGGTGGTGTGGAAAGGAAGATTGGTAAGTTAGAGTGGAAATAGGAAATGTAGGAGGGCAAAGGATAGGATTTATTGATTTGGTAAAAAATATATTAGTTTGTTACTTAAAAAAACAAAATTGAAAAAATATTTAGCCGTTATTCACTTTTCAAATGATCTATAAACGTAGTACATTGTAAATTATATCGTTGCGGTCCCGCGGTGTGTAGTTTTTCACGGTTTTATTGTTTTGTAGATGTGCCGTTAAAATCTACGTATCGCAATAAAAATGTCAAAGCGACGCGGGCGCCGCGCCGCCGTTGTATTATTTGTAATAAAAAGTATTTATAGTGGTACAACCATAGACGTATTATAGACGAGGCATGTTGAGGCAAAAAGTGTCTCCAGTTAAGTACCCAACCAGCAAAATGTGGTTTTTAAAGTATCTCCAGGAGTACATTTCCATAGGACTATATGAGACTGATATCCACATAAAAGTCCGGAAGGTAGACCACTTCAATGCCATTTACGCCTATATTTCTCCTATAGTAGAATTACATAAGTGCAATTAGTCCTGCAAATGCCAATATAAGAAAATTATAGGAAAAAGTGAGATGAATACAAGCCTCGCAATGCTTCTATAAGCTCACATTTTGTGAACGAATTTGTCGAAACTGCTTGAAGAGTAAGTATACTTTATTTTAATTTTATAATAATAAATGTCAACCATTGTAATCAGAAATTGTATAGAAGAAAATCAATAGCTTATTATTGTTATAGTCAGTTCGAAGGGGAATGTGAATTTTCTGAAAATTCTATCATGGTTTTAATTAAAATTTTAAAGCGCCTCGTGTAATTTACTTATTTACATTTTAATATTTAATATTTTATTATGAAAATATCATGAACAGTCGCCATTTTTTCGTTGAGCATTGCCAAGTGCGACTTAGGGCCATTATAAGTAATATTGGTTCTATATTGGCAAGTATTAAAACCGAAGATTCGCCATATCGTTACCAATTAGGGTTCCACATTACCCAGATAAAAAACAATGTTTTTCGGTACTTTAACTTGAATTTACTCATATTGGCCATAAAATATTAGCTAATATGAGGTTATAAGATAAATAACAAGAGGAATTGCGCCTCAGTGTATATACCTATTCCTAGTAGATGCTCCTGGAGGAGTCTTAGGATTTAAATGCTCCTAAGATGTTATCTTATAGGCAGATATAAGTCTGAGTTATTGGATTAATTACTACTGAGTGCATTTAGTTTCGTTCCTAGCTTTTACAGGAGTCTTAATCCAGTAGTGGCCACGAAATATGATCCTATATACCGATATAAGCTCAAATTATAGGATTAAACGTACTGAAGTAAAAACAGCTTTCATTAATGCTGATAAAAGCGCAGTAGCAAATATCAAAACCATCATCGGAGCTATATAAGTCAAAATAGCATTATAATATCGCATTCCAGGATTATTTGCTGGTTGGGTAGCCCTTTTGAGATTTTTGGGGCCATTTTGGCATTTGAAGTATGGTGTAAACAAGATGGATAAGACTTTTGAAGTATGGTGAAAACCAAGATGGTGTAAATTTTTATTGTATGAAGATTTGTTCTGTCAACTGTACGTCATGGCCTATCTTGAGTACAACTGTTTCGAATTGTAATATTTTAGGAATCGATCTTGTAACGGATTTAGGCCATACTTCATATTATATTATATCTTCATTTAACCGTTAATTTAGACTGTTAAGGCGCTGTGAGTAGTCAACTATGAAGTATTCGAGGGGGTGAAGGAGATGAGTGGGGGACGTGCCGCCCCCGTTACTGCGGGGGGCTTCATGCGATTTACGTCAAAGTGATGTGTCTATAATGTACAAAAGCGTAATTTCGATTAAATCGCAATATGCTTCATAGCCTAGCGGTATTTTGCCCGCCTAAAGCAAAGCGTAGCGTCTAGGTTCAAATCTCATTACAATTTAATATATTATTTCAAAATGTCTATTTTCTGTCTAGGTCAATTATAATAAGTCTAATTCCTATTTTTGTGCCAAATTTAGCCATTGCGATTTGAGAAAGTTAAGCTTTTTAGTAAGTAGTTAAAGGGTAAAAAAATCTAAAAAAAAGCTCAATTTAATCACTGAACTCCTAAACGGCTGGGCCGATTTTAATAAAAAAATTGTGTGTCTTCAGGTTGATTCGAGAATGGTTTAAATTTGCAATTGGACCTGGTAGGTGGCGCTGCTGTCAGTAGTCAGCACGTCAACAAAAATTCTAAGGCGGTACGAAGACTACGAAGTTTCCCGGGATAGCTAGTATTATTATAATATGCGGTCGAAGTATTGCGGAATACGCACTACAACATGTAACACATTATGCTATCTACAGACACACGAATATGGTACGGAGCGTACAGCGAACCATATCCGGAGACCAAATTCGGTGTCGCTACACACGCACGAATTTGGTACGGTGCAGTGAGACGAAACGCTCGACACTCGTGTGTTCGATTTTATGCTCTATTACATTAGCACAGAGTTCTATTTACAGTGCGGTTTTTAAACGACGACATTGATTCCCGCAATTCATTGATAAAGGGCAGTGATACCAACACTTTAAAAAATATTTCTCCCCAAATTTTACCCCTGATTACTCATACCATTGATAGGTCTATGAGATAATAAGCTATAATATTATAGTATATATAGTATATAGTAGATAGTATATAGTATAAGTATTAAAGTATATAGTATATAGTATATATAGTATATAGTATAGTATATAGTATATATTAGTATATTAGTATTAGTATATTAGTATGGATACAAATTGATTCATAAGGAGTAAACTCTAAACATTCTGTCCTCTAGTAAACCCCGGAGATATTTTCCCTAATTTTGGGGGGTACATCCCTAAGTTGGCAACACTGATACTGTTGTACGGCCAAACCGCCGGACTGCTCTACACACGCACGAATATGGTACGGAGCGTACCAGATCCGATGCGGACAACGGTGAACTCTTCGCCTTCTTCTTATGTTCGCCGGACTGCCCTACACATGCTCGGATCTGGTACGGACCGTACCAGATCCGCTGTACGCTCCGTACCAAATTTGTGTGTCTGTAGCTTTGAGTATCCAAGTATCCAATATAGTTGGATACTCAAAAGTCTGTAGACACCATTACACAATACACATTATGACATCACACACATTGACGTTTCTTCCTAGGTCGACATTTCAAAATTTTATATATTTCGCATTTTTCAGCGGTTACAAAATCTAAACTTGCTTTTGCCCGCAACTTCGTTCGCGTAGCACAAAGCTAAATTTTATCGACTGATTTTATACAATACATAAATACACAATAAAATTCAATATCAAATATTCCCATTCTACATACATGAAACTTCGGCTATCTGACAGCAAAAAAAAAATACAATTTCAAATAGGTACCTAGTTTCTGACATTTGTGGTTTAACCAAATAGTCTCTTCGGCTTCATCATATTAATTGTAAATATTGTTTTATTTAATCTATTACTAATATAATACAGAGAGAAGGTTTATTTGTTTGTATGTTTGTTTGTTTGCATTGAATAGGCTCCGAAACTACTGGAATGATTTTGATGAAATTTAGGACAGATACAGAATAGACAACGGGGAAGCACATAGGCATACTTTTTATTGCCGAAAAATGTACGGTTCCATCGAGATTTCCTTTTGCGCGCATGAAGTCGCGGGCAACACCTAGTCTAAATATATAAAAGGCAAACCTGACTGACTCATCTATCAAAGCACAACCGAAACTACTGAACAGATGTTGCTAAAATTTGGCATACAGATAGTTGTAATGACGTAGGCATCCGTTAAGAAAGGATTTTTGAAAATTCGCCCCCTACGGGTGTAACAAAGGGGTTAAAATTTTGTATGGAAACCGAACTTTACGCGGACGAAGTCGCGGGCAAAAGCTAGTAAAAAATAAACGTAGATTACTGAATAAGTACATGTTCCTAATATCTGCTCATGGTGATTAGAATTAGAATTGATTACAATAATTGATATAACTTTACAAACCAACAGAATAATAATATTTAGGTATATATATTATATTTACTTATTCTGTTGTCAATCAATGTTGTCAATTTTGAATCAAACATGTATTTTCTTTCGTCGTGTAATAAATTATATCAATAATTTCGGTTATTTTACGTCAGTCTGACTGGCAGCTCGGTTTGCATACCGACGTTTGATTTTTGGTGGTGAGTTCAAATCCCGGTAAGATAAATATTATTTTCGTGATTCTTATAATGTCTGTTTTTCTTTAATATTTTTTTTATTTATTTTTTATTAATTTTTATCGTTGTACTGAAACTACGACCAAAGCTCGGTCTCCCTAGTACCTACTTATAAAGAGTCTTTGTACCTCCATCTTAAAACTTTGGACAAAAAATTTGGACATTCATCGAATACAATCTTTTCATATTTTATATAATATAATCTACACTAATATTAACAACAACTTAAAGTAACTAATAATAAAATAAGTACATAATTAACCATATACTTTTATTACTGCGAAAACAAGCATCGCTTGGAGTTTTATAGTGCGACAAAAAAAAAAAAGAAAAAAAATCGTCTGACCGGGATTCGAACCCGAGACCAATTGGTCGCAACAACGCAAAAAGCCAAAGGGCTACCAAGCGTGTTACGTCAGACAGCGAAATTACGTATATATTATAAGTATTACACGACGAAAAAAAATAATATGTAAATATTGACTTGACCCCGACTTGACCTTTATGCAGACGACATAAAGGTCCATTCGGGGGTAAAATAAATTTGAACGGACTTTCAACAATAAATTCGAATAATTTTTGAGCAGAAAAGAGGGGAAAAATTTGACATACGTCTCATTAGCAAGAGGCCTAAGCCGGTACTGTCTTATTCAATAGATATGAAAGAGAAGGAATGACAGGTCGCCATTTCGCGATGTTTCATTCGACTCGTACGAATTATTTATCATTGAAATAAATTAATACTAACAAATATCACATTCTATACGAAAAATCAAAACAACAATTCCCTTCCTTTTATTATATTTTACGAAACTGCAAATAATTTTCTCATTTCTGTTCACAAATAATACAGTTACAACTCCTAGAATTTCTATTTTAATGGTAACTTTATGATTTTTTTTTATCGAGAAATTTTTCAGATAACGTGTTTTGAAAATGAAGGTCCCCTAGCAAATATGATCAAAATTAACATATATTTTTTTGCTGCACTAAAATGTATCCATTCGTCTCAAAAAATTTTTGAAAGAAGCGCATTTCTAGGGTAAGAGCGCCTTAATAGCTGTTTTTTAATTTTAAACTAGCTGATGCCCGCGACTCAGCCCGCGTAAGTACAGTAACCCATGGGAACCTTACATGTCCTTCCCCATGGTCAACTTTATATCTGTGCCGAATTTCATGATAATCAGTTTAGTTTTTACGTCAAACTGTAAATAAAGTATCCCACGGAACCGTACATTTTCCCACGATAAAAAGTAGCTTATGTTCTTTCTTAGGCTCTAGACTATCTGTGTACCAAATTCATTTAAATCGGTTCAGAAGTTTTGGCGTGAAAGACGGACAAACAAAGAGACACACACACTTTTCCATGTATACTGGGCGTTTTTTTAACCTACCGTTTGAAAAAGTGAGACCACAAACTAAAATATTATTAGATTGCACAATTTTCATTCACATTCAATTTCCCGTAATTATTTGGATTCAGATCTACGGAGAAGTGAAGATAATCAATAAATTGTTAAGCATATTATCTATACTAATATTATAAAGAGGAAAATTTGTTTGTTTGTTTGCATCGAATATGCTCCGAAATTACTGGACCGATTTTGATGAAATTTAGCACAGATATAGAATAGACCATGGGGAAGGACATAAGCTAATTTTCATTGCGGTTAATTTACGGTTCCTGCGAGATTTCCTTTTGCGCACATGAAGTCGCGGGCAACATCTAGTTTTAAATAAATATTCATTGAAACGAGTTAAAATATCACAGTATTTACCCATTCTTCTGCAGATACGCGACTAATGCCATTGTAATCCAGATGTAATTACGCTTACATCTAACTAATTTTTGTTGTTAGGTAGTCGTGGCTAATTATTCCATAGTAAAATTACTATGTCCTTTATTTTTATTCTTATGACTTACCCATGTTCGTTCCTATTGTGTTACACATCTTATGACTTCAGACTTACCCATGTTTGTTCTTGTGGTGTAACACATTAATTTTGAGATTACTATTTACTAGGAAATATCTATCTGTTTCTGTAGTTTTTGGGTCATTTGTCATTTGCTATAGACAAGTGGAGCACGGCTGCTGGCTGGCGGCTATCAGCTATTCAATGCGTTCATTACCCTTTCAAAACAGCCTTTCAACGTTGAACGAAAACTTCTCTCGCACCCGTTTAGCGCTCAAATTGATTTATTTCAATTGTTTTAGCCGATCAATGATAAGTTCATTGACCGGCTAAAACAATTTTTATTGCAGAATAAGTTATTTATTTATATTGTAGAAGATAAAAGTAGACCGGTAAAAGGCTAAAAAAGTTGTTCTTTTTTTTTTCAATTCCAAAATTTAAAAATTTATTATATTCAGTGGGCCTAGCAGGAACATTTCACAGCGACGTAAACGTAACGTTATCGAATGAAATTTGTATGGGCGCTGTCATGTTTTTGACAGATTTTCATACAATTCTAATTTGGTAACAGTTCAGTAAAGTGGCAACTAAAATATAACTCTGAGAGCGTTACATGCACGTTAGGCGATAACCTTTGATTAATTATTACATAGATACGTTATTCATTCATTCCTTACAAAACTGACAATATTCTTCTTCTTCTTTTTAAAAATGGCTCCTTAGTGAATCGCCAATGTCAGAAACTGACAATATTTCTGTGCCACGACGCACATTGACATGGGACGCGTGTCAATGTGTCAACGTCGCATAGTAACATAAAACACGCTATTACTCGCGGAGCACACTAACCAAAATTAGCCCTTGACTCGGGCCAATTCGAGTCTTCATTTTTACGCGTTTATAACATATCTACCTCTTTTTAATATTATATATCTATGGCGATAACGATGTTCGATATCGCACCGATATGTCATATAATGACAAAGACAGAATATAGTAAAGTATATATATTAAGTATTAAGTATGTTTCATATTGAAAAATATATCTGTCCTTATTGCGTAATGTAAAAAAAAGCAATTACTCTCAAACCTGATAAATAAACAGAGAAATAAAAAAACTGCTACTGATATTATAAATTGAAGGAGTAGGTTATAATATGAAATTGCAAATGAAAATGAATATGAAAATGAAAAATTTTATTTCCAAATTAAACTTAACATGCCATTTTCGGAAAGTCAAAGAAAAAGCTACCAAAAATATGTTTGTGTATTTTCATTCTAAAAATAAAGGCTCGAATGTGTTTGTTGTTTTAATTAAATTATTAAAACGTTTTTGAGCGTGACACTATCAGCGTTGGCTGTACGCCATTTTGAACTTATTATTATTCTGTGGCAACACCACGATATTGAAACAGCCTGTTGAGAAAGTGGCATTTTTAATAAACTTTTTTTGCTTCAATGTTTTCTTAGTCTCAAGATGGTCAGCCCATATAAGGCAGCTGACTTTTTCTTATTTTGATAAAAGGGCTCACCTTAAATACCTATCAAAGAATGAAAACACTAGATTCGTGTGAACTAAAGGTCTATTCACAGCAAAACTAAACGACACGCGACATGGCGCTGCATTTTTAAGATAGCTATTTAAAATTGAACTTTATTCACTACACAAGAAGTTACACGTTTCATTGTAAGTTCGAATGTCAGATTATACCGCGCTGTACAGTGCAGTAACAGTAATGACTGATTTCCTAGAAGAAAATACTTTCAGTAATGATTTTATATGCAAAGGATCATGTTAAGTAACTAATTTACTTAACACTAATTTTAAAAACTTAGGCCTTTGCATCCGTTAATGGATGATTTATACAGTATTCTCCGAGCAAAGTAACCACTCTTGAAATACTGTAGTGCCTGGGACAGTTGATTTTTAAATGTCGTATGGTTGCCCAAGCACATACGGCATTCTCACAACACAGTCAGCCTAGTCCAGAGGAATGAACTGGTCAATACGTCTGGGTCAACCATGTGCGGGTTTCCTCACGATGTTTTCCTTCACCGTTAGAGCTTCTGTATTTAATGTACTTGAGATCTGAAAAAGTCTCATTGGTACGCGCCACAACCTGGGATTCGAACCTGCACTCTCTCGAGTGCGAACCAAACGGTCTACCTACTAGGCTACGGAGCTCAACAACACTAATTTTACTACTATTATAAATGTGAAAGTTTGTGAGGATGGATAGATAGATGCTTGTATCTTTATCACGCAAAAACTTCTAAATGGATTTTAATGACATTTGGTATGGTAGTTTAGGCTACATTTTATCTCGAAAAAGTACAGTCTTCCCATGAGATACTGAATTTACGCGGGCGGAGTTGCGGGCAAAAGCTAGTTTTGTATAAATAAAGTATTTCAGAGCAATTAAAGTATGTATAAGGTTACTTTAGTCACAAACACTGAACTATAGTGTAGTACAATACACATAAAAAATCAACGGTTACCGTCTAAACATCATTATATAATCCAAAAATATGAAAGCGATAAATATTCTGAACGTACTTACATTTGAATAAGAAATGTGGTTCTGTACCTATTTAGTTTATTTAATTTTTATTGCAGCCTACAAACATCGCCTACGCTTTGTAATATACAGTTTACGCGTTGTAAGCCTGAGATAATTATATTTTGTAGATTATGGTCTACGACTTGTAGCCAAAGCTCTACAACTTGTGGCCTACTCTTTATGCTATGTACCATACGAACTACGCGTTGTAGCATATACTCTACGCCTTGTCTACTCGATGTAGCCTACGCTCTATGCGTAGTAGCATACACTCTACGCGTTGTTGCCTACGCACTACGATCTGTAGCCAACGCCCTATTCGTAACCTACGCTCTACGCGATGTAGTCTGCGATCTACGAGTTGTAGCAAACGATCTATGCATTCTATCCTAAGATCTACGCGTTGTATCCTACGCTCTACGCGATGTAGCCTACGGACTACGAGTTGTAGCCAACGGTCTACGCGTTGTATCTTACCTACGCTTTACGCGATGTAGCCTATGGACTACGAGATGTAGCCAACGCTCAACGCGTTGTAACCTACGCTCTACGCGATGTAGCCTACGGACTACGAGTTGTAGCCAACGCTCTACGCGTTGTAACCTACGCTCTACGCGATGTAGCCTACGCACTACGAGTTGTAGCCAACGCTCTACGCGTTGTAACCTACGCTCTACGCGATGTAGCCTACGGACTACGAGTTGTAGCCAACGCTCTACGCGTTGTAACCTACGCTCTACGCGATGTAGCCTACGCACTACGAGTTGTAGCCAACGCTCTACGCGTTGTAAACTACGCTCTACGCCATGTAGCCTACGGACTACGAGTTGTAGCCAACGCTCTACGCGTTGTAACCTACGCTCTACGCGATGTAGCCTACGCACTACGAGCTGTAGCCAACGCTCTACGCATTGTAACCTACGCTCTACGCGCTGTAGCCTAGTCTAATGGCGTCTACAGACACACGAATTTGGTACGGAGCGTACAGCGGATCTGGTACGCTCCGTACCAAATCCGAGCATGTGCAGGGCAGTCCGGCGAACATAAGAAGAAGGCGAAGAGTACGCCGCGGTCCGCATCGGATTTGGTCCGCTCCGTACCAAATCCGTGCGTGTGTAGAGCAGTCCGGCGGTTGGGCCGTACAACGGTGTCAGTGTTGCCAACTTAGGGATTTACCCCCCAAAATTAGGGAAAATATCTACGGGGGCTTACTAGGGGACAGGATGAATAGTAATAGTAAACACTGTGCTATATGCAATAAAGCATAAAATCGAACACGAGTGTCGAGGTCCACTGCACCGTACCAAATCCGTGCGTGTATAGCGACACCGGATTCGGTCCGCGGATATGGTCCGCTGTACGCTCCGTACCAAATTCGTTTGTCTGTAGATGCCATAATCTCAACACGATGTAGCTAACGGACAGCGTTGTACTCAACATCAACTTACGCGTTGTAGCCTATGGTCTACGCTTTGTAGCCTATGGTCTACGCTTTGTAGCCTATAGTCTACGCTTTTAGCCTATTTTAACAATCTACGCGCTATGCGTTTTCGTCTACGCGATGTATCCTAAGCTCTACGCGATTAAGCTAACGGTGTATCTGTCACCATAACATTGTCAAAACGTTAAATTGTGACGTAACTAGCGAGATTGTTAAAATATCATGTCTAAAAACCCTTTGCCATGTATTTATAATCTAACGAAAAATAATATGTTTAATTATAAATAGAATATTCGGGACCACAGTCTTTCAATTTACAATTTCACTAGTTATATTACAAATTAAGTTTTCACAATTTTACGATAACGTATCCATTTAACTGAACGTCTACGCGTTGTACCCTACGGACTTTGCGTTATAACGGCAATATTTTTATTATTCGACCTTTGATGTAGGCCTATTAAAAGACTTCATATTTTTATAATAACGAGTACAACTGAAACAAAGGAATATCATTAATATAAAACATTTACGCCTGCGGATCTCTAAAAATATGAAAGCAATAAAAACAGGTCATAAACAACGGCGGAGTAATATTTAGAATGGCAGTACTCGAGATTTATACGTTTGCGTGTTTTAAAACGTTATTTTTTATCTGCTCGAGTACGAAGGTTGCGGCAGTGTAGTGTTTGTTCTATATTCTACGGTGCAAGTGTCATCATAATGAGTTCCCTGATGCAATACAGTACAAATTATATGACATCGTGAAATTTTATAAGTAATTTTAAATTTTAAAACAACATGCAATTTTTAAGCAAGTTTGTCAGCATATATACGATATCTAGTTGGTCCCCTGACCATCCCTGAGAGTTATTATGACTTTCAGTACCAATATTATAACATATTGTGGTAAACTTAGGTCTTATTTTTACTTGATCGAAGTATCCATTCTTAAAATTCAAATCAATTTATTCAAAAACACATAGAAATATATACAGCACAAATATACATAGTTATATATCACGTCAATCCGATCCCGTGCTAAGTTGAATTTGTAAATCATTCTCTTGAAATACTGTTGTGCCTGGGACAGGCCGTACTAAATATCGTCGCCCAAGTACATATACAGCATCCTTACAACACATTCAGCCTCGTTCTGTGGAATGACTGGTCAATACGTCTCTGGCCAATCATGTGCGGGTTTCCTCACGATGTTTTCCTTCACCAGACCGTCCGTGCATTAGGTATACTTGACATCTGAAAAAGACTCATTGGTACACGCCACAACTTGGAAATCGAATCTGCACTTTCTCGAGTGCGAATCAAATCGGTACCCACTAGGCCACGGAGCGCTGTGGTAATTAGTTGTTAAAATACGCAAAATATTATAGAAAATAAATTCAAAAGGATTTAAACCCGTTACTTCATTTGCAAATAGTCGTTATGGACACATTTCTTTTTTTATTACAACATTACAACTCGATACACGAAAAGCGAAATAAAAACACAAAAAACAGATGCAAAAACGTTTTATTCGATTCAAATGATCGCGAGAAAATAATAAAGTTGTATTTTTGGAGCGTGCCGCTCGCTATTTTCGTACGTTTTCAGATTTCGCGGAAATTTTATAAAAGTAGACAACCATCCACCTGAAACAAAATACTTTATTTATTTCGGAAAATATAGTTCACTGCATCTCGCACATCATATCATATGTACGCAGATGACACTCAGATATACATAAGTTTTTACCCACGAGACATGGTGGAGGCTCTAAAAAAACACCTTCAACATAACTCAACTCAACTCAAAAAATTTATTTCCATATAACACTTATAGAATTGTCCTGCATGATGCCTACTACCGGTTCGGAAATTAGCCCGGACTAAACTAAACTGTAGCGGGGATTAGGCTTTGTGAGACACTCATTTTATCGAAGTTATAGAGAAATGTCTACTTGCTAGAACAGAAAAGCTTGTACAAAGGGTCCAGAATGCCTGTACGCGTTTCTGCTTCTCTATTCCACCGCGTGTTCATATCATACCATTCATCAATAACGCCAACATCCTCAAGATGAAAGAACGTAGGAAGCTTTATTTCGCGATATTCCTCTTCGACGTTATTCTCGTCCACATGCCGTCATACATATATGAGGAACTTATATGGGCAAGTGATGTAAACACTCGTACCAGAGCTTCCCAGTATCAGATTCAAATGCCACGACACAACGGCAGCATTTCGTGGGTCGTGGGTCGGACCATCTTTACTTATTTGCTGTTTTGTACGGAATCCTACGTGTGCTAGTCCGACTTGCACTTGGCCAATTTTTTAAATGTTTATATATACATATAAAAAACACAAGTATCATCAACACTTTTAATGTTTTTTAATACTCACGGTACCTATCTAATTGGAAAACATAATATTAAAACAGTTTAAAACACTCCGGCGCATATCAAAGAAGTTTGTTTGTTTTCATTTGGCGTTTGTGATATGATCGCCTGTTGTTTGAAGATAATGTTGTAGGTGTTTTATTAATGGAATTAAATGGAATTAAAGTTTTTTTTTTCATTACATTTCTGAACATCGTGTGTTTAAATTTTTTAAAGATGTTTTTTGGACAAGCAATATATTTTAGATACTTATTAATTTAGTATCGCAAAGCAGAATTAATGTATGTGATTTAAGACAACACTGGACGAATCCTACTGATGTTATAAATGTGAAAGTTTGAGAGGATAGATGGATGGATGGATGGAAGTTTGTTACTCATTAACGTAAAAACTACTTAACGGATCTACATGAAATTTTCTATGGTAGTAGTTTGAGCTTTGGAATAACACATAGGCTACTTTTAATTCCGTAAAAGTACATTGTTCCCGTGGGATAAGGTAAAAGCTAGTGGAATATAGAAGTGAGTTTCGGCAAAATATCTTTGCCTTCTACAAGCGCTTTACATTTTAACATTGCTTACGTAATTCATTATGTAGCTAACTTTAAACTTATACATAAATATTGCGCGACTTAAGTAAGGCCAACTGTTTATCTTTTTAGACGTCTGTCTTTATATGAGGACTTACATAAGTAAGTGCTGGATGTTCAAAGAAACGTAAGTACCTACTAGGTACTTGCGTTTTCGGCATACTAAACTGCCCTGGGGCAGGGCAACTGAATATGTACGGAACTATTTACGAATATCAATGTCGAAATTAGTGTTTCAATAATGACAAATATAGTTATAGAAAAAGAAGATAGTAATGCTTCATGAATCATCGGTTTCGTTCGACTATTTCCTTGGCTATGCGACTCTACGACTGTTCTGCCCCAAGGCAGTTTTAAATGACGAAGTTTAAACCGTGACTTAACATAATGGTGTTATAAATTATATAATATTATGTGTCTAAGTAGTAGGTTATAGTCATTAATTTTATTAGCTGTTTTGCTGTTTATTTGCATATTAATGATGCATTCGTTTCCATGCTTGCGACTTTATAAAAAAACTATTAGGTTGGCTACCCTGTCAACATATTATTCAGTTGGCAACCCTGTCACAAGCTATGTGGACATTACACAGGCTAGTCACGTTACAAATAATGCAGGTTCAAACGGATCGCCTCAGGCTGTGTAGTTTCATATTTTAAATGCATACGGGTGCGCTTTCAAACAGTACTGAGAATTCCAAATTTGATTCAATTGGTGCAGTCGGTAGGATATAGTGTTTATTTAAATGTTACGTTATATAATTAAAATGCTAGGTTAAAATTATTGAAGGTATAATAATATGGTTTTCTACCAAGAATGTTTTAAAAAAAATTATTATTTGGTAGAAATTTCAAATGACCGGAGCCTTTAGCCAAGTTAAATCATTAATTACGACAATGATGTTCGAAATCAAAAATGTATGGGATTTGACATACCTAAAGCATCGCAAGCGACATGTCAAATCCCATATATTTTTGATTTCGAACTTCGCCGTCGAAATTATCGAATGCATCTTGACTAAAGGCCAAGGTACTACTTCATGTAGGTATGACCGTATGACCAACGCACATGACGCTTAACCTAACTAAGATAATGATAGAAAATATTGTATACTTCGAGTATAGTCCATAATATTATTAGGTATTATTAAAAAATTAAACAGTTATTACATATAAATGTAAAATGTTCATAAATAGAAATATAGATAAAAAAACTACTTGTATCGTCTCAAGAGGTATGGAAAAATGTCAGTGATACAAAACAGGTGCGTAGGTACGTATACGAGTGTGTTCCAACTCCCACATACTTTCATAATATTAATACTCGATTTTAAATTTAGAACAAGATTTGGCGCAAATAATTTTATCATCACAAGTATTAATTTTCGTTTGTTTTGTTTTTAAGCCTATGTTTAATTCTGTTCTTGTACCTTATTTGTTTGCCCGCGATTTTGTTCACGCTAAATGTACCAAAATTTACGTTTTCCATTGGAACTGTAGAGTTTGTAGAGATAAAGTTAGTATGAGATTAACATTTCATTGTTTTTGAGTGCGATTGCGTAGCGACATAAATACCATACGGCATACCATTAACCATAATATTCTAAAAGTAGTCAGAAATATCACTTTTTTATTTATTAAGTCGATGTGTGTATAACTTTTTGGCTCTCGAATCGGAGGTCGTGGGTTCGATTGGAACAACAAAAAATTTTGTTTCCTAGTTTGGTTAGGACAATGCAGGCTGATCACCTGATTGCCTGGCAAGAAAGATACTCCATGCGTCGGATGGGCATGTAAAAAGTCTGTGCCTCATCTCTCGTCAGTCATGTCGGTTATCCGTCCCACTGGATTACGAGAGTAAAGGAAGAGAGTGCTCTTGTGCTCTTGAAACCGACCACCGTCACCGAGATCGGTGTGGGGAGTTATTAACTTTAAACGACGACTAAAATAGTGATTGTTATTAATGTAGTATTATTTTCCTTTAGCTCGTTAGGCAGTATGGCAACACACGACACGGCTATCGCACGATCGAGTACTGCCCTGCGCCGATACCATCTGTCCTTACTCCTTACTCATTAATGTGACTGTTCAACCTGAAACTTAACGAGCTTTTATTACCTACTAGATGTTGCACGTGACTTCGTGCGCGACAAAAGGAAATCTCGTGGAACCGTACATTTTGCCGCAATAAAAAGTAGCCTATGTCCTTCCTCTTTATTATATTATTAGTATAGACTACCATAGACTAGAAAATATATTATAGTATATAGTAATATCTACTAGATTTTTCCCGCGGCTCCGCCCACGTAAATTCCCCATGGGAACACTGTACTTTTTCCGGGATAAAAAGTATGTACCTATGTGTCAGAGTTCCAACTTCTAACTTACCATACCAAATATCAAAATCTGTTCAATAGATTTTGCGTGAAACAGTAACAAACATCCATTAATCAATCCATGCAACATGCATCTATCTATCCTCACAAATATTTCACAGATTAATACGTGAAACGAAAACTTCTGTCCCCTTTTTAAGAAAATTTTGCAAACAGAGGAGTATGAAATTAGGCACACTTAAAGTTTATGTGGAGGAAGGTATGCAGAAAGCTAAATAAAAAAAGAATGCTTAGAAAAACATAAAGTTTATTAAAATAAAGCTACACGCACTACCTCATATAATATAATTGATTTTTTTTTATTGCTCGACCACTGGGTAACCTATAATATTGTTGAATATTTTGTTTGTGTGTAATATGTTAGTGAAGAATTTGGAGTTTAATGAACCCTTGTACACCACATAATATTTCCACTAACGATAGAGGTGCTTGAAGGATAATTACTAGGTTAAGTAAAATATTTACATAATGTTCTTACTATTAATATAAGGCTAACCTTAATTTTGATTAAGTTAACACTGAACTAACTATTTTGCAGTCTCATTACCATTTACCCTTACAACTTGGTACAATGTTGGGGATTTTCTTGCATAATTTTCACTATCAAGTAGACTCGAAAATGGCGCGAAGCCAACACTCGCCAATTGACACAAGAGATTGCTAGAGATGCAATTGAAACGTTATTTCTCCGTTATTCTGTCGTTGATATATCAAAATGACTAGCGGCTTGTCTTTTAGAACAAGTTTTTGGTGCCAAAATATTATTTATACACGATTTATTATATTATAATATTATACATTGCTCTATTCACATAAAACGAAATAGAAGCTGCATCAAAACAAAGTTATGTTTCTGTTACCAAACTAAAAGTAAACATTTTTATGTTAATACGATTGTAGCTTTGGAAAAAGTTGGTTTTCTACTCAAAATAATCTTAGTTAATAACTTATAGATGTAAAAGTACCTACCGTACTTTATAAAAGATCTAATATTGAAAACAAAGTTTATTTAAATATTACTTTTGTTTCAGATCCTGCCTTCACACCATCCAGTGCCAGATTGGCAAATATCTACGTCGTTCGCGCTGAAAGAAGAAGAAGAAGAATCAGAGGGCAATAGGGATGGGCACGATGTGTTATCGATAACTTTTGAGTGACATGTGCTAGTGCGTTTTGATAATGGCCACACCACCCGAATCCCCTGTAGAGGAACACGCGTACGAATTAGAGCCGAACAGGACTCCTAAGCCTATACCCGTCGCGTTAGAGGAATTGTGCAGGCAAACTAAATTCTCGAAACAAGAAATAAGAGTCATGTACAGAGGATTCAAAACGGTAAGCTCTTTGTCTATACTAATACTATAAAGAGGGACTTCAAACTTCAAAACTCTAATACCCATTTGCACTAAACGTGAGTTAGGCCAGTCCTAGTTAAGATACACTTAAACATAAGAACAGCCTAGGTAAACATTTTGTTTGCACAACACAGATATAACTTAATTATGTCGTAGCTTAGGCATTGCCTAGATAAGTGAATGATTGAACGAATGTAAAGATTAATTGTTTATGGTTTTATAAACCGGCTAAGTAATGTAGTCCATAGAAAATATTTTGGCCTTCTCTTTACATTGATTCCGTCGTGTGTTAAAAAGTGACAAAAGATAAGACCTTGGTTTATTTTATTTGGTAACGTAGGTTGTCAATTGTCTTGTCATTACAAGACGTCAAACAGATATATAATATACGTGTTTACTGTTGACTAAAATTATACATTACGATTAATACATTACGATTGATTTGGAATCGTTATTGATATACCTATTATGTAAAATAAGTTAAAATAAAAAGTAAAAACCGCAAACAAACGGCGGAGGAAAAAATAAATTTTGTGCGATTGTTGTGCGACGAAGGCCCGTGCGTTCTATCGAAATGAGATCGAAAGTAACTTCTCACGATGCCACGAAGATTAAAGAAAAATAATTATTTTGCACATCCTATATAAGAAGACGATTTCATCGAAATTTTGGAGCAGTTTAGTCGTGATCTTGTTATTCTAGTTCTCGCGTGTCGTTCATTATGAAAATCGACTTCTACAAATTCAAGGAAATTCAATAAATATTAAATCCCCTGCCATGGTGATTGTGATCTGACTATTTTAAGCTTTGAATTTTTAAAATCACTGTAATAAAAAATCTGCTAAAAAATATACCTCTTTTTATTGTAATACATCTAAGGCTAGATCTCTGACAGTAGTTTATTAATAAAACTATATCAATAGCTACAAATAATCTACAAGACTAGATAAAACACCGACTTATGTGTTGCCTACGCTTACGCACTTCCTAATCGGGCTCATAAAGTTAAGAATATCCTAAGTGGACTTAGGAATGGCCTAAGGTTAGTGCAATAGTATTTTTTGCTAGGAGCAGCCTAAACAAGTTAGGAAAGAACTTAGGCGATCCTTAAGTTTAGTGCAAATGGGCATAAGACCTTATATAAGTAGGTACAATACATAGATGTATAATATTAAAAGTACAATATCAAAAACATTGACAGGACAAACTTAGTACCTACTTAGCCTACATTTGATTGATTGTTTTGAATGGGCTCCGAAACTACTGGAAAAATTTTGATAGGCTTTTTTTTTAAATAAATAAAAATTATAGAGTAGACCACGGGGACGGACATAGGCTACTCTTTATCGCGGTAAAATAAACGGCACTACGGGATACGGGGACTTTTGCGTGCAAGTAGTTACCGGCCACATCTAGTTCATTATAATGCAAAGGAGCTGCAATGAGTCTTATATATGTAATAATAATAATAATAAGCCATTTATTCGACCACATAAGACAAAAATAGGACATTACATTACAAACAATATGGATTCCCGCTACAAAAACACAATAACATAATATTTAATTTACATAAAACATGAAAAACAAAACAAAAAAAAAAATAAAAAAACATACCAAGATACAATAGACAAAATATTAACAAATACAAAATATAACGCATGTTAAGATACGTGTGGACAGTCGATAGGAAGGTAGGTAGTATAATGTCCCAGTCCTACTGCCGAAAAGGAGTGTCACTTAAAAGGAAACAACACGCAATGTATGGCAAAACATACAAACGTTATAGTCCCCTGTTTCCTCCCTGGATAATGCCGGTAGAGTAATTTTTTTCTGAATATGTATGGATACTATTAGCATGTTCATATTATTTCCTTTTTTTCATAAATTAATCATTAAAAGAGTTATGGACGTTCAAAAACTTTAAAAAATAGCCAGATTTTCCGCTGTGTTCAAACATCCAGAAAACAAATGTGACTAAATTAGATATATAAAAAAATGAAAACATAAGAACACAGTTCAAGCCTTTTTTTTAATATTTAATGAAAAAAGTACTTAAATCGGATAAGTTTTGGAGAAGGAATCAGGGGACTACGAATCATAAATTGTAATAGGTATTTTCAGTTCAAGTTGTAGTTGTCTCTATTCCACTCGCACATATAATTCATCGGTCACTGCGGGACAGCGATAGATTTTACAAATACCTATTTTTCATTTCTCTCACCCTTGGTGTTTCCTCTTAAGGCTCGGACTACATCATACGGAAGTTCTCTTGCTGAAAAAGAAACAGAGCCGAAAATCAAACTCTGTGCTAATACAATAGACCGGAAAATCGAGCACACGAGCGTCGACTTTTAAAACTGCAGCTGTCTGTTGCTAATTGTTCGATATTCAAATCTATTAGGTAGGTATGTATCTATTTTCAGCGCTGTTTCTTTTTTACGTCGAAGAAATTCCAGGTGATGTACTTCGGGCCCAAGGCTGGGACTATATTTTCCGGAATCGGATAGCCGGAGAAAATTCAGTGCATTAATAATAGAATCCTACGAAACTTAACTCTGGACCACATATACCTAATAGAGTTGAAAATCGGACACATGAGTTGTCAGATTTGAAATGAGAATTGACTTGACACTCGTGTTTTCGATTTTCGGCTCTATTAATAATTTAATAGAACATTGAAGCTAATACAATAGAGTTAAAAATGTCGAGTGTCGAACTGTCATATATTGACATTGGAATTGGACTCAACACTTGTGTGTTTGATTTTTAGCTCTCTTTGTAATAATGCAGAGTTCTATTTTCAATGCTCTGAATTTTCACCGGCATTCCGGATTTCGGATCGTATAGTACCAGCCTATAATAGCTCACAAAGTAGCGGAAAGATAGGGCGTAAAGAGGCGCTCGACTCACAAAAGAGTACGTCTATGGTGTTCAGACTTCATTCAAGCACTACCTATCTTTAGAGCGATCCTTTGACTGTGGTAACGACATGTTGAATACTGTTTTCGCCACTTTTATAAATATGAAAAAGAACCGATATGATTTTATATTATTTGTTTTAACTAGCTTTTGCCGGCGGCCCGGCTCTGCCCGCGTAAGAGCACACTGTTTTTCGGAATAAAAAGTAGCCTATGTGTTAATCCAGAGCTCAAAATAACTGATGTGTCACATTAAAATCCGGTAAGTAATTTTTATAAAAACTAACCTAGCTAAAAATAAAAACATTACTTTGCAAAATCTTTTTAAAGCAACAAATAAAACGGTAAATCAGTTCAATTTTATACAGATGAACGTAAATGGGATGTTTTTTCAGGCTGTCCATAAACATTTCGGTGGGTTTATCCCAGTCATCAATTCCGAGTATTTCCGAGAAAGGGATACCGAGGAGATGCCGAAGGGGGTCGTGAACGTGGCTCGGCCCCTCGGGGATCGGGATTATGAAATGTTTATTGATACCGTAGAAATTCGCATAAGTAGGTACGTTCGCATAAATAACTGGTTTATTTCTATTAATGCTTTACGTTTGGGTTAATCAATATCGGATTCCAATTAATTTAGTTAGTTAGTTAGATTAGTTTTATATAAACATAGAATGAAGTTATATATCTATGTCACCGTAAAATTATGAAAACCGTTAGATTGTAATATTAGGTACTAGAGAATAGAGATATTGTAATTAGTGATGTAACGAATGTCTTTTTTTTAGCATTCGCGAATGCGAATGCGAATGCGAATATCTGCTACCGACATTCGCGAATGCGAATGCGAATGCGAATATTCAGTTTTTGTTCATATTTGGCGCCAATTTGTCTATGGCTTGGCGGCAGTCGCGTTCGGACAAGGTTCGTTATGGGTTCGTTACGTTCGTATCTTCCGAGTATTGCCGAGTTCATACGAACTCATCTATGATCTAAATAAAGCGTCATTCATTCCGCTCCGCTCACGCAGGTCGTTTCATAAACAAGTTAAAGTGTGAAGAAATAAATAGTGATTTGTTATTTTGTTTTATATTAAGATGAATAAACCAAATATTAGTGAAATATGGACTTATTTTACACTTTGTGGCGCTGAAAGAGCTAAATGTAAGTTGTGTAACAATGAATATTCACGGAAAGGAAGAACTACAACTGCTATGAGAAATCATTTGAAAGCAATACATAAAACTGAGTTTTCCGAACTAGAAAAATGTGAAAAACTAAAACAAAATGCTTCTAAATCACTTGAACTGGCATCATCTTCCCATCAAAGTACTAAATCCGACATAAAACAGATGTCACTTCAAGAATATGTCGATAAAACCAAAAAGTGGGATAATAAATCTTTAAAGTCATTGGCAGTTGATAATTCGATAAGCGAAATGGTTGCGTTGGAAGACTTGCCATTTAGTTTCGTGGACAGTGTTGGATTTATAAGACTTATGAAGCATTTGTGTCCATCCTATGATTTGAAGTCTCGCCAGTATTTCACTTCATTTATCTGCGATAAATTATATGGAAAAGTAAGTCAGAAAATACTCGAATTGCTGAAATCCTTCGAAAAAATGTCATTTACTACCGACATATGGTCTGATTCTTGTTCTGGAGTTTCAATGCTGAGTCTTACTTGTCATGGGATTACAGAAGAATTTGAAAGGAAAATGGTTGTGTTAAAAGCAGAAGTGTTCAATGAGAGCCGCCACACCGGAGAAAATATTGCTTATAAACTAGAAGAAATATTGTCTTTATGGGAGATACCTAAAGAAAAAGTGAAATGTGTGGTTCGCGACGCAGGTGCTAACATGAAAAAAGGTGTTAACTTATTAAATGTTCAACACATTGACTGTGCTTCACATAAAATTCAAAATATCTTAAAGGAAGGGATGAAAGCTCAAGAAACTGTTAAAACTGCCATAGCAAAATGCAAGAAGATAGCAACTCATTTTCATCATTCGACTTCGGCTCAAGATGAGCTTGCTAATATACAGAAAAGGCTGAATCAGAAATCCCTTAAGATTAAACAAGAATGTGCTACTAGGTGGAACAGCACTTTTTATATGCTGGAACGTATTTTGGAAGTTAAAGAGTCTTTGTGTATTTATGCGTCGACAAATAATAAAATTCCCTTATTAACATCTGAAGAGTGGATGATTATTAAGAAGCTTATCGGTGTACTTAGACCATTTGAAGAATTGACCAAAGAGTTAAGCGCTGCCGATGTTTCCATATCATCGGTGATTCCTTTAATCACTACTCTAGAGAAAATTGTTGGTGATCTTATTTCATCTGATGAACACATTGGTGAGACGATAACGGTGTTAAAACACGAGCTGAGCCGCAAATTTTCGGATTTAGAACATGATTTATTGTTCGCCACGGCGACCTTTATTGATCCAAGATACAAAATCAAGTTCTTTAAAAATGCGTCCACTAAAGAGCGTATCATGGAACATATTTTGGGATTGGTTGGAGACAGTCAAACCAATGTATCATCCGATTCACATTGTCCGAATGCAAAGCGTGCCAGGTTAAATGAAATCGAAGACACCCAAACAAATAAAAGTGTATCTTTGAAAGAAACAATGAATTTACTTATGGATACGAGCGATAGTGAAGAAGAAGACGTACCGATTCTTACTTTTCAAAACCCTGTTCATCTTTTAATCTGTAAAATTGTCACAGAATATTTAACGGAAAAACGCGTGGCAAAAGACGTCGACCCTTTAACTTGGTGGAAAGTGAACAAGGAAAAATACGGTCTTCTGTTTCCTGTAGTTCGGCATTATTTGGTTACACCACCAACGAGTGTTCCAAGCGAGCGCATGTTTAGTGGCGCTGGACTTATTTACACACCACATCGAAACAGACTTGACGGAGACAAGGCGTCAAAGCTTTTATTTTTGAAATTTAATATTCCTCTACTGAAGTTTAATTATTAACTTAAAAAAAATGTTAAAAAATTAAGTGATTGTTATTTAAAAAAGGGTATTTTTGTTTGAGAGAATTTATTTTGTTTGTTTATACTATGTATATTATAAAGTTTACTGAGGAAGAATATAGTTTTAGTTTAATATGATTATTATTATTTGTTTTATTCAAGGAGAAGTTATGTTAAGACTGATAGAAGTTACATAGAAGAATTTGCTTTGTTTCATTCCATTACATTTCTTGTTTCATATTTTTGATTTTTTATTTTTAAGCTTTATCAAAGTAAAATAAATAATTTTGTGTTTTTTTTTGTTAAGTTTGTATGTAGCATTTATGGTTTATTGTAGAAGAATAATGTTTTTGTTTAATTATTACTTTTAGTTTTGTTCAAGATTGTTTTAAACACTTACGGATTTTGTCGCGGTGCACTTTTCTTTTGCCCGACGTTTCGGCTACTTTCCAGCAGCCGTGGTCACGGGAGGACTGAGGTGTCAGTTGTCCTATTTGTTGAAGTTGTTCAAACTACCCGAAGATTCTTCAATTATTATTTGTGTTCCGATCCACGCAAAACGTACTCACAGTATCTTGAAGCCGCGGTGTTTTTGACCTGAATTTTATTTTATTTATCACTGGATCCCAACTAGATGGCAGCACCCAGCCATCTTCTCGGTTAAAATTAGGGTACTTTTTAATTTCTATAGCCTCGCGTATCATTCTAGGGCGATAACGTTGTTCCTTTGCCAGTACTTGTGGCTTATCAAATCTTATGTAATGGCGAGGTTGATCCAGTGTGTGTTCACAAATTGCAGATTTGTTGTTGCGGCGGTGTTTAACATCTGCGATATGTTCCTTAACGCGGGTTTTAATTGATCTTTTTGTTTGCCCTATATAGGATAGACCACAGTCACAGTCGAGCTTGTAGACTCCTGCATCTTGGAGAGGAATATTGCATTTTATATTGCAGTTTGAACAACTTCAACAAATAGGACAACTGACACCTCAGTCCTCCCGTGACCACGGCTGCTGGAAAGTAGCCGAAACGTCGGGCAAAAGAAAAGTGCACCGCGACAAAATCCGTAAGTGTTTAAAACAATGAACAATATTCGCGTAAACTTAAGAAATCAATATTTGTTCAAGATGTTGATATAGTTAAGTTCCTAACAAATCAGTTCCTAACTAAGTGATAAAATGAAGACTGAAATGTGAAAACGTTACGAAGTTAAGTTACTTTTTCTCTAAATAAAAAAATTAAATGAATGGATTTTGATTTTATTAAACTAATGTTACGTTCAAATTGCTTTTGTTTCCTGATAATCATATTCGCAAAACATTCGCAAAAATTTTGCGAATGCGAATGCGAATGCGAATATACAAAAATGTGCGAATATTCGCGAATGCGAATGCGAATGCGAATATTCGTTACATCACTAATTGTAATATGTCGATATATTGACAAGTATAACATTTTCCTTACAATTATTCGCATTCTTTTTCGTTATATTGTAATATTTACCGTGCCGATTGGTTACGGCAAGTCCTCCGCGCCGCCATATTTGTTTGCTTTTTCATAATAATACTTAATTATAACGAAAAATAATGCGTATAGGTCGCGCAATGAATTAAGATCTTTCGACAAAAGTAGAGGGGGTATGCGCAGAAGTCAGTTTTTGGGTGTGTTTGGCGGTAGCGGGCGGGGAGGTGTGGATGCGCCGAACGCATGCCGAACGTGGCTGCCGACACGCTGTACCAATAGCGTGTCGGTTAGTAATATATATTTTTTGCTATTGGTCACATGCGCGAACGATCCCCTCTACTTTCACTGAGCGCTCATAAACCGTTGCGCGACCTGTACAATTGTAAGGAGAAATTTTTATTTGACAATCTGTCGATATATTATAATATTTCTAGTAACATTCTAACGGTTTTTACAATTTTATGGTGACATAAAGATAGACCAGCTTCTTCCCGCTGCTACACACTGTACTTTTATGGGATAAAAAGTAGCCTTTGAGTACCTAATCCCGTAAATGTCACGAATTTAAAACCCTCATTATTATCAAACGCTTGGTTATGCTACGTAGGCGTTGTACTTGTTGGTAAAATAGTATCTTGGGCTCGAATCCCGGTTAGACTAATATTTTTGTGAATTTTGTTTTTACATTTTTCGTCATCTGTTAGCAAAAATCCGTACTACTAGAACTCCGGTCGATGGCCGGTCTCCCACATACTCGGTTATAATTTCACAAAGACTTTTTTCATCAATTTATTTCCTGAAAAACAGTCATTTTATTTTCATGTGATTAATACGAACACGATCACCAGTAACGAGCTATGAAGCCTGCGAGGCTTTGGCCTGTAGTTCGCCAATCACCATATTTTATATTAAAAGCTTTCAACGGCTTGTAGTGTAATTTTGCATTCGTTTTAAAATATTACTAGCTGATGCCCGCGGCTCCGCCCGCGTAAGTACAGTAACCCACGGGAACCGTATATGTCCCGCGATAAAAAGTAGACTATGTCCTTTCCCGTGGATTTTCATGATAATAGGTTTAGTAGTTTTTCCGTGAAACTGTAAATAAAGTATCCCACGGGAACTGTACATTTCCTTGCTATAAAAAGTAGCCTATGTTCTTTCTCAGGCTCTAGACTATCTGTGTACCTTTCATTTAAATCGGTTTAGTAGTTTTGGCGTGAAAGATGGACAAACATACACACTTTCCTTCCCATTTATAATATTAGTATGGATGACATTTTCATTACGGTACGAACGTCGAGCGGTATTAATATTTTGAAGTTACAAACTATAGTAGTATAGAAGACGTCATATAATTTTCCTGTAATCTAACGTACGAAAAGTTGGAAAAATGGAGAGAGT
The DNA here is from genome assembly GCA_905404095.1 of Glaucopsyche alexis. Lineage (NCBI taxonomy): Eukaryota > Metazoa > Arthropoda > Insecta > Lepidoptera > Lycaenidae > Glaucopsyche > Glaucopsyche alexis. Next base: position 25,132,850 of record FR990044.1, read on the forward strand.
AGGTTATCGCAAAAAAATCTGACGGCAACGGTTCAGTTCTAGTTTACGACTTTTAAGACTTCACTTACGGTAAAGAATATATATAACTAACGTACTTACGGTCTGGTTGTACCTATTACATGCTATAGAACCATTACTCACTATCAAACATAAATTATTATGCTTTAACAACGTAAAGTTCTTTTACAGTCGTAGCTTACTATCGGTTATTACGGACCATACCTAGACCATTTTGAGAACAAAACATGCAAATATCCGACACTAATTTTGTCAGTTGATTATGCCAAGTGCTAATAGAGTATTTAGCAAATGTTGCCATCGCTAATTACGCGTGACATATAATAATAATAGCTCCCCACACCGATTTCGGTTATTGGTGGCCGGTTTCATTGAAAACCAGGCCAGCTACGCAGGAGTTATTTTATAGTGCCCAAGTGTATGCGCAGCAGCTCGTAACCCAGTGGGACGGATGACCGACACGACTGGCGAGAGATCAGGCGCAGGACCGACTTTTTACATGCCCATCCGACGCATGGATCATCTTTCTTGTCAGACAATCAGGCCTGCATTGTCCTAACCAAAATTGGAAACAACATTTTTTGTTGTTCCCATGTGGGAATCGAACTCACGACCTCTGAGTCGAGAGCCAAGCTCTAAACCACTAGACCACGGAGGCTGTGACATATAAACGATGCATAAATCACTTAGCGATGCTTAATTCAAATCTCAACATACGTTTTTGTTTTCGAACTTCGTGGTCGTTATTCGTGATGGCAACTTGTCTTAAGGATCTGTTGGCACAATCTATTGACAGTCTTACTTTTACCAACGCAGATTACTGTTAATCGTTTGTCTACAATAAGTAGGTATATAACTCCTTCTCTTTTAATTAACAGAGAGACAACATATCCTACTAATATTATATATGTATGTATGTTTGTTACTCTATCACGCAAAACCTACTGAGCGGATTTTGATGAAATTTGGTATCTTAGTAGTTTAGGCTCTGGATTAAAACACAGGCTACTTTTTATCCCGAAAAAATACAGTGTTCCTGGGGGATACTGTTTTTACGCGGGCGGAGCCGCGGGCAACAGATAGTATTTAATATTTAATCAATAATATTTTATTTGATGAAATTGGCACTTAGCTTACATAATATTTCATAAATAGGAATTTCCAGTTTCTGGATAGTTTAATAGGGGAAATTGGAAATAAAGTTTTTAAAATAAATCTTAAATTGAATTGGCTCATGTAAGTAATATTTTCAAAAGAACAAAGTTTTGTAGAGCATCGCAGTTTAGTTCTATGTCGTACTGTTCTTGAATTTCATCATACCTACAATTTTATATTAATTTACTAAGGACGGGCTATGACGTAGGTACATCTGACAGAAAAATCACCATACAAGAAAAAGTTACGCCATCTTAATTTCAAAAGATTTTGTCAAATAAATGCGGACTGATTAAACTGATTTGATTTTCATCCCATGCCTGGTCGAACGGCAACTCGTTCGATAGTACGTACCTAAGTGATAGGTCTATGTATGTGGAAAACCACTTTTCTACAGATTCTAGTTTTCATTAAAGCTTGTCAGACATACACTCGAGCTATAAAGTATTATTAGTTTACGAAAGAAATATGTTTTCAATTAATTATTATTTATCATATGGCGATGCATCCTCTAAAACTTCGATGAGTAAAAAGTACCTACCTAACAATAAAAACGCGTAACAATCCTTGTAACACGTTCAAAATGGCGCGGTCGGCAGTCGGCACCTGTCAATGTGACAGCTTGCCGCCTATTTTCGGAGCGAGCGGTCGACGACTTACCCACTGACCTTTTAACACAACTCTATCTGTCTATTCAATATTATGTTATCATTTATCACTTTCAAACCATTATAGTCTACATTCAGATCTTTGGGCGTTTATTAGGTATTTGTCATAGACTAATGATTTATCTATGGTATTTGTTTAGGTACTATGAACAACAATATAAGATGTATAGGTAATATATTTTCTGTTACATTTTTACATCTAGCTGTTTAGCTTTTAGAATGTTAAGTACATAATTATTTCGGATATTCAGAAGTCCAGATTCCACTTCGTGACTCCACACGTAGTATATTATATTATTAATTGTCATTGCTACCTATACAACCCGAAGCCTACAGATTACAGAAAGAGGACCTAATTAATATACTAGCTTTTGCCCACGGCTTCGCTCGCGTAAATACAGTATCTCACGGGAACACTGTAAGTGCTTATTCTGGATTAAAAGTAGCTTACTACCTACCGTACCAAATTTCATCGAAATCCGATCAGTAGTTTCGGCGTGAAAGAGTAACAAACCCTTATCCATCCATCCTCACAAACTTTCACATTTATAATATTAGTAGTATTACAACCTGAAACCCTAAGTAATACTTACGTATTTTTCTTTAATCTGTGGACTATACTTACTCAGTATTATATACTAGCTTTCACCCGTGGCTTCGCCCGCGTAAATATACCTAGTATCCCACGGGAATACTTTTTTCGGGATATAAAGTAGTATATTTGTTAATCAATAGCTTAAGCTATGATATACCAAATTTCATTGAAATCCGTTCAGTAGTTTTTGCGTGAAAGAGTAACAAACATCCATCTGAACTATCGATCAATACATCCATCCTCACAAACTTTCACATATTTTCTAACAGTAGTAATATTTTTACTCTGAGCTTTCAGCCTGTAGTTGTAAAGGGCTTAATATTTTGAATTTGGAATGCGCAAAATGCTAGCTTTTTATTCCGTACCTTGAATGCCAGCCTCATTACAATCAATATGAGTTATGATTCATAATGAGGTTTAATACCAACCACATTCGGCCTTGGGCACTTGGCATGGGGAAGCTAACTTCTGGCCAATGCGCGAAGGTCACCCGTGGTAACCTCTACCTTAACGACCTGGATTAACTTAACTGCCGATTTAAACGAAATATTGTACAACTTTAACCGATGCACGCCAAGAGCCAATAGATAAATCGAAATTTAAAAGTTCAAACTGGTACCAGGCTGTCTGGCTAGATGCTGCTTAAAATTATTAGGTAGTTACTTATTTTGATAGCAAATAGTATTTTTCAAATCGCAAACTCTTCGTTATGCTGTCCCTTTCTCTCTCTTGTTCGCTAATTTAAGAAGCCTATTGAAAGAAGGTCGGCCTCTTAAGGCCCCCACAGACGAGAGGCCGATCGTTTCAGCTGGAACTGACGTCAGTTCGGCCTGAACGGATTCGAGCACACACACGGAAAAAATCGCATCCAATCCAATTTACGTCAGTTCGGCCTGATCTGATTCGTGCCCACACACGGAACAGTCGCATCAGTCCATTCTGGTTTGCCGCGCGCTACGGTCGTGTTTATCAATTTTGTATTTAAACACCGCGAAAACTCATACAACGCTTGTACAAGATACACGCCCGCACGGCCGCGGCTCGGCCAAGAACTGAAGCGATTTGTCCACACACGGTCAGGACAGGCCGCGCGTTCAGGCTGATCGGTCAGGCCAGAATTAATGTTGCCAACTTAGTTATTTTACAAAATTTTACTAAATTGAGTATTTTATTCCCTCCTTGGTAGAAATTTAGTTATTAGTAGTGTTTAAGTAGGAAAGAGCCAGACAGTAATGATATGCAAAATAGCTACTAAATACGTAATATTTCCTAGTATATTTTAATTTAATTATAAAATTTATAATCAAATTCAATTAATGAAAAAAAATTAATATAATAAAACCTAAAATGCAGTGGTTTTTGGGGGGCTTCAGGAATTCCTAAGTTAAGTAGCCTCTTTAGTAGTTTTTTAGTAGTTATAGTAGAAATCGATACGAGTTTAGTAGTTTCACAAAAAAAGAGCTGGCAACACTGGAACGAATCGCTTCAGTCCGTACGGCCGCCTGATGCGATCTCGACATTGCACACAGACGATACGATTTTGCATCCGTTCAGGCCGAACTGAAGGTAGACCGGACCATGTATGGGGCCCCTTATTTATTATTGCCCGCGACATTGTGTGCGCAAAAGGAAATCTCACGGGAACCGTACATTTTATCGCAATAAAAATTATCCTACATCCTTCCCCATGGTCTACTCTATGTCTGTGCCAAATTTCATCACAACCGGTCGACTAGTTTCGGAGCCTATTCGATGCAAGCACAGAAACAATCCTTTCTAAGGAGATGCCCCCACTGACTGACTGACGTAATAGCACACTCACAGCCGTAACCGCTATACCTAGAGTAAAAACATGAAATTTGGACAGTTGAGATGGAGGGGTGGAATAGGGGTTGAAAGTTTTTATGGAAAATGAAGATTAATTTCTCTTAAATACATTTAATTAAATAGATGATTCGAGGCTTATTATAATTCGCCCCCTCAGGGACGTAAAAATATATCTAAGGGTTGAAAGTTTGCATGGAAAATATTGAAATGTGCTTTAATTTTCATGGAATTTAATATTCAAGCTAATAAATACAAAGTTTGTATTTATGATTATACAGTATACTTAGTTACTCAATGGTTTGTATTACAATTACAAACCATTAAGTATAATCATTTTTTTATCTTTATCTATTTAAAGGATTTTCGTACCTGAAATGACGATGACAATCCTATTGTACCCTTACAGATAATACACGAAAATGAAACTAAAAATACCTACAGGAATGATACTAGGTAGTAGGTACTTACTACAAGTTAACAACCTGGTTCGGCTAGAATGCTGTGTACTCTACCTACGTTATATAAAAGCGATGTTCAAAAATTGTATGAGGCCTGGGCCAGCCCTACGTAAAGTATATGTAAATATAGCTACATAATATAGTAACCGTTTCCTATTCTTTATTTTGTTTAATTTCACTTCGTTTCCATGTACATTTAAATTAACTTCTTCAAGGAGAGCAACACAAAGTAAAATAAAACATGGCGGATCAGATCAAAATTAACTAAATAATGTCATTTTGTCAATGGCATGACTTTTGACAAAGAAAGACGTATGGCATTCAAGACGTCGTCTCTTCGTAAAACTGTCTACTACGTCAAAAGTCAAGTCAAAACAACTGTCATGGCCGCCCTAAAAATAGTGTTCTCGCAATAAAAAACTCTTCAAATAATCATTTTTGTACGCATGTACCCTTCTTCAAATTAATTTTTTCGTATTTTTATGATATTCCCATATTTTTATCCTATTTACCTATGTGGTGTACATAGAACTGGCCCAAAATCAAACATGTCTTTTTTTTTTTTTTTTTTTTTTTTTTTTTTTTATGAAATATGGGGGCAAACGAGCAAACGGGTCACCTGATGGAAAGCAACTTCCGTCGCCCATGGACACTCGCAGCATCAGAAGAGCTGCAAGTGCGTTGCCGGCCTTTTAAGAGGGAATAGGGTAATAGGGGAGGGTAGGGAAGGGAATAGGGTAGGGGATTGGGCCTCCGGTAAACTCACTCACTCGGCGAAACACAGCGCAAACGCTGTTTCACGCCGGTTTTTCTGTGAGCCCGTGGTATTTCTCCGGTCGAGCCGGCCCATTCGTGCCGAAGCATGGCACTACCACGCTTAAATAAAATATTGTATCGAGTTGAACTCTTTTGTCGCTATTCCTACATACGTATAATCGTGTATTTTATCGTTTCCTCAAAAGTCCTCTTAAGGGACGTAATGTTAGTGCCTGTTAGTGCCTACTAGGTAGTCGGTACAAAGTATGTAAGTATAGTAAAGTATCAATAACTGGACGATTAGGTTGAATATTGCCATGCTCATAGTTATTATGAAGTAAGCATCCGTTAAAAACGATTTTTCGAAATTCATCCCCCACGGGAGTGCAATAAAGGACGGAGTCGCGCGCATTATCTAGTTAAACTAATTCGACAAAATTTCTACTAAATGGTGTGCAAATAACGCCTTAGCTTCGTTAATAAAGAAATTATAGCGCTGAAATATCGTTTTATAGCCGACATGTAAAATGTGTAGATCTAAATCGACTTGAAATTCAGTGGCGCAAAAACCGTCTCGTTAAAAAACCGTTAAGCCGCGCTAAATGTTTCGTTCGGTTCAACCGCTTGTTACCCTTGGACGGTTTCGCTGCTTCAATTATAACTGAATAAAATTCAGTTATTACTGCTTAATGTATTCCGAATTTGCCTAATTAGGTAATGTTTAGGTATGATCATTTGGTCGATTCGTTCTTATACAAGTTTATAGGTATTTTTAATTATGATGATATTTATCTCAAATAAATATTTTCAGCTCGTTGGCTAATTGTTCTTTTTATTTATTCCGTGTTAAGTTATGAACAAATGATGATTTTTATATAAATTTTGACGTATTATCTACTTTTTAGCCGCCACAGACGTTCTTAATTTGACATTAGGTATTTAAGAACGTCAAATTCAGGTCGAAGGCAAAGTTTCTGTACAAAACACGCGTAGCCCATACCTACGCGTTTTTCAGATTTAATGTTAGTAGTAGTCAAATTAAGATTCTTATGACGTGGTTTATGAATATTGTCTATGGAAGTATGGATTAAGATTCTTAAATTCAGGAAGGAATTCAGCACGTATGTGGCTTTATACATTAGCTAGTCTACATTTCGTAATTTTAAAGTGGTGTAAAAAAGTACCAACCTACAAGTTTGTAGGTACCTTTTATTAAACTGATGGGTACCTACTGCCCAAACTCTCAACTTAATGTAAAATTAATCTGGACCAACCTATTGGAATTTGCTAATTGACACGCAATGCAATGCTATACTCGTAATTCATGTTAGATGTAATTAATTGACCGCTACGGCCCACTTGCACAGATCTGGATTAACCCTAGAACCGTACCCATCGTAGCCGAACGTAAACAGTACACTGGGGTACTCAGGTACCCCATGAAATTAAACTCATTATCGAGAAATGTAAGACATGTTTCAACATCAAAATGTACAATTATGATACTTAATTATGTACCATTTAATTTAAAACTACATTAATTTCATTTAGAATATCTTATAAAGTATTATTATAAAAATCAATTGGTGCGCATAATAAGTGGATGAATCGCACGTCACTTATAATTAGCTTCGAAATATCTGATAATGGGACTATGTCCTTGCAAATATTTGTTTTGTTTAATATTGTAGAAGGATTGTTGTATTCGAAACCATTTATTTTTTAATGATATCAATAATCATGGTGTTTCAAGCAAAGGTCAAATATTTGTAGGAAAAAAGAGATGTCTCAAGGTGTAGTATTTTAAGTAAAAAAGACACAAAAGCTATCAAGAAAAAAATTAAAATCAGTTTTTGTGTGAACATCCAAATTCAAGAAATATAAACAATAAAACAAAAAAAAAATTGAAAATAAATTTGTAAAACACAAAAATCTTTATTTATGCTAGCTTTACTAAAATTATGTAAGCATTTGAGCAAATAAAAACCAAATTTAAACATATTTTTGTTTAATTATATATTGCGAATATTGCGTATTTGAACTAACGTTAACAGTACCCTGGGATACTGGTGTACCCCAAGCACTTGTTTCATCATGTGAGTGTGTTTTATATCCCTTATAGATTACCAAGAATCTGAAAACAGTCATCTGCATACTTAAAAAGTTATGGCGATTTTCGTTTATTTTTTTCAATTTGTACCCCAGGGTACGATTCTAGGGTTAAAGTTAACCCTGGGTTAAAAATCATGTTATATATCGCTGGTTCTTCGTATTTATGAAAGAAAAGGCATATAAAGACATTGTAGATTGTACCTATATAAGGCTGCCATCCGTCTCTCGACTGCTGATGCCGGGCTGCGTCGGCAATTTAGGTGATGGCAGCCCTTTATAGCCCTATATTATTTTATTCCACCAGAAGTCTCAGTTCTCATAACTATTTTCGATTAATTATATCATGCGTGCGCGGGCGAGGCCTGAAAAGTAACACCTTTGATGAGGATGTATGTTTATTTAAACTCTTTCGCGCAAAACGACTAAACGGAATTTGATGAATTTTTACAGTAGCTAATATAGCTTAAACCTAAGACCACATATTAGTTATATGTAGCTATATATGAAAATAATGAATATGCTATAAATTAGAAAGATTTTAGCAAAAAATAACCTAAGCAAGAGCATGTCACGACATGTCTAAGGAGGGTTCCGTACCTAAACGCGCAATAGGTTTTCTTTGATTTAGTTCAAAAGTCCGATTTCGCCCAAAATAATTTTCCTAAAGAGTTTTTATCACGGTCTATCAGCATGGAAACTTTAAGCTTCTATCTCTTATAGTTTAGAAATGCCAAGGTGGCTCAACTTCAAAAGACACTTTGGGGGCCGATTCCTCAAAATTGGTCGACTTTGTAAAAAAGTCATGTATGAAACCTTGCCTTTATTTCAACGATACCCCACACGATGGGGTAGAATGAAAATAAATTTTTCATCCCCATTTCACATGTTCAGATCAGAGCCACCTCTAAAATGTAAAATTACTATTTTTAACAAAACCGACATCTACTTAAATAAAGTTCGGTAAAATCAATTACGGATATTTTGGGCATAATATGATCTATTTTATGTAAAGACGTTGAAGTAGAAAAATAGTTGTCTTGTCATACTAGAAAAAAAATATTTTTTTTCTTTATATGGGCGAGTTTGCGTTTTGCGGGAGAGTCTCCCATACATGAGATGACTTTTTACTTTGAGTATGACAATTATTTTTTTGCCTAAACGTCTTTACATAGGCAGTGGATCATGTGCCCGAAGTATCCGTTATTGATTTTCGGAGACATTATATACAGCCTTTAACCATACCAAAATTCATCATTTTTTAATTTTTGTATAGTTAAATTTCAACCACAATTTATACTTATTATTACAGTAGCTAGAAGCGCGGACAGATAGACAGATAGACAGACAGCAGGACAAACTATAAGGGTTCCTCAAGTATTACGGAACCCTAAAAAGGTTCAACGCGTGCGAATTAATATTTAAAAAGTTTTTTCATTTGTGCCGAGAACTATAACGTTATCTTACATTAAAATCTAAGAAACAAAAGGCGGAATGAAGTTTTAAATTTTAAAATCAATTACATTGCCGGCAACGAGAAAGCTCGGCTTATGGACTGGCGCGCGCCGCACGCGAACGAGCGTGTCCGCTTGCGATGAAATTTCGACCTACCCTCATTATGTGGATTACTTGTAAAATGCAATTTAAAAGTTTAGCCGTGCATTTTATAGCGGTAAGCGATTGCATGTTCTTATTGTTGGTTTCTAGTTTTTTTTCATTGGTAGCATCAAAGATTCCGACAGTCTAGATAAGCTATGACGTAAATTAGGCAGAACAAATCTTCATACAAGAAAAAGTTACGCCATCTTGGTTTTTTACCGTACTTCGAATGTCAGCCATCTTGTTTTTACCATACTTCAAATGTCAAAATGACCCCAAAAATCTAAAAAGTGGGACCATTTAACACAGAAGAGTTTGTTTGTTTGTTTGAACGCGCTAATCTCAGGAACCACTGGTTCGAATTGAAAAATTCTTTTTGTGTTGGATAGGGATATAGGGGGGTCTAAAAAAGTTGTTAAAAACATCACGTGATTAATGGACGTCCCTTGAACAGAGACTCACTCGTGGTTGAAATTAGTCGTAAAGTCGGAAACTCCTAACAGGGTAGTCAAAAACAGGCATCGCGTTTTACCGAACTATTTCCAGTTAAATTACCTAGATCGGAAATTGCCCGGCCTATCTGATTAAGTTCGTAACTCAAAATAGCGGCTCAACCACAACAGCTAATAATAATCCTATTAATCGTAATACTATACTTAAGTATTTATAAACTAGCTTTTGCCCGCAGTTCCGCTCGCGTAATACACATAATATACATAATAACTATACCACGGGAACACTTCATTTTCGAGATAAATAGTAGCCTATATATACAATATATCTATGTAACCTCAGATCAAATAAAAAACCAAGATAGCGCATGGCGTTTGTTTGAAGTGAAGCCTAAAAAACTACGCTACTTCAATTTTACACACGCGCTCACGCACACACAAGCAAAAAAGTACTTTACTTTTTGTCAGTATAGATTAGTCGTCGCGACGACTCATTCGATACTGTTGAAAAGTAGCATACTTTATATAAAATTATGTAGTAGAATACCTATATAAAATTATGTAGACGGTACTTCGTTTAATTTTGATATTACCTTATGAAAGCCATCCATTAGTCTAGAATTCTAGATTAGTGAATCTAAAATGCAATATGGCGCGTGGAGCGCTCTGAAGTTAGCAAGTTCCACGTAAAGTATATTTTAATTAGTAAATCACGAGCTAAGTTCATCATCAGCAGACTTCAGTTTAGACTTTAGTGAAAGTCTACTATTCCTATATTTCAAAAAGCTCCTGTTACAAATATATCAACAAGCGGCTCGCAATAATTTAGAATTTAGATTGTAATGAATCATTGCGTTTTTTTTTTATTAATCATCTGTGTATTCATTATTTAATCATCATTAGTAATGATTAAATAATCAATACACAGATGATTAATATTGTACCTACCTAAAAGGTATTTCCTAAAATTCATTTCTTAAGAAGTTGAAAAGAGCATCTAAATGGCTTGTCTATAATATATACTTATAGGTATAATATTCAAAAGAGGACAGATTTATTTGTTTGCATTGAATAGGCTCCGAAACTGCTGGTCGATTTGAATGGAATTTTGCACAGATGCCTATTACCTAGTACAGTGCTCCCTAAAAGGCGGAGGAGGAGATCTAGACCAGTCTTTTCCAAAGTGGGCGATAATGCCCCCCGCTGGAGGCCTAGAGGGCCCAGAAAAAATTTGGGGGGAAAAAATATTGCTCAATGTTGATTATTGGTTAATTTTGAATAGATAAAAGATACTCTCCAGGCGAGGTTAATATGTTATTGAGGTATTTAAGGTAAACAAAAAACGTGGTCGCTACAAAGATATAGGTTACCTACCTACTTATAAATATAAATATGTTTTTTTGTTATTTTCAGGAATGTCCGGAGGGTGTGGTTCACGAGGAGTCGTTTAAAGACATTTACGCTAAATTCTTTCCACATGGTAGTAAGTATTTGTAATAATCTTCTTTCTCTTTCTTCTGTCTTTTGTTCTGACGTCTTCCAACAAATTAAAGAAGTAAGTTAACATTATTTTACGATATGTAATCTAATTGTCACCGTAAAATTATAAAAACCGTGTTACATTGTTATTACTAGAGATGTTATAAAATGTCAACACATTGTCAAATAAAAATTTCTTCTTACAATTTACACGTTATTTTTCGTTAAATTGTAATATTTACCGTGCCGATTGGTTAAACGGCACCGCGTCGCCATATTTGTTTGCTTTTTCATAATTATAATTACCTATAACGAAAAATAATGCTTATCTACAATTGTAAGAAGAATTTTTTATTTGACAATCTGTTGACATATTATAATATCTCTAGTAATATTACAATCTAACGGTTTTTACAATTTTACGGTGACATAATTATACAGATAAATCACATTAAAGTGTCTGTTTGTAATTTTAAATTAACAGCTTTTAACTAAATATATAATATAAAACTATATACAGTACTTACAATAAAAAATATACTTTTAAATTCTTGTCTGTCTGTTTGTTCCGGTTAATCTCTGAAACGACTGACTTTCACGGGCGGATAGCTGATTTTTATGAGTAACTGGCTACTGTTATCTTACCCTTTATAAATTGTGCGAAGCAAACCTTGTTGCTGGCACATTACACATTACATTACTATACTTTACATTACTATATGTATCTCTGGGTGATTATTCTATTATTAAGGGAACTTCAATATGGCGGATTCCTTATTATGGTTTGGGCTATAATATAATAAAGCCGTAGAAAATTCTCAGCATTGAAAATAGAACACTTCGCTTAAATAAAAAATCGAACACATGAATGTCGAGCCAAATGTCAAACCTCGAACCTTCCATTTTGAACTCTATTGTATTAGCGCACTATTTTCAGTGCTCTTAATTTTCACCGGCATTCCGGATTCATATAGTCATTCCGGATTCATAAAGCATATAGTCTCAGCCTTAGGCGGTTGATGCTCTCGGTACTTGTACTATTATTTATTCTGTGCCCTCGGCTCTAATGGACATTTTTGCACAATACTTACCTTTCTCTAATTTCGTTACTTTTCTGCATCTAAAAATGTGTACTTAGATCGTGTTATTGTGTAGATAGAAATTCGTTAAAAATGATTTTTCCGAATTACATATCCCACGGGAGTGCAATGGGGATCCACGCGGACGAACTCGCGTGCAAAAGCTAGTACCTAATTTATCAAATAAAAAATGAATTTTGTAACTTTTTCAGATTCAGCGTTGTACGCGCATTATGTGTTCAAAGCCTTCGACGTGAATTCCAGTGGAGCTATTAGTTTTAGGGTGAGTATCTACTGACCGAACGTAACTGAAACTCGTCCTTTGCCTAGATTAATTCAGTTCAAACGTCGTTTAATTAAAATGGCGCCAACGACGGCCGATGATTGAATTTTAAGAAAAAGATACGTACTATATATATAATATTATAAAAACAAAAATCGTGTCGTACGTAGGTACTGCACATACATAAGTCACAAAAACAACTGTAAATAACTTGTCAACTAACAACAGAACATGTTACCAATAACAATAATTTAGAAGTTTAGAAGTCTTTTATTTATTGTATTGGTCTCGATGGTGTATAAAGTTACCCCATTTCCGAGCGAAAACACAAAGAAAGTAGAAAATAACAAAATTAGAACACTCCATTTAGCCAAAATTCTGGTACATTTTTACGAAGAACCAAACGAAGAATATATTATATTATCACAATCCACTATCTAAAAAAGATTAAGTAGGTACCTATATGATACCATGAGGGTATTTACAATAAAATATAGAGATGTGATACCTACATAAGAAATGCGTGCCCAATAGTTATGGGGAAGGGGGGTCAAATGTGAAATGGGGATGAAATGAGGAGCGAAATCGGACAATAACTTTTGAAGTAAGTCAAAGTAAACCTATTACGCGTTGATAGTTACGGAACCCTCCTTTGCTTACTCCTTGCTTAAGTTTGCAGTGACATAGTTTCCCTACTACATAGGGTACTGCGCGTTGATGTTTGCTAAATAAGTACAGGTCCGTGGTTTATGTGTTGAACTGTTTAAATAGTTAACGGTTGAGCTCGAAATTGTTTGCCATCCGAGACAAACAGAGTATTTTAAGTAGTTTTGTGCATAGGTACTCTTTTTTCGTACGCCATACAAATATTCATTTTCTTTTAGGCTCCCTTATTCTTTTGATTATTGTATGTAATCTGTACTTTGTATTCCAATAGCCTGTTTGAAGGACCATTTTAGAAGTGGGATGCCATTTATTTTTTATGAATAGAATGTACATAGTATGTCGTTTTCTAGTCTTTGAATTCTCAATATGGATAAAAGTTATTTGTATCATAACATTAGAAAGGCTTTGTTTTATACTCGAATATAGATACCAGGAGTCCGAATGTGATGTTAAAATAATGGTCTCAATTACGGGGACAGATTTTTTGCCGGTAGAGCGCGCCACAATAAAAGAAGCACTTGTTTGAAATTACGCGGGAAGTTATGATGTTATTGACAGCTCTGGAAAAAATATTATGAGAAACGTGGATTTAAATCTAATTAAATCTTTGAATTAAATAAAAGTTTTAAGAAATTCTTAGAAACTATTCCCGAAGTATAGATACCGTAGAACAGGGGTTCCCAATTTTTTTTCGCCAAGGAACCCTATTTGATTATACTTTTCCTCGCGGAACCCTACGGCCTACTTTGCTAACTCGAAATTTACCTACCTTAAAAAAGGTATAAATGAAAAATAATTAAGTTTTTATGAAATTATTTTTATGCATTTACTGTAAATATACGTAGGTAGGCACGCCCTGCCTATCTCTCGTGCGTAAAGTGGTGTGCGTGTGGTTTGAGGGACCAACCCGAATTTCCCCAAAATAAGTATACCAAGTTTTAGTAGAAGTCTAAAAACAATTGTAGAACAAATCTGGGAATTTGTAAAAAGATAGTTTAAAAGATTTAGCCCTCAGAGTGTGGTCCCTCAGTTCACACACCGCTATTTTCCAGATCTCGAAAAGTATGTGGAAAATTATGGTTTTTTCACTACAGAATTTTAGTAGAACTTTTGTAAAAGTTTTTACAAATTTATCAGATACATAGCATTAGAAATAAAAAAGCTACAACCACCGAAGTGTGGTCCCTCAGTTCACACAAAAATGACATACTCATTTCGCGATATATGACTGACTTTTTTAATTATTTTTCTACGTAGAGTTTTAGTAGAAAATTTGTAGAATTCATAGGCAAAATTTCAGAAAAATCTATCGGCGCATTTGGAAGATATATACCATTATGTTGGGTCCCTCAGTTCACACACTTGTGTATAAGAAAAACTCAAATAACTAATAAACGAGAAAACTAACAGAAAGTCTACTATACTTAAGTTTTAGTAGAAGTTTTTTTCTCTTGGATTAGCACATAAAATATTTAATTTCTTGCTTCCTAACTGAGATAATGTTAATTTTTTGATTGTATGAAAATGCAGAGTAGGGTTACCACACAAGAAGCAAAATTCGGACAGTACCTAATATTATTGTGTGTGTTATACCTTATTAAATTTACCTTTTCACTATTATATGGGTTCATAGTACTACAAACAACCTATATACCTACTTATGTACCTATTTGTGGTTTCGCTCTGCCCGCCCTTTTCTCTGTCCGTTCTTGCTAACTCCTTATATGTAATTACATATATATTATATGAATAAAAAACTGGCCAAGTGCGAGTCAGGCTCGCGCACAAACGGTTCCGTACAAAACGGCAAAAAAAATCACGGTTGTTGTATGGAAGCCCTCGTTAAATATTAATTTTATTTTGTTTTTAGTATTTGTTGTTATAGCGGCAACAGAAATACATAATTTGTGAAAATTTCAACTGTCTAGCTATCGCGGTTCCTGAGATACAGCCTGGTGACAGACAGACGGACGGACAAACAGCGAAGTCTTAATAATATTTTGGTTCCCTTTGGGTACAGAACCCTCATTTATGAAATTTCATATTTTTATTATACCTACCTATTTTCTATTAAAGAAATATAGAAATCTTAGGTCTTTAAATTAATGTCAAGCTTTTATGAAAAGGAGAAAGTTAATTTGTGGGATTTACGGTGTACATAAGGCTTTTATATTTTAATACTTGGGGTAGTCACATTTATAAAAACAGAAAAACAAGAAAATCTGGTACAGTATATTGTTTCTCTTCATAAAGAACCTTTATATGTACCATATAAACACAAAGGAAGTGACCGCACCGACTGCAGACGTGGTTGAACTACGTGTTTACACGTAAGTACGTGTTCGTGCGCACGATTCAACGGCGCTGTTATGCGATTTACATCGCAGGCATACGATGTAAATCGCATAACAGCGCCGAGCGGCAACTTTGTTAATAGTAAGTACCTATTTAATATTATACAGAGAGAATTATTTTTAAATTTTGCAATTATTCAACAATTTGCATTAATCATGAATGGATGAGTACAGCAGCATTTTAATTCAATATAAATAAAAATATAATGTTAACATGTAATATCTTTGTTAAAGTTGTCCGCTGTACACAATTGAGTACAGCAGCATATCAGTCACAAATAATTAAAAATTACAAAAAATATAAATGTGTACACACAACTATAAATCTCACGCGACATAAAACTTAACGCTAAATGCGTCATTTTCTACTCACTAAAACTTATACTTAGTCATAGTTTGTATGATGAATTAAACTCATCTCCTATGTCCTTGTAAATATTCTAGATTTATTACGGTCATTCAGGGTAACTTTGAATCACGAGGGTAACTTTGACAGTTTGATCACAAAATTCTTTTCTATTGTTTTATGTGGGAAACAATTGGCGCTTAAAATTTAATAACAATTCGTGTACGTAACATACTTCGTAAACGAAATCTAAAAAAAAAGCAGCTGTCAAGAGAAGATAATACCAAAAACTTTTGTTTTTAACCGCGCGCAACATAATGGGTAAAAATCAGTGCAAAACTTTGTTTAAAAATCTCGTTAACTTTGCTGCTACCAAGGTATATAAAAACATATTTAAATGTAATAACTTTATGGTTTTTTTGACTTGTCTATGACCCCACTGCATCAATATTTAATAAAAACATAAATTAATGTCACTCTGAAGCTGTAAATTAATTAAAAGTTAGTTTGTGTCAAAGTTACCCAAGTTAGGTGGTAACTTTGACACACGACAAAATTGCCAGTTTTTAATATAATTAGTCATTTTTAAAGACGTTTTATAACTTTATAGCATGAAAACCAACCTGAGAGCACAGATTAACTAAACTCTTTTGACTAATTCTTAACATAGTAAAAGTTTGATTAAAAAATATGTCGATGATAAAGCGCGACAAATATAATATTATGTATAATATATCAAGCGGTCGCTCATATCGTGTCGACTGTCGAGGCGAAACTCGAAAGGGTCCAATTTTTAACTATTTGCATTGGGTAAACCTAAAAACATTTCAGTATTGTATCAGAAGTATATTGCTGTAAGTAGAGACTTAGAGAGTTATTCGCCGAAGTAGTTTTTTCTCCAAGAACACTATTCCATGCGGGCGAAGCCGCAGGCAAAAGCTAGTATAACAAAAATATTAGGTGCAGTCATAATATTACATTGAGTATGTATAATCTTTGGTGCTGGGGGCGAGACGACGACGAGACGAGGACGAGGGCTCCGATACAACAACCGTGATTTTTTTTGCCGTTTTGTACGGAACCGTTTGTGCGCGAGCCTGACTCGCACTTGGCCAGTTTTTTATTCATATAATATATATGTAATTACATATAAGGAGTTAGCAAGAACGGACAGAGAAAAGGGCGGGCAGAGCGAAACCACAAATAGGTACATAAGTAGGTATATAGGTTGTTTGTAGTACTATGAATCCATATAATAGTGAAAAGGTAAATTTAATAAGGTATAACACACACAATAATATTAGGTACTGTCCGAATTTTGCTTCTTGTGTGGTAACCCTACTCTGCATTTTCATACAATCAAAAAATTAACATTATCTCAGTTAGGAAGCAAGAAATTAAATATTTTATGTGCTAATCCAAGAGAAAAAAACTTCTACTAAAACTTAAGTATAGTAGACTTTCTGTTAGTTTTCTCGTTTATTAGTTATTTGAGTTTTTCTTATACACAAGTGTGTGAACTGAGGGACCCAACATAATGGTATATATCTTCCAAATGCGCCGATAGATTTTTCTGAAATTTTGCCTATGAATTCTACAAATTTTCTACTAAAACTCTACGTAGAAAAATAATTAAAAAAGTCAGTCATATATCGCGAAATGAGTATGTCATTTTTGTGTGAACTGAGGGACCACACTTCGGTGGTTGTAGCTTTTTTATTTCTAATGATATGTATCTGATAAATTTGTAAAAACTTTTACAAAAGTTCTACTAAAATTCTGTAGTGAAAAAACCATAATTTTCCACATACTTTTCGAGATCTGGAAAATAGCGGTGTGTGAACTGAGGGACCACACTCTGAGGGCTATATCTTTTAAACTATCTTTTTACAAATTCCCAGATTTGTTCTACAATTGTTTTTAGACTTCTACTAAAACTTGGTATACTTATTTTGGGGAAATTCGGGTTGGTCCCTCAAACCACACGCACACGTAAAGTGTACAAACAAGTCGGTGCGCGCGAGAACAACGTTCGCGTTGGTCACGAAACGTGTGATAATATTTTTATTTTTTACGGAACCCTTACGGCCTTTCCACGGAACCCCAGGGTTCCGCGGAACACCATTTGGGAACCGCTGCCGTAGAACACGGTAATTGCCTAACGGTAATTTAAAAATAATTTTGCCCGTAAAGGGCGCGACAGTAAAATAATCACTCGTCGCAGCCAGTGGCAGAAAAGAGAACTAAGATCTGAGTCTAATAATGTGTACATGAATACTATGGAAAAACCTATACCGCTCGGACTCCTGGTATCTTACTTCGTGGTTTTATACATCGATTTTTAAACAAATTTCTAAGTTCTTCGATCAAAACATAAAAAAGTTGAATTTAACTCTTTATCTTCGATGTAAAGTCGAATAAGATGGAGTATTGGAGCTTTAAAACAACTCCCAAGTAATCCCTGTCAGTATCGGTCGTAATTTAGACTCGTCGATGCGTTTGATTCCGTTGGAGCTGCGCCAAGCGCGGTCGCCGTCTACTGACACCGATTTTAGCTTCTACTTAGTACTTGTTTATGGCTCCACGTTTTGTTTACGTCTGTGTTGACATAATGATAGGTTCTCGACGAATTTCGAACAGCGGTCAACAAGTCACGGGGGAGTTGCACAAGTGTGTTCTATAGATGAGTCTCGTCTCTGCCGTAATATATGGACGCCTCCTTGGTCCAGTGGTTTATAATAATTAACAACTAATAACTCCCCACACCGATCTCGGTGACGGTGGCCGGTTTCATTGAAATGCCCACCCGACGCATGGATCATATTTCTTGTCAGACAATTAGGTGATAAGCCTGCATTGTCCTAAACAAACTTGGAAACAAAATTTTTTGTTGTTCCAATGCGGGAATCAAACCCACGACCTCCGAGTCGAGACTCGAGAGCCAATTCTCTAACCACTAGACCACAGAGGCTGTTATGTGTTATTAGTGGTTTATAACTTGCCTCTCGACCACAGAATAAATAATAGTACCAACAGGTACTCGACTCAGAAGTTCGGGTTCGATCCTCACGTTGGAACAACAAAAAATGTTGTTTTCAAGTCTGGTTAGGATGCAGGCTGATCACCTGATTGTCTGGCAAGAAAGATGAGTCGGATGGCATGTAAAAAGTCGGTCTTGTGACTGATCTCTTGCCAGTCGTGTCGGTCACCCGTTCCACTGGGTTACAAGAGTAAATGAAGATAGAATGCTCTTGTTTATTGCGCACATACTTGGGCACTATATAATAACTGCTGCGTATCTAGTGTGTATATTGTTTATAGTCTAGGTCCATGAGGAATCGAGGTAACTCCTCGAAATTTACTAAACAACAAAAATTGGTACAAACTGACTTCTAAAATAATGCATAATCTTAAAAATCCACTAAAAAGTATGAAATTAGAATTAGAAGTAGCCAAGTTCTCGAAGAACTTATTCACAATAAATATTGTCTTTAATTTTTACATAAACAAAAATTTTAATGGGAGGTTGTGGCCTCTGTTTTTGTGAAGGGGGCAGGGGTAGGTAATAGGGAATATGCATAAAACATAAAAATAACTTAAAACATAATAATATGATACTAGACTGAAAAATAAAGGAAATGGCGAGAAAATTTTTAATATCTGTTGATAAATGAGCATGATATGAGCGGTTAGTTTTGAATCTATCTCTTTTTAGCAAAACAAAATGTCTTATGAACTTTCTATGAAAATCGTGTTATGTGACGTCACGTTACACATCCGATCTCCCTGTCTAACAGACTACTTTAAACGTTCATGTCTTTGTTATTTTTAATGATATCCAAAAACTGTTTTTACCATACGGTTTACCAAACAAGATAGATATGTATAAAAAAATACGTACATATTCCCTATTGGTAATCTTGTATAAAATATTATGGTTTCCAGGAACTGTTAGTGACTCTTTCGACGCTGTTGCGAGGGTCGGTGTACGAGCGTCTACGCTGGGCGTTCCGTCTGTACGACGTGGATGGAGACGGAGCCATCACCAGGCAGGAGCTGGCTGAGGTGGTGGTGGCTGTGCACGAGCTGCTGGGCAGGAGGGCGCCACCAGGGTCTCCGGCTTCGAGGCTCGATGACGCTAAGGCGAATGAACAGGTGGGATAAATAGTGAAATTAAATAGAACATGGAAAAGTGTATGATGTCAAAGTGATCCACTGTCTACACAAACTTTTAGTTTATTGATTTTTCTTGAATTTTGCCTCAAGTCTGCCTTCATGGAAGCACTTTTCGAGTCTCTTTACAATCATGGATTTTCGATTTAGTTCAATTACCGGGCGATCCGTAAACTATACTGATAGCTCCATTCCGATTCGGATTCTTTACTTCTAAATATTTTGCAGGTGGACCGCGTGTTCCGGAAGCTTGACCTGAACCAGGATGGCGTGATCACGATAGAGGAGTTCCTGGAGTCATGCCTCAAGGATGACGTCATCACGCGCTCGCTGCAGATGTTCGACACAGCGCTATGACGTCAGAGTGACGCCGCGCACGAGCGCATCCCCAGGTACTACTCACAAGCTCAATGTTATGTCTATCGTACTAGGTCGAATTATTGTTCGAAACTACTACGGTATGTTTTACGTTATGGCACCTGCAGACTTAGTCTCAATTTTACCAACGTAACGTTAAAACGACGTTTAACGCGGTTGTAGTTCTGACAGCGGACTCTCCCGTTCTAACATTAAATAAGAGAAAGAGATCAATATATCGGCTTAGCGTTAAGCGCGTTTAAAGTTTTAAGTTTGGTGAGATCCGACTTTTTAGCAAACTTTTCATCTAAACTGTAAAATATTTTATATGAAAGTCAAAATTGCGTAAGTGGATTTAAAAGTTTATATACCTAAATAAATCGCAATCAATTTATAGTAGTTCATTTAATTTTCAGGGTAGTTGTGAAACGCCCCATCTACCGACACGAGTGTCAATGTCACATGAACGGGTTCTTCCACAAGATGGCGGCCGCGTGCCTCTCTCGCGCCGCGCGGTACGTCCGCCACGTCGCCGTGCTGGAGCACTTCTACAACCGCATCGTCAAGCCGCGGATACGCAGTGTTTTGTATTTTAATTTCTAAAAAATATCTGATCAAACATTTTCATTCGTAATAACAATATAACACCTTTAAAAATAACGGCAACAGCACAGGTAAAATGTTGCTACTCTAAAAAAGTAATATTTTTCTAAAGTACCAACATTTTAACCTAACCTTTGAAATTACCCAATCTATTCGATATTTTCTTCATATATTATTTTCTTGTTATTACAATAATTGTCTACGAAAAGCAATAAATGAAGTAAAGCCAAATAATTTATATAGATATTATTATTATCACAATTATACCTACTATTATTAATTATGAACGTCGAACGTTACAAAATATTTTATTATATTACGAGTGTTATATTATGTTGATATATTACGGCAAGACTTTTTATCAGTTTGAGTATAATGATTAAAATTTTCGCGTACTGCGCAACCACGTTGTTAATGTCTATCGGGAACTTTCGAGTTCCATGCATTGTCATTTACTTAAAAAAACTGAATGCCGAGGGACATTGAGAAAGTATGTGGTTGTCCAAAATATGTACTTAGATAGAACGCAGAATAAATTGTCTATTTCGGAATAGAGTTTTAAAGTAGAGTGGGTTGTTCGAGTAGGTACCGTATACCTAGAATTAAATATTTTGTTAAAAATCAATTTGTAAACAAAGGACCATGCAAAAACTCTCCACCCACCAACAGATTTCAAATTTAATAGGAAACTGAGCGACTTCATATTATATACTGTGTCTAACTAGTGTTCTCTTTTTAGCGTATTTAAATGATGTTAAACTTACTTTAACAGAATATTACTGAAAATCTTTACACAGAATAAAATAGTCACTCAGTTTCCCGTTCGTTTCGTTTCGTTTCGTTCGTTCAGTTTCGTTTCTTCATATAAGCAGTGGATCATGTGCCCGAAGTATCCGTAATTGATTTTCAGAGACCTTATATATTGCACCCGTGCGAAGTTGGAGTAGGTCGCTATGTAAAACAATAAAAATGAAATTCTAATTTCTGTCAAACCCCACTCATGAGGTGAATGTCGCCATACTAAATAATTATCAGCGTGGCAAGAGTAACATATTAGGTAACTGAGACAGGTTTGAAAACTGTTGGTGGCCGGGGACACTGCCCATGCAGTTTTTTTTTTCATGTTCTTGAAACGGACTCATCGGACGGAATTAGCAAATATTTTTTGGAGAACACCTAGAATTAAAAAATATTCAGACCTTTAATAATAATACTAATCAAATTATTACAGCAAATAATTATTTCAACAATGTAGTTCAAAACATACCTAATGAAAATGTAGAGAATAATACAACATAGTTCTTAGAATATGATCTATACACTTTAGAAAATCTATAAAGGTAAGACCGCACTAGGCGGCAGCGGAGCGATTCGTCCCTACGACGTAGTTCTGCTGTCGCGTAGTTACGTATAGTGTGTCCCACCTACTTTGTGCGTTAATAAGGTTGCTATTATTACCTAATACATACGGCTGTTCTGTTTGTAGTCATGAGATCTATCATATTATAAGAAGTACTTTTCAGCGATGTTTTTTAGTTTATGTAAGTAGGTCTGGATAAGCAAGACATGAAATTACAAACAAACGATCAAAAATAGCTTACCTACCTTTATTTATTTACTTAAAATTAAATTAAATATGTATATTATCGTTTTATATATTATTATATATTGTTGTTAGTATAATCTTCGATACCTCGTTATACTCAATCCTATAATAAACAGCTCAATAATGAGATTCATTAAATGAAAAAGGTTAAGCAATTTTTAAAAATGTATTACTTGTTAAACATTAAATGCAATTAAGTACTTATTTAATACCGTCCTCACATATTCAACTTAATCACAACTTATTACATTATTATGCCCCGTCCTGCTCGCGAAGTAGGCCGAGGAAGTGCTTCTCGAAGTGACCCGAAGTAAGTATGAAAAGGCGAAGCGAAGTGCGTGCCCACACTGTCTTATTCGGCCAACCTCGGCCTACTTCGCGAGTAGTCTGGACGAGGCTTTAGGATCCTGTGGCTTTAAGATCCTGTGCATTTGACGACTCGGTGCCTGCGTCTTAGGGTTAGGTCAGGTCACACAAGACGCGACGCAGCGAGCGCGCACCGCGGTGCAGGTCGAAATTCCAACTCTTGCCATGAAACGTGTAACTTATTATGTTGTGAATAAAGTCTAATTTTGAATCGCATTTCTGTGTGAGCTGACTCTAAATTCATATGAACAGGCTTTATCAAAATTGCGATACGATATCGCTTTATAAAATCTCGCTTGCACGACTTTTTGTAAGTTTTTTATTTTGTAAGAAATAACAATAATATGGTACGCAACTTTTAGACCTTGTCAAAGGCGAATTACGCGCGTAATGTGTATAGCTTCTAGACAAAATGTCATGCAATCTAGTACGGACACGCGCGGTGGTAAAAATACGCATTACGCATGTAGCTTCTGGACGCAATGTACAATACGGCCGATGTATCTTGGCGAGTCTGAACTTCGCGCAGAAGGTTGCGCAATAACTGTTTTTAAGTGTTTTCGTATTTATTTTATTTGTACTAGTTGGTCAACTGTATTAGGGAAATTTTATTAGTACATAGGTATATAAAAATAATACAATAACAGTTTTCTTCACGAGTTGTACACGCGCTAAAGTTCGCAGAGCCTATGTTCAGACCCGTCATGATACAGCGGCCGTAGTGTATGTAGGCCTAGTACCTCGACTCGCGCGTCTGCCTTACGTGCGTATGATTTCGCGTTTTCTCAACATAGTCCGGTCTGTCACTTAGCTTAGCAATTTGCGTCTAGTCTGCATTACGAAACCCGCAGATTCGAAGTTTTCGAAAACGTTAACACATTTGTCACTTTCATAAATGTAGTGATGAAGCAGAGAGCAGGAGACTGTCCAAATTTTTGAGTATGTGCAGAGGCTTTCATAACATTTATTAATTAATTAAATCCAAAATACTACTTGTATATTTTTTATAAAAATTAACAGGGTACATAAAATCCTATACAAATTTATTTATAAACGTATAATGCCTACATTTGGAAATGCTTTCTGTGTAAAATAAAATTTGATACAATAACCACTCCATACAAGAATCAGATGTTTTGAAATATACCTACTTAATGAAATTTGAAGTTTTGTAACTTATTATGAAGTAAACAGGATTGGTGGGAGAAATCTGTCTTTCTATATCGTTATGGTACCTTTAATAACGTTTATATTAACGTAATATAATATGGATTTACCTTCTATTTATATTTATGTGAAACCTGCGATTATTGCGCCTAATATAACGTTTTGTAAAATCAATTACTTACCTATAGGCAATTTGCGCACATTATTTACTGCTCTTGTACGAAAAAATATCTAGAAATGAAATAAATCTTCGCCGCTGAGGCCATTGACTTGACACTATTGGCTGATTTCAACTCTCTTTTTTACTTACTTTAAAAATCAGCTGTGAGGTGAAAGAGCCGATAGTGTCAGGTCAATGGCCTCAGTGGCGAAGATTCGATTCATTTCTAGATATGTTTTTCGTACATAGGCAGTAAATAATGTGCGCAAATTGCCTTTTTTTAATTAAATGAACCAGGAAACGAGTATATGGATCGTCTGATGGTAAGCGATTACCGCTCCCGTGGATACTCGTAACACCAGAGTTACGCTTGTAACTCCTCTGGTGCTGCAACTTGCTTCCTAGTCCTTAACACCCCCAAATCCCAATCACCCCATGGGCCTCCGATAACCTCGATAGATTTTACATTACGTATTTATCAACTTTACTAATGTTAAAAAATACTTAAATATTAAAGTCTGCATAATACTTAATATTTTAAATGACAAAATAATAAGTAGGTATTTAATAAAAGCTAAATATTTTATCCACGTTTTCCTCTTTAATGTCTATAAATGTGCATATAATATTATTTTACATAATATAGCTTATTGTTAAGTTATAAATAAATTTTAAATAGCAATATATGGCCATATCATTATTAATATAATTTATAATACTTTGTTATTCGCCTCATACGGTCCGGTCATCACAACTATTACAAATAATATTTTTAGGTTATCTGTCTCAGTGTACGGTATGTGTCCCTATATAAATAGCTCCACTAGTCCTACTTCATCTATGGAAAGGGTTCTGTTTTAAAAAAGGCACGATTCGAATAATACTTATCTTCATTTACGTAAGAGATTTTTTCCAATTAGTCTTTGCATAAAATAGAATACCTAAATGTCCGATTTCTCATGTGAATTTGTCGGTAGTTTATCTGTTCATTAGCGGTCTTGGTGCGATAACTTGTTTCTATGACAATATATAAACTAAGTTTAACATAACTGACCAATGTGGTTTATCGAACATTACTCGTACCTAATTAACCAAACCAAACCGTTTATCGAACATAACTCGTAATTATTAACATAGCTGACGCAGAAGTGAATTTAAAAACATTACAGAAAAATATTGTTTGTCTTAGTTAAAATAGTTTATCTCCATTTCACTCCCAAAGTAAGAAATGTTTTTCATAAAACTAGTTACGTTGCCGAATTATATAGCAAAACAAAATAATTACTATATCCTCGAATTTAAAAAAAGATTTATCGAGTGACCACAAGACACACACAGACACTTTTGGGATAAGGTTGTAACTAATATCTATTCTGTGGATAAGGAAACACTGCGCCTGTCATGAAACTTAGTTTATCTAAAGGTCTACTGTCACTACATTTTTTTAAAATAAAGGTTTAATAAGTGTACATGCGGCACATGTCATAAAAAACCGCGCGTCGTTAGCAATTTTGTTTCATCAATCCATTATACCTACTTGGGTACTAATAAAACCTATTTATACTTGAGTTAGTCTTATTTTTATAGTTACAGTAAACTTTATCGTAACAAAGTACCTAATCAAACCATTTTAACTGGCGTTACCTACTTAGTTTTCAATCGGTTATAAATTATAATCTTTGTTAAAATGTTTGAGTTGTTATAGTGCGGTTCAAATGAGAATAGGATCGAGTCGGCGCCATATTGTTTCGAATTTAGAGTGTTATGATAGTTAAATTTATGTTTAGATTATTGATTAGGTACTATTCAACGTTGTTATTTAAATTCGATGCAAGACTATTAATGTTTATATGCACATAAGTTTTTCTGAAAATCGCACTTTTCAAGTGATATTTGACAGATAAAGGTCATTGACGTTCCTATTCTCATTTGAACCGCGTTATACACATTTTCGGGTAATTTAGACCTCAGGTTGATGTCGTATGATAGTTACAATCATCCGCTTTGTACTATACGCGCCTCGCTAATAGTCACATGCGCAGATAGTACATAGTTAAGTAGTTATAGGTACAAAGTGAGAACACCCTATGTAACTAGTCTTTTGACTGAATATGAAAGTTTTATTGTAGATTGACTTTATAGGAGCCCTGTTTAGTGGCATGTGTTGTAGTCCTAAGTAATTATTATAGAGAATAATGTCAATAAATTTAAATTTATTTGTTATAATATGCATTTCCTTAATGTTTTTTAGAGTATAAATTTTAGATTAAGATCGCCTTGCGGCACGACGTTATTTAATTCTTTACTGCTGTCAAAGCAGGGATGGCAATAGTTTGGTCCGAAAGGGTCTCGGCTCTCGCTCACACAGACAGTTACAGCGGGTCTAAAAAGGCCACTTGCGCAATATCATCGCAATATTGCTATTTGACACTAAAGCAATAGGGAATATGCATGTGACACCAAAATGGATAAAATATTTTTATTTGTAATCTTTATCGCTAAATAAACATACCCGTACAATTGTTTTTTAATTTATCGTGAATAAATAGTGAAAATTAATCATCAAAAAGTATTGTTTTTGAAAATGCCGCGCAAATTTCAAAAAAGGATATTATTGGCTGAACAAAACGTGACGTCATAGACCGCACGGACGTGTGTCAACTTTCAAAACTTTTTTTTTTATTTAAGGGGGAAGGTGTTAAACCATTACCAATGTAAAAAATTTTACTGTGTCAAGTGAAACAGAAATTTCATTTAAGGCTGGGACTTTAATATGATCCAGAATCCGGAAGGCCGAAGAAAATTCTGAGCATTGAAAATTTCTGTTTTCAATTATAATTTTTATTATTTTTTTAAATTCATGTTATTTCGGTTTGTAATGTGTAATATTGGTGGAATATTAACCATTAATTATTCGTTGAGGTGCACTAGTATAGAAAAGTGATAGAATTACAAAATGCGTGCTAAATTGGGTTTCCCTCCAAAACTCCCTAGGAAGTTTCAGTAAAGCGTCTATCACTTTACTGAATCGACTGACTTGACTGATTGACTACCGTGACTATTTATTTGAACTTTGACTAGACTTTGGACTTGACGATTTAGAAATACGTTGATGAAAATATACTTGACACTGGCAAATGGTGATAAGCCGACGCCATAAATAATAAAAAAAGTCAAACAATGATTTTGTCTGTCAACTGTCTATCCAAGTGCGATGACGTTGTGACGTCATAGTCCACAACTCAAGCGCTCGAAAATGGCGTTTTTAAGTGGCCCAAAAATGATTGTGATTTTAAAACATTTTTTCCGGGATAATAAATAATATTTTAGATGTGTTATATATTTATTTTAAAATTTTATAACCAGTAGAAACGTTAAAAAGAATAAAAAAAATACATGCATATTCCCTATTCTGCTTGTAAATCTGTCAAATGAATGCATTTCAGCCAATTTCTGCATATAAATTGTATCCAAATCATATTATGAATTGCAATTCAAGTGGCCATTTTACGATCGCTGTCATCTTTCATACGGTAATTCATAACAAGAATTGAAAATGAATTGCCAAAACGGCCTTTTTAGACCTGCTGATCGCGGCGCGTAAGATGATACAAAATGGCGGTCGTCCGCGCAGGTACAATAGGCTAGACGACTGATTTTTTTTTATTGCATAAATTAATTGTACTCTTAAATATGAGTAACTTCTCAGAAGAAACCCTATATCAAAAGTCAATATTTTTAAAGGTACAGCGATTTGTATACAAAATTTCGCAAGTCTCGTGAAAACGCTCCATACTAAAGTCGTACATAGATATGACGTCAGTCGTCACGTCCATGTTAAAGTGTATGAAGTATACGGCCGCCGGAACATATTTGTGAATATCTCCGATATTTGTGCGTTTAAGTTCATACATACCATAATAAAAGTTTTTGTATATGATGTAAGTAAACTAATGATGTAGGTTTTGTTTACTTTTTTAGCAAGAAAAAATGTTTTTTTTTGTACTTTTTAGATGTATCTCATTACTAAACTATACATTGTTGCAGTGCTCTTCTGTTAGAGGTAATTAGTACTCGAATGTGTTCGAAGGAATGAATGTTTATTTACAGAAACTTAGCCTATTTATACAAATTTTTCTATATACAATAACCAATCAGATTTGTTAGCCAATCAGATACATCAGCCAATCAGAGACAATAGCCAATCAGATAATTCAAGGTCGTGCGCAGAATTCCTTGTTGTCCGCTTGAGGGCGCTACTTGTATTCTCCCATAGTACTCCCCCTCAAGCGAAGCGTACATTCTTTTTAACGACTCTGCCACTCCTCGTAACAATACGAGGAATATTTGTTTCTTCAGTGTTGTTCGTCTGCGATGTACAGCTCCGCGCCGGCGTATGCGACACCACTGTTGAAGTATTTTCAGGTTCATTTGATTCTTGATTGAGTAAGTATGCGGGTTTCAGTCGATCGAGTGAGACGACTGTGGTTCGCAGTGGCAACTGTATCTTGAAATATTTTTCGTTGCGCTTCAATACTTCGTAGGGTCCATCGTACGGTGGTGTCAGTGGCGCGCGAACTGTGTCGTTTCGTACGAATACATGGCTGCACGTTAGTAGATCTTTGTGAATGAACGTAGATCTATTTTCACAGGAACGTTGTCGCGGTTTTAACATGGCCATTGTTTCAGTGAGTTTCCGTACGAATTCTGCATCTTCAATTCTTGACGTTGTCGGTACAAAGAAATCTGATGGTACTCGTAACGTAGTTCCGTATGTCATCAGTGCGGGGCTTACGTTGGTATCTTCCCGGAGGGCTGTACGTAGGCCAAGCAGTACAGTCGGCAACTCGTCTGTCCACTGTGTCGATGCGCCGCGGGCCATAAGCGCTGTCTTCATAGTGCGATGCCATCTTTCTATTTGACCGTTCGATTGTGGATGAAAGGCTGTAGTGCGTATTCTTGTTATTCCAAACTTTTGTAGGAGAGTTCTGAATAACGATGACTCGAACTGGCGTCCTTGGTCTGTAGTGATACGCAAAGGAACACCAAAACGAGCGATCCAGTTGTCGTAGAAGGCTTTTGCTACGACTTCAGCTGTGATTTCTTGCACTGGTATTGCTTCTAGCCATTTCGTACATCGATCTGTGATAGTCACACAGTATCGGTAGTCTCGAGATAACCGCAGCGGTCCCACGATGTCGATGTGTACATGTTCGAATCGCTGCGACTGCGGTATCTGTTGTAGCGGTGTTACGACGTGTCGCTGAACTTTAGCGCGCTGACAGCTGATGCATGTTCTTGCCCATTCTGTGACTTCTTTATTCATTGACGGCCAAAAATATTTTGATTGCATTAGTTTTCTTGTAGTTCGTATTCCAGGATGACTTAAGTCGTGTTGCGACTTAAATACAGCGTAGCGATATGCTTGCGGCAGGTAGGGACGGGGCGTCGAAGTAGATAACTCGCATGTTATTTGTCGTTCGAGTCCCGGCAAACTTATTTCGCTGAATTTTAAGTTCGGTTGGCTTCTTAATTTTTTTAGTTCTTCATCTCTGCTCTGGTCGATGGATAGTTGATTGTAGTCCATTGTAGACGGACATGCTATGTCTTCAATGCGAGATAAAGCGTCGGCAACAATGTTTTCTTCTCCTTGTATGTACTTGATTCTCGAACAAAATTGACTAATGAAGTGTGTCTGTCTTTCTCTTCGCGGTGTGTCGCTGCTGCTCGATGTTTTCGTAAGTGCATATATGAGAGGCTTGTGATCTGTATATATTGTTACTTCGCAGCCTTCTATTAATCTTCGAAAATGTTTCACGGCAGTGTACATCGCTAATAATTCGCGGTCATATACACTGTATCGTTGTTGTGTAGCGCTCATTGCTTTTGAAAAGTATGCTAGCGGTCTCCAAGCATTGTTAATACGTTGTTGTAGCACAGCGCCGATGCTGTGGTCGGACGCGTCGGTCATTATGGCGAGCGGGCAGCTAGGTACCGGATGACTGAGTGTTGTAGCTTCTAAAATGCTTTGGCGGCATTTTTCGAAACTTTCTTCAGCGGCGGGCGTCCATTCTACTGGTGTCTTGTCGTTTTTCTTTCTGTTGTGCAGATACTTGTTGAGCTCGTGTTGAAGATTCGCTTGTTGTGGTAGGCAATCACGGTAATAATTGATCATGCCTAAAAAACGACGAAGTTCGATCACCGTCTTTGGTTTTGGGTAACCTGATATAGCAGATGTTCGTTCTTCTGTAGGTTTTATTCCGTTTTCAGACACTTCGTAGCCCAAAAAGTCGATTTTCTTAACACCAAATTGACATTTTTCGATGTTGAGTGTTACGCCATACTTGTTAAGGCGATGCAGTACTTCGTGTAATATTTTCTTGTGTTGTTCTTCATTTTCCGAGTAAAGTAAAATGTCGTCGACGAAACAGAAACAATCTTCGATGTTCTTTAGGACTTCGTGCATAAATCTTTGAAACGTTTGGCTGGAGTTTCGTAACCCGAATGGCATACTTGTGAATTCGTATAGACCAAACGGGGTTATAATTGCTGTCTTCTGTGCGTCTTCTGGGCTTGCCATTGGTATACAGTAGTAAGCCATCTTCAAATCCAGCTTCGTAAAAATCTTCTTATTATGTAGCGAGTAGGTGAAGTCTTGTATTCGAGGTATTGGATAGCGATCGGGTTTTGTTACTGCATTCAGTCGTCTGTAATCGCCGCATACCCTTAACCCGCCGTCTTTTTTCTTCACTATATGCATCGGATTTGCCCACGGGCTATTTGAAGGTTTACAAATGCCCATCTCCATCATGCGCTTGTATTCTTCTTTAGCGGCTTTATATTTGTCGGGGGGGAGAGGGCGGGCGCGGGGGAAGAGTGGCGGTCCGGTTGTTTCTATGTGGTGTACGACGTCGTGTTTGACCGGCTTCTTAAGTGAAAATGGGCGAAGAATGTCTGGATACTGCTTCAAGATGTCGTGATATACTTGCTCGGAGTTTAACAGGCGAATACTTTCGACGGGACTTGCGATTTCTATTGTCTTCACTGATAGTTCTGTGACGCGGTCGATTAGTTTGTTCTTATGTAAATCGACTAGTAGTTGATAGTGGCGAAGAAAATCGGCTCCTAATATAGATGTCTTGACGTCAGCGATAATGAATGTCCATGTAAATGTTCTTCGTAGTCCTAGGTTCAGTTTGATAGTTTTCTCGCCGTATGTCTTGATTTGAGTGTTGTTAGCGGCGTACAGTGTGTACGGACTTGCTTTCTTCATTCTTGTTTTCTTAGTGGCGGCTAACACGGAGATATCTGCGCCTGTGTCCACGAGGAAACATTCGTTCGTATCGCGGTCGCGGACACAAAGGCGATTAGTCGTCTTGGGGACACCGACATTCGCCACAGTCGGTGTCGGAATTAGTTTTCCGACGTTTTGTTTCTCCTGCAGCATGGCGATTCGCATCTTTTCGCTTTATCGCCATATCTGAAGTGATATTTACATTCCCACGTCGATTCATCTTTCATAGCAGGCTTCCGGCGGGTGGACTTCGAGCGCGAGCGAGAGTAGCGCGAGTGAAAGGGACGGCGATAGTGCGGCCGCGATGAATGAGTGCGTAGTTCGGCAACTTGTAAGGTAAGTTCTTCGATTTTCTTTGACATATTTTCTAGCGCATTGTTTTCGTTGCTGCTTGATGATGATGACGTTAATACTTCAGCTACAGTGTTGTTGTTGCCACCAGAATACTCCATCATCTTGTCGGCCATTGCTGCGAGTGTGTCAAGTGAAGATTCTTTGTTGACGGAGAGCACGCAACGTATGTATGGCGGTAAGTGGTTTAGCCATTCTATTCTAAGGCCATCTTCAGTTATCATGCCGCCTCCAAGTTCTCGCATCTTTCTGAGCAGCTGCGTTGGTTTCTGGTCGCCGAGTTCTAGGCCGCTGATGAGCTTCTGGAAGTTCTGTACTTCTGACTTCTCATATACGGTAAGTAGACGGTTCTTGATCGTTGTATACTTATTTTTTTCTGGCGGGTTATAGAGGATGTCTGTGAGGTGCTGGAGGTCTGTAGCTTGAAGTTGTTGAAGAACGTAGCGGAATTTCTGGTCGTCCGATGTTTTCAGAGATTCGACGACGGCTTCAAATTGAATGAACCATGCTCGTGGAATTTCGCGCCAAAATGGTAGGAGTCTTGATTGTACGGAGACAGCGGCGAGTTCGTGGCTTGATTCTTCGTATTTTCTTACAGGAACGTTCGATGCTTTCTCGGCCATAGTTTCTTCTTGATTTTTATTTACAGGAATATTTGATGCTTCGGCCATAGTTCTTGCTTGATTCTTCCTTTTTCTTCCAGTGCGGGGTCACCAATTGTTGCAGTGCTCTTCTGTTAGAGGTAATTAGTACTCGAATGTGTTCGAAGGAATGAATGTTTATTTACAGAAACTTAGCCTATTTATACAAATTTTTCTATATACAATAACCAATCAGATTTGTTAGCCAATCAGATACATCAGCCAATCAGAGACAATAGCCAATCAGATAATTCAAGGTCGTGCGCAGAATTCCTTGTCGTCCGCTTGAGGGCGCTACTTGTATTCTCCCATAGTATAAAGCATTATAATTTTTTACATTTACAAAGTAGTAATGCCTCAAATTTTCTGAGTACATTAATAAAACTTAATATTTGAGATGTAGTCGTGTAGCCTATTATGGACAAAAGTGTTAGACGATTATAAAAAAAAAAACTCGGCGATAAACGTATTACAAATCGCGGCGCGTAAGTTGAACTATGTCCTTGAATGCGCAGTGACACGTTATCGTCTCAATCGAAGTGCGTTAAGAGTTGTACCTGCGCGGACGACCGCCATTTTGGTTCAACTTACTTAGCAATGGTGCCGCCGAAGACACCTCCAGTAAAAACAGGGTATCTAGTCAAGATGCATTCGATAATTTCGATAGCGAACTTTGAAATAAAAAATGTATGGAATTTGACATAAGTCATCGTTATGTGACATGTCGCTTGCGATGCCTTATGTCAAATCCCATACATTTTGTTTTCGAACTTCGCCGTCGTAATTATCGAATGTATCTTGACTAGAAGCACTGGGCAGATACAAGGAGGGTCGCCTACTTGGTGTCCACTGATGTCGAAATATATACAAAATATATAAAAAACCTTGTGAGCAACTGCCCTAACACCACATTATTGAGAAAATACCATATGTGATTAAAATAATAAAGCCACAGCGCTAAGAGCTTATATAATTATTTAAATGACATTTTCCGCCGAATTTTGTAAAATTATCTAATAAACTGCCAATTTAAAAAAATATAAATTAGATTCAATTTCTATAAAAGTACTCTAGTTATAGCATTAGACGCTAGAGCCAGCACTATTTTTTTAATAAATTAGCATTCGCGCCCAACGCCCACTACTTACAGCGACCACACAGCCTAGCCCACTAGCAAATCAGAACTGCTAAACATTCAATTCCTCGACTGTGTAAGCACATTGTTTTATTTTTTTTCGTGTGTTTATTTTTGGGTGTGACTGTTTGGCTCTAGTTCCAAATGCTACCAATAACTTTAGCTGTATTGTGTATTAAATTATGTATTATAATCTCGACCACATTGTTGAATATTTTAACAACGTGTAATAAGTAAATGATTGTAAATATGTCGCCGTGTCGAAACGTCCGTTATGAATGATAGTAAAACAGTTCTTCGTGTTTTTGTGAGTTATTATTTACCCTAAATTTAGCATCCCTGCTTTATATTCCCAAATATTACCGTTGGCTTCCTAGTTCTTCTAGTTTGAATTATCGTTGTTCATTGCCATCATACAAGTTTAGTTTTATAGATTTTGCAAATCTGCTGAATGTAATCGCACGTAGACGTGTCAATATAAATTATATCGTCGACGTAAGGTTTGTCCGACGGAAGTATTCGTATTCAGAATTACGATGCACTAGGTACATTTAATCCGTACAACAAAAACTAGTTTTGCATTTGTATAGTGATTTTGACTTTTACTGAGTAACACAAGCATATGCTACCAAAAAATAAGATATTGTACCAAGGTATACCCTACGGCCTACTGGATCTAAAATAAAAGCACTGAACAGAACTCCTCTTTAAAGATTATGCGTTTGGAAATTTCGGCATTGTTTAAAGAACTGCAAGCATATGCCACTTTGTAACTTACAGTAATCATCATCATCATCTTAATAACAATACCTAATGGAAGCTTGGCGCGTATTCAATTTTAGGTAGGTACCTACACCAGCAAATATGAACGTGAGTTCTATAAAATATTGTAGGATATCGTTTGGGGTTTTGTAGCGACTTCAAAATTAAGAAGATTAAGTAGAGAAATAGCCAAATTTAAAAGGGGAATTATTTAGAAAATAAGTTTTATTTCATACTTTTTTGCGTATTTTTACTTTAGAATTCGGTCCAATTTTTGTTTAAAATAATACTTAATGTACTAAACCAATCAGTCGCTTACCTACAATCAAATAGGGAAATTTTGTTATATCACTCCACACTTTTGCAAACTCTCATGCCATCAATGTCTCAAACCTTTGAGACATTGATGGCTTATGAATTATGATATTTAACAACGTAGATTTTGTCATCAGACATAAGATTTATATCATATCAAGATGCATTCAAACTTTGCCGTCGATATTATCGAATGCATCTTGACTAAAGACCCAGTTCAGATTATTAATGTGTAATACAGAAGACTGTAGTTTGTATTATTAAGTAAAATGCCTAACCACTACAAATAGGTAGGTATTATATAAACAAGTAGGATGTTATTGCCGATATTATGTTAGTGTGACCTCAGCGTAAACCGATGATGGAGTTTATAAAGTTTTGATATTGCTATTATTATTTTCATAATACTGGGATATGTCAGGATGGCCGAGCGGTCTAAGGCGCTGCGTTCAGGTCGCAGTCCACTTCTGTGGGCGTGGGTTCGAATCCCACTTCTGACAGAATTTTTGTACTCTGTTATTTTAGGTACGTACTATTTTTTATTATTACAATTCACTTAAAAGCCATACTCACATTTTTTACAGATTCATTCTTTTTGATTTTGATTTTAAAACAATCCCAAACAATATCTTACTATATTTTATAGAACTCACGTTCAAATTTGCTGGTACCGATTTCAAAATTAAGAAGATTGAGTACAGAAATAGTCAAAATTTTATCCGAATTTAAAAGGGGACTTATGTAGAAAATAATAATGTACGTAATATTGGTAGACTATTAACCATTTAATATTCGTGCATAAGGTGGGCAAGTGACACAGCTACAAAATGCGTGCTTAATTTGGTTTCTCACCAAAACTCCCTAGGAAGTTTCAGTAAAGCGTCTACCACTTTATTGAATCGACTGACTTGACTGATTGACTACCCTGACTATTTGTTTGGACTTTAACAAGACTTTGGACTTGACACTGGCAAATTGTTAGAAGCCGACGCCATATAAAAAAATATATACTGACATTGACAACTGGCGTTATAATAATCAGCTGATGTGTCTTGATTTGATTGTTTGTTTCACGTTTGTTTTGATATTAAAAAAATAATTGCATTTGGTAAAGGAGAAAGCTTATTTTACAGAAAGTAGAATTTTTTTCATGTCAAAATCTCATAAAATAATAGAGATATTTCCATTAATATAAATAACAGTCTTAGATTTGTTTGATATGTCGAAAATAGCAAATGTAGTTGAAGGGGAGGCTTCAGAATCGGATTCAGAAATCGAAATAGGGAAATCACCAGTAAGTAAAATAAATGACTATAATTACAACTTTATTATGCTAGTTTCAGTTAAAATTCTTTAGTTGGTATTAAAACAAATTAAAATATATTCATAAAAATAATATTTTGATCATCTACATAGTACATATTAAGTTACATATTCCCTATTTTATTTCGTATTCCCTTTTTAGGATTCCAGCACCGGCTCGAAAGCATTTGTTGTTTCTGGTGAAGCACCTGAATCAGATGACGGTATTTATTCAGCTTACGGCCGAATACTGGAAGGATAATCAAAATTAAGAGCAATCCTATTCTCAGGCTGTCGCTGTCTCTGCTAGCCGAAATGACAAGGACAGCATGTGACTTGAGCGTCACTTTATTTAACTATCGTTCCAGTATTCGGCCGTTAGACTATTAACATTATGATATGAAAACTTAATATGCACTAATACAAAAATATTATTTACAGTTAAAAAACAATTCAATGTATTTGTAATACTTATTTGGTATTTACAGAATCAAAGTTACCATTACCAGATGAGCTGGAGGTGGATCTTCCGCTACACACGTCAATGACACCGGCATCACCACCTAAAATGTACACCTCCTTGCTACACCAGAAGCTGTGTAAGTTCTATTTTATAAATATAACACAGGATCTGTGTTACAAAGTGGCCCATGGAGAGCCGCTTCGCTACGTTGAATGTAAGAGGAAGAATGGATGGTAAGAATGACAGTGGACAAAGCGAAACAAGTGTGTAAGGATCATAGCAAGTGGAAAGAAGTGGTCTCTGCCTACCCCTATGGGAAAGAGGCGGTCTCTGCCTCCCCCTTCGGGAAAGAGGCGTGATTATATGTATGTATGTATGTAACACAGGATCTGTTTATTAATAAACAAGGTGTCTTAATAAGGTATCCAATTGCAAAATGTTACATCTATGTGCTGGTTTACAATCTTCTAAATGTTGGATAATAGGCGATCTGACTTTTTTTTAAATTGCATAAATGGATAGTACTCTTAAATATGAGTAACTTCTCAGAAGAAACAGTACATCAAAAGTCAATATTTTCAAAGGTACAGCGATTTGTATACAAAATTTGAATTTCACAAGTCTCGTTAAAATGCTTCATACTAAAGTTCGGCCCACAAGTGACGTCACTCATGGGTTAAAGTGTATGAAGTATACGGCCGCAAGAGTCTCGTAAAAAATGCTTCATACTAAAGTCGACCTACAAGTGACATGACTCATGGGTTACAGTGTATTAAATATACGGCCGCAGGAACATATTTGTAAATATCTCTGATATTTGTGCGTTTAAGTTCATACATACCATAATAAATATTTTTGTATTAGATGTAAGTAAACTAATAATGTAGGTTTTGTTTAGTAATTTAGCAAAAAATTTTGATGATTTAAGATAATTTTTTTGATTATTAGGGGAATGCAACGTGTCATTGCGGGCGACAATAGAAGGTCTGGTCAAACACACAACAGACATTTGTGTTGAGAAGCTGTCCCAGTGCGACAAAACATTACTCAGTGTACAGGTACATTGTTTACTCTAATACTAGATGTTGCTTGCAATTCTTTAAATTAACTTTATATTAACTTAGCTATATATTTCAAAAGATAGTTATAAAAATATTTCTATAAACTCAAAATAATAAAATTACACAAAGTAGGTAAGTACATGTAGAATGAAAAAATCCAAAATGGCGTCCTTACTGCTGAAGCATTTTTTTTCAGGCAACATTTAACAAAGAAACTAAAAGAAAATAATTACCTAACAATGAAATTAATTAGGTATAACAATGTTAAAATAAGTAGTAGTATGGTAGAAATATACAAAACAAAACCGATTTCTACCTTATAATAATAAATAGACAACATAGAATACCTACTCCACTTCAATATTATATATAATTGTCAAGTGGACTTAGGCTAAACTAAGTTTATTAAATAAACACTTTTTAATCTAAAATACAATTTATACAAGTTATCGAACCAAAAGAGCTAATGAATAGATAAAGTACCGACAAATTCACCTTAGAAGCCTGTCCTTACAACCTAAGGCTGACCTACCTGGTGCAGCGCCCGTATCGCTGACACACAGCGCGCTCGCGGCGCGCACGCAGCGCCCGCATCGCTGACACGCCCGAGGAACGCGCACGCCTAATGTGGCCTAAGCAGTGTGCGCACTGGCAACAAATTTGTCTTCTTCCTCTACCATTTGTACATATTCCGATTATCGAATACGCGAAAATCGAATAAGCATACGCGAAATAGAGACATTTTTTTTTATTACCGTATATGAAAACAATCATGTATTTCGGAAATTAATTCTATTTTGCGTGCTAAGGTTCATTATCGGAATGCAAATGTTGGGCGACAGAGTCAATTTTATTGCCAGTGTGCGCATGCACTTCTTGTGTCTCCGCACAAAGTCAGTGGTTTGCATGTTTGAAACTCACTGAGCAACAAAATGTTTTCTACTATTAGGGCATAAATATAGCTTTATGTAATAAAAACCACGAGGGATAATAATTTATACTTAGGTATATATTAAGATAAAAATAATTCTAAACCCAAACAACCTAAAGTAATATTTGTCATTCGAAAAGAATACACGAATTGTGAACAGTGGGTACGGCGCAATTTTTAAATATATTTAAACGTGACTACGTCTGAAATGCTATGTTACAGTTTTATTTTCAGGAGAACATGAGATCAACCAACGCCAGCTTGACTTTGGCGAGGGCTAGACTGAAGCAACTTCATGGGGAGCTAGAGAAAGCCAACTGCTCCACTGCCTTACCTACTGTTAAAATAAAATAGATTAGATACATTTTTTTAGTTTGCATTACTCATCTGAAAATACCTACAAATGCGATTTGCATTTACGAATCATTTATGGTCATCTATACTAATATTATAAAGCTGAAGTTTGTTTATTTATTTGTTTGAACGCGCTAATCTTAGAAACTACTGGTATGAATTGAAAAAATATTTTTGCGTTGGATAGTCCATTTATCGAGGAAGGCTATATAGCATCATTCTAAGCTCAATACGAGCGGAGCACCAATGAAGAATGTTACAAAATCGGGTTTTTTTTCCTTTTGAGAGCTTTCGCTGCGTACGCCGTGGAAACGGTTAAAGTTTCGCTAAAATTATGTATGACAGAATTGTTCCCTTTTAAAATTTCTAAAAAAAGTTCGCGACTGTATATTATGTCTATCTTTTAAGGTTGGCTAACTATAACCTTTTTATGGTAACCAAATTTGTTCTAAAAGTAAGCATTATTTGTGAAGGTGTTTTCATATAGATGATATTAATCCTTATTCAAGTAAATACGTTACCTATTCATTACAAGCATTTAATGTAGAAGAAATTTGCCGTTAACATCATTTGATTTCAATGAGTATTTTAGAAGATATCAGATATGGCAGTAATAAAATAATCAACGCGCAATAATAATGTACGGCACGCGGCGGGCAGTCGTGAGGGGAAAGCGCTTCTCCTTCTACGTAAATGAAGTCGCGGGTAAATTTTAGCAATATCCCAAAGTAACTGTTCCACGTGGACGAAGTCGCGGGCAAAAGCTAGTTACATATAAAATTGGCGTTTTGTAAAGAGGAACCGGAGGAACATAAAGTCGATTTTTTAAACATAATAATATAATATGTTGTATTTATTTTATACCATTTTGTTGTATATACCATTGCTATCTATGCACTTGCACTTCGCCATCTCATTGGTAGTTCATTGTTTCCTTTACTAAAAAAACTCTACATAGAAAAATAACTAAAAAAGTCGGAAAGAAACACTTTTTAATCTAAAATACAATTTACAAGTTATCGAACCAAAAGAGCTAATGAATAGATAAAGTACCGACAAATTCACATCAGAAGCCTGTCCTTACAACCTAAAGGTGCAGCCTACTGGACGTTAGTAATATATATTCTTTGCTACTGGTGCAGCGCCCGTATCGCTGACAGTTGATACACAGCGCCCTCGCGCGACGTAGAAAAATAACTAAAAATTTTAAAAATTGTATTTTAGATTAAAACATATCGCGAAATGAGTATGTCACATTTGTGTGAACTGGAGGACCACACTTCGGTGCTTGTAGATTTTTTATTTCTTAGTAAGTAAGAAACAATTTCCAGAAAGTAACTATGTGCGAAACAATTTAGGAAATAGCTTTTTTTAGCATTTTATTACTTTTCCGTACATTTCTTCAAAATATGAGGCTGTTTATCAAAATATAACACTTTTCTGAAGTTTGTTGTATACCATTACTTCCCAAAAATTGTTCGTTATTAGCAACACTATGAAATGCTGCTGATGAAAATGATGATTTTTTAAAACTTTTTTTTTAACTCTCATTAACTTTTTTCTCCCATAGTTTAGAGATTTTTCACTATACAATAAAATGACACACTTTTTAAGTCCTTTCATTTGATATATATGTCTTGTAGTGCTACAAGGGTGGGGACGTTTTGCCCCTTCTTCTTTGTAAAAACTTTAACAAAAGTTTTACTAAAATTCTGTAGTGAAAAAACCATAATTTTCCACAAATAGCGCTGTGTGAACTGAGGGACCACACTCTCAGGGCTATATCTCTTAAACTATCTATTTACAAATTCCCAGATTTGTTCTACAATATATTTTGGACTTCTACTAAAACTTGCTATAGTTACTTATTTTGGGGAAATTCCGGTAAGTCCCTCAGTATACACGTACACACACACTAGCGTTTATTGGTAAACGGGAAAGTTATCGAATAGGTACTATATATTTTGTGAAATATTTGTGTCAAAATGTTTACGATAACCATCGTTTTCATTCAACTCAAACTAATAAAAAGCAAGTAATAAAACACAAACATGGTGTTCACATATATTTAGATTTGGTATCCGTCTGTGGGCATCATCCACGAGCGCATGACGTCATCGACCCAGTGCCGGAACATGGCGACGCGCACGTACGCCGCGGGTATGTCGCGCTGGTTGCAGCCGATACCCCACGCCACCAGCCCCGACAGCTTGTACCGGTCCTCGCCGACCGGACACACCAGGGGCGCGCCGCCGTCGCCCTGGAAACAACAATTATGATTTTTAAACGACTTCCAAAAAGGAGAAGGTTTCTCAATTCGACTGTATATAGTGTGATTCAAATGAGAATAGGATCGAGTCGGCGCCATATTTCGAATTTAGACTGTTATGATTATTTTTAATATTATACATCTATGGTTATGATAGTTAAATTTATGTTTAGATAATTGATTACGTTTTTATTTAAATTCGATGCAAGACTATTAATATTAATGTGCACATATGTTTTTCTGAAAATCGCGCATTTCAAGTTATATTTGATAGAAAAAGGTCATTAACGTTCCTATTCTTATTTGAAACGCGTTATATATGATTTTTTAAAATATATTTTAATTTTATTTCGACCTCATTCTGAAGGATAATCTGAAATTTTCTTTATTTGATCAGAATCAGACAGGTTATACGAAGCTTGCGCGGACAAACCTTTGCAATTTTTTGATCAAGTCTCTAGCCATACGGTAGACCATTTACTTTTTACCCGAATACGGCGAAGGCAAAAGGATGGAAGGAAGGTGGAAGGCAGGGGCGTAGCTACCGCCGTATCTGCCGTATCAATTATATGGGGCCCCCAACGTGCGTAAGCAAAAATTAATAAAAACTTCCCATTTTTTTATTTCCCAAGTGAGAAAAAAAACATTCTAAAGCGTAAAGCTTGCGTTCAAAAGTTGGCAACACCCTACATCGGTTAGATAAATAATTATGATGAATAAATATTTCTTTCAATGTATGCAATTTTAAAAATAAAATGTACATGCTTATAGGTGAGGGCGATACAGTGAGGAAGGGGTACCTAATGTTGGGACAATATTATTGGTTAGTAATGATAACGCGATTATGCTGTGATTGGTTGCTGTCCTG
This sequence comes from Glaucopsyche alexis, assembly GCA_905404095.1. Taxonomy (NCBI): domain Eukaryota; kingdom Metazoa; phylum Arthropoda; class Insecta; order Lepidoptera; family Lycaenidae; genus Glaucopsyche; species Glaucopsyche alexis. The sequence continues at coordinate 25,174,872 of FR990044.1, forward strand.
TAAACCTTGTATGACCACCTCATCATCATCATCATCAACGGTCATCGCATATGCCGGAATATTTTCTTTTGTGAGAAATCTTTACCCTTCCTAAGGGTAAACTAATTTTTATACGGGGATATTTTTATTCTGGAGGAAGGGTAATGATCTTGGCGGTCTATGTGTGTATTTATGTTTGTTCCATCCTAGCGCTATTAGTTACGGATCCGATTTTAATACCTGGCATGTGTCCTTGCCCTCGCCGCCGGCGCAGACGAAGCTGTCGTGGAGCTGGAAGCGCGTACCGAGCCGCGTGGTCTTCATGAGGCGGCTGCAGGTGTCAAACGGCACCATATTCACCTCCACCTTCTTCAGGATCACGGCGTAGCGGCCCTTTTGCCCTGAAGATATAAGATATAAGTATTATAGATGATTACTACATAGGTATGACATGATAACATTAAAAAGTAGGATTCTTAAAAGATAGTTTAGATTTACTGGTACCTACAGTTTTTTTTGACATTGCTGGGACACAATGTCACCATAAATGCAATAAGATACACTTGCGCTTTACACTGAGTGTACAATGTTAGGTTTCGTACTTAGTCTGAACGAACTCTTATATACCTACCTAAATACCAAGACATACCCACACTCCCTTATAAAATTGGAACATAGGTATATTTTGCATGAATTATTATAAGCTGGAAGATATTACGTACTTAGGTACCCACTTTACATAGATCATAGAATTGAAGTAGTAGATTATGAATTTACCTAGATCCGTCAAAATATTTTTTATGGAATAATGCTTGCAAACATACTGCCGTGGATCGCCCATAGATACACGGAACATCAGAGAATGTAGCAGCACCTTGGTCCAGCCTATTGCCCTCCCTTAGCAAATAATAGTTTCTAGAACATACCGAAGACGTCCTTCCCCCATCCGTTGGCGAAGCAGCTCCTGGAGCTGTCGAAGTCCTCTCCCTGCTCCGGCAGGCAGGCCACGTTGATGTGCGCGTCCAGAGTCACAGGATGCTGAAGCAGCAGCAGCGCCATGTCGTTGCGGAGACTCTTCGGGTGGAAGTCTGGAATAACATGGAAAATATTTTAAAGAAACAATCGCCAGAAGAACTTTCTGAAATGTGAAGGTTGTTAAGTGATATTTTTTAGCCGGAGTGAATGATATAGGTATGCTCAAGATAAAGTACCTACCTACAGGTAAGTACTTATTAGGCACCTACTGTCGTAGCTACTACTACTACTACTTATTTGAACTAATTGAGCAACTAAACTAACTAGCCTAATCCGCCTCTATAACATTCCATAAGTATTATTAACAAATAACAGTATGTTACCTTCTCTCATGACTATCTTCTGGACTAGAACCTCTTGTGACTTGAGACGTTCCTTAACCGTTTGTGTGTCCCACTCACCGGCACGTATCATGATCTTTTTGAACCTGAAATTATAACGAACACGTTTTTAGAACCACATTGCGTCTTATTACATTTTTAAAGAAACTGAAATAATGAAACCTCTATCAATGGTTCCCCAGATATTATCCTTGAAAGTTGAATGACTGACACTTTGCACATGAATTGAGTAAGTGACGGTTTCGGTCTCGAGCATATCTTTATAATGAATTGGGGCTGTCACCTACGTTCCTTAATAGAGCATTCTTCAACCAGCGAGTACGGGGTAAATTTGCACTGCATGGTTTTCTAAAAAAAAAATACCCAACCCCTCCTCGAATTCAACGTAAGCTTTATTTCCCGCCAGTTTTTTTGTAAGGCCGCGGTGTCAACTCACTTCATGGCGACGTGCGCGCCGGTCATGACGACCTGCGGGTGTATGAGCACGCCCACGCCGCCGTATTCGCCGGTGTCGCCGTTCAGGATCGCCACCACCCACGGGAACTCTCCGAACTGGGCTTCGTCACCCTGGAAGTGGGAAAGTAGGTTATTTCAAGTGCATAATAATGTTCCATTTACTTAGTACTATTTCGTAAGTATGAGCGCTAAAAGACACGCGCGGTACGCGGCATAAATAGGTAAGTATTTAGCTGTAGAAGATTTATGTACCTAAAGACTAAAGAGCGCCTTTGCTCTTTGGTCTGTAGGGACTCTTCTTTGGAGCCACAAAACTTCTCCCATTAAGAGATACCCGTAGTGGCGACGTTGATCGTAGATGATGATGATTCTTTAAATAAAGATTTAATAAGGCCTAGTGCGCCTTAAGCCTGGCTGCTGCCACTAAAATATACACAAATATCTGCCAGCAGCAGACGCGCGTCCGCCATTTTGGGGTCTGTCCCGGCTATTATGTGTACGAAATGCGTGACTGCCTGTCTGCTATCGCCCTAGTAGGACAATGTACGTCTTCTTGCTGTCGCTCTAGCGGGGCCGGATGAAGGTGCACTCACGCTGCCGCCGGTGATGCTGACGTCGATGCCGCGCGGGTTGCGGTAGCCGCAGCCGCGTGCGACCGGCGGCAATATGGTGGGCACGTCCTCTTCGGATCTGATATTCTTGCAGCACTTTTCTACACTCTCCTGACAGTCGTCCTCGCCGAATCTGAAGTCGGAAATTATATTTTAAGTAGCGACATTAATGTATCTACCGTCACACTGGTGCGACTTATCCGGGGAATACGCCGCGAACTAAGCGCGTATGATTACGCGCTATTCGAGATATGCATTGCGTCGAGGCTACGCGCGTATTCGCCGCAATTTACGCGCATCTTTCTGAACCTGAGTCTTAGTAGGTATGTGGTGGGTAGGACTACATAATCTGTGCTAGGTAGAGAAATGACTTTATGTCCTTAACACAATCACATCGCGAGGCAGGTAGGTTGTTAATGTTTAATTACTCTAAAAATAGCTAACGAAATAATATGCTACTACCCACCTAATATCTAGCTGTCCCCAGCCCGTGACACTCCCGTTGGTCACGTAAATGCCATTGTCGTTCCCATCGCACAGGTAATAAGGCACACATTTGCACGAATCCCCGTTCTTATCCGTGTATGTTGTAGAAACTGTTGTAGGATGAACTGTTATCTGAAACAAAATCATTAAATACTAAATAAGAAATAAGTTAATACTTTTAACTGGGTATAGGGGACTGAATAAAACCACGGTTTTGGATAGTTATGTGCCGGTGGAGCGTTCAAACGTGTGTCACTTGTGCGTGCGGTTGTGCGACTATTGTTCCCGAGGTGGCGGGCAAAGCATTAGAAATTTGAACGTCCCAGCGGTACGACTTTATTCTTTCTGTTACATAAACAAGAAATCATATTATTCTAAACAAAGGGGCATATAAACAACTTAATTCTAATAAGAAATAACAATAACTTATGCCTAGGTGAAACCTAATCGTAGTGCGTCGCCTACACTGGGAAAGCCACTTATTACGGTACTTTTATGAAGACTGGAGTACGGAAAATCGGCATGCATTCTGTTTTGCAGTAAAAGGGTATTGAATTATAGATTGATGACCTCTGTGGCTTAGTGGTTCAGCGCTTTGGTGCTCAAGCCGGGGGTCGCAGGTTCGAATCCTGCCGAAGAAACAAAATGTTTTTCTGTGTTCCTGGGTCATGGATGTGTATTAAATATGTGTATAATATAGTAAAAATCTTAAATATATGTATGGTATAAAAGCATTAAATATACTTCCCGTTGTCTGGTACCTGCAACACAAGTTCCTCGGATACTTAGCATGTGGCCAGATTGACGTGGTGTGAAGCGTCCATAGACATTATAGATCAACAAATATAAAAACGCTCGCCTTATTTGCATGTTTTGTCTCTATCGTTCGATATAAAGTAACCAGCAACAAATAAGCTCTCGGACACTTATTAGAAGATTGTGAGACCACATTAAACTTTTTACTAAAGGCTTTAATAACCTGACCTGGCATTTACAAAAAACCTCGCTGCGAAACTTTAATGAAAATCTTCCATATTTAAATAATCACCTCCCAGCTTTTCGTAGGCTTGCTGCAATAAAATGAAGCCGGTCAGGCTTAGAGGGTCTTCAGGGTAGATTGTGTAAACATTAGAAGTAGCTTAATCGATTGTTACACCTCGTCCAGACTACTCGCGAAGTAGGCTGAGGTTGGCCGAATAAGTCACTGTGGGCACGCACTTCGTTTCGCCTTTTTGTACTTTGGGACTTTGGGTTACTACGCAGATCACTTTCTCGGCCTACTTCGCGAGCAGTCTGGATGGGACATTAGAGATCTCCCTCCTCCCACATTGCTTATGCGTGCACTCAGAAGTAAGATCGTGCGAACACCACCGCCACACAAGCAACAATGTCAGCAAGATCGTGCAAAGCCCCACACCACCATGCAGGTTGCAAAACTGGTGTAGGGCTAATATCTTGCTTCTGAGTGCACGTATGCGTGCACTCACACATTTGCTTGCAGGTTGTGGGTATTATTTGGCGGAAAATTGCTTTAAATCATAATTTTAATTAATTGTATGAAGTTAGGTTCACAAACGACCGAGTAGACGTTGAACATACAAAATAATCCACGGTCCACCGGTCGAATACATAACGTCATACTTTCTGGAAGTCGGTTAAAAAACTCACATCTTCCAGCCTGTTGGGGTTGACAGGTCGGCCGGTGGCCGGCGTGCCGAAGATCTCCTCCAGCAGCTGCGGGCTGAGCGTGCTGTCCTGCGGGTACGCCAGCACGGACGACGCCGTCGCTAGCAGGAGCAGGAGCATCTACGCATCGCAAAAGTCTAGTCATTTGTAGCGTATACCGGAGACAGAATGTCGCAGCGACAGTTAATTAGTATCGTAGGCGCGGGACACGAAGTATAGAATACTAGGAGTCAGGGCCGTGCCGCCCCTGTGTGCGATGTGTGCGGCGCACACAGGCGCCAAGACGATGAGGGCGCGCGCCGCGGGCCGCCACCGAAAAGTTAAAACATGAAGATTCGTAAAATTAAGAGGCGCTTCATGGGTTTCGCACACAGGCGCTACCGGGGGTCGGCGCGGTCCTGCTAGGAGTCAGAACGGTATAGGCTTTTCCATAGTAGGTATTCATGTACACAATAATAAACCCAGATCTTAGTTCTCTTTTCTGCCACTGCATTGGCTGCGCTAGAATTTTGGACGTACCGATGCTATTGTGGCGGACCATTGTCCATTCAGCGCACAGTACTGAATCGCGCTTGGTACTTCTTGAACAATGGCGCGCTCTACCGGCAAAAAATCCGTCTAGGAAGCCATTTGTCTATACTAATATTATAAAGAGGAAAACTTTGTTTGTATGTTTGTTTGTTTGTTTGTTTGTTTGTTTGTTTGTAATGAATAGGCTCAAAAAGTACTGGACCGATTTCAAAAATTCTTTCACCATTCGAAAGCTACATTATCCACGAGTAACATAGGCTAAATTTTATTTTCTATACTAATATTATAAAGAGGAAAACTTTGTTTGTATGTTTGTTTGTTTGTTTGTTTGTAATGAATAGGCTCAAAAAGTACTGGACCGATTTCAAAAATTCTTTCACCATTCGAAAGCTACATTATCCACGAGTAACATAGGCTAAATTTTATTTTGGGAAAAAATAGGGTTCCGTAAGATATTTGGGTTTTTCGGACACAAGGTGTAAAAAATCAACCAGAAAAGTTACTTATTTTGCGTACGCTGCCTAAACTATAAAAGATAGAACCATAAAATGTTCTAATTAATTGTAGATCTTATAAATATCTACAAAAAAGTCCGCGACACACTATACCTATCTATGTCGAGTGAGGCACAACAACCATTTTTTTATTTAGAAATCTTGAATTTTTTTTGGACTACATTTAAACGCGTTTATTTTACTCATGATATTAATCCTTATCAAAATCAATTATTTCATCACTAAGTACAGTTTATGTAGATAATATTTGGTCTTTTAATGATTAAAATTGGATGTTTGGTTTTGAAGTTATGGCGAAATTAAAATATTACGATTTCTGCTGCACGGCCCGTTGCGAAGTGGGCGTCGCGTCGTCGCCAAGGCGTGCGAGTTTAGATCTATGAGTAAATTTTTTGTTTTGTGTTCGTTGTAACTATGATGGATAGATACTTGAGTAACTATTTATTTAGTGATTGTTGTATTGTTAGTTCTGAAAAGTGTAGGTATTTCATACGATAAAAGTATACCCACTTACTTATTTCATTAAGTATTAGTAGGTACCTATATTAATTTGTTTCTGTTTGTTTTGACTAAATTTCACCCGTTTTGTTAGAGGTTTAAAGACATTCTGTTATCTGTAGTATTAGTATCAGTATTGTACCCGTGCGAAGCCGGGGCGGGTCGCTAGTTTAAATATAAAATGATCATTCACCGCTGTATTACGGCCGCTTTTTGACGGTAGCGCTATTATAGGAAAACGGTCTGTTTTCCTTCTCGGCTCAATACTATAAAGCTACCGTAATTCAGTGCGTTTGGACTTTGGAGTTATTTTTACATTGTCGTATCTTGGGCTTAATAGTTAATAATTATTCTACCTCTGCCAGCAGCAGAGGTAGAATAATTGTGAACGGCCTGTAAATGTTGTGGCACTCACATCACGATTTTTCTTGTCTTTTTGCCTTGTAGAGATAGATAGTGACAGTATTTGGGTGATAAGAATTATGACGAATAAAATAATACACCTACTTACTGACCAACTTTATGCAAAGTTATTGGATTCAATGTAAACAAACAGAAGCTGGATATTACTTATGAAGAACAGATAAGTATATAAAACTAAAGGCCATTACGACAGGCATTACTCAACTCAGGGTGGGCACATGCACAAAGTTTATTTATGTACATCTTTCCGTGCATTATACAATGCGTATTGCAGTAAAAATATTCTTCGTCCGGCAACCCTAGCGAATATAGTAAAACAAGTTTGGTATTGACTCGCGACCGGTCAGTTAACCTTGGGTCATATCTGCAGTAACTTGTTGGTTTCGATCAAGAAAAAAGCATATTTTGGTAACATAAACAATATAAGGCTACCTACTTTTATATTTATAGTGAAAACATCGTGCGAAAGCCTGTGTCTGAGTAGTGATTAGACTAACCTTCTTATATTTAGTAATCATCTAAAGAGAAAGACTGCCAAATCTGAACTCATAGCGCGGAATATTTTGTGATCAAGTCCAAGTGTACTTCTATGCAAATGATATACTTCTATGCAAATGATTCTTAACAATGCAAAGAAAAAAAATCTAAACATGTAGAGCGCGTAGATATCAAGTTTATTAAACAAATGGTTATTTATTATACAGCTATCGATAAAACATCTATACCTAGGTGGTAAAACCCAAGTTCATGTAGGATTCGGAAGGTCACTATTACAAGGAAAAAATACACAAATGTGTAACTCTAACTGCAATCTTACATCATTTTTTTACGTCTCGAATATACCTACTAGTTGTCCCGTGCCCACTTCGTTGGACGTAAACCATTTTTACTTACAAAAATTAATTAATAAAACATTATCCAGTGGACCGAATTGTAAACCTCCACCTTTCTCGAATATAGGTACCTACTTGAACACACAAAAAATCATCCAAATCGATCCAGCCGGTAAGAGGGTTTTAACAATTTAACGGTGACATATATACCCTATAACAAAATATAAATTAGTACTATATACGTAGACAAGCCAATAGAAATAAGTGCCAAAATATGACTTTCTACATGAGGTACATGGATACTTATAGGTATTTTATTTGTTTAACACTTTTGTTAAAAGTCATGGGATACTCATCCCAACTTACATGTCCGGTAGTTGTAGTGTAGTAGGTATACGGGTATGCGACCCCGGCTTCCCTAGCTATTACTGTCCTATCCCTTGCCCTGCTGAGCGGTAATATCCTACATTCCTATTTCCCACTCTAACTAATACCAGTCTTCCTTTCCACACCACCTATCCTTCGCTTTCCCTATTTATACCCTCTCCGCCAATCCGTGGGAACGCAATGGATAATCATAAAAATATTTTTAATAACCAAAATGGCGGCGATGTGGTTCGCCACCCATCACGTCTCGATCTCGCGGAGGCGAAAAGTGACCCATGGAGAGCCGCTTCGCTACCTTGAATATGTAAGGAGGAATGGATGGTAAGAATGAAAGTGGACGAAGCGAAACAAGTATGTAAGGAACTAAGGATCGTAGCAAGTGGAAAGAAGTGGTCTCTGCCTACCCCTACGGGAAATTTGCGGATTGTATTATTAAATGTATCTAACACTTTTGGGAACGAAAATAAATCGCAACATTACGTTGCCCAAAAGTTAAAACTTGGTTTAAACAACTAACAATTACTTATTTAGGGAACTCGTCACAGAAAAACCAACGTCGAAAACGCTCTCGTAACTTCTCTGGTTTTGCGGTTATCCGTGGATGACGCTAATCGCTTCCATTAGGTGTTCAACGTTTGATTTTATTGCCAATACCTAAGTAATAAATTAAGCTGACCAGTAAAGTAGGGCCAAAGATATATATTACTAACGTATTAAGGGCGCCACAGACGGCGAAGATACTATAATATTTTATCTTTAGATGCCTGGATACATTTCATATTACAGTACGTAATATGAAAATATATAGTATCTTAGCCGTCTGTGATAGTTCATACAAACTGTATAGCAAGCGATATTTTATCTTAACATAAAATATTATAGCATCTTCCTCGTCTGTGATGCCCCTTAGGGCACTAAAAATATGTGGCATCTAATATTTATAGGTATAAGGTTAGGTAAAATCAACTTAGTACGGATATTTTGGGCATATTATGATCTTCTGCTTATGTATAGATAGATGTTTAGGCAGAAAGATAATGCCATACTCGACAGTAGAGTAGATGATTGTAGATCATGACGTGCCCAACCAAAATATCCGTATATTATATTTTACTTGATGATTTTACCAAACCTTATATTTTAGTTACAAATTTAGCTAATGGATTGAATAGTCAGCAAATATTTGTAAGAGCCTATTTTTTTTACTTCAAGTTAAACCGGCTCAAAATGATGATAACATTGACATTGAAATTTTGATCAAACCTTGATTCTTTTTTGTCGAAATTCTAAATATGTAATTGACCAAAACAAGTAGGCAACCGTTTTGTTGTCATAACCGCAGAGCGAGTTCGGCGTCCAATTAATAAAATTAAACAAACTATCTTCGGAACGAGTTCTGTAAATGTCAAAAGTCATCGTACTGACCTTGAGGATGATAATGATGCACTTACTGTCAAGTTTGGTCAAGCGACGCGTGCGCACGTCGTCGCGGCGCGATTGAGACTATCCACTCAGAACTATTCTTGATACTTGCTTTTAATGATTTTCCTCAATCGGTCGTAAATCATAACATATACTTATTAAAAAAACCAATGACGCACTATTTCGTAGATGTGTATTTTTCGCACACTGATTTTTTTATCTTGTGTGCTTCGTAATCTCTTGTGAACTCAGAGCTTTGATCCCATGCGACAGCTTGTGGTGTTCGCACCTCGGCCTCGGCCTAAAATCGAATTGCATTTACTACGTAGACGTCGCGTCGTCAGTGCCAACAATACTCAGTAGGACACCTGTATCTGCCAGTACCTAAAATGTATACAACTATAAGATAGCTTTTAAGTTTTTCTAGTATTAGTTATCTTTTTAGTAGGTACTTTTATAGTTTATAAATATTTTAAGTTGTTACGTATAGAACTTATTAACATTATAATTGTCATCTTATTGTCTGATGATATTTAAGTAAAACTATAGCATGAAAAGTATTTACCTAGTGAAGGTAGCAGGACTGGTGACCATGGCGATGAAATCCAGGATATTATTGATTGTAACGGAAATTGTTATTAACTAAACTCATCAATCTTGATGATGGATGATAATATTAATATCTATGGACGCTTTTACACCACGTCAATGTAGTCTCGTGGTAGGTTCTCGAACAACTTTTATTACGGGTACCAGACGACGGAAATATATTTAATACTTTTATACTATAAGACATACGTATATATATTTTAAGAATTATATTACTTATTACACATATTTAATACACATCCATGACCTAGGAATACAAAAAAAAATGTTAGTTCCGTTGCGGGATTCGAACCCGCGACCTCTGGCTTGAGCGCCAACGCGCTACACACTGAACCACAGAATTAAATTGTATTTATTGGATTCAATATATTCTTATTATTATATTTGAAAGACTTCTACTGCTGCTAGTTCAAGGAAGGTGCTAGGCATAATTTAATATTTTGATATTTTACAAGATTTCTTAATCTTTTTTAATAATCTAGGTTATCAAAGAGAAACAAATGACCATCGACATCAATAACAGCGGGTCTAAAAAGGCCACTTGCGCAATATCATCTCAATATTGCTATTTGACACTAAAGCAATTCTGCTGGTAACTCTGTCAAATGAATGCATTTCAGCCAATTTCTGCATATGAATTGTATCCAAATCATATTATGAATTACAATTCAAGTGGCCATTTTACGATCGCTGACATCTTTCATACAATTCTTAACAAGAATTGAAAATGAATTGCCAAAACGGCCTTTTTAGACCTGCAGGAGTAGAATAAAACAAACGTGTTAAATAAAAATTTTAAAGCATTATTTCATTTATTACTCTAAACAATAAACTTTTATAAAAAATAATACACGTTATAGGTTCTCGTGCAGGAAGTGCAGCAGCGTCGTCTCGTAGTGCTTCGCCGCGTGCATCGCGCGCAGCGAGTGTCGCTCTCCCGGGTACACCTGCGACACGACACAACATAGATTATACAGATATTATATACTTATATAGATGCGCAACTCTAAAGTTGAAACTGAGTCTTGCAAAAGTTTCGGAATGTCGTTTTTAGATGGCGTTGTACCGTTTTAGTTACTATCAAACCCGCTAGATGGAAGTAGTACCGCCTGATAATTTTTATTTAACTGAATTATGGACAGATATTTAATTTTATCGAAAGTCATAGACACTTAACCCGCCCCGGGCCGCACTTTTAAGGGGGCGGCAAAACCTAAGGGGGCGGCAAAACCTAAGTAAGAGGGCGGCAAAACCCAAGTAAGGGGGCGGCATATTTGACGTCCGCCCCGGGCGGCAGACACCCACGCTACGCCACTGGTTTGAGACCCCAGGGCCTCTAGTCAAGATGCATTCGATAATTTTGACGGCGAAGTTCGAAAACAAAATGTATGAGATTTGACATAACGCATCGCAATTCGCAAGCGACATGTCAAATAACGATGACTTATGTCAAATCCCATACATTTTTGATTATGAAGTTCGCCGTCGAAATTATAAAAAGCATCTTGACTAGAGTCCCATGCCCGTTCTTACTGATAAAATGTATATCATAATATAGTAATACTTGTGTACAATGAACGTGTGCATACCCGCTATTTTACTTCGTGGTGTGTCCAAAAATAATTAAGTAACTCCCGACATTATATCTATCTCGATTCTCGACTTACGGCCAGTTTCAATAGTCTATCTACCAATAACTACCCAACAAGCAAAGTAATCCTATAACTAAAGATTATAAGTCTACCTCTTCTTATAATGTTCTTATTAAGGCATTGGTGCAGACTGTGTCTCTTATAATAGCATAAGATAAGCTCTAACATACTCAAGAGCATTAGGATTTATATCTCAGTCTTATAGTTTGCTACACGACTACTTACAAAACAGTTATAGGACTTTTTTACTTATAATAACATTTCACAAGCGTATATATTCTCAAGAGCATTTGTTTTTATTACTCAATCTTATAGTTAACTACAAGATTACCTTATAAACCACTAATAGGAATATGTATCCTATAATTGTCTGCAGAAAGATTAAATAGTCTTGAAATCTTATAGTAGCATTTTGTAAGAAAGGATGATGTTATAACACTCTTATCGAAGATAATTATAAGTTAGTCTCGTTACTGTCTTGTTTAAGACTCTTTTAAATGTAATAGTGCTTAATAAGAGCGTTATAAAATCAAACAACCTTATAAGCTACTTGATCAAATCACATAATTAATAAACATTATACTTCTAGCTGTTCTAATTTGTTCTGAGAAAATAGTTTATTATCAGTTTATTATAGATATGGAATTGTTTTCTAGCAATGTAAATTGAAAAATTAGTAAGTAGTCCGAATACATGAGGAACCCTAAACTTGTTTAAATATGGAGGAAATGTATCTTAATCGAAACTACTATAAGTACTAATTTACTTAAAATAGTTCTATAACATACTCAACGCAGAGTATTTAAAGAAAATGGCGAATGTTTGTAAAAATCATTGAAAAATTATTTTACAGTAAATACTATAACTGCTAGTTTTCAAAGCGCGTTGTAAAATTAATCAAATCTTAGCCCACATTTACAATAAAAATGACTTCCCCGTCGAGTTCCCACATCGTATATATATTATTACGAGTGTTAACGTTATGCAGTTACTATAAATTAGAATGAAGAATACTTACATACTTATTTAATATTTCGTTTTATCACAAGCAATAACCAAAAATTATAAAATGTCCTTATAACTAATAACTTAACTAAAGTATATTACTAGAGCATTACAAACAAGATTGCTTTAGTAAGATATTTATGTCAGATACTAATAAGAGTGTTTGTACTTAAAAATGAGTAGTCTCAGAACATTATAGAAATAATTGCGCTTCCTTAAGTATACTATAGGGCTAATTGACATTCTATAAGTTGATTATAAGAGAGTTATAAGAAAACAATGCTCCTATAACTGCACCCAAATCCAGCAATGTAGTAAACTATAAGTATCTTATAAGCACAAGAAAAAGTAGTGTTGGAGAATACTTCAAGTACTGATTTTGCTTGTTGGGTATTTGTTAAAAACGTCACCTTTGGTATTATTTGTCGGTTTTTTGCGTTTTAAAAACTCATAAACTACTATCACACCCTAAACTATTACCATAGCAAATTTCATCAAAATCCGTTCAGTAGTTTTCGCGTGAAAGAGTAACAAACATCCATCCATCCATCCTCACAAATTTTCACATTTACTACTACCATACCAAATTTCATCAAAATCCGTTCAGTAGTTTTCGCGTGAAAGAGTAACAAACATCCATCCATCCATCCTCACAAACTTTCACATTTACTACTACCATACCAAATTTCATCAAAATCCGTGCAGTAGTTTTCGCATGAAAGAGAACAAACATCCATCCATCCTCACAAACTTTCCCATTTATAATATTAAGTAGGATAGTCCTCACCTGTACCCGATGCGGCTTCCCTAGCCTCACCAGCTCGGCCAGCAGCGCGGCCGTGTGGCAGAAGTGCACGTTCTCGTCCGCCAGACCGTGGATGATCAGCAGCCGCCCCTCCCTGCATCAAATGCACGGTCAGTGCGTGTACGTGTGCGTATACGTGCACGCAGCCAACGCCAAGTAGTTTATGTCACTCAAGAATGAAAATTTTGTGATCCTAAGTGAGTGCCTATACTCTTATTTTCAGCAGTCAGTTAAATGACATCTAAAGCATAACTCTGTATTAACTAATGTCATTTGACTGAGATAATAAATCGTATTTCGTAATAACTAGGGCGATGCGACAGTTTTTGATGACGGAACTTCAAACGTCATAAAAAAATTCTAAATTTCTCTGTCACAAAATATATAATTATGTGAAGTCAGATAAATGAGATGTGTGTAAGAAATCGCACACATGTTTGCGTGCGTCTGTGTGGGCACTTATCGGGGAAGATTGTCGCGTGCGCTAGGACGCTGGCGCTGCCACTGATGGTGCTGTTTATGCACTGTGTGTGTGTGTGCGTGATTGCACGTGTGTGGTGTGTGCACGTACATGTCGGGGAAAAGGGGCGAGCGAGGACGCTGGCGCGGCCACTGCTACTGCTCGATGTATGCGCTGTGTGTGTGTGTGTATTACTCAGTGCGGGCGCTGTACGTGTGTATGTGTGTGTGCGCACGTACTTGTCGGGGAAGAAGGGCGCGTGCGCGAGGACGCTGGCGCGGCTGTAGGCGTGCGGCGCGGCGGCGGGCGCGCCCATGTACCGCTCGGTGTAGGCGGTGTCGTACAGCCGCCAGCACGTCACGGGCGCGCCCGCGACGCACACCTTGAACGTGTCCGGCCGCGTCGCCAGCCCCAGCAGCGACAGGTATCCGCCTGCACAATAAACATGTCATTGTAATGCTACAGTAACCGGTCGAAAATAATGCACATCGATATTTCGAAAAGAGTTATTCGGCTGTCAAAATCTTTTATGGGTGAAAGATGATACAGTAGAAATTGTTTTAGGTTCCTACCACGAAGTATAGATACCAGGCGTCCGAACGTAATGTTAAAATAATGGTGTCAATTTAGGGGACAGATTTTTTGCCGGTAGAGCGCGCCATTGTTCAAGAAGTACCAAGCGCGATTCAGGACTGTGCGCTGATTGGTCCGCCACAATAGCATCGGTACGCCCAAAATTCTAGCGCAGCCAGTGGCAGAAAAGAGAACTAAGATCTGGGTTTATTATTGTGTACATAAATACTATGGAAAAGCCTATACCGTTCGGACTCCTGGTATTCTATACTTCGTGGTTCCTGCTGTCACCGCGTCACACTCTTTTTTGCCAAGCTGTACGTACCGTAGCTCCAGCCGTGTATCGCGACTCGGTCCATGTCTATGCAGCCCGTCTCTTTGGCCAGCCACTGCAGCACTTCTACCTGAAACAACGGAACGTCGTAACTGGTCGGCATTCATTCCCAAAAAATAGTTAAGAAGGACCTATTCTGCTACTTTAACGATAACAAGGAGAATTTATAATGAATGATGTATTAATGTGTCCAAGATACATCTGCGTTTGTCAAAAAATAAAATATGGTCATATAGGGAAACGTACCCAATATTATGTGACCACGTTTTACCCACCTCCAAGGTGTGCAATCGTTAATGAAATCATTGACCTTAACATAAGGTTTAGCACACAATCTTTTTATGACCCGCTGTTTAAAAAAGTGTCTATCACAAACATTAATACTATTTGATAGTAAAATTTTCATTCAAAGGAGATATTTGATTTTGAGACACCACATATAGGCAAATAGGAAAAAATATATGGGAAAAAAAATAATCTGAAGAAGGGAACTTGCGTACAAAAATTATTATTTTAAAAGTTTTTTAATGCAATAACCCTATTTTTAGGTCGGCCATGGAAGTTGTTTTGACATGATTTTTGAAGTAGATGACAATTTTAGGAAGAGATGTCTTCTTGAACGTCGTACGTCTTTCTTTGCCAAAATTAATGTCATTGTCAAAATGACATTCTTTGGATAATCCTGATCTGATCCGCCATGTTTTATTTTACGTTGTATTGCTCTCCTTGACGAAGTAAATTCAAATGTACATGGAAACGAAGTGAAAGAAGAAGGGGCAAACCGTCCCCACCCTTGTAGCACTACAAGACATATATGAAATGAAAGGTCATAAAAGTGGTATATTTTGATAAACAGCCTCATATTTTGAAGAAATGTATGGAATAATAATAAAATGCTAAATAAAAGCTATTTCCTTAATTTTTTCGCACATAATTACTTTCTAGAAATTGTTTCTTACTTGCGACGCTATCGAATGGTGCAATAATACAGAATGTATATTTTCCTAATTTGCGGGTTCGAATCCTGGCTTGGAAAATTGGTTTATGTAAAATCAAATGATGCAGATAAAACAATTACATTAAAGTACATATAATGAAAGCAAAAATTATTTTAAAACGATTATGCACTTGAAAAAGTAAAAATATTACATATTATAAACTATTCTTCTGGGCGTTGTAAGAGAAGTCTAATACAAATTAGGAATAGCAATTTAGCCCTATGGAGTGTCGAGTCCGACTTGATGAAAACTTAAACTGCATCATTAGATTTTTAATAACTCAATTTTCCTAGCCAAGATTCGAACCCATAGATTGTTAAAAAAAATACACTTGATATTGCACCATTCGATAGTGTCGCAACTAAGAAACAATTTCCAGAAAGTAATTATGTGCGAAAAAATTAAGGAAATAGCTTTTTTTAGCATTTTATTATTATTCCATACATTTCTTCAAAATATGAGGCAGTTTATCAAAATATACCACTTTTATGAAGTTTGCTGCATACCATTACTTTCCAAAAATTGTTCCTTATTAGCAACACTATAAAATGATGCAATAATACAGGATTATTTCTTCACCTTTTTTTTAACCTTTAACCCTCATTAACTTTTTTCTCCCATGGTTTAGAGATTTTTCGTCATACAATAAAATTACACACTTTTTAAGCCCTTTCATTTGATATATGTCTTGTAGTGCTACAGTAGTGGGGACGGGCTCCATACAAAAATGCCCCTTCTTCTTTAATAAAATAAAGAACAGGAAACGGTTACTATATTATGTAGCTATATTTACGTATACCACCTTACTAATAATCGCTGTATAAGCTTTGAATAGTTATACAGTGTTTTGTCTCTTTCTATCGAATTAAAAATGTCACTTGCGTAACGGGAACAAAACACTGTATAACTATTCTAAGCTTATACAGCATTTATTAGTAAGGGGGATAGTGTACATAGTGCTGGCCCACGCCTCATACATTTCTAAAACATCTCCTTTCCTGTAATTATTTCAATTCAGATCCATGAAGCTTGCGTCTAGCCTAATTTTGTCTTTGGTCACCGTAGCAAATGTTCCATAGAAAATGCCCAGGGTAGGGACCCTGTTTAATTAAGGAATTAATAGGAAGATTTTGAGCGTCTTCTGGGATTGTTAACAAGTTGGGCAGGTCTGCGTACCTGGTCGTCGAGCTCCACCTGCCCCATCTTGCCCCGGATGGCGGCCTCCCAGGCGCGGCCGCGGTGCTTGGAGCCGCGCGAGTCCACCGCCACCACGTTGAAGCCCCGCGCCGCCAGCATGTGCATTCGGAGCTGTCTGATGCCCTGCGCGACGTTTGATACATCATTAATTCATATTATTTACTAGCTTTTGCCCGCGACTACGTCCGCGTGGAGTTTCCATATAAAATTTTAACCCATTCTTCACACCCTTAGGGGGCGAATTTTCAAAAATCCATTCTTAGCGGATGCCTCAGTCATTACAACTATCTGTATGCCAAATTTCAGGGAAATTCGTTTTGTAGTTTCGGTTGTGCGATGATAGATGAGTCAGTCAGGTTTGTCTTTTATATATTTAGATTAATACGTGCAGCAAAAGCTTTGTATTCCGTTCCACGAAAATTATGTTCCCAAACTTATTCCCACTTTGAAAATCAGTTCTTTTGTAGCGCCCTCCATATTTTTTCACCATAAAACCTCAATAATATATTAGTCTCGCCTGGAGACTATTTTTTTTATCTCTTCTAACCTAACCAATAGTCAACATTGATTAATAATAATACTGCTTACATCAGCGCCCCCTCTTTTTTTTCTGGGCCGTCTCCCTCCAGGCTTCCAGCGGCCACAAGGGGGCGTTATCGCCCACTTTGAGAAAGACTGTAGTGGTCGGTGATGACGATGATGATGACACTGTCCCTGGGGGTACCTTGTAGCTGTTGGTGACGGTCTGCACCTCGGGCCCGCCGTACACGTGCAGCACGGTGGGGCGCGCGCCGGGCCGGCCGCAGCGCCACAGCGTGCAGTACGCGCGCGCGCCGCACGCCAGCCGCGTCGACAGGATCTGCGGCGGCGGCGGGCACCAGCCCGCGCTCAGCGACCTCTCTGCAAGTGACGAATTATTTAGGGTATGTTCCGATATGCATGCACTGCGACCACTGTACTGTGTGACGTCAATTCAGTATACTGTGTAGCCGTTCCTTTATATCCAGTTATACTGCTGCCCTATTACCTAATTTTATGGACTGACTACTAGGAATGGTCTTCATTTTGACGTCAGTACCCCAAGCAGGAACATTTTGCGTTATCGTTACGTGTACGTAAGCGAGAAATATTGTATGAAAACCATGAAAGCGCCTCTAGCGGACGTAAGAGTAACTACAATGTTCATACAATATTCCTCATATTTCTCGTTTACGTACACGTAACGATACCGCAAAAAGTTCCTGCTTGGGGTACTGAACTTTTTAATCACGTAATCAAAGTACTGCGAGTACCTTACCTCGAAAAAACCAGTGCTCACAGTAGAATATGGCGGCGACTTATGACGTCATAGGGTACTGCGGCAGTATACTGCCTATACTAGCAGCCCATAACGGAACGAATTTTTCTACAGTGATAGCACTGTGTACTGTGCAGTGCTCGCAGTGCATATCGGAACATGCCCTTCGTTTTTTATTACTATTTGTACTACTTTGTCACTATAAGACCAAGTCAATGTGTGTCTGTCGTTTGATAGAAAATAGCGTGTGTTTTGCTAATTTATATTTTATGTATCTAAGGTTCTTCAAAATCAATTAGGGATATTTTGGGCATTATGATCTACTGCTTACATAGAGACGTTTAGACAGAAAAATAATTTCAAATTTCAATAAATAAATAAATTTTTAAATAAAATCACATTGCGCTCTCTAAGACGCTGAGGTCAAATTACATTCGACCACAGATACGTGTGCGTGGATCGCGCGCGGCACGTCCACACCAAACGCTCCGTGGAACGCGCTCCATGCCGCGCGCGATCGGTGCGCGTTGGATCGATCCAAATATGCACCTCACAGAAATAGGTGATTTAAAGAGGAAGCAAAGACTTTGCCTAAACAACAACAATGCAATCAGCTGTGTTAACATTGCCGTAAAGATCGTAATGTAATTTTTTCAGCCTAAATGTATTCACGTAAGCATTGGATCATTATGCCCATAATATCCATAATTGATTTCGAAGAATCTTATATTTGGTGTACCTCTGACTAATATAGAGGACACGTCGCTGTCCTCATCGCCGTCGCCGGAGCGGCTGTCCCACGACCCGTTCAACGACTTTGTGTCCGAGGCTTCTGAAATTAAGATATATGTTAGGGTTGTTGTAGTGTTTTGACACTTATAATAATTAATATAAGCACGCACACTTATCGGGCGTGGTAACGGTGGCGTAGTGATAATAATAATAATATCTATGGACGCTTCACACCACGTCAATCTGATCCCGTGGTAAGTTCTCGAAGAACTTGTGTTACGGGTACCAGACAACGGAAATATATTTAATACTTTTATACTATACACATATTTAAGATTTTTATTATATTATACACATATTTAATACACATCCATGACCCAGGAACACAGAAAAACTTTTTGTTCCTTCGGCGGGATTCGAACCCGCGACACCCGGCTTGAGCACTAACACGCTCAACCAACTGAGCCACAGAGGTCGTCAAGTCGTGATGGAAGCTAAGCGAGTGGTGGGAGCCTCCCACGCACCCGCTGGCACTATCATTCCTTTACCGACCGCCGACCAGAGCGGGTCTGCTTGACAGCAATATACAAGTATTTCATTTGCAAACTCCTATTCTACAGTTGCCAACCCCAAATTTAAAAAGCCAGGATTTGAAGTTGAAAAAATTTATTAAATAATATAAAAATCAGAACAATTTAGTTTTAAAACAGAACGCAGTAATAGAGTTGCAACAGTTTATTTAATAAGTTAAATGAAATACATATTCATATTTTTCATAAAAGTATTTGAATAAAATTAAATTACAAAGAAAATTGTAAAAGTGCCAAGCGAATTTTAAAATATGTACATGACTTTATCAGGGCGCTCTAAAAACCCAGGACTTTGAAACCATCCGGACAACCCAGGACACTGTAAAAACCAGAACATGTCTTGGGGAAAATAGGACGGTTAGCAACCCTAGAATCTATTGGTATTTCCATTTATAAAACTGTATATATTCTCTTTCACTTCTCGTTACTTATGTCTAATGGCGAATGCTACACGCTCGATATTTATCTTGTTATATAATATTTTTCTTCGAGCGGCTCGTAACACGATACGTGATATATTATGTAGTGATGCGATAAATATCGTAATCCCGGACCACGATGCAAAGTGTAGCATTCGACTGTCTATTATAGCCACAGTTTTTTGACGACTCGATTTCGAATCCCGCCAAGTAAACAAAAAGTTTTTTGTGTTCCTGGGGCATGGATGTGTATTAATTATGTGTATAATATAATAAAATTCTTAAATATATGTATAGAATAAAAGTATTAAACATACTTCCCGTTGTCTGGTACCTGTAACACAAGTTCTTCGAATACTTAGCAAGGGACTAGATTGACGTGGCGTGAAGCCTCCATAGATATTGAGAAAAAATATTTCTCTGATAACTGCGGGTATTTAACCCGTGAAATTTTATAATATTTTAAAATAACATCCTGTGCTATCGGGGAGTGTACGAAAAATATATTTCTCTGATAACTGCGCGTTTTTAATACTCGTAAATTGTATAATATTTAAATAGCATCCTGTACGTCGGGGTGTACGGTACCTGAGGAGGAGCGCTCCATGAGCGTGCCGTGCGCGAGCAGCGTGACGCCGGCGAGCGCGTGCCGCACGCGGAACACGCGCGTCACGGGCACGCTGCTGATGTTCGACGACGTGATCACCGCCAGCGTGCACTCCTACAATAGAGACAGGGGGGTGAAACTCTTATACATGTACAGTTTTACAGAGAACAGAGACATCTCAATATGACTATCCCGTAATAACAGTTTGAAAGTTTTCGGATAGCCAAAACAGATGACACTAAGCGACTTCAACATCGCGCTATCGAAAACACCAGGCATATGTATAAGTGGCTCGCGAACATTTTATTTTGCAGCGACCATATCCCACAGTAAAAGAGAGACTTGGTCGATGTTTTATTAATAGATGTCTATGACTTTCGCTAAAACATATTTGTCTATAATTCGGTTGTATGGCCGAAAATTTACACAAGCATACATTTTTCCACCTAACATAGGTGTAGTCGTTGGTGTTGGAATAACCCCCATATTTTTATTTTCCACTTTCCACCTATTTTTATTAAATTAATAAGAAAGTAAAAATATATGAGGCCACTGCCGTATAGTAAAACAACGTTAAATAAAATTAACTAGCTTTTTCCTGCGGCTCGGGAATACTCTACTTTTTCGGGATAAAAAGTAGCCCAAGTTTTGATCGAGAGCCTAAGCTACTACTATACCAAATTTAATCGAAATCCGTTCAGTACTTTTTGCGTGAAAGAGTAACAAACATCCATCCATCCATCCTCACAAACTTTCACATTTAGACTAGGGTTACACGGTCAGTCTGGTATCAGTTCTGTCCATCAATCTCAGACTGACGCCAGAATGATGGCCGGAAAGTACATAATAAAAAAATTATCAGTCCGTCAATCACACGGTTACACGATCATTCTTTCGTCACTTTGGATCAGGCTGATGGACTGAACTGATGCCAG
This sequence comes from Glaucopsyche alexis, assembly GCA_905404095.1. Taxonomy (NCBI): domain Eukaryota; kingdom Metazoa; phylum Arthropoda; class Insecta; order Lepidoptera; family Lycaenidae; genus Glaucopsyche; species Glaucopsyche alexis. Next base: position 25,196,288 of record FR990044.1, read on the forward strand.
ACTGACCGTGTAACCCTAGTCATATAATAATAGTAGTAGGATACACACCTCGTCCATGTCCACGGAGTGCGAATGTCCCGTCGGCGTCAGCAGCGTGAGGGCGTGCGGGCGCGGCGGCCGCAGCGGCGCCGCGTACAGGTGCCGCTCGAGCGGCGTCTCGCGCAGCCCCACGAAGTACACCAGCCCGCGCGCCTCGTCCACCTGCACACACGCTGCGCTCTTACCGATCATCGTCCATTCACTAGACACGTGGCTATCTACCAAACGTAAGGGCCCTCGTCCACGGCGACTTTTTGTAGCGATGCAGTAGCGATGCGGTCGACCACATAAACACGATGCAGTCGCGATACTGTTGCGGTAACGGCACAAAAATCCCTGCGATAGTCACAGTTGCAAGATGGACGTTGAGGTCGCGCGTTTGCATCGATACAGTCGCAATGCTGTAGCGCGTTAGTAGCTCGTGGGCATCACTTCTGTAGCGCGTTGCAAATGCGAAACGCGCGACAGCATCACTACAAAAAGTCGCCGTGGGCGAGAGAGCTAATTCATCTAAGACCTTGTCAGAATGAGCAAAACTGCACTCAGCGAGGCGTACCTATAGTCTCACGCGAGTCTACGTACGTACTACGAACAAGTCGAGGTTCGGGCGTAGTACACGCAATTTACGTACGTAAATCGCGGCGAATTCGTCCTTTCTGCGCAAAGTCTTAACTCTTAGCGTATTTGACGAGAAATTATGGCAATGAGTTAGAAATCTCTAAACTGCATAACAATGAAATATTCATCTGTATCAACATATTGTATTGAGGATCATGATGGTGAGACCGGCGATATACTGTGATATACTCTGACTATATGTGATTTTTCTATTCCGTTTCGACGAAAACATGTTGTATCTTGTTTTGTATCAATAATAGAATATATATTCAAAAGCATTTGTTTTTTGACACAAGTACTTATTTGAAAGTTGGAAAATCTTAAAAAGATCATGAATTTAGGTCACACTACTGTGCGGGCGACAGAGCGCCGTTCTTTCGAAACGGAATAAAAATCACCCAATATATTAAGGAAATGTCGACTGACTGACTGACTAACTTATATAGACGCAAACAGACTCGTCGTCGTCGTTTTCACATTGCGTGTCGCATCGATAAATTACTAAGGTATGAGAGAGACAGCGATATGTTTTAACATGTCCTACCTGTCTTAGTCCTGATTTACACAAGGAGAGTTTATCGTATGATTTGGGCGAGAATATCGTATCATATTCTTGTATACGAGACTCGCCATACGATTTTCGCCTTCAAAGGTTGTTTACACTATGCAAGAATATTCTCGCCTGACATTGTCACCTGCACCCGTTCGAGAAACTCTCCTTGTGTAAATGAGGCTTTAGTTATTATCGATGACAGTAATTATCCGATGCGACATGCCGTGTCGTACTGTGAAAAGGTTCTAAAGGCAGGAATGTGAATGTTTTAATTTACAATGGAGACTCACACTAAGAAGGGATTTTGAAAACTTACATTTAAGGGGTGAAGTAGGGGTTGAAAATTGTATGGAAAATCTTTAAATCTGCACCGATTTTGATGAAAATTGAGATTCATACTTTTCAATACATTTAATTAAATACACATTTCAACTTTCAGGGTTTTTAGAATTTCTCCCTCTGAGGGTGTAACATTGAGGGATGAAAGTTTGTAAGATTTTTTGAAATCTACCCCTATTTCCATTAAGTTTAATACCTGTGATAGTAAATACAATTTTTGAGTACGTATTTTTATACAGCGTGTCCGGTAATTAATGGATAACCTTGACATGTCTTATAGTAGAACTTATGCCCGTTCAAAAAAAAATACAAAAAAAATCTATCATAATTAGTACCTTAGATAAGTTATTTTTAGAGAAGTCTATTTTTTTAACTTATTTTTTAGTTTTTTGTACACTATGACCAGAAATGAATGAATTACATCGGTTTTTTAATGTTTTCATATTGTAGTATAACTATGCTGATAGATAGAAAATAAATTGTATCACTAGCTATTGCACTTTTTTTTAAAAAATGTATGCAAGTTGATTTATTTTAGAAAAAATTGCATAATTTATTTTTTCATCGAATTTTAAACATTATGGGTATAAAAAAAATGTATGAAGGCATGAGTGACCAATAATTTTTAAATAATGCTGGTTTTAAGTAGATTTTATAATGGTACAATTCATCATTGATGTTAGTGAACATAGCAGATCATTGTCCAGCAGATCAAAAATAAATGTGAGTTCTTATCGCATGCAACTGAGTTCTACAGTTCCTGATACTTTTTAGAAATAGTTCCGGCGTTTTTACCTTAAAAAAGACAATTGACAAAATGATCTGCCAACTTCCCGCAGCAGATCATTTTAAAGCAGATCAGAAATAAACGTGAGTTCTTATCGCATACGAATGAGATCTATAGTTCCTGATACTTTTCAGGAATAGTTCTGTTCTCACGTCCGAATGCCAGCGGATCATGTCAGAACGTTTGACAAGTCGAAAATATGATTTTTATTGTTTCGAACGATTCTTAAGAGCTAGAACTCTTGGGTTTTCCACAGATCTGTATGAGAACTACAACCATGGACGAGATTTGGGTCCTGAGCTCGTGTGTGAATGCCCGTAAATCACGTTAGAACGGCAGAAAAGTAAAAAAAATACCATTTTCGCCATTTCAAATAATTGTGAGAGGCTGGAACTCGTTTGTTTTTTACAGATTCTTATAGGAAGTGTGACCTGGAATCTGAATCGAGTCCAGAACTCACGTTCGAGTGCCAGCAGATCATGCCAGAAAGACCAAAAAATGTAATATTATCAATTTCATCATTTCAAATGATTGTGGAGGGCTAGAACTCTTCCGTTTCCCACAGATCCGCATCGGAACTTTAATTTAAAACTCAACTCGAGACCAGAACTCACGTTTAAATGCCAGCAGATCATGTTACAAATGTCGAAAAGTAGGAAAATATCATTTTTATCGTTTGAAATCAATGTGCAAGGCTAGAACTCTTTCGTTTTTTACAGAACCGTATGAAAACTAATATCGAGAACTCCATACAAATCCAGAACTCATGTTGAAATGCCAGCAGATCACGTTACACCGGTCGAAAAGTAGGAAAATAGCATTTTTGTCGTTTCAAATGAATGTGCAAGGCTACAACTCTTTCGTCTTTTACAGAACCGTATGAAAACTAATATCTAGAACTCGATTCAAAACCAGAACTCATGTTGAAATGCCAGCAGATCACAGTACAACAGCTCATAAGTAGGAAAACACTATTTTGGACGTTTTAAATGATTGTGAAAGACTAGAACTCTTCCGGTTCTCGTAGATCTGCATAAGAACTGCAATCTAAAACCCGATTTGAGTCCAGAACTCACGTTTAAATGCCAGCAGATCACGTTACACCGGTCGAAAAGTAGGAAAATTGCATTTTTGTAGTTTCAAATTAATGTGCAAGGCTAGAACTCTTTCGTCTTTTACAGAACCGTATGAAAACTAATATCTAGAACTCGATACAAGTCCAGAACTCATGTTGAAATGCCAGCAGATCACGGTACAACAGCTCATAAGCAGGAAAACACTATTTTGGACGTTTTAAATGATTGTGACAGGCTATAACTCTTCCGGTTCTCATAGATCTGCATAAGAACTGCAATCTTAAACCCGATTAGAGTCCAGAACTCACGTTTAAATGCCAGCAGATCACGTTACACCGGTCGAAAAGTAGGAAAATAGCATTTTTGTCGTTTCAAATTTTATGTGCAAGGCTAGAACTCTTTCGTTTTTTACAGTCAAAAATTATTTGAAGAGATCAAAATGAGAAACTTGGGAAAAAAAATTATAAAAAAAAATGTAAAAAACTTGGAAAAAAAAACATTAAAAAACTTTAAAAAAATTTGAAACAATTTTAAAAAAGTAAAAAATGAAAAAAAAAAAGAAAATAAAAAAAGAAGCCAGTTCTCAACACGTTCACGTCGTTGGCTTTGGGTTACGCTAAGATTGAAAGCACTTTCCACAGACCTCGTAAATTCCACCCTCTTTTAAAGGGTCCTGCGAAGCAAACGACATTTAACATCGCAACTATGGCATTAAAACAAGCCTCCCATTACTTAATTGAAACGATTAGAACGATGAAATTTGCTGTTCAAACTTTCCTACTACGATCTATTTGTATTCAAGAGACAACTCCGGTCATCAATCAAGTCTGGCTGGAGTACCGAAATTTGAGTCCTATGCAGTTTCGTTACATATTGGTGAATGACCAGAAGGTTCCAGGCCCCACGGATCATGTCAGTTTCAAAGACATTCTTCGATTAATGAACCTTCTTGATCCGATCTGCTGGCACTGGAACGCGAGTTCCGGCCACGAATCGAATTCTACATTGAATTTTTGAAACGATTCTATATGGAATGGAATGGCTACAGCCTTCCAGAATTGATTGGAATATAAGAAGACTCATTTTAAACTTTTCACACTTTGTGGCATGATCTGCTCGGACTGGAAAATTTGTTCCACGCACGAATCGAGCTCCATGTTGCAGTTCTATTGAAGATTCGTGGGAATCGGAATAGTTCTTGAAATGGCTCGAAACGTTAAATTAATATTTTTGCACATTCAAAACGTTCGATCGAGGTCGAGTTGGAGATTGCAGTTCTCATACGAATATGTGAAAAGCAGAAGAGTTCTAGCCCTCGAGAATTGTTTGAAACGTTGAAAATAGATTATTTCGAGTTTTGAAAAATGTTCACATGATCTGCTGGTACTGGGATGTGAGTTCTGAACTCAAATAAATTTTAAAATTGCAGTTCTGCTACAGTTTGGTGAAAAACGAAAGAGTTCTAGCCTTCAAGAATTTTTTGAATAGATGGCAATGATATTTTTGGGTTTTTAAAGGTTCTCACATGATCTGCTGGTACTAGGACGTGAGTTCCAGACGCCAGTCGCGCTCCAGATTGTAGTCCTCATACACGGATATGTGAAAAGCGAAAGAGTTCTAGCCTTCAAGAATTTTTTGAATAGATGGAAATGATATTTTTCGGGATTTTAAAAGTTCTCACATGATCTGCTGGTACTGGGACGTGAGTTGCAGACGCCAATCGCGCGCCAGATTGTAGTTTCCATACGGATATATAAAAAGCGAAAGAGTTCTAGCCTTTGAGATATTTTTAAATAGACGAAAATGATAATTTTCGAGTTTTTCAAGTTTCTCACATGATCTGCTGGTACTTTGACGTGAGTTCTGAGCTCGAATCGAGTTTTAAATTGAAGTTTCATTTCGGATCTGTCACGTTTCGTTTCACAATCATTTAAAACGAACAAAATAGTGTTTTCTACTTATGAGCTGTTGTACCGTGATCTGCTGGCATTTCAACATGAGTTCAGGACTTGTATCGAGTTCTCGATATTAGTTTTCATACGGTTCTGTAAAAAAACGAAAGAGTTCTAGCCTTGCACATTAATTTGTAACGACAAAAATGCTATTTTCCTACTTTTAGACCGGTGTAACGTGATCTGCTGGCATTTAAATGTGAGTTCTGGACTCAAATCGGGTTTTAGATTGCAATTCTTATGCAGATCTATGAGAAACGGAAGAGTTCTAGCCTTTCACAGTCATTAAAAACGACCAAAATAGTGTTTTCCTACTTATGAGCTGATGTACCGTGATCTGCTGGCATTTCAACATGAGTTCTGGTTTTGTATCGAGTTCTAGATATTAGTTTTCATATGGTTCTGTAAAAGACGAAAGAGTTCTAGCCTTGCACATTAATTTGAAACGGCAAAAATGCTATTTTCCTACTTTTTGACCGGTGTAACGTGATCTGCTGGCATTTCAACATGAGTTCTGGACTCGTATCGAGTCCTAGATATTAGTTTTCATACGGTTCTGTAAAAGACGAAAGAGTTCTAGCCTTGCACATTAATTTGAAACGACAAAACTGCTATTTTCCTACTTTTCGATCGGTGTAACGTGATCTGCTGGCATTTAAACGTGAGTTCTGGACTCTAATCGGGTTTTAGATTGCAGTTCTTATGCAGATCTGTGAGAACCGGAAGAGTTCTAGCCTTTCACAATCATTTTAAACGACCAAAATAGTGTTTTCCTACTTATGAGCTGTTGCACCGTGATCTGCTGGCATTTTAACATGAGTTCTGGACTTGTATCGAGTTCTAGATATTAGTTTTCATACGGTTCTGTAAAAGACGAAAGAGTTCTAGTCTTGCACATTCATTTGAAACGACAAAACTGCTATTTTCCTACTTTTCGACCGGTGTAACGTGATCTGCTGGCATTTCAACATGAGTTCTGGACTTGTATCGTGTTCTAATGTTAATTTTCATACGGTTCTGTAAAAGACGAAAGAGTTCTAGCCTTGCACATTAATTAGAAACGAAAAAATGCTATTTTCCTACTTTTAGACCGGTGTAACGTGATCTGCTGGCATTTAAACGTGAGTTCTGGACTCAAATCGGGTTTTAGATTGCAGTTCTTATGCAGATCTATGAGAAACGGAAGAGTTCTAGCCTTTCACAGTCATTAAAAACGACCAAAATAGTGTCGAAGACGAAAGAGTTCTAGCCTTGCACATTAATTTGAAACGACTAAACTGCTATTTTCCTTCTTTTTGACCGGTGTAACGTGATCTGCTGGCATTTCAACATGAGTTCTGGACTCGTATCGAGTCCTAGATATTAGTTTTCATACGGTTCTGTAAAAGACGAAAGAGTTCTAGCCTTGCACATTAATTTGTAACGACAAAAATGCTATTTTCCTACTTTTAGACCGGTGTAACGTGATCTGCTGGCATTTAAATGTGAGTTCTGGACTCAAATCGGGTTTTAGATTGCAATTCTTATGCAGATCTATGAGAAACGGAAGAGTTCTAGCCTTTCACAGTCATTAAAAACGACCAAAATAGTGTTTTCCTACTTATGAGCTGATGTACCGTGATCTGCTGGCATTTCAACATGAGTTCTGGTTTTATATCGAGTTCTAGATATTAGTTTTCATATGGTTCTGTAAAAGACGAAAGAGTTCTAGCCTTGCACATTAATTTGAAACGGCAAAAATGCTATTTTCCTACTTTTTGACCGGTGTAACGTGATCTGCTGGCATTTCAACATGAGTTCTGGTCTCGTATCGAGTCCTAGATATTAGTTTTCATACGGTTCTGTAAAAGACGAAAGAGTTCTAGCCTTGCACATTAATTTGAAACGACAAAACTGCTATTTTCCTACTTTTCGATCGGTGTAACGTGATCTGCTGGCATTTAAACGTGAGTTCTGGACTCTAATCGGGTTTTAGATTGCAGTTCTTATGCAGATCTGTGAGAACCGGAAGAGTTCTAGCCTTTCACAATCATTTTAAACGACCAAAATAGTGTGTGGGGTCTGTATACATTACATAGTGTTTTCCTACTTATGAGCTGTTGCACCGTGATCTGCTGGCATTTTAACATGAGTTCTGGACTTGTATCGAGTTCTAGATATTAGTTTTCATACGGTTCTGTAAAAGACGTGGTAGGAACGTGGAAGTACGTGGTAGAGCCATGCTTCGGCACGAATTGGGCCGGCTCGACCGGAGAAATACCACGGGCTCACAGAAAACCGGCGTGAAACAGCGTTTGCGCTGTGTTTCGCCGAGTGAGTGAGTTTACCGGAGGCCCAATCCCCTACCCTATTCCCTTCCCTACCCTCCCCCATTACCCTATTCCCTCTTAAAAGGCCGGCAACGCACTTGCAGCTCTTCTGATGCTGCGAGTGTCCATGGGCGACGGAAGTTGCTTTCCATCAGGTGACCCGTTTGCTCGTTTGCCCCCTTATTTCATAAAAAAAAAAAAAAAAAAAGACGAAAGAGTTCTAGTCTTGCACATTCATTTGAAACGACTAAACTGCTATTTTCCTACTTTTTGACCGGTGTAACGTGATCTGCTGGCATTTCAACATGAGTTCTGGACTCGTATCGAGTCCTAGATATTAGTTTTCATACGGTTCTGTAAAAGACGAAAGAGTTCTAGCCTTGCACATTAATTTGTAACGACAAAAATGCTATTTTCCTACTTTTAGACCGGTGTAACGTGATCTGCAGGCATTTAAATGTGAGTTCTGGACTCAAATCGGGTTTTAGATTGCAATTCTTATGCAGATCTATGAGAAACGGAAGAGTTCTAGCCTTTCACAGTCATTAAAAACGACCAAAATAGTGTTTTCCTACTTATGAGCTGATGTACCGTGATCTGCTGGCATTTCAACATGAGTTCTGGTTTTGTATCAAGTTCTAGATATTAGTTTTCATATGGTTCTGTAAAAGACGAAAGAGTTCTAGCCTTGCACATTAATTTGAAACGGCAAAAATGCTATTTTCCTACTTTTTGACCGGTGTAACGTGATCTGCTGGCATTTCAACATGAGTTCTGGACTCGTATCGAGTCCTAGATATTAGTTTTCATACGGTTCTGTAAAAGACGAAAGAGTTCTAGCCTTGCACATTAATTTGAAACGACAAAACTGCTATTTTCCTACTTTTCGATCGGTGTAACGTGATCTGCTGGCATTTAAACGTGAGTTCTGGACTCTAATCGGGTTTTAGATTGCAGTTCTTATGCAGATCTGTGAGAACCGGAAGAGTTCTAGCCTTTCACAATCATTTAAAACGACAAAAATAGTGTTTTCCTACTTATGAGCTGTTGTACCGTAATCTGCTGGCATTTTAACATAAGTTCTGGACTTGTATCGAGTTGTAGATATTAGTTTCCATACGGTTCTGTAAAAGACGAAAGAGTTCTAGCCTTGCACATTAATTTGAAACGACTAAACTGCTATTTTCCTACTTTTCGACCGATGTAACGTGATCTGCTGGCACTTCAACATGAGTTCTGGACTTGTATGGAGTTCTCGATATTAGTTTCCATACGGTTCTGTAAAAAACGAAAGATTGCGCACATTGCACATTGACTTCAAACGATAAAAATGATATTTTCCTACTTTTCGACATTTGTAACACGATCTGCTGGCATTTAAACGTGAGTTCTGGTCTCAAGTCGTGTTTTAAATTAAAGTTCCGATGCGGATCTGTGGGAAACGGAAGAGTTCTAGCCCTCCACAATCATTTGAAATGATGAAATTGATAATATTAAATTTTTTGGTCTTTCTGGCATGATCTGCTGGCACTCGAACGTGAGTTCTGGACTCGATTCACATTCCAGGTCACACTTCCTATACGAATCTGTAAAAAACAAACGAGTTTCAGCCTCTCACAATTATTTGAAATGGCGAAAATGGTATTTTTTCACTTTTCTGCCGTTCTAACGTGATTTGCGGGCATTCACACACGAGCTCAGGACCCAAATCTCGTCCATGGTTGCAGTTCTCATACGGATCTGTGGAAAACCCAAGAGTTCTAGCCACGGGCGTAGCCAGGTTTTAGTTTCGGGGGGGGGTTCAAGAAAATAAAACGACTACGGCGGGGGGGGGGGGGTAGTATCAAAGTTCTGATTGATTATTTTTGTAAAATAACTTAAAAAAAAGGGGCGGCAAAATATTTTAATTGGCCTCGGGCGCAAAATTTCTAAATACGCCTCTGTATATTGGTCAGATCTCTGTATTATATATACCAGCCGGCCCATTTCGGGGGGGGTTTGAACCCTCTAAACCACCCCCCTGGCTACGCCCATGGTTCTAGCTCTTAAGAATCGTTCGAAACAATAAAAATCATATTTTCGACTTGTCAAACGTTCTGACATGATCCGCTGGCATTCGGACGTGAGAACAGAACTATTCCTGAAAAGTATCAGGAACTATAGATCTCATTCGTATGCGATAAGAACTCACGTTTATTTCTGATCTGCTTTAAAATGATCTGCTGCGGGAAGTTGGCAGATCATTTCACAATCATTTAAAACGACAAAAATAGTGTTTTCCTACTTATGAGCTGTTGTACCGTAATCTGCTGGCATTTTAACATAAGTTCTGGACTTGTATCGAGTTGTAGATATTAGTTTCCATACGGTTCTGTAAAAGACGAAAGAGTTCTAGCCTTGCACATTAATTTGAAACGACTAAACTGCTATTTTCCTACTTTTCGACCGATGTAACGTGATCTGCTGGCACTTCAACATGAGTTCTGGACTTGTATGGAGTTCTCGATATTAGTTTTCATACGGTTCTGTAAAAAACGAAAGATTGCGCACATTGCACATTGACTTCAAACGATAAAAATGATATTTTCCTACTTTTCGACATTTGTAACATGATCTGCTGGCATTTAAACGTGAGTTCTGGTCTCAAGTCGTGTTTTAAATTAAAGTTCCGATGCGGATCTGTGGGAAACGGAAGAGTTCTAGCCCTCCACAATCATTTGAAATGATGAAATTGATAATATTAAATTTTTTGGTCTTTCTGGCATGATCTGCTGGCACTCGAACGTGAGTTCTGGACTCGATTCACATTCCAGGTCACACTTCCTATACGAATCTGTAAAAAACAAACGAGTTTCAGCCTCTCACAATTATTTGAAATGGCGAAAATGGTATTTTTTCACTTTTCTGCCGTTCTAACGTGATTTGCGGGCATTCACACACGAGCTCAGGACCCAAATCTCGTCCATGGTTGCAGTTCTCATACGGATCTGTGGAAAACCCAAGAGTTCTAGCTCTTAAGAATCGTTCGAAACAATAAAAATCATATTTTCGACTTGTCAAACGTTCTGACATGATCCGCTGGCATTCGGACGTGAGAACAGAACTATTCCTGAAAAGTATCAGGAACTATAGATCTCATTCGTATGCGATAAGAACTCACGTTTATTTCTGATCTGCTATAAAATGATCTGCTGCGGGAAGTTGGCAGATCATTTTGTCAATTGTCTTTTTTAAGGTAAAAACGCCGGAACTATTTCTAAAAAGTATCAGGAACTGTAGAACTCAGCTGCATGCGATAAGAACTCACATTTATTTTTGATCTGCTGGACAATGATCTGCTATGTTCACTAACATTCATCATTGTATCTACCATAATTATTGAATTATTGCTATTAATGTAGAAAAGTAGAAAAAAATACTAAAGAAATGTTTAATGTAATACTAATGCAATATGTTTAAAATTCACTTTTAAGCGTGAAAAGAAAAGATTTATCCCTCCCCAATTTATTAGAAGAAGTGCCTGAGGAGCTGAGGGACACTTATTGGTTACAAAATGACGGCTATCCTGCGCACTATGCTGTACCCGTTCGTGCATATTTCAATAATACGTACCTACCTAAACAGATGGATCAGGCGTCTAGGGCACAGGGGCGACACTCTCTACAAATGACAGTTCGAGCACCGACAAATGTCAGCTATGTTGACTTAAGCCTAGGGTTGACATCGAATTAATTTAAAATATTTTTTACGCCCGCGTAAATATAATACTTATTACTCGGGCCGCGGGCAACAGATACTTAATATGAAAAGAGAAATCATACCTACCTACTTTATTCTACGTCTCAGTTATTTATAGTACTGCGTGTGACAAAAGAAAGGGTTAGGTTAGAAAAAATAAGTAATAATTCTCGAGGTAGGTAGGTACTTACCTTTCTGGATTATTAGGCAAGCGGAAGAAGCTTTTGTCATATTTTTTTTCTTGGTTATTACGGCGACCATAATATATACAACCACAATTAAGCCTATTCATTTTAATGCCGAACAGGAAATTTCTAATATGTTAGGTACACGGTACGTGCGATTTGAACTTTTAAAGAATACTGATATTTACAATGAAAATTCAAAATAGTATCCAAATGCTAACGTATTTTAAATATATTTTTAATCAAAAATGTACTCAGGCCATTGGCCCTTATATTGGAAAAATATACCTTGTGTCCTTAGCAATTGGGATTAATTTGTACTTAATTCTTAAGTAGTACAAAGACTATTTGAATTATATCAATGCAATTTTAAACTTTTATTACCACTCAATAAGTGTTGTAACACAACTAAGATCGTCGCACAATATCGATAGGTATCAACAGATTTAAATGCGATTAAGTACTAAATGTAATATTCAATCTAAAATATTATGCGGAAATCCTTACTAATATTTTACTACTGTTATAAACATGAAAGTTTGTGAGGATGAATGGATGGACGGATGGATCTTAAACGGGCAAAACCACACGTTTGTTACTCTTTAACGCAATAACTATTGAACGGGTTTTAATAAAAATTTGATATGCGTTCGAGGTTAACCTCCTACAAACTTTAGCCAACCCAAGCATATTTCGTTAAAAATATCGATAAAATCAAATTATTGCATGACTACATCACTATTCACTAGTGAAACAAAAAAAAATATTTTTTATAAAAGTCGCGTCAAACAAGTCTTTCTTATGAAATTACACTGTCGCGTCGCGTCGCTGCGTCGGCGAAACTGCCAGCCCCGTGAACCATAGTCCAGGCTGGGAAAAAGTTACACCCCACCCGCCCCCGCATTCGCCCAGACACGCACACATAGCTGCGAGCGGCGAGTCGTGTAAATCGGTGGAGTGACGGTTCTTTACGTTAGTAATATATATTCTTTGTCTAGGGCCAATTTTGTAGCCTCTGCGTTCACCGGATCTAAATCCGTTGGATTTTTTTATTGGGGCGGCCTCAAAGAAGAGGTGTACCGTAAGCCTATACGGTCTTTGGAAGAACTACGTAGCCGTGTTAGAGCAGCCGCATCAAAAAAGTGATATAGTAATAACTCCCCACTGATTTCAGTAATTACGCGCGATTCACGCAGGAGCAATTTTATAGTGCCCAAGTGTGTGCGCAGTACACAAGAGCACTCTCTCTTCCTTTACTCTCGTGATCCAGTGGGATGGATAACCGACACGACTGATGAGAGATGAGGCGCAGGTCCGACTTTTTACATGCCCATCCGACGCATAGATTATTATGTTTCTTGTCAGGCAATCAGGTGATCAGCCTGCATTGTCCTAACCAGACTTGAAAAAAACATTTTTTGTTTTCCAATGCCGGAATCGAACCCACGACCTCCGAGTCGAGAGCCAATGCTCTAACCACTAGACCACATTTATTGTAAATACGTGTAAAATTAAGTACCTATTCTTAATGTTAAACGATGTTTTTATTAACCCCCAATGGTCAGGTACAATTATTTTTCTTAAAGTTCACCAATTACCTACTTTCTTTCTTTAGTAAATTCTCCTTTTCTACATTAATAGCAATAATACACTATTTATGGTAGATACAATGATGAATTGTACCATTATAAAATCTACTTAAAACCAGCATTATTTGAAAATTATTGGTCACTCATGTCTTCATACATTTTTTTTATACCCATAATGTTTAAAATTCGATGAATAAATAAATTGTACAATTTTTTCTAAAATAAATCAACTTGCATACATTTAAAAAAAAAGTGCAATAGCTAGTGATGCAATTTATTTTCTATTTATCAGCATAGTTATACTACAATATGAAAACATTAAAAAACCGATGTAATTCATTCATTTCTGGTCATAGTGTTCAAAAAACTAAAAAATAAGCTAAAAAATAGACTTTTCTCTAAAAATAACTTATCTAAGGTACTATTATGATAGATTTTTTTTGTATTTTTTTTGAACGCCCATAAGTTCTACTATAAGACATTTCAAGGTTATCCATTAATTACCGGACACCCGATATATATTTTTCAAATTCATCCCCCAAAATCTAAATGGTGAAATATTGTCCAAAGTTTGTTTAGTGAAATCAATTAGACGGATAACTAGACGGATTTACTTTGAATTTTGATACGCAGATTGTTATTATTGCATAGACATCCCTATAAAAGGATTTTTTTTTTAATTTATCCCCCACGGGGTTGCAATGTAGGTACTATCCACGAGGACAAAGTCGCGCGCAAAACCTAGTCACGTATAAATCTATTGACCCTCGTCAAATAGTAATATAATATTGTTGTAGTGATCGCAGTTTTAATCTGTAGGTAACAAGTAAACATTTGTACCCATATCTTCCTGCCCATCACCTCCCAAGTGCCGGTGGTGATGGCCTCCTTGCTGATGATGCTCGGCGCTCGGGCGTACGATTCGTCTTCTAATATCATCTCAGGCACAGCTGAAACAAAAGACAAAATCTTAGAGTTGTTTCTCGCTCTCTTACCTACAAACTAAGGCCAGTTTTCATTTTGTCATAATATACAGTTCTATGTTACACAGGGTGGTTTGTTTCAAAAATAAGACATGTCTTTGCGTAGTTGGGGAACATTAATAAAAATACCAAGTACTGTAATTGCTGTTGTCCGTGACAATTTTATTGTAAAAGTGTCTAACGACGCTCTATAAGGACGCTCTACCTACAAATTGTTCTAGCGACCTCTACTATTAGCCCGATACAACTCACGGGTAATCATTTATCTCAAGCAATCGATAATATAGAACTTATACGATGCGGTACCACGAGAGGCCGCTAGATGGCACTTAATCTGGGGCCGCTTGTGCTAACAACATGTGAATCCATATTGAGTGTGTCTGCCATTCTACTGCATTGTATGTGTCACGCAAGTAAAAACACCATACCACGGGCTATTCAGAGTTCCAAGACACAGGGTAACCTAGTTTGGACTCCTGTCTCCCACATTGCAAGTGCAATAATTGAACTTTGAAACCAATTATTGAACTTTGAAACCAATTATTGTAATACTATGTTCTTGTTGTGGGAGATATGAAGTTTACGGATAAGTTACGTGATTTCGGCGTGACCCTCGAAGCAGATGTACAGCCGAGACAACAGATGGGTTCAGCATCATGACGAAATTTGGATAATTTTTAGAATCATACCATAAAAATGCATTGCACATCCTTTACAACTGAGCATTTCTTATAAAAAAAAATAAAAAAAAACTAGTCCGATAACGGAACCTGCCACATTAGAAACTGCAGTAGATTCAGAAGACGAAGATGTTCCCTTATCTACTATAGCTCAACAGCTTCACGGCGAAAACGTGGTTTCAGACGAAGATACTGACGACGATGACTACGGTGCCCAGTTTTCGATGAACACTGTGCCGATAGAATCGGGACAGCAATTATTATTACTTGAGCTTTTAACGAAAGTAAAAAAGTAAAAGATGAATTTCCCGGTTCGGAAAATCGGTACCAGTTCTCCATACCCCAGTGACCACCGGCATTGGATTTTCTCAGTTTGAAGAATTATTTTCTGCTATATGTATGTGTCGGTATTTGCTTCTAGCTCTTACACACATCTACAAAACATTGTTTATGATAACTGGGAGAAAAATGGTGATGTGTGTTAATGGAAGCTGCCGCAAGCCGCGAAATACAAGCTGAAGATCATTAAAAAACATGAATATGCTTTAGTCGACTTTTATGATAACTAGATGTTGCCCGCGACTTCGTGCGCGTAAAAGACACCCCGCAGGAACCTTACATTGTGCCGCGGCAAAAAGTAGCCTATGTCCTTCCCCGTACTACTCTATATCTTTACCAAATTTCATCAAAATCGGTCCAGTAGTTTCGGAAGCCTTTCCTCTTATTATATTATTAGTATAGATGAAGCTTAGTGCTCTAGATACTATGGTAACATAATTATGGTAATTACCGAGCTAATTCTAGAACAGCGGCAATCACTGGCAAAAGATTTAGAGAAGTTCTATATATGGTTGTAACGAATAAATATTGTATAATTTGCGCTCGGGCCGAAAAGAAAGGACATGACCCAAATGAGCACAAGTGTTACAAAAACTACAATGGGCCTTGTAGCGATGGAAGCAGATATCATCTATGAAAGTTTCAAATTCTCTAAAGAAATGTATGGCATTATATTATAATAAACAAGAATGGTTAGTGATGGGGATTCATCAACTTACCACAAAATCGTGGCAGCGAGACCATACGACATCCACAATGTGGAAAAAAATCAAGTGCAAGAATCAATTACTTGGGAACTTATGCAATAAGCTTCGTCGTGTAGCTAAATAAACAAAATATTCCCTGGCGCACTGAAAAACTCTTACGAATGAAAAAAATCATGAACACGCGAAAGGCGATTGTCAAATCTATAAAATATCACAAAATTTCTTGCATGGCCAAAAAACTTTCGATTGAATTTAATAATTCAATCGAAAGTTTTTTGGCCGTGTAATCTCAGAGACATTGTAAATGAAATATCACATGCTTACGGTGATCATTGGATCTGAAGTGATTACAGTAGTTCTAAAGAAAAGAATTAAAATAAGAAAAAATGTAGAACAACTGAAGGTACAATGAAATTGGTGCAAAATTCAACGTTCTTGTTTAGAGTCAAATCCATTATTGCTACAGCAGCAAAAAAGCTCGCAGTCTTAGGCGGCCCCTAGACCTTCAAAAACATTGTGCAATTTGACCGGTTAGGCTAAATTTTGAAAATTGTGCAATAATTGAACAAAAGTATGAGCGTGTTTAATTTTTATGGTACGATCATGAACCAAGAAAAGAGTCGGACACCGCATCACGAACATGAATAGTGTAACCATCAAAGTAAGACGGCCGTATCGTAGCGACACGCACACGCACACATTGACAGTCAAAGTAAGACAATCGGCTGCCATTACGCTGCTGCGAGTTGAGTGTGACACACGGATACGTTTTTCGAAAAAAAAAAAATACCGTCCTGTGTCATTAAATCGTGCCGAAATAATAGTAATACGTAAACAAATAAATGCAAATCATTAATAATTTGATAGAAAAATGTTAGCTGACATTAGAGGTGAGACGTATTTAACGTAACAGGCAAAAAGTAACAGGTATTTGGAAATAACACATAACAGTCTCAGGGAACTTCCCATCTTAAGTAGTCATTAGTCGCTTCTTGTCATTTGTTCCAACACCTAGAAACGGTTAAAAATTGATTCCCGGAAATGAATAAGCAGACCGAAATTACTTTTTGTGTCTGCACTAAGCTTTAGGTAACACAACCGAAATATTGTGTTACTGTGAAAAACACAACCGAAGTTTTTTTTTTTTTCGGTTTTATCGATCGATCATTTTATCGATTATTGAATTTAAAAAATGCGATATTAATATGGATGATGACGTTTGTTGGGATGAATGGACTTTACAAAATCTAGAATATACAAATAAAGAGTCTAAGAAAATAAGGACGAAGAGAATGATAAGAAAAGAAACTACAGGGTCACTGACTGAATTAGTCACAAATTTCAAAAAAGAAATAATTGCGTTTAAAAAGCACAGTTACAATATATCGCATCAGTACTTAATGTATCGAAAATGCCTGGAGACATTGGATGGTAATTCTGTTATTGTTCATATAGACTTTTCAGAGAATTATGGATGTAAGCATTCAACCGAAGTTCAGGCAATGCATTTCGGAGCCTCAAAGGTGCAAGTGACATTACATACTGGGCTATTATATTCTAAAGGAAAGGAACCGATTTCATTCTGTACGCTTTCACCATGCAACTTTCACGGGCCGGAAGCCATATGGGCTCATTTGGATCCCATCCTCAAACTTATTAAACAAGAGTTTCCAAATGTTACTGCAATTCATTTTTTCTCAGACGGGCCGACGTCTCAATATAGACAAAAAAAAATTTACCTTTTTGAGCAAATCACAAAAAAACTCGGATTCCCTAATTCCACATGGAACTTTTTTGAGGCAGCCCACGGTAAAGGGGCTGCCGATGGCATAGGCGGAGCTATAAAAAGAATTTTAGACGCAAAAGTGGCCTACGGTGAAAACATACCTAACGCGGAAACGGCGTTCACAAAATAAAAATATTTTATATTCCCGAAACCGCCATTAATCCGGAAAGTAATGTCATAGAAAAGTTTATAGAACTTACGCCAACTGTCCCTGGTGACAATAAATTTACACCAGATTAGAAACACTGCAATGAAAAATACTATAGCATATCGCGATTTGAGTTGCTTTTGCGAGTCTAGTTCTCCGAAGGGATACTGCCAATGTTTATGTGTGAAAAATCATAACCTTCAGAGAACATTTAAAAGGAAAGCTCCTGCTGCAGATTCTGCAAAAAAAAAAAAAACGAAAAAGACAAGGAAAAATCAAAAAGAATTAGAAGATGAAAGCAATTGTGAGACTGATTACTCTGTACGTGATACATAAGATGACGAATCATACGAACATTGGAAGGTAAATAATGTTAAAGAGAGCAACAGCACTACAATTGAAACAAGACTACCTAAGTTGAAACCTATTAAAAAGACCCAGGGTTCGTATGTAATATTTAAATACGATGAAAAATTATATCCCGGTGTTATAGTCTCAGTAAATGAGGAAGGTGCTTTAATTAGTTCAATGAAACAATCTTTGAAGTCGTGGAAATGGCCGGAAAGTAAAGATGAATTGCTTTATTCTTGGGATTATATATTAGGCTGCATAGAACCACCAAAACGTGTGTCAAGAAGAGGATTATTTTCGGTACCTGAATTAGATTTTTTAGAGAAAGACACTTTTCAGTGATACCACAGAATAAATAATAGTACCTAGAGGTACAGAAGAACCACTCCGACAAATGGTTAGAAGAAATAGGGACTCTTTCTGCGATGCGATAAGGTTCAATTCAGCTAACACAACGCTTGATTACCTACGATTATATTTACCTAGAAGTTGCGTCTCTTTCTATCGCGTAATTCTTATCCTTTCTTATGACATTAGGGTTGTCTCATTTTAGAAAATTATTAACCGACTTCCAAAAAAGGAGGCGGTTATACGTATTATATATATTTTTTCTTAATATTTAATTACAACTTTTTTTACCTACTTTCTAGTACCTACCTAATGTACTTTACTGAACAAATTGCTTTCCAAATAAACCTAAGGTAGGTGTTAATAGTACTGTAATAATTTGACGACCTCTGTGGCTCAGTTGGTTGAGCGTGTTGGTGCTCAAGCCGGGGGTCGCGGGTTCAAATCCCGCCGAAGGAACAAAGAGTTTTTCTGTGTTCCTGGGTCATGGGTGTGTATTAAATATATGTATAATATAATAAAAATCTTAAATAAGTGTTAAATATATTTCCGTTGTCTGGTACCCGTAACACAAGTTCTTCGAGAACTTACCACGGGATCAGATTGACGTGGTGTGAAGCGTCCATAGATATTATTATTATTATTATTATAATAAATTTGCGCATACCTATAAGTATATACATACTTATGCGTATACGTAAGCATTTTTTATACCTTCACGGCCTGATATTACTCGAAGAAGTTGAATCACGCCGCCTTATTTTTATTTATATTTACTACTAGGTACTTTTGTCAATAAATGATTCTTCAAATCGTATCACATCGGAATAACATAAGACGCGAACAGATAGTTCAAGTGGACTGTGGAGCCAACACCTAAACACTAAATATTGGTTATCAAGTAATTGCAGTAGCAGTAGTAGCTCAAACTATATTTTTAAATATTGTTATACATTATGTTATATGGTATTATAGTTATAGCTGGCCGGGTGATTTTGACCTAACTTACACAGTACCTATCGTAATATTATATGCACAGATTGTAAGGTATTAAATCCAATCCATAAAACATTGCGACGAACAAATCTCACGCATACGTCGCTCACTGCTCGCGCGCGAGTCCCTCGTAATTGGCCCGTTTAAGGAGGCCGCCGCACGTACTTACATTTTTAATACCTACACGGGGAGTGGGACAGGCCTGGTGATACATAAAGAAATAAAGAAATATTAATTTTAATTTTGTTTGATTTAATATAGTACCTAGTATAGTAATATAGTACCTATGAGGCTATTATAATTTTCTATGTCAGTGAGCTACTGTATTGGTTGGGCCACTAGTGTAAATGGTATCTCATTTCTTCCTTTTTCAACTGCTTATGGTCATTAGACCGATCACTTAGTTGGCCTACGAAATATAATGAAAAATAAACCTACACAATCAATAGGTACAAACAAAATTGACAGTAATGGGGCCACAAACACGTGCTTTCTTTCTTTCACTATGTGACCTAAGCCTTATAATTCGGTTGTGTTACATCTTGTCTGTTGTGTTACCCAGAGCTTTGTTATGGTACAATCATAGTCGGCCTTACCCTTAAACCTTTTTGAAGTAGTCTAAGCATAATATGGTAGTACCAAAAAGTAAGATTTTGTACCAAGGTATACCCTTGTTTGTAAAGATTATTTTTTCAAATTATCCATCATATGATGTGTATGAAATTTGTACCATTTGTGAAATGATTATAAGAACTGAAGAATTATGAAAGAGAACATATGTATGTATAATGAAAAATCACACAGTATTTTGGTTGCCAAAATATATGAGAAATTCGTTGGCAAAGATACATTTAATACTTTAGAATCGGAACACATTCGCTGGGACAGAACATAGGTTAAGTCTTATTAAATATATAATAGAAAAATATTTAAATATATGGTTTCACCTACTGTCTAAGCAAGAAGATATATCTAAAACTTGGGAAAGCAAACGTCAAGTATATAAAAAATTAACCCAAAACAAAGGATTTTAGGTTCATATTTTTAATTTTGATTTAATTAATATATTTTGACATTTATAATCTTATTAATAAAAATTGGTTATCCTTCTCTTACTCCAAAGTTACACCGGGAGTAGTTAATTCTAGATTAGTCACAGAATAGCTACGTGTTTATAACGGTATTAATAAATACGAAGTAGGTCCGGAGTAACAATACAATTCTTACACTGAGATTAAGGTGTATGTTATGGCAACACACATGAAAATAATGAACAAAATGAACTAAAATGAATGAAATGTCGATTAAAAAGACACTGACAGTTAGCTAAATTTTGAAATTGACATTTTATTTGACAATCATAACTATCACAAGCGAACCTAAGTAAATTCTGTATTTCTCTTGTTAAAATCAAAATAGTGGTTTTAGAATTTGTGCTATTTTATATAAAATCTTATATTTATATAAAAAATGTTATTGCGAGGTTTATACAATTTCACATGCCTTATTAATGGTTATATTTCTTCAATTCCTTCTATCATTCTCAAATCGTCAATAAAATAATCTCTATTAATTTTTATCCATAATAATTACAAAATCAGACACTAGTAAGTACTTGAACGAACACCAAACAAATATGAAAATAGATTTAGGTTATGTTTAGTATATATGTATCTCAATAGAAGTTGGAAATACAATACAAATCTATGCTTACTCAAGCGTTAAACCATGTGGCTCCGCGGAGTAACTTTTACTCCGGGAGTAAATTTTGATTAGCTAACTCCGTCCTTACTCCTAGTTTATTAATACCATAATAGGGAATATGCATGTATTTTTTTTATTTTTTTACCTTTCTACTGGTTATAATATTACCAAAAATATATACAACACATCCAAAATATTATCCATTAAGCTAGAAAAAATGTTAAAAAATAACTATAATTTTTGCGCGGTTTAAACACGCCATTTTCGCGGGCTTGGGTTGTGACGTCATCGTACACGAAAAAGACAGTTGACAGTTAAAATCATAGATGAGTCAGAGCCTAGAATTCAATTTAACGTCAGTTATGTCATTGTCATGAAAGACAGCGTCGTGTAGTGTGACATCACACACGTGCGTCCACTGGTCGCCACTCGCGACCGATGGTGACGCGTTTCGCAATTTTAAATATCCCGGGCTGATTTTGCATTTTTTATATATATTTTTTCAGTTTAAATAAGAACTAAATTTTAAAAAATCCTTTTAGTTATAATGTGACGACAATAAAGAACAGGGAGAAAAATATTTCAGGCAAATTAAATTTTCATGCATATTCCCTATTGCCTAATCTTTGCGTAAGTCTTGGAGTAAAGTTGTTCTGACGCTAATCATAGTTTATTAATAAGGGGGTTAATGTATAATGTATACCTATAATTATGCCCTAATAAATTTTATTTAACATTTCATGACAACGTATATTTTAATGCCTTAATGTTTTTTTTTTCTTCATTCCTTACAATTACGTAAAGAAAAAAACCTGAAAAGTTCGAGTCAGACTCGCGCACGAAGGGTTCTGTACCATTATCCATAGAAAATGGCACAAATCCACGTTTGTTGTATGGAAGCCCCCTTAAATATTTATCTATATATATAATAGAACGTCGTATTAGTTACACTATTTATAACTCAAGAATGGCTGAACCGATTTGGCTGAAAATTGGTGGGGATATATCTTAGGGCGGCATTCTTGGTCGTTGCTTCAAAATGGACTTAAGAATTTCTCGAATATTCAAAATATTTGTGAAATTGTAAACTAATTCGTTTTTCCATTTGAATTGAGGTTAATAGACACGGAGAAGGGGCGAATAGATACGTAGTATGGGGTTATTAGATACGTAGTACGGGTTCAATAGAAACGAGAACGGGTTCAATCGAAACGAGAATGGGGTTATTAGATATATATGTGCTAGGGGTGCCACATATTGAAATAGTTTAGTTTTTGTTTGATTTAGATTGAAAATTTGTGTGAATATGTATATTGTATTTTAAGTAGTACCTATGAATTTAAAATTATCTATATATGTATATATCAGTTTCTAGTACTCATACTTACAGGTGCCAATAGGCGTTCTTTCCTAATAATAATAATAATTATTATTATTATTATATAATTATATATACCTATTTTAGTTTAATAAATATTTTCTTCGTCTATATAAGTGTATTATATTATGGTAGTGTTATTTGTATTGTGTATATTTATGTGTACTTATGTGTAACTACTGATTGTGCACAATAAAGTATATTTTCATTTCATTTCATTGTATTCTTCTGTTATAGATATAAATCATCATGCCACGTGTTTACAAACCTAATCTTAGGGGGAAAAGTTAAAGGTATAGGAAATATGATGATAACATTTTAATTGAAGCTGTTGCAGCATACACTAATGGAAATTCGTCTTTGACCCCAGAAAGATAACCTACGTCGAATTGACGTAATCGATTTTGAAAAATCGATACAGATCGATCGTTTATGGCAGCACTGCTCTGGTCGTTCATGCCAACTCAGTGCACCCACAGACCTTGCCGGAGACGCCTGTGTTGCTTGGGTAAGTACGCTACTTTCGTAATTATATGCCTACTGTACGTCGAAATGACGTATGGTTATCTTTTCCGTTAGTTTTTGAAACTATAGTGCGACTTGGAAATTTTGATTTTTATTACGTTTTTGTGTAATCAACAACGGTGAACAATGTTATTTATGTTATAAATAAATTATTTTCTTTGTCATAGGTTGTGTTTTTAATGGTTACTTTGCCTACAAACCTGGGTAGAATGGGTAAAATATTTTTCATTTACATGTGTAAGTAATATTTTTGTAATTTCTAGGTTTTAAGTAAGCTTCCGCGCAGACTATACTAAAAGCCAGCGCCATCGCGACTTTAATGTACCCTAAGCTGTAAAAGCTTAGGGTACATTAAAGTCGTGATGGCGCTGGCTTTTAGTAAAGTCTGCACGGAAGCGCTAGTCATCGCCTTAGGTATGTGAGCGGCAAGGCGGGGGAGGTAGACAAACGTCAAGCTGAGTCAGTCTGCCGCACAGAACACATAATACTCGCGGAGAAGAAGGTCGACTTCATACAAAAAAATTGGGACCAAATAGCGCCTCTAGTGAGCTGCCCCCTCAAACTTTTAACCGCCTTCCAACAAAGGAGGACTATATATTTGTTTATATGAATATGGCGGGAAATTGAAGATACGTAATTAAAGTTTAAGTTAACGTTAAATTGCTCTTTAGAGTTAAATTTTACATTCCAACAAAACCGAGCAACCACCTCCACGAACAAATCATAACTACTACGTTACAAAATGTTCGTGAGCCCTTATATACATACGTCTAGTGTTTTCGATAGCGCGATCTAGAAGCGGCATAGTGTCATCTGTTGTGGTTTTTAAGTAACTTTTATGTAATATTAACCATGTAAGACAGAGAGCGATATATTGAAATATAACCATTCTTGTCGCACCGAACTGCCCCCTTTTTGGTCCAAGGTCATTCATACAAAGTCGAACACTCGGTTCGGTTTCGGTCGGAACGCGACGGTTACACGATTCAGTTGTTCGCGCCAGTTTGTTCGAAACACACATGAGATAAAATAAAAATGGGACAGCCAATTACACGATCAGTGAAAAATGTAATTTACAATGTGCACACTTTTATTCTCAGACGAAAGGTTGACAAGGAAAGTATGGAACACAAATACGATATGAACATTAATAAATTAGTAGCAGAGGCTACAGGAGTGTCAGCTCGCAGCGTAATGAGAGTTGGTGCTGAAGGAAATTCGAATCGGCAAACATCGGAAAAACCAAAATTTTGTTTTCCACAAAAACCTAAAGAAATAAAAAAGAGAATCCACATTGATAATTCCGACATGGGAGTGATACGAAGAAAAATTCATCAGTTTTATACTGTTGATAAAAAAATCCCAAGCATTCGTAAACTACTTGCAGTTTTAAAAGAAGATGGCATCCTGTACTGCGGTTGTACCTATTTACGAGAGCTTCTACACAAGATGGGATACTTCTTTAAGAAATGTAGGAAATCTAAGAGGACACATTTTAATTGAGAGACCCAATATTGCTGAATGGCGAGTAAGATAGTTGAGAGCTATACGGAAATATAGAAATGAAAACCGAAACATATATTTTCTGGGCGAAACCTACGTTAACAGTAGCCGCAACTCCAATAAGTGTTGGCATCCGAATCTGAGGCCGGAATTTATGCTGATATTGGCAAAGGGCGTCGTTTAGTGATTATTCATGGCGAGAGCCGTGATGGTTTAGTTGACGGGGCCTTAACAATTTTCATATCAGATTTCAAATGCGGGGATTACCATGGCGATATGAATGCCACCTATTTTCATAACTGGATTAAAGACAAATTTAAAAATAATCTAGCACCTAATTCAGTGGTCGTAATGGACAATGCTTCCTACCATTGTGTACAGGTTGAGAAAATACCTACAATGTTAAGTTTAAAGAGAGTCATGCAAGATTGGTTACGCAACCATAATGTTGACTTTACACCAGACAATACTACATCCAAACTTCTATGTCTAATAAAAAGAACTGAGTCCGAAAAAATTTACACAATTGACGAAATCTTAAAGGCTGCAGGTTATATCGCCTTCCGCCGTATCATCCCGATCTCAATCCTATTGAGCTTGTGTGGGCCGATGTAAACAACAATTTAGCTTCAAATTATATAAATTCTTCATTAGACGACAAAATTCCAATCATCACAAGATTATTTTCTCAATTCACTCCGGAAAAATAGCAAAAGTGTGACGACCACGTTCAAAAAATTGAGAACCAATATTGGAATCACGACATGAAATTTGACAATGTGATAGACGAGTTGATCATAAATATAGGAAATGAGTCAGATTCTGAGGAGGATATGGAAATTGAAGCCATGTCAAGTAATGATAGTAGATGAAAATAATTTTTGTTTTACTTATTGAGAAATGTTAATTTGCTTATAAAATTGTTTTGTACCGTAAATGATAAAATTTAATAAACATTTTTGGATAGGTATGCATTTATTTTAATTTTACCAAGAAATAGAAAATGCTGTAATTAAAGTATTATTCAACAG
The DNA here is from genome assembly GCA_905404095.1 of Glaucopsyche alexis. Classification (NCBI taxonomy): domain Eukaryota; kingdom Metazoa; phylum Arthropoda; class Insecta; order Lepidoptera; family Lycaenidae; genus Glaucopsyche; species Glaucopsyche alexis. The sequence continues at coordinate 25,221,952 of FR990044.1, forward strand.
TAAAATATATTTTGGGATTTCAGGTTGTACAGGAACCAGACTCTGTAAATAGTTTAGCTGCCGGACAAGCTGTAAGAAATGCACTAGTTCAGAGGCTTTGGTCCGCACGGTGAATTTTATTTTGTTTGAATAATTAGTCAGATATGGTGAAATAGAAATGCGTGCAAAGGGTGCGGGTGGCGTGATCGCTGTATGTTACATCATAGGAATCATGATTTTGAACTCTCTGTGCTGCCTCCCTCTAAAAACTTGAGTGGGAGATAAGTGGCACATTGAATTAATCATACCTTATCTATAACAAAGCTTTTGAATGTAAAAATACTGTAATTAAAGTATTATTCAACAGTAAAATATATTTTGGATTTCAGGTTGTACAGGAACTCTGTAAATAGTTTAGCTGCCGGACAAGCTGTAAGAAGAAAAAAAGAGGCTTTGATCCGCACGGTGAATTTTATTTTGTTTGAATAATTAGTCACTACGGTGAAATAGAAATGCGTGCGGGGCGTGCGGAGGGCGCGGGTGGCGTGATAGCTACATTGTCCATAGCAGTGAGTCACACTATTTATTTATATCTATACTCTAAACCAGTGTTTTTCACAAAAACACTGAAAGAAAAACAAACCCCTGGGGGGTCGCGAAGCTTCTGTAGGGGGGTCGCCGGAGGTAGAGAGAACTTTAGTAAAAACCAATGAAGATTAAAAGATTAATTTATTAAGTAAGAGAATTTTAACACAGGGATGTACTCATAAATCGATCATAGATATCATCGATGTATGTAATTGTAAAATAATTTTAATAAATAATAATTAAAATAATTGTTTAACGTACTATATTATGTACTTATACCAGAAATCCTATATATGGAGACGCATAAAAACGTCGTATGGAATGAATATTTGTAACACTGTAACATACACATACATGATAAAAAAGCGAAGGGTCGGGGGGTCGCGAAATATTTTTTCATATAACGCGTTTCAAATGAGAATAGGAACGTCAATGACCTTTATCTGCCAAATATCACTTGAAAAGTGTGATTTTCAGAAAAACTAATGTGCATATAAATAATAATAGTATTGCATTGAATTTAAATAAGAATGTTAAATAGTAATCAATTATCTAAACATAAATTTAACTATCATAACAGTCTAAATTCGAAACAATATGGCGCCGACTCGATCCTATTCTCATTTGAACCGCACTATACAAGGGGGGTCGCATCATGAAAAAGGTTGAAAAACACTGCTCTATACTATAGAAAGATAAATTATATTATGGGATGCTATAGAGTATATAGCATCCCATAATATAATTTATCTTTCTCTCGTTCATGTATTTATACAACTTTCTAAATGCTGTTGCTGAGTGTAAATCTGTCCTTCAAATGACAATACTTATGGAACCACATAATACCAGGCACTGTGGTCTCCTTTTCGACAATAGAACATTACACTACCTACCTTCCTATCCAATAGATTGTATCATTTGTTTTTGTTCTTGTTTATTGTTTAATATCTGTTTTGTTTTGTTTTTATTTTCTGTTTTATGTTAATTTTATTACATGAATCATGTTATTGCATTTTTATAGCGTAAATCTATGTATGTAATGTAATGTCATAGTTTGTCGAATAAATGCCTTATTATTATTATTATCATTATATTGTGATTTTGAATTGTTTCATTCAATTTATAATATTACTATTATAGAAAATGATTAACAAAATTGATATTCCTTGTTACTTTAACAATTTACTGAAGTATTTTGTAATATTATTAATTCTGTTTTAAAGTAGGATTTCGAAGCAAAAGTGACTCGAAAAAGAGATCTTAATTTAACTGCCGACGAAAAGGCTCTAATGGCGAAGTTAGTCAAGAAATCGCTAATTATTGAAGTCAAGCTCACGAACGGCCAATCAATAACAAAAAACAAACTTGAACTTTATTAACCCATGAATTTAATTCAAATATTAATGTACATAAGGTAGGTAGTGAGTTTTTCTTCGTTAAACATAATTAGCTTACAAACAATTTAGCCTTATCTGGGGGCACGGCAGTGCCCTCGCCAAGTCGAGCGCGAAGCAATCTATTTTACTAAATGTGTTTGACTAGGATATTTCTCTCGTTTCGATTTCAGCGTGATATTGCTACCCTCAAGCGTGGGATAATATTTTGAAAGCCACAACCCGAAAAGCTCGTGCTTCTCAAAGGGGCAACTTATACAGAACTGGTTGTAGACCTTCGGCTCCTCTCCCTCCGACTTAACAGGGAGCCATAATGAGCATGGTAGAAGAAGTGAGTAGTCAAATTTCAAGAATTTCTGATTGAAGTCGACGCAGATTATTCTGACCTTTAGCACACGAAAGTTAGATGGTTAAGTTGTGGGTATGCATTTGAACAGGTCTGGAATATAAGAAATACAAGATTTTTTAAAGCATAAAGCAAACATATGGTCTGATTCCCAAATGTTCAAAGACACGATTGGCGTACCGATTTTGCATTTTTTATCGATTTGCTCGAACACTACAACAAATTAAATGAAAAATTGCAAGGAAAGAACCAATTTTTAGATTAGATTTAGGGTAGTCTGAAATCATTTAAAATTCAGCTTGTTCTATTTTATAACTGCATGGCGAAGAACGATTTAACTCCCTTTCCGCGTTTAAAATCCACGGCACCAGTGAGTGAGAACAAACTGAAAGAATTCAGTCAGGCGTTGAATAAACTTCTATTAAAGATGTCTCTATGCATTAAACACAATCTAAACGGAAAAAAGTTAAATGTCAGATTTGACACTCGTCAACCTGTCTTGTACTCTCTCTTCCTTTGGCTGGCTGCTCGATCAAATGTATTATTTTAAGTGGTGTAAAATATATCTAGTTTGTTCTACACATATATTTAATTTCACTCTAAAGATTCCTCCAACATGGTAGCAGAGCGTGGTTGGTGAGTGAATGCAACATATATTTCGATGATTTATTGCAAAAAGGTGTTATTACCTCGTGGAAATTATATACACCGGCCGAGAACCATCCTCTAAAATGGCGTCGTCGCTTGCGCATGTCATGGAAAACTCAAAGGAGCAGATAATAATTACTCGTCATGGAAATTTTCCATGAAAATGTTATTGATCCACGAGGAATTATGGGACTTTGTGGATCATGACACAGATGCGAAGAAGAGCGAAGAAAACTATTGTGTTTCAGATATCATCATTATCATGTGTCATTATCTGATCTCAGCAGCCTTGCCAGCAAAGATGATGAAATAACGATCCTGGCATACTTTTAAGACCAGAAGTCATCCTTTTGAATTTTACAATGAAGCAGTATTCAAAAATCGCTTTAGTTTATCAAAGACCGTGATAATGATACTAGTAAGCCAAATTGAATATAAAATAAAACCTTTTACATTAAGGAACAAGTCCATAACTGCACTGAAACAAGTTTAACTAACAATAAGCTTTTACGCAACGGCCTTTCAATTAACAGTGGCTAATCACATTAGGATACTGTTTAACTCAACATTCATTCTAATTTAAGAGCTTCGCTCTTGTCGGTGGAGCTTTCTCTCCATTCCTCTCTGCACTCCGCCCTTCTCTTGAGCTCCTGATACGACACGACCATCACTTTCTCCTTCACCTGGTCCATAAAAGTTCTTCTCGACCTTCCACGTTTTCTTCTACCTTCTACCTTGCCTTCAATTATTCATCTAATAAAGTTATTGTGCCGTATCAAGGTCCTATCTTTCCTCTTCTGTTCTCGATGGTCTTTAATATCTCTCTCTTCTCATTAACTAATTCCAAAACTTCTTCATTACTTTTCTTTTCAGTCCAACTTATTCTCTCCATTCTTCGCCAACACCACATCTCGAATGCTTCCAATCTCTCTCTATCGCGTTGTGTCATGATGCACGTCTCGCTACCATACAAAGCAATGCTCCAGATGTATATTTTAATTAGCCTTTTTCGGATGTGACGTGATATGCGGGCTTTAAAAAGGTATTTTTTGTCATTGAAGGCTTTCTTTGCTATTGCTATTCTGTCCTAACTCAACAGCAAGCAGAATAATAAAAAAGTGTCAGCAGCCATTGCGGAACTGTGGCCTAAATTTATAAGAATGCCCAGGACAGAAGAAGAGCGTAACCAGGTTAAAAATTAATTTTACTTGATAAGTTCATTTTCTGGTGTTCTTGGAGCTGTAAACTGTGCGCATATTAAATACAGTCTCTTGGAGGTCCATGAGCAGAGCTATATAGAAATAGAAAAGGATACTTCTCACTAAATGTCCAGGTCATATGTAATGCAAATTTTAAAATATTGGATATTATAAGTCAGTGGCCTGGATCGGTCCATGACACTACAATTATACATGATTCCTATATGAGAGCGGTATTTATGGAAGAGACTACCTGTTTGGGGATAGTGGCTACCCATGCCGGCCATACTTGTTAACACCTTTACTACGTCCTTCTACACCTAGCGAAGTTGCATACAATGAAGCTCATATAAAGACGAGGAATACTGTTGAGTGATGCTTTGGGGTTTTAAAAAAAGATTCCCTTGTTTGTCTATGGGACTCCGTCTGAAACTAGAAACTACAATTAATATCATCATTGCTTGTGGTGTTCTACATTATATTATAGCCTTAATTCATAATGACCAGATTAAAGACATGTCTGAAGCTGTGGAAGTCAATCTCCCAGAAGGTACTGCTGCAGTGTCAGGCTGTCAGCTAACAATGAGAACACATCTGTCCGGTCATCTCTTTTGTTGACCCACTTTAATCGATAGAATACATATATCGATAGTATACATACATCGATACTTCCCTTAAACATGTTTTCGTAAACAAATCTTTTTGTTAAAAAATATCATTTAAATATTACTTTTATTCATTTAGTAAAGCTTTTTTTGTATATATCTTGTGTGTTATGTCAAGATGGTCAATAGCCGGGTCTACACCAAACGATCCAACGCGCTCCGATCGCGCGCACAGCCTGGAGGGCTAGACAAGATGCATTAAATAATATCGACGGCGAACTTCGTGAATAAAAAATGTATGGGATTGACATAAGCGTGCGTTAAATGACATATTCAGTCGTATCGTTAAAAAAATTGGTAGCCAAGCAGCCACTTTGAACGAATACGTTAACGATGCACTCATATAACGAATTGCTCTAACGTGTTTCTCCATACAATGCCTAGACAAGCGGCCGTAAGTGACATTTAGTAGATCGTGATCTTTATCTTTATCGACCTAACGATAAAGATACCCAAGAAGCTACCTTTATCGCCTCAACGAACAATATAGCGGATTTTTATTGATCCAGCTGTTATTTGTAAATAATAATGATTTGCCTAAAGTTGCCTAAAGGGTCTATACAACACTTTCTGCTAGTAGTCTATATTGCATAAAGTCAAAAGAATTCAATTTAAAGTATTCAATAAATCACAATTATTGTCAATACCTAATATGTAATTCATTGTATTCAAGTATAATTCAACACTTTGTTAAAATATAAATTTCTTAATTTGTAGCTTACTTGCAGTTTGTAATCTTTACACGCTACTATATCAGCTGAAAGCAATCTTTAGGTGTATAGTAGGTACCTAAATTATAGTAGGTAACAAATGGAGTTCATAATTAAGCAAGTTTCTCTGAAACTTCCTTAGAAATAAAGATTTGTATTTAGTAGTTAAAATTTATAAGTTTTTCAATGTAATGATATTTTATTGTCATCGATGCTCAACACCTTCGCCTTATAAATGGGTTAGAAGGACACAAACACCTCATAAAAGTTTTGAAATATTTGCTATTATACTTTGATTAATTATTACAAATTTAATATTATATATCTATGCTATTATACACCTATTATAAACAGTCAAGTAGTGTTAACCAATTAAATACTTAATATTTAATCTCTATAGTATATTTGTGACTAAATAATTGAAATAGTCTTTACAATTTTACAGAACTATAACGTTAAAGGAAGTGTAATTAATAAAGTACCTTGACTGTACAGGGTACTATTGCAATAAATAAGTAAACCTAACACTTACCACATATTGTAGACAAAATATTACAATGCGGCCATAACACTTTGAATTTGTTATAAGCATTGTCTTGCTAGAATTATTCATTCATTCTAATTTAAGAGCTTTGCTCTTGTCAGTGATGCTTTCTCCATTCCTCTCTGCACTCCGGGCGTTCTCTTGACCTCCTGATACGACACGACCATCACATTCGCCTACACCTGTCCATAAAAGTTCTCGGCCTTCCACGTTTTCTACTACCATCCCTTCAATTATTCCTCTAAAAAAGTTGTTGTGCCGTATCAAGTGTCCGTATTAGGATTGATTAAATAATAACAATACAAGAGTATCTACATTTTATTTTACTTTTTTAAGTAAGTTTTACATATTTTTAGTAAGAAAATAAACTTAAAATGTAAAAATACTTTTATTTCTTGCAAAGGAATTACATAATGCAGATATTTCTTTAAATAATCAGTTTTATCTCAAGTCACATAACCAATAATAACATTATACAATTTAAAAATCAACACAGCTAATAATAGTTATTATTTACACGCACTAGTTAAAGCCTGTCACAGAATGAATACAAATTAACTTAGGTTGGTAGCGGTTTTGATACATTAATTAAATTATGATTATTTATATCACTTCTCACTATCAGTGGTGAAGGCTGCTTCTCCTTCAAAGGGAAGCCAGAACCTGTATCATAGGTAGGGATTTCTATGAAGGTTTGCAAAAGGTATGTGACAAGGGAAGCCGATAGGAATGGAGTTATAGGAACCCTACGCCAATGCTCACTATAAACTGTATAAACAACATTATTGTATACCTACAATTCCTACAAATTATAAAGATTTAAAACACATTTTACTTAAGTATGTATAAGGTAATGATAATATTTAAGTAGTCAAAAATCCTACTAATATTATAAATATAAAAGTATGTGAGTATGTTTCTTCTTTTTTTCTTCTCTCCACCAGTATGAAGCCTTGAAGCCAACTTTTATGTATAACGATACAGAATCGGCCAGCAGATCTCAAGTACATTATACGGACGCTCTAACGGTGAAGGAAAACATCGTGAGGAAACCCGCACATAGTTGGCCCCAGACGTATTGACTAGTCATTCCTCTGGACTAGGCTGGCTATGTTGTGAGAATGCCGTATGTGCTTGGGCAATCATACGATATTTAAAAACCAACTGTCCCAGGCACTACAGTATTTCACGAGTGGTTACTTCGCTCGGAGAATACTGTATAAATCATCCATCATCGGAAGTAAAGACCTAAGTTAGGTAAATTGTTATTTTGATAACAAACAAAAATTATTGTACTTCATCTTCATCTTCTTCTGGCCAGTTTAAAGTGTTACCATGGATATAGTCCTAAGGATAGAAGACTCCGTATTTTGTAATTGCTAAAAAGAACTGTATTGCCTTGGTAATAGAGTGTATTTCACAATGCACGTATCATAGAGGCAAATCCGAGCCGAGCGAGATAGCCAGAAGGGAGGCCGTGTGTCTCGTTCTTGCATGTTGCCAACCAGAAAAATGTTGGTATTTTTAAAAAGTGACTTGAAAAATCTTAGATAAAACGAGTGTACTTTATTATTATTTTAACAAATGTTTATAACTATATCATATTCTAATTAAAAAAGTTAGAAATAGTCATTTAATACTAAATAAAAATGCAGTTTACATTAAAACCTTTTCCTTCTTTTTTATTAGATGGTATCATTCGCAAGGCAATAGATACGCCATTACAGTCGGACAAGGATCTTTTGGCACTTAGATGGGGGCGTGAGTGTCGCAAATAAGAACAATACTGTTACGTGTTGGGTACGAAGGATTTGGAGAAAAAACCTGCTGACTCCTTTGAAGACTTTATTCACTAGCACTTAGTCCAACATTAAGCACTAGGTCCAAATACTAAACACTAAGTCCAAACACTAAGCACTAACAGTGTCCTTAAGTCGTAGCCAAGTCGTGGGGAGAACTCGCGGTATCATCACATCACTAATATTCACATCGATATCGCCACATCACTGTTCAACTCGAACTCCCGATCACTAATTTTCGCTTGTATCGCCCGTATCGCTTCGGATGAAGCTCAAACTGAACTCCTGATCACTAGTTTTCGCTTGTATCGCCCGTATCGCTTCGGATGAAGCTCAAACTGAACTCGCCTTGCTCGCATTCTTCCGACGTATTTATACCGGTCGATACGAGTCCCAGATCATTCCAGAGAAGTTCGTGACTCGCCTGAACTGGTTGGAACGTACCAGAATATTCGCACAGTAGCGCCATCTAGTACTGAGTAGGAGACCTCACGCTGTCCCTGTTCACACCAAGTGGTTTCCTTGGTTGACGCTAGATGGCGCTTTTGTGTGTTCGTAACACTACTCCCCTCTTAGAGATGCTCGTCCCGAGCATCGCTGCCACTGCCATGGTACCGCGCCAGACGATCTATGTGACCACTTTGAATGACCCTCTTGACACCCAGATGACCTTCTGATACGCCATCATGCATTTCACGGAGAACATCTGGCACTCTCGTTCTTGGGACAATTATCTGAAGATGGAACTCTCTGCCGTTATTTCCGGTAGGGTATTCCGTTTATCAGACTGTCACATTGCGCCCAGTACGCCTTAGTGATAGCGCCAGTGGGTGCAACCTCACTCCAGATTAGTTTTACGTCGCCCCGTTTCTTGCACGTGACGATGTGTCGAAGGTCGTCATCTTTTTCTCGAGCCTCTCTCATAGCATCATCCTCCCTGAGACCCAAAGGACTTGAGCAGGCGGGGCCCGGTGGGCGGGGCCAGTGGGCGGGGCTTGGTCCACAGCGGGCGGAGCTTGGTCCCAGTGGGTGTGGCCTCCGCCAGGGGTCGCACCTCTCCGCCAGGGGTCGCACCTCTCCGCCAGGGGTCGCCCCTCTCCGCCAGGGGTCGCACCTCTCCGCCAGGGGTCGTACCTCTCCGCCAGGGGTCGCACCTCTCCGCCAGGGGTCGCACGTCTCCGCCAGGGGTCGCACCTCTCCGCCAGGGGTCGCACATATCCGCCAGGGGTCGCACCTCTCCGTCAGGTGTCGCACCTCCGCCAGGGGTCGCACCTCTCCGCCAGGGGTCGCACCTCTCCGCCAGGGGTCGCACGTCTCCGCCAGGGGTCGCACGTCTCCGCCAGGGGTCGCACGTCTCCGCCAGGGATCGCACGTCTCCGCCAGGGGTCGCACCTCATCGCCAGGGGTCGCACCTCTCCGCCAGGGGTCGCACCTCTCCGCCAGGGGTCGCACCTCTCCGCCAGGGGTCGCACCTCTCCGCCAGGGGTCGCACCTCTCCGCCAGGGGTCGCACCTCTCCGCCAGGGGTCGCACCTCTCCGCCAGGGGTCGCACCTCTCCGCCAGGGGTCGCACCTCTCCGCCAGGGGTCGTACCACTCCGCCAGGGGTCGCACCGCTCCGCCAGGGGTCGCACCGCTCCGCCAGGGGTCGCACCTCTCCGCCAGGGGTCGCACCTCTCCGCCAGGGGTCGCACCTCTCCGCCAGGGGTCGCAGTCTTCCGCCAGGGGTCGCTCTCCACCGCCAGGGGTCGCTCTCCACCGCCAGGGGTCGCAGTCTTTCGCCAAGGGTTGCTCTCCACCACCAGGGGTCGTAGTCTTCCACCAGGGGTTGCGCCTCTCGCCCGGGGTCGCACCTCTCCGCCCGGGGGTCGCACCTCTCCGCCCGGGGGTCGCTCCTCCGCCCGGGGGTCGCTCCTCCGCCCGGGGGTCGCTCCTCCGCCCGGGCGTCGCTCCTTCGCCCGAGGGTCACTCCTCCACCCGAGGGTCGCTCCTCCACCCGGGAGCTGCTCCTCCCGCCGCACTTCTTGAAATCTTCTCTCAGAGTCAATGGCATCTCCAAATCTCACTTCTGACACCAGTTGTTACGTGTTGGGTACGAAGGATTTGGAGAAAAAACCTGCTGACTCCTTTGAAGACTTTATTCACTAGCACTTAGTCCAACATTAAGCACTAGGTCCAAATACTAAACACTAAGTCCAAACACTAAGCACTAACAGTGTCCTTAAGTCGTAGCCAAGTCGTGGGGAGAACTCGCGGTATCATCACATCACTAATATTCACATCGATATCGCCACATCACTGTTCAACTCGAACTCCCGATCACTAATTTTCGCTTGTATCGCCCGTATCGCTTCGGATGAAGCTCAAACTGAACTCCTGATCACTAGTTTTCGCTTGTATCGCCCGTATCGCTTCGGATGAAGCTCAAACTGAACTCGCCTTGCTCGCATTCTTCCGACGTATTTATACCGGTCGATACGAGTCCCAGATCATTCCAGAGAAGTTCGTGACTCGCCTGAACTGGTTGGAACGTACCAGAATATTCGCACAGTAGCGCCATCTAGTACTGAGTAGGAGACCTCACGCTGTCCCTGTTCACACCAAGTGGTTTCCTTGGTTGACGCTAGATGGCGCTTTTGTGTGTTCGTAACAATACTTATTACTAAAAGTGAAATTTTACAAGACGGCGATGTTATTACTGATTTTATCCACGTGCCAAAAGGTAAGTGTCGCAACTACAAAACAATATAATATAATACTAAAAGTGACATTTTACAAGACGGCGATGTTAGTTCTGATTTTGTCCACGTGCCAAAAGATCCTTGTCAGACTGTACACATATTTTATGCTGAACACCGGATAATATTAAAATTCATAATAGTACCGGTGCTGGATTTGCTGGACGCACCGTGAGTATGGCCTTTAGTGTAATCTCTTAAAATCTGTTTATAATGTGTGTCCTATGACCATTTGGCAAGAAATCTGTATAAAATCTGTATTATCAATGAAAACTAGAAGATAATTAATTAAATAATGTATTATATAATATAATAATTATTCAAAATAGAACTCTGGAGTCATACAATAGATAAACAGTTAACCAATAATTATTGTGTGTCTAATTTATAATCCTCTGAATTTTTGCCGGTGTTTCGGATTTCGGTGCATATTGAAGTTCCAGCCTTACAACCGTAATAATCGGCCTTGTTAAATAAGTACCTACTTTATTCTTATTGTAAATTTCTACACTTGAAATTTGATTCCATTTTATACAAAACACTCTAGGAACTTTCAATAAAACTTCTAGGTACCGTTTTACTGAATCGACTGACTTGCACTGACTATTTGTATTTTGAACTTTGACTAGACATTAGACTTGAAAATAATACGGTGTTGAAATCGGGATCCTCTTCTTTCGCATAATTTTATTTGTCATAATTTCATTTGGCATACATCACTTGGCATAATTTTAGTACGCATAATAATACTTTGGCATAATGGTTTTTTGGCATACTACATCATTAGGCATAAATATCATTTAGACTAATATTGTTTGTCCTAATTTAATGAGGCATAACTCGTAAGGCATAATTTTTCTTGTCATAATAATACTTTGGCATAATTGGTTTTTGGCATAAACTCGTTAGGCATATTTTTTTGTCATAATAAATTCAAAGCATTTTGTCACAAGGCACAAATATACATAAACTGGAACGACATAATGAAAATACGGTTAAGGTAATTAAACGCATATTAATAAAATATTAAAAGCGGGTATTAAACTCATATACCTAGTGTAACATGTGTAACAGTAGGTTTAGTTGCGGCGGGGTGGCCCTTGGGCCACCCGTAAGCCGCTAACATGTTTAAAATAATTAGCTTGGCATGTTCTTAGATAGCAGTTCGTGTTTTTGTCCGAGTTTATTTCGTAATCAGTCGTAAAATTACAATTATAATTGTTATTTCGTCTTAACTCGCACACCCAGTAGAATTTATCATTCATATCATGTGAAAAAAAATGCTACAAAGATGTATGCGTAAATATAATAGTATGCTTAAATATCATTATGCGTAAATATATTTATGCTTTTTAATATTATGCAAAAAAATATTATTCTTAATGAACATTATGCGTAAAAAAATATATGCCTTACAATAAGTATGCCTAACAATTATTATGCTTTTAGTAATTATGCGAAAAAAAATTATGCTAATAAAGTTATGACAAATGAATATTATGCGAAACTACTATTAGGTCAAATGAAATTATGCCAAGTAAAATTATGACATATGATTTTATGCGAAAAAATAGGGAACCGTTGAAATCATATAGGTATCTAGTTGTCTGCCTTTTTAACTTGACACTGACAAATAGTTTTATGCCGTAACGCCATCAATAATTAAAAAAAAATATATATGACATTTGACAACTTCACAACTGACGGCTAAATTCTTGAAATCATTAAACAACTAACGTTTGAGCAATTCGTTGTTGCGATTCGAACAGTGTGCGTTTGGCTAGGCACATTTTGTCGTGATCTCAAAAGAGAAGTCGATACGACAGATCTTTCCGAATTTTAACGAAGGTAATTTGTCTAGGCGCCCTGGAGCGCATTCCACGGAGCGTTTGGCGTGGACGTGCTAAAGTTCTCAGGAATTCTGTTAAGGCCTATCAATCTTTATTAAAGAACAAGAAAATTGTTTCTAAAAGAAAAGTTCGCCCAGCTTGCGGCAAAAAATGCAGACGTTGTAGTTCAAAGAGTGGCGAAGAAACAAGACAAACCATCTTCGATGGTTATCGGAGCCTAGCAGATCAGAGGCAGAGGGAGTATTTAATTAGGCATATAAAAAAATATTTAACTTTGGAGATACTAATTTTTCATTTCAAGTAAATTTACATTAATGTTTGACTTTTAAGTTTGTTTTAATTAACATTTAATTACTAATCCCTATTATACTTCTCATTTAGAATGCTTTTCTTTGAACAATTCTTTATACATTTGTATGATTAATACCAGGTATAACTCAAAATGGTCGAATAAAACTGTTGGAAATCGAAATGTTTTTCATTTTAAATACAAAATAATCAACCAGAAGTGTAACAACTCAAAAAACTGCAATTTTCGATAAAAGGGATTAAATTTCAATCCCGGTTCATATAGTAATCATATCATATTACATGCTATTAACTCCCTAGAATAATATTAAATTGTATGTCTCTCCTTACAAAAAAACGCGGCTATACGCTTTTTTCGTCTCCTGAAAAAATACGTTTTTTGAGTTGTCTTAGTTTAGATCTAGGTGTGCGATATTGTGTTTTAAAGACTAACTGTTTAATTTGAAATAGATCTCTGCCATCGTGTTAATTGAACCCTCGCGCCTGAATCGGTCAGGTCTACGTTGGGACCGCCTATAAGACTAGGATTACACGGTCAGTCCGGCATCAGTTCAGTCCATCAGTCTCAGACTGACGCCAGAATGATGTCCGGAAAGTACATAATTAAAAAAAATATCAGTCCGTCAATCACACGGTTACACGATCATTCTTTCGTCAGTCTGGATCAGGCTGATGGACTGAACTGATGCCAGACTGACCGTGTAACCTTAGTCTAACAGCACAGCATAATAATCTCCTCAAAGGACGCATCTGACACGAGTGAGAATATGTATTAGACCCAAAGAAAACCGGGGCCAGGGTAGACAACTTTCGAGAAAAGTGGTTCTGTTTATGAACAACAATCACGAAAGACTAGGGTTGAGCTTCTGTTCCAGTGTTGGAACAAAAAAGTAGCCATATCCCAAAGGAAATTAGCTGGGTAAATGGAGCTCCGGGGTGTGGGAAAACGACGTGGATTGTCAACAACTTTAACGCAGAAGAAGATGTAGTTGTAACAACAACAATAGAGGCGAAGAAAGACCTAATAGAGAGGATTACAAAGAGAGCAGGACAAGAGGTGAAGAAGAGATTGCGCACCATGGTATCAGCCCTTTTAAATTGACAGAAGGGATTCGAAAGCCTTAAATGCACCAGGCTCCTCGCGGACTAGGCACTAATGAATCACTTCGGATCCATTGAAATTAAAAATATTTTTTGTAGGATTTCAGGTTTTGACGACATCTGTGGCTCAGTGGTTGAACATGTTGGTGCTAAAGCCGGGGGTCGCCGGTTGGAATCCCGCCGACGGAACAAAAAGTTTTTCCGTGTTCCTGGGTCATGGATGTGTTTTAAATATTATTTGTATAATATAAAAAAATAAATATGTTTCATAGTCCATAGATATTATATTATTATTATTAAAGGTTTCAAAATATATTTTTTTTGTGTAATGAAACAATTATGAAGCGTTTAGGACTTAAATAAAAACAAGGTCAAATTGCATAATAATGGACAAATATAAATATATGGAACCCAAAGCATATTAACCATAAAACTCAACAGTTAGACTTGTTGCCGCTAAAACTTCGACCTCCACCATTGTCAATGGTATACAGGCAACTGAACGCACTACGAGAGCCTAAACAGGCACTCGTAGGCGCGAGGTGCGAGGCGAGGTACGAGGCGAGGTGCGAGGCGAGTTGCGACGTGAGAGTGTAAATCTTATATAAAACACCTAGGGCATGGGAAAGGCGAAGGTTCTAAAATCCTCACAATACACGAGGCACAGGGATTGTGTTACGAAAGAGTCTACGTCGTAAAACACCAGAGGAGAAAAATACAACTACACGATAGCGCTTCACATGCGGTGGTTGCCGTAACGCGTCACACGAAGGAACTCATCTACTTCACAGACACCAGCGATGACGCGTTGGGCACACTGATAAAGGGACTTATAAACGTGTCACCAAAGATCGTCATGGAATACAATATGCGTATGGCATTCAAGAACAGAGACCATCCATGGTGGTATGTATACCATGGTGGTGGTATACCATCAATAAAATGGTCTCGGCCACAATTCCATGACGCACCAAGAAAGAAGAAGATGACACCACCTCGGAAGCTGAAGACATCGATGACATCCCAGTAAAGCAGACAACATCCGTAAAGATAACATCAGCCACCAACCGGTGGCGAAGCAAAAATAAACCCCTTCAGGGTACAAAGCCCCTTCAGGGCATAAGCCTCCTCAGGGCACAAGCCCCCTCAGGGCACAAAAGTCAAAATATCACATTGTAATAGAAGAATTATAGAAATTGACGCAAAAATGTTAATAAAATAAAGTTAAAAAAGAAATAATTTAATAAGGGCACGGACCACTTGAGTCTGTGGAAAAAAAAATCATAAAAGAATTAAAAGAAAATGAAGAAAGATTTGCATTAACCCTCGATGAGTGGACTTTTCTTAGAAACAGCTAAAATATATGAATATTAATATACATTGCAAAGCGTTTAAAGGATTTCAACTTAAAAACCTGGGACTGATCAAAATTATCGGATCGATGACAGCTGCAGCAGCACTTATTAAACTGCGCGAACATTTATTTACATTTGGCGTTGTTCTTGAAGAAAATGTAATCAGTATAACAACCGACGGTGCGAGTGTCATGAAAAAATGGGTTCATACATCCACAGTCATCATCAACTGCCTTGCCCATGGCATAAAGCCTTCTGTCCATAGATAGCATATTATATAAATCAACTTACGCCGAACACGATCTTATCTCAAGTGATTCGTCAACAGTAAGCGGGAGCTTTGTAGTAGGAAGCCCGAGGCCACGAATGTTTGATCCAAGACTGTACAAAGAAATCATTTACAAAGTACGATGTTTTATCAGGACAATAAAAGTCGCCAGTCAAGCCCGATGCTATCAGAACGTCTACTACTAACGTAACTACTTCAGAAAAGAGTTTGATGGAAACGTCCAGTTACAGTACGAGATGGTCAAGCATGAATTATAGGATTGGATCGTTTTTTTTTTAATGAAAAATTGCATATTCAAGCTTCTTATTGACATCAAACGCGATATTCACCGTTGTTGACCCTGCTGCTCAAAAATGGAGAGTAACAAACAATTCACCAGAAGGAAAAATCGTCGAGGAACGAAAAAAGTGGATCCAATCTGAAATTATTGGTGGTGCTCTCAAGTTTTCTTGAAATAGATGTAGAAAAGTTTCATACTTTTTGCATAAATGTTGCCTCAAAACATGTAGATAAGTTCAGGTGGTGCTACATCTCCGTCACTTTGCACAGAATATTATTGCACGGGAGTCAAATTATAAAAGCTAATCCTCTCAGTTTCAGAACATAATACTCAAACAGCTAAGATTATCTCAAATAATGGTAAAACCAATGAATTTGATGGGATTAAAAAAAAATTAAAAATATAATATATTCAGATGACAACCCTATTTCCATAGAAATTTTCAAAACTCATAAATATGAAATATCTCCGAAGTTTTTTGAGATAGGCAAGTAATATTTTAAGATATTAAAGATAATTATTGTGCATTAATATTAAGTAAGAAATACTGCCTTAAATACTAGCACAACGGAAAAAACAAAAGATTGGCAGTTGTAAATCCTAATCATTATAATATTATATTATTATTATTATATATTAATATTATTGTATATTATATATTAAAATAACTATTATCTTTATTATTTTTAATGAGCATATAGTTTAGTTTGCATTAATATGTATATAGTATTATGTATATATTATTATGTATAATATGTACCTATATATAATATTGCTAAATTTTTGTTTCTATGTTTGGTAATAGTTAGTGTTTTATTCTTTTAGTTAATTTCTCTTGGCGTTTTTGAATTTATCTTATTTAAGTTAAGCACCTTTTCTTTTATTCTGTCTCTGCATCACCCTATGGTTGACTGGTAGAAAATGCCTTTTGGCATTAAGTCCGCCATTGTACAACGTGCAAAAAGTATAAATAAATAAAATAAATATGGTTAGGGTAGGTAGGTTAGGTTAGGTTAGGTATATGATTTGGGAAGGGGGACCCTGGACTGCGGCACTTGTGCCGCGATTATCGTGGTACATACACATATATATATATATATATATATATATATATATATTAACCACTTTAGCTTTAAAGTCGCGACTTAAACGCAAAGTGGTGAGAGCCATTGTATATGTAATAATACAATGGAGAGCAGCAGCAGCCTAGACGGGGGCCAGTACAGGGGAGTCCAGCCGGGGGCGGAAGAGGAAACGGCCACACGAGAAGAGCAATTTCTGATATATTTTTTTTAAGTCCAGGGGTCATGACATTTAAGATTATAAAGGCAAAATTTCGATATTGGGGGTGTGGATAGAGAGTATGGAGAACACCCGAACCATATAAACGGACACGAATTTTATGCATAAATTAAAAAGTTGGGGTGGATTAGGGGATGAAGGAGGCGTGGGATAGGTAAAATTTAGGTGACGTTTGGTTAGGTTAAGGGTTAGGTTACCTTTAGGTTAGGTTTGGTTAGGTTAAGGTTAAGGTTAGGTTACTACTACTACTACACGATATTAGACATGTTAAAACATGTCTTAATACCTATACAAAACCTACCTACCTACGCCTATACAGGACAGTGAAAGGTTCAAAAGTCATGCATGGGTGCGCACGCTGATGATGATGATAAACACGGTAAAAGGGACAAAGGCAATTAAATAGAATGTTTATTGCGCGTGCAGTGGAGCGTAAAGGGGTATAAAAAGGGCGCTCGCAAAGGACCGAGCATCAGCATGACTTCAGTCGCGTACCACATCATAACTTGCGTAGACGTGCTCAAGTATTTGAGCGAAAAAAATCAACATGGAGGACGAAGTTCAACCCCGACTGACGACGTCACCGACAGACAACAACCGGGACCAAGTCGTGGAAGAGGACCAAATAGCAAAGGAGCTGATGGACGAGGAGGAGGAGTGGAGTCACGAGATGAGTGTGGAATCTACGAAACACAACTAATTATCCAAGAACTCCGAAAGAATATCCAACAAGAGGAAACGGGAAGAAGATGAGGAAGAAGTGGAAGAGAGTCCACCAACACAGACAGAAGACAAACAATCATCGAAGAAAGTGAAGACATGTTCGACACCACCGATGAAGACCTCCACGAAATCGACGAACGACCGGAACGAGCCACCGATAACATCGACACCATGGGCACCAACGAAAGTAACGCCGATTACGATAATCTGGATTGCGAACCTATTAAAAGAATGCGGAACATCGACGGAAATAAACAATCTCCTTGGAAAGTCATTAGTGACCATACAAGAACCCGGAGGAAACATTATCATATCATTTATATCAGTACAGCAAAAAACTGGGGCCATAATTCGAAACTTGGAAAGGCTATACGATCAAAAGAATACAAATGTACTTCAATTGCATGTATTGAGTGCCTTGTTGAGTACATTACTACCGGCAATAATCGTAAGACACATAGAAATATTCTCGAACAAAGTGATATTAACTTATTCAAATGCGTCGCTCATCAACTTGGACTTAAAATTAACCCCGAAAACAACTATAAGACTGCAGATGCCCAAAGGAGAATTGGTATACATGAGGAACAAAGCGCAACACGAGGAGCAATTCTCGAACGAATGGATATCAACGCTATTGGATCCGATCAAGAATTGCCTGGTAATACCGAATTCAACATCGATTCTATCGACGACAGAATCTATGGATTTGGAAATCAACAGAACGCCCTTCAGAGGAGACAAACAAGAGGTATCGTTACAAATTCAACATATGCACGACAGAATCAAGGCATTGTGCTGCTCCTATGTGAAAACAAAGCTTTTGACGAGGGAGAAGCTCAAAAATTGATATGCGCAACACCTGCAGGGATTACCATGCAATTTACTAAAGGGTTTGACGAACGACTTAAAACAGCAGTACAAATTGCAAAAACATTGGTATTTCAAGAGACAATCGAACAAAGATTCGAAAGATCAAAGGCTCTCGCCCTCAAAAGAGACCCAAAAGCCAGCGACTTCAACACAATATACGAGGGAGTAATGGAACTGGAGACACACTTGACGTACAACGACATCAATCACTTCAATTTTGCACGAGACACAAGACGGCATTTTTATGGATTGACTGGAAAAAGGAATAACTTATTCTTCTTAGGACCACCGAGTACAGGGAAAACACTGGTTATGAATTCATTTGTAGAAATGCATTACAACTACTGCATACTTACTGGACTTAAACCAACTTCACCGTTCATTTCAGCAGTACGTACATGAGAAATACATGCTTCATGGATGAATGCAAATTAACTGACAACCAATTTGAACAGTGGAAATTGCTCGCTGGACGACAACCAATGAAAGACGACAAACAATAATATTATATTTCTGAAAATAATAAATTAATAAAGAATTCTTAAATTACTGTAGCAATAACCATTTATTTTTGCATAAAGCTAGACGTTATTGTGTTAGGTTGATCTGTTTACAATATGTTGACTTTGTTATAATTTCAGAAAATATGCTTATTTGTTGTGTTATAAACAGATCAGTGGTTTTAAATGGAAATTATTGCTGAAATTATTTATTATGATTATATTCTTGACGACTACGAAGAGTGTTGTCTTGCCGGATTCAAAAATTTCCAAAAACGTATAGATAATACGCTACTAATCCATTCCAGATGCATGTTGAACAATTTAAAAAATATATATTTTAGCAGCTTAAAACATCTTTGATAAGATCTGATCTCGAAAAACTGAATAACAGAGGTTTGCCGATTAGTCCCAAGTTTCCGATTTTATTTACATGTAGGTACAAAGTTGCAATAAGCCAACGGTTAGAATTATTTCCGAACTTTATGAGGCCTACAAAAATTATAGTCGAGAAGAAAACAAAGCTTTTCTATGTCGCCCCACTTTCGATACTGAATTTCTTCAAAGTAATTTGAGTTTATACCTACCCAAAAGGGACCAGTGCGACTTTTGTTGTTTCTACAAAGTTAATAACGTGTCAGAAGAGGAGCGGAAGAAACACTTTGAACAAAAAACCGCGCGAGGGCGGAAAAATTGTTTGATAAAAGTTTGGCTATTGCAGGTGATTGTCATGTTCTGACGCAAGATGTTCAGACTGTAAAAATGGCTCTTCTGGCGAGCGTCTTGTACTTCAAAACAAAACTTTACGTACACAACTTTACCACGTACAACTTAGCTAACCATGATGTAAGAAGTTATTGGTTTACGGCTTGCATCGTGGATTATCCATTTTACATCTTTTGACTCAGAAGAAAGGTCCTGTGATATTGTACTCCGATGGATGCTGCGCGCATAATAGAAAAGCTTACTCAGCAACGCTTTAGTGAGAGTAGCTATGTAGAATGATGTAGAGATAACTCAAAAAATCTTTTAAAAACTTTCACTCAGATAGAGTGTGACTCGGTAAATAGCTCTATAGAGTCGAAACTCAAGGGTCAAGAAAGGAGACTGAACATCGTGGGCCAAAATGTAATGGCATGAGATATGATTTAAAAAAATCGTCATTTTTTTTTGTCCTAATATAAAAAATCAGCGCAATTCTCAATCTGGAGCTGAGAAAAATAAGAAAAATGTTTAGGTTTCGTGATATCGTCCATCAATCGATTTCAGTATTACAGTAAATACAAATCATATTTTTTAATTGTTAATTTTGTCATAGGCCGTTGACGTTTTGACTGTTGAGTTTGATTCAATCGTTTCGTGTTTTCTAATGCATTTCGAGTGTATTCCTAAATACTTTTATTTTCAATGACTGCTTTAATTATTAGAGAAACCGTGTCAGAAAACTTGAAAAAATATTTTAGTCGACGGCTGTCGTAGAGGAAATGCAGCTATTCTTATGTACGCTTCTATTGTAATTGAATAGTAAGCAGACGAACTGGTGGAGAGACTCATGTTACGTGTATCATAATATTATGGTACCTTAATTGGACAAGGTATTATGATCATATTGTTCCACCTGCACAATTTTTTGACGACATTTTAATTTATATAGAAGAGTAATAAACTATATACTTAATACATTAAAATTGTTCTGTTTTCTGTTTCCTATAAATCTATTCCTGTTGTTTTTTAGTCATCATAATAATAATTAATTATATATAAACAATAAAGATAATAATAAACAGCCTATAATTATGACTTTTCACGCATTCTCCACCAAATAGATACAGCGTTACAAAGTTTCATTGGTATTGAAACATAACCTCACTTTCACTAAACAGCTCATAACTTTGTTCTCAGATTGCTAATTAATCTATCTATATATACCAGTCCCAGTCGAGTTTGTACGGCGAACTTGAGACATGCCTACTATACAATGTTACCAAAAAAAATTGTGAAAGACCTAAAAAGAGACCAAAAAATTATTTATTTTGGGTCTGTCATGATGTCATGATATCTGTCAAAGGTTCAGATTCTTAGTGCTACCAGCAATTAATGTTTTGAACCATTGGTAGTAAAATACAATAATCGACGATGTATTTACAGAAAATTAGACTTTCTATAAAATAAAATCACTTACTCTAGCAAATAACATCCAAAATTACCTCTTTTAATTACTTACTTGTATACCGATGGTTGTTAATAAAATAATAATTTACATTTTAAATACAATTTTGTAGTAGGAACTTTATCAAATTCATGGGCAACCCAACAAAATATGGCGTACTGTTGTGTTTACGTTACGTTTGTCGTTTGTTTAGCGTTTGGCTGGGTGGACGACTTGTTGGTTACGTGCGTAATCTGTTAACTGTGTTATTGACTCTTTGTGCTTTAAGTGTTCTCCATTATCGTGTCGAATCGAGCTTTTGTTCTTCCACCGTAGTGTCGAGATACTTATTAAGACTCCGAGACAGTGACTCTTTCATCTTTGTGCTTTAAGTGTTCTCCATTATCGTGTCGAATCTAGCTTTTGTTCTTCCACCGTAGTGTCGAGATACTTATTAAGACTCCGAGACAGTGACTTTCATCTTTGTGCTTTAAGTGTTCTCCATTATCGTGTCGAATCGAGCTTTTGTTCTTCCACCGTAGTGTCGAGATACTTATTAAGACTCCGAGACAGTGGCTCTTTTTTTATTTTCGTTGAAGTCACAAAATGGCTGACAACTTGAAGCGAAAATGTGTTAAGTGTGGGTTATCGCCAATTGCCGATGACCTAAACATTAAATTACATCGTTTTCCTAAACCAGGATCAACAAATATGCGGCGGTAAGTCTGAATCCATACAGAAAATAAGAATCTTACTTTCATACATTATCAACAGATCAAATATAATTTTATCTATGCAATTTAATCACTCTACGTTTAAACACCTCACCAATCCAGTACCTAATGAAATTGTCCAAGTGAGGCTCTACCTGACAAAACAAAATTATGTTTTCTTCTTTTTCAGATGTGAAATGTGGGCCAAATATTGTTTTCCAGACAAGCTTTGGTCGTCTGTTGATTTCCAACGCAAATTATACTCGGATCATAGAATGTTATGCAACAAGCATTTTAAGGATTCAGAGTTTATTAATATTGAGGACAAGAAATTATCCAAACATGCTGTACCGGATATGATTGATTTTGATGAGGTAAACATAATATTTCAAATTTCCACTTACAACAATTCAATTTTACCTATTAGTAATGTGTTGCTTTGTTCAAAGTAATTCAACATACCTACACTATTTATTTCTTTTTTTAGGAAATTGAAGCACATCCCACGAAAAAACTGTGTAACGAAAACATTCAAGTTTCAAAGGTATGAAAGAGTTATATGTTTATGAATTATTATTTTAATCACTGAAATCTACTCAATTCATAAGTTTTCTGCCACATGTTGTAATAGTTTGGAACTATAAAGCTACTCAAAATGTGTTTTGTACATGTACTACTAGACGGCAAAAACCTGCATTCAATTGTAGTTATTTCTTTGAATCACAAAGTCATGTAAGTGAAAACCAACTATGGTAAACTTAACACTAACTTTCTTGTTTTTAGCGCGAAGATGTCTCTGAATTGGATTACACAATCAAATCTGTACCAGGTCCATCACGGATTTTAATGGACATTACAAATGAAAACAATGAAAAGGTAAAAAATTTTTGCATTTCTTCCAATAGATATTTACCTACATTTTTGAAAATAATCAAATTAATTACACACTATTTATTTTTTAATTTTAGTTTGTTTCTGTTGCTAAACTGGAATCTATTGTGACACCTAAACCAGGATCATCACAATTATTTATTGACAGTAAAAGGGAACATCAAAAGGTAACCAATTATTAATTAAATCCTTCATGGAATCTATTATATTAATATCTATAAATCTAGTAATTATATCTAGTAGTATAAGGATCTGAATGTCAAGATCCACGGACATGGACGTGGATCTTAACTTTCTTATGTAGTCACATGTTTTGACTTGCATTGTCAGCCGCAGGGCAGCCCCTGCGGGTCTTTCTTTTGTTTTTTTTTTTTTATAGTTAAGTGTGACACTGAGCAGCATAGATAACATTTGTTTGGTATTGGTACATAAGTTTAAAAAAATGTCTACAAAGAAGTTTAGTAGTGTAATTTGGAATTATTTTGTAATAGTAAATGATGAATGTGCAAAGTGCAATATTTGTGATGGAAAGTATTCCCGTAAGAGTAAAGGCACAACCTCTTTAAAAGATCATTTACACAGAAAACATCGTGAAAAATATGAATGATTAGTTATTAATATGAAGTTATAGTTTTTATTAGATCCGTGAAAGACCCCCCAAACAGTAATGGATATGGATCTTCTGCCTCGGATATCCGCAGATACGGATATCTGACACATAACTAATAGTAATATTATAAGCTGAAGAATTTATTTGGTTGAACACGCTAATCTCAAAAACCAATAATAATAATAATATATTATTTGGCGCAGATGAAGTTGCGCGGGAGCTAGTACTAAATAATAATAAACACTTTATAGTTTTATATTCTTAGATATTTTTTTTAACATTTATTTTTATTTTTATTTCAGTTAGTTTCTCCAGTGCCACCAAAGAAAAGCCAGAAACTGAATGATACAGCCTTGTATAAAAATGTAGAAAACATATGAAAAGAATCTGCTATTTGCACAATCGAGTAAAACAATTAAAAGAAAAAGAAATGTTGAATGTATTGACTGAAAACCAATCAGTGCAATCTTTTATGAAGAGATTAAGTCCTACATTTGCATTGATGTTGCAATCGCAATTAAGAAATGTAAAAAGGAAACACACTGGCAGAAGGTGGATATTGGAAGAAAAAATTATAGCATTGAGGCTCCCCCACAGGACAGGTTTCGCCTAGCGTGGGGGCCAGAACTGTTGGTTGCTGTAAAATGTTGTTTATGGAAATAAATTTTATTTATTTTATTTATTTATTATATAAAAGATCTGCCACCTGCTACCGACTCCTTCAAAGAATCTGGTGTCTTCCTGCACCAAGCACTTTAAAATCGCTACTAAGCAAATTTAATCTAAATACAGGTATCAACAACAAAATTTTCAATGGGTTAAAGAAATATATTAGGAATCAAAATCCATCAGATAATGCATATGTTCTTTTATTTGATGAGGTGGCCATTAGGAAACAACCTGTGGTACAACAACAAACAAAACAAAATTATTGGGTACCAAGACCATGGATTACAAGGTACAACCCAACAAGAGGCCACTTATGCTCTTGTGTTTATGGTAGCTGGAATAAGAAAAAAAATTAAGCAACCTGTAGCATTTTATCTGTCAGGGTCTAATGTGACATCAAATAGATTGGCAGTCCTAATAAAAGAGATTTGTGAATTTAGTTATTCTTAAAAATGATTTACTTTTTTGTTTCATCAAGATGCATATATTGCAGCAAACTTATCTGGCCATTCATGGCAATGCTATTGGTGAACAGAAAATGATAAATCCTGTCAATTGCCACAGTGATTTTGGTAGTACCAATTATAACCACAAGATAAGTTTGCTGCACTATACAGTTTTGTCATACCATGCAAGCTTCAGATGTAGTTGATACTCGATCGTTTACTAATAATAATGTTTTTTTAGGTATTGAATAAATGCTTCGAAATTGGAATGAGCATTTATGCAACTGTGTGTGATATGGATGGAGTGAACAGAAGAGCCCTAACAATTTTAGGTGCTTCCAAAAGTCAACCCTATTTCAATATAGAAAACAATGAAGTGGTGGTTATTTTCGATCCTCCCCATTTATTAAAATGTTTCAGAAACTTATTTCTTAAATATAACATAAACTGTATCACGAATATTACATCTGACAACACGAAAGGCAATGGTAATTATTGTTCATTATTAATTAATGTGTAAATATCGATGATGTTTTTTGTTTTGTTGTTTGAGCTTCTATTTAACTATAATATATCTTTCTGTTTGATTAATTGAAGTAAAACTTAATATTGAGTAATTAATTTTTTTATTTATTTACAGGTATTGTGAAATGGAGTCACATTCAAGACTTTTACAACCTCGACAACATGAACCCAAATTTCGTGTTTGCGCCAGTGTTGAGAAACGACCATTTAGATTTAGACCCTAACATAAAAAAAAATGAAAGTAAATCTAGCTGCTCAAGTGCTGAGTCACTCCGTAGCAGCAGGCATGTTGGCCAAAATACACAAGGTATGTATATTTCTATATTAGTTTGACTAAAGTGCTTGCCGCCACTAAAGCCCATGTAGTATGTACATTAAAGGGCCGCGAAAAGACATAGAGCAATGGTCTAGAATTCTAGATGCACCATGCCATTATCCAATCACACATCAGGACAAATGTCCTGCTATAGTTATGATGAAGCAACTCCAGTTTTGCCCTGTTTTCATGTTTATACCCATGAAACCATGTAGTCTACATTTCATTCCTACAATAAAATATCTGTTTAAGTAGATAATTTTTTAGTTTTTTTTTTAATTTTCAGGAGTGTTGTCTGCAGATGCAACAATAACAGCCGAAGTACTATCAAATATGGATAAATTGTTTGACGCCGTAAACAGTGATACGGCTGATCTCCGAAGAGGTAAACCGCACACCACAAATACGACGTCAACGTCACCTCATATCGTCACCCTCCTGGCTAAGTGTAGTATCTAACAAACTGTCGTAACTACACTGATACTACCTTCGAAATCGTAGCTTCTTTTTGCATAAGTTCTCTCTAACAATCGTACCCGTATCTTCTACCGTTTAAGAGATATCACATTATTTTAAAACGCTTATCTGTCAAAGTATGAGAAAAAAGTAATGCTAACTGTAGTATGTACATTCGACACTTAGCCAGACATCTTATTTGCATTGTTGAAAGTTACGCCGCATTGGCTCAAGCCAAAATTTTAATTTGTATGTTATTGTGACTGACATATAAATACTACAATCGAATGTCCAAAAGAATGTGGACTGAGGTGGGGGCGGGTGAGCGTCGCGTGATCATTCCAACCGCCGACGATTTTTTTTTATTAAGACTGTTCATTTCATTGTTATAATTATAAATTTCATTGTTATAAATATTGTTATAATAATGTTTCTAAGTTAAAAATATATAATTTCACAAAGAATGTACTTAGTTTAATTTGATAACACCTATAGAATGTTCCTTGTAACTGACTGCTCACACAGAAATGTAAAACAAAGTTCTCACAAAGTGACGTATCTGCTTTGTTCGAGCTTAACTAACTACCAAAGTTTTTAAAGCCTTTGCGGTTCATATTAAAGCATAAAGATAGCCCAAAGGATCTGAAATCAGTAAATAGTTTGTTGATAAACCTAAAAATAAGAAATCCATAAGGCAAAATACATAACACTCAACCGAAAAACAGTTGCTCTGCAAAAGTAATATTTTCCAGTTACGACACTTAGCCAGGAGGGCGACGATATTAAACATTTTGAGGAAATGAAAACGTTTTTCCAAAATTTTGAATTTGTGGGGTGCCGGAGCTCACCGCCTTCGAAAGATGGATGGATCTGGACCATGAATGGCATTGTAAAAATATTTCATGCCCTTAAACACAAACACCATGTCAGATCACTGGCAACTCGACGTATCCAGCAGGTTCCTTTGGAGAATTTGTTTGGCGCTATTCGTGCAAATTGTGGTGCAAATTCCAATCCGACGTCTTCACAATTTATTGGTGGGCTGAAAACCACTATAATTTCAAATCTGGCCCATATACAATCCGGAAATAATTGTGAAGACGATAATTATAATACAATTATGTCGAATTTTAAAGACCTCTTTTCCTCAATACACACCACAAGCCAAGAAAATAGGGAAGATCCACATAAAGGGTGTCCGCCAAAGAATTTTCGACTTTGAATTTGAATAAACGGCGAGCGGGGTATCGGCGGAGGGGGGAGGCGTATTCATTACACTTACGCGTCGTGCGGATTTTAGTAGCCATGGATCGTTGGTCGGCGGAGCATCGTGCGTTTGCTGTAGAGGCATATTTTAAAAATAACGATTCTCCCGTGGCGGCGCGCAGAATATTCGCAAGACATTTCAATATTCGGCGTATACGGGATTGTCCTAGTACGCAACTTATTGGCAAGTGGGTGCGAAGTTTTCGTGAACAAGAACCTGTAGTGGGACACGGGCCAGGTGTATCGCGAACTGTGAGAACTGACGAAACAATTGAAGCAGTTCGTCGTGATGTTATTGCAAATCTACGTCTTTCACTAAGAAAACGTTCTGCAGCACTGAATTTGAAAAAAACGACTGTGCACAAAATTATTAAGAAAGATTTGGAATTTCATCCTTACAAAATACAAATCACTCAAAAAATTAAACAAAGTGACTATGGATTGCGGTTGACATACGCTAGAACCATGCTCGGCAGATTTCCTCGTCCTCGGGGTTATGAAAACATAATCTTTTCGGATGAAGCACATTTTTTACTGGACGGGTCGGTAAATAAACAAAATTGTCGATATTGGGCCACCGAGAATCCAGAAGAATTGTATGAAAAGCCGCTGCACTCAGAAAAAGTGACCGTTTGGTGCGGAATAAGTGCGAAAGGCATTATCGGGCCTTATTTTTTTGAAGACGATAGACACCAAACAATAACCGTCAATTCCCAAACCTATTCGTCTATGTTGGAAAACTTTTTGGAAGCTGAGTTGGAGAACAATGAATGGGTAAACGGATCGACATGGTTTCAACAGGATGGTGCTACACCACACACTTCGCGAGCATCAATGAACATTGTAAGGCGCATTTTCCCCGAAAAAGTCATAAGTCGTTATGGTGATATCCCATGGCCCCCCAGATCGCCAGACTTAACACCTGCGGACTTTTTTTTATGGGGATTTCTTAAATCTAAAGTCTACGTTAACAAACCGCGAAATTTATTGCAACTGAAAAGAAATATTCGCAACGAATTCAGAGGAATTTCGCAAGAAACTTGCAAAAAAGTTTTCACAAATATGGTGTTTCGTTTAAATGAGTGTGTTCGTCTCCGTGGTAAACATTTAACTTCAATTATTTTCAAAACATAAATCCGCATTTGTATGTTTTATTTTAAAATAAAAACGATTATATAAAAACCTGTGAATCTTTTATTATTTAATTTTAAATTCGAAAATTGTTTCGCGGACACCCTTTATGTCCGACATGCTAGCTTCAGTGGACAACACATTTGAAGCAAGTTTGTCGGACTCTGCGGAAATGCAAGCTTGTGCTTATGTGTGTGGGTTTATCTTAAAAAATCTCAAAGTTTCTTGTGGTGATTGTGAAAAAGTTCTTAAAGCCACAAACATTGAAGATTTTCATTCCTTCATGGAATTTAAAGAGTATGATGACATCAAGAAGAGATTAATTTACGCGTCCAAAAATTTAATAACGTGCGTTGAAGAATGCGCCAAAATTTGTAATAGTTTCTTCTTGATGTCATCATCAAATCCAGATTAAGAAAAAAACAATAATACAAAAAATGTATAGCGAAGTAAATTTTAGTTTTTTAGCTAATTTTGAGAAACATCCTCAAATATTCAGTTTGTATGTAGTAGTGCTTTTCACATATGTGTAAAAAGATTTTGCACCTTACAAAATCGAAAATATGTAGAGGCCGCCAGTAATTGGTCTTTAAAAAAAAATAGACATTTTAAAACATAAGTGACCCTCACTTATGTTTTAAAATCTGTTTTATTGTCTTTTGCTACCGGTAGCAATTTTATAAAACAGAAATATTTTTTAAAGAACATCTAAGACAGTCACATAAAAGTGAGTTTCACTTATGTTCAAAAATGTCTAGTTTTTTAAAAGTATTTGGTTACATTCGTTATTTCCATAATTTATTGTACTAACAGGATTAACAGTCTACTTATATTCACTGACTCCATGCTCTGTACTTTCTTATCTGTGGATAGATTACTTGTATTTTTAGACCTTTTTTTTGTTTATGTAAAGGCAATCTTGTCCATGAATGCATTTAAACGTTTCACTAGAAAAATGTAGTTAGAAATTAAAGCATGGATGAAAAAATTATTTTGTCTTCCAATCTAGTTGATTTTAAGATAATATTTCATTAGTCCGATAAGTTATTCAGTATATATGTAAAGAATCAGGAATTATTTAGATAATATAACAGAACTTGTAAAATGATTGTAAAATAATGCTAATAAATATCAGTAATTCCACTATCCTTGTGTTATTTTTTAACCCATTTACTCTCCCCATACTTAATATGGTGGAGGTTAATTTTAGGAAACTAGAAACGAATCTGCAATACTACTACGGAAAAGTAAAAAATCGCATGTTACTTTTCGTAGTAGTATAGCAGATTCGTTTCTAGTTTCCAATTAAAATTCATTCTGCGGTCTAAAACTGCTTTCAAATCTTCCCGCTTTGAATAGTTTTATGGGATACAATAAGATGGCAGCACAGTCGAATTCTGTCCTAAGTTTTTTTGTACGAAGTTGTCATTCTTTCCGCTAGGATAATAGTGTTCTGTGATATATACCATTTTCATCTTATTACATTCTAGAATGTATGAAATAGTTTCAATCTCCTTTATCAGCCTAGTCAATATTCTGCAATAACAAAAACTGCAAGAGTTCACCCAAAACCTTACGAAGCTATCTACTTTGATTTCAACATTTTTAAAAGAAGACGAATCTTTATTAGGTAATTTTTTATGTTATTTCAGGATGATAACAACCCAGCAGAGAAAGATAAGGTTTCGGCAAGAGAAGAAAAAATTTAAAAAGGATGACGAAACAAATAAAACATCATCAGAAAGTAATTTAAATGGCAAACACATTCCAGAGAGACTTTTGTTATCACTGTATTATTTTTTTTATTTATTATATATTGTAACCATTTAGCTGAATCTGAAATACAATATTATTTAGAGCTTTAAGAAAGAAACCGGCCAAGTGCGAGTCGGACTGGCGAACCGAGAGTTCCGTACAAACTTGTAATAAAAAATAAAGGTTCACAGTTTATGCATAAGGTTCGTGTTTATGATATTAAATGTTTTTGAAATAGGTTTGTTTGTGAAATTAAAGGTAATTGCAAGTACATCTGCTGCAGACAACCCACGTCGCGTCGTCTCAGTTGCCGAGTCTACTCAGTTACTGCAGGATCTATGATGCCTACGTCATCTAGGATACTCCAAGACGTGAATATCAATGTTCCTGTTAGCGTGCTATCTCCAGTACCTAAAGGAATATATGTGACTGGACTGGATGTGCAAAAGAAAACCACGCAAGAAACCATCAGTATTGGTACTAACTTCAACGCCAAATAGAGAAGAAACAAAAGCAAAATCCGCTCCTCTACCTCCTCCAAAGAAAATTTTTACTTTAGTTCTGATAGCCAAAATGATTTTTCTTCCTTAAATGCTTACACAGTAACCAAGGAGATGACGAAGATTATCCGTGTATTTTTTTTTTATTAGAGAGAGATCTCGCCTCTTCTCAAGATCCAAGCCAATAGAGGTCTGGCTCCGGTGCTTGAGATGTAAAAGATGGGCTCATGCATCATGTGCAGATGTTCCGAAAAAGACAAAGCGTTACACGTGTGAACTCTGCATGTAATCGACTGATTTTTGTTCCTAATTTAGTATGTCATTTTGTCCACAGCACGTGTATTATTTTACCCGCCTAGGGCAGACAAAACGGATTTTTTCTAAGTTTTAATTTTTTTTTATATATTAAATATTTTAGAAAAATTTACTAATATATGTGCGATGCTACTAGCACTTACAACCGCACACCGCATTCAAACTTTGTTAAAAATAAATATACACAATATAATTAGAACAGAGACGCAAAATTCTTTAAAAATCCCAGATATTATAAAAACATCGCGAATCGGCTGTCATCAGCCAACATTAATCTTACCATTTTATAGACAGGAACCTGGGATTTGCCCAGCAACAACGCTAATCTGTTACTTAGAAAAAACTGCAAATCTAAGAGACAACTCTCAATACCTTTTTATCGCCTATAGAAAGCCCCACTCGGTAGTTTCATCTCAATCTATCAGCCGATGGATTAAATCTACTTTAGAAATATGCGGCGTTGACGTATCAGTATTCAGCGCACATAGCACTAGACACGCAACTCGCAAACTCATCCCGCGCCCGCCGCGCCGCCTCGGCCTTAGTATCGATACTATACGCAAAACTGCCAGGTGGAGCGGAACATCTAACACATTTGCTAGATTTTATGACAGAAATATCATCGATAATAAAGGCGAATCTCTCGCTAGGCTAACAATAACCTAACCTAACCAAGAGCATGTCAGGACATGTCTAAGGAAGGTTTCGTAACTATAAACGCGTAATATGCTTTTTTTTTAAATTACTCCAAAAGTTACTGTCCGATTTGGTTCACAATAATTTTCCTAAAGAGTTTTTAGCATGATCTATCTGATATATTTCCATATTTTATTAGCAAATTTGCAAGTTTCTATCTCCTATAGTTTAAAAATGCTAGGGGGGGACCAACTTACAAACTACTTTGGAGGCCGATTACTCGAAAATGGTCAACTTTATAAAAAAGTAACGTATGAAACCTTGCCTTTATTTTAAAAGACCTATTCTACGATACCCCACACGATGGGGTAGAGTGAAAAAATATTTTTCATCCCCACTTCACATGTATGGAGAGCCACCCCTAAAATATAAAATTATTATTTTTTTATGATCCCGAAACCGTGATCTATACAGTCTATAACTGCACCAAATTTCATCAATTTATTATATTCATAATTACAGAAGCTAGAGGCGCGGACAGACAGACAGACAGACAGACGGACAGAGCGAAACTATGAGGGTTCCTTAAGTATTACGGAACCCTAATAAGACTATGTCCAGAAACTGCGTATTCTTACGCACGCAAGGTCTACGCACGTAGTCGAGGTACTAGGGCCCCATACATTGCGTCCAGAAGCTACGTGCGTATTATTTTAGCTATGCGCGTATCGTACAAAATTGACCTATTAAACCGCTTTGGTTGATTCAGGCACGGATCCAGCTCTCAAAAGAAGATGTGGAAATTTTGATTTTATTATTTCCTTCATAACATGGTTATTAGAATTTTTAAAAAGAGTTGTATTATTTTCTTTATAATATTATGTTAATTAAAAGCTAACGCGCGGAGTG
The DNA here is from genome assembly GCA_905404095.1 of Glaucopsyche alexis. Taxonomy (NCBI): domain Eukaryota; kingdom Metazoa; phylum Arthropoda; class Insecta; order Lepidoptera; family Lycaenidae; genus Glaucopsyche; species Glaucopsyche alexis. The sequence continues at coordinate 25,254,429 of FR990044.1, forward strand.
AGCGAGAAAATTTTTCGCTTATTTAGCAAAAAAAATATTTTGTTTGGTAAAAAAAATAAGCTTTCAATACCTTAAACCTTAAACAAATTAACATCAACTAAGATTATAAATTAATTAAATAAAAAATATATGCATATATAGTATAGAAACATACACAAATTATAGATTATATAACATCGGCAGGAGTAATTCCTATCGGTTCAAACAAAGTATTATTTTTTCTTAAATATGTTGGTTAGTAAATAAAAAAAGAGTCTAAAATTTATGGAGAGGTGACAAATTTTGCGCTTTCTTCAATCTACCTGACTAAAGGTCCGCTTAACACTAAATCCACTACTATAAATATGTATTTTAACAATAATGTAAGTATGACCAGCAGGTAAAAAGCACCAGATAAGACTCAAAAGGTTAACAATACCAATACAACTACCCACTGAACCTATTTTGATTATAAATTAATAGACCTTGAAAGTATGCACTCACAAGACTGTTGGGATTGTGGGTATGCCCATACTACACGTATAGGTGCTCCGCTCCTGACTCAAATAGGAGTAGCAATTACGCAGTAATACGCAGCTACCTCGAGTACGCGCTAGACACAAAGTGAAAGAAAAATGTTTTTCTCGCTCCGATTGTATGATTCAGAGTGAGACAGAAGTATTCAGTTCATTCGTTACACAGCATTCAGATCGGTTGACACTGTTGGCATTTTGCTTTACAGAGTGTTCCGAAATTTTGTGCTGTCAATGTTTTGTCAAAACCAATTATTTCTGAAGACACTTTATATTAAAACCTTCAACACACAATTGATATCGATTTGAAATAGTCAAAAGTGTCATCCCCTGTATTTTGGAGTGCAATGAAAGCGTAGTAAGATCGAGTTGCCAAGTTTCAAAAAATATTTCTCCCTAAAACAAATAGTACGGTTCCCGTGGATTTTACCTAGCATGCGAATACTCTCAAATATAATTATTAAAGTACTTATGCCTCATCGAAACTTCATAAAGTTACATACTACGATAAAATATATAGGTACCGTTAAAAATCAAAAAAGTTACATACCAAATATGTAAGTATTACCTTTTTAGAAAAACATACCTATAAAGATATTTTATACAGTTAAACTACTTTGCTAATATCTTTCGGAAGTCCCACACATGCTTTCCAACATCCGTCATTTCCGTAGAAAAATAAAACGATGATTGCCGAAGGCATTAGTTAGTTGCACTGTACGCAGCACATTGAATGACGCGGTCGCGTCCTATTCGTGTCATATAAAGTCTATACTTTAGCCTATTCACGTTATGAAGGCAGTGAATCATGCGTATCTACATACTATTGACGACCTCTGTGGCTCAGTTGGTTGAGCATGTTGGTACTCAAGCCGAAGGTCGCGGGTTCAAATCCCGCCGAAGGAACACAAAAGTTTTTCTGTGTTCCTGGGTCATGGATGTGTATTAAATATGTGTATAATATAATAAAAATCTTAAATATGTGTATAGTATAAAAGTATTAAATATATTTCCGTTGTCTGGTACCCGTAACACAAGTTCTTCGAGAACTTACCACGGGATCAGATTGACGTAGTGTGAAGCGTCCATATATATTATATTATTATAATTATTATATTATATGTCAAAATGGCTTACTTTAATAGGTAAATTAATGTTATCACAGCTAATGCGTCAATTTTGACATTTGTATGCACGATTCACTGCTTTTTTTAACACTTACAGACTATAAGTTATTTCGTAGATATCTAGAGGGTAAAAACTGTATGTCTGTCACCAGGCTATGTCTCATGAGATCATAATCCTTGATAGCTAGACAGTTAAAATTTTTAGATAACCTTTACTAAAAATAGTCGATTTCGCAATAAAAAGGAACTCTTATAGTTTTGCTCTGTCCCTCTGTCTGTCTGTCTGTCCACGCCTCTAGCTTCTGTAATTATGAATATAAATGGATGAAATTTGGTATAGTTTTTTGTATATTATATTATCTCGGATTTAGCATCGTAAAATAATAATAATTTTATATTTTGAGGGTGGCTCTCCATACATGAGAAGTGGGGATGAAAAATATTTTTTCATTGTACCCCGTTGTATTTCATAACGTTGAATAGCGCTTTAAAATAGAGTCAAGATTTCATACATGACATTTTTTCAAAATTTTCGAGTAGTTGTAGAGTAGTTTTCTAAATTATAGGTTAAACTTGTAAGTTTCCATGCTGATATATGTATAATGCTTAAAACTAAGGGAAAATTATTTTGAACCAAACCGGACTGTGACTTTTGAAGTAATTTGAAAAACGTATTACGCGTTGATAGTAACGGAACCCTCCTTAGAAACAACAAACGTGAATTTTTTGACGTTTTTGGCGTGATTCTTTAATGGCAAGTTGGCAACAGGTAGACGCTTGCAATAAGAATTTTGGTTTTTATACAATACATTTTTTATACCAATAAGTGATAGGTCAGCTGTAATTAAATAATAATAGTATACTATATAACTTATCGTCAAGCAAATCAATTGCATATTTAAATAAAACAAGCATAAAACCCCCCCTAATAACCCCTTCAGATACCTTTTCTCCCTAAATTTAGGGAAAAAGTCCCAAATTGGCATCACAGATAGACCGGCAGAAATTTTGTTGTGATAAGATAAGAATCTCTACGTGCGTAGGTTTACGCAGGCTTACGCACTTTCTGGACAGAGTCTAAATGACCACTTCGTGCGTCGTATGATGATATGGGTGACAGTTTTCATATTCCTTGCTACGCAAACTTCTTACAAGAAAACGAAATAAATTATATTCCATTATATTCCATTGACAAAAAATAATATTTTCTTTAATTATAAATGAAACTGCTATTATTCTTATTATTAACTCTGATATCTTATAATAACTGTGAAATATAAATATGAAATGTTGAATCGACATCAAATCGATGAATAGGAGCGGCCATCTTGTGATCGTATTGCAACTCGGAAATGACAGTAAGAGGCCGCGAGGGCATCTGCCTTGTATGCGATTTGTGTTTTCGTTGCGTCTGCTTTGAGTTTTTGTTGATTTTGAGTTTTGTTATTGTTTTTTGTTGAGTTTTTTGTTTTTGTTAAGTTCTTTGTTTGTTATTATTGTTTTTGATCGGATCTAACAATGCCGAAAAAAACAAAAAAGTGCCAGAGGGAAAAGGTGAGCGACTTATAATATGCCATGCCGGGAATGAAAACGGGTTTATACCATGCCCTTCTAGCATTTAAGTCAAAAAAACTGGAGACTACCACGAAGAAATGAATGCTGACAAAGAAGAATGGTTCGCCAATTTATTAAATAATTTAAGCGAGCCAAGTATAATAATAATGGACAATGCAAAATATCATTCCCGGCAGCTCAATAAGCCACCAACGGCACAAAATAATAAAGCCACACTGGTAGAGTGGTTGCAAAGAAATAATATCCAAGCTGATATGACGATGCTAAAAGAAAAATTGGTCAAATTAATGAAATTGAACAAACCTCCGATGCACCACCACCAGATTAATCAAACTTCTAACATGAAGTTCAATCATAATTATACGAAGTGCTTCGTTCGAAGAGATGAGTACCTAGCACCCAACCCGCCCAGCCCAGTTTCTCGGATATATCAAGTATATGAGCTAAAATTAACTCTGAACGTAATGACGAGATCAGGTACCATAGCAGTACCCAGGACAAGATCAGGGGAAGAGCAAAAAAATTCCTTTCCCACAAACAGTGAAGAGTGTTGTTCCCAATGGAGGGCTGTGAAACGATTTTTCCGAAAAGAAAATTATAATAACACAGCAATTAACTTTTTTTTTTGAAGGGAATAATGTTATTTCAGGATGATAACAACCTAGCAGAGAAAGATAAGGTTTCGGTGAGAGAAGAAAATTCAGAAAAGGATGACGAAACAAATAAAACGTCATCAGAAAGTAATTTGAATGGCAACCACATTCCAGAAAGAGACTTTTGTTATCGCATGGTAATTTTTTTTATTTTTATTACACGCCCCAACCATCCCATCACATTGACATTTAACCTTAACATTGACCTTTGCCTCCAATCCCCCCCCCTCCCCCCACGATTAAGAGGGGGCGGGTTAAGATACCCAGAACAAAAAACACATTTTTTGAAAATATATTCAACAAATATTTCAACAAGATTCAGAAAACAAGTCTTATTGTTTTTATTTTATTTATGCTATTTCGAATGGCTGGAATAATATGCAGAAGCTATTAAGGAAAATCCTTTTGCATGAACTACCAAGTTAAGCAGGACAACAATATCCGATTGGTACAATTATTATTGTCGTGAGTGTATTGTCATTTATTATGTAGCAACACAAGAATTTCACGGTAAAATAGGAGGTCCAGGAAAAATTGTTCAAATAGACGAGTCAAAATTTGAAAAAAGAAAATATAAAAGGGCCACATTAAGGGGCCATCTCGGTATAATTATTGAAGAAGGGTCTGAAGATTTAAGGTTAGAAGTATACCCGGACAATATCCGTTCTGCTGAAGTGTTGATGCCTCTAATCCAAAAACATGTCGCAGTAGGCACCACAATACATACGATTGTTTAAGACAATATACATCCATAAAAAAGTCAATCATTCAGACCCAGACAAGACAATCCATTTGTCGCCTCCGATGGCACACATACTCAACACATAGAGTCTCAATGGAGGGCTGTGAAACTATTTTTCCGAAAAGAAAATTATAATAACACAGCAATTAACTTTTTTTAAGGAAATAATGTTATTTCAGGATGATAACAACCTAGCAGAGGAAGAAAAGGTTTCGGTGAGAGCAGATAAATTCAGTAAGGGATGACGAAACAAATAAAAAATCATCAGAAAGTAATTTGAATGGTAAACAAATTCCAGAAAAAGACTTTTGTTATCACATGGTGAAATTTTTATTTTTTGTTTTATTTTTATTGCACGCCTCAGGTGTGCTCTACTACTACAAGGCCGCGTTATGACAAGTTCACAACATAAATTGACCTTGCCCCCAACCATCCCATCACATTGACCTTTAACATTGAGATTTGCCTCCAATCCCCCCCCCCCCCCCCCGATTAAGAGGGGGCGGGTTAAGATACCCAGAACAAAAAACACATTTTTTGAAAATATCAAAATCGAACTAAGACTTGTTTTTTATCTTATTTATGCTATTTCGAATGGCTGGAATCATGATATGGCCATTAAGGAAAATCCTTTTGCATGAACTACCAAGTTAAGCGGGACAACAATATCGGATTGGTACAATTATTATTGTCCTGAGTGTATTGTCATTTATTATGTAGCAACACATGAATTCCACGGTAAAATAGGAGGTCCAGGAAAAAATGTTCAAATAGACGAGTCAAAATTTGGAAAAAGGAAAATTTAAAAGGACCACATTGAGGGCCATTAAGTCCTCGGTATAATTATTATTGAAGTTGGGTCTGAAGATTTAAGGTTAGAAGTATGCCCGAACAACATCCGTTCTGCTGAAGTGTTGATGCCTCTAATCCAAAAACATGTAGCAGTAGGCACCACAATACATACGATTGTTTAAGTCAATATGGAGATGTATCCATATTGACTAAATAGTCATTTATAATATAAATAAACAGGAATAGAATTTTATTTTAGAAGTAGAAGGAGTAAAATTGTGATATTGCTATTATAAATAAACAGGAACAAATTTTTATTTTCTCTAATAAATTAACTACAAACTATTACATTATACTTATCCTTTTAATATTAAAAGGATAAGATCTTGTTACATATTTAAAAATGAGTCTCTTCAACTCTTCAACGACCAAATCGAGAAGTGAGGAGGGTAAAGCCTACCTAATTAGAGCCAAACAGTACCTCGCAGACTCCAGGAATATAAAAACAGAAATAAAGGAGGGGGTAATCGAAATGTTAGACAGGCTCTATGGGATTATAAAAGAAATGGACAGCAATAAGTGAAAGCAATAAGGGAAATAATGGAAAAAACAAGGAACAAGGAAGGGACCCTATACATCCCCCCTTGCCATCTCCAATGCCGGCGGAGACTAGTAACTAAAGTGACGATGTAGTAAAAAAGCTGGAAGAACATAAAAATGAAATGCAGATACTAACAAAGGTACTGGAGGAGACAACCACCAGGGGCTGCGACGTATGCCAGCGTGGCGGCAGGTAACCCTACACCAAGGGCAGACGCCGCCGCAACAATACACTCGGTGACGTTGGTTTCCTACAAACCAAAACCAGCTAAAATGGTGTTCATGTTATCTTCGTGCGACGAAAAGTGGCTCATAAATAATGAAACTGGAAAGCCGGAGATGATCATGTTCTACAACCAGACCAAAGGTGGTGTAGATACATTAGACCAAATTACTTCCTCTATGTCATGCTCTAGAAAGACTAACCGATTGCAAATGGCTATTTTATATGACATGCTAAATATATCTTTCGTGAATGCATATGTCATATATTGTCATAGCATATCAACAAAAAATGTAAAACCCCTGAGCCGAAGACTACTGAGTGGATGCAAAAAAGATTAGAAGCACCTACGTTGAAACGCAATATCCGGGATATCATCGAAGGCCTCCTGACAAAACCTTCCGATGACTCTTCTGATAATGAGGGTCCACCACCGCCGAACAAAAGAAGATATTGCTCTTATTGTACATCTAAAAAGAAGAGGATGTCCAAAATGACGTGCGCCAAGTGTCTAAAATCTATCTGCGGTGAACATCAAGTTCATGTATGTATGAGATGCATCTAAATTTGTTTTTTGTTTCTTTGTTAGTTTTTTTTAGTTAACTACTTCATAATTTACCATTTTTTAAAACAATTGTATACTTTAAGTTGTTATTTTTTTATTTTAATGAGAAGACTGTTTAATTGCCTAAGTTCCTAAAAATTGTTCCTAAGATTTATTTGATTAAAGATTTTATAATAAAAATATATAAACATTATTTAAAATTGTGTTGTTTTTTATTTTATATATACACAATTGTGTAAATAGTCAAAACATATCAATCATACCTATAGTTTTTGAATAAAATCATTAGTCAATATGATGCGCGGGCGTATAAGTAGTTTCTTTGAACGTCGCAACATGAGTAGTAATGTAGGGTTAATTAGAAGTTGGTTAGAAACAACTGATTTGTTGTGATCACTAGACGTCACAAAAAGGATTAAAAAAAAAACTTTTATGTAAAGAATCAACACAACACAAATATACGCCAATTGCGAAAATTTGCTTGAATTTTGCCTTCATTACATAAGTCCTAAAGCTTACAATTTTGTTGATGGAACCTTTATCAATTGTTTGCCTCACCCGCGTATTTGTCACGATGGTACAACGGTCGTGCACGGTCAGTGCATCGATGGAGAACCTGAACCTCAATTCTCTTATTTAGACTTTTATTTTACTTCATTAGTTTTGTAAATGTAGTGACATGTTACCGCGAACGGATTTTATGACGTTTCGACCAATCCAGAGCACGTTTCAGGTTGGTTTAACGTTCATAAAAACACCATTTAGGAGTATAAGCGTATCGGGACTTGATTGGTAATTGTATTAATGCAGGTTTTATTTAGCAGAATTGCCCCTCTGGTTTTCCACAGAATCCATAAACGCGATTAAAATGTTGCATGAAATAAAAAATTACACAAAACTTTTTCTACCCTTAGTTTTGACGAAATGGCAATCAGAAAAGGTTTAGATTTTGATGGTAAAAATTGTATAGGATATGTAAATTTTGGCAATAATGTTCAGATAATGATCAACTAGATAAGATGCACTGGTTTTTGGGCTAAGCTAACATATGTGAATGGGTCCGGAAAATTTTATTTAATTAACCCTTAACTGGTATCGGGGGTAAAAGTTCACCCCAGTACGACATATTTTTTAACATAACTTTGCAGTTTTGTAACCTACACTCCGGCGCATCTAGCTAATCTCGTTACGTCGCAGGGTGCGGCGAGTGACGGACGTTGGTCGCTCTAACATAACTAGGAAAAGAGGTACGTACACTACTGGGGTCAAAAACCACCCCCGACACCAAGTATGGTTATTTACATGAACACTATATTTATGGCGTTTTCTTTTTTTTTCAGCAAATACCCATAGTCAAGGCAAGTTTTTTGAATGAATATCAAATTGCACAATTATTGGAAGACGAGGATCATTAATCTGATACAGAAATCATTCGTGAAACCTCAACAGTAGCTGTTTGTAACCATGAAGTAATCAGTGATTGCGAGGAGCCAGAAGTAGCTAGCTGTTCTGAAGAGAGTGTATTCGAAACTGACTTGGATTCCGGCTCATCATGTTCTGGCAGCGAGGAAGAAGTACACATACTGCAAAATCCACTTCATGTACCAAATGCTAAATATTTTGCAGCGCATAATATTTTCTCTTAGTAGTGATTTCGTTTATGTTGTCATTTTTTTATTATTTCGTTGATCTTTTACAATGTTCCTATTTTTGTTATTAGGATTATATCAGAAAATTGTACTAAGAGTTATTTTTACATAATTGTTAGATTTTTATAGAATTCAGGACTACTGAACGAGTTGAGTTCAGTAGTCCTGAATTAAAAAATATCGTTGAAAAATAAGACGTTAGAAATTGTTTTAAAATAAGTTAATTTTTTGTTTAAAAGTGTAATAAAAGTGGTAGATTAAGAGTTGTTTGACTTAAAAAAGTAAATAATTAGCCAAAAAAAATTAATTATTCCTATTTTCATAAGTTAATTCATATGGGGTCACATTTTACCCCCGACACCAAATAAGTTGCCCTTTTTGGCGAATCCAGTTAAGGGTTAATTCTTTATTGACGGAATAAGTGCAGAACCAAAAACTAATTTTTGTATCAATTTTGTAACCGAAGATTATGGAATCGATACTATTTTTCTTACTTTTGATTTTAGTTCTACAAATATTGCCATGGCGAAAGTATTAGGTAGCAACTTGGCAGATGAAAATATTGATCCTTGTTTCACTGTCCGCAATAACAAGATAGTTATATTTCCAGACAATTACATATTATGCTAAAGTTAATAAGAAATACTTTGTGAGAAAATGGGCCAGTTAATGATGATACACCAAAGATACACCCATAACAGTGCCAGCAGATGTAACATCTCCACCAGCACATCCAGTCAGTCCTGTGCCAGGCTCTTCCAATAGTAGAACTATACTAGGAGGTAATTATTATAAAATTAGTATTGTAATAGGCAATTTGACTAAAAAAATCGAATTAGTCCGTCAGACCATCAAAAAATATTTGACCCGTATTTTTCAAACTGACGGACTAATTAGATTTGCAATTTATTGATGCTGTCAAATAGCCTATTGGTGGTAAATGGTAAAAGTAGTATTAGGATACCTACTACTAAATTATTGAATAATTATATACCTACCTAAATGAGTTATTGAAACTACTAACATTAAATGATAACATTATTAAATAACTTAACTGCCACCATTTTTATCTCCGTGTTAGATTTTCTATTATTCATCCAATAAACCACAAAATACAGAGTAATAATATAGCTTTTATCTGTGTTCACAGAAAGGTCGCCGGTATCTACCAGCCCTTCTACACTACGTCGTCGCCGTCTCGGACAGCGAAGACTGCGCCGAACACCTTTCGACCGAGCCTCTATTTGTGGCAATAGAGGAGAATCGGTTGCGTTTCGAAATGGATAGGGATGCGCGTTTATATGAGCTTGAAACTGAACGACTCAAAATAGAGGCACAACGTGTGCAACTCGATAGAGAGCGAGTTCAAGTTGAAGCAGAGCGCGTTCGGGTCGAAGAAGTCCGCAGCTACGTGACTCCACCCAACAATTAAATTTAAAAATAACATCTCTCATATCACTTTTGGAAACTCATGATTTACCATTACACACTAACAACTAAAAAATACTTTAACTATTACAACTACTAAAAACTATACTCTTGAATTAAAGTCTGGATAAAAGATTATTCAATACTGCCCTGCCTTGAAGTAGCTCACTTTGACTACTAGCAGCACCAACACTATCAGATGCATTCTCAGGTTGAGCATCATCTTCTTCTACTTCCATAATAGATGGAGGAGGTAAATTGGCCTCTAAAGCCATATTGTGTAACACACAACAGGCAAGTACAATTTTCCCAACAACCACAGGATGATAATGCAAGTTCCAGGGGGCCTAGACAAAATCCGTTTTCTGTAAGCGTTAACGCCTGCGGAAAAATCTAATTGTATGGAGTTGACATTTGCTAACCAGATGTCACGTGATTGCTGCTTAAATGGTAGACAAAGTCATTATTCCTCCTGCGGAAAGGAACGCAGAAGTGAGCGTGACACGCAAACGACAAAAATGTTCATCAAAATGGTAGACAAATTCCACTTTTGACAAACGCCAATGATATTTTGACGTTTCAGCACCCCGATAAATTAGCGGGAGATCGGATCCAGACGCTAACGCTAGAAACGAGTAAAAAGTGATATTTTTGTGTGTTTTTAATTCAAATTAACTATTAACTAACATTGCAAAGACGTCAAACAAGAATAAATCGTCGTAAAATGGTGCAAATTGTGGAGGTGGAGGACTTGGAATTTGTTAATCGTTTTAGGTTAGATAAACAAAGTTTTTGGCGTCTTTGTGATGATCTTCGGCGTTTAACCTCATTGAAAGGTACACGGGAAATTAGTTTAGAAATCAAGGTAAGTTTTGTACCTACTTCTAACCTTACATAAAATATAAAGTTACCTACTTAGTGTAATTTTTCAATGAAATCATGTTTCAGGTTTTGTGTACTCTTAGCTTTTTGGCTACGGGTTCATATCAACGCATTGTTGGACTAACGCAACATTTGGTACAAAGAACAACTAGTAGGTGTATACGTCAAGTTGTTGAAGCATTGAGCCATCCAGCCATTATAAATAAATTGATTCAGTTTCCGAGGTCGCAACAACAACGAGCCCAAATAAGACTTGAGTAAGTTATGATATGAGAAAAGTATTTAAGTTTAAAGATATACTAGAATACTTTTTATTAGTAGCATATTCCTGATGTACTTTATACTAAACAATATACTTACACTAAACAATATACTTTCTTTAAGGCTAATAGGTAGGTACACTTAGAAAATGCCTCATGTAGCCTATGCACATTAGGTTCAAAATACTAGTAAAAAAATCTGTCCTTTTATAAACTAAATTATTAAGTATAATATTTTCCAAAACTACAGGTTTCAGAGGCGGTTTAGACTCCCGGGTATAGTTGGATGCATAGACTGTACCCATGTTGCAATAGTCAAGCCATCGGATGATGAACACTTATTTTTTAATCGGAAAGAGTATCGTTCATTGAATGTACAAATGGTAAGTTTACATATTTTGTCTGTGACTCAACTATGTAAATAGTACTTACAGAAACATTCATAAGATTATTATATACTTATGTTAAATAATATTTTTCCTGTCAACAGGTATGCGACTGTAATTTAAAAATTACTAATGTTTACTCTAAGTTTGGCGGAGCTACCCATGGCTCTTTCATATGGGCATCTAGCAGAATGGACACATTTATGGGAGAATTGCACCAAAATGGAGAACAAGTGTGGTTATTAGTTTAGGCAGTGTTGAGTTATATAAAGGCTATTTAATAGCATTATAATTATCATATTACTTCATTAATAAAGTCAGTTATGAGCATAGGAATAAACAAATGGCATTTTTTGCGACTTTAATACAGTTAATATATAGCTTTTAAAATTACAATCTGTTATTAAAATTTCATTACAATGCTTACTGTTTTACTTCCTTTGTAAAAAAGAAAATCTTATTGATTTTAAAAATATATTTATTCTGCTGTTGATCGTGCAACGTATTGTGCGGACCTGAAATAATTAAATGTGTTATGTGACAATTAATATTGAATGGGTAAGTACCGCCTTTATTCCTAAATTTGTCAAGCGAAATATTAAATTTTTATTCAACCCCAGACACAAAATTTAAATTGACTTAGTAATCCTACCAATATTATAAATGTGAAAGTTTGTTAGAATGTATGGATGGATGTATGTATGGATGGATGGATGTTTCTTACTCTTTCACACAAAAATGAACAGATTTTGATCAAATTTGGTATCTTAATAGTTTAGGCTCTGGATTAAAATATAGGCTACTTTTTATCCCGAAAAAATACAGTGTTCCCGAGGGACATTGTATTTTTTCGCCGCGGGCTACAGCTAGTATTTTACTAAATAAGTAACAGTAATCGAATAATATCCTCCTTTTTTTCAGGAATCAGGCTGCAGGTAGTTATTCAGTGGAGCTAGCAGAAAATGAAACATTTAAAGTTTAAGCTGAAATGCGACACGTGTAGTTTTTTTTTTTTTTTATATAGACTCCGAAGACCCAGCACATTCTGAAAATGTTGACGTAAACGTTGGAGCTGTAATGGGCTTAGTTTCGTCGGGTTTAGGTTACTCACGATTCGTAGGAATAACTTCCTCTATAAATATTCCCGTATTTTCCGAAAGATTATTTTCTAAAATATAAGATAAACTCTTTGATGACTGGGAAGCGGTTGCTGCAGAGGAAATGGAAGCTGCTGCAGAACGTGAAAAAGTAACTGCTATAGCCGAGGGGAAAGTAAAAAATGGCATTGCCGTAATAGATGTTTACACTGATGGATGTTGGTCTACGAGGTATATGGAAATAATTACAGGGCTCTGTCTGGTGCTGCTGTGATATTTGGACGAAGATTTGGAGAAGTACTGTATAATATGGCAGTTAAAAATAAATACTGCCTTATCTGTTACAACTGCTCAAGGAATACAAATCTTCCACTCTGATGTCCGAAACTCAATTCTACACGACTTCGGTGATTATCGCAACTGCAAAGACTACAACTGTAATAAAGATAAATTTTTGTCATCTGCCATAGAGATAATCCAATCCAACTTTTGGTTTCGATTAAAAGTCATAATTGGCAATGTGGCTTCAAAATGTCGTACTTTAATAGAAAACGTGCATACCAACACAGCTGAACGTTTTAATAGCGTTATTGCTAAAATGGTTGGTGGGAAAAGAATTTGCTTGACAACAAGACGCTCGTATCAAGGACGATGTGCTGCAGCTGTTATTTTATTCAATAATAAACACCCAAAGTATACCCTGCAGAAAAGATGTCTAGGAAAAAGTTATCGGAACCATTTAAAAAAAATTGAAGAGCGGCGCATTTTGAAACGAGACTGGAATAAAAAACATCCCTTTAAAAGAAATAGAACCCATAATAAGATGCTATCGCAGGGTATACAACATGATTACAGAGTGAACTGTGAAGCACCAGATATGACAACAGATGAGTTACAGAAAGCCAAATGTGACTTTTTAAAAGATTTGAATACTTTAACAAATGACAAAGAACGCATACAAAAAGAAACCATTTTACAAAGAGATTGCAGTGATTGGCTGGAGCTTAGAAAAAACATGGCTATATGGCATCTAATTTTGGCCAGATAATTAAAAAAAGAAAAGGTAACAAATTATTAAAATTTGGTAAAATCATTATTGTATAAAAATAATTTATCCCGCGTTGTTTTTATAGCACATGGCGAAAACGAAAAGCTTGCAATTGAACAATTCGCAAAACAAGAAGCTATTATGGGCGGAGCAGCGGGCAACAGCTAGTCTTACTATACTTGTCCATGGATCTGAATAAAATAATCGCAGGAATTTTGAAAATTTAATGAAAATTGTACAATCTAATATTATTTTGCTTTTTTTAACACTTCAGAGTGGTTCCTAAGCGTCCAATGTATTTTACAAATTTATTAAATAATTGAATTCAGTAAAAAAATGCAAACGAACGTGAACGGTGAAAGTCTCTGATTTTGTATTACACTGTGCCACAGAATAAATACTAAACTACAAAACTTTGCAAACCAGTCTACGGACTCTACGCGCGAACTGTTCTAATTGGTTAGTGACCTCAGCCCACAACGTGTATGTGATTGTGTGCATACGGCGTCTGTGACTGTGTGTACGTAATTCATTTTGTTTTTGAGCTTAGTCCTCGTCTTATGATCCAAGACATGGCGTTTACAGAAAAAAACTGCTGAGCTATCTAATGTTATCAAGGAGTTGAAAACTTGTTACTTAATTAACAAGAAAAAGCTGATTTGTTGTCGTCACTAGACGTCACAAAATCGATTTTTTTTTAAGTTTTTATTTAAATAATTAACACAACGCATATATACGCCAGAGTTGCGAAAATTTGCTTTAAGCCTTCATTACATAAGTCCTAAAGCTTACAATTTTGTTGGAGAAACATATTTTATCAGTTGTTTGCCTCACCCACGAATGTTGTCACGATGGTACCAATGCATCGATGGAGAACCTGGATTTCCACAGAATCCATAAACGCGATTAAAATGTAATAAAAAATCCTTTTGCATGAACTACCAAGTTAAGCAGGACAACAATATCCGATTGGTACAATTATTATTGTCTTGAGTGAATTGTCATTTATTATGTAGCAACACAAGAATTTCACGGTAAAATAGGAGGTCCAGGAAAAATAGTTCAAATAGACGAGTCAAAATTTGGAAAAAGAAAATATAAAAGGGCCACATTGAGGGCCATTAAGTCCTCGGTATAATTATTGAAGATGGGTCTGAAGATGTAAGGTTAGAAGTATTCCCGGACAATATCCGTTCTGTTAAAGTGTTGATGCCTCTAATCCAAAAACATGTAGCAGTAGGCACCACAATACATACGATTGTTTAAGTCAATATGGATACATCCATAAAAAAGTCAATCATTCAGACCCAGACAAGACAATACATTTGTCGCCTCCAATGGCACACATATACTCAACACATAAGAGTCCTAATGGAGGGCTGTGAAACGATTTTTCCGAAAATAAAATTATAATAACACAGCAATTTTGGAGATGCTATAGTTGAGTATTTATGGCGAAGAAGAATAATGAAATATAGGCTTATATATTGTCATTTTCAAACATGTTTAATATCTATCCAGAATGGTGTGCATAAAATGGTATTTTGAAGCAACGAAAAAAAAATGATAACAACCTAGCAGAGAAAGAAAAGGTTTCGGTGAGAGCAGAAAATTCAGAAAAGGATGACGAAACAAATAAAAAATCATCAGAAAGTAATATGAATGATAAACAAATTCCAGAAAGAGACTTTTGTTATCACATGGTGAATTTTTTATTTATTTATTTTAAAAAAATTAAAATGGCCGCCGGCTTGTAAAAAGCATGTAAAAAGAAGTTGTTGTTTTTTACGGGTTTCTTATTATTTATAAAATAAAGAAGTGACTAGTAAGGGTATTTTATTGTTATGTGTGAATAAACATAACTAGACAAACATTGCCGTGTCGTCTTTTGTTGCATAAAAATGTAAGACGAGCCATGATGTGCAGAGTTCTTCATCATTTGCAATCAGGATCAAAGGTTGTATTAAAATTTTCCAAAGGAGAAATTTGAAGATTGATTGTAGTTTATCCCAAACTGCTAAAATATAGAAATTTTAGATAGAGATTTTGATGACAGGGACAGGTACTTAATTATGGAATGAGCATGTTATTAGAATTGCAATTCCAAAAGTACGCAGACCGACTTATCCTTCAATCTCATTTGCTTAGACCAGAGTATAATATTAAACAATATTTTGTGGGGCCTGTGGAACTGCAAGATTATTACAAATTACAAGCTGTTACTTGTTGGCTGTCTTCAACCTATTGTCGTGGAATCGAAAGTTAAAACCTGAGAGCTAGTCCATGATCATCAACCATTAATAAAAGAAACAAGAAAAAGCCGTTGAAATATTATGTATTCAACATGTCAATCTATCTATGAAATGCTGAATGTCAAGATAACCTAAATAAGAATTGGATCCCGAATGTGGTAGAAAAATAAGCATTGATTGGGAGGATGGACGAAGACTTCCGGTTTCATAGTCATCAAGTACATACTGTTGTTTTTTTGGATACTACCAGGATACATGAAGCAATGGTCCATCATGCAGGCATACGCTGCTGATTCGGCAGTATTGGAGTCTTTCTACGATGAGATGTCACGAGCTATAAGAGACAACGCGGATAAACATATCATACTTATGGGCGATTTTAACGCATAGGTTGGCGAAAGACAAAATAACGAAGAATATGTGCTTGGTAAGTAAGTAACGGGCAAAAACTAGTCGAATTCCTTATGGAATATAATCTCACAGTACTTAATTCAACTTTTAAGAAAAATACACGAAATAAGTGGACCTGGATCTCTCCTGATGGCTCTTTCAAGAACGAAATCGATTACATTATAAGCAATTATCCTAAAGCATTCACTGACACAGCGGTCATAAACAAGCTGAACTTCAATACAAATCATAGAATGGTGCGCTGTTCATTAAGGAAGAAACAAATCAAAACCTTAAGAAACCACATAAAGAATAACAACAACAAGCAGAAAATGTATTCACACAAGTAAACGCAAACCACTTTGACGAAATTTTAATTAGACCCAACACAAAAATATAAATTAGTAGAAAAAAATCCTTAAAACAAATATTAACCTAATATCATTAAACCACAAATATTAACCTAATATCGATTAAACCACGAAAGGAAGTTATTAAAAGGATAACCGACCTAAGCAAAAAAATTAGAGAAAGTATACGAAAGGACAGGAAAACCAAAAGACTAAGGACCCTAGAACATCATTTAACAAGGACTGGAGGAGTAAAAAAGGCGTTGAAAGAATTAAGAGAATTTGGAAAGGAATGGATACCTAGGCTTAAAAGAAAAACAACAACCACCTCGAAAATAAAACGCATCAAAGAAGTAGCTACGCAATTCTACAGCCAGCTCTATGTCAGACAAACCACCAACATAACAAACAAAGAAGGGGACACTTTTTCTGAACCTTATCAGATAAACAAGGAAGACCCAATACCGGAAATACTACAATGCGAAGTACAAAAGTCGATAAAAAGTCAAAAGACGGAGAAATCGCCAGGACCAGACAAAATAGTAAACGAACTGCTTAAAGGTACCATAGAAGAACTGGCTCCTATTCTTACTACAATATTTAACGAAATCATAGCAACATGTAAAATTCCAAAGCAATGGACAAAATCACATATTATTTTACTACATAAAGAGGCAACAAGGACGATGTGGAAAACTATAGACCGATCAGTTTGATGTCGAATATCTATAAAGTATTTTCAGGAAAGGATTTTCGACAGTCGATCATATCCAACCTCTGAAACAAGTACTTGAAAAATACACTGAGTACGACAAAAAAACTATGTAGCCTTTATCGACTACGCTAATACATTCGACAGTATAAACCACGTTTATCTCCTAGACAGCCTGAAACAACAAGGTGTACCAACAGCATACATTGACGTCATAGAAATGATCTATAGCAACAGCAAAGCTAAAATCCAACTTGAAAGCTTAGGAAATGAATTCTGATGATAACAACCTAGCAGAGAAAGAAAAGGTTTCGGTGAGAGAAAATTCAGAAAAGGATGACGAAACAAATAAAAAATCATCAGAAAGTAATTTGAATGGTAAACAAATTCCAGAAAGATACTTTTGTTATCACATGGTGAAATTTTAATTTTTTTTAATTTTTATTGCACGCCTCGGGTGTGCTCTACTACTATAAGGCCGCGTTGTGATAAGTTCACAATATAAATTGACCTTGGCCCCAACCATCCCATCACATTGACCTTTAACCTTAACATTGACCTTTGCCTCCAATCGTCCCCCCACGATTAATAGGGGGGGGGGTTAATATACCCATAACAAGAAACACATTTTTTGAAAATGTCAAAATCGAACTAAGACTTGTTTTTATCTTATTTCTGCTATTTCGAATGGCTGGAATCATGATATGGCTATTAAGGAAAATCCTTTTGCTTTATCTACCAAGTTAAGCAGTACAACAATATCCTATTGGTACAATTATTATTGTCGTGAGTGTATTGTCATTTATTATGTAGCAACATAAGAATGTCACGGTAAAATAGGAGGTCCAGGAAAAATAGTTCAAATAGACGAGTCAAAATTTGGAAAAAGAAAATATAAAAGGACCACATTGAGGGCCGTTGGAAGCAAAAAATCTAGACCTAATCCTAGGAGGTCTAGATTTCGAGGAAACCTGCGGACCATCACCGTAAGTCATCACCAGCAGCCGGGAGCGGAGGATTTAGTTAAGTCATAGTTTTAATCACTTTAAGTAATAGAATAGACATAAATTTTTAAAAGTCAAAAACACAAAAAGTTCATTCTGTATACAAAATTTGAATAGTAAAATAGAATCTTGATTAAGTAAATAGTAGAATAATGGAAACCCCACATCTTTAGAGTAAGTAATTTGGCAGTAATTTGGATCGAAAAGACAAAATTTGAAATAACGGCCAAAATACCGCAAATTTGAAAATTTTGATTGTACACTAAAGCGGCGACCGAAACCAAAAATTTCATAAACATCCGTCAAGTAATTACGGAGATATTCGCAATTTAAGTGCAAAAATCGTGACGTCAAAAAGTAGAAGGAATTTCACGGAATTTATTGCGCGCCAAGAAAATCAGGGCTGTAAATGACGTTTTAATAGTCAAAAATTTTTTGGAGTATGTATGCACTGTTATTTCTTATAAACTAAGCATGTAATAAATGACATAGTACACATAAAAAACGGATATATATATATACATATAAAATATACAAAGGCAAAGTCACTAATTACCTTTAAAATTAATCTTGTTTTTTCGAAAATTCACAATGATACAAACCAATAAACAGTGATATACACACACTACATATAAACATATAACATTTAATTTAAATTATCCAAAAAATAATAAGTTTATTAATTATAATAGTTATAAGAATAGGAATAACAAATAAAAATATAATAAGATATAAAAATAATTGATTCTACAAAATCTAAAAACATATTCGCATCAGGCGACTGCCCGCTCGTTTTAAATAAAAGTAGACATGGCAAAAGACAATCGGTTGTAAACTAAAAAACGATATTTACATCAGGTGATTGACCGCTCGTTCTAAATTAAAAAATCTCAAAAAAAAATTCCTCGCACACCTTGGATAGGAAAGCGACGCTAGCACTAGGGCTGCAAATGACGTTTTATTCCATTAAATTTTTTTGGTATATGTATGTCCGGTTCCGGTCCGGGAAAAAGTGGGTAAAAGTGCGGTTTATTTCAGAAAACTGCGGTTTATTTCAGAGTATATAGCATCACTACAGCTACCCCTCATAAAAAATTTGGAAGATCTGAGCACCTGGATCTTCCAAAGCTCAAAACCCAAAAAGACCTAGACCATCAGAAAGGTAACCAAAAAACAAAAAGAACGAACCCAAACACCACTGCTCTGAGACAAACGGTTCAAAAGATACAGTTAAAAGAAAATCCGGGCCGCCATCTTGGAAGCCATTTTGAGAAAATAAAACAATATATATCTCGGCTGGAAATCAACTGGAATACTTCCTACTCCTCCTACAATATTCTGATTGTGTCGCTGTGACACAGGCGTTTATCCCAGCAGAATTTACTTACGGACGTAATTTACGGTTACCAAGTGTTTTTTTTTGATATGAAATATCAAAATAGAAATATCCTGTGATTCAGCTTTGAAACGTAATCTTCTTTAAAAAGAATCCTCTTTATAGACTTTTTGAGTAAAATAAAAAAAATATATTATAAGGAAATATCAGACGAAGTCCTGAAATATTTACTGCTTTTCTTAACATCCGCGAAAAAGCATTATCTGCTCTTGTATATATTAAAAACAAACACAGAAACAGATTACAAGTGGAATCCGATTTGAGATTACGACGTACTTATTTTTATTTATTACTAACAACAACCCATTATACCCAAATTAGTTGCGACAAAGCAGCACCAACCTTTATATTAACGTATTTTTTATTAATATGCAGGCTAAAATAAATGGTCCGAAAACTTTTGATGTTTTTTTTAATTAAGGGGAGTCTGTGGACTAAAAAAGGTTAAGAGACACTGATCTAAACAAAACAGACTACCGTTGCATTCACGATTTGGAATGGCCATGAAAAGAAACGAACTTCTTGAAACTGAATGTATGTGCCCTCATTTTTTTCGGCGAAAAAACTAACATGAATATAACTTTTTCAATTTCTATAATTTATGTAATTGATTGTACTGTCGGTTCTTGGTGGAAATTCATGTTGAACACTAATAAAACACAATTTTTCGTGCACTTTTTCCACTATATTACGATATAATTATAAATGTTTATAAATAACACGACCGGTTTCGAATTAAATCATCATCATCATCTATAATTAACACTAAACTTTTTTTGTGCTCAAGTGTATGTTCGGTATTTATGACCATTACCAGAGTAATATCAAGAGGCCCCACTATTCAGGAAACTTCTCCTATTAATATATTCAAAGCAATTAGGACCGGCAAATAATGGAAATTATAAAAAAAAAAACAGAGTAATAAAATATATGCTTGGCATATTATAGCTCGTGAAAGTGAAAGCGAAGAAGGCATCACTAATGGCTAATTGGCTGTACTACTTTGACATTCTAAGTAAATCAAAATCAAAAATCTGGGTATTCGAAGACGAGCCCACCCCAACTAAGGTCAAACAACAAATGTCAATAAAAAAAAGGATGATCGCAGTTTAGAGAGACGCATTTTCGCTCGAATTGTATTAGACAAGCAGAAGATTGTCAATGCTACCTGGTGCACACTGATGTTTGTTTGCCGCAAATTATTATCCGCGAGCTGAAGAAACTGCGACCAAACTCGCGTCTGGGCAGTTGGCACTTGCACCATGATAACGCTCCTGCTCATCTAGCGGCCACTAGTCAGGAGTATTTGAAGCGATCGGGTCTTATATTAGTGTGCTGGACCAGCCTCGTGATGGCCCCGACCTCGCGCCGTGTAATTTTGGTCTCTTTCCGTTGATCAAGAGCCAGATGAAAGGACAACGATTTGCAACTGATGACGAATTTATAAGTACGTGGGATGAGGCCTGCGCCAATGTCACAAAGGACCAGTGGGAGATTATGTTTAATACGTGGTATGAACGCATGCATAAATATATTTTTCTCTCCTACCCGTAAAAAATAATTCGTAAAAGAAACGAAGATATTACTAACAAGAAAATTGAATACATGAAGTCTCAAATAACAGCGATCACTAAAATCAAGTTCATCGGGTTTGCCATCAAGCATATTGCATATTACTTTTCACCATGGAATTCGGCTTGTCTTTGTTGCAACAAAGACAAGCCGAATTCCATACGATTCTTTGAGAGCATTTTACACCATTGCCGATAAAAAATTGAATATTCGCCTTACTGCCGAGGAAAAGCGGAAAAAAAATAGTTGAAAATAAAAAAAAGATACCCAAAATAAGTTTCGGGAGAAACTTGGTCTGTTGGTAGATATAACAAAAGCCAACTTTGGAAATACCTGACGGAAACACCAGCAGACGCGTTTTAGAGAATTTCTCAATTATATCAGCCGACATTACTAGAATGGAATAAAAATTACTTTGTACGTCTTGTGCTATGGATTCAGAAAAAATACTGCCAAGAAACTGGAAAGTGATACGTTTCATTATATGTATAACTTTTATCAAATGTCCTCGACGTTGCATAAAATATTATATGTCACGGTGCTGAAGTGATAGCGGAATCCATTCTTCCCATTGGACAATAGTCTGAAAAGCTGCAGAAGCCCGAAATAAATACATAAAGACTTTCATTAGTGTCAGATTGTTGTGATTTTCAAGTTGTTTCATTGTTTTACAAGAAGCTTCTGCAGAAGCAACACTTGCTTATCAGACTGTAAAACATCACCAGTCGTATAAGTCTATGGATTGCACAGGAGGATTATTGAGGAAATTATTTTCTGACTCTAGAGTTGGGAAAGACGATAACCTGCGCTCGGACAAAAACCGAAGCAATTATTAACAATGTTATTTCCCCCATGTAATGAATGGAAGATCTTGTGGAAATATTTAAATCTGATTCAGTATTATATTTTGGTCTATAAACTGATGCTGCCAATCACGGAGCTCAAAAAATGTTTCCAATAGTAATACAATATTTTGATTATCGCTATGGCGGAATAAATACAAAAATTTTAAAACTCGATGTGTTGCCAAACGGAACTGCCGAAACGATCACACAATACATTGTCAACACCTTGAGAAAACACGGCATTGAATAAAAAATAGTTTTTTTTACTGCTGATAATGCCAACATCAATTTTGGTGGCATTAATAGGCCAACAGGAGGACAAAATGTTTTTGAAACAAGAACTCCAAAAGCAAATTGTAGGCGTTTGATGTCCTTCCCATATACTGCATGATTGTTTTAGACGCGGTGCAGATAAATTGGAAATAGACATCGAGTACACAGTGATGAAAATTTATAATAATTTCTCAGTCTACACAGTTCGAACCGAGAAGTTAAAATCATTTTGTGAAGCTGTTGAAATACAATACCAGCAACTGCTATCCCACAGCAAAACACGATGGCTAAGTTTATTTCCAGCAATAGAAAGGATCCTGAAATTATTTCCAGCATTAAAAGAGTATTTTTCATCTATCGAAGGAACTCCCAACAGTGATCAAACGATTTTTTGAGAACCCGTTCTTAGAGATTTATTTACGGCATATTCACTCATTAAGCCCCTGTTTCAATCCAAAATTCAAGCTATTGAGAAAGAAGATGTTACTAACGCAACCACGATGCCGACTCTCCGGCCTCTCCTGATGTCGATACCCGCCCTTTAGCGGAAGACTTACCGGCCATTTCCGGAGCCGTCTCCGGAAATGATCAAGCTGATATGTCTTGCTCGGAGCAAGACTCTAACCGTAGTGAAGGCGAATTCACTACAGTCAAATATAAGAAAACAAAGAAGAGTAAATGCCCAGAGAGTACTTCCTCTCGAGTCTCTTCCCCTACCAAGTCGGCCCCTAAAAGCCTCTAAAGCTAGGAAGACTGTGCAGGCTAACAGTGCTACTAACAGGCCCATCTGGCCTCCCAGGCCCCGCCGATGTCTTAGGTGTCTAACACCTCTCACAAGTCCGGAGGGCCTGAGAGGCTGGGAGGGCCCTCGCGACTTCCCAGGCCCCCCCGACTTCCCAGGCCCTCCCGGCCTTTCAGGCCTTTCTGGCCACCCCGACACCCAAAATGCCACCTCCTGTTATACAGGAGAAACAGAAGTGGAATATCATAAGTGCGGCGATTAACGAACATAAGCTTCGTTATTCTTCTGCACATACCACCCCGGTTGGTATTAAGGTACAGGTTAAGACTTCGGAGGACCACCGCCTCCTCACTGCGTTTTTACGCAACCAAAGCATAGGCTACCATACCTATGCTTTAGAAGACGAGCGCATGTTGCGCGTCGTCATCACTGGTGTAGACACGTGTCTGTCTACATCAATGTTCTCTTGGACTTTCAGTCCCAAGGCTACCCTGCCACGGAGGTGTACAGGATGTACCAGCCCGTTAAAAAATACGAGTACAACATGGTACTCATAACCTTACCCTTGACGCCAGAGGGCAAGAATATATTCAATATCCGACCCGTCTGCCATATCACTGCCACTGCCAAGCACGGCCACGCTATGTCAAGTGCCTGGGCGACCACGGCACCTCTGAATACACACGCAAGTGCCCAGCTGAGGAGGTCGAGCCTCCCAACTGTGTCCTCTGTAAGACGCAGGGCCACCCAGCTAATTACAGAGGGTGCAAAAAAACACCCAAAGTAAAGAGGCGTATTGCACCTCAAACAAGAGGTGCCCCACCTAAGCAGAGATTCGTCCCTACCCTCTAAATCGGGGTGGGCCAAATCCACCCAGTCCCTTTCTCAAGCGGCTTTCCCCGCTTTTCCCCAAAAAGGCCTCGCCCTCCGCGCCACAGGTGCCAAAGGTCACGCCCCCACCGACTTCGAAATTCGCTGAGGAACTAACGTTCGTCACCGATTTTCTCAGCGAAATCGAGACAATTGACCCGATGGAGCTCTCTATCTTAACCGCGAAGCTTAAAGGCTCAAAGACAGACCGCATTATGGCTCTGTCAGATCACGCAGACCTGATCAGTAAGATCAAGGCAATCTAATCAATCTAAAACTAATGGAGCCTTCGGGAAGGATTAAGCCGCACTCATTACGCGTCGTGTCGTTCAATACGAGCGGCATCCGTAATAACATTGACGAAATCCGCGATTTCGTCAACAGGCATAATGCAGATATTCTTCTAGTACAGGAGACGTTCTTAAAACCTAGTATGAGGAGCCCAAAAATAGCCAATTACAAAATTATCAGAAATGATAGAACTCGATCCCGACTCGGAGGTACTATTAACTATTATAAAAAATCCCTCCATTGTATTCCTTTAGAAGTGCCGACCCTAGAAACACGGGAGGGTTCCATTTGCCACATTAGTATGACCGGCCACGAGCCCATTGTTATAGTAAGCACGTACCTATCGCGCACAAAAAAATTACTTTCTAGCGATTTACAATCGCTTTTCAATTTAGGAAACGCCGTCTTAATTTCCGGCGACTTAAACTGCAAACACAATGAGTGGGGTAATGTTCATAATAATGTAAACGGCCTTATCCTAAAACGGCTAATCGATTCTTTTAATTTTGCAATTTTAGCCTCTAATGATCCCACTCGATATGACACAAACCAACACATCAACGGTATCATATGCGATCCTAGTACTATAGATATAGCTTTATTAAAAAACGTTTCTCTCGATATCTCTATTGAGACTTTCCACGAGCTTAACTTAGACCGGTTATGATTACACTTGATAATTATAACCCAAATAATTCTAGTACTAGAAGGATCATTGACTATAAATCCCTGGCGGAGAACATCCAAGTCCTTCAATCGAGTCACCTCGATAAAATTCCCGATACAATAGATAGCAAAGAGGTCGCCATAGAGGCCGCCTCCCATTTGACCGAACATTTGGTAGCGACCATAGAAAATTCATCTAGGGATGTGCCAACGATCCCCAAAGACCGCTGGCCCCACCCAGAGGACATAAAGGAGTCCATCAGACTCCGAAACGCACCTTTGATCGCTACCGGTCGGAAGAGTGGAGAAAAGCCCTTCGCCATTACGAAAGGGAAGTTAAATTTAAAATCAAACAACATAAAGCCGAGAGTTGGGATCGACTTTTTAGTAAATTAGAGCCGTCACACGTGGCCTACGCGTGCGGCCCTGCGAGGGCCCTCAAAACCTCAAAAGTAATACGGAGAGCGACATGTCTCCACTAGGCAGATTTAATCGACCTCCTGCACTGGAAGATATCAACAAGTCTGAATGCCTAGCCGATAACTTAGAACAGCAGTGCCGGCCGAGTACCCCCGATCGACCCCACGCACCTTAGCTTAGTGAATAGTGAGGTCGAAAGCCGACTCTCGAGGCTACCTGATGGCGACAGGGTGAGGCCGGTGGACTCGGAGGAGGTCAAAGACATTATAAAGTGTTTAAATGACATAAAGGCCCCAGGCCTCGACGATATTTCTAACAAAGCACTTAAAATTTCCGTCCGAACTAATTCAACTCCTCGTGAACATCTTTAACGCCCTCTTAGTGGGATGTTCATTCCCAGACTTTTGGAAAGTAGCTATTGTCATAGGTATCCACAAACCGGGGAAACCCCGGAGGGCACCTGGTAGCTACAGACCATTAGTCTAATTAGCTCCCTCGATATAGTCTATGAAAGAGTTACAGTAAGGCGCCTCAATGACGTCATTACCGACAAAAAACTCTTCCCAGACGAGCAGTTTGTCTTCCGCAAAATGCACAGCTGTCCCGCTCAGGTACACGGTACACCGCCTAAAGGAGTACATAATCTCTAAAAGGAATGACAGGAAGACGACATGCGCCGTATTCTTTGATATTGCAAAAGCCTTTGATAAAATTTAGCATAATGGACTATTATACAAACTTTATCAAATGGGCATACCCGGCAGTTTGGTATTGTTAATAAGTAATTTTTTAAAGATCGTAAATTTTATTTCCGCGTTGAAGGCGCACTGTCGTCGCCAAGAAATATGGCAGCGGGAGTACCGCAGGGCTCGGTCCTCTCGCCCTCCCTATACAACCTGTACACTTATGACATCCCTAAACACGCTAAGGTGCAACTAGCCATGTTCGCGGACTAAACTAAACAGCCATGTACTAAACAAGTCGATGACATTCACGAGTCACATCACCGATACGATACAAAAAGCGACATTTGTACTCTACAAATTATATCCGCTATTAAATTCGCGAAGCAAAATGTCCCTAAGACATAAGCTTACTTTGTACAAGGTTTGTATTAGAACAATACTCACTTATGCGTGCGTCTCTTTCGCACAAATAAGTGGACTCGCCACGATGGCAACCTACCCTGGTATGCACGATACGCAACCCGACGCAAAAGAGACAGAAGCTCCACGTCCTAATGGCACGAGAAGGCAGAAACCGAAGATTTTCCAGAAAAGATCCAAAGGTTCTGAGAACACTGTGGCCTTTGCCACCTAGAGACCCAACGAGCCCTGGACCGCGACCTACGCGCTTATCCACTGTCCCAACCAAGCCGAGATATGAGCCCATGTTCAGTGATATTGACATGATGGGTTTTCCGGGCGTCGCACCCTACCAATGAGTTTGCGGTTACAGCAGAAGGATTTATTCCGTTATGCGAGAAGGATATGACATCATTGCTTCAAATCAACCGTATTTCGCTAAAGTGGTTGCTAAATCGGCATGGGTTTACTATTGCGTTATGTGCTTATATACACGTCTCGTTACCATACGACAAGAAGATGGATCATCTACATATGATGAGGATTCCTTCTCAAGCCAGGTCCTCTCTGGCAATCATAATTTACCAACAGCAATCGAAGCATACATCAAAGCTCTCGGACACATCATCGATAGCAACAACAGCATCTCAAGGTGTACGAACCGTACATCTTTAACCGTACATTTTTAAACTGCGACCCAAGTGGATCTATTGTGACTCCTTCGCGTTATAGTACCTGCCCCAGTATTGTTATAGAGAGCTCTACCAATATCGCGAACCTCATCGACATTAGGACTTACGCGCGCGAGTCATCCCGACCGCACGCGTAGGGGGAGAGGGACGGCCCTCTCAGTACTGAAACCATTAATAATACGAGCTCCTCCATCGCGATAACCCGTACGCCGCTAGTTTTTGATACCGCGCGCGAGCAACCTCACTCATCAGAGAGTGAGGAAGGGGTTGGACCCCTCAACGGGAGGGGCCCGTGTCCCTCCCGTCCTAACAATAGCTTACCCGTAACTGTCCCCAAAATCCGGTATGAACGTCACCCGGGTGAAGTTAGGGAGGGTCAAACACTCCCATCGACTGTAACCTAACCAACTAGCAACCCGATGTTGCGACCATCTGCCGACCTGTAAGCATCTTTTTCGAAACGCTCCGCAGATAAAAATCGAAAAATGTGGGAAAAAGTGCACGGATTTTGACAAACGAGGTACCGCCGGACTCGTCTCATTGCCCCCCACACGCGGGTTATAGTGACAAGTGTTAACTCGAAAGAAAAAATTAGAAAAAGTGCAAAAAACGAAAAGTAAAAAAATTTTAAAAATTTCAAAGTGCGAAAAAAGACGCAAACGTGACCGGATTTTGAAAAACCTAAGTGGACATTGTGGAGGACCGGGTCCTCTACAAGTGTAGTGAAAATCAAAATTATAGACAAACGGGAACAGTGGTTGACCTTGTGTTTTAGTTTTAAGCGTCCCCACGAGGTCATCGATATAGAGGACCTAGGAAACCGGATCATAGTGCATATGTGCATACCGATAGCCACCTGCAGTCCCTTAGTATCGTGCCGAAGTGAGTAGGAGTGCGATAGCCCCTGCAGTCCACTCCGACGCCTGGTAGGAAATTAGGGCAGTGTTTGTGTAATACATATTACATATACGACAGTATCAAATTAACGGTGTTTCACTTCTAACATCCCTACAAGTGGCGCCCAACGTATTTTTCCCACAAGATGCCACAGGAAGTTGGAGTTAAAATAAAATCTGGGGAAGAAGAAGCTGAAGAAACAATGGGTTCAGCACAAGTAATTTTGATGGAGTCGCAATTCACGGAGCTACTGTCCCGCATCCCGTCATCTACAACAACGAACAAAAACGGTAACGGTAACTTCACTCATTGTAGTTACCGGTATAATGGCGAGTAATTCCACGACAAAGTGGAAAAATTTATAAATGCCATATCAATTTACAAGAAAATCGAAAACATTTCGCACGATAATGCCCTCGCTGGATTACTACTTTTATTAAAGGATAATGCTAGTACATGGTGGGCCGGAGTTCGAGATGAAATAAAAAGTTGGTCAGCAGCAGTATCTAGTATCCGCTTCGCACCAAAAAGACAGTCACACGAAGTATATATGGAGATTTTTGGTGACTCACTTGGTTGGTACAAAGGAACCAATAGATACGTTATTGTGCAGGAAAAGAGCACTGCTAGCCATGCTTCCTGGAGAGAGGCATAAAGAAGATGTTCAGCTAGACCTGATTTATGGCCTATTAAAACTCGATTTGAAGAAAAAGATTGCCTGCTCAGACAAGAGCTGATTTACTAGAGAAAACCCCGCCATTTAGAAGCATTAGATTGCGCTAAGAAACAGATACAAACAACTAAAGAAACAGAAAGTACTGACACAAGAAACAAAACAATAAAGCGATGATTATTTTGCAGCAGAAAGGGTCACACTATTGACATATGCCGCAAACGCCTAGCTCAGTTGCAATATAACGGCAATGAAAACATAGCTGAAAAAATGAAACCAACAGCACCGACAGTAAGCTGCTATGGACGCGGTTCAACAGGTGTATTTCAAAGTAACTGCAGTATGTGCAAATTGAAAGAGTCCTCGCCAAAACCGGCACCATTTTATACAATAGAAACCACGCTGGAAAGACATGTAAGAATACCAAAAATAGAAATTTTAATAATTGGTCAGCAAGGATATGCCTATATTGATACAGCAGCACGTACAAGTATTGCAAGCAGACAGCTATATAATATGTTATTGGAGGCTGAAACTTTTTGTGAACAAGTTGCTGATATTAGTATGACTGATGGTACTATAAAATCACAAAAACTACTCAGAACAAGCGTATCTGTTATCATGGGAAATCGTATCTTACCAATCACCTTAACGGTCCTTCCCGAAGCGAAGGATAACAGAACTCTACTAGGAATAGACTTCCTTGAGTCGGACAGGAGTTACATTAAACTTACCTCAACGCGCTTGGAGCTTTATTGATAAACCAGGAGAATTATATCATTTTATTCAATTTAAAAATGAAAACGCGCCGACGTTGCAAGCCGCAAAGGAAATTGATTTCAAAGAGAGAAGACAAATGTTACATGGCAGAAAAGTTACATGATATAATGAAATGTCCTGTATTCAAATGCTATATTTTTTTAAAGAATGACTGATACACATTACCAGTCTCAACATTTTATTTCAGAGTGAAAATGTAGAATTGGAGGACGTTTATTTGTTCTTCAGAGGGTTGCTACAAAAACTGGTTGTCGTTGTTGTGACAAAGATTTAATAACATTTGACTTTAAACAGTATTTAATGCATACAAATGCTATTAACCTTGGACATGACACTGAGGTACTATTGCATGAAATAAATGAAACGTGCGAACTTCGTGACCGCTGCAAAAGCTTCATGGCCACTTTGCTCAGAAGTGCAAAGTAGAACTCCTTAGCACATTCATATATTGAAGTCGGTATCACTGCTGACCCCACAAATTGCCACCTCGCATGTGAAACCTGCTCTGACACTTTTTCTGCAAATGTTCCAAAGAGAGGAGGTTTATGGTAATAAAACTAACGCAGAATCCGAATGGCACAATTTGCATCATAAAGAATGGAAGGATACGTCGTCCAGCGTATCATTTTGGGCCGAGGTTAATAACGGCTGCTATCACTAAAGGACATCATTCATTTTGGACCAAAAAATGAAAGTGCCGGCCAGGAAAAAAAAGTACAATATTCGGATAGAATACATCATTCCTATCATTTTTACTATGACGTCCAATCTGTGCGCACACTGGTTACGTCGCGTCGTAACAAAATAATATTTTTTTATTAATTCTTTGGTGATAAAAAAGGTTGGAGTGTTATTATTTATAAAAAATATTGTATTAAAAGTTACTTACATGACCGCAAAATACTCAAGGTCAAAACCTAGTGGTCAAAATATAAAAACGTACCTACTATTTAACACATTCATTTTCTTTATATTATAGAATGTTGTATTTTTAGAGTCAAACATTACTGGTTATTCTCTCTCTCTCTCTCTCTCTCTCAAAACTTCAAATGAAATTCCGAGAACTAATGAAAAGGGACGGCTACCTGGGTGCGTGAACGCATTGTTGCCGACCGTTCGCGCCACGCCAGCGTCGCCAGCCAGTCAGTTATCCATGCGACTCTGGTTACATCGGACGGCTATCGTGACATTACTCTCTTGTTCTTAGAGTGACACAATATCAAGTGTAATAGCGAGGCTTTTACGCAGCTCTGTGGCTTATTAACTGACATTATGAACGTACAATTGTGTATTTCGTGTCGTGTGCCTATTGGTGATCGCCGAAGTTATAGTTGGACATCCCGTGAATCACAACACATCGAAATCGCATAGTTTATTATTGAAGATCTACTGGTTCATCAGGTGAAGATTATATCGCTATATTGAATGAATATACCTATGATATTTACTACGAACAAACATCATAATACTTATATAACCTAAGCCGCAATTGCTGCTATGTGTTTTTAACAAATACAAGTTTTCATATACATGTGGCCCCCCGCCCTCCGCAGATATATTATTTTTTATTATTACTAAGCTGATAAACATTTTATTCAGAATGAACCTACAGATGTTATATGCCGAGCTTGTTGGCAAAGGGCCGAGCGGCAATATCTCCGACGTCAACGTGACGTGCAGGAAGAACCTGACAACGAAGGACCTGATGTTGCAGGCGAAGGAGTTGACGCTGTGCCCCATTCTACAGTTTTACCTGGATATGTCCGAACTAGTAATACGGCAAACTCTTGTGTATTTCAACACTGTGTAAACACAACAAGACACAGAATACCAGAAAACATTATTCTACGTGTTCTTTGCCGATATAGTGTATTAATATCAGAAAACAGTCGTGTTTGCAGTGAACACCTCGAGCAAGATGAATGGCATTTACTTGCTATGCAAGACAATTTAATTCAAGATTTTAATTCTGCACAGATCGTTAGTGCGCTAAGATTGTTAATAAACCACATTGAAAAAGAAGCTTTAGATTTTGAGCATTATGAATAGATCAATAACAAAGAGTTCCACGATTCGACTGGTCTTACCGCTGAACAATTCTTTGATTTATTGGCCAACACTCCGAGCTTAAATCAGAGAAGAAACAAAAAACAATTTTAGCAGCTTTACTGGCAAAGATCCGAACTGGCGACTCAAATGCTAGGCTCGCAACGATATTTAAAACGAGCGAATCCACATTCGCGCTAATACTAGCGACCGGCCGAGAAGCTCTTTTGCGAGATTTTGTTCCAATGCATTTGGGGTTTGACCACATGACTCGGAAAGATGTCACACGAAGGAATCTTTTTATACCAGAAAGTATTTTTTGAAATATTGAAAGTCCTCCCGAAGAAAGAAAAGCTAATACAATTGTGGACGGCACATGACGTACATACAAAAAAGCTCAAACTACTTTTTTCAACGAAAATCTTATAGTAGTCACAATTTAGTAAAACCATTTTTATTTGTCTGCTGTGACGATCACATAATAGAAGTTTCAGGTCCACACGCTGCTACTTCTTCAGATTCGCAGATAATGCAGAATATTGCTGAAAATGAAAGTGATCATGTCGATGGATTATTCCAATGATTCTATCAAAGCGAGGACATATTTATTTTGGACCGTGGCTTCAGAGATGCAGTTCCCATTCTTGAAGGAAATGGTTACACTGTGAAAATGCCGGAGACAAAGCATCCAGAAGCATCGCAACTAACTACGGAACAAGCAAACAAGTCACGCCTTGTTATTATTTGCCGCTGGGTTGTAGAAATAGTGAATGGCCGATTTAAAAGAGATTTCCGCCTGCTGAGAAACGTGCATATTAATATAACATTGCACTAAATGTTTGAATATTTTAGAATCGCAGCAGCATTAATTAATGCTTATCACGTGTTGATAGTGGATAATGTCCATGCATCTGATTTCTTACAAATAATCCTGGAAAGGATAAACATGCCCAATACACTGGCACGTCTTGTCGCCAGACGTAACTTGAACAGAATGAGAGCACAGTTCCAGCCCATGTCTGCGGATATGGCAGAGTTTAATGACTTTCCTACGCTGACCGAAGAAGAATTAATATTATTTAGCATCGGTATATATCAGCTGAAACAAGCGAAGAGTTACTATGGAGAGCATGTTCAACCAGATGGAGCTTTTAGCATTGAGCTCAGTGGTGGAATTCCTCTAGAGCTTGTAAGGGAATTGGAGGGAGAGGACTTGTGGTTGATTAGAGGGCGAATACAATCCCAACACATCAGATCCAAAACATACTATGTGTATATTGCACTGAATAGAACAGCAACCGGGCGTCGAGCAATAAAACATTATTATTGCACATGCCATATAGGAAAGAGAACCATCGGATGTTGCTCCCATACTATGTGCATAGTCTGGTACATGGGTTATGCTAGACATGACCCTTACCTCAGCCCACCCGCAATAAGTTTAGATGACATATTTGTAAGACTAGAAAATGTTTAATTGTAAGTACGTCATTAACTTATTAGTTATTACCACTGATTTTAAGCAGGAATGTTAAGATTAATATTGTTTATTTCCCCCAGCGCCATCACACCTTGCCAGAGCGTTTTTTTTTTTTTTTTTTTTTTTTCTTAGTAATGTTGCCCTTACCTTGTAATAGCGATGAAACAAAATAAATGTTGTTTAGTACTTGATATTTTTTATTTTTATTTTATGACTAAATATTTTTTTCCAACACTATTCATCAACCTTACCACTGTGTTATGGTGAAATCGGACGCCGGCCTTCGATATTCCACCAAAAAAGCATTTTGGTGGAATATCGAAGGCCGGCGTCAAATCGGCTAAGCACCATATTTATAGAATTATGGGAAATAGTCATTTAACTTTTGAGGAGTTGTATACTTTGTTTGTGCAAGTGGAAGCTTAAGTTTTAAATGTCCCTTGTCTTCCTCACCCAACGACCTTCTTTTCCTTTCCCCAGGGCACTTTTTGATTGGAAGACAGCTGACAGCAATGCCTGCACCAAATCTGATGGACTGCAATGAAAATCATCTTCAGCGATATGCTAGAGTAGAAAGGCATCACCAACATTTTTGGAAAAGATGGCAGAAGGAGTATATATCTGAAATGCAGCAGCGCAGAAAATGGAAAGATAATCATGCAAACCTAAAAGTTGGAGACCTTGTGCCGATTCATGAAGACTTCGTCCCTCCTCTAAGTTGGAGACTTGGCAGAGTCACTCGTTTATTCCCGGGTGTCGACGAATATCACGTGTAGCTGATATAACCACTACCCGTTACCACTACTGTTGTACAACGGCCTCTAGTTCGGCTTTGTTCATTGCAAGATGAAGAAACCAGAGGTTGAAAGAAGAGATCTTTCAACGGGGGCCAGATGTTTCAGCGCCTATGTTAATTTTAATATTAAGCTTGTTTTAAGACGTATTGCTACTTTTAATTTGTAGGCGTTTTGTTATATGTAAGAATTGTTGTCCGCCATTTTATTCATTCTCTAACTTACCTTGTATCACTGAGCATCTAAATTATCAAAATTACATTAAAGTCAGTCTAAATCACATTTTTATTGATTTGCCTTCAAAAAAGGTCTAAAAGTAACTAAATCCAGTTGCCGTACGCAACAGGCAGAATCAAATCCAGACATGTAAACAGTCGTACATACTAATAAGCAGAAATGATGCTGTAGCAAACACATTGTCAGCGATAGTAGGTTATTTTTGCAGCTGTCTCGTTGGAAGGCGAACCGTAGGGTGTTGCGTCCATGTAATGACGGTGGTGTGGTTCCAGCACCTTATTTAGATGATTTTTTTAATGAAAATTATGAATGAATGTTATCATTTTAAGTATAGGTACACAATCATATATTTGTTTTGGTTTTACTTTTAACCTTAATATTAATTATAATATTAATAAGGATAAGAATACCAAAGAAAACCAAGAAACTGAAAGACAAACAAGAGAAACAAACTTATAAAATACGACAAAATAAACGGAAAAAGTCATCTGAAACCCCTACAAAAAAAATCTAAACTCAATGAAATTATAGATCAATGGCACGACAATCATGTGCCAATGCATGATATTGAGGTAGAAGTGATTGATGAATGTATTACTGATGCTGCTGATGAGTGATGAGACAGAGTTACCAATAGGGATATTTTGTGAAACAATCGCTGGAGAGCACATTATTCATCAAGACAATGGACAACTCGTCAATCTTAAAAACCAAGAAGAACAATATGAAGTAAACAAATATTGCGACAATGAACACATTATTCATCAAGACAATGGACAACTCGTCAATCTTAAAAACCAAGAAGAACAATATGAAGTAAACAAATATTGCGTATTTCAAGGCGAAGTAAGTCTTTATACGCACTGGGCGTACCGTGAAAATCTGCAATATAATTTTCATCTGCTCCCTCTACTTCCTCTGATCATTATTGTGATTATATCATATATAATGAGTCGTTGAAACAATCAACGGAAGATTTAAGAGAGATTTTAAAATATTCCGGTACAGAGTTTTTAATCACACATTGCCGAGTACAATGACGGACTACAAGATAGCCGCAGCAATTATAAACTGTTTCCAAGAGCCGTATGAAGACAGCAGATACACAGAACAGTTTGTTGAAACGATAAATACAAAGATCCATACGCCAAATCTTTTAGCGGATTACGTGCTTCACTCTAACTTATACCGACTAAGGACGGCATTTGTGCGGTTGGAAGTAAACGATCCAGAATTGACAGACTTCCCAAGATTTTTCGATACACGGCTTACTTTTTTTAAATCGCTCCACTATTTTTTATATTCCAAAGTTCCATGATACCGCTTGGGTTTACGGAGAGGAAAGGAAAATACTGTGGCAAAACCCTACTCTGTCATAACGTGGAATATTGTCGGCCAATTAGAAAACGATTCGTAAAAGAAACGAAGATATTACTAACAAGGAAATTGAGTACATAAGGTCTCAAATAACAGCGCTCACTAAAAGCGAATTCATCGGGCTTGCCATCAAGCATATTGCATATTGCTTTTCACCATGGTCGATGGAAAGATAAGCCATGCATACTAAATCGACCATGAGATGTCACTTGTTCGGCGCGACTTCATCACAATTTAATAACTTGGAGAAGAAATCGTGCAAAAA
This sequence comes from Glaucopsyche alexis, assembly GCA_905404095.1. Classification (NCBI taxonomy): domain Eukaryota; kingdom Metazoa; phylum Arthropoda; class Insecta; order Lepidoptera; family Lycaenidae; genus Glaucopsyche; species Glaucopsyche alexis. The sequence continues at coordinate 25,290,077 of FR990044.1, forward strand.
AGAAAACATGGAATTCAATTTGACGTTATTACCTATAGTAGCTGGTAAAAATCAACAAGACCAAGACAAAATTTTATAGCAGATCTTGGAAAGAGCTTGTAAGTTGTAATTAATCCGCGGGCAACAGCTAGTATTTTTATAAAAACACTGACTCATACAAATGCAACACAAAGCAGTATACAAAGAATTATAATAACACAGAGGACAATATGTGGTTACTAGATACAATATAATAATAAATAAACTCCCCACACCGATCTCGGCGACGGTGGCCGGTTACGCAGGAGTAATTATATAGTCCCCAAGTGTGTGCGCAGTACACAAGAGCACTCTCTCTTCCTCTACTCTCGTAATCCAGTGGGACGGATAACCGACACGACTGACGAGAGATGAGGCGCAGGTCCGACTTTTTTACATGCCCATCCGACGCATGGATCATCTTTCTTGTCAGACAATCAGGTGATCAGCCTGCATTATCCTAACCAAACTTGGAAACAACATTTTTTGTTGTTCCAATGCGGGAATCGAACCCACGACCTCCGAGTCGAGACCCAATGCTACCACTAGACCACGGAGGCTGTAGATAGTGGTGCATCAGCACACATGACTTCCCGTCGAGATTTTTATAGTGAGTATATACATTTCAGAGAAAATAATGTAAACAAAAAGGTAAAGTTAGGAAATCAAAAGGAGCTTATAGTAAAGGGATGTGGTAATATAGCTATCCCACCAAAAACATTCTGTAAAAAACTAGCCAAGTCTCGATGGAGCTGCTTGTTTATCTCTAAAAAGTAATGAAATCTAGACAAAATCGTGCCAAGTCTAAGGTTCCTTACTGCGGTTTCTTTATTATTATAGTTAATGTTGAGTGACTTGGCCGTTGAACATTCTTTATACTTTAGTGGGTACAAGTCAATTTTGTTTACATTTGTAACTACCTATGTTTGTTAAGCGAGATAATAGCCCATACTGGTATTGGTAATTGGACGCTAGTGTCTCATTTTAGGCTGTTGTTGATTGTACAACACACGTATTGGAGCAATGGTGTCATGGAGCCCCTTTTGTACCCTTGTGTGCCCTTCAACGGCCAAGTCACACAACATTAACTATAATAATAAAGAAACCGCAGTAAGGAACCTTAGAGTTGGCACGATTTTGTCTAGATTTCATTACTTTTTAGAGATAAACAAGCAGCTCCATCAAGACTTGGCTAGTTTTTTACAGAATGTTTTGGTGGGATTTCACTTCTTTTTGTAGAAACGTGGGCATATTGATTTATTTCCCTAGATTTTAGTGTAATTTGTTTATTTAATTTGTGTAATGTTCGAGTAGAATAAAGGGGCCTGAAAATGCGGCAAAATGATTCTAGTAAAGAATGGTACGGCAGTGTTTGCTTCGTGCTCGACTTGGCGGGGGCACTACCGTGCCCCTAGATCGACGTTCTGGTCTTATCTAGAGGTTCTCAAATAGGGGCCTGAAAATGCGGCGAAATGGTTCAGTAAAGAATGGTACGGCAGTGTTTACTTCGCGCTCGACTTAGCGGGGGCACTACCGTGCCCCCAGATCGACGTTCTGGTCTTATCTAGAGGTTCTCAAATAGGGGCCTGAAAATGCGGCGAAATGGTTCCAGTAAAGAATGGTACGGCAGTGTTTGCTTCGCGCTCGACTTGGCAGGGGCACTGCCGTGCCCCCAGGTCGATTATCCTAGTTTTTATAGTTTTCCCTTTATGTGGCCATTAAACCCCAACTCTGTACCAAATTTCAGCTCTCTAAGTTTATGGGAAGTACTAGTTCTATTTTGATGATCATGAGTGAGTGAGTGAGTGAGTGAGTGAGTGTCGAAAATGCGAAACTTTGCTTTCGCTTAACTTCGGAACTAAATGACCTACAGACTTGAAATTTTGGATTTTAAGTACGTGATTATAGCTTATTGGATGACGAAAATTTCTGCGTTCTGGTCTTATCCAGAGGTTCTCAAATAGGGGCCTGAAAATGCGGCGAAATGGTTCCAGTAAAGGATGGTACGGCAGTGTTTGCTTCGCGCTCGACTTGGAGGGGGCACTGCCGTGCCCCCAGATCTGAAGACATATAAATGGACAATGGGAAGAGAGTATACTGCAAGATGTGTTGTACGTAGTTAGTGTTGGCTGTAGGTGTAGGTGTACGAGCTCCGTGGCCTAGTGGGTAGACCGTTTGGTTGGCACTCAAGAGAGTGTAGGTTCGAATCCCAGGATGTGGCGTGTACCAATGAGACTTTTTCAGATCTCAAGTACATTATACGGACGCTCTAGCGCTGAAGGAAAACATCGTGAATAAACCCGCACATGGTTGACCAGTCATTCCTCTGGACTAGGCTGACTATGTTGTGAGAATGCCGTATGTGCTTGGGCAACCATACGATATTTAAAAGCCAACTGTCCCAGGCACTACAGTATTTCAAGAGTGGTTACTCAATCATCCATTAACGGATGAAAAGGCCTAAGATTTTTAGGTGTAGGTAGTACTTATGTTGTATGAGTAAGTAGTAGGTGTAGGTGTTGGTTTTAGGTGTAGGTGTAGCTGTTAGTATAGAAATTGTAGTATTAGTAGTTAGTTATATTTTATTTATTCCAGTTCATAGTTAAGACAGCACATCGTCAGTTGGGTCAGCTATTAAAACTATAAAGAGAAAAAAATGTATGTTTCATACATACATACATACATATAATCACGCCTTTTTCCCGTAAAGGGGTAGGCAGAGACCACTTTTTGCCACTTGCTACGATCCTTACATACTCGTTTCGCTTCGTTCACTTTCATTCTTACCATCCATTCCTCCTCTTACATTCAACGTAGCGAAGCAGCTCTCCATGGTCCGCTTTTCACCTCCGCGAGAAACGAGACGTGATGGGTGGTGAACCACATCGCCGCCATTTTGGATAATTAAATTAATTTTATTATTATCCATTGCGTTTCCACGGATTGGTAGAGAGGGTAGGAATAGGGAAAGGGAAGGATAGGTGGTGTGGAAAGGAAGATTGGTAAGTTAGAGTGGGAAATATGGAAATGTAGGATATTACGGCCCAGGAGGGCAAGGCATAGGACAGTAATAGCTAGGGAAGCCGGGGTCGCGTACCCGTATACTATACCACAACTACCGGACAGGTAAGTTGGGATGAGTACCCCATGACATAATGTAACGTATGTTTCCTATCCATTAAAAAACTTTTGGGCCGATTTCAAAAAGTTTTTTACAATTATAATTTTACGTTATCCCTGAGTGACGTCAGAGCACATAATAAATATATCATTACAAGCATTTTGCGTGAAGGCGCGTATTATTAAAAAAAAAGGGATTAGACGCAGGCGGAGCCGCGGGTAGAAGCTAGTTTATGGCGTTTTGTAAAATCAGTCACAGGCACAAATGTGAACATGATTGGGTACTTATGACTTTCATTTTTTTTCTGCATAAACTGCAGTAACTCACGTGCCCAAATTTTCTATACTTGATTTTACAAAATGTTATATTATCACACTCTGTCACAGACATCTATTGACTAGATAACGCAAGTCTCATCGTTTGTATAGAAACCAAGCGTGCTATAAGCTATTGTTTTTCTACCTGCTGTAACGTCACAAGATCGATTAAAGTCTTCCGGTTCCCGAGTAAACGATTCAAAGGCCGCCATCCCGTCGCATTTTGGAACGAAGTTCCTTATCGCGCGTTGTGTAAGGGGGCTAGACGGAAAAAATTCTTACGAAAAGTTGTCACGACACTTTTTTAATTATAAAAGATAATTTTATTTTTTATAAAAAATAAATATTTACGCGTATACATTTATTATATTGATGTATGTATGTATGTATGTATGTGTATGTATGTATGTATGTATGTATGTAATGTATGTATGGATAGTATCGGTTCGGATATTGTATTATTATTTATTTTATATATACATGTACAATTGTCTGTATGTATGTCTTTTTTTTTTCTATAGTAAGCTATTGTAAGCTGTGCGGCGTCGCATGTTTCTCTGTCTGTCTCTCTCTCTCTTATAGAAAGCAAGCCAGATATTTTCATCCGGAACTTCGTTCCATCCGGGTGTCCCTTGACACCTCTCAAGTTTTTTTAGTTTCCGTTTGACGTCTGGCACCGAAAATATTCGAGGGGAAATGGCGCTGAAGGAAGTAATTTTTACTTCTCTTTTCCACGCGACGTACATACACTTGCGTGGTGTAGTCAATAGAGACGTACTCTGTGTGTTATCTATACTAATATTATAAAGCTGAAGATTTTTTTTGTTTGTTTGAACGCGCTAATCTCAGGAACTACTGGTTTGAATTAAAAAATTATTTTTGTGTTGGATAGTCCATTTATCGAGGAAGGCTTTAGGCTATATAATATCATGCTAAGCTCAATACGAGCGGAGCACCAATTAAGAATATATGTAATTGATTGTACTGTCGGTTCTTGGTGTATATCTTAATATAGTGGAAAAAGTGCACGAAAAATTGTGTTTTATTATTGTTCACCAATTAAGAATGTTTCAAAATCGGGTTTTTTTCTTCCTTTTGAGAGCTTTCGCTGCGTACGCTGCGGAAACGGTTAAAGTTTCGCTAAAATTATGTATTACAAAATCGTTTTCCTTTAAAAGTTCTAAAAAAAAGTCCGCGACTGTATATTGTCTATCTTTTAAGGTTGGCTCACAATAACCTTTTTATATTGTGAGGGTGTTTTCATAAAGATGATATTAATCCTTATACAAGTAAATACGTTATTCATCACAAGCATTTAATTTAGAAGAAATTCGCCGTTTACATCATTTGATTTAAATGAGTATTTTAGAAGATATCGCAGTAATAAAATAATCAAGCGCGCACTAATAATGTACGGCGCGCGGCGGGCAGTCGTGAGGGGGAAGCGCTTCTCCTTCTACGTAAATGAAGTCGCGGGTAAATTTTTGCGATATCCCAAAGTAACTGTTCCACGCGAACGAAGTCGCGGGCAAAAGCTAGTATACAGATATATGTCTAATGCACTTACTTGTTGCCCGCCTGGCGAGCGCGCAGGTGACGAGGTACAGGTGCAAGTGGCCGGTGTCCTCGGACGCCCAGATGAACGCTACCTCGCCCGCGCCGCTGGGCAGCCAGTGCAGGATGTCGTGCACGTTGATCCACGCGTCCGGCGCCGTCTCCGACACCAGGACCATTATTTGCTGGAAATTATCAAAAGTTAAAAACTCTAAACTAAACTTGTCTCTAAACTAAACGTGGTCGCGAGTCGGGACCACTCAAGTTATACATATAATAATGATAGCTCCGCATGTCGATTTCGGCGACGGTGGCCGGTTCCATTGAAACGAGTGGTTAGAGCATTGGCTCTCGACTCGGAGGTCGTGGGTTCGAATCCCGCATTGGAACACCAGGAAAATGGTGTTTCCAAGTTTGGTTAGGACAATGCAGGTTGATCACCTGATTGTCTGATAAGAAAGATGATCCATGCGTCGGATGGACATGTAAAAAGTCGGACCTGCGCCTGATCTCTCACCAGTCATGTCGGTTATCCGTCCCACTGGATTATGAGAGTAAAGGAAGACTGCTCTTGTGTACTGCGCACACACTTGAGCACTATAAAATTACTCCTGTTTAACTCGCCTGGTTTCAATAAAACCAGCCACCGTCACCGAAATCGGTGTGGGGAGTTATTTTATATATTTTTTTAAATTATTTTTCTATGAACGTCTTTACATAAGCAGTAGGTATATCATATGCCCAAATATCCGTAATTGATTGTGAACAACTTTATATAACCTATGTTGCCCGTTAACATATGATTTTGCTGCATGGTTTTACAATAACTAAAAAAATTAATTAACATTAACATGCGAGGTGATCCGGCGCGCCGGGGTAGCTCGCGGGCGCGGAGAACTCGCTCAGCGGTATCAGCACCAACTCCAGCCTCTGTTGCTTGCGGTCCAGCGGCTGTACCCAGACACTGATGACACTACTGTCTACCTGCTCGTTCGGCCGCCAGTCGTCCTCGGTCCGCGAGGCGAGGTGGTCCGGCGCGCCGGGGTAGCTCGCGGGCGCGGAGAACTCGCTCAGCGGTATCAGCACCAACTCCAGCCTCTGTTGCTTGCGGTCCAGCAGCTGTACCAGCCACCCATAACACTACTATCTACCTGCTCGTTTGGCCGCCAGTCGTCCTCGGTCCGCGAGGCGAGGTGATCCGGCGCGCCGGGGTAGCTCGCGGGCGCGGAGAACTCGCTCAGCGGTATCAGCACCAACTCCAGCCTCTGTTGCTTGCGGTCCAGCAGCTGTACCAGCCACCCATAACACTACTATCTACCTGCTCGTTTGGCCGCCAGTCGTCCTCGGTCCGCGAGGCGAGGTGATCCGGCGCGCCGGGGTAGCTCGCGGGCGCGGAGAACTCGCTCAGCGGTATCAGCACCAACTCCAGCCTCTGTTGCTTGCGGTCTAGCAGCTGCGCCCAGACACTGCAATATGAGTTGGATTGTTTTGACTCTGTTGCTTCATATAAAGTAAGAAAGTGACAAAACTCCAAATTAGTTAACCGAGACTAATTATGAAACAGTCCTTTAAGGAAGTCTTCAACTTTGCGGAAAGCAGAACGGCGCCGGCAGCGGTGCGGGCAACGCTGACCCATTCTCGAAACAAGCGACTACATCACGCCGGTAGTGTTGCCCAAATCAGTCTTGGTCTTGGTCTTGCAGCAAGAGTCTCGCAAGAGTCTCGCAAGTCTCGCAATTACCTATTAGCCTATTGCTATTTATTAAACGTTATTTTAGATCTCAGAACAACGTTATAGAGTAGGTATTACGTTACGTTTTTATATTAAGTTGTTCTTGTTACATAACACGACAATTATTTAAGAGTGTGTTATGTCAACGCCAAACTTCGTACTGTCACTTTGATGCCTGTGATAGTTTATTCAGTTAGCCGAAAGGCTATGTATAGTATAGACATGTATTAGTATGCTCCTCTGTTATATGAGTTATATATTAATTATATCTGTTGTACGTGTAGTAATAAATCAACATATTGTGATGCTATGATTTGTATCATTTGTATCTCCATGTAACTTATAAGAAGAATCCCCAAGATATTCAACGTAGAGATCCTGGCTGGAACATCAAACAGTTCTAATATCTAAAATAACGTTTAATAAATAGCAATAGGCTAATAGGTAATTGCGAGACTTGCGAGACTCTTGCGAGACTCTTGCTGCAAGACCAAGACCAAGACTGATTTGGGCAACACTAATCGCGCGGCATTATAGCGGCATAGTGTCATAATGAGGGTTTTAAATTCTTGACATCTGACAGCTTTTTGACACAACAAGGACCGTCGGGCAACCAAGCACCGCATGGTGACAGAAGCCATCGCTGCCGCGCCGCTCACCGCGGAATTCTAGGCAGAGGCCTGAGAATAAGAAGGTGGAATAGCATCACTTACTACTGTCCACACGGTGTCCAGCCCACTCTGGCGAGGTACTCGAACCAGCGGAAGGTCTCGTCCAGCGGATGTCTCATCTCGTACCACCGGATGTCCGTCACCTCCAGACACTCGTTGTTTGAATCCGTAACTTTATAAAAAGGTACAAACTATAGTTTGATTCAATCACGACAAACGACGACCTCCATGGCTCAGTGGAGAACGCAGTGGCGCTTTAGCCGGAGGTTGCGGGTTCGAATCCCGCCAGGGAACAAAAAAGTTTTCTGTGTTCCTGGGTCATGGATGTGTATTAAATATGTGTATAATATAACAAAAATCTTAAATATAAGTATAGTATAAAAAATATTAAATATATTTCCGTTGTCTGGTACCCATAACACAAGTTCTTCGGATACTTACCACGGGGCCAGACTGACGTGGTGTAAAGCGCCCATAGATATTATTATTCAATAGAAAGCAAAAGCGTTACTAAATTCAACCTAACTTAAGTAGATTTTTTAAATACATCATTTGAGTCTACGAAACTAGGACCCTATCACTAGGTCATAGACATTTTGGTGTCTATTGTCTATGGCCTCGTCATATCGGCATGGTCTTCTAGGACGTAGAACACCATATTAGTTACTAGCATTAATTGCCCGCGGCTTCACCCGCGTGAAATTAGGTTTAAACTTTCATCGTCTGTTTAGTTAGGAGTTGAATTTTGAAAAATCCTTCCTTAGATAAATTCTATCTATGCCGAAGCCCTATTGTATGAAACAGCTGTTTTTTTTTTTTCAAGTATTCAAGAGTATACTCACTCCTGAAAGTTTGGATAGTGACTGAAAAAACTGTATATATATAGAAAATAGATGGCTACCAAAAATGGTACTACAAGTTGGGAGACTTCGCGAACCCTCGAAGATTTTAAGTCTTTATTAAAAGAACACTACAAAATTCTTATATTTTCGTTTGCAATAGTAAATCGTATATATATATATTACCCATGTTATCCGAGCTACCCTCGTGGTAGTACTCCAAGACTGTGGTGGCGGTGACCCACTGCAATCTGAACGTGACCATTTTCAGTGTCGACTTCGCGTTCGGCGTGCCGGCTCTTGGAAACCTGCAACGTAACTCCTGCATTTAATACGAACATTATAACCCTTAGATGCTATCTTATTTCTATTATTACTGTCACCCCAATTAAAACACCCTAAAAAAATGTAAACCTGCATTTCAAATATCAGTTTGAAATGCAGGTTTACATAGGTTTATCCCTGCAAAGTACTATTTTCAAGGGATACGTGAATGTTCTATCTTAAGCTGCGCGTCCACTGGATCGGAATCGGAGCGTACGGAGCGTACGGATTTGTTGCTTTGTATTGATTTCTATGGTACTGCGTCCACTGGATCGGCATTTCTGCGCCTCAGACCGGTATTTATGCCGATGACGTCATCGGCAGTGAACCCGACATTCGGATTCCGAACGTTTCAAGTTCTGACGTGTTTGCGACGACGCGACGGCTATACATAAATACTTATTCACGATGAATGACGATATTTTAATTACTTTAGTGGAAAAATATGATGAACTTTACAATCTTAAACATCAACATTATCATAACCAACTGAGGAGAGACGATATTTGGGATGAAATTGGGCAAATAATAAATAAAAATTGTAGAATATAGTGAAGTTCAAAAAACTTTTTTCGAGTCATATGAATGTACCCAAAAAATCTATTTTCATCTTCTAATAAATCAGAATATAATGTATGAAATTCTCCGAAAATTTATCTTTTTGAGTTTATATTATGAACCCATATCTTTAGTTTCCTCTTGTTTCTCTTTTCCTCTTCTGATAAAATACAGCTAATTACAACAATATCCGCGTCATTATCCTCCATAATGCAAATGCACGTTCAGGCTATGACGGACTAAAAATAACTAAATTGCCGATGATGAATCCGAATGCAGTGGACGCACCCCATCGGCATTTCGTAAATGACGACGCTCCGTACGCTGCGTACGCTCCGATTCCGATGCAGTGGACGCGCAGCTTAATACTTTAAACGAGATATCTTGTAAAAATAAATAAACGGTTTCTAAATTTATATTTACATTAAATTTCGTAACAATATATCAATTACACATTTCGACTATATTATGTCACTTCGATTGGCAGTTTAGTATGCATACATATAATTTTGCTTTGTTCGAAAATTCAGAATTTGGTGGATAAATATTTATCCCAGCCAGATAAATATTTTTGATTTTTTTTTTTCATTTATTAATCAAAGCTCGGTTACCCAGGTACTTTAATCTATATGAGTAGAAGCTAGTGAAACTATGCACAAACCTAAATTCTTCAACCTCCCCGCTGGTGCTCTGCGAGGACGGGAAACTGAATATCTTCACATCACTCTCGTCCACCTCCTCGTACACTATCCGGAACACATCGGCTAAAACAAAAGGTTACTCTATTAGATTGTTTTTTTTTTTTTTTTTTCATCACATTTTTCTATCTTTTGATAAGATAGCTTTCTAATACAAAACTTTAAAATGTTAAACTATTTATACTGTATGATTTTTTATGTTTCGATGGATCATACTCTATGGATGGAAGGATGGATAGATGGTTGGATGATAGGTGGATGATATCGATGGGTGGGTGATGGGTGGATGATGAGCGGATGGGTGGATGGATAGATGTTTGTTACTCTTTCATGCAGAAATTTCTAAACGTATTTTAAAGATAATTTGGTATGGTAGTAATTTAAGCTCTGGATAACAACATAGGCCAGTTTATACCCCGATAATGTAGTGTTCCCGTGGGATACTATAGTTTACGTGGATGGAGCCACGGGGAAAAGCTTTCATATTTTTACAGAGTACCTATTTACAAAAAGTAATGATATCGAATCAAAAAGATAAATGTGATATTGTTTCAGCTGTAGTGTATTTAGATTTCCTAATCATTCAACTACTAACTTAGGCCTTTATATCCGTTAATGGATGATTTATACAGTATTCTCCGAGCGAAGTAGCTACTCTTGAAATACTGTAGTGCCTGGGACAGTTGGTTTTAAAATGTCGTATGGTTGCCCAAGCACATACGGCATTCTCACAACATAGTCAGCCTAGTCCAGAGGAATGAACTAGTCAATACTTCTGGGGCCAACTATGTGCGGGTTTTCTCCACGATGTTTTCCTTCACCGTTAGAGCGTCCGTGTAATGTACTTGAGATCTGAAAAGTCTCATTGGTACACGCCACAACCTGGGATTTGAATCTACACTCTCTCGAGTGCGAACTAAACGGTCTACCCACTAGGCCACGGAGCTCTATTCAACTACTAAACCACAAGGATAATAACCCAATCTAGTCAAAACGAGTGCTTCTAAGATACTCAGTACTCACCCTCGCGTTTTGGCTGCCACCAAATTCCGGTATATCTAGAGAATTCCTCTTGAGTAACATAGCATGGTACACCGGCCTGGCATGGATCGTCAGCTAGTCTGCAAAGGTTATCCTTACTATTACTTATCTAATATCTTACTAAAGCACCTAATAAATTTCATCTTCTCAGACGTGTCTTATGTCATTTGTCTATTATTTGTTTAGTAATAGTTCAATATAATTAAAAATAAATAAGGACAGAATGTAATTTTACCCTACTGATAGAACCTGTCAGGTTATATGTAGCTTTTTAATATTCAGGTACCGACTTTACCGACTGGCAAACTGATCTGTAGAGATCAAGCATAAATTTTCGATAAATAAAATGATATAGCAATAGTAATAAATAGACATATAAAATTACACTAATAATTAGTTAAAGTTAAAAACTATAACCCGACTATGCAAATTATACTATAGTATAATTAATTTATAGCCCATGTTACCGTGACCACATTCAACTTGATGAATGTATTACCTTTCATCTCTCCCTTTGCATGCATAAGTTAGCCGCACTGGTCTTCTTAAGGAATCTCCAGCGAGCCAAATATCGCCCCTCGCAGCATGAGCTACTAATGAAGGCATGGACGGACACATAGCTGGCGTGAGTGGTGCTCCCCAACCAGTGCTCAGCGACCGAGGGACTAGAGGCGGAGACTATAATCAAACAATTAATTTCATTAAGATTGGCTTGTATGTTTAAGAGTAGCCATTTTAAACTGATAACACTATAGTAACAGACAATGCACTATGCAATACCTCAATCTATGTAACAATATAAGTATATCTCAATTTATACAAAAACATGTTACTTAAAGTCTAAAAAAAACACGTCGTAATTTTAAGTAATTATCATAATTATATATTAATATGTGAAGCAAAAACGTTCAGTACAGTTTGACGAGAATTGTGTGAATGGAGGAATATGATATTTGGCACAATCAATCAATCAAATTGTTTATTACAGGTAAAGTTTATGTGGAGGAAGGTGTGCAGAAAGCTATATTTTTATTTTAAATAATGCCTAGAGATAATAATAATAACAAATAACAACAATACACACTACCTCAGTTTTTTTTTTTTAATCTAGTTTTTTACAGAGGCTTTTAACACTTAAGTGTTAATGCCAGCCTCATAGGTTCAGTCATTCTTCCCTACACAAGGGAGAGATCGATAAAGTTGTAAATTTTGCTCACCTCTGGGGACAACAGCTCAGAAAGGATACAATTAATCTGTCCGTTGTGCAAGCAACCTAATACCTCAGATTATTAACACACATTACTGTGCATTTGATAGATGCAATGTTGTTACGTACCTACATAGATTTTTGTCAATCTGTCACAACATTTACATTTATTTTTACTTTCTCTATCTAAGAGGCAAAAGAACCCTTATAAAGTTCAAACTTAAAAATTTGTACCTGGCTTTGCTCGGAGTTCTGATAAATTTAAAAAATAAAGAGAATCACAAAAACATTCATCTGAACATTCACAGGATTCGAACCCACAATATTCTAAATTTTCAAACAGCAAAATTATACATATGCATACCAAACTGCCAATCAGACTGACATAATAGAGTTGTAACTAGTTATTGATAAGTTGTTGTAAGATGAAAAAAAATACGTATATAGCTTCAAAATGTGCAGTTTCCTAGAGATAAACCCTAGCTAGATCGATTTTCCTCCCCCAAAACTCTCTGTATACTAAATTACATGGTGATATTTGCAGCTGTTGTCGTTAAACCGATTATATAATATCTACAAAAATCAGACACAATATGATTCACTACTGGTGTAAAGACGTTAAGGCAAAAAAATATTTGTCATCTCGTGTAGGGGTGACTCTCCACTACTCTCCCATATAAAGATTTTGTTTTTTTCAAGTAGGACTATTATATTTCTGCCTAAACGTATTACATAAGCAATAGATCATATGTCCAAAATATCCGTAATTGATTTTACCAATTGATTGATTTTACAAGATTGTATCATTTAAAGTATAAGACATGAATTAATTCGACCACAGGGTGACCTCTAGTAAGTATAAATAAGCTAAAGGCACAATATTTTCATGATGTAAAAGTCCATTTACCTGATTAGGACCTTCTTCAGCAACGAACAAAGATGAGGCACAAGGGAAGAGAACTCTACCGGATGTTGGATGAAGTTCATAGGAGGCAATACCCCAGGCTGCAACTCTTTGTCTCTCCCACAACAGCTGTTCCTCCCTCGACCACTTCCCTGATGATACACCAAGAGCTATGTTTGACTCAATCAGTGGTTTCCAATCTAACCTGCAAAAAGTATATGTAGGCATTAACCGCTGGAGCGTCGCGCGCCACATAGATCCAAATAAAACCATCACCGTTGAGTGTTGTACAGCACATACAACATACATCCATTTTTATTGCTATATTTTCTGTTTTTTCTCATTTGTAAATATCTGGATTTTTTATCTGTGATTTAAATGTATTTAATTAGTACAGGAATAAAACAAAGCTGTTATAGTCTTTTGTCTTTGCTGTTGTACTCAATTAAAAAATAAATAATTTTTAGTCTCAGACTATATGATGCAAACACACCAATATGGTGTGTTTGCATCATAAGCGTAACTATTTTGTTTATAATTGTTTTTTTTTTCCTTTTTAGTTACCATATATTTAATGTCATAATTTCACAATTGAAAAGAAGCAATATATTTATTAGGGTTCTCAAAAATGGAACCCTAATACTCAGATGTTTGACACCAGGCCATATATCATGCGATAGCTAGACAGTTGAAAATTTCACAGATGATGTATTTCTATTGCTGCTGTAACAGCAGAAACTAAAAGCAGAATATAATAAATATTTAAGTGGGGCTCCCGTACAACAAACATATTTTTTTAGCCATTTGTGTGAATCTGATTTACACTTGGCCAGTTTTCTTTTTCTTTTATTATCCAATTAAATATTGCAACATGCATCAAGCTTTTTTATTAATGGGCATTGTTGTTACAAACTATTATAAATAACATAACTACATTTTAATGAATAGGTGTATAAATTTGTAAGGGGAAGATAAATCTTATCTATAAATCTGTATTTTAAAAGGGATTGGACAATTATATTAACATTTTCATTCAATAATTACTATTTGCAGGGAGTGAGGATTCCCTTGGATGACTTTATAAATGAAACACTTGCCTTGAGTTGCTAGCATTTTCACTTGGCATTATATCTGTGTACAGCAAAGTTATTTCCCATCCATTCTGAGGTGTTCTTAAAAAGTATATTCTCACTTTACCACTATCAAGTTTTCTGAAGGAAAAGGCCATCGGCACCATCGTCGACAAAGAGGATAGCTCCTTCCTCAGGTCGTGGACGGCCTGCCGTACCTCTGCCCAGCTGTATTTTTTTGGAGATCGATCACATTCTCCTGCCGCAGCCCCGTCTCCTGCTTCTCTTTCTTCCATATTCACAAATTCCATACAAAATTTCACTTAAAACAAAAAATTTTGCATGATGGCCCGAAATCGCTTCAGAACAAAGGACCACCGGATTTATTTGTTTTAATATTAATTTTATATATTTTACCTAATTTCATGGCTTGTGGTTAAATTTTGAACCTCATTGTAACGATAAATTGCCCTAAAATTTATTTTTACATAAACTGAGCCAACACACTGATTTTTGACTTTTCATGCCAAATGGCACAGATGTTAAAAATAATCCGCCCCTATCAATCGATCACAGAATATACATAAACGTCAAACACAGCTGTTATTAAAGAAAATTGCATTATTTAGTAAAATAAACGAACTGAGATAATATTTTAATATTTTATTTTTATTTTTACAGAGGTCACATTGTACAGAAATCAAAATAAATAAATTAAAACAAAAACTGTTCAAGTACAAACCTGTTGGTTCAATGCGCCGGATATGACAACACTTTTTTGAACTACTGCAGTTCCGGCAACAATTGCCGCCGAAGTGTCAATTATGGGAAACATGTCGTTGTAGATGTATGGTCTCCTGTTTTCTTTTTGCTGCGATCTTCTAAAACAATGGCTGGAGTGATAAATGTGTTGCGGACTTGTGGGATATTATTTTGCATCGTGTTCCAAGTTCAGATTGCGGAAAATGTGTCAGTTGAACCATGGATAGTGTCTTTAGAAATTAAAGAAAAATCGTGTTTAGATGTAAAGTGTAAATATTTATTATTGGTGCGTGGTAGTGATTTTTTAGGTCATAATTCATGGAGCCTAACCCCTACTGCAGGCTCCAGAGGTGATAAATGTGATGTAATATATCCTAATTATGAGTTACACGAAGTTGAAACCTCGCAGTTATTTACAAAACTTGAATTATTAGTGCCGAATACAAGCGATAAAATATATTTCTGTTCGCGATATACGGAGCAGAAAAATTCACCCTTCGGTGGAAAATGGATCCACCAAGGTGGAGATTTATTTTTGGAGCCACACAGAGATTATGTTTTGAAAACAATTACACTGAACAAAGCGTAAGTAATAATTTCATAATCCATTTAATAAATTTAAATAGGAGCGCGTCGCTGCAACTGCGTTGAACTCATTATTTAATTACGCAATTTATCATTCACGTTGAATCGTTTTTACAACTACCTTCTATGTTAACGACAAAAATATTTTTTGTATTAATCAACTAGCTGATGCCCGCAACTTCGTTTGCGCAGAACTAACGAAAGCAGAACCCTATTTTTTTAAACGGAACCCTAAAATAAAATTAGCCTATGTTAGACCTTATAACATCAGCTATCTGCTAGTAAAAGTCCCGTGAAAATCGGTCCAGCCGTTTCTGAGATAAGCCGGAACAAACAGACAGACAGACGGACAGACAAAAATTTAAAAAATTGGTATTTTATTGTAAGTACCGAATATACTTTCAGATTAACTATGTGAAAAGCTGTTAATTTAAAGTTACAAACAGACACTTCAATTTTATTTATCTGTATAGATGTAAGTACCGAATATACTTTCAGATTAACTATGTGAAAAGCTGTTAATTTGAAGTTACAAACAGACACTTCAATTTTATTTATCTGTATAGATTCATGTAAAAAAGAATGAATGTTACACTATAGAAGAAAAACCTAGTTTATTTTTCTTTATATTTACACTAAAAGTGCTTCATCCAATTATAAAATACTGTATGTCTATTACCATTCTCAGTGCAGTCCCTTAGATTCAAGGCCTTCATAGAAATTACTATAAAATATCTATCAATAATACACAATATAACAGTGACCTTTCCAAACTGACAAAAAATTAAAAACAACACGAGATAAGATAAAAAATGTCTAATCATAACATGCAAATGTGTAAAAGGGTATAAAATATAATGTTTAGTAGTTCCTTCTGTATTATTAGTTTGATGTGTCTGTATATGTGTGTATGTGCCATGGCCTCATAGCTCCCAAACAGATGAACTGATTTTGATCTAGTTTTTTTTTTTTTTTTTTTTTGTTAAAAAGCTAACATGATCAAGTGTTCTTAGCTATAATAAATCATCATCAGCTCACTCGATTGCACTGCTTGACATTTTAGGTGTTAAAATTTTTTATTTTATTTAAAATTAATTTACTTACTTAGTAGGTACTTACCCCTACAATAATTTTGATTGAAACAAAACCAATTTTTTTTTTAAATAGCTTATTAAAATTTTTAATGATTGACTTTTTATAACATCAGAAATCTGCCGGTGTAGGACCTGAGAAAATCGATTCCACTGTATCATGAAATTATGCTTATCTTTCACTAACAACTTAGTGAAAGACAAGCATTTCATGCTGGTATGTTCCAATATTTTTTGATGTGTAACATAAGTTTATTATATATGTCAAAGACTCCATCAGGATAAGATGGCGAACGGTTGAAATATTCCAAGTTTAGATATTTATTACAATATTATCGAATAGCCCAAATGCTGAACGATCAGAAACGTGACAAGTTCGATGCCACGTATTTCACGACTTCCGTATTATCCTGATTCCTGAGCTTTTTATAATCCAGTCATTCCCAAATTCAGGCAAATAATACCCCAGTCTCCATGACAACCCTTATTTTTCTATCACATCTGTCATTACTGGCATCGAACAAGTCCAAATAGTAAAACTATTTGACGTCTCCAATCAAAGACAATCTTAGCTTTAACACGCTCCGACACGGCCATTCTGACAATTCGCACGTCCCTGTGCGAAACAAATCCGTTGACACTCCGACAAGATCACCCTGGTGACTCTGAGATCCTTGTGTGAAGAATATTTATGTGCATCAACGCTCCGACACGGCTATTCTGTCCATGCACACGTCCCGGTGTGAAGCGTCTCACGTCTTCGTTTCAAGTTTCTGAAAAAAACATTTGACAGCACAGTAAAAGGTTCTCACTCGGTCAACCTGACCTCGGAAAATTAATAAGAACTGCTTTAATCCATGGACATAACATTTAATTTTATCATATTCTAACACATCAATACCTCCCTCCTGTGTCAATTACACTCTAATTAACATCCTTCATCTAACCTCTATCTAGTGTTCTCAGAGTTAAGTTTTAATTTACATTTTATACTCTCAGATTAAACACACATGAAGTATACAGATACAACACAATATCAACCATAATCTTGCTACCAAATAAATCATGACATGCTTTACCACACACTTCACACTTTACATGTACCAATCTCAATATCGAAAAACGATGCTGTTATATTCCCATCATGTACAATACAAGGCCACCTCCCTCCGGTGCACCTCACTACAAAAAACCACTGGGTTGCCTCCCTCCGGCACCCAGTCACAAGGCCACCTCTCTCCGGTGCCTACTCTCGTCAAGTAATGGGCTGCCTCCGTCCGGCACCCAATCACAATCCTCGCTCGCAATCCACAGTCGCAATTCGCATTCGCAATCTACAGTTGCAATTAACAGGTGCAAACAAAAATATTCACAGTTTACATCTTTTAACAAACAGTTTACAATGTACTTCAAAATCTTAATGTCTTTTGGACCGCTTAGATTATTACCGGATTGAGCGCGCCGAACATCTTGGTGAAATAACTAAACCTACTATTAAACCAAAAGCTAATATCATTTTACTTTAGTGCTAAACAGAGCAGTCGTATTGCATACACGTCACGAACTTTTAACAAAATATTTTTGCATTTAACTTTTTTAATAATTTATACATCCAGAAGCAGAGACGGGCGAGCAAAAAAAAACATTGACCGAACCGGTAGCACATTTACAAGAAATAAATAAAGATTTAGTGCCTCACATGACTATCGACTACTTTAAAAATTATTCCACATAATTCGAAAAAAAAAAAATACTGTCGCCAAAATGTTAGACCGGGCAACCCGATCGTCTTTGTTTTAGGCTCAAATTGTAGCTGACTAAATTGTCCAGAGGAATTTTTCGCAAATTTTGAAATAATTCTCCGTTTCCAAATTATCGCGCTCCAAAAAATATAAAAAAGAATCTGAATAAAATTTAATTTTTATTTCACTGTTTCAGCCATAACTTTTTTCGTTTTTTTTTTTTTTTGTGAATACGCGTCCTTTGAGCTTTTTTTGAATATCATATCCTTCACAACTCTCCGAGATATAAGGGAATCTTAGTTTTTCATGAAATCGGAGCTTGCACTGGAGCGAACGAAAAGAAAGTTACAATGTCAAAAGTATTTCGTATTTTTTCTAGCTATACACACTGCAATTAATGTTGAAGGGTCAGGTGTTTCACAATACTCCCGCCGAATGTAAGCAGTTGTAACTTGTTACACTAAGTTAACATAACACATATTAGGACGATTACGCTAAAGATTGATATCAATATAAATTTTCAAAGTTTCTGATGGAAATTATACGTTTCTTTTTCATAAATTTAATAATCGTTTGGTCGTAAGCAACTTTGGTGCGTTTATAACGAACGACAAGGGTATTCAACTCGAGGTTCATTTTCACGTTTACAGATGAGCAATCGGATTGTTGATGGAAAATAACCATAGCCGTCGCTTTTATTACCATACCAAAAGACTCATAAATGCGTTGCTAGTCGTTAAGATAATCTTAGGTCTCCTGTCGCACAATTTTTAAGTATTTTTGGTTTTACCTAAGTACCACAATATTCTAGGCAATTTGATTTTAGCATGTGTAACAATATACATTCGAAGCCCACAAAGTAAACCAAAAGGTCGATTCTACTAATCAAATTCCGTAACAGTACAGTTACGATCCAGTCCTGATAATATATTAAAACTGCAAAAATGGCACTCCCACAAACGTCTAACCAACGTCAAACCCGTTTTGATTGGGCACAACTCCAAAAATCAGTTCATGACGTCAGGACTAGTCATCCACAACTCAACAAAAGCAAACTAAAAGTGTAAGTCAACTACGAGAATTGGGGTTCAGAATAACTGATAGTTGACACAGAGATGACTGAATATACCAGTAGTGATAAACCTCCTCCTGACATTTCATAAGCTTACTTCTACATCTGTTACTTTCTGGTCGATATCCTTTAACTTCATTGGAAGTAACTGCAATTTTAAGTCCACGGTTTTAATATGCGCAAGTAAAATTCAGGCTTCTGAAACTTTGCCATTACTTTCTACTTAAAACCTTACCGATCAATAATTAATTGACAATATTTATAAGATCAAATAGCTCATAAATATCAAAAAAAAGTAAGATCAGGACAAAGATTGGTGATTTGCTTTGATGTCCGTTTTCGCAAACTAGAGTATGTATGTTGTGTCTATATGATGACGTTGCCATAGGTTGACATTTCCAGTCAGGTTCAAGTAGTTCATTTTTCTGAAGGTTTGGGGGCCGTTATACCAAATACTCCATAGACCTTAGGAAAACAATTATTATTAGCAAAATCGGATATTGACTTTTCATTATGCCTGCTTTTTCTTAAAACAGTAACCTATATTCAGAAGATAGATGATTCGTCATTTCGATATATAATAGTAAAAAAAATTTAGTCATTCGTATCGTATCGAAATAAGTTGTTATTTCTTTGTTCTAAGTTAAACATTTTTTCAATGGCTCGGCTCTGATCACTAACATTCCCAACGCTGGGGCTCGGATCTCTCATCAACTGGAAGTTGCATCAGTCTACTACGCTACCTAATCACAGAACGCTTATTACGGAGAAGAATGTCGACCTCATACAAAAAAATTGGGACCAGATAAGCGCTTCTAGTGAGCTGCCTCTTCAAAATTTTAACCGCCTTCCAACAAAGGAGGACTACTTAATTGATTATATCAATATGGCGACAAATTTAAGATACGTAATCATAGTTTAAGATATCGTTAAATTCCTCTTTCGAATACATTTTGATATTCCAACAAAACCGATTAACCATCTCCATAAACTATTCATTAATACTGCAGAACAATATATTCATTTTTTTTTTCTGTTTCTTTTTTTTTCAAATGGGGCTACGTTAATGTCATTTAAGTTGTTTTAACTTAATCGGACTGGTGACTGCCATTTGGCTAGTCTTTATGGTACAATATATTAATCATTCGTGAGCCTCATGTACATAAGTCTAGCGTTTTCGATGGCGCAAGGCAGAAGCGACATAGTGTCATCTGTTGTGGTTTTAAGTAGCTTTTATGTAACGTTAACCCTGTAGGACAGAGCGATATATTGAAATGTCGCCATTCTCGTTGCACCGAACTGCCCCCTTGTACCTAATACTAAAACCAAGAGAGAAAATAATTTATGCAATCAATAATTATCTGTCAAAATAAAATCATCCCAAAGTACATACGTATCATTCCAAATTAATAAACAATTTCACTTGGTTAGATAATAATCTAGCGCCTGACACATGAATTTTCAACTACTATCTTAAAGTATCATGCGAATTCTTATTGCAAAGTTAGATTTTGACAAACGGACAAAACTGTATTTTCAATTTGATCCAAAGGTTGCGAAGTACTATAATTTTATGTTCGTTTTAAATATTCTTTTTATTTTGGTCTCATGAAATCAATTATGAGTTATTATGTACTCAAATAAAAATGTCATTCGTGAAAACGCGCAAGATCACGCTCCTTCTATATCATAACAAAGATTACTTAAATTTGCAAAATTTAACAACTATGTCATACATTCTTATAGCATAATCTGCAAAATAGCAGTACACTGTAAGAACTAAATTATTACACTCATGCACATCGTCTCAGACTTCAGCAGGCTACGCGTCGCTATATAAGTAGGTAGGTCCACACATATGCAGTCTTTCGATACACAAACTAGTATCTAACCTAAATCTTAGTTTGAGATGTGCTAACTCGCTTAGACCATGAAGCCATTAGCATCAAGAGAAGCAACATCTTATATGATCTTTATTAGCTAGGTAATTTCGCTATGTGTATCAAATGAAAGAGACTTCATAAACAATACTAGATCAATTCTACCAATATTTCGAAAAAAATATCGTAATGGAAGGAATACGCTCACCACAGTTATTGAGTGTCCAAGTTGGAATCTTTATGCCCAATATATTATCATTTACCAAGTTAAGAGAGCAAAACTGCATCTGCCACGTAATTTATCGTCAATTCCCTCCAAGTATGTCAATACATAGTGTCCTTGTCTCCCGCTGTAAAATAAAAATAAACAATACATGACATATC
Organism: Glaucopsyche alexis; assembly: GCA_905404095.1. Classification (NCBI taxonomy): domain Eukaryota; kingdom Metazoa; phylum Arthropoda; class Insecta; order Lepidoptera; family Lycaenidae; genus Glaucopsyche; species Glaucopsyche alexis. Next base: position 25,311,647 of record FR990044.1, read on the forward strand.
TCAGAATTGCTATTAAACTAGCTTTGATGTTCTGATGCAGCTAAACGTCTTTAACAAAACTTTTCCTCATGCAGGACAATCAATTGACTTGTGTCCCTATCAACCACAAACAAAGCATTTGCGAGCAGTGTGTTGACCACAGGATCTTATATTCTCTAGTTTTGGCTTTCCATCTCTTATGTTTGTTATTATTATATTTTTAGCGATCAATACAATTCAACTTCAACTCAAGAATCTTGTGTTCTAAGTCTCCGCTACGGATTAAGTGTACCCAATATCCTTTGTAATTGGAATGTGAATGCAGTCTGATTATTTCATCTTGCTTTTACACCATGAAGATTCACCCATGCTAAATGCATGTAATACACTCTTCTGAACCTAGTGTCATTCTGATCGGTTTCGATCTATTAATCTAGGTATTACTTTCGTCGGACAACTTTTAGTTTTCTCCACGTTTTGGGCTCTACGCATTTGTTCATTTGCGATTTAAGCAATTTGCTCATCCTGCGTGTCATGCTCATTCTGCCCTTTGCACGTTATGCTCCGAAGGGTCTTTCTATGTGGGTCGTGATGTTCATACCAGTTCTGATGTCAAAGACTCCATCAGGATAAGATGGCGAACGGTTGAAATATTCCAAGTTTAGATATTTATTACAATATTATCGAATAGCCCAAATGCTGAACGATCAGAAACGTGACAAGTTCGATGCCACGTATTTCACGACTTCCGTATTATCCTGATTCCTGAGCTTTTTATAATCCAGTCATTCCCAAATTCAGGCAAATAATACCCCAGTCTCCATGACAACCCTTATTTTTCTATCACATCTGTCATTACTGGCATCGAACAAGTCCAAATAGTAAAACTATTTGACGTCTCCAATCAAAGACAATCTTAGCTTTAACACGCTCCGACATATATATGTCACCGTAAAATAGTAAAAACTGTTAGATTGTAATAAAACTAGTAAAATTGTAAAACGTTGATAGACTTCTAACGCGAATATGCTGCCAATAATTTAACACATTATTTTTCGTTAGATTATAAATACCTACCTAAGTATATAGTTTTAAATCTTTCGACATATTTTTATAATCTCATTAGTTATTTAACAATCTAACGGTTTTTACAATTTTACGGTGACATTTACAAGGGGAAACATGGGCCATGAAGTTGTGGACAATCCTTTTTACTGATAAGTAAACTAATAGGGTCAGTATAGTATTATGCATTATCAGTCAGGTCAGTATCGTATCATAAACTTGTCTTGCTTATCTGACTGTGCCATTATCACTGAGCTTCTTTAATATTGCCGTTTCCACTCTAGATTTATAAAGAGGAAGTCAATAGGACTGAATTAATTTCTTTTGTGGATTGATTTATTTAAGACTTTAAATTGTATTTACAATTTTGTACCCATCGCAAAGCAATCAAATAAAAAATTGTTAAGTATTAATTTTTTGGTGTTAGTACCGTATGGCGTATATATTTTAAAACGGGCAATTGGCCCACTATACTTATTACTTACCCACCACTGCAACACAACCAACCACAAATAACCCTTTGATATGATCTCAGGGGTGCCCGAGGGACATGCTAAATCTGTCTTGGGACCCGCAACAAAATTAATCAGAAGATTGTAGGAGGAGTTTCCCTCCCCAAGCAAAGTGGGAGACAGCAAAAATTGTAATGACAGAAAGTCAGAAACAGTATAGCATTATACAAGGTGTGACAAAAATAAGTGATAATACTTAAGGATGTGTTTGTGTTCCTTTTAGAGAGTTCACTGTGAAAGTAGCAACGCTGAAAGAGCAAAATTTTTTTTGCGATTTGTATGGGAAAGCGCTCCAGCGTCGCGAGTTTCCCCATACAAAAGTGAAAAAAAAAATTGCTCATTCAGCGCTGCTACTTTCACAGTGAACTCTCTATAAGGAACACGTACACACCCTAAAGTATTATCACTTATTTTTGTTACACCCATATATTATACTATCATATCATACATTTATTGCAAAGCTGTTAATATGAAATCACAAACAGACACTTATTTTTTATTTAGAACAGATTCAATCCCCATGTCTTGCCAAGTAAGTACCAATTACCCAACCCTCCTCGCATCCTAATAAAAATAAGCTTTTCCTCATACTACATTTTTGTGCTTGTTTTTAAACTCTGGTTATCATCAGTAAGTAATTAAGTATCACACAATCCTCTCATGATGATGGCAATTAAAATTTACAGTAAAATATTCTAGTGATCAACATTAAGGAAACCACTCATAATTCTTTTGGTGTTCCGATGTTGCTGTTGCTTATCTTCAGACATTTGTTTTTTTGTTGGTCGGAAGTGGGAACAATAAAAAATAAAACCTCTGTGGCTCAGTTGGTTGAGCGTGTTGATGCTCAAGCCGGAGGTCGCGGGTTCAAATCCCGCCGAAGGAACAAAAAGTTTTTCTGTGTTCCTGGGTCATGGATGTGTATTAAATATGTGTATACTGTATAATATACATAATAAAAATCTTAAATATGTGTATAGTATAAAAAGTATTAAATATATTTCCGTTGTCCGGTACCCGTAACACAAGTTCTTCGAGAACTTACCACGGGATCAGATTGACGTGATGTGAAGCGTCCATAGATATTAAAAAAAATTAATAACGAAATAATTTTTCGATTTGAACCGGTTCTTAGTTTCCGAGATTAGTGCGTCCAACCAACAAATTCTTCGACTACCAAATTAAAATTTGTAAGTTAGCAGTGAGGAGGTGATGATGATAAATTATTATAGATATAAAAGCGGCTAAGTGCGAGTCGGACTCGCGCACCGAGGGTTCCGTACAAACCTGTAGGCTGTAGGTATACGAGTAAAAGTTCACCCATCACGACAATCGAGTCATAGTGGGGGTAGTAAGTTTAAAATTATTAAAAATATTTTTATTACTTAAGTATATGATGTGACAAAAAATTTGCGTTTTCGAAATTTTTCCTTTATCTGTGCTAGAAGACATTGCTTCGTACCAAATTTCAAGATTCTGAGTTCACGGGAAGTACCCTGTAGGTTTTGAGTTTGCGAGTGTCAAAAATTCGCGGCATACCTAAATGGCTGTATCTTTTGATTGCGTTGTCTTAGAAGTTTGATTTTTTACAGCTCCAAGGGACAGTAGACCTGAGTATTCGATATGTCACCGTAAAATTGTAAAAACCATTAGATTGTAAAATAACTAACGAGATTGTAAAAATATGACGAAAGATTAAAAACTATATGTACCTATATTTATAATCTAACGAAAAATAATGTGTCAAATTATGGGCAGCATATTCGCGTCGGAAGTCTATCAACATTTTACAATTTCACTAATTTTATTGCAATCTAACGGTTTTTAAAATTTTACGGTGACATTTAAATTCTAGCTTGAACCTTCACGCGTTCCTTAGAAAAAGGGTCTTGACAGATAGACAGACAGACGGACAACAAATTAGTGATCCTATAAAGGTTCCGTTTTTTCCTTTCGAGGTACGAAACACCAAAAAACTAGATCAAAATAGGTTTATCTATTTGGGAGCCAAGCTACGATGTCACGGGCAAGTAGTGCTTGCGTGCTCTTGCGTGATTAATAACCTGTATAACCGCCTCCTTTTTTTGGAAGTCGGTTAATTATTATTTCGTCAAGTCATATTACTCACAAGTGTCTTATTTATTTCGTCACAGCTGCTGTTGGTACAAATATTTTAAAAACAAGTTATAACTTATACCTAGTAGGTTGACGACATATTTTATATCAATTATTGCCTAGGTATGTTATCTATGGCTCCTATGGGCTATGTCGAGCGTGATATTTTGCCGTTTTTAGGTGGGCAGTATGCAGCAAAAGGCAGATATTTTCAAGAAAACTCTTTAATCATCATTGTCACCTTATTTATCCAGCCTCAGATCAAATAAAAAACCTATAATATGTTGCCCGCGATTTCGTGCGCGCGAAAGAAATTCCTTTGGGAACCGTACACTGTGTGCCGTGATAAAATGCCCTATGTCCTTTCCCGCGGTCATTACTATATCTGTGCTATACATACATACATACATATAATCACGCCTTTTTCCCGTAGGGGTAGGCAGGACCGCCTCTTTCCCGTAGGGGTAGGCAGAGACCACTTCTTTCCACTAGCTACGATCCTTACATACTTCTTTCGCTTCGTCCACTTTCATTCTTACCATCCATTCCTCCTCTTACATTCAACGTAGCCAAGCGTCTCTCCATGGTCCGCTTTTCGCCTCCGCGAGAAACGAGACGTGATGGGTGGCGATCTGTGCTATACATTCATAAAAATCAGTCTAGTAGTTTCGGAGCCTATTCAATGCAAACAAACATAATATGTCAAGTATGTAATTATGTATATAGTTACAGCACAGCGTAATAAAAGAGATACAGTGGGCCAACGCGTTTGAAGTCGAGCGAAATGCTGCTTTTGTGTAGGTATTCGTCATTGCTGCAGGGTTGTCACAATAATGTGTTTTATTATAATCTGTTCCACATTTTGTGTATTCGTAGTATGTGTATGTGTATAGTAGAGTACTAGGAATCAAACAAAATAAAACAAACAAAAAAATATATATATTATAGAAGTATTAATGAAGAGTTTTATTATAAAAAATACTAATGCGTATACAAAAGCTCAGGGTTCGCATGATATATTATATCAATTGATATTTATGCTTGATATATATATCAAAATTGATATTTATATTTAAAAATGTAAAATAATGTTTTAAATGTAAAAAATCTTACATCAAGTCATAGTCTAAATACACAGGTCTTATTTTCCGAGAGTTTCACAAGCCTAGGTCATCAAGGACTTGCTATTTGACACGACATTAACTAATCATAGCCATGACAGACATGCAGTCTCTCACAGCACATGTAGTATGAACCATTGTAAATAAGTACCTACATACAACTCAAACGAAACACTGTCGCAAACCACTTAAACAATCAAATTAAAAAGCGTCAACCCCGGCTGACGTGTCCCAAGCGAGTGTATGGCAGCTTGGGCTCGCTACCGCCCCTCTCTCACCCCGCACGCCCCGCACGATTGCTCTGTCTAGACGTGTCCGTTGGACGACTGTGGGTAAGTTCCATAGGCTGTGGTTACAGTAGGTATAGATTATTTGTCATTTCACAGATACCTTGCTTCGTAGCAAATTATTCATGTGTCAACCGCTTGTTTGCTACATACACGCCATAAACGACGTGTACGGAATAGCGTCTCTTTTTGCTTTTTGCCGTTGCGTAACCTTGGCCGCATTTCGTACAAAGCGGTATTAGGCATATTCATAGTGCAACCCGAGGGTGGCAGCAGGGGAGAGCTCTTATTTCGATTACACCAGTTAAACCTTTTACCTCGATTAAAACCACTTCCGGAAAGAACTACCCACATTTATTGGTAGTTGGTTAATGGTAAAATTATTTTTACTCTACAATATCTAGTTTACAAACATCATCAGCCCCAAAAAGATGTCCCCACTCCCCATATTTTATCTAAACATACATATACATACATACATACATACATACATACATACATACAGATAAATAAAATAGAAGTGTCTGTTTGAAATTTCAAATTAACAGCTTTTCACTTAATACATATGAAAGTATATTCGGTACTCACAATAAAATACCAATTTTTAAAATTTTTGTCTGTCCGTCTGTCTGTCTGTTTGTTCCGGCTAATCTCCGAAACGGCTGAACCGATTTTCATGGGACTTTCACTGGCAGATAGCTGATGTTATAAGGTCTAACATAGGCTACTTTTATTTTAGGGTTCCGTTTAAAAAAAGTAGGGTCCCATTTTCGTTAGTTCTATGCAAACGAACTTGCGGGCATCAGCTAGTATACTAATATAATAAAGAGGAAAAGTTTGTTTGTTTGTTTGCCTATTCAATAGGCTTCGAAACTACTGGACCGATTTTAATGAAATTTGGCACAGATGTAGAGTAGACCACGGGGAAGGACATAGGCTACTTTTTATCGCGGAAAAATGTACAGTTTCTGCGAAAATAACCTTTGCGCGCACGACGTCGCGGGAAACATCTAGTCTTAAATATGCAAAATATGTGTACCGTCGAAATTATCTAATTTTCTTCTACTAACCACTTTGCCCCTTACTAATAATCGCTGTATAAGCTTTGAATAGTTATACAGTGTTTTGTCTCCTTCTATCGAATTAAAATGTCACTTGTGCGATGTGAACAAAACACTGTATAACTATTCAAAGCTTATACAGTGTTTATTAGTAAGGGGTCTAAAGTATTAACCTAAGGTATTCTTAGTATAGTCGCTTCCACGATTGAGTTAGTACTTAGGACCATGAAAATTGGAAGACCATAAGTTTAACGATGTTATTTTCCAAACATCCGTTTATAATTATTATTACGCCTTTCAAACCTAAAATACCATTGGCATGGCGCCAGCGTCTAGTACTTTACACGGCCCTTCGCTAGACGCCAAGGATGTCTATGAGCTAACCCCACAGACTTGCGAGTTGAACCCCGTCTGGAGCCGATCGAAGCGATAAAACATTTCTTATTGCTCGCTACTCGCTTAATGTCTAAGATAATGAACTTGTTTTTCTCCGGAGTCTGAGAGTATTGATTTTGTAACTTATGAAGTTATGACTAAAAATAAGTTTCCTTGTAGTTCGCTATTATATTTTTTCGTCTATAGTTACCTAATTAGTTACTGTATCCTATTTCAATACTTCATAAATAATACAAAGCAAAAAGATAGAAGTAATATGATATTCTAATGTAGATAGATCAATCAAAAATGGTTTGACTCTTGACCATGTAAAAAGGCGAAAGAAAGCTCTAGACGCACGATCGATCTAGAAAATAAACAAAGTAAAAAGGTAGGTACACAAAATAAAAAAGATAGACAAAGTAAAAAAGGTAGACAATGTAATGGAATGTCAGCCTCAATATCACGGATCGATGATGGGGCAGATCGTGAGAACAAACATGCTTCAGTACGCGATTACTTTTATTACACGGTTACCAGAACCCCAATTTTCGTATTAAACTAACACTTTCATTTTACTTTTATTGAATTAAAAAAAATGTCTTGATATCAGAAATAGTTTTTTAAAATTTGGACCATTCAACCCTTTTGATTTGTTTAAACATATCGGGATTCAGGACTGTATTATAACTGTATTATTGCAGAATTTACCTAGCAGAAAGGACTTTTGGCTTCCTCAGACCACTACTTTGCTCTAATTAACCTTTACTAGCTGACAATTTACATAATAAGTTTAAAAAAGTATTTAGATTTCAGGCCCATAGGTATTTTTATTTGAACCCCTCTACCGAAAATCTTACATTCATTTCAGATTTGTATCCTTATTTCATCTAGTATATTGATTCTTCTCAGCTTCTTTTCCTTTTCTCACTTTACTGGCACCTACACAATTTCGCTCCTGTAACGCCCAAAGGTTGACTGGTAGATAATGCCATAAGGCATTAAGTCCGTCTTTGTATATGTTTGTGCATTAAGTTTAAATAAAAAATAAATAAAAAATTTACATAATTGAACTTAATTCAGTCCCGCGGGTACTACGAACTTACGAAGTACGGAATATAATTTTAAAGAGTGGCTACTTGATATTTCGCTCGGAGGTTCTCAATTGCTGGTTTTTTGAATTTTTTGTTTTACAATCTTACCTACAGCTATTGTGATTGCCCGTAATATTGTTATTGTTACTTCTAGAGTAATAAATAATTTCTGTCAACGGCTACTTCATACTTCGATCGGAAGTTCTCAGTTTAGTTAATGCTGCTGGTTTTTTGTATTTCTTGTTTTACAGTCTTACCTACAGCTATTGTAATTGCCCGTAATAATGTTACTTGTAAGGAAATAAATATTGCTGTCAACAATTTGCATCGTTAAACAGCAGAACAAAACTACCCATTGTGCAGTTTTATCACAACACATAGAGCGAATAAAACTGTATTAATTATTGCAAGTGTTGCAGATGTATGCAGAAATAACGTCGATGTTACCATATAGGGAACTAAAGGCCGAATGCTGGAACGATAGTTAAATTAAGTGACGCTCCAGTCACATGCTGTCCTAGTTATTTCGGCTAGCAGAGACAGCGTCAGCCTGTGAATAGGTCTGATAGGAGGGCTCCAGTTATCCAGTATTCGGCAATAATTAGAATGAATGTTTGAATAATATCATTACTGTCAAAATTCTGAAAATAAAAATTGATAAAACTGCTAGAACTGTACGCCCTATACGCTGCATTAAAAGTTTCTCGTCAAAATATTTACATACATTTAGTAATTAAAGTTTAAAGAGCCGGCCAGTTATTGCTTTGATAACAACTTGCACAGAGCAGGTGCAATAGGCTCATGACCTTGTTTTTATTTATGTCCTAAACGCTTCATAATTGTTTAATAAAATAAAAATAAACATAATATAACATAATTTTGAAACATAAAAACTTACAAAAAATAATTTGAAAATACACGTAAAACACTATTCACCATGTTGATTGATAGATTATTATCGGTGCTGTATTGTCATACTAATACTATTTGTAATCTATGTTAAAGTCCGTAATAGAAAATAGCGGTGTGACGTTCCAAAACGTCTAACGTTTTGATATAAATACTTACCTAAATAAAAAGTTAAGAAATTTAGAACAAACATGGACAAGAATACAGGAAAACTATTTTGAGCTAATTCAATATAGGATGGAATTAGATAAAACAAAATACAGAAATAATTACTTTATAAGTCTATGTCATGAACTATTAATTTACAGAGACACGCTCCGTTTCTACTATGTATGTGTATACTGTGTTTATGTCGTCACATCCTTTCCGGAAGTTGCTTCTAAGTATTTAAATTAAAAAACAAAAATACATATTTTTAAATCAACTTTATTTATTAATCATAGGTTTTTAAGTTATGATATCGCTAGAATACGTTTGCCTTAGCCAAGTACTAAAAGAAATACTCCTTCAATGTATGAAATTAAATATGGGTCAAGTAGCCTATTGACGCTTTAGAATTTCTAAGTGATGAGCTTTGACGACGCTAGGCGTTACAATTTTCATTCTACCGTCGCGTAGTCCAACTTTCTGTACCGACATTAGGCAGTAATAAGATTAACCTATGCACTCATTTTAATTTGAATGCATAAATAAGTTATCCAAAGCTAATTAGAGACTTAAGTCAACCCTTTTGCGTACGTTATTAGTTAAAGCTTTACGTTTTAATAGCTGAGCCAAAATACCTTAAAACCAATAATGGAAAAACGCCTAAAAGTTGATATTAATAACGAACGTTGAAAAACGAACAAATTGAAATAATCTTAATTCTTAAACGAAGAAATATATTTTAATTCTGATTTGTATTATAAACCTATTGCGAATCACGATTTGCCTCACTTAGGTCCGAAGGAAGCACATTCCCTTTTTTCAACCCTACCGACTGGTTTTGCGCGAGTTCCATTCAATACAGGTTCCGAAAATTAAATAACACCTTGTCTTGGTTCAGTAAAATGGCATTGACCTTAGGGAAAATTGTACCTATAATACCTACTTTCCTACCCGTATACTCTGGCTAAGGCTTATAATTCTGTGACAGATTTGTAACGATCCTTACAAATCAGAACCTCAATTCTCGTATTTAAAGTAGACTTAATTTTACTTTGTTTGGATTGAAAGTGTAGCGACATGTTACCATGAACGGATTTTATGACGTTTCGACTTTCGACCAATCAGATCGCGTTCCACGTTGGTTTAACGTTCATAAAAACACCGCTTGAGAGTGTAATCAAGTCCTAACTTGATTGTAATAGGGAATATGCATAAAATATAAAAATAGCTTAAAATATAATAATATGATACTAGACAGAAAAATAAAGAAAATGGCGAGAAAATTTTCAATATCTGTTGATAAATGAGCAAGATATGAGCGGTCAAAGTTTGTAATCTATCTCTTTCTAGCAAAATGAAATTTAGTATGAACTTTCTATGAAAGTCGTGTTATGTGGCGTCACGATACACGTCGGATCTCTCTGTCTAATAGACCACTTTAAACGTTCATATCTTCGTTATTTTTAATGATATCAAAAAACTGATTTTACCATACGGTTTACCAAACAAGATAGATCTATATAAATAAATAAAAAAATACGTGCATATTCCCTATTGTATTCATGTAGGTTTTATTTAGCAGAATTGCCTCTCTGTTAATGTTCTGATCTACTATTTTGTCAGTTTGTATTGACTAAAAAACTTTGTACACAGTTCAGAATCTGAAGATAGCAATGTAAGGAATCACAGTAGCCTTGTGGAAACGAACACGCAATGGGCAGACCTCTCCCACGACACAGACGTCAACTACCTGCCCAAAGTCCACAGACCAACTAGAGAAGAACTGAACGATATCGAACTGTTAGTCGATAACAAATATATACCTCTTAACGAATTAGATTTACGAAATACAGATACTAGATTATCTAATGATATTCATTTTGAGCTACTTAAGGAGAAGATACTTAAAGAAATTTATGAAAGTACAAAAGGCAGTTCGAATTTCGATTTTACAAATTTTAATCCGAAGGTAGATTTAAATGTTATCGATAGAAGAAAACGGGAGATCATTAAACATACAAATTACGAGAGCAAAATATCTAAGGATGGTATCGGTCAGGAGCCTCGGATCGAGGATTTGTTCCAGAACGATGAGGAATATAGAAACGATGATCAAATTGTAAACCCTCAAGTGTCGGACTTCTCTGTGGTCAGACCTAATCCAGTACCAATCAGTCTCGATGGGATCAGAATTGAAGATTCGGAGAAAGAACCAACAATTATTGATGGTATACCCAGCGTCTTGGCTAACACTAGAGTCACACTCAGGTAAACTTCGTTCTACAACCTATATATTTTTCTATTAACTATAATATAATATTGATTACAGTGTTATAACATATAATACATTTCATGGGGTCCGGGTGCGCACAAACTTTTCAGAGAGATTTCCAAAAAAACTAATTGAGGCCACCCGAGACCCCAGAGCCGGCACCTATCTGGCCCAGAGAGTGAGTATCGCAATCCAGCGAGGAAACTCTTTGAGCTTTCTAGGTACTCTGCCTGGTGGGGACGACCTGGGAGATTTCTTTTTATTGTAGGTTTTTAAGTTTTTCTAGTTTTAATTTTTTTAAGTAGTTAGCTATTGGATATTATACCACAATTGTTATTTTGTCGAAATAAACTTTAGTAATATTAATACATTTTCATTTTCAGGCTTTTTGGCCAGGGACTCACCCCGAGAACGGTGATTGCTTTTACTAATGACCCCCTGAACTACGGACAGCCTTGCAAGTTTCTTTTGAAAGGAGAGTATATAGTGAGTACAAAATGATACTTCTTTCACTGTCCATCAACTTCTAAAAAGTATTTAACCGGCTTACATGGAGCATATTCATTCGTGTATGTTAAAGAGATGTTTTTTAACTACCAGCAGAATTGTATTTTTCGTCAAAACATTAACTACAAAACCTCAGCAATAACCAACCCTGTTTACAAGGTCCTGAATATGTAATTTAGATTGTTACTTTGCGTGTGTAAAGACATTAGTCACTACTGAAATTAACTTACCAGATATTATGGTCTAATTAAGGAATTTACGCGCCTCATGATACATTAATAGAATTATTATTAAGAAGAAATTTCCATAAATAAAATATTTATGTAAAAGTATTTGATGTTGCATAACTGGGCAGGCGTGCTAATACAAGTGACCTAGAAAGTTTAATTACTAATGATTCTGGAACTCGAAACTGACGATTTTCTAAATTGATAAGTATAGTAGTTATAAAATAATATTCTGGAGTTCCTTTTGCAACCTGTATATTAAAAGTCGATCACACATCACACTCGATTTTTTTATTTCAGGTAGTACCGGAGTCATTGACAACCAACTCAGCGTTATTCGAAATAATAGCACCACCGCCAATCGCCGGATCGAAATTATACATATGTGCCAAAAACCTCAAGCTCGGTGTTGGGGATCCGACGAAAGATGAGGAAAAGTATCTTCATCAAGGAACCGAGTCATTTAAAACTATCGCCACGCACACCAAGCTGCTACCACTTTGGGCGACGTTGGTATTGATTTGTACATGCCTGACGTTCTCTGCTCTATTTTCTGGGTTAAATCTGGGACTGATGTCCCTGGACAGGACAGAGTTAAAGATCATATCTAATACAGGAACAGAGCAAGAAAGAAAGTATGCGAGAGCGATAATGCCCGTTCGAGATCACGGAAACTATTTGTTGTGCAGTATTTTGTTGGGCAACGTGGCCGTAAACTCTACTTTTACAATATTGCTGGATGATTTAACATCGGGATTGTTTGCTGTGATTTTTTCGACACTCGCAATCGTGTTGCTGGGCGAAATAACTCCGCAGGCGATCTGTTCGAGACACGGACTCATGATAGGGGCGCGGAGTATTATGATAACCAAGGTAAGTTTTTGTTAGCTATAACGGTATATTACATAAGTACGATGTCAGTAATGAGATTAAAGATTATGTTGTTCTATTTTTAACTTGACAGTGTAGTCATTCATTGAATGTCATATTATCAGTAGCAAGGAATCTATATATGTCACCGTGAAATTGTAAAATGTTGATAGACTTCCGACGCGAATACGCTGCCTATAATTTCACACATTATTTTTTGTTAAATTATAAATACTTATATAGTTTTTAATCTTTCGACATATTTTTACAATCTCCTTAGTTATTTTACAATCTAACGGTTTTTACAATTTTACGGTGACATATAAAACTCGAGATCATAAGTCAACGGCTCCGCCACTGTTAATTATGTTATTATTTACTTGTACATTTGGTATAAAAATCGTATGTTCCTAATATTTAAAATCAGAAGTATTGATCAGAAGAAAGCAACAAGTAGTAATCAGAGTACGAAGAAATAACACATTGGCTGTGTTACGCGAAAAATAGCGCTAACAAAAGACGTAAGCGAAATGGTGACCGCTGGCGTTAAATAAGCAAAATGGCGGATTATGTTAGCAGTATTGAAGTTGCCGAAGTTGCAGTTGAAGAAGCAGCAAACGTGTCCTGGCCGATAATCTGTTTTTTTTTTTCTTTCTTTAGCGCTAGCAAGCGCTAACAAGCGTTTTTTTTGCGCGGAACACAGCCAATATGTATCAAAAGTGGTTACGATTTACGAATACGATTAAACAATAAATTTTTCTTAATTTAAATATTTTTTAATGGCTACTCTAGGCGGTGATGGCGCTGACCGCTCCCCTCGCGTTTCCCGTCAGCAAGCTCCTGGACTACTTCCTAGGGGAGGAGATAGGCAACGTGTACAACCGCGAGCGCCTGAAGGAGCTCGTTAAGGTATGGGTATGTTGATGTTACTAACAGAGGTAGTTAGATAACACCGTCTTACTAGCACGGCGCGACCATAGAGAACGTAACCTGCATACTACATGACTATTTTTATTCATTTTACCCTTACCCCCCTCCCCTCTCTCGGTGAACATGCGTAGAATTTGTCCAAATCACTTCATAACTATACCTATAGTTTTAAAAAATAACCTCAAAAAAGTTGAAGTAAATAACCTCAATATAAAATAGCCTAACCAAGAGCATGTCAGGACCATGTCATGTCCTCCTTAGACATGAAGGAGGGTTCCGTAACTATAAACACGTAATATGTTTTTTTTTTTAATTACTCCAAAAGTTACTGTCCGATTTGGTTCACAATAATTTTCCTAAAGAGTTTTTAGCATGGTCTATCAGCATGGAAATTTGCAAGTTTATATCTCCTATACTTTAAAAATGCTAGGGGGGGGACCAACTAACAAACTACTTTGGAGGCCGATTACTCGAAAATTGTCAACTTTATAAAAAAGTAACATATTGTTACGAACACACAAAAGCGCCATCTAGCGTCAACCACTGAAACCACTTGGTGTGAACAGGGACAGCGTGGGGCCCCCTACTCAGTACTAGATGGCGCTACTGTGCAAACGTTCCAGAATAAATCTAACACGGTCATGCGACTCGGGAACCTTCTGGAGTCGTCTGGGACTCGTATCGACCGGTATAAATACGTCGGAAGAATGCGAGCGAGTCGAGTTCTTTTTGAGCTTCCGTCGAAGCGATACGGGCGATACAAGCGAAAACTAGTGATCAGGAGTTCAGTTTGAGCTTCATCCGAAGCGATACGGGCGATACCAGCGAAAACTAGCGATCGGGAGTTCGATTTGAACAGTGATGTGGCGATATCAATGTGAATACTAGTGATGTAATGATACCGTGAGAGAAAACTACGACTTGGCTACGATTAAAGGACACCGTTAATGCTTATTGCTTAGTGTTTGGACTTAGTGTTTAGTGTTTGGACCTAGTGCTTAATGTTGGACTAAGTGCTAGTGAATAAAGTCTTCAAAAGAGTCACCAGGCTTTTATCTCCAAATCCTTCGACCCAACACGTAACAACTGGTGTCAGAAGTGAGATTTGGAGATGCCATTGACTCTGAGAGAAGATTTCAAGAAGTGCGGCGGGAGGAGCAGCTCCCGGGTGGTGGAGAGCGACCCCTGGCGGAGTGGTGCGACCCCTGGCGGAGTGGTGCGACCCCTGGCGGAGTGGTGCGACCCCTGGCGGAGTGGTGCGACGCCTGGCGGAGTGGTGTGACCCCTGGCGGAGTGGTGCGACCCCTGGCGGTGGAGAGCGACCCCTGGCGGAAGACTGCGACCCCTGGTGGTGGAGAGCGACCCCTGGTGGAAGACTGCGACCCCTGGTGGTGGAGAGCGACCCCTGGCGGAGTGGTGCGACCCCTGGCGGAGTGGTGCGACCCCTGGCGGAGTGGTGCGACCCCTGGCGGAGTGGTGCGACCCCTGGCGGAGTGGTGCGACCCCTGGCGGAGTGGTGCGACCCCTGGCGGAGTGGTGCGACCCCTGGCGGAGTGGTGCGACCCCTGGCGGAGTGGTGCGACCCCTGGCGGAGAGGTGCGACCCCTGGCGGAGAGGTGCGACCCCTGGCGGAGAGGTGCGACCCCTGGCGGAGCGGTGCGACCCCTGGCGGAGCGGTGCGACCCCTGGCGGAGCGGTGCGACCCCTGGTGGAGAGCGACCCCTGGCGGAAGACTGCGACCCCTGGCGGTGGAGAGCGACCCCTGGTGGAAGACTGCGACCCCTGGCGGTGGAGAGCGACCCCTAGTGGAAGACTGCGACCCCTGGTGGTGGAGAGCGACCCCTGGCGGAGTGGTGCGACCCCTGGCGGAGTGGTGCGACCCCTGGCGGAGTGGTGCGACCCCTGGCGGAGTGGTGCGACCCCTGGCGGAGTGGTGCGACCCCTGGCGGAGAGGTGCGACCCCTGGCGGAGAGGTGCGACCCCTGGCGGAGAGGTGCGACCCCTGGCGGAGAGGTGCGACCCCTGGCGGAGAGGTGCGACCCCTGGCGGAGAGGTGCGACCCCTGGCGGAGAGGTGCGACCCCTGGCGGAGCGGTGCGACCCCTGGCGGAGCGGTGCGACCCCTGGCGGAGCGGTGCGACCCCTGGCGGAGCGGTGCGACCCCTGGCGGAGCGGTGCGACCCCTGGCGGAGGCCACACCCACTGGGGACCAAGCTCCTCGCCTACTATGCCCCGCCCACTGACCACGCCCCTCAGGCTCCGCCCACTGGCCCCACCCACCGGGCCCCGCCTGCTCAAGTCCTTTGGGTCTCTGGGAGGAATGATGCTATGAGGAAGGCTCAAGACAGAGATGACGACCTTCGGCACATCGTCACGTGCAAGAAACGGGGTGACGTAAAACTAATCTGGAGTAAGGTTGCACCCACTGGCGCTATCACTACGGCGTACTGGGCGCAATGGGACAGTCTGATAAACGGAATACCCTACCGGGAATAACGGCAGAGAGTTCCATCCTCAGATAATTGTCCCAAGAACGAGAGTGCCAGATGTTCTCCGTAAAATGCATGATGGCGTATCAGAAGGTCATCTGGGTGTCAAGAGGGACGTTCAAAGTGGTACACTTAGACCGTCTAGCGTGGTACCATGGCGGTAGCAATGATGCTCGGGACGAGCATCTCTAAGAGGGGAGTAGTGTTACGAACACACAAAAGCGCCATCTAGCGTCAACCACTGAAACCACTTGGTGTGAACAGGGACAGCGTGGGGCCCCCTACTCAGTACTAGATGGCGCTACTGTGCAAACGTTCCAGAATAAATCTAACACGGTCATGCGACTCGGGAACCTTCTGGAGTCGTCTGGGACTCGTATCGACCGGTATAAATACGTCGGAAGAATGCGAGCGAGTCGAGTTCTTTTTGAGCTTCCGTCGAAGCGATACGGGCGATACAAGCGAAAACTAGTGATCAGGAGTTCAGTTTGAGCTTCATCCGAAGCGATACGGGCGATACCAGCGAAAACTAGCGATCGGGAGTTCGATTTGAACAGTGATGTGGCGATATCAATGTGAATACTAGTGATGTAATGATACCGTGAGAGAAAACTACGACTTGGCTACGATTAAAGGACACCGTTAATGCTTATTGCTTAGTGTTTGGACTTAGTGTTTAGTGTTTGGACCTAGTGCTTAATGTTGGACTAAGTGCTAGTGAATAAAGTCTTCAAAAAGGAGTCAGCAGGCTTTTTATCTCCAAATCCTCGAACCCAACACGTAACAATATGAAACCTTGCCTTTATTTTAAAAGACCTATTCTACGATACCCCACACGATGGGGTAGAGTGAAAAAATATTTTTCATCCCCACTTCATATGTATGGAGAGCCACCCCTAATATATAAAATTATTAGTTTTTTATGATCCCGAAACCGTGATCTATACACAATCTTTAACTGCACGAAATTTCATCAATTTATATTCATAATTACAGGAGCTAGAGGCGCGGACAGACAGACAGACAGACGGACAGAGCGAAACTATAAGGGTTCCTTAAGTATTACGGAACCCTAAAAATACCCGACTGTGTTATATTGGTGTACACAGTGTTACTATCACGACTAAATCGAATGTAATTAATCATTATTAATTACATTCGATTTAGTCGGTTCGGTTTCGATTTAGTCTGGGTATCATTATACCTCTGAAGCTCAAATGTGTTATTTAGTAATGAACTTTAGCTAGTAAAAGTAGAACTTTTGTACTGGAATGTAAGTACCTTTATTTTAAACTAGCTGATGCCCGCAACTTCGCTTGCGCAGAACTTACCGAAGCGGAACCCTATTTTTTAAACGGAACCCTAAAATTAAAGTAGCCTACGTTAGACCTTATAACATCAGCTATCTGCCAGTGAAAGTCCCGTGAAAATCGGTTGAGCCGTTTCAGAGATTAGCCGGAACAAACAGACGGACAAACAAAAATTTCAAAAATTGGTATTTTATTGTAAGTACCGAATATACTTTCAGATGCATTATGTGAAAAGCTGAAGTTACAAACAGACACTTCAATTTTATTTATCTGTATAGAAAATCTGATTTCGGGACTAGAAGATAATATAACCAGTTTGGTCACATTCAAGTTCTTTTGTAGTCGCATGCTCCAATTCCTGAAAAATCTGTATTAAGGTCTAAGGAAAAAGTCGGACAAGTCACACTAATATAATACTCCCGATGTGCCTATAACTCCATTCCTATCGGCTTCACTTACCACCTACCTTTTGCAGACCTTCATCCAAATCCCTACATATTATACAGGCTAGGGCTTCTGCCTTCCCTATGAAGGAGAACCAGCAGCGGCGTGCACACGGTTATGACACTGGGTATGCGGCGGAGTAGTCGGTCACAAAAACTTTTTCTTTTATAGATTTTTAGCAATTAGCCATAGATAATACAGATATATATTAGTATAGATGCGCAACTCTAAAATTGAAACTGAGTCTTACAAAAGTTTCGGAATGTCGTTTTTAGATGGCGTTGTACCGTTTTAGTTACTATCAAACCCGCTAGATGGAAGTAGTACCGCCTGATAATTTTTATTGAACTGAATTATGGACAGAAATTAAGTTTTATCGAATGTCGTAGACACAACAACGACCAAGTTCCTCTTTAGTAGTGGGATATGGTTGCTGCATAGTAAAATCATAGATAATACAGATATATATTAGTATAGATGCGCAACTCTAAAATTGAAACTGAGTCTTGCAAAAGTTTCGGAATGTCGTTTTTAGATGGCGTTGTACCGTTTTAGTTACTATCAAACCCGCTAGATGGAAGTAGTACCGCCTGATAATTTTTATTGAACTGAATTATGGACAGAAATTAAGTTTTATCGAAAGTCGTAGACACAACAACGACCAAGTTCCTCTTTAATAGTGGGATATGGTTGCTGCATAGTAACATGTTCGCGAGCCCTTATAAATACGCCTTATGTTAGCGATAGCGCGATGTAGAAGTCGCTTAGTGGCATCTGTTGTGACTATCCGAAAACTTTCAAACTGTTAGTACCGGATCGTCATTTTTAGATGTCTCTGTTCTCTGTTAATTTGTGCATGTATGAGAGTTTCACCCCCCTGGTAAAATGTTCGCGAGCCCTTATACTGTATACGCCTTGTGTTACCGATAGCGCGATGTAGAAGTCGCTTAGTGGCATCTGTTGTGACTATCCGAAAACTTTCAAACTGTTAGTACCGGATATTCATTTTTAGATGTCTCTGTTCTCTGTTAATTTGTGCATGTATGAGAGTTTCACCCCCCTGCAATTAGCATAGCCACAGCCAAGCGACGGATTTCTAAATCGGAAACCATGCCAACAGAACTAACAGAACTTCATAACTTTTAACATGAAACTTTTGAGTTACATTCCCTTTTTGCTGATTTAATTATTGTAACTCGGATACACACCTACCTTTAGTAGACACAATTTGAATCTTTTTACTGAATGACAATTGTGAGAACTTATTATCACTCAAATCAATTAAAAAGCAAATCACTACCTACAATTTTTATAGAACTTCAGTAATAAACTGTTAAATGTACACGCTTTCAAATGTTAAAATGAAAATCTTTTAAGAAAACTATAAATATTAAATATAATGGCAACCGAAAAATAACAATGCGTTTTCACATGAAAAAATGGCTTCCTTGAATCTGATATTTAAACAAATAAAACCTTACTAAAACAAAAACGCATCATGTGCGTAGTGAGTAATTAGATTTTACGTCAATTATAATTACTCGCATTATAGGCCACCGTGCCACGAATATACCCGATTACTTCCGTGTCCCGACAACTGCCGAACTTCGCCGAAGTCTATAAGCATGCCGTAGGAGTTGGACGACTCGCGCCTTGGGATATTCATAGGTGTTTTACACATTTGCGAACTGTGTACGGACACTAAAATTACTACACACATGCGAACAAATCTACTGCTACACGACAAGGCAGGAGTCGCATCACCAACATGTCGCTAAACGCCTGCCAAACATAATGTACTTGTAAATAGGTGCTATTATAAAATATTAGGCGTTTTTAAGTTATTATATTTTGTTTATTCATTTATTTACTATTAATTAAAGTCATATAAAACGTCCGAACGTTTTATTAAAATATCTGTGAATGGTAAGTAAGTAAAGCACTGCATTTCTGCCTTTATGGAGCGCACGCCACTGAGAACCAGTCTTCGCCACCGATACTTACCTGTAATAATATATCTATGGACGCTTTACACCACGTCAATCTGATCCCGTGGTAAGTTCTAGAAGAACTTGTGTTACGGGTACCAGACAGCGGAAATATATTTAATAATTTTAGACTATACACATATTTAAGATTTTTATTATATTATACACATATTTAATACACATCCATGACCCAGGAACACAGAAAAACTTTTTGTTCCTTCGGCGGGATTTGAACCCGCGACCTCCGGCTTGAGCACCAACACACTCAACCAACTGAGCCACAGAGGTCGTCTATACCTGTACATATACATTTGAAAGGTGTGACCGATATTTAAGGTATTTCCCTTAAGTCTACTATTCTATTTAATTACAATGTAAAATATTCACCTGTCGCGTCAGTTTACGTATATATTTAGATGCTGCGCAGTGCCAACTGTTAAGTATGTGACATGTTTAGACTTATTAATTTTATTAATCGTCAGATTAGCCATCATCACTCTCATTTCCTATTCTATATACAGGGTTATAGGTTAAGTCGATGTTGTTCATTTAAGGGATTGTAGTTCCCATAATTTCCAATATTTTCTTCAATGAAACCTGTATTAAAAAATAATATTGTAGGAGATTTTGGACTTTTAAGTTTAAAAAAATCAATTTTTCAAAAATTTTCAAAGTTATATTAGATCTCTTCAGTCTTTCCTTCACGTTTTCCAAAAGGCTAGGTCCATAACTGTAGAACCAGACTTTTAATAGGGTAAATCAATGTCCAACATTGCAGTGGCGTTGAGTTCCTATAAATCCACTCCTATCGGCTTCACTTACCTTTTGAAGATCCTCATACAAATCCCTACCTTTTATACAGGCTGGGGTTTACCTATGAAGGAGAACCAGCCTCTGCCACGGCAACACTGAAAAACCATTTTAGCTACTAAAGATATTACTTTCGCCACAGGTAACGACCGGCGTGAATGACCTAGACAAGGACGAGGTCAACATCATCTCCGGAGCGCTGGAGCTGCGCAAGAAGACGGTCTCCAGCGTCATGACTAAGCTGGAAGACGTGTTCATGCTGCCCATCACGTCCATACTCGACTTCGAGACCATGTCCGAAATTATCAAGTCAGGTCAGTACAGTACCCGGGCAAAATGAATGCATCATCGTCCTTTGAAAAGAATTATTTGGTTAGTGTCCGCTTTTTAGAGCGTCATCTCTTTCCAACAATGCCAGTTAGTCCCAATTTCACCAACGCTAGTTAGTGTTAATCGTTTGTCTAAATATCATGCCTTCTATTTCATTAATGCCATGGAGAATAGAGGTAAGGAGAACCATCTTGTATGGGGGATAACTTGAAAAAGTGTCCACCCGTAAAAACCAAATTATGGTTCGAAAACTCACCGAAATAGCACTAGTGTAGGAAGTGGAAATGATATGAATTTAGCAATAAGAGATGGAGTGAAGTTATTTGAAAGTTACAGTGGCCATTCTGTGGCACTCTTTTTGAAAATCTTCCACTCGCTAGCGCCATCTTATCTTGCTCCTTTTTTTTAATTTCCATGTAGGTTTATAATTACTCGTACTGGATGTCTCTACTTTTGGATATTTACATTAGAGGGGCAAAAGCCCCTGGTCATGTGACCCCGCCCAAGGCCCCTTTCAAGGGCCCGGCGCGAGAAGACGTAACTGACCAAATATGCAAACTGCTATTCCGGTTGACGGTTTTGTTCCATAGAAAGTTGCAATACGGTATAGAGTACTATAGACTGTATTTTGTATACGAATATAACGTCCTTGGCAATGGTACGTCAATGGCTCCTGAACATTTTCCACGTGTTTAGTTTACACCCAAGTGTGATGAAATTTCGCCATGACACAAGTCATAACAGTCTATGTATAGAATGTTCGGCGGCCGTAACTTGGACGCGATCCAAGCGCTCATGGACACCATCACACGTCTGTGGAGATTTATTGAGGGTTGCTTCACATAATATTATGTACACTTGCGGGCAGAAAAATTGTAGCTGTTGTTAATGCGTTATATTGGTGATTTGGAAACCACTTATCGCTTAGTTAGTAAATTTAATTAAGTACATACAATGAATCACTTTGGCATTTATGTTTTGTTAGTTTAATGGGCTTATGTCGTCATGTCTAACTTAAAATATTAACCATTACTCTGGGGTAAAGTCTATCGAGTCTGCTATGTCTCGACATGACTATATTTTTCATCTCACTATCATAAGAAAGCAATAAAATGCAGACGAAAGTAATAAAAATACTTATTTATACCTATAAAACGTAAGTACAGTTTTACTTATATTGAAACATTAATAAATTATCACGAAGGGAGAATTTTACTAGGTATGTAAAATCACTTGAAACTTGCACTAGTATTTTACACGCGTTCAAAGTTCCGAAATTTTCGACTCCCGTTAACAGAAGAGTGACGTTACGCTATATCTTGGTCATACAGCCCGGAGTTCACGCCGTACTACCACTGTACTAAGCATCAGTTAGTCGCAAGTTCTCTGGGCTAATTTAAGGATTTCGGAAACTAAGTATAAATTATTGTCTTATCAAAATAATTCTTTCAAGATTATTTTTTTATTTTCCACGGAGAATACACAAAGCTTACATTTAAAACTAGCTGTCCCGGCAAACTTCGTACCGCCTTAGAATTAAATTTGTTGACGTACTGACAGCAGCGTCACCTACGGGGTCCAATTGCATATCTAAACCATTCTTGAATCCAAATTAACACACAAAAAAGAACATTAAAATCTGTCTATTAGGTTGGGGAAAAAGTTTCTTCGCATTTTATATAAAAATTCAAAAGGTTTTTTTATAAAGTTTATTTACAAGTGACTAAGGTGCCATTTTGTTCGATAACTTTTTGCCATCTTGTTGGTAGGTACATGATCCCATTGCTATAAAATTTTTGGGGCTTCTGATGAAAAAACTGCGACAAGTGGTTTTGGCATTCCTCTTGTGATGTCAACCTGACACTGCCTAAGGAATTCTGCAGCGACCGAAACAGGTGGAAATCTGAAGGTGCAAGGTCAGGACTATACGGCGGATGCATTAACGGGGGAGACTTCGGAACGAAGCGCGGATCACGTCGCCGACAACACGTGACAAAGTGTAGTTTTTAAGTATATAATATGTATGTTAGTCTGTAAGGTATTTATAATATGGGCCTATGCCGCCCGAAATAAATGAAATTTAATTTAATTTAATTAATTAATTAAATTAACACCTCCCAGCCAAACTCCCGTAATTTTTTCTGAGTGGCTAAAGATGTGAGAGGTCTAGCGTTATCATGGTGAAAAACCACACCCCTTCTGTTGATTAATTCCGGCCGCTTTCTCTCAACTTCTTGGTTTAATCTCATCAGTTGTTCGCAGTACAGTTCAGAATTGATGGTCCTGCCTGGCGGTAACAGCTCATAATGAATAATGCCCTTCCAATCCCACCACACACACAGCATCACTTTGTTGCGAGTTAACCCGGGTTACCTTCACAGACTGTGGCGAACAGTCTGTGAAGCCTGACCGGCCTTTGACCACGATCTTTTTCGCACGTTCTTGTCGTACGTGATCCACTTTTCATCACCAGTTATCAGCTTCTTCAAAAATGGTTCGGTTTCATTACGTCGTAATAAAGAATCACAAATGAGTACACGGTTCATTAGGTTTCTTTCAGTGGCACCCAAATATCGAGCTTTTTTGTGTACCCAGCTTTTTTCAAATGCGCCAAAACCGTTTTGTGGTCAATCCCCAGTTCTTCAGCTACATCGTAACTACTAATATGCCGATCTTGCTCCACTTTTTCAAAAATGGCAACAGTTTTGTCCGTAACAGGGCGACCAGAGCGACGTGCATCGTTGATATCAAAATTTCCGGATTGAAAACGCTTAAACCAAATTTGCGCTACTCTCACAGATACTGCATTAGGTCCATAAACATCACAAATTTTTTCGCGGCTTGTGTTGCATTTTTACCTTTTTTGTAATAAAATTTTAAAATGTATCGAAATTCTTCATAAGAATCACTCATTTTAACAATAAGAAAAACAAATGATACCAAAATCAGCCAGATACAATTGGTATAGCCCAAGATATTTTATGACAAGTTCATACATACTATAATGCGAAAAGACTTTTTCCCCAACCTATTAATTTGAATAATTTTCCCCGTTTTTTCCACATTTTCCACTGATTCTTCGCTCCTATTGGGCGCAGCGTGATGTTATATAGCCTTTAGGCTTCCTCGATAAATGGACTATCCAACACAAAAATAAATTTTTCAATTCGAACCAGTAGTTTCTAAGATTAGCGCGTTCAAACAAACTCTTCAGCTTTATAATATTAGTATAGATTTGTGAAGATAATGTTTTATTATTGTCACACAGAAACTGATTACGCCTAATTTACAGATTTTATTATATTTTGCCCAGTAAAATATGATTCCAAGCTAGAGTTTGTAGCAATTAAATGTCAAAGTATTTGTTGATATAACTTTACATTTAAAATAGAAAAGCAGTTGATTATTATGAAAGAGGCCATTTTTATGCAAGCAAGTATAATCAGAAAGTCTATCAGACTATTCAATATAAAAATATTTTATGAACCATAAAAATCTGCTGTTATCATCAAACGAACCTTCGAAAACTAATAAAATGAGAGAGCCAAAGTGACCTATTTTTATTTTGCTTTACTATTGTGCAAAATATTATTGATATATTAAAGATATGAATATATTGTATATAAAGATATTCATAAGCTTGAGGATTTTCTTGTTTACTCGAAACAAACACGATGAAGACGAATTTTGTCTGGTTCTAAGTAGGTACAACAAATAAATGACCTCATCCAGCCAGCCTGTTTGAAATATCTATCGAGGTTCTGATAAAATTGGACTCTAAGAGAATCGTCTAAAGTACATTTTGTTAAACCTCCTCGTAGACAAATATTAGAATTTAAGGCTAAACGTGATGTATCTCGTAAGTGCTAATCTTTAGGTATTAACTAGAAATACTAGCATAAGTATAGATAACAAAGATTATCATCTTCAGAACTCCAAATAATATGGAAATTAGATAAATATCTATATTAATAATTTAAATATGTGCTTGTAAAAAATGGGTTCACGTATCATTCACATCATGACGGTGCTATTCATTATTCATTCATCAAGTACGTCACAGCTGTAATTTGTGCCTACGTTCAGGCTACTCTCCTACCCCCGTATACGAGACCGAGAGAACCAACATCGTGACGGTGCTGTTCCTCAAGTACGTCACAGCTGTAATTTGTGCCTATGTTCAGGTTACTCTCCTATCCCCGTATACGAGACCGAGAGAACCAACATCGTGACGGTGCTGTTCATCAAGTACAGAGTGACGTCAGAGCTGTAACTTGTGCCTGTGTTCATGGCCACTGATGGGTTAGGGTCAAATTAAATGAGGATTGCAGAGATTCAGATAAATTTTATTAAGCACGACCGGCAAGGCGAAATGGCGCAGACAAAGAGAAAGAGTGAGACAATGACAACTTACGTCAAATGTCAGGTTGACATTGACAGGTGTGTTCTTAACTATGGTACGTTTTGTTTTACATTCCAACACCAGCCCATAAAATAAACGTACCTTACTTGAAATAACAAGTATGAAACTAGAACAGTACACAAATACAATCGCATACATTGCAGTGAAGTTTTAAAATTATAGCACACATAAATATACAAATAACCTTTCTAAAAACTAGAACTCAGTTTTATGAGAACGTCTTAAAGTTAAGTTGAGACACAAATTTACTAAACTTAACACTAGACAAAGGTTTTGTCAACAGATCAGCTGTCATGCTTTCTGTAGACACATATTCAATTTTAACCAGATTATTCTTAACAACATCTCTAATAAAATGGTGTCTTATATCTATGTGCTTTGTACGCGCATGATACATACAATTTTCGCTTAATTTTTGAGCAGACTGATTATCATTATACAAAGTAGTTACACAGTCTATATTTAAACATTGTTTAAAAAATGTTCGAATAAATAACGATTCTTTACAAGCATTAGAGAGAGCCATATATTCTGCCTCCGTGCTCGACAAGGCAACAGTTTTTTGTTTGCGGCTTTCCCAAGATACTACAGAATTACCAACTTTGAATACATACCCTGTATATGATTTTCTGTCAACTTCACAGCTGGCCCAGTCAGCATCAACATAACCTCTCACATTCAGACCGGATTTTTCATAAACCAGACGGTAATTGATGGTTCCTTTTAAATATCTCAAAACACGTTTGGCTGCTTTCCAATGTGCATCAGAGTAGCAGTCATTGAACTGAGATAGGAAGCTCACAGAATGAGCTATATCAGGCCTTGTACATACTGCAATGTACATCAGACATCCAATTAAATTTCTGTATTCTAAATTTTCAGTCTTCTTTTCTTCTCTATACAATTTCATTCCAACTTCCATCGGCGTGGACACAGGTTTACAGTCTTCCATCTGAAACCTTTTTAAAACAGACTTAATATAAGCAGTTTGATCGAGGGTGATGATATTTTCTGTTTCTGTACAAACTCTCATTCCTAAGAATTCATGAACCTTTCCCAAGTCTTTCATTTCATATTCTTTCATCAACTGGTCCTTGACTTCTTTCTTTATTTTTTCTGAACTTGAAAACAATAAAATATCGTCAACATATAAAGCAATGATTGTCAGCTGTTTTTGCTCATTTCTAAAATAAACACAAGGTTCAACTGATGATTTTTGAAAACGCATTTTCCTTATCAGTACTTCATTTATTTTATCATACCAGCATTTGGCAGCTTGCTTCAAACCATAGATGGATTTGTTTAATTTATACACATGGTTTTCCTTCCCCTTTATAACAAATCCTTCTGGTTGTTCCATCACTACTTCTTCCATTAGGTCTCCATTCAGGAATGCCGTTTTGACATCTAGTTGATCAATAGATAAGCCGAGTTCGGCTGCAATGGCAAATAACATCCTGATCGTAGAATACCTCACTACTGGTGCAAAGGTTTCCTGGTAATCTATTCCATACTTCTGAGTGAAGCCTTTTGCAACCAAACGAGCTTTATATTTCAATATCTTCCCATTTAAGCCTCGTTTTACTTTAAAAACCCATTTACATTTTACAGGTTTCTGGCCTTTCTTTAATTCTGTTAAAGTCCAACATTTGTTTTTATAAAAAGATTGATACTCATCTGTCATTGCATCACGCCACATGTTAGCATCTTCACCGCTCAAAGCCTCCTTCACCGTCACAGGCTCATCCACGTTCCCGTAGTCTGCCATTGCTGCCATACCAGCATACTCATCGGCATCCGATTGACTGAAGAAGCTTGAGTTGTTTTCTGAGTCGCAGCATGAACTCCCTGGAATGTAAGTTTCATCCAGCACATCATCTGTACTTTCTATAAACGACTCATCTAAGTCAGCGTCATTCGATTGAATAATCTCTTGCCTTCTCTGCTTTGGTTTGACAGGTCTATTATTATATTCGTCATCAGATAGACTTATATAATCAGAACCAGTTTGAGGCTGGTTGTCATCGAATGACTCTGGCTCAGAGTAAAGTTTGCCAGTTGACTGATCTCCACCACCATCAATAGTTTCTGCCGATACAGTGGGTGAAAGTAAGTCAAAATTATCATCATGTGACGTTAAAGTTTTTATCTCAGATGTATCATTTGTGTTAAATTTATTTTCAAAGAAAATAACATCACGGGCTATCAATATTTCCCTAGGCTTATTCAGGTCTACAAGTCTATAGCCCTTAGTCGCTTCGCAGTATCCTACAAAAGTGTACAGTTTACTTTTAGGATCCAGTTTCTTTCTCTTTGAACTCAAAGCATATGCCCGGCATCCAAATATTTTAAAATGGCTGACATTTACCTTATTTCCTGTAAACTTTTCTTCAGGAGTGACACCCATGACTGCTTTAGTCGGTGTCCGGTTCTTGATGTAGACTGCTGTCTGCACTGCCTCAGCCCAGAAGCGTTTGTCCAGACCAGCATCTTGCAGCATACAGCGTGCCTTTTCAACAATCGTCCGGTTGGCACGTTCACTGACTCCATTCTGAGCCGGTGAATATGGGACAGTCTTCTGGTGAACTATTCCATGCTGTTCCAGATAAATCTGTAATTTGTTATTCACATATTCAAGACCATTGTCACTTCTTAAAATCTTTATTTTCATCCCTGATTGTGTCTCTACGAGAGCCTTAAATTTAATAAAACACTCATACACTTCATTTTTGGATTTCAGAAAATAAACAAATGATTTTCTAGTAAAATCATCTGTGAATAACAAAAAATACCTGCATCCACCATAAGATGCAACTGGCATCGGGCCACACAGATCAGTATGCACCAGACCTAAAATCTCCTTTGACCTACTTTGTGATTTCTTAGGAAAAGGTAATTTTGTCTGCTTCCCCTTAACACAAGTTTCACATGGTTTATAAACAGAATTATTATAATTAACTCCAATGACCATACCTGATTTCATTAAATGCATACTTCTTGAATTTAAGTGCGCCAGACGTCGATGCCACAGCTCCTGTGTATCCGCAGACTGACTGCCAGTGACCTGTCCTGAATCAAACAAGCATTCCCCATTATCACTCGGCACCTTAGTCGAGCACTGAGGTTTCATATCTGACTCATTTATAGACTGTGAACTACAACTTAGTGCAAACCCTATTGTATCCAGCTGATAGACACCATTAATTAATGTAGCGGTGGCTAAAATCTCATTACAATCATATATTTTACACATTTTTCTATCAAATGTTACTTTGTAACCTTTGCGAGTTAATTCACTAACTGATAACAGATTATGTGATAACTTAGGAACATAATATACATTTGTTATTGTTCTCTCACAGTCTTTTAATGTAATTGTCACATTACCGTGGCCCGCAGTCAACAGTTCATTACCATTTGCTACACACACTTTTAACACCTTCTTGGAAGTAAAGTCACACATAACCGACCGATCATTACACATATGGTTTGTCGCCCCCGAGTCCACATACCAAACATCACTTCTTAAATTTGTTGAAAGTGCTGAAATCAGTACTTTGGGCTTGGATTGGTCATTCTTCTCATTAGACGTCCCATCCTTGTTTTTCTTGTACTTCTGTGGACAATTCTTCATGACATGTCCCGGCTTCTTGCACTTGAAACACTTCATTGCTCTTTTAACAACGAGAGCGCTCACAGTTTCCTTGTCATCACGACGCTGGTACTCTTGTAGTAGTTTGGCTTTAACAACTTCACTCGATAATGTTGTGTTGTTGTTCTCCAAAGCCATTATCAGTGGATCATACTCCTGTGGTAGTCCGCTTAATATTATTACAGCTACAAAGTCGTCGTCCAACGGAGAGCCTATGTCGCTAAGTTGTTGAGCTAACTCAGTGACTGTGGATAAATATGTGTCCATGTCACCCTCAAGTCTCGTAGCGAAGAGGCTTCGTAGGAGACTCAAACGTCTGCTCAGGCCTCTGTCTTCATATGCAGTCTTGAGATTGTTCCAAGCAGCCCTTGCTCCAGTTGCATTGCGCACATGAGGATATGCCGAAGAATGGACGGATAAGCATATTTTTGCCAGTGCTTTCATGTCTTGCCTTGGATCAGGTTTCGCATCCTTTTCGGTAGGTTCTATGCACTCCCAAAGGTCTTCATGCACCAAAATCATCTTCATTGCGAACTTCCAATTATGATAGTCTTGAACTCCACGTAGTTTCTCAATAGGAAAGTTCGTTTTGTCGCCGGTAGCCATCGCGAGGTTATGTGCATACGCACAATTTTTACAAATCGCGAACTACTTGTGCTTATTGAAAAATTTATTGCTCACGACAGGGATAGACACCCTGGGCACCATAACCTGATGGGTTAGGGTCAAATTAAATGAGGATTGCAG
This sequence comes from Glaucopsyche alexis, assembly GCA_905404095.1. Taxonomy (NCBI): domain Eukaryota; kingdom Metazoa; phylum Arthropoda; class Insecta; order Lepidoptera; family Lycaenidae; genus Glaucopsyche; species Glaucopsyche alexis. The sequence continues at coordinate 25,341,310 of FR990044.1, forward strand.
AGATTCAGATAAATTTTATTAAGCACGACCGGCAAGGCGAAATGGCGCAGACAAAGAGAAAGAGTGAGACAATGACAACTTACGTCAAATGTCAGGTTGACATTGACAGGTGTGTTCTTAACTATGGTACGTTTTGTTTTACATTCCAACAGCCACACTACTGTAACTCGTGCCCATGTTCAGGTTACTCCCGCATCCCCGTATACGAGACCGAGAGAACCAACATCGTGACGGTGCTGTTCATCAAGGACCTGGCGTTCGTGGACCCCGACGACAACACGCCGCTGCGCACGCTCTGCCAGTACTACCAGAACCCCTGCAACTTCGTCTTCGAGGACGTGACGCTTGACGTCATGTTCAGGCAATTCAAGGATGGTGAGTGTCTTACATAGGTACTTATACATAGTAAGCAATAGCTTGGGAATTGCACTAACACGCATTCCATGTGTAAGGGAAAAGTTTAAAGAAAGTGTTGGACTTGATTGGTAACCACCACTGGGCTAAACACATAGGATACCTGTAATAATTTACAAGCGACCCGCCCCGGCTTCGCGCGGATGCAATGTTTTATACATATTATACACTAGCTGTTGCTCGCGGCTCCACCACCACCTCGGGAACAATGTATTTTTTCGGGATAAAAAGTATCCTATGTTTTAATCCAGAGTCTAAACTACTACCATACCAAATTTCAACAAAATCCGTTCAGTAGTTTTTGCGTGAAAGCGTAACAAATATCCATCCATCCATACATCCTCACAAACTTTCTATTTATAATATAAGTAGGACTAGTAGGATAGTAGGATTTTTAGGAAGGTTTCTCTTGAATGACTATCTATTGCTGAAAACTGTAATAAAATCCGTTGAGTAGTTTAGAAGATCTAAGCGAACAGACAACGAAAGCGTATCTATTCATTTTATACTATGTAAAGAAGTCAAAATGTAGACTTTTAAATAAAAAAAATGTATATCTAGTTAATAGAATCATGCGTTACTTTGCGGAAATAGGAAATACCATACTAAACAATTTAATTAATATTATATGTAGCAATATCCCGCGAAGAAATATAGTGATGTTGAGTTGCATTGCGCATGCTTATGCGACATTTTCTTGCAGGTTGTGTGCGGGATTTTGTTAAATATATAATAGAATATAAATAAATCTGTAAATACATATCTATTCATAGAGATATATTATTAGTCTAAGTTAGTCTTAGTGTAACTAATTTTAAAAACCAAGAAACACAATCTGCTGTGCGTTCGTAAGAAATACAGGGTGAATTGGGCAAGGATGCTTCCATCCAGTAGATTTAATTGGAACATGTTTTCCTCATAATACCGGCAGGTCTAAAAAGGCCGTTTTGGCAATTCATTTTCAATTCTTGTTATGAATTACTGTATGAAAGATGACAGCGATCGTAAAATGGCCACTTGAATTGCAATTCATAATATGATTTGGATACAATTCATATGCAGAAATTGGCTAAAATGCATTCATTTGACAGATTAACAAGCAGAATTGCTTTAGTGTCAAATAGCAATATTGCGATGATATTGCGCTAGTGGCCTTTTTACACCCGCGGGGATCCACATAATACCAGGGGTTGCGGTATAGTGCCTACTATACCACGATCGTACACCTGAGTGGAGTCCCTTTCGACAGCTGTTCGCATTGCACTGCCTTATACCTACCTGTTCTTTTTATATTATGATTTTTTACTTTGCAACAAATAACAATGTGTTGTTCGCTTATATAAGGTCTCCAAAAATCAATTACGGATACTTCAGGCACGTACGTGATCCGCTGCTTAAGTAAAGACGTTTAGGCAGAGAAATAATTGTCATACTCAAACTAAAATAATCATCTAACGTATGGGCGACTCTCCGCAAAACGCAAACTCGCCCTTATAAAGACATTTTTTTTTTCGAGATGTCTTTACTTAAGCAGCAGATCACATGCCCGAAGTATCCGTAATTGATTTTACCAAACCTTATATAATTATGTATAACTTGTGTTCTCTTTATTATGTGGCTAGGCAAATATCTGTTTAATTTCTGTTATTAGTAAATGTCTATTTTCTGTTGATAATGTAGTGTAATGTGAGCGTGTTTTGTTGAATGAATGTTATTATTATTATCATAGGACACAAAGGTCACATGGCGTTCGTGCACCGCATCAACAGCGAGGGCGAGGGGGACCCGTTCTACGAGACCGTGGGGCTGGTGACGCTGGAGGACGTCATCGAGGAGATGATACAGGCTGAGATCGTGGATGAGACCGATGTGTTTGGTAAGGGGTTTTGAAGTTCGAGGAATTTCTTTAGGCGCGTTAAGAGTAAAGTATAAAGGTTGCGTTACGACACGAGCGAACGATTTTGTATTTTAAATAATGATTACCTATAGCTATTTTTTTAACGCCTTAGCTTGAAAGTTGAACAATTTGTATTCTGTATAATATGTTGACGCCTTCGTGGTCCAGTGGTTTAGAGCTTGGCTCTCGACTCCGGAGATCGTGGGTTCGCTCCCCGCGTTGGAAAGTCTAGTTAGGACAATGCAGGTTGATCACCTGATTGTCTGACAAGAAAGATGATCCATGCGTCGGATGGGCATGTAAAAAGTCGGACCTGCGCCTGATCTCTCGCCAGTCGTCAGTCGTGCCGGTTACGAGAGTAAAGAAAGAGAGAGTGCTCTTGTGTATTGCGCACACATATTGGGTACTATAAAATAGAATATAATACGTTTATATTTTCATCACACAATACACAGATGGAATACAAGGGAATAAACTTAAATTAGGCTTATTATTATACGAGTTTTTTTTTTTTTTTTGCCTAAACGTCTTTACACAAGCAGTAAATCACGTGCCCAAAGTTTCCGTAATTGATTTTACCAAACCTTATATACTATGTATGTTGTGTGATATCAAAAATTGAACCTAGCTCAGCTATACGCAGCAAGCAAGCCTGCTGCTCTGTATTCTGCAATGGCCAATGAAAAAAACTTCATCTTTGTTTTAGTGGACAACCGCACGAAGCGGCGCCGCAACCGGCCGCAACACAAGCTGCAGGACTTCGCCGCGTTCGCCGAACGCCACGAGCACCAGCGCATACACATCTCGCCTCAGCTCACCCTCGCCACCTTCCAGTTCCTCAGCACCAGTGAGTTGCACCGCGGTCTTGCACACGACCGGCGTGAATTAATTCCCTATGATTTGCTGAGTGAGGTTTAAGCGGAGAACCAACGGTCGCGTAGAGATTTAGAAGGCCTGTAACGCCTTTCTGCTTGTTTTTTGGTTATGTGTTTAGTATTAGTTACTACAATCTATTACTCTTCGAAAATCCATAGCATGCAATTTAATTAATATAATATCTAGCAATATCCCGTGAAAAAATACGCATAAGCATGCGTAAAGCAGTTCTCCTCCCAGACTGCTTATGCGTATACTCAGAAACAAGATCGTGCAAACACCACCACCACACAAGCAACAATGTCAGCAAGATCGTGCAAAGCCCCACACCACCATGCAGGTTGCAAAACTCGACGCGCGTTTCGCCCCGAACCCGGAGCACCCTCAGGAAGTGGACCTGCGAACAAAGTTCCTTTAGTCTCAACGCTTAGCTTGCATGTTGTGGGTATTTTTTCGCTGGATATTGCTACATATTATCCCCCTTACTAATAAACGCTGTATAAGCTTTGAATAGTTATACAGTGTTTTGTCTTCTTCAATCGAATTAAAAATGTGACTTGTGTGACGTGAACAAAACACTGTGTAACTATTCAAAGCTTATACAGCGTTTATTAGTAAGGGGGTATATTTATTAAATTGTATTAGTTATTGCAGTTTAAAATTAAGTCAATAATTTAAATTGAGATCCGGGGGGTGAAGTGATATATTTTAACCCCCCATTTGTATTATGTATGGCCGATATTGGACTTCTTCAGTTGTATTCGCCATTTTATACTGCTGTTGCCCGCGACTCCACCCGCGTAAATACAGTTTCCCTCGGGAACACTGTATTTTTCTGGATAAAAAGTAGCCTATGTTTTAATCCAGAGCCTCAACTACTAAGATACCAAATTTCGTCAAAATCCGTTCAGTAGTTTTTGCGTGAAAGAGTAACAAACATACATCCATCCATCCATCCATACATACCTACATCCTCACAAACTTTCACATTTTTAATATTAGTAGGATTTCTCAATTTTAAACGGTTTGACAATGTCCTACGAAACAGCCCATATACCAGCAGTAATACTTCAGGTGTGGACGCGTTCAAGCCGGACGTAGTGTCGGAGACGGTGTTGCGGCGGCTGCTGACGCAGGACGTGATCCAGTTCATCAAGATCAAGGGCAAAACCAAGCGCGAGCCGTCCACATACGTGTACCAGCAGGGCAAGGCGGTGAGTGTGCTGTCATCGTCATATTCAGTTCCTAGGACTAGTGTTGCAGGCGAAATGTCTTGTTATCTATAGATTTTAATCCATAAAAAACATTCACTATTTATTTAGTGAATGTTTTTATATGTCACGGGATACTCATCCCAACTTACCTGTCCGGTAGTTGTGGTATAGTACACGGGAACGCGACCCCGACTTCCCTAGCTATTACTGTCCTATCCCTTGCCCTCCTGGGCGGTAATATCCTACATTTGCTATTTCCCACTAACTTACCAATCTTCCTTTCCACACCACCTATTTTTCCCTTTTCTTATTCCTATCCTCTCCGCAAATCCGTGGGAACGCAATGGATAATTATAAAAATAATTTAATTATCCAAATTGGCGGCGATGTGGTTCGCCAGGTTCCCTATTTTTCGCATAAAATCATAATTTTACTTGGCATAATTTCATTTGATCTAACAGTAGTTTCGCATATTATTCATTTGGCATAACTTTCTTAGCATAATTTTTTTTCTCATAATTACTAAAAGCATAATAATTGTTAGGCATACTTATTGTAAGGCATACATTTTTTTACGCATAATATTAATTAAGAATAATATTTTTATGCATAATATTAAAAAGCATAAATATATTTACGCATAATGATATTTAAGCATACTATTATATTTACGCATACTTCTTTATAGCATTTTTTCACTTACTAATGAATGATAAATTCTACTGGGTGTGCGAGTTAAGACGAAATAACAATAATTATAATTGTAATTTTCGACTGATTACGAAATTAAAGGGCCAAGGGCCACCCCGCCGCACCTTAACCTACTATTACACATGTAACACTAGGTATAATGAAAATACCTGCTTTTAATGTTTCATAAATATATTTTTAATTATCTTAACCGTGTTTTCATTATGTCCTTCCATTTTATGCATATTTGTGCCTTGTGATAGAATGCCTTGAATTTATTATGACAAAAAAATATGCCTAACGAGTTTTGCCTCATTAAATTAGGACAAAAAATACTAGTCTAAATGATATTTATGCCTAATGATGTAGTATGCCAAGAAATCATTATGCCAAAGTAATATTATGCGTAATAAAATTATACCAAGTGAGGTATGCCAAATGAAATTATGATAAATAAAATTATGCGAAAGAAGGGGATTCCGGTTCGCCACCCATCACGTCTCGTTCTCGCGGAAGCGAAAAGTGGCCCATAGAGGGCCGCTTCGCTACGTTGAATGTATGAGGAGGAATGGATGATAAGAATGAAAGTGAATGAAGCGAAACAAGTATGTAAGGATCGTAGCAAGTGGAAAGATTTGGTCTCTGCCTACCCCTACGGGAAAGAGGCGGTCTCCGCCTACCCCTACGGGAAAGAGGCGTGATTATATGTATGTATGTACTATTTATTAAAAAAATTTGAAAAATGTGTACCTACGCTTGTTATGTAAGTTTAGATTGCAGTCCCATGATTGATTAAAATATTATCCAACATCATTATGCGATAGCTCAAATGCGAACGATCAGAAACGCGACAAGTTCGATGCCTTCATCATCTTCATCTATCATCTCGTCCTTTCCAAGTCCAAGCAATAATAGAAAAAACCACCATGATAACACTCCTTTCCCTATCATCATGACATCTATCAATACTGGCATCGACCTCGTCCAAATAGTAAATACTACTTGACTGGCTGATCACCTGGCTGATTGTCTGACAAGAAAGATGACCCATGCGTGTAATGGGCATGTAAAAAGCATGCATTGCATTCAAAGCATGCAGTGAGTAGTCTGCAATAAATAAATTTTGAATTTGAAAAATTTGAAAAAGTCGGACCTGCGCCTGATATCTCGCCAGTCGTGTCGGTTATACGTCCCACTGTATTATGAGAGTAAAGGAAGAGAGAGTGCTCTTGTGTACTGCACACACACACTTGGGCACTATAAAATTACTCCAGGCCAGTTAGGCCTGGTTTCAATGAAACCGGCCACCATCACCGACATCGGTGTGGGGAGTTACATTACTACTTGTTACATTTCTAATCATAAACAATTATAGCTGATGAACTTTAACACGTTTAACACGCTCGGACACGGCCATTCTGACAAGTCACACGTCCTCGTGTGAAACAATTGCGACTCACACAACCCTATGTGAAGCATAGTCATGTGAAGGAACGCTCGGACATACATATTTGATAAACTACATTCTTTTCCAGATTGACTACTTCGTGCTGGTGCTGGAAGGCCGCGTGGAGGTGACGGTGGGACGAGAGAACCTGGTGTTTGAGGCCGGGCCGTTCACGTACTTTGGCGTGCAGGCGCTCACGCAGAACGTGGGAGTGGGTGAGTCATGTGTAGCCTTCTCTTTCGCTCTTTCGGACATTAATTCAACCTTTAATACCTAAAAGTATCATTGGATCACGACAAAAGGATTTGCTATGACAAATAAATATTAAATGAAATTATTGATCTGAAATTTTAACGCCTTATGTTCGTTCGCCTTAATATTGTGTTCGATTTTCAACTCTATTGTGTTAGTGTAGAGTTCTATTTTCAGCGTTTATTTTTCCGGCCGGAGAGATTCCGGGTGATGTAGTCTGAGCCTTATTATGATCATTGTTTCACCAGCGGAGTCGCCGACGCCGTCAGCTATGGGCTCGCTCCAGAACCTCAACATGGACTCCATGCTGCGCCACACCTTCGTGCCCGACTACTCCGTGCGCGCCATTACAGACCTCTACTATCTCACTGTCAAGAGGTAGGTACGGTTTCCATGCGATAGGTGTGAATGGGCAGGTGGCAAGCGATGATAGTAGTGAGTAGGTGGATCGCCTGGTGGCACTTGATTAAAGCCTCTGAGGACATGCGCTTCACCAAGCAGTGAAGTTTTAGAAACACGACGGCGGCAACCTCCGGTAAAATCACTATCGGCCTGTTTCAATAACCTATCTATCTATAATTATTTGTTAAAAACGTCGTCATCAAAAATCATTTGGCGGTTTTTCGCGATACAAATTTGACGTTTTTAACAAATAGTTATAGATATACATGTTATTGAAACTGGCCGTTAATCGGCGACACACAACTTTTTTGTTGATTCACGCTGGTTTTATTTGAGGCCCTGAAATTACTTCGATGCAAACCATTCGTGGCAAAGCAGGGGTCTCTTCTAGGGGCAGGGGGCTAGGGGGAGGGGGGGGGGCAAGGGGGGGCAGCGCCCACCCTAGAAACTTCTTTACCCACCCTAGACCATAGACAGTGTTAATGAATTACTAAATTACCCCCCCCCCCCCCCCCCCCACGCCACGGACGGCTGCCCCCCCTAGACAAAATTCCTAGCTACGCCAATGGGTCTCTTATCATCACGGTAATAATAGTGGCTGTACTTAAGTAGTTGTGAATTACTTAAAGTGTCCTAATTATTATATTTTCTATTTCTCTTTAGATCACTGTACCTAGCGGCTAAACGCGCTACTCTCATGGAGAAGGGCGCGCTTTCGAAGGGCGCCACCAACGAGCAGTTCGACACGGAAGTTGATAAGGTATTGCTGTCTCATAAGTTTGTGAAGGCGAGAAAGAGATACGCGATAACCTTTGCATCTCTTTCTTACACCATGTAGGTTACATGGTGTACGAAAGAGGTGCACGATATCTTTATTTGCGCTGTATGGGTTATGAAAAAATGCACAGTTTAATATGTATGTATTAATGTGGGGGCGGGTTCTTATCAAGTTTAAGTTAAAGTATAAATATAGGTTTTTTTTGTCGTGCATTTTTTCTACTCGAAGAGGTAGGTTTAAATTACATCAACATTTTTTCACAAAACAGTCGAGTCAAAACAAGCATTTTATAGAACATTATGCCTCTAATGCAAAACGAAGAAACTGTGAACACAGAAGAATTGGAGACTACAGAAGATCAAGACGATGAATTATATTTGGAGCGTTTAGCGAAATCTACGAGTTATATCACTCCTTTGGACACTAAGAAACTACATACTCAAGAGTCTGTTCAAAAATTGAAAAAAGCGCTGAGTGAAATCGCCAATGCGTATATACTGAGAGATAAAGCTAATATGCAGCTACTAAAAGCTGTGGAAATTAAAGGCACTGCGAAAGACGTCGGCGAGCGTAAATGGGACCAACCATCTACTTCAGGTTATATGAAATAGTTACTTTTGGGGGTAGTTTTATATTTTACGGCGTGGGATTTGGCACAGAAAGCCTTATTTTAAGTCGGAATATGTAATTTTATAATTTATATTGAGACATTTGTCTTTGTTTATACAAAAAAGTTGATGATTCCCGCGATTTCGTACGCGCAAACGAAAATCTGGCGGGCACCGTACATTTTCCCTCGAAGAAAGTATCATATTATGTCCTTTTCCGTTGTCTACTCTTTATCTATCCCAAATTTCATCAAAATCGGTCCAGTATTTTCGGAGCTGCTTCCTCTTTATAATATTAGTGTAGATAACAAATTTTAATAAAAAATATTATATATATTTTAATAATATTTTTAGCCGGTGCTCCAATTGAAGTTGAAACTAGAAAACATGATCTCGATTATGATAGTAATAAAAATATCGATTTCACTTCTAATCGATGTTCGATCAATCGTAATAAAGAAATATCGATCCGAAATCAAGAAACAAAATATGTAGAAGAGGTGCCTAATATCACTTTGAATAATTTGTCAAAAGAGGACATAATGTTGGCACAACTCACGAAAATAATAAGATTGTTGGAGAAAAAGGATGGTACATGAGAAAGGTACAAAAATCAATCAGCAACAAACGTTTATTACAATAGTAATATAAGTCCCAATTTCACCTACGTTAATCGTTTGTCTAAATATCACGCCTTCTCTTTCATTAATACGGAAAACGAGAGAGATAGCTTGATGTTTACTCAACGATTAAGGCGTTGCACTGAAGCTCTTACATGTAACTTATTTGTAGAAATATAATTCTAGCCTCTAGTTAGTTTCCAGGTACTGGGTATAGTTAGAGTAAAGGTAGGCGAAATTAAGTATACCTAATATGTATTTTACCGTAAGTATGTCTGTAGGTAGAAAGTGGTATTAATTATAAATGTATAATTACTATTTAGTTTAGGAAATGTACCCATAGTACGTGACTACTTTTGTCCATTTTTTACCCCCCTCCTCCTTCTTTGGTTCTCCTTCATAGGGAAGCCCTAGCCTGTATAATAGGTAGAGATTTGGATGAGTCTTCAAAAGGTGAGTGGTAAGTGAAGCCGATAAGAATGGAATTATAGGAACCCCACGCCACTGCAATCTAACGGTTTTTTTTTACAATTTTACGGTGACCATACAGATGGTATGGTAGTATATGCCGAGACCTCCCCTCCTTTCACGCAGTACTAATGGCCGTCGCGCGAGTTTTTCCTAGACAAAAACCTCAACGCCCCTCCTTCCACCCGATGACAAAGCGTAGTACATCCAAAACCCTCCTTCCCCCTAAACGGGTCACGTAGTATGGGCACTTACCTATTTACATAAATTGTATACCTACTGTGAACAAATGTAAACCTGTAATATTCGTCTTCCAGTTGCTGCAGTCAGTGGACGAAGACATCAGCATCAGCGGCGAACACAAAACTCCCTCCAGACAGGTCAGACAACCCCTAAATTATATTCATGACACAATATTAATATGATCAACAAATCATCAAAGGATTATTTTATAGCCATCCAATTGTCATCATTTTGTCAGTCTCCAAAGTTTTTGAAACGGTTTTTTTTTATATTTTTAGATGCTAAAGAATTGCTAAACTACACATAAAATACTATTTTTTTACGTTTAACAATAATTTCTGAGATATTATAAATTAAACAAAATATTTATTACACGTAGTCATCTCGCCAATTCATACTAATATTTATAAATGGGAAAGTGTGTATGTTTGTCCGTCTTTCACGCCAAAGCTACTGAACCGATTTAAATGAAATTTGGTACACAGATAGTCCAGAGCCTGAGAAAGGACATAGGGTACTTTTTATCGCGGGGAAATATACGGTTCCCGCGGGATACTTTGTTTACGCGGGTGGAGCCGCGGGCATCAGCTAGTTATGTGTAACTTGTGACGTCATCATCACTTACAATGCCCCGTACACTTGCAGGTGTCTCCTAACCCGCCGGTGTCGGCGTCGCCGCTGACGCGCGCGTCCTTCTCCCGCACCTCCCCCGAGCGGAACGGCGGCATCTTCGCCCGGGCCGACGAGCAGGAGAAGCTGCTCAAGCTCTAGCCTCGCCGGGAGGAGCTAAAATATAGCCTGAACATCTTACCCAACCGAGGCTAACTCGAGCTAACAATACGGTTGATAGTCTGGCAAACGAAAGTCGAATGGCGGCTTTAAAAACTCCAAGGGTACGTTCTAATTCCTATGAAAAAATTCAAACAACATGATTAATAAAATGTGAATTGAGAATGTTTTTAGACTTTCAACCAAAAAACACAGAATTTCGGCAAAATTTTGGTTTGTCAAATTGAGATTGAGGGTCGTAAAGAGTTGCCAAGTTAAAAGTTTGCAAAAAACCCAGGTTTAACTTTCGTTTGTCAGGCTCTCTGTCTAGTTTATCCAATCCAGGCAAAGCCTTGTAAGTCTTGTAAGATTTAATACAATGTGGACGTCTTATAATTACTATAACGCTTATCCAACTCAGGCTAGCTCAGACTAACTTGAGTATACAACATTTTATCGTCCTTTTTATTGACAGTTGTAGTGAATTGTTATCATGTGCGTAAGATAAGCTTGTGAGGTGAAGCCAAATTATAATAACGTGCACTTAGGCTATCTTGTATATCTAAAGCTAACTTCAAGTTAGCCTTGGATTAATATTGTTACATAGATGTGCAACTGATAACTACTTAAATGTTAGCCTTATATTTTAACCTAAAGCCAAATTGTTATTACTTGTATTAAAGATCTTTAAATTGATGTATAAGTAAATATTATAAGGGGCTTATACCAACCGTTACGGCCCGATTTTATCATAATGATATAAACAAAGTAACTTAGCCTTACCCAAAAAATCTATTCAAAATTATAGCTTAAAATAAATATATAAATTATAATTCATTTTCAAGATTCGAAGCCAAAATATTCCGAATTTGGTCAACAGTATTATATGTATCCAAAGCTGATATTTATATTCTAGCCTTTTTGGGCTAAACGCGATGATATATTTTGTAACTAGAAGCTGCGGGTCTAAAAAGGCCACTTGCGCAATATCATCGCAATATTGCTATTTGACACTAAAGCAATTCTGCTTGTAAATCTGTCAAATGAATGCATTTCAGCCAATTTCTGCATATGAATTGTATCCAAATCATATTATGAATTGCAATTCAAGTGGCCATTTTACGATCGCTGTCATCTTTCATTCAGTAATTCATAACAAGAATTGAAAATGAATTGCCAAAACGGCCTTTTTAGACCTGCTGTTCCCCGCGGATTTTCTCACGTCTCACGTAGAAGTAGAAGGTGCACGTAGAGCTTAAGATATTTTTTAGTTAGTTAAATACTTTTTTAAAGTAGCCTTCTCGCCATAAAGCTATGAGCGATTAAAGTAATCTCAAAAACATTTTAAAAAACTGTCTAGATATTTTAATGCTTTTCATTGCATTTAGTAAGCTATTATTTACGAATTGGAATAATTTATTTATTTTAATTATAAACTTAAAAGTAGAATGAAAATTAAAAAGTTCCTAGAGGCTAAAATGCTGTAGTGTAGTAGGTATAATAGCTTTTAATGTTTGGTGTAGTATGTTCATTGGGCTATTATAATATTCTCGTAGCCTTCATTATGAGGCTAAGGGCCCAATTTACGATCGCCTCGGTAAATCTCCAATAAAGTTGGGTCCCGTTGAGGATAATGACGCCATGTTTTTTGAGCACAACTAGAAATTTTATCGTCTGGCAGCCATTTTTTTAATAAGGCACTGATTACTAAATATTTTGAAAAGGGCAATTAAGGAAAATAATAATAATAATATCTATGGACGCTTCACACCACGCCAATCTGGCCCCGTGCTAAGTAGCCTAAGAACTTGTCTTACATGTACCAGACAACGGGAAGTATATTTAATACTTTTATACTATACATATATTTAAGATTTTTATTGTATTAAATATGCGTATAATATACGTATATTTAATACACATCCATGACCTAGGAACACAGAAAAACTTATTGTTCCTTCGGCGGGACCTGCGACCCCGGCTTGAGCACCAAAGTGCTGAACCACTGAGCGACAAAGGTCGTCAACAAAAAAATTGTTGCCAGACTTGCCGTCATTATTCTCAACGGAAGTCAAGTTTTTTTGGGTGAATCCCACCTGACATGACGTGACGAATAGCTTATTCGGAGGTTTGTCGCTACTTACTTTATACCTACTGAGCGACAGAAACATCCAAATAAACTATCAGACGCTATTCCTAAGTTTCGCATAATTGTAATGGAAGAAATTCAAAAATACTTACCGAAATTGAAAATAATCCATGTTCAAAAAAAATTAATGGCTTAAATTAATTATTGTTATCGATAAACAATTTTTTCTAAATTTCACTTGTTCTAAACCTATCTTTATATGCTTTTAGGTAATTTGTTAATGACTTAAGCCTAAATAAATCTCATCGAAATCGATGTAGCAAGGAATTTCGGCCGTTTACTTAACGAACTAGTCATTATATACATGTATGCTAAAGAATTAGACCTTTGAAATTTTAGTACTTACCGAGTACTTTTGTTATCTTAGAGTGTTTACACATCACGCGATACGATAACGGTTATCACGTCCGTTATTGTGAGATGCATAATGAAACATATACCTGTCTTTGTCATCTGTCATTACATGAGTCATGAGACATCGGCGCGAAATCGAATTAAAAAAAAACTTAGGCCTTTTATACAGTATTCTCCAAGCGAAGTAACCACTCTTGAAATACTGTAGTGCCTGGGACAGTCGGTTGTTAAATGTCGTATGGTTGCCCAAGCACATACGGCATTCTCACAACATAGTCAGCCTAGTCCAGAGGAATGACTGGTCAATACGTCTGGGGCCAAGCATGTGCGGGTTTCCTCACGATGTTTTTCTTTATCGTTAGAGCGTCCGTATAATGTACTTGGAATCTGAAAAAGTCTCATTGGTATAGGTCGCGCAACGAATTAAGATCTTTCGACAAAAGTAGAGGGGGTATGCTCAGAAGTCAGTTTTTGGGTGTGTTTGGCGGTAGCGGGCTCGGGCGGGGAGGTGTGGATGCGCCGAACGCATGCCGAACGTGGCTGCCGAAACGCTATTGGTACGTTAGTAATATATATTCTTTGCTATTGGTCACATGCGCGAACGACCCCCTCCACTTTCAGAGCGCTCATAAACCGTTGCAAGACCTGTACACACCACAACCTGAGATTCGAACCTGCACTCTCTCGAGTGCGAACCAAACGATCTACCCACTAGGCCACGGAGCTCTGATATCGAATAAAGGAGTACAATAAATGTGGAAAAGTTCCTATGACAACGGATTAAGATTGTTTTTTTTTTCATCATCGGACGCGATATGCGATATCGTATCAAATTATGTGAAAACGCTCTTATACCGACCACACGACATGTTCAAATAACTTACTCGAGCTGACTGGTTCAAATTGTTTTGTCAAACAGCTTTGGGCGTGTGTGGGCCTCGTGTTTGATATTGGACAACCTACTGGAACATGTGTGACGTCACTGACGGGCTAAGTGGCGAATGTAAGAACTATGGAGGGTAGAGATAAGGAAAATCATCTCATATGGGAGAAAAGTTGAAAAAGTGTCCAGCTGCATGCTATAAATAACAAACAGTTCAAAAATCTTCCACAATGGCGCTGATGCACAAGAAGGGTATGGTATGAAGTTAGGAATAAGAGATGGAGTGAAGTGAGTTGAGTTTAGTTATTTAAAATTTTTGACTACTTTAGTTGACTAAAAGTAGTTATTTCAGTAAATCATGAATATTCTACTTACTCGCGTAGTCGAATATATTTTTATAAACATAACCGAAGAAGATGCTAAGATTTAGTTATCTGTTTAAATTTTGCCGCTTTACACCCCGTTAAGTCTTCAGCGCCCCCTAGTGAACGGTTTTTACGGACACTTTTCATGTATGGAGATGGTACTCCTTATCTCTACCCTCCTCATTAAGAACAACAATACAAGAAATATCATTTGACATAAAATCCGAATTTCAGCAACGCCTGTAAGCGTTAATCATTTGTCTAAACATCATGCCTTCTCTTTCATTAATACGAAGAACGAGAGAGAGATACCATGATATCTAATCTACTTTTTACTCTAACAGGCGTTAATGAAATTGAGATTAATTCTCCTAACATTTCTATATTATATGCCAGACAATATAATGTAAAAACATATTATTATTTGAAAATATTAAGATTAATATTTTCCAATGATTCGTTTAATCTCAGAATTTAATTAATATTTATTAAGTTACTTAAAATAATGTTTAATTATATTTTAAATTATACATAAAAATTACATAAACTAAAATGTAAGGTTCGGTAAAATCAATAACGAACATTTTGGGCATATTATGATCTACTGCTTAAAAATAATTGTCACACTCGAAAAATTCTTCCTTTATATGGATGAGTCTGCGTTGAGCGGAAATTCTCCCATACTTGAGATTTTTTTTTTTTTGCTTTGAGTATGACAATATTTTTTGGCCTAAACGTCTTTAGCAGTAGGTCATATACCAAAAATATCCGTAATTGATTTTACCAAACCTTATATATCACATTTTATTATAATTTTACTGTGAAACAAGTTTTTACTTATATTTCCGCCTTATATTTTGCCCTTTTTTTCAACATAATATTAAATGGCCTAGATTTAAATAGTCTAGAAAAATGACAATAAAGTAATTACTATCATAATATGTTTATTGTCACAGAGAACAAAAATAATAAAGTAATTAATATTGTAGTGTTGTACATATATTGTGTTTATTTTTTATTGTTGTATGTTATTAATCTTAAACATCTACCCTCTTACTAATAATCGCTGTATAAGCTTTCAATAGTTATACAGTGTTTTGTCTCCTTCTATCGAATTAAAAATGTCACTTGTGTGGCGTGAACAAAACACTGTATAACTATTCAAAGCTTATACAGCGTTTATTAGTAAGGGGGCTAGTATTTTACTTGTGTTAGATTGGTTCTCAAACTATTTATTTATTCCATAGACAATTTATCTCTGTAACGAATAACGCTTTTTTAATAGCAAGATTTTTTTAATAATATGCTACTTACAGTCAACGGGTACGTAAAAATAATTTTTACTAATTTATAGTAATTACCGAATACGGAAACAAATTTTTGGTACCAGTTAGCTCTTTTACAAAAATATAATTAGTATAAAAATATGTAAGTTATTGTAGCATTGTATGTCACCTCCTATAAACTTAAATATGCCATAACTGAAAAATATGAGCTAACTTTCAGATTGAACTTGTTTCATTGTTTTAGCGAATGAAACACTAAAATTCTAGCACACTTCCATGTAAAACCAAATGTAAAAGGCAATTTGGATGTGTTAATAAAATGGGAGCTATGACATTTGTCTATGGGCTCTAGTTGATGAGACTAGTATTTTTTTAAAATTAATAAAGCCAGGCATCTAGTTCCTAAACATAATCAGATGTGCAGCTAACTTCACAGTGTAATAAATGGCGCGTTTATTTAGAACTGGCATGTGATAATACATAATGAGTATCGTAATTTATTGATTATATTATTATCGTTAATAAATATTTATTGAGTTTTCTGTTGTCTGTATCAATTCTGGTATTTTGTTATGAAGCTTGTTCCTCATGATGGCATTTGAATCGTGCATCTCTTTTCTTTCCTTACAGTTCAATAAGGACAGAGTATATTTCTTGGGCTTGAAACTTTGTTAAAATTATTTATTTCTAGTTAAAAACTCCATACATCGTGAGGAATCGACTTGAGCATTTATGTTATAAAAATTACAAATGAAAAATTTTATAAAACGAGATGATTAGTATTAAGAATAATATTTTAATGAATGATGTAGAATAAATACGATTTTCGTAATGTTTTGTTGTTTTATTTGTGTGACGGGGGGCGGACCGTGAATTTGTGGGGCCCTGGGCTGAAACTACTTAGGGGCCCTGGGCTGAAACCTCGGGGCCCTGGGCTGCAGCCCAAGCAGCCCTTAGGTAGATCCGGCCCTGTGAGGGCGCGTACAAGCGCCGGTTTCTACCCGGTATAGTTTTGTGGCTATCCTTTGTACTGAGTAGGTACGGATGTTACAATAATCGTCTTGGCAAAAATAATTACAAATAAAACACCTGTACATTATACAATCATTTATTTATACGACTAAATTAGAGATATTTGACAAAACAATATCAGATGGAATGGATGACTTTGATGAATACTACCTGTGTACGTTAAATAGGAAATTTAACATAGATAAAACTAAAAACATTATATGTAATGCCTCTTTCACAAGTTTTAGTGCAAATTAAAACTATATTTAAAAAAATTGATATATTTTTTGAACTTACCAATAAGACTAGAGGTGTTTTTAAAATATTTGTAATTTGTTAATTTTCATCAATTTTCTAAATCAGTTGATACTTTATAAATTTTTTACATGTTATAGTAATGCCCTTTGGCAGAAAACATTTTCAAATCTCATAATATGAAAATATATTTTGTAAACAAACAATGTCACAGAATATTTATGACAATGTAAAGGTACATTCTAACGACCAAAGAATTCATTAAAGTTCTCAATACATAAGTTACTTACGAACTAAATCTTAATTTATACTAAATGTCTATAAAACAAAATATTTAATAAACAATATGTATGTTAAATAAAATTAATGGTATGTTTAAAGATGACTAGACAGTGAAATATAAAATACATAAAAACTGTCACAACATTTGTGTGAAGTTAACTGTACTTTTATATAAGTAAGTTTATTTTTGCAATAAGTGTGCTACTGTTTTTATTGTGTCATCATTTGTTTAAAAGTAACAAGGGCTATCACTCTTAAAAGGAATGTTGAAAATATGAATAAAATAGCAGAAAGCAAACGCACAATGCAAAACAATATAGACCCGTCTGGGACCAATGTTTTTACAAATCCCAAAAATTGTACATAAACATGGATACTATTTCTTTGTATCCATAATAGAGCCGTCATATAGTATTTCATGTGGCAAAATCAGATGTGGCAGATGAGTTGTGTATAAGTGTGGATAAGTTGTGAACGAGCGTGGATGAGTTGTGTACGAGCGTGGATGAGTTGTGTATGAGAGTAGATGAGTTGTGTACGAGCGTGGACGAGTTGTGTACGAGCGTGGATGAGTTGTGTATGAGCGTGGATGAGTAGTATGAGGGTGCGCGCACGGCGGCGCGCGGGAGGGGGCGCTACGGCGGCGTGAGGCTGCCGCCATACTCAGGGGACGCACCGCGACCTATCACGTTAAAAGTTCACGTAAAAATTTAAAACGTTAGGTATGTTTTTATTTCTATTCTATACTTAACATAATAAAGATGAAAAGTTTGTTTGTTTGCATTGAATAAGCTCCGAAACTACTGGATCGATTTTGATGAAATTTGGCACAGATGTAGAGTAGACCACGGGGAAGGACATAGGCAGTAGCCTAATAGCCGAAACCGTACATTTTTCCGCGATAAAATAACTGTCTTGTTCACTTTTCAAGCACAAGTTTTTTTCAATAGGCAAAAACAACGTACGCAACGAAAACAGTGAAACCTCCATGTGTGGGGATTTGGATGCACCATCGGTACACGCACATCAGTGAGTTAGACGCACATAGAGGTGCGCGTTACTGGTATCATTACACACATCTGTGTGTGTGATATTAGAAACAGAAAAAATCTCCCTGCATCTTTTAGGGTTCCGTAGATACCCAAAGGGTAAAAACGAGACCCCATTATTGAGACTTCGCTGTCCGTCTATCACCAGGCAAGTGAGTAGCGAGTTAGCCACTGAGCCGCCGGCACTCACCTCGACCTCTGCCTCGGCCTCGGCCCCTGCCCCTCCCGCGGCCGCGTCACCTGCGCCCGTCGCCCAGACCCACCATGTCTGACAAACACACATACACGTAAGAATTTAATATTTATAATAATACGTCGCAAATCCAGCACATTTACAATCATCAGAACCAAAGAAAGCGGGACGCCCAGCTGACAATTGTCAAACTTTCATTCACATACCTACCATATAAGACAACATTTAGGTAACAGCTGCAATCAACCGTCCTATGTTTATCACGTAAGTATCTAAAGATTCAAAAGAACCCTATAAAAATAATAACATCTATGGACGCTTCACACCACGTCAATCTGGTCCCGTGGTAAGTTCTCGAAGAACTTGTGTTACGGGTACCAGACAAAGGAAATATATTTAATAATTTTATAATATACACATATTTAAGATTTTTTATTATATTATACACATATTTAATACACATCCATGACCCAGGAACACAGAGAAAAAAATTCCTTCGGCAGGATTCGAACCCGCGGCCGCCGGCATGAGCACCAACCATTGAGCCACAGAGGTCGTCAAATGTCCAAACCCCAGATTAGACGGATGGTTACCTATATTAGTAGCAGTTTTCTCCAAGTACGCGAGCGGGCCTTGCAGCGCCGTGCCCGCGCCGGCGTACGCGCCCCGCCCGCCAGCCAGAAACATGCCTTGCGCCAGACTGCTCTGCATCTATACAACAGAATATTACAATTTGTAACACACCTATTCAAAGATATTGAGGAGGTGAGGATTGAGGTATATATAATCTTAGTTTCCTCAAGCACCGCTAGATGGCTATAGCATTTACAACTGAGAACAGTGAATTTATTGTCAGTTCTCCCAGCCACCACTAGATGGAGCTGTAAGGGTTCTAGATCACGCTATTGAAACACTGACAGAGATCATATAAGTAACTCTCATGATGATTGTTTTGTATCAATCATTCATATTCGATTACCTATCATCGCTAATCGCTATTGTATGCGCTTTTACGATTCCTACGCTACCTAAGTAGTTGCTTCCACCATTGCTGAGACAGCTTCTTTCTTGTACGCTAAGGAATAAATAGCGAACCTATAAGCCGGTGGCATACTGATTGCTTCCTCACGGGACAATCTGTTGAAAACCGAAATATAGGGGCGTAAGCGCTGCTCTAAAGTTGTACCTTGTACCAAAATATACGCCTCCGTTGTAAAGTCGCTGTTTGACTCTATCACCCCGCGCAACCCCCCGTTACAAATTTAGATTACTGTGATACCTAGATTATATGACAGTGGTAGAGACATCAACAACTAGATGTTGACTTCGGGCGCGCAAAAGGAAAATTTTTCCTCTATAAAAATTCTCGTATTCTACTCTACTATAAATTGTACCAAATTTCATCAAAATCGGCCGAGTAGTTTCGGAGCCCTATTTAATGCTAACAAAGATATAAATATTTCCTCTTTATAATTATAGTATAGATAGTTATAATCAATTACAAATCAGTAGATGGATTAAATTATGTACTTACCACAAATTAAATGATGTACTTACCACAAATTAAAAATTTGATGAGAATTCTTCGTCATTGAAAATATAAACCGGCATCGCTACGTCATTAAAGCGGCCAAAAGTTATTAAACATACCTATTGATTTATAAGGTACCTTATTGACGTATTTTTTACCTTGTTTGTTTATCTATAAAAATATACTGTAACACCATCCATAGCGAAGATTAGACTCAAAAGTTGAAACTTGCAAAATGTGTAAATTATAAATTGATAAAAACTCAGAGAATCAAAATGGGTGCAAGGATAAATAAAACAAAAAATAATACATAATAAATTTGCGTGTATTAAAAAAATGAGTGCCAAATTATTATATTATATAAAAAAACAAAATCTACAGGAATTTAGCTTTAAAAGCTAAGAACATATTACATGAACACATTTTTAAGATTGATATTTTATTTGCTAAACTAAGCATAAGATACTGACGATTTGATAGTCAAAAGTAGATTTATTTTAACTGTAGCTTTTAACTTATAACGAATATGCTAAGTACTTAAGGTACAACAAAAAGTGCACTTAGGAACTAAAAAGGAAACTGAAAAATAAATACATAGTTTAAAAACAGTAAAATAAAGCTTAACTTGTTAATAAATCTACTATTCTACCAACAACTACCTACATTATATTTTAAAGTTTATTAACTTTTTACAAAAATTGCGTAACTTTTTAAGGCATGTTTAAAGACACATTTTAACGTTAAGAAATTATTACTACAAGTTTTAACTAAGGCATTTTAGTAGGTACTTATGATTTTATATAAAAATACTACAGTACTTCTAATTCAACAATTTTCTGTGAAAAATTTGCAGCATGCACAGTACGCATAACGTGACAAACAAACGTTAATAACCTACCGGGTCTGGTGAAAAAAAAAATGAACTAGCTTGCAATTTTAGTATTTTATACTTTCTACGATTAAAGACCATCTTGAGAAGCTAATCGTTACTTGAGACCGTCTCAGCCAAGAATGGTCGTGAGTACGAGTTCGAGAACGGTTTATTACGGGCCAAAGTATTGAAAAGGACAACAAACTTACAAAAAAAGTAGTGAATTATAAATTAAAGTACACTAATGTTCAGCGCTCTCTTTTGGGTTTACGCCTCGAGCGCCACCTATTTCGTGTATTTATATATTTTTTAAGATATATTATGTAACATAAAAAGTTGTCTTCCGTATCTTCACAGTTTTTGCCAGAACTAGCCCCTAAATAGCGGGGAAAGAACTTTGGAAGTACATATTAGTGTTCTCGATATAAAGACCGCTATATCGACACCGGGAGCAAGAAAGCAAAGATTTCAGTGAAATTTACGGTAAATGTATGTTAGTCTTTAAGGTATTTATAATATGGGCCTATGCAGCCTGAAATAAATGTATTTATTATTTAAAAAGGGTCCTGTAATTTATCCTCCAAGCCTTTTACGGCGGAAATGTCCCAACTATGTAGTAGTAGATGCCCCCTGGTCTAGCTACGCCGCTGAGACGGCTACCGGCGCGGGTGCGCGGGGTAGGCGGGCGGGAGGGGCGGGCGCGGTACCTGGTGCTGCTGCATGGCCTGCTGCTGCAGCGCCGCCTGCTGAGCCGCCGCCGCCGCCGCCATCTGCTGCGCCTGCGCATAAATCACACATTCTCAGTTTAAAGTAGCTAGAATGCGACTTATGAAAATGGATGCAACGTTTGGCTAAACATAAAAAAGTTGTTTGATTCGCTTGCATGCTTTGTAAGGTCTACGCGAAATTTTTCAAGTTTCCTTTTAGTTTCTTACTAATGATTAAGAGATGGCGTTACTTGCACAACCTTTATCAAAATAACACAAATTGTTGATATTACTGTACATAATTTGATCAAAACCTTAGAGCTAGTAGAGATGTAGCATCGCTTTGCAGTCTCTATCGGCTATATTACGGGGAGTGCTCCGAGGAATTGTTCGGACTTATACCTGCTGCAACTTTTCGCCACCGTTCCAAGCGACGAAATATTTATCATTCTCATCACCTTGATGAGTGGCAGTCCTCCACCATGCGCTTTACCCAAAACTTTCTGCCGCGCACTGTAAAACTCTGGAATGAACTGTCGCCAGTAGTATTTCCGGACCATTACGACCTGCAAACCTTCAAGAAGGGAGCGTATTCCCTCCTAAAAGGCCGGCAACGCACTTGCAACTTCTCTGATGTTGCGGGTGTCCATGGGCGACGGTAATTGCTTTCCATCAGGTGATCCGTTTACTCGTTTGCCCCCTAGTTTTATAAAAAAAACTTGTGGGTTAGCTTCGAAGACTCGCCGTGGACAGTTATATGCGCCGGTAGATACGTTTCACACGAGATAGGTCAGTCGACGCGACAAATTGTGCCAGAGTGGCCAATGGACTGGGGCGACTGGGGGGCTACCTGCACGCTCTGCTGCACCTGGCAGGGCTGCGGCATGGGCGAGGCGGCCTGCGCCAGCGCCGGCGGCGCGCCCGGCTGCTGCTGACACTTGTTGTACACCGTGTGGCCCTGTTCACAACAATTTAGTTTTCATGTTATCTATACTAATATAATAAAGAGGAAAAGTTTGTTTGTTTGTTTGCATCGAATAGGCTCCGAAACTACTGGACCGATTTTGATGAAATTTGGCACAGATATAGAATAGACCACGGGGAAGGACATAGGCTACTTTTTTACTTTTTATCGCGGCAAAATGTACGGTTACCGCGGGATTTCTTTTTGTCGCGCACCAAGTCGCGCATAACATCTAGTCGTGTATAAAAGAAGTCACACTCAATGATTTCAAAACGACGGATGGCCCTAACGACCGAATACTTGAGCGATGGTTAAATTGAGTCACGCTCACATACTGTCCTTGTCATTTCGGCTAGCAGAGACAGCGACAGTCTGTGAATAGGAGGACTCTTAATTTTGATGAGCGTTTCAGTCACGGACATCTATTGACTAGACCACGGAAGTCTCATCGTTTGTATAGAAACAAAGCGCGGCATTATTTTTCTACCTGCTGTGACGTCACACGAGCGATTTTATGGAACGAACTCCCCGTCCCCAAGTAAACGATTCAAAGGCCGTCACCGCGCTTCGCCCCGTCGCGTGTTTTAGTTTTCGTTTGACTTTTGGCACCGACAACGTTCGAAACGAAATGGCGCTGAAGGAAGTTAATTTTCTCTCTTTTACACGCGAAGTTACATACGAAGTATGTCACCGTAAAATTGTAAAAACCGTTAGATTGTAAAAAAAACTAACGCGATTGTAAAAATATGTCGAAAAATGAAAAACTATATATTTATAATCTAACGAAAAATAATGTGTTAAATTATAGGCAGCATATTCACGTCGGAAGTCTATCAACATTTTACAATCTCACTAGTTTTATTACAATCTAACGGTTTTTACAATTGTACGGTGACATAATACCTATAAACGCTTGCGTGGTCTAGTTAATAGATGCTATGGTTTCATTATTCGGCCGAAAGCCAGGTAAATATCTTACCTGTAAGTCAGCTAGAAGGTTCAGCCACTGGCCGATCTTGTCGTAGTGCCGCCTCAGTAGCTCATCCTTACGCTGGAGCTCGCACTTCAGCTCGTTATTGTCTTCCTTCACCAGCAGTTCCGGCTTCATAGCGGACAGGAGAAATCTGAACACACAAAAATAATCTTAATAAAAGAAATGTTGAGAAAAAAAAACGATTGTTTGAGGCTGCAGTCAATAGCTAAGCCTAGAATCAAGATTAAGTTAGTTTGGCGCCCCCTAAATCACAGGCTGTCTCTGTCTCCATTTGGAAGAATGAAAAAGATAGCATGTGACCTGAGTGCCACTTAATTTGAGTACCGTTTGAGATTTCGACCGTTACACCCATACTAACCTCTTCTGCAGGAAGAACGCCTCCATCTGCCGGGCGAGGTCAATGAACCGTTCCACTTCAACCTTCACCTCCTCCTTCTCCACGTACGGGGACGCCTCCTGCTTCGTCAGCACATTCAGACATGCCTGCCAATAAGTATGCCATTAGGCGATTCACTTCTCGTTTGCCAGGCTTATATTGTGACTGTAGAAGTATAGGAAGTAGATCATGTAAAGCAGGAGCTTCTAGCCAGTGGGGTACCCCTCTGTAGGGAGGCGTGGTCGTGGAGAGATGCTTATTTATTTCAAATATCTTATACAAGCTGTCCCGACACATGTTCTGTCTTAAATATGAACTGGAATGAATAATGACTACACCTACAATGCAACCTAGTCCTAACTCCTACACCTACAACCTACACCTTTTCCAATATTTCTCATTGTTCAAACCTTCTCTGAACTTCCACAATTATTACAAGACCAAAATTAGCCAAATCGGTCCAGCCGTTCTCAAGTTTTGAATCCCTCGGAAATGGGATAAAAAGTATCCAATGTCTATGTCACCGTAAAATTGTAAAAACCGTTAGATTGTAATATAACTAGAAATATTATAATATGCTTACAGATTGTCAAATACAAATGTCTCCATACAATTGTACGCATTATTTTTCGTTGTTTTTCGTTCGGTTTCGTTCGGAATTTCGGATAACCGACACGACTGACGACGAGAGATCAGGCGCAGATCCGACTTTTTTACATGCCCATCCGACGCATGGATCATCTTTCTTGTCAGACAATCAGGTGATCAGCCTGCATTGTCCTAACCAAACTTGGAAACAACATTTTTTGTTGTTCCAATGCGGGAATCAAACCCAGAACCTCCGAGTCGAGAGCCCATGCTCTAACCACTAGACTAAGGAGGCTGTTATGAAAGTATTGTTCGAAAGTATAATCTGAGGGCGATTTCGTGAAAAAATATTTGGGAAAACCTGATAAAGAGTATCTTAAATTGATGGCTAGTACCTACATAAGTACAGTCACCGTCAGATACGGTGTACCACAATTCGTACAATAGTGGTACACCGGATATGTCATCGACCGTACGTCGTAAATAGTGTATTGATCCTAGCTAAAGTTCGGTCGAGAATGATGAGTGATGAAACGGAAGAGCGATGAGTCAATGTACAAAATTCTACGTCCTCCGCGACCGCACTTTAGCACTTATATACTATGCGTCATTAATATGTAAAAACATTTCAAACAAATGTTAAATTAGTTTAATTCATTGTGTTCTACACACAGATTGTAACTGTGGGAGAGTCACGCTTCGGCATGAACGGGCCGGCTCGACCGGGTAAATACGGCCTCACAGAAATGAGAAAACCGGCGTGATATAACGTTTGTTTTGTGTTTCGCCGAGTGAGTGAGGTTACCTGAGGCCCAAGGAAGGAGGGATTGGGGATTTTAAGGACCAGGAACGCAAGTCGCAACACCAGAGGAGTTACAAGTGTAACACCTCTGGTGTTGCGAGTGTCCATGGGCGGCGGTAATCGCTTACCATCAGGCGATCCGTCTGCTCGTTTCCTGGTTCATTACATTAAAAAAAAAGATTAGTCTACCTACTGTAACATCACAAGGGCGATAGTGATGCGATCTCCCCGTCCGTGTCCCTGAGTAAACGATTCAAAAGTCGTCGCCACGCGCCGCCCCGCAGCGTTTTTTAGTTTTCGTGGTCTAGTCAACAGACGTATGTGGTTCTACTAGTGTAGATACTTACTTTTTAAAAATCTCAGCCTAACCCTGTTTAATAAATTGAAATAAAGGATTTTGTTGAATCAAAAAGTCGATAGATTCACGATGTACCTTTTTACTATTGAAATTTGATCTAAACTCTGAGTTGAAAACACGGAAGTCCAAAATGACAATGACGAATATTTATACAAGTCTCGGTACCTAAACATTAAAATCCAATGGCTATTATGGGAGCCGAGTGCTGACACCTTAACAAAGGGCTAAACTGGTTGTGTACAGTTTACTACCTGGGAAGTGGGACCTATCACCTACCTAATCATTGTACTTGCACTTTAATCCCTTTGGGTAGCCTTCTTATGCGACCGACGACCAGCGAAAAAGGTTCTCTGGCCACGCTAACCGGTCAAGACTCAAGCGTCGCTAGTATAGTTTAGTACTCCATACTAAGACGAAACTCTGACCGGGTCGCGGATCAGTGGCCATTTTGGTGTCGGGTGAATTGGAGCTCGTCATTAGTAATTATTATCTAATTTAATTATAAGCACCCATAAATATGATAAAATTTAAAATCTACAAAAATGACAGACTAGCTAAAGATAAAATAATATGATAATGTAGGAAAGTAGTTAAGAAACAAATTAATTATTTAAGACATCTTTTATTTACTATCTCAATATACACAATAAATTCTTAAAATCTATATTATGTATTATGATCCGCCATGAAAATAAATAAAATTCAAAGTCAATCGATTCACAAAGTTCCATTTAAACAACAGGGCAAGAGTTTTCTCTTGAAGTAAAATTTGAAATACTAGCATACTAGTATTTGATAACATACTTTTTATTTCAATTATTATGGTCTATGTTGCACAACTATAGAAATAAAACCATCTACAGTACGACCACATCTCAATAGCTTTTGGCAACTGTCGTTTTTCATACAATGACTGTCATTTCCACAAAAAAACGATAGCCGAGCACCATTAGCAAAATGGTTTTACTGTACTTATTACACATTCTCATAATTTAAAACTTGTTTCTCACTTACACATAAAAATTGTCATTCTTACAACAAGATCAAATTGGTACTATTATTTGAAAATAGTGTAACACTTTCCCCCACAATTTTACTTAGTTAAAATAATATCAAGAGGGTTTTGGGAGCCACCAAGAAGTTGACAATTATTAATACATATTTACACATGGGCCATACACTCCGGTGGGACAAATACATTTCACTTCATAATTACTACATTTGTTGAATAACTCTTCAACTCAAAGATGGTAGAAGCTCAAAAAAATTTGATATAACATTGATACCCATACATTTTTATCTTATAGCTCATATTTTCAACAGCTTAGTTGCAAATTATATGGCAAAGCAGTTAATCTTTGTATTGGACAAAATAAAAAAGGATTACAATCTAAAAACTCTCACATCACACTATTGCGGATCACAACATGTTTAAATTTAAACAAAATTTTATTATAGTTATTTTTAAAACTATTGAAATTTCAACTAGAAACATCTTAACATAATCTATATCATATATCAATTAAGGTATTATAATTAAGTTGCTGTACCTACTTATCTACTTATTTCTGGTAACCGTACCACGGTGACTGGTACGGACTTCTGTAGTATTGATTGGAGTTCATCTGTCCGTACATCTGGTGCATGTGGGGCATGGACTGTTGGTTATAGTAGTAGTCCGACCATTGATTACTCTCCGGTGTATAGTTCGTTTGACCGGGGGTCTCTCTACTGACATTCTGCGTGTTGTATGAACTGCTAGTTATGCTCTGTGAGTTATACGTACTATAATCTATGGGTTTGTCTATGAAAATACTGTCATTATACTGTCCAATAGGCAGTGGTATGTCCCGTGGCGTTTTTGGTGTTTTTGAACTTGTGGCTTGCACTTTTTCCACTGCACCCTTTGACATCTCTTTTAAATTTTCCCTTTGATTGGATTCCATGAATTTATAAAATTCACTTTCAAAAGCACTGGGGTTTTTGTTGAGAGGTGGTACTCTCGCAGGAACTCGCAGATTTAGGTCGGGAAGTGAAGATGTTTTTGTATGGCTTTGACTGTTGGGCCGGGGATTTGTTTGCTTTTGTGACTTTATGCTTGAATGGCCTTGATGGGTTGGACTAGTTTGAGGCTTTGAGCTACTTTGACTGGGAAGCTTTCTAGACGGGTTTGGTTTCATTAACTGTGAAATTACACTACTGTGCCCATAGATTTTTTGTTGGCTGTCCAAAACTGGTTGAAGGGGAGAGTTGTATTCAAAATTTGTGATCTTTTTTGGGGTCCGTGGCTTTCTTGGTGTCTTTTCTTTGTTTTCTGGTTTCTCTTTCTTTACCTTTGGAATGGTGTTCGCTGGATCTTTTTTCACTCTTTCCTTTTTAGGTTTGACAACTTTTTCTTTATCAGTCTTTGCATTTGACTTTCTCTTCTTTGGCTCCTTTTTTATTTCCGAAGAGAGAGTGTCTGTTTCCTGTGATGATGTAAGTGGGTCTGGCAGTGGAATATCAGCGATGGGACTTTCTGAATGTGGAGGTGACTCAAAACCAGCCACTACAGCTGCCATATCTTGCAGCTCTTCATTTGATAGTTTCTTAGCCTTATGTTTACGTTGTGATGTTGGTGTACCTGTAGCTGCTTTTGTTTGTTTCTCTTTGGCTCCATCTTCTTTAGTTGATTTTTCTTTTGTGTCTTTTTTCTTTTTTCTCTTTGATTTTTTATGCTTACGGGAGCCATAATCGGAATCCCTATCTGAATCGATATACCCTACATCAGGCAGTTGTGCTTCTGAAGGGTCCATTTCATCACCTTTCAACCAAATATCCTCAAGGGCATCTAGTTGAGTATCATCAGGTTCCATAGGTAGAATTGGACGTTTCATCGATGTCATCATATCTAAATCTCCTTCTGCCATTGTCATTTCATCATCATCCATGACATCATGCCCGAGGATGGAGACTGCGATGGCACCTTCGGATATACTTTTACTTGCCATAGCTCTTTTTAAATGAAGTGGATGTCTCTTTTTCTTCTTCAGTCCCTCTTCTTCAGCTGCAATGAAGGATTCAGGCAATTCTGTATTATTTTTATTACACAGTATATCTTGGCCTGAAGGATGTGGAGCGGGCACCATTTTTTCTGGCTGCTCTGGATGACAGCCAATATCTTGCCCTTTCAACCATAATTCATATCGGTCAGGTTGAAAACGTTTCACAAATGTGTCCATCGAAATCTTTACCATGTCATTACTGCACGTACATTGCATGGCTCTTTTTCCATATTCCACCCACCTAGGGGCTGCAAAATTAGTTGATTCTGCACAGTTAAACCCATGATTAAAACCAGCATGATAACCATAAGGAAAAGTTATCATAATTTCTCCAGCCTCTTGTGTTATTTTATTACAGGGTATAGAATACTGTTTCAGAATTTGCGGTGATATCAATGTCATCTTGTGTCGTAAAAATGCTTGGCAGGTCTTAGCCGATGTGGGAAAAAATCCAGAGGCAATTCTTTCAAACCTTTTGCCATGCTCCGGTGGTATGGCATACCATGTTTTAGGATCTCCAAAATGCAAGTAGTTGATTGAATATAAATCCATGTCTTCCGTGTGCCAGGCGAAAGTTGTCTTCCACATGCCAAAATATAAGTATGCCGTGTTCACACCATCAATTTCAATACCATAATCAGAATTAACAAAGTCTAATATGGTCCCGAGATGATTGATGTTCCATTCCTTAACATCGGGGTCTGTGATACTCCCGTTCACATCGGCTCCATAGATAGGAGCGACATAAGTAACATTTTTCCAATACTTTCTCTCCAAATCGTCGTAGTTCGTGTGCTTTGGTGTGCAAAACTTAGCAGAATTCGCCATAACCGCAAACTGTTTTACGGTCATAGATTTCTTCTGTATATTTATCTGCTGAAACAAACCTTGCTTCCCTGTAACCACTTGACATATGGGGGAAGGAATCGTAATGTTAAGATCCTCCAGATTATATCCATTCTTGCGAGGAACCCATTCAGGTGGTGGAATAACTTTAGCGAGGCCAGCCTTATGTGCACCCTTAGATTCCATGTACTGAACGTATTTGTTAAAATCTTTGAACTCTTCCCACGTAGGGCGGAATACTTGAATAGTAATACCATTCCCATAAGGACTGGACTCCTCTGTAGCCACCGACATTGTAAACTTCAGTATATCACACGTTCAAAACAAAATTTCATAACACAAAATTATCCTTTAATCACCCAAATGTCCACAACACCATAATCGTTTTAGCGTTCCTTTGAAATATTAGTAGCATGTGGCCACATAAAACATAAAATTTAGTTGATTACGATTATATTTTTATTAAAATAAAAACTTAATCAGTAAAATGGCCGACATGTACGAGATGCGCTTGCAACAAATTCCCAAATTACGATCGAAGCCGCATAAGCGAAATCGGGTCACGTAGACAAAACAGTCCCTCTAGTTTTTTCATCAATATTTTTATTCACTATACGCAGCTTCTACTACACAGACATTCGGATTTCGTTCGTTAGGTTGCAAAAGTAACTGGCAAGTGGCAACACTATGTTTGTAATGTTGGTACTATGCCATCTTTATTTTGACATACAAAACTACGCTCGGTGACAAAAATCGGCAATCTATTTCTAAACTATTACCTGGAATGATTCTTCAAACTCCTCTACTAGGTTTCCACTACCATTTGATGAAGCAGCCATTTCTTTATCGCAATTTCAAGTCTTCTCACAGTAAATTACGTACACTTACAATGGACTCATGACACCATCATGACACATTTTCAAAACAATTGACTGCAATTGACAACAAATGTCAACCCACAACTGTCAAGCGACATTGACGTAAATTCGGAGCTGTTAATGTGTTATTTTTTTTTACCCGACTGCGCGACGCAAAGGAGTGGTAATGTGTTTATCAGCCTATGTATGTATGTATGTATGTATGTTCCTTTGAAGCACTATACAGACCAAATGCCTGGGCCGATTTTTATGATTCACATGTCAATCGATTCCTCTTAGTCCGGCGAGTGTCACTAAAGACATATGACGTTAGTGAAAATTCAATATGGCGACTACTGGACGCCATATTGTGAAAATGAAAAAAATCAAAGTCAACAAACTATGTCAAGTGGGGTATCGTTGAATAGGTATTTAAAAATCATTTTTAGTTTTCTCTCAACATTTTTCGATTCAACTGACCGTTTAGGATCTATATCGATTTAAAGTTGCATAACAACCATTCTCACATTAAGCCTATATTATGTTAGTGTTTGTATCAACGTATTTTTGCTTTAAATCGACCAAACGTGTGTTGGTTAAACTAAAAAATCTAAAATAAAATAAATAATAAATAAAATTAAGAAACCCGACTGCAAAAAAAAGACATACCTAAGCAACGCACTAAAAAGACCGAAACAAGTTTGAGAAAACAGACTACACTATGAGCTGAAAGCCTAAGGCTGGGACTATATGGACCGGCATCCGGAGGGCCGTAGAGAATTCTGATCATTGAAAATAGAATTTTGTACTATTACAATAGAGTTGAAAATCAAACACATGAGTGCCGAGTTAAACGCCAATGTCATATATGACAGCTCGACACCTGACACTTCTATTTTCAACTATATTGTATTAGGCTGGGACTATATGCAACGGAATCCGGTAGGCCGTAGAGAATTATGAGCACTGAAAATAGAACTCTATGCTAATACAATACAGTTGAAAATGGAAGTTTCGAGTGTCGAGCTGTCATATATGACATTGACATTTGACTCGACACTCGGATGTCCGATTTTGAACTCTATTGTATTAGTGCAGATATCTATTTTCAGTGCTCATAATTCTCTACGGCCTACCGGATTCCGTTGCATATAGTCCCAGCCTTAGCGCCGAGTTTTAATTCTAATGCTCAGAATTCTCTACGGCCTTCCGGATTCCGGTCCATATAGTCCCAGCCTAAGTGAAATAGGGTATTTTCCAAGTTTTTGAAAAGTATGTCAAATTGTTCCTAATACCAAAATACATTAGCAGTTTGAATCATTCTTTGTGAATTTCTTTCTTTTCCTTGCAAATTAGTCTAAAAGTTTAAATAAATATTATAGGCGCGAAAACGCTATAATGAGTTGTCATGACGTCACATTCTTGTAACATTGTAACTGTCAAGTGTTAAGTGTCAAATTAGGTATACAGTCGTAGGATCTTTTGGCACTTGGATGGGAGCGTGAGTGTCGCAAATAAGAACAATACTTAATACTAAAAGTGAAATTTTACAAGACGGCGATGTTAGTTCAGATTTTGTCCACATGCCAAAAGATCCTTGTCACACTGTACACTGAAAATGCCAAATCCCAGAATACCTACTGTTTACGTTTTTAAATAAATGTTTTAAGCGTATTAAAAATGCCATATATATGGTGCGTATTGCCAAAATGCAGTATACGTCTATTAAAACACCGGGGAAAATCTTTATGACCATACTAAAGAACACTGAATTGCGGAAAAAGTGTCTATTACTCGCTGACGCATGACGTTAATGATTCTGATGCTGGCTATTCTTTATGGAAATCGGGAGGCCATTAATAAAAGAAGAAGAAGTACAAGAATATGACGTCACATTCCAATCTCGTGCGTTTTTAGTCACGTTGTCAATCGTGAAAAATTCATAATTTTTTTTTTGATATTTTATCTTTGATTAATTATTACATAGATACGTTAAATCCTTACAAAACTGACAATATTTCTGTGCCACGACACACATTGACATGGGACGCGTGTCAATATGTCAACGTCGCGTAGTAACACAAAACACGCTATTATTCGCGGAGCACACTAACCAAAATTGGCCCGACTCGGGCCAATTCGAGTCTTTTTTTTTTTTTTTATAAAATAAGGGGGCAAACGAGCAAACGGGTCACCTGATGGAAAGCAACTACCGTCGCCCATAGACACTCGCAACATCAGAAGAGCTGCAGGTGCGTTGCCGGCCTTTTAAGAGGGAATACGCTCTCTTCTTGAAGGTTTGTAGGTCGTATAGGTCCGGAAATACTGCTGGTGACAGTTTGTTCCAGAGTTTTACAGTGCGCGGCAGAAAGTTACGCGAGAAACGCACGGTGGAAGACTGCCACTCATCAAGGTGATGAGGATGGAATATTTTTCGCGTGGGACGATGGCGAAAAGTTGCAGGTGGTATGATTCCGAACAATTCCTCAGAGCACTCCCCGTGATACAACCGATAGAGGATGCAGAGTGAAGCTACATCTCGGCGTAATTCCAAGGGGTCCAAGCTGTTTGAAACACAATGACAGTCAACAATTCGAGCGGCCCTTCGTTGGATACGATCCAGAGGGAGCAGTTGGTATTTTGGTGCTCCTGCCCAGAGATGAGAACAATATTCCATATGAGGCCGAACCTGCGCCTTGTAGAGTTGTAGGCGTTGGTCCGGACCGAAGTACTGTCTCGCTCTGTTGAGAACACCAAGCTTCTTCGAGGCTAACTTGGCCTTACCCTCTAGATGATATCGGAATTGGACTTCGCTCGATATGCTAACGCCAAGTATTTCAATGCTAGGGGAGATGGTTAAAGATGTGCCCTCAAAACGAGGATGTACGACCATAGGTGACTTTTTAGCGGTGAACGCGCAGACTTGTGTCTTGGCGGGGTTAAATTGGACTAAGTTACGTCTACCCCATTCAGAGACTTTCTCCAATGAATTCTCTATTTTTAACACAAGTTCGTTTCGACTCTCGATGACATTTAGCCGAGAAATATTAGGGGAGCCGGTATATACAGCATCACCTGTACTATCATCCGCATAGCAATGAATGCCGTTGGTCTGTAACATGTCATTGATATGCAGTATGAATAGGGTAGGCGATAGCATAGCACACAGCCCTGAGGGACACCAGCATCAACTGACTGAGTTTCCGAGCATTCGCCGTCAACTACGACCTTTATGCTTCTGTCTGCTAAGAAATTTGTGACCCACTTGCATAATTTCTCGGGCAGCCCGTATGATGGAAGCTTTGAAAGCAGCGCTTTATGCCAAACCCGATCAAAGGCCTTCGCAATGTCCAAACTAACAGCCAATGCTTCTCCCTTCGACTCAATTGCCTGAGCCCAACGATGAGTTAGGTACGCCAAGAGATCACCAGCCGAGCGACCCTTACGGAACCCGTATTGTTTGTCGCTTAGTAATCCCTGGCCGTCCAAGTATCGAAGAAGCTGGCCATTGATAATGGATTCCATTATCTTTGAGAAGAGAGAGGTTATGGCGATTGGTCTGTAGTTGGAAGGATTTGAGCGATCACCTTTTTTGGGGATCGGGTGCACCAAGGCTGTCTTCCAAGAAGCCGGGACGATGCCAGAGGAATAGGAGAGCCGAAAAAGGCGCGTCAAGACCGGAGCTAACTCTGGGGCACACTTTCTCAACACAATAGGAGGGATTCCGTCAGGCCTACTCGACTTTTGGATATCAAGGGAACGGAGGGCTTTTCGCACTGAGCGCTGATGAAACCGAATATCCGACATGAAGCTCGTGCATCGCGGTATGGTCGGCGGTTTCTGCCCCCCGTCATCTAGGATCGAGTTAGACGCAAAGAGCTTGCCCAGAAGATCGGCTTTGTCTTTTGCGTCCTGGGCTAACGATCCATTTCCTACGTGTAGGGATGGTAGGGTTGGCTTGCAGAAATTTCCCTCAATAGCTTTGACCAGAGACCAGAATGCACGGGTTCCCGAGGGGAGGCGCTCGAGTCTCTTGCCAATTCTATTGACGTGCTGTTTCTTTGCCCAAATGATCTCTTTCTTGAGGGACCTAGAGGCATGGTTGTACTCCATTTTATATGTGCTGGTATTTAAATCCCGAGTAGACACTGCATTGGCCCAGGATTGGTAAGCCTCCTGCTTCCGGCGAGAAGCTTTTTTGGAGGATGAACCAAACCAGGGACGAAATCTGCCGCCAGTTGGCACTACAGAGGACGGAATGAAAAGTTCCATCCCCTGCACTACCACATCGGCAACAGAGTTGGCAGTGTTGTCGGGATCATCCGGCGAGAAGCACACGTCTTCATTTTTACGCGTTTATAACATATCTACCTCTTTTTAATATTATATATCTATGGTTAAATTGGTTTAAATTAATGTTTAGCAATAAAATATCAACATTCTGATGTATATTTTCATCATAGGATAATACCCAGTGATAACTATAATTTATTATATACTAGCTGACCCGGCAAACTTTGTTCTAACTTAGAGGTAATAAATGAGCAGATTTTGGATTTCATTAAGTGCAATTTTTCATTAGGATAATAGATATAATTAAAAAGAAATCAATTATTTGAATGATTGTGTAAAATGGGCCATGTATTTTGGTGCATGGGTTGCAATCTTCAGTAAAGCATCTTGTAAATGACGACATTTTTCGTTTTATTATCAGGCGCAAGAATAAATAACGCAGATGGTCTTCCGATCCGTGAATATGCCACTATAATTGACCAGGTGAAAAACATGGATTTTGTAGATTCAGACCACAAACTTTCAAGGATTGGCCTTGTGACTTATTAATGGTCATGGCGAATGCAAGACGGATCGGAAATTGAAGTCGCTTGAACTCAAACGGCATATCGGTATTCGGTAGGGATCATCGGGATCTTCGGAATGAGAACTTCCTCACCTTCGAATTTTCCTTTGAGTATCGTCGCGTAAATCACATTTTTTGTAAATCCTTCAATCCCCTATTTACTAAATCCCCAAACATATTTTTCTGCGATAAATAGTAGCCTATGCTCTTCCTCGTAGTCTACTCTATGTCTGTGCCAATTTTCATGATGATCGGTTAAGTGGTTTTACGTAAAAGCGTAAATACAGTTGTCCACAGGAACCGTACATTCCCGCGATAAAAAGTAGCCTATGTCCTTCCCAGTGGTCTACTTTATATCTGTGCCAAATTTCATGATGATCGGTTAAGTAGTTTTTACGTAAAAGCGTAAATACAATATTCCACGGGAACCGTATATTTTTCTTGCAATAAAAAGTAGCCTATGTCCTTCCTCGTGGTCTACTTTGTATCTATAGTAAATTTCATGATGATCGGGTAAGTAGTTACGTAAAAGCGTAAATACAGTATTCAACGGGAACCGTACATTTTTATGCAATAAAGAGTAACCTATGTTCTTCCTCGTAGTCTACTTTATATCTGTGCCAAATTTCATGATGATTGGTTAAGTAGTTTTTACGTAAAAGCGTAAATACAGTATTTCACGGGAACGGTACATTTTCTGCAAAAAAGAAGCCTATGTCCTTTCCCGTGCTCTACTTTATATCTGTGCCAAATTTCATGATGATCGGTTAAGTAGTTTTTACGTAAAAGCGTAAATACAGTATTCCACGGGAACGGTACATTTTCTGCAAAAAAGAAGCCTATGTCCTTTCCCGTGCTCTACTTTATATCTGTGCCAAATTTCATGATGATCGGTTAAGTAGTTTTTACGTAAAAGCGTAAATACAGTATTCCACGGGAACCGTACATTTTTATGCAATAAACAGTAACCTATGTTCTTCCTCGTAGTCTACTTTATATCTGTGCCAAATTTCATGATGATCGGTTAAGTAGTTTTTACGTAAAAGCGTAAATACAGTATTCCACGGGAACCGTACATTTTCCCGCGATAAATAGTATCCTATGTCCTTTTCCTGGTTCTAAGATACCTCCCTACCAATTTTCAGCCAAATCGGTTCAGCCGTTCTTGAGTTATAAATGGTGTAACTAACACGACTTTCTTTTATATATATAGATCTATGATAATATCCTATTGACGTTATACAGTTTGTTAGCAGGCGGGGCGCATATATTTTTGTACGATTTATAATTTGCGAATGGGTCCCGCCTGCTACCAAATATAACGTCAATTATTTCACAGGCTTTCAGCTCATAGTGTAGTCTGTTTTCTCAATATTGTTTCGGTCTTTTTAGTGCGTTGCTTAGGTATGTCTTTTTTTTTTTTGCAGTCGGGTTTCTTAATTATATTTATTATAAATATTTTTTTTGTCCACGTTTTCGCATTGTTGCAGATGTATTATATAAAAATGAATTAGGTACATAGTTATCAGGGTGTCGCAACTTCCTATCGTAAGTATAGACGTTCGAATTCCAAAACTATACCTGACTATCGTCTGTGCAAACCACATACCTTGCTCGCTCTTTTATCGTGTGTACTCTTTCACACAACGCCTGTGATTGCTTAAACGTGGCCTAAACAGAAATAGAGGATTAATTTTAAATTTCAAACTACGAAATTCTATTCTATTAATTTGAAAAATTATTTTCAACTTTTACAAATTTGTTAACTCATGTTTTGTTATTTGCAAAAAACTGTAATTTTTAGTGAAGTGACCTCAAAATCATATTTATAATGATGAAACAGTGATTTATATAAAATAGGTTCATGTATATAACCACTATATAAACATGCTTTAAGTCAAAGAATATCGGTGAGTATTTGTATAAAATTTTACCATATTTTAACTTCTCGTTTTATTTAAAAGAGACATTTAAAGTTTATATTTGTTTGACGACCTCTGTGGCTCAGCAGTTCAGCGCTTCGGTGCTCAAGCCGGGGGTCGCAGGTTCGAATCCTGCCGAAGGAACAAAAAGTTTTTCTGTGTTCCTGGGTCATGGATGTGTACCTATATATGTGTATAATATAACAAAAATCTTAAATATACTTAAGTATAGTATTAACATGGTATTAATTAATATACTTCCTGTTTTCTGGTACCTACATGTAACACAAGTTATTATTATTATTTGTTTCAATAAATTAATTTTATTGTGTAGTGATTTTAATATGCATGCTAAGATTTAAGATTATAAAGTTTCTCTATTAATAATATAAGATTCGAATGTTTATTAAGGCACGCAATATTGTTTAAAACAAAGTCACCCTAAAAATAATTATGTAGGTACTATTTTTCTAATACTATTGTTCAGTTTTACCGCATACTTTTTACATTTAGTTTAACCTTTCTTAGTATTGCGAATAAGAAGAAATAAGTAAAATGTAATATAAATTCATAATTTGCAGGTATTGGATTCCAATTTCAAGGGCACGCAATAATAAATAAGACAACATGAAAATATTTCAAGATTCTCATTCGTATAAAATGTAATGTACCTATCTATTTTGCACCAAAGGATAACCGCTGAAGTTAATCAGGCTATGTCGTATATTTATGTGGTAATCTGAAATATTTTGGTTACCAACTTTAAGCCCTCGTATCCACGAGAGTTTTTTTGTGGTCGCGAGTCGTGACGCGACAGGAAAAACTGCACTGTAAATAGAACTCTGCACTTAATCTAAAATAGAGCTGAAAATTGAAGTGTCAAGTGTACACAATTTTCAGCTGTGTCGTATTAGTGCAAAGTTCTATTTATAGTGTAGTTTATTAGTCGTGAATCTCGTGATCACATAAAACGCTCGTGGGAATGTAGGCTTACTTTTGTATATTTTTAATGCAATAAAAACGTTCAAATTATAGTAATTGTTTTTTTGTTTATTGTTTTATTTACCTTTTTAACCTAATAATTGGGTCCTAAAAATAAAATTGAAAACAATAAATAACCTACGTATAGTTTTTTTAAATTATTTTTTTCATTTGCACTTTAGAAGATATAAATACGTAAAAAAGCTACGGTATAATTTTGAATTTCGAAATTATTATTTTTTATTCGGAGTGCCACCTCTTAATACGTAGTATAGCTTTACAATCTCTTTGTAGTTATGTTATAAGCGCGTAAAAGTGAGACCGCACTGCGCGGTAACGGAACTACGCAATGTAACGGCACAGCCAAATATTCTTTGTATGAAATTGTAAGAGATATAACAGTCTTTGGATATAACGCACTACGCGGCAGCGGAACTACGCGACGCGGCACTCCGCGACAAAGTTGACAAACTCTATTTAATGGGCCGTTGCATAGAGTATAAAGAGTAAAGGCTATTAGCAAGAGGAAAAATCATATAATACATATATGTATTATATCGTACCTTATCCCCCTATACGACACATGTCAATGAGAAAGAAAGGGATATCTAGTTGTTCGTTACTTACAATTTTTGTAGACGGTCACAGCTTTTGTAGACTATAACCAACTTCAGACAGATATCAGCTATCTGAAGTAGGGATGGGCGTTGAATGAACGACCTATTTTATTAAACTGTTTATTTGTCATGAACGGGTAAACTGTTTATCGCCTACTGATAAAGTAGTCTATGCGTGAACGGTTGCCATATGCCGGAACGGTGCGTGCGACAGAGACCGTTCGTCGCGACACGACGACACGATCGACGGACAGGCGCGGGGCACGACGACTCGGCACGAGCAATACGTCTATCTCTGTTCTTTACAATCGACGACGTGCTCTAGTCTATATAATTTTAAATTAATTAACTAAATGTAAAATTTTAGTAATGAACCTGCCGACCAGCCAGCCAGTCCTAAGCCTGGAAAAAGTATGAAGGGAAGTTCATTTCTACCGCTCACAGATTAAACCGTCTCGTCGTTCGTCGTCATCTAGTCGCGTCGATCAGCAAACGACAACAAGTTTGTCAAAACAGTTAAGTAATGCTGAAAGTCGTTCATTCAACAAAACTACTTTGTTTGTCATAGATTATTGCTCAGTTCGGTATTCGTCGAACACGTAAACTACATACATATACATACATATAATCACGCCTTTTTCCCGTAGGGGTAGGCAGGACCGCCTCTTTCCCGTAGGGGTAGGCAGAGACCACTTCTTTCCACTTGCTACGATCCTTACATACTTCTTTCGCTTCATCCACTTTCATTCTTACCATCCATTCCTCCTCTTACATTCAACGTAGTCAAGCGTCTCTTCATGGTCCGCTTTTCGCCTCCGCGAGAAACGAGACGTGATGGGTGGCGAACCACATCGCCGCCATTTTTGATAATTAAACTATTTTTGATTATCCATTGCGTTTCCACGGATTGGTGGAGAGGGTAGGAATAGGGAAAGGGAAGGATAGGTGGTGTGGAAAGGAAGATTGGTAAGTTAGAGTGGGAAATAGGGAATGTAGGATATTACCGCCCAGGAGGGCAAGGGATAGGACAGTAATAGCTAGGGAAGCCGGGGTCGCATACCCGTATACTATACCACAACTACCGGACAGACAAGTTGGGAAGAGTACCCAATGACATACAACACGTAAACTAGTCGAAAAAAAACTGTTTTTTCAACTAGTTTACGATGAACGATAAACGGTCTCGTTTCGTTGATCGAAAAAGCTTCGACGACCCACCCATCTGAACCTCAATTCTCGTATTTAAGTAGACTTTCATTTTACTTCATTAGTTTTGTAAATGTAGTGACATGTTACCGTGAACGGATTTTATGCCGTTTCGACCAATCAGAGCGCGTTTCACGTTGGTTTGACGTTCATAAAAACACCTTTTGAGAGTGTAAGCGTGTCGGGACTTGATTGTAATTGTATTAATGCCGGTTTTATTTAGCAGAATTGTCCCCCTGAAGTTGGTTACAAGTTGCCATGCTCGTATTGCTCGTATTTATCCTATGTACAGTCGTACAAGGATCTTTTGGCACGTGGACAAAATCAGTACTAACATCGCCGGCTTGTAAAATGTCACTTTTAGTAATAGGTAATGTTTTGTAGTTGCGACACTTACCTTTTGACACGTGGACAAAATCAGTACTAACATCGCCATCTTGTAAAATTTCAATTTTAGTAATAAGTATTGTTCTTATTTGCGACACTCACGCCCCCATCCAAGTGCCAAAAGATCCTTCCGTTTCCGTGTCAGCCTGGTGACGTCCACTGCAGGACATAGGCCTCCCCCATAGATTTCCAGTGCGACCGGTCGCTCGCGGCAGGGCCGTGCCGCCCCTGTGTGCGATGTGTGCGGCGCACACAGGCGCCAAGACGATGGGGGCGCCGCGGGCCGCCACCAAAATTATTTATGTTACACTTTAACACTTACACAACAACATAATATTGTTTGTAGTGGAGTATTGATAAGTAAGTAGGTACAATAGGCGCAACATATGCCTTGTAAATATAACAAAACATATAATACATATTTTACTTTACATTAATTACTCAGCGAATCAAAAGAACCGTGCGCTGCGCCGTGAGTATTTTTATATTTTTGAGTGTGTTTAAGAACGCAACAGACGCAACCCGAATCCCGATGCGATGCGTGCGACACAAGCACGGTGGCACGGACGCGCGGGCGAATGGATCGCGGGGTTTCCCCGATTTTAACGAAGGAGAAAATCAAAACAATTGAACAATAATATTTTATTCATTGTAACATAACTAATGAGATTATAAAAATATGTCAAAAGATTCATTACTAATTAATAAATAATATATATGTCGGCTGACGGCTCATGATTTTGGATCTATTCCTTTCAGACATAGGTACTGTGAGTGTATCTTGCAAAGAGAAGTAACAAACTTACAATATCACTCGTTTATTCGGATTCACAATTATTTAAACATTCACTAGGTACACTTTATTACTACACTGTACTTTTATATACACAGGTTCTAAAACGAAACTATGGACAGTTCCTAGACTGGTTGCCCGCGCCACGACTGGCTGAGATCTGTATTGTGGTAGCTCCTCAAGTCATCACTCCTAACGCGGTAGGCCCCACCACATCCCACCATGTCGCTTGTACGAACTTCAGACTAGACTCTGTCAAAGCGCGCCAAACGCGTTTCTTATAGATGGCGCACTTGTAGTTCCGTTTCTTCTTTATGACCGGATGCGACATATATTTATAATGTAACGAATAATAAAGTGTTAAATTATAGGCAGAATATTCTCGTCGGAAGTCTATACACATTTTACAATTTCACTAGTTATATTACAATCTAACAGTTTTTCAGTTGAGGACTCGAACATCCCGCCGAAGGTACTTATAAAAAGTTTTTCCGTGTTCCTGGGTCATGGATGATGAATGAAAAAATATGTGTATAATATAAAAATAATAGCACCGTTGCCGTAACACTTCTTCGAGAACTTACCACAGAACCAGATTGACTTGGTGTGAAGCGTCTATAGATATTTAAAAAAATTAGGAAAAATGACCTAAAGTATCAGTGCAACTTCCCGCTAAGCGCTTAAATTTTATCTAATGCGTCATTTTTTAGCTTATCGAGCTAAAAAAGCTAGAA
Source organism: Glaucopsyche alexis (assembly GCA_905404095.1). Lineage (NCBI taxonomy): Eukaryota > Metazoa > Arthropoda > Insecta > Lepidoptera > Lycaenidae > Glaucopsyche > Glaucopsyche alexis. The sequence goes on from FR990044.1 coordinate 25,383,250, forward strand.
GCCCTCTAATAATTTTCACTGATAATTTTCCTTCATCAGACTTTTGATATGTCTGATGAAAGTTTAATAAAACACTATTTTTTTAAATTTCAAACTGTCATAACTTTGGAATGAATGAACCGATTTTCACGCGATTTGCGGCAATCGATGCAATTTTTTATGTACTTTGAAATAATCAACAACAATTTTTTTAGATGCAAAATTACGGAGTTATTCCGAAAAAACACTTTTTTCAGTTTTCTTTCCTTCACGATATCTCTCGAACGAATCAACCGATTTTGACCGGATTAGCGGCGGATCGACGTGGTTTTTCAAGGTTAAGAGCTGATTAGTTTTTGGAGTTTAATAAAATACTATTTTTTGAAATTTCAAACTATCATAACTTTGGAATAAATCAACCGATTTTCACGCGATTGACGGCAATCGATGCAGTTTTTATGTCCTTTGAAAGAATCGACAACAAAAATTTTTTCGATGAAAAATTTCGGAGTTATTCCGAAAAACACTTTTTTCAGTTTTCTTTCCTTCACGATATCTCTCGAAAGAATCAACCGATTTTGACCGGATTAGCGGTGATCGTCGTGGTTTTTTAAGGTTAAGAGCTGATTAGTTTTTGTAGTTGATCGATAAAGCCGTTTAAAAGTTATTCCAAGAAACTCTTTTAAAACAAAATTAGGAAAACAGTTGACCTCAAGGCCATCCGTGCAACTTCCCGCTAAACACTTAAATTTTATCTAATGCGTCATTTTTGAGATTATCGAGCTCAAAAAAAAAGTGCTTCTAAAAATTTTCACTGATAATTTTCTTTCATCAGCCTTAGAAAGTATAATATAGCGTTCAAAGTTATGACAGTTCACAAATTTTTTTTAGAGTTTAGTTATTACAAAAAAAAACACTTAAATTTTTTACAGATTTGAGATTTTGAGATTTCTTCAAATCTATCCGAATCGGTCCAAATTGTATTCAAAATCTAAGTTTGGCCAAGGCCTTTCGAATAGCGCCAGCCGCAATAAAATCGGTCAAACCGTTCAAAAGTTATAAGAGTCTTACATACTTACACACACACACATACATACAGACAAAGTGACACCCTCGCGGGGGTAGTCAGGGAAGATTCGTAGTGTAATATGAAGATTTGTAAAAATAAGAGGCGCTTCATGGGTTTCGCACACAGGCGCTGCCGGGGGTCGGCTCGGCCCTGCTACTATTATAAACATGAGAGTTCGTGAGGATGGCTGGATGTATGGATGGATGTTTGTTACTCCTTCACGCAAAAACTATTGACCAGATTTCAATGAAATTTGGTATGGCAGTAGTTTAAGCTCTGGATTAAAACATAGGATACTTTTTCCCTTGGATACAGCTGGTTAATATATAAACAGTAGACGTATAGACTTTTTATGTCTTTATGCATTTCTCTCTTGAGTTGGGGTACCTACGTGGAAAGATAAATGAAAAAAGGAAATTTTAATAGATACCTATATTTATTATTTATGTCCAGACATCATTTATTAGCTTACACGTTACGACAACACCAAAAAGCTCTCAGATTGTCAGCATGGAGCTAAATATGTGAAGAAAACAGAGCACAGCAGTCCGTTTACGTGAGAGAGTCATGCTTTGGCACGAACAGTCCACCTGGACCAGATAAATACTACGGCATCCGGGTACTCAAGGAGTAGTTGCGGGTTTTAGGACCGGGATCGTACTTGTGACCAGTGGCGTAGCGTGGGTGTCTGCCGCCCGGGGCGGAAGTCAGTTTTGCCGCCCCCTTACTTGGGTTTTGCCGCCCTCTTACTTAGGTTTTGCCGCCCCCATACTTAGGTTTTGCCGCTCCCTTAAAAGTGCCGAGTGTGATTTACAACCCTCCACCAAACGGGCCATATTAATTTGAGCACAGCTTTGTTTTCTAATAAGACTTTTTAATATAAACTGAGATTTTTACCAATTAACATACCTACTTTAAATAATTCATGTTTTGCTTCTTCTTCTTCATGTATCATAATGCACACGTAAACAAATGACATTAGCTGTCAGTGGCTAACTTCAGGCCACATCTACTGCTACTAATTCAAAATGTCACTTATTGTTAAAGCAATAAAGTCGTAATTCCAACGTCTAAAATTGGACTCCAATTTTGACTCCAAGCTTTGGCAACCTTCGAAAAAAACGTATAGACATGGAGATGGCTTTCTCTTTCACTCTTATTGGTTTTGCCTTTGATGTTTTGTGAGACAAATAGCTGCCTACGGTTTCGATTTTTGTTTTAGTTCTATGAAACTCCTATTTCTTCGCACCCGTTGCTAAGTACTAGTGATGTAACGAATGTATTTTTTTTAGCATTCGCGAATGCGAATGCGAATGCGAATATTCAGTTTTTGTTCATATTTGGCTCCAATTTGTCTATGGCTTGGCGGCAGTCGCGTTCGGAGTTCGGACAAGGTTCGTTATGGGTTCGTTACGTTCGTATCTTCCGAGTATTGCCGAGTTCATACGAACTCATCTATGATCTAAATAAAGCGTCATTCATTCCTTTCCGCTCACTCAAACTTAAATTCAAAATTTTTATTTCCATGTAGGTTATGATATAACGCTTATAGAATTGTCCTACATGATGCCTACCACCGGTTCGGAAACTAGCCCGGCGAGAAGAACCGGCGTAAACTCGCACATTTGCTTTTGTTTTCTGATATTCATATTCGCAAAACATTCGCAAAAATTTTGCGAATGCGAATGCGAATATACAAAAATGTGCGAATATTCGCGAATGCGAATGCGAATATTCGTTACATCACTACTAAGTACCTACAGGCGTGACTCCTGTTCGAAACATTACACAAAAAACATGAAACATTGGGGCGTGGCTATACACATTTGTCTAGGAACAGACAATGTTTTTGTTTTCGGAGACGGACGAAAAACATTCCCGCGCGGGTAGAGAGGGGAAGAAATGTTTCATTTCTTATCTAGTGCTCACATCGTTCACATGACACCTAGGTACAGGTTTTTTAGGGTTATAGTTTTGCTTGTTGTGTTTTTTGTGTTTGTTTTTGTGATCGCTCATAATATACGGCCTGACTTAATTAAAAAACACAAATTTTGTCAGTTTTCAATAGAAATGCGTAAAATGGCGCACATATTTATGAGTTGAAAAAAATACTTTTATGAAACACCTAAAGTGGCCTTTTCAGAACCCCTCTTTTCTCCTAGATTCTACACCTACAATCACTAAAACTGTGAGCGCTAATACGTCTTCCTCGTCGGAACTTAGATCGTGTCTGGACAAAATGTTTTGTTTCGACCAAAAACATTTTCTGTAGCTGGAGACAGCTTGTGTATGAAAACAAATGTTTTTGTTTCATGTTTTCTGTGTAATGTTTCGAACAGGAGTCACGCCTTACCGAATCATCCCTAGATATTTTTCAAAAGTTTAAACCATAGATAATACAGATATATATTAGTATAGATGCGCAACTCTAAAATTGAAACTGAGTCTTGCAAAAGTTTCGGAATGTCGTTTTTAGATGGCGTTGTACCGTTTTAGTTACTATCAAACCCGCTAGATGGAAGTAGTACCGCCTGATAATTTTTATTGAACTGAATTATGGACAGAAATTAAGTTTTATCGAAAGTCGTAGACACAACAACGACCAAGTTCCTCTTTAATAGTGGGATATGGTTGGTGCATAGTAACATGTTCGCGAGCCCTTATAAATACGCCTTGTGTTAGCGATAGCGCGATGTAGAAGTCGCTTAGCGGCATCTGTTGTGACTATCCGAAAACTTTCAAACTGTTAGTACCGGATCGTCATTTTTAGATGTCTCTGTTCTCTGTTAATTTGTGCATGTATGAGAGTTTCACCCCCCTGGTTTAAACAGTTAAACTTCAAAACTCAAAACCCGTAGTGATTATATTCTCTTTGCTCAAAACCAACTGACTTCAAGCAGCTATAAATGAATAGGTATTTAGAAAGTTCAATTTTATGATTTATCTAGGTATATTCATTACCTATTACATGTTTGGCGATTTAAATAAACAATAACTTTGCTTTGAGCTTGAGCAACATAATATAGTAAAATATGGTAAATATGGGTCCTGGTATTGATAAAGAAAAAATACGCCTTTTAAGGGACCAGAGAATATATTTAGATGAAGGAAAGTTGTGTGTTATTTTATTTGATATCGTGCCTGTTCAAATTTCACACGAGGCAGTTGGTATTGATGGAACTTCTGCACAGCAATCTGAAAATGTTCCTGGACATGTACTGGTCTTTATGTTTCAAGGAGTTTCAAAAAGGAGGCAACATATCGTAGCACACTACATTTTCAAAGGATTTGTAGAGCCTATGGAATTAGCTGAAACTGTTAAAGAAGTAGTTCAAGATGTAATCGAGACAAGGTACACAGTTCTAGCAGTAGTGTGTAATCACTCCTCCTTAAATGTAACTGCTATGGATTTACTTTCACAAACAAATAATACCCCAGTATCGCACAGTTTCAAGTTGAGGGGTAAAACAATATTTATTATCTATGATGTGCCACAACTTTTCTTATCCATTAGAGATCACTTTCATGAATCTGGTGAAATTGTCATGAATGGAAGGACATCTAAATGGTCACATCTGGTGGATTTGTATGACATTAGATTAAAGGACAATTTGTATAACAATTACACGGAGCAACTAAACCCAACAGAGGAGTCGAGAAAAGAAGTTCGGTTGGCTGGACAACTTCTGTCCAGAACAACAGCTGCGTATTTAGGCTTACTTTCCAAACCTTATCCTAAATCTGATGACCCTTCTATGCAGTTGGGTAATAAGGAGTACAAAGATTCGGCTCGGTTGATTTTTGATCTTAACAAACTATTCAATTGCACAAATGGGCCAGGGAGTAAGGATGAATGGGAGAAAGGATATAACGAATGGGTTACAAAAACCACTTTCCATCACAAGGAGTGGGCGGAGTATATAGAGACACTAAAAACTGTAAGATATCCGAATGCCGATGATGAATTGATGACAAGAAGTGAGAGATGTATTAATTGCTATATTAAAACTTTGCTATCGTTGCAAGGTATTTGGAATTATCTGAATGGCAAATCGGTTAAGTCACTAAGTTTACGACGTCTTAATCAAGATAAGTTGCAAAGAATATTCAGGATAATTAAAAAAAAGTATAGCACCAGGCAGCCAACCTCTGAAGAGTTGACTTCTACGTTGATTAGAATAGATAAACGAATCACAAACAATCAAAGACGGGGTCCGTGGTTACTGAGTGGTTGGTTCTGATATGAATTATAAATTCAGTAATTCATGTGCCCTTTTATTGCCTTGGATTTTTTTTTTCACAACATTTTTTCTTTTATTATTTTGTTTCGTTGTTTGTGTTTTTAATCGCATGAGATTCCCTCATGAGATTCCTTCATGTCTGTTATTTCCAAAATTCCAACCAATCATAATTATGATTATCTTGATTTGTCTATTTGGTTCCATTGAAAAATTGAGATTGCGGCAAATATTAGGGGTATGTTCCGATATGCACTGAGACCACTGTGAAGCCATTCGTTTATAGCCAGTTATACTGCTGCCCTATTACCTAATTTTATGCTTTTCATTTAGACATTTGAGCTTTTTAATCACGTGATCAAAGTACTGCGAGTACCTTACCTCGAAAACACCAGTGCTCACAGTAGAATATGGCAGCGATTCATGACGTCATAGGGTACTGCGGCAGTATACTGCCTATTACTGGCAGTCCATAACGGAACGAATTTTTCTACAGTGATAGCACTGTGCACTATGCAGTGCTCGCAGTGCATATCGGAACATACCCTAAGAAACTAGTTACACTGTATTTTTATTGTTTGTGACAATCTTACAAAAAGAATATTTAATTTTATGTTCCGTAGAAATATATTAAAATAATACAGATCTTAGGTTTTGAATTGGTTTAATTTTTTTTTTTCAAGCAATAAAAGTTCATTTTTGTTCTATTTTGTTATTGTTCTTGTGAATATAGTAATTGTTGACATAGTTGTAAGTAATGTACACAGAGTCCAGTTATTTAAGACTGTGTGTTAAGTAATAATAATAACTGATTGTTACTTTTGAAACTAAGTCCTATGTATGATCATACCTAGTAAATATCCCCATCTTGGGTTTAATTTGGTTTCTTTTATAAAATTAAGAAATTTAAGTACTAGATAAGTTTTATTAAATATAAGCATTCCACCATTTTTAGAATTATTATATTTTTGTGAAGGCAGCAATTTTATTACATGATTAAAAAAATTTACTAAAAGATATATTTTTTTATTTATTTCAAGAGCTTTCTATTTGTTTAAGCTCAGGCTGTCAATCTTCAAGTTATAATATATTAAACACTTGACCGTTAGTTAAAGTTTACAACCTTGAGAGTGGCACTTCCAGTTTCCATCACATATTATATCCTTTTCCTTCCTATATCTCCTATACATCTATCTATCTCGCTCGCACATCCCCCCACCAGGTAGGTCGTCGAGCTGCATTGCAAGCTGCGACATGTTCCTCATTGGCGTCAAGTTTCCTATCACCGGCGGTTCACTCTCGATAATTAGTCAATATCGTAGTGCTACCGCAGGATTTCAGGTGAGTCTTATTTTAGATTTTATTAAAATCTTTGAAACACTTAGAAAGATCCTAAAATTCTAACGGTTTTAGCCGTTCCAATAAATATTCATAGAATAACGATTATTCTTAAATAGCAAGATGATCTTTCTTTGTTTCAGAGAAAAATACTTATTTTAAATGTGTCCTTTTAACTATAGTGTAGAAAAATGACGGTTACGTAATGCACAAAGGGAATTAACATTGTTTCATGAATAATTTAAGAATTTTTTTCTCAGTTTTATGTGGGTACCTGCATTTTTCTTTTTAATCTTAGAAAACGTTCTAATTATAGAAGACGACGTTATAGATTTTGTAACTGTTATATTGAAAGGTGGATTTATAACAATACTACCCACATAATTATAATTAATACTTTCATTATTTCGATTTAACATTTTATTTTAAAGTTTGCTTTGTGCTGACGTACACTATTTCTCCTTCCTTTTAGATTTTGTAACTGTATATTGAAATGTGGATTTATAACAATACTACCCACATATAATTAATATTTTCTTTATTTCGATTTAAATTTTTATTTTAATGTTTGCTTTGTGCTGACGTACACTATTTCTCCTTCCTTTTAGTTATAATGGAGAAGATTAACGAAAATGGTAACGAACCTATCGCTGGGCCCTCTGGTGCGCAAAAAACGAGAAAAAGACGTAGGGAATCTGTTACAAGTCAGTCCTCGTCTAGTGATAGTAGTAGCTCCAGTAGTTCGGAGTCGGATTTCCGCCGCAAAAAACGTTCGCACCGTAGTTCCCTAAAAAAAGGGGGGGGCAAACCTAGTCGCAAATATGACCTGCTACAGAGGTTATCTAATGAAGTAACCGAACTTCGCAGACACATTTATGAAGGCGAACCTTCTCGTACAAATCGACCAGAGTCTCATAACTCTGCTGATTTAAATATTACAAATGATAATGATGATCAAATTTCAATATTAAATATTAATGATTATAATTTTTTGAATGATTGTAATCTTCGTGATGATAATACGAATAATATAAATAATACGGCAGCTAACAACAATTTTAGTTTTGATTTACAAGTTAAATTGAAGGAGCCCGCAACACCTAGGGCCCCAGAAAATTACCTTAAAATGTTACAAAATTTTCAACATTTTGATAAGACTGAGTGGTTTGATGTCAGATACGCGGACGTTCAAAAATTTTATAATTATTTCCCGGGCTTCACCCAGTTGGAAATTAATGACGAAGTCAAGGCTTACGATGCTCAGCGTCACCTTGCTTATAGTGACAAATGTTATGGTGCTCTTTCTTTTTGTATTTTAAAACAAAGAGAATTGCTTCAAGATAGTCTGAATAGACTCATATCATGGGCGCGAGACAGTGGTAATACTGTTAATACTGATGAATTGCATACCAAAGTCGTAGAGTTATTTAATCAAGGAGAATATAATAAAGTAGCTTCGGATATGTTACAGTTAGTTTGTGGGCACAGGGCCGAAACTATTCAAATGCGTCGAGACGTAATTTTAAAACACGTCCGTGACCCAATAGTTAAATCGACACTACGCAAAATTCCCCCATCTAACGAGCACATTTTTAATGCGGAACAACTGACATCAACCTTAGAGAAAGCAGGTGGTGTAAGAAAAGTTTTCCTACCACTTATAAAAAGTAACCCAAGAAATGCCTCGCAGGCATCGCACAAAAAATATTTTTCACCCCCCGCAGGGGTTCGATAATATTAATCAAAGACCCTCACAGGGTGCTTTTCAAAGACAACCCCCGCAGGGTTCGTCGTTTAACCAACCCTCGCAGGGTTATTTCAACAGCAGACCCTCGCAGGGTACATTTGGCATAAATAGAACTGGCAACAACAATACACGTGGGTCCTTTCGGCCTCGTGGCGTTACACACAGTAGACACAACAGACAAGAGTCAGCGGCAGCAAATAAGAGACGTGGTCCCCAGGATCCTCAAACAGGGAATAGGCGACGACGATTCTGACTATTTCGAGGCGGGCCAATTAATACACTTTGTACCTCGTTGGAGACGTCTAGGAGCACCGCCTACACTCCTAAAGGTAATCAGAGGGTACCGCATACCCTTTCAAGCCAGACCTCCACTTGTACTTCACAAAAATCAAAGACCTTTAACGACCCCAGAGACAGAAGCCATGTCCGAGAGCATATCTCAAATGATTCAGCAAGGTGTGCTGGAGAAGGCACCTCATTCTCCGAGTTTCATCTCCACTATGTTCTTAGTCCCCAAAGGCGACGGCACCAACCGACCAATTTTCAACCTGAAAAATCTGAATCGGTATGTCGCAATTCAGCCTTTCAAACTAGTCAATATGTTTCGCGTGCCAAGGTTTCTTCAACCAAACGACTGGCTATGCAAAGTAGACCTTTCGCAGGCATACTTCAATGTGCCAATCGCTCCCAGTCACAGACGTTTTCTTCGGCTAATATACCAAAAGAAATTACTGCAAATGACTTGTCTGCCGTTCGGTCTCAGTACGGCCCCAAAGATCTTTGCAGCACTTTCCAATTGGGTGGCCCAAACGCTAAGGGACGAAGGTATCAGAGTCCTAGTATATCTGGACGATTTTCTAGTAGCACACCAAGATTACAAAATACTCAAAATCCATGTCCAGATCGTTTTAGAACGGCTAAAGTTTCTGGGATGGCAAATAAATTATCAAAAGTCAGTGACGAGCCCCCAAAAGAAATTGGTGTTCCTCGGTATTCTTTGGGACCCATGGCGAAACAAGAAAGTGCTACCCGATCAGAAAATACTACATTTACAATCACGTCTAAGGGCAGTTCTGCGAGAAGTGACTATAACCTCCAAAAACCTTCAGAGCCTAGTAGGCATTTTAAATTTTGCGAGCTTCACAGTTCCATACGGCAGGTTACACTTTCGAGAAACCTTGTCATTCCTCAACAAAGCCCTAAAAGAGGGAACAAATGTTATGACATTGCCAACGGTGTCGCAAAAGGAACTGAGGTGGTGGTTAGAAAATTGTCATCGCGAATCAATGATTCACGTTCCACCTGCAGAACATTTTCTAACGACAGACGCATCAGATGTCGCGTGGGGAGCTCAGTTGGACGGACACAGTATATCAGGTCAATGGACGGATCGGGAGATGAACTTACATTGCAATCAAAAGGAGATGATTGCAATCCTGAGGGTCCTGCAGATCTTTTGTCCACAACTGAGCAATTCGACAATCTTTGTACAATGCGACAACAAGACAGTCATAGCTTTTCTTCGACGAGAGGGGGGAACCAAATCGGCATCTTTGATGGAACTGACAAAGAAAATATTTTGCCTATTGGAAAAGCACAAGATTTATGTAGAAGCCCAACATATTCCAGGCAAATACAACAGTCACGCAGACCATCTCTCTCGTCATCGGCCTCCACCCGAGTGGCATCTACTTCCCCAGGGCACAGAGAGAGTATTCCAAAGGTTCGGAGTTCCCTCGATAGACCTGTTCGCGTCGGAACGGGCGAAGGTGGTCATAAATTATGTGTCACTAGACCAGAGGGATCACCTTGCCATGTTTCACGATGCGTTCTCCCAGATGTGGAATTTTCCCATGGCATGGGTATTTCCCCCACCATACCTTATTCCGAAGGTCCTAGAACACCTGAACCGTGCACAAGGAATCTACCTTCTGGTAGTCCCCCGTTGGGAACGAGCGTTCTGGAGACCAGACCTGAAGGCTCGAGCAATAGCACCACCTTTCACAATAAAAAATCTCCAACACTGTTTGATCGACACAGCAACAGGCCTGCCACCTCCCAAAGTCCAGGAGATGGTAATAGAAGTATGGAAGTGTGGGGGTGGACTCAGAACTTAAGAGACTGGAATGAGGACCAGGTTAAATTACTTCAAGCCTCCTGGCGCCCTTCTACAAGAAAAACATATACGGTGGCTTGGAAGAGATGGCTAAAATGGTCAGAACAACACAGGATAAATCCGTTAGCACCAACAGGACAAATTCTTGCTCGTTATTTGGCAGATTTGCATATCGTGGATAAACTTGCTTATAACACAATTAACCTTCATAAGTCCGTTGTAGCCACCTTAACCAATACTGAAAATGCTAGTAATTTGAGTTCACATTCGCTAGTATGTCATGTTTTAAAAGCTATAGCCTTACAAAGACCTATAGCTCAAAAGAAGGTTATTTGGGATATAGACGTTTTAAGCGCATACTTACGTACTCAAAATGTGGACGAGACTAGTATATTTGCTTCTTCTCGGCATACGGCAACTCTGTTACTACTTTGCTCCGGTCGTAGGGTCCATGATTTAACCTTGTTAGCTACCGATTCAGAACATTACTCAGAGGAGAACGATTCTTTGGTCTTATGGCCTGTGTTTGGGTCCAAAACAGACACTGCCGCATACAGACAGTCAGGATGGAGACTTTACTCCAATAATGAGAATAAGAATCTTGATCCAGTGTTTTGGGTAAAGCTATGTAAAACACTTTTGCAGGAAAGACGACAGCAAGCAGGAATTTCAAATTTATTCCATAACATTCGGGGCACACCAAAAGCCGCCTCTCGCACACTCATAGCAGGTTGGGTGAAATCGCTTTTATTAGAAGCAGGAGTGATAGCAACCCCAGGAAGCCTGAGATCGGCTGTCGCTTCAAAAAAATGGGAAAGTAACTGTCCGCTTGATGACATCCTTTCTGGAGGAAACTGGAGATCAAAAGCAACATTTACAAGATTTTACTGCAAAGAAGTAACGTCCAATGTTAGTAATGAGGATATAATTTTGTTTAATCCTGTTTAAATTTTTACTGTAAAAGTTTCAGTAAACTTTGCATTATTATGTTATTTATAATTAAACTACAAACTTACCTACATAAAATATGTCGAAGATTATCTAGATCATAACTTGACATCAACATACTATTTAAAAATTTACATTACAAATATGTCTGATTTTCCATATTGTAACTTAGGCTGGTTTGTACAGTATTTATTCTAAAAATGTCTTAATTCAGTCTAATTAATAATAACACTTTACTCATTTTTCGTTGTGAAGTAAAGTTTCTGTTCTTATTTAATTATTAATAAGTTATAAATGTTATTGATTGATTATTTACTAAATCGTGTAGTATTCTCGCACAAAATATTTTTAATATAAGTTTTTGTACCATTACAGCATTCTTTTTAAATTAAATATTAATTCCATTACAGAAATGTAAGGTTTCCCTCTTTAAACTTTCAGCTTAATAAGATCACATTGGCGTCTTAATACAGGTTTAATTTACCCACCAGGCGATAACAAACAGGTCTCAAGGTTGTAAACTTTAACTAACGGTCAAGTGTTTAATAGAAGTGTTTTACCTGAAATAAAACACATATTAAATACTTACCTTAGTTAAAGTTTACAAATTTTAAAATCTGCCTGGCGGTTCCTTTCGACTCAATGAGGAACATGTCGCAGCTTGCAATGCAGCTCGACGACCTACCTGGTGGGGGGATGTGCGAGCGAGATAGATAGATGTATAGGAGATATAGGAAGGAAAAGGATATAATATGTGATGGAAACTGGAAGTGCCACTCTCAAGGTTGTAAACTTTAACTAAGGTAAGTATTTAATATGTGTTTTATTTCAGGTAAAACACTTCTATTATACTTTTAAAAAACCCACCCAACCAACCCAACCTCACTAGGATCTAGGACCCATTCCTCATTTGAGACCCACACGGCCCAACCTTACTAGGGTCTAGGACCCATTCCTCATTAGAGACCCACCGCCCAACGGGTGTTGCTCAACCTCACTAGGATCTAGGACCAATCCCTCATAAAAGATCATCAGCTATTAAATGCGTGCAACAGTTTGGTCCTTTAGCTTCTTTCGAGGTTTAACGCATAAACAGGTAAAAACGAAAAAAATCGAATGTGCCCAAGGCCTCTAATAAGTAATAGGATAAAGACGGCTCTGGTTATAGTACTTGTAGTCGTTTTAATTTTATGAACCCCCCCCCCCCCCCCCCCCCGAAACTAAAACCTGGCTACCATGGGCGTAGCCAGGTTTTAGTTTCGGGGGGGGTTCAAGAAAATAAAACGACTACAAGTACAATAAATAACCAGGGCCGTCTTTAACTTATTAGAGGCCCTGGGCACATTAGAATATATTTTTTTCGTTTTTACCTGTTTAAGCTTTAAGGTGGTTCGTTTCCTATACAAAAAAACAATGGACATTAATTAGGTAATTTCATACTATTACTATAATACATACATTTGTAACTTATGTCACTTTTTGTCGAAAATTCAATAAATATGTGACTTCTGTGTGAAATAAAGTATTTTAAATGTATTTTGCGACAATAGGGTATTTTCCAAGTTTTTGATAAGTATGCCAAATTGTTCCTAATGCCAAAATACATTAGCAGTTTGAACCATTCTTTGTGAATTTCTTTCTTTTCCTTGCAAATGAGCCTAAAAGTTTGAATTAATATTATAGGCGCGAAAACGCTATAATGAGTTGTCATGACGTCACATTCTTGTAACATTGTAACTGTCAAGTGTCAAGTGTCAAATTACACTGAAAATGCCAAATAATAAAAGCCCAGCCCAGAATACCTACTATTTACGTTTTTAAATAAATGTTTTTAAGCATATTAAAAATGCCTTATAATTGGTGCGTAGTGCCAAAATGCACTAATAAGTCTATCAAAACACCGGGGAAAATCTTTGTGACCAATATGCATACCAAAGAACACTGAAATGCGGAAAAAGTGGCTATTACTCGCTGACGTATGACGTTAATTATTCTGATGCTGCCTATTCTTTATGGAAATCGGGAGGCCATTAATAAAAAAAGAAGAAGTACAAGAATATGACGTCACATTCCAATCTCGTGCGTTTTTAGTCACGTGGTCAAACGTGAAAAATTCATAATTTTATTTTTGATATTTTATAAAAATCATACATATTTTTGTGTGAAAAATTGGTTAAATTGGTTTAAATTAATGTTTAGCGATAAAATATCAACAATCTGATGTATATTTTCATCATAGGATAATACCCTATTGTATTGCAAAATAAATAGATGTGCATATAAATTTATGTAGTAATAGTATGAAATTACCTAAATAATGTCCATTGTTTTTTTGTATAGGAAACGAACCACCTTAAACCCTGAGAGACTGTGTAATTCGAAAAATATATACAGTCTAAAACTAAACGTCAGTACTAACTTTTATAATACGTTTTTTAAGCCAAAAACGAGCGAGCGAAGCGAGCGAGCAAATATTTTTTTTCTATTTTTTTGAACGTTTGAACCTATCAAACGATTAAATCTGTTCAAATGTTTAACTAAAATATTAACACTGAATAACGGTAAACTTCGGAAAAATACCATAAAATCAACCGGATAAAACAGAACATCGGTAATAAATAATATAATGCCCTTTATGTTAATCGCGAGTGAGCGAAGCCATCGAGCAAATTTTTTCCTATTAAGGGCTGATTTTTCAATCGTCAGTTAACTCCTATCTGAGGAATAAATATGTGACTTTGGCAGATTTTGTATGAAGAATATGTCAATGTCACATATTTATTCCTCAGATAAGAGTTATCTGACGATTGAAAAATCGGCCCTTAATAGGTTAAGGGCTGATTTTTCAATCGTCAGATAACTCTTATCTGAGGAATAAATATGTAACTTTGACAGATTTTGTATGAAAAATATGTCAATGTCACATATTTATTCCTCAGGTAAGAGTTATCTGACGATTGAAAAATCGGCCCTAAATCTGTTCAAACTTTAAACCCTACCAGTCCATGGATATAGTATGGATAGAAGACTCCGAATTTTGTAATTGCTAAAAAGAACTGTATTACCTTAGTAATAGAGTGTATTTCACAATGCACGTATCATAGAGGCAAATCCGAGCCGAGCGAGATAGCCAGGAGAGAGGCTGTGTGTCTCGTTCTTGCATGTTGCCAACCAGAAAAATGTTGGTATTTATAAAAAGTAACTTGAAAAATCTTAGATAAAACGAGTGTACTATATTATTATTTTAACAAATGTTTATAACTATATCATATTCTAATTAAAAAAGTTAGAAATAGTCATATAATACTAAATAAAAATGCAGTTTACATTAAATCCTTTTCCTTCTTTTTTATTAGATGGTATCATTCGCAAGACAATAGATACGCCATTACACATATTTTATGCTGAACACAGGATAATATTATATTTGAAAATAGTTTTTATTTCTTACTTCATCGATCTCCGTAACTATGTTTTTTTTATTTGTTTGATGATTTAACAGTCAAAATGGTGAAAAAAATGTTGTATATATTCTTGTCGAAGTGAAAGTTCTGCTGGTTGCAATATTTCGTTTATTAGTAACATTAGTAAGTTAATTGTTAATGTTAATCTAGTTATTCTAGTATAAAAGTGTTAACATTATAGCAACTGACGTTATTAAGAGTTATAATTGTACTACGTTTTGTTATAAACTAGTCAGTAGCGACTCGCCTAGAATCGTAGTAAGCTGTAAGTACCTAGTTACTGAGAAAAAACGTGTGAAGTCGAGTAATGCCTTTAATGATAATAAAATACAGTTTTTATAGATTTTCCAACAATGAAGAAATGCGACAAAAATGGCTCAATCGTGTTTAAGTAAGGCAGAGAATTACATAAAAATCTGTTACATATTAATGCAGCCGTCACTTCAAACATTCTTGATTTTACACTATTCAATCTAGTCGACTTTTAAAGCCTCAGCTGTATGTCATTCAGTGTTTCACAATTTGTCTCACACAGCTTTGCAGTTTGCCACAGCAGAAAATATTATTGTCACCCTACTAGAAAGGGACACACGGCCTCTCTTCCAACCTCTCGCTCGGCTCGTTTTTTTGCTCACAGTAGTCGGTCCTGTTGTTATACTAGGTCCATTTACCAGTCTTATTAGTAAAATTATTTACACCACGGATTAGCTAATCCAACATGGCTGTCTCTGTCAGATACTTTGGAACAGTCACTTGATAGACAAAGAGAGCGATTTGGATTTGCTTATCCATGGTGTAAATATTTTTATTAATAAGGGTGGTAAAGACTGTGGAAATAGTATTATTTTATAATATAATGTATTATACCTATTGGGCGCGTAGAATAATGGGCGCCCAGTTTTTTTTTTTCGTTTTTACCTGTTTCAGGGTTTATTTTGAAAGACTGTGTAATTTGAAAAATACAAATATCAAAAGCCTAAAACTGAACATCGGTACTAAATTTTATAGTAATATGTTCTGTATGCTAAACAAGAGCTCCGTGGCCTAGTGGGTAGACCGTTTGGTTGGCACTTGAGAGAGTGCAGGTTCAAATTCCAGGTTGTGGCGTGTACCAATGAGCCTTTTTCAGATCTCAAGTACATTATACGGACGCTCTAATGGTGAAGGAAAACATCGTGAGGAAACCCGCACATAGTTGGCCTCAGACGTATTGACCAGTTCATTCCTCTGGACTAGGCTGACTATGTTGTGAGAATGCCGTATGTGCTTGGGCAACCATATGACATTTAAAAACCAACTGTCCCAGGCACTACAGTATTTCAAGAGTGGTTACTTCGCTCGGAGAATACTGTATAAATCATCCACTAACGGATGTAAAGGCCTAGTATGCTAAACACGAGTGAGCAAAATTGTTTTCCCATTCTATAGGTTAAAATCTATTCAATCGTTAAACTTAAACACTGAATAATGGTGAACTTCGAAAAAATATCATAAAATGAACTGGCTAAAACAGAACATCGCTACTAAATAATATAATATGTTCATTATGTTAAACGCGAGCGAGCGAAGCGAGCGAGCAAAATTTTTTTCCTATTTAATAGGTTAAATCTGTTTTCACTTCAAATTGTAAACCCTAAAAAATTTTTAAATCTCAATTTTAAACCCTGTAAGGGTTTTAGGGTTTAAAACTTGAAGTGAAAATAGGATAATTTTATAATTTAAATTAAAGTAAAATTAGTGTCATTTCTGATGTTGCAAAATAGATGACAAATAACTTATGTTAGGTTTGTCATATACCTAATACGTATTTCACACTTTTTTCGTAGTAAGTAGGTACATAATTACAAAATTTTGTGATCAGTGACGTGCCTAAAATATTGTGTCGCATGCTATACGTTCGAGGATTCGATGGCACGCGTGCCATAGGTTCGCGAACCCTGTTTTAGGCTATTGATTTTATTGCTTTTAAAGGACAACATTCTTTCAGGGGCTTAAAAGTCTAAAAAGTATAAAAGATTTTAACAGGTTAAAGCGATAAAACATTCGCTCGCTTTCTCAGTTTGAACGCATTTAACATAAACACATACATATAGATAAAGTTAGCATTAAAGTTCTGTTTTAGGCTGTTGATTTTTATTTTCTAAAATAACTTTAAAAAATCATCTTTCAGATAGGGTTATTGGGGCGGCAAAATATTTTAATTGGCCTCGGGCGCAAATTTTCTAAATACGCCTCTGTATATGGGTTATCCACATGGACCAGCCGGCCCATTTCGGGGGGGGGTTTGAACCCCCTAAACCCCCCCCCCCCCCCGCCCCCCTGGCTACGCCCACGGCCCATGAGGTATAAGTATATACCTATAAGTTTAGGTGGGTAATTCTCTACCTACTTACAGCAATATACTACTGATACAATATTGAACATGTTTTTAGGTTTGCCCAATGCAAATTGTTAAAAATGGGACCCTATCACCTCGATACGACATGCGCGACCACTTGATAATATACTTACATAATAAGTATTTTATTTATCGCACTTGAATATAAATTTTACCATAATCTTATAATATCTTAAAGACTATTAAATACTTAAAGACTATTATTTTAAAAACTCGCATCAAAATCCGTTGCGTAGTTTTAAAGATTTAAGCATACATAGGGACAGACAAAAAAGGGACTTTGTTTTATACTATGTAATATAATGATATTTCATGAAAAATAAATCAATCGTGAATTACTTTATATACTTATTTATTACGAATAACATACAATTAAATTGGCAACAGTTTATTTAATGTTGGAATTTCCTTCCGAACTGTATAGAACTCGTTTACTTTATTCCTAATCAACTATAAATCGAAACTGTCTTATGTTGATTTTCTTTTTTCCTCCTCTCCTCCTTTTACCAGGCATGGAAAACAAACCATCATTCGATGTGCCATCAGCTACGATTCACCTTATAGTAGTACTGAAAACACATTTAAAGAAGTCACAATAATTACCTAAGAAAATATAAAAAAACTAAAAGTATCAAAACAACTCACTCTAACTTACCGGTCAACTCTACCACGAACTTTAAATTATAAGATTGAGTTCGATTTACACCTTCTTCTTTCTGTATTTTACTATAGACATAGAAAACAATATTTCTCGCTTGAGATCGAATTGCCTTTTTGGATATTTTCACAAAAACAACAAATTCCAAGAACATAATCACAAAATTTTAGCAGCGGTTGACAGATCACGTACTTTGATTTGACGGGTCATACTTGACATTGCCATATGAAAATCACATTTTTTATTTTTTTTAAAATGCCATCAGATTCTGGTAGAGCTATACCTACGAATTCGCACGTTTCAAAATTCAAACATGTTTTATAAATCCGTTGTGCATATTGCATTAATATCCATTGTAAACATAGAAGAACTTTGAGTATTACGGTTGGATACTCAAAGTAAAAGAAGATTAAAAATAAATCTTTAAATAAGTACTCGACACTGGCACAATGGTGAAAAACCTTTGCAACCGCAATTTCCATTTATAAAAGAAGAAGAAGAAGTTCATAATGGCGTCTAAAACCTAACCTACGATCAAAATATTAAATGTTTACGAAATAAGTTTATATAAATTACACGTATTTAATCATTAATGTGAAAGTAGTAATATTATATACAACACTTGTAATTCTGAGTATTTCGTGAAAATAAATTACAATGGCTGATGCGGCTGCTCGTCAGCTGCAATATGAGTATAAGGCTGTAAGTTCTTTCAAAATATCATAGATGTAATTTATTAATCAAAGCAAAATAAGATGTTTTTTGATATTTTTCCTTGCATATAATGTAACTTGAAATGGTTTAAAAATGATAATGTGAAGTAAAGAACTTCTTTTGAGCTTAGTGATTTCATGGTTGTTTTTGTTTGTAGAATTCAAATCTTGTACTTCAAGCTGATGTAAGGCTTATAGAACGCCGTGGTCGCGATGAAGCTACTGGAGAAGTTCTGTCCTTATCTGGAAAACTCAGCGGGACGCGAATGGGAGACCGTGCCCAAAGGACTAAACCCGACAAAGCCGAAGAAAGAAAAGCAAAGTAAGTTGACTGGTGAAGACAGTTTACCAAATCTACATTCTTTAGTTCAGAAGTATTTTCACTAACTTAATACAGTATTTTAGCTACACCAATTTTATTATTTATAATAATTTATTAATAGCACTAGGTAGTTACTGTAAGTTGTAACATCCATTATCCTTTCAATTCAATGACGACCTCTGTGGCTCAGCGGTTGAGCACGTCAGTGCTCCAGCTGGAGGTCACGGGTTTGAATCCTGCCAAAAGATGAAAAAGTTTTCTATGTTCCTGGGTTATGGATGTGTATTAAACATGATGTGTTTATTATAATAAAAATCTTAAATATGTGTATTGTAGAAAATTGTTAAATGTATATTAATATAGTTCTTTGAGAACTTAGCACAGGACCAGATTGATGTGGTGTGGAAGCATTCATAGATATATTATATTTCAATGGATGATAATATTACTCAATGTTGTGCAATAATATTAAATGTGTTTTGAAAGACACCTTCGTTCTTGTAGTGTTAAATACCTCTTGTATTTAAAAAGTTAAAAAAAAAATAAGACTGAATGTTACAAAAAGGAATATTTTATAGCCCTAATTATTATAATATTTAAAATCACTTTTTACATATTATGTTTTCGGATATTACAGAAGGCAAAAACGGGACGAGGCAACATATGAGTTATCAAAATCAAAATCGGCCCGTGTGGCCTGGGCTGACGACACCCCAGCTGGTGTGCTATACCGCCCGAGGGCGCAGCACACTCGACAGGCTTATGAGCTGCTACTAGCTTTTATGCAGAGTGCTCTGGGCGATCAGCCCAGAGATATATTGTGTGGGGCGTGTGACGAGGTTAGTAATGTGAAACTTACTACATAATATCTGACATCTTAACGAAGAGTGCAGTAAGTTGAGTTTTTGGGCAAATTGGATTAAGACCTTATATTATGGTATAATATGGTCTGAACTCGATTTTCCCAAAAACTCGACTTACTGCACTCTTCGTTAGGACGGCAGATATGTATCATGTTGTTTTATTTAAGAAATAATTTATAAAAAGAAATCTAAGGATCTTTAGTATAGTATGAAATTTCTATGAATATTGAATACTTAATATATTACAATAATGCACTTACATATTTAATGTTTATGGCTTTTTAAAGGTTCTTGTTGTCCTCAAAAATGACAAATTGAAAGATCCTGAGAGAAAGAAGGAAATAGAAGCACTTCTTGGACCTATACCTGATGAAAGATTTGCACTTCTAGTCAATTTAGGTAAGTAAACAGACTTGTTTGGAAATTTCAATTTTATTATCAGGTTTCTTATGTTATTTACTTATTACTTTTTTTTATTTTATTATAGCCCTTTTTCAAATTTGTTTTTGATGTTGTTTGTTATAATATATCACATATTTCGGTGTGCCTTCTGGCATAGGCCTCCTCCATCTGTCTCCACTGAGGTCTATCTTCGTCTACTCTAGTCCAATAAGGCCCAAGAGTTAGACGTATGTCATCACACCATCTTAATTTTGGTTACTCCTTTCTTCTGGTTTCTCTTGGGTACCATAGAGTAACTTGTTTGCTGCATTTATTTAGTTTTGAGCGAAGCAAGGACATATGCTTCGCTCAAAACTACCCCATTTTAGGTGTTCTATGCGTGTTATTATATCTGTAATTTTAGTTTTTCTTCATATTTTGAACTTTCTGATTTTGTCACTTAGCCTAATTCCCAGCATGCTCCTTTCCATTGCTCTTTATGTTTTAGCCAGTTTTTGTCTGTTAGGGCCCACGTTTCGCATACTTATTACTTTACTGTTATAAATTAATGTATGCTGTTTTCAGGGAAAAAGATAACAGATTTCAATGTGAACACAACCACAGAGGGGAACACAGAAATTGACGAAACATATGGCATCAATGTACAGTTTGAGGAATCTTCTGAGGAGGACGACGAAGATGCCTTTGGAGAGGTATTTGTTTTTTTTTGAGAAATATTATGAACTACCACATGGGAGTTTTGTCGGGAATGTCAATCAGAGATGTTGTGTGTAATTGTATTTCTTTCAAAATATGTGTTATTTCGGTTTTTAATGTGTAATATTGGTAAAATATTAACTATTAGATATTCGTTAACATGCACAAGTGTAACAACACACACAACTACAAAATACGTGCTTTTTTGGGTTTACCGTCAAAACTCCCTAGGAAGTTTAAGTAAAGCGTCTGCCACTTTATTGGATCGACTGACTTGACTACCCTGACTATTTAATTGGACTTTGACAAGACTTTGGACTTGACGATTTAGAAATACGGTGACGAAAATTTTAAAGAATATTCTATTTCCCGCCTTTTAACTTGACACTGGCAAATGGTTAAAAAAGCCGACGCCATATAAAAAAAAAAAACTACCACATAGAACAAAAATGTTATGAACTATCCAATAGGTTTTTGAAAACATTGCTCTCCTTAAAAATTTAATTTCTTTTCATTCAGATAGACTTGCAAGGCCTAAATCAAATAAACTAATTACATACAAAAATAATGTGACTTAACAGGTTCGTGAGGAAGACAAAGAAGAAGGCGAGGGATCAGACAACGAGAAGGAAAAGGAGAGTAGTGCAGAAGAGGACAGCGACGGGGAAGGGAAGAAGAATGCGATCCATGCCAATGTGAGTATAAACAAAATAAAATTATTTATAAAATTGCCATTTTAGTATCAGTCACACTAGCATTTTATATGTATAAGGTCAGGTTGGGAAAGACCGGCATACTTCATTGAAAAATTTACTCAATTTAATAAAACAAATATTTGGTATGTTCTAGACCGATCTTAAGTATTCCATGTGCTGAAACATATTAACAGTAACAATGTTGTGCTACATAAATTACAATATAATAGCACATATTTAAAATACAAACCCTTTTTTAAAATTCGGCGTGCAGACGGTCTTCCCGTGCTATTGGAGGCAAGACCGTCTATTGACATTTAACACGTCACTTGGTATGTTATATGTATTTATACCAACTTATATCTAAAAAGTGTATTTTACCTTCAAATATGCACTTTAACTGTAGGATAATAAAGTTGAAAGTCATATGAAATTCTTGTTTTCATATTTAATGGACCTTCAAAACCCAAATAAAACTGGCGGCAAATTTTCTCCCATCATAGTGTTGCCAGCGACATATCTATGATTATAAATTTTAACCAAAGTATGATACTGTCTTACCGACTGTCAATTCAAACTGCATAACTATTCATAAATATAAGTTATTGCGTGCAGACGGTCTTGCCTTGTAGACGGTCTTCCCCAACCTGACCCTAATGAAGAATATTAATAGGTAGGTATACAAAATTACTTAAAACGATTCTCCCAGTTATGCTTGTATCTATATAAATACACTAGTTTTTATTTCATTGAAAAAGACCGAGTATTATGGATTTATAGACATTTCAAATTCTCGTAAATTTCGCGGTCCGTATCAGGCGCTCGTGGAGAGTGTGACGTCACGGCACAATGCGGCCAAGTTACATAGTAAATATAATACTTGCGCTCAGCTATTATTGCAGTGTTTTATATTATTTCTCCGTACATTAAGTAATATTAAGTTTAATAAGTGTCTATTAGTATTTAGTAGTGTAATATTAGTGTACAATAATATTATAATTTATGTGCAGTAAGTACAACGGATGACGGATTTGAATTAGAAACGGTACCAGCCTGAACAATACCCTAATAAAACAATATATTTAAAAATTATGAATTAGTTATATTTTAAATTAAAATAGAACTCACTTTCAAGTTGGCTGGTACCGACTTCAAAATTAGAAGATTGGGTAGAGAAATAAATTAGAATTTCAGCAAAATTTAAAAGGGCAACTATTTGAAAAAATAAGTTTTATTTCATGCTTTTTTGTGCATTTTTACTTTGGAAGTCGGTTAAATTTTTTGTTTAAAATAATATTTTTTCCCTTTCTATTGATATTTGTGAAATTATTAAAACATTATAAGATAGTTTAAAATAAACGATCGAATGTATAATATTGAATATGCGCCATTAGCTTTCATTGGGTATTGTAAATAAGATGATGATGATGAAGATTACTGTAAGTTACATTTTTTTTTTGGCAAAAACTTTTTAGTAACATATGCTTGGACAACTTTAGAAAAGTTTCAATCACCATATTATGGTCTATATATGTACATATAAATTTCGAGGAGTTCCATCGATTCCTCATGGATTCCATCATCAGGCAACACCTATACTAGCAGAAGGTGTTGCATCAGGTCACCACTATGAGTATGATGTCAAAAGGACCAATTTGGGATTATACCCTATACATATTTTTTTTTAAAATCAGTCCACAGACGGCGGAGTACCTAATCGTTGAACATACAAAAAATAAAACAAAATACTTAGTCTATTATTTTTTCAGCCGAATCCTTTTTTTGGAAGTCGGTTAAAAAAGGCAATCGGATAACCTACCTAAAACACATGATTTTCTAGCATGTAGATAAGACATTTTTAACTTTAATAGTAAGTTAAAGGTGCGGGCGACGCGGTGTTACTGAGCGAGTATTGCGATGTACTGTGCAGTGACGTCATCGCCCCGAGCGCCGGCCTGGTGGAATCTCGAGTCGCGCACTTACTTTGGAATTAAATATCTCGGAAACTACACGGCGTATCGAAATAATTTTTCACTCATATTTTTTATTTTCAACTGAGTTTACGGAGAGCTAAAAAACAAAATTTGTGAACATTCTTCATTGCAATTATTATTCAACTCAACTCAACAAAACTTCAGAGAGGTTGGACAGATTTAGCCAAATTGGTACTCGTTTTTACGTTCTGGAGTAAAGTTAATAATCGTATTAGTTCAGGAAAGATTTAAACGGTGAGAATTTTTGTAAAAATTGTGGGGAAAATATTATCACTAATATATTTAGGGGCCATCCACATATTACGTCACGCAAAATTTCGACTTTTTGAACCCCTACCCCCTCCCCCCATGTCACGCTTTTTAGTATCCCTATTCCTGTATTTAACATGTACTGTCACACTTTGAATGCCCCCTCCCTCCCCCATCAGGTGTGACGTAATATGTGGATAGACCCTTATAGGTGCGACAGAACCAGGAGTGTTGGGACAGCTAGTCTTAAATGAAACAAATTACCTGAATAAAAAAGGTTTGCTCGAAGTTCTGATAAATAAAAAAAGAAAAGAATCATAAATTTTTTTTATCTGAATGCAACATAATCCTACCAATATTATAAATCTAAAAGTTTGTGAGGATGGATGGATGAATGTTTGTTACTCTCATGCAAAAACTACTAAACGGATTCTCGGCTCTGGATTAAAACTCTACTACCTACGTATTTTACTTTGATTAGGCTACTCTTTATCCCGAAAAAGTACAGCGTTCCCGAGGGATACTATATTTTACACGGGCGGAGCTACGGGCAATAGTTAGTCTTATAAATTAAACGAGACAATCTCTTATATATAATCGGTTTCTCGAAAACGGCTGCAAGTATTACCATGAAATTAAGCATACAGGGAGTTTTGGGGGAGAAAAATCTTTCTAGCTGTGTTACCGGCAGCGGCGAAGGCTGGTTCTCCGTCATAAGGAAGCCCTAAGAATAGGTATTTGGATGAAGGTCTTCAAAAGATAAGTGGTAAGGGAAGCCGATAGACTAGAGTTTTAGGAACCCCACACCAGTTCCCGGTATCCCGGGAAAATGCGCATTTTTAAGGTAAATGTTTTTCCTTTCGTCGTGCAACAATATATCCTTATCCACATGCGAGTTTCTTACGCCGGTTCTTCTCGCCGGGCTAGTTTCCGAACCGGTGGTAGGCATCATGTAGGACAATTCTATAAGTGTTATATTATAACCTACATGGAAATAAAAAATTTGAGTTTGAGTTTGAATAATTTCAAGTCTATTATCTGGGTCCGATTGGCAGTTAGAAATGCGTATATACTAATTATAGCTTGTTCGAAAATTGCGGGTTCGAATCCCGGTCAAATCAAATCCAGTTGTACAGAAGGAGGCAGAGGATCAATCTATTATAATTATTTCAATTTGTTAAATGAATTTACATTCTACGGTTTGTCATTGAGTTGAGACAAAGTTATGTCATGTTCGTACAAAAATGTTCAACTGTAATTTTACTGACTTTCAAAATAAAGAGTACACGTAGTTTAACAACCTCCGTGGTCCTGTGGTTTACAGCTTGGCTCTCGACTCGGAGGTCGTGGGTTCGATTCCCGCGTTGGAACAACAAAAAATGTTGGTTCCAAGTTTGGTTAGAATAATACAGGCTGATCACCTGATTGTCTGACAAGAAAGATGATCCATGCGTCATGGGCATGTAAAAAGTCGAACCTGCGCCTGATCTCTTGCCAGTGGTGTCGGTTATCCGTCCCACTGGATTACGAGAGTAAAGAGAGATTGCTCTTGTATACTGCGCACACACCTGTACCCCAAGCAGGAACATTTTGCGGTTTCGTTACGTGTATGTAAACGAGAAATATGAGGAATATTGTATGAAAATTTTAGTTACTTTTACGTCAGCTAGAGGCGCTTTCATGGTTTTCATACAATATTTCTCGCTTACGTACACGTAACGATACCGCAAAATGTTCCTGCTTGGGGTACTGGTCACTATAAAATAACTCCTGCGTAACTGGCCTGGTTTCAAGGAAACCGGCCACCGTCACCGAAATCGGTGTGGGGAGCTATTATTATTACACGTAATAAAATAAGCCTTTATTCAGATACTCTTAAATTTTTTTCTCTTTTTACCAATATTTAACTTGTCTAATTAACATCTGATTGCCTTTTGGCAAAGTTTTTTGTCCATAGCCCTCCTGCTCCATGTTGTTCCTGCTATCTCTTTTATCTCATCCTCCCATCTTTTCCTTTGTCTTCCTCGCCTCCTTTTTCCATCTCATGGGTACTGTAGAATAGGAGTGATTAATAGAAACACTTGTATAAGGCTGTATAACAGACACACCCTGCTCGGTGGTCAGTGATGGACAGCCCGGTAGCTTGGAGCTCCCAACCCAGTCCACAACTAGTTACCCCCACTCCACGAGTGTGCGTTTTTCATATTTATTATTATAAGTCAATACACTACAGGTACCATAACGTAACTTCTTTTCCCCCATTTATTTTTCTCGTTTCTAATTGTATGTCCCGTCCATTTTCAATGTATATGTCACATCTGTCACTCCAGATTTTTCCTTATTTAAGTTAGTTTAATTTTGTCTTTCAGTATAACAGAACATACTCCTATTCATTCTGTTCTTACATGTTTGTATGGATTTTCGTTGCTTTTCCGTTAATGCCCATGTCTGGCAGCCATATAATATGCAAATGTTAACAATTGCTTTTTGTCATTCATAGAGGACTGGGGGTTTTTCATGATCTCTTTCAGTGACCAGTATCTTTTCCACGAATTGCTTATTACACGTAGTTTCAAATAAATAAAAAATATTGTCGCATTCCCAGCTATCAGAAGAGAGTCGTCGCAAGCGTGGCGGCGTGCACGCGCTCGATATCGACGCGTACTGGCTGCAGCGGCGGCTGTCACGCCACTTCGCGGACGCGGTCGCGTCGCAGGCGGCGTCGCGCGACGTGCTCGCCGCGCTGGCCGCCGCCCCCGACGCCAGGGACCTCGAAAACAGACTGGTGCTGCTGCTGGGATACGATTGTTTCGATCTCGTGAAGACGCTGACGAAGTTTAGGCACACAGGTGAGCGAGGACGTGATAATGTTGATGGCAAATAGGGATGATGACATCTAAAGTATTTAGTTTCATTGATATACTCAGAAATATTGAGGCAATCTAAGTAAATGTAAAAAAATATATAAATATTTTATGTGTAGTTTAGTTATTACATACATTTAAAAAGTACAAGATTTTTTTAAAAATTAGTTAACAAAACCTACATCCATTAGTTTACTCATATCATATACAAAAACATTCATTATGGTAAGTATGAACTGAAACGCACAAATTTCTTCATACACTTTAACCTAGGCGTGACGTCACGACTAGGTGTACGACTTTAGTATGGACCGTTTTCACGAAACTTGCGAAATTTTGTATATAAATCGCTGTACCTTTGAATATATTGACTTTTGATATACTGTTTCTTCTGAGAAGCTACCCATATTTAAGAGTGCTATTCATTTATGCAAAATTTTTTTTTTTGTCATCTAGCCTCTTGTGGCTTTACCCGACTGCTAATTAACTAGGGACAATAATGGTTTTTGCCTCGTATACCCTAAACAGCCTTGATATATTTTATCTTCTTTTGATTCCTCTCAATTGTGAGGCTAAGTTAAAATATTAAAATTGAAAAGGCTCTTGTTTCGTTGTTACAACTTTTTTTTTGCACAGTGCTGTACTGCACGCGGCTCGCGCAGTCGCAGTCGGAGTCGGAGCGCGCCGCGATCCGGGAGGAGATGGCGCAGCAGCCGCACCTGCAGAAGATCCTCGCGCAGCTCGACACCGGCAAGGGCGAGGAGGAGGTGGGTGCGAGAGAGAAAGAGAGAGAGAGAAAGCTGACACTTATCGTCAGCTCCTTAAGCAAAATTTTTCGTAATATGGGCGAAAGAGTTGAGACTCGATAATACGTTGAAAAGCGACTTAACGTCACTCAAAAGTATGCACCGCGCCTTGATACCTTGGCTCTGGTGCCTATCGTGACGAATTGTACTAGTAACTAGGGGTTGGTAACATAAATTCATTACCAATCTGACCATCCTTAATGTTTATTTAAAAAATCGATTGCCAGACGGAGCAGTCCGAGCAACCTCGCAAACGACTCAAGGCGGGCGGTAGCGAGCCGGCGGCGGGTCAGGTGGGCGGCAACCGCCGCGTGCTGCAGCTGGAGGACCTGGTGTTCGCGGCCGGCGCGCACTTCATGGCGAATAAGAGGTGCCAGCTGCCGCCTGGATCGTTCAGGAAGCAGAGGAAAGGTGGGAGCAGTTTTATCTTATGCTAACACCACTCTAGCACAATCTAGGCGGGCAGTAACGAGTCGGTGGCGGGTCAGGTAGGCGGCAACAGCGTACATGGCAAACGCGCTAAGTTGTTTCAGTTGAATTGTAAACAAACCGTGAAAGTAACTCGACTTTTCAAATGATTCGGATTTTGGCGCACAGACTTTGACAGTTGGAACGCAGCTGCACCACAGCCAAAACAAAAAGTTGATACGATGCTACTTTTTCTCGCACGTTTCTGAAACGTTTCTTATTGTTTTGGTGTGTTAAATTGTTGCGAATATGATGTAAAAACGACTTGTAAAATAAAAGTAAAATTGAGTTATGATTGGAAGGATAGTGCGATACTCAAATTTGTTCAGCCGCACTGGAAACGAACCGAAACTGAATCATAACCAAAGCAGAGTTAAACTTAAATTTAAACGATAAATAATAGTGCGATTGGCCTGCTGGTTGTTGCGGCAATCCTTTCATCTAACCGTAGCTTTTCTACAGTAAATTTTTTGTGTTTGAAATAATATCTAAACTTCCTATACACACTGTCTTAATACTACACAATATAAAATATTTTATAGCTTGATATTGCAAATATCAACGTATTATGTTTTTTTTCCTAAAAAAACACATGCTGTTATTTACAATAATTATATTTCCCTAAAGGCTATGAAGAGGTGCACGTACCCGCTCTCAAGCCGAAGCCTTTTGACGAGGGTGAGACGCTGGTGGCCATAGAGAAGCTGCCAAAATATGTGCAGCCAGCGTTCGAGGGGTTCAAAACGTTGAATAGAATACAGGTAAGCCTACAAAGTAATAACTATTATCTACAATTATTAATGCTATAGGGCTTTGGCCATCAACATATTAAGAAATCAATATAATTTTAACGTCTGTTTCATCGAAATAAATTTTGAAAGCATATCAAAATTCGTAGCACATAAAATAGTCCTATAGGCGTAATTCAACCAACCCAAAGTCAACCCAACAATCAAATGATGCAGTCATTCGAAACTAATATGCAGCTTCATTTGGTCGGATTGTTTATAACTCAGCGACAGACGTAGACGTATATATTATAGACGAGGCATGTTGAGGCAAACTGTCTCCAGTTAAATGGCAACACTTATAAAATTTTTGGGCTATTTTGATATTTGAAGTATGGCGAAAACAAGATGGCTGACATCTGGAGTATGGTGAAAACTATGATGGTGTACCTTTTTATTGTATGAAGATTTGTTCTGTCAAATGTACGTCATAGCCTATCTTGAGTTTTGAAATCTTTGGCGCCGGACTGTACAAAATGTGATTTATAGGTTTGCGAACTTTGCTCGTTTGTGTTTCATTGAGACTGTATTAAAATGTGATCCAAAGGTTGCGAACTTTGCTTAACGCTTGTTTCTTTAAAAAATATTTCGTTTCGTGGCTCGACAGTATTGCGTGCTTCATTGATCTCCCACTCTCTCACACAGAGTCGCATATCTGCCGCCGCCCTCGAGTCCGACGAGAACCTGCTGGTGTGCGCGCCCACCGGCGCCGGCAAGACGAACGTCGCGCTGCTGACCATCCTGCGCGAGGTGGGCAAGCACGTCAACGAGGACGGCACCGTCAACGCGCACGACTTCAAGGTCATCTACGTCGCGCCCATGCGCTCGCTCGTGCAGGAGATGGTGAGTGACACCGCGGCCTCACATACCGCCGGTTGGCTTTCTGACACAATGTATGAAGCTTTAAAGTAGTTTCAAAGTTTGAAATCTTTATATCTGGGGACAGGGCAGTGCCCCCGCCAAGATAAGCCAAGCAAAGTGCAAGAGCAGTACCTATTTACCTTTTCTCGAAGCGCTTTGTCGATTTTTAACCCTCATAACTTACTTTTAGGTTTGGATTATACCAGATGAACGATTTACTTAGGGACCGTCCATTAATCACGTGATGTTTTTAACAACTTTTTAGACCCCTCCCCTCCCCCTGGTGATACATGGTGAGGTTTTATACTACCCCCCCCCCCCCCCCCCCCACCTAAGATCACGTGTAATTTTTTTTAGATAGTAAGCAGGTCATGTTTGAAGAAAAACTTTAACTTAAAAAACAATTTAATCGAATAATTTAAGCAAGGGGCCGTGCATTAATCACGTGATGTTTTTTACAACTTTTTAGACCCCTCCCCTCCCCCTGGTGATACGTGGTGAGGTTTTATACTACCCCCCCTCCCCCACCTAAGATCACGTGTATTTTTTTTTTACATAGTAAGCAAGTCATGTTTAAAGAAAAACTTTAACTTAAAAATCAATTTAATCGAATAATTTAAGCAATTAAAAACTATACAAGTCATTTGTCTTGTAAGTATTTAAACAACACTACGAATCTACAACCGATAATAATTTCGGTATGCATAGACTAGATTCAAAAATTAATACACGTGATGTCTCCTTATACCCCCTCCTCCCCTTGGTGATACTTGGTGATTTTTTTTCAGACCCCCCCTCCCCCTTTAGGCATCACGTGATTAATGGACGACCCCCAATTAAAAACTATACGAGTCATTTGTCTTGTAAGTATTTAAACAACACTACGAATCTACAACCGATAATAATTTCGGTATGCATAGACTAGATTCAAAAATTAATACACGTGATGTCTCCTTATACCCCCTCCTCCCCTTGGTGATACTTGGTGATTTTTTGTCGGACCCCCCCCCCCCCCCCCCCCTTTAGGCGTCACGTGATTAATGGACGACCCCTTATTAAAGATACCGAATTTTGAATGTACAGCTCTAATACTTAAGATTTTATTGATGTCTAAAAACTCATAATAATCATCGAAACCTATAGGTTCCGAATGTCCTAGAAAGCCTAATTAAAAGAGTTAGAACTTATTAGAGTTACAAATTAAATCCATCCAAACAGAGTATTAAATATGAAGCCGGACGGTGTAACTTTGAATATTTGTAAATCAATCCAATTATCTCGCTGTAGGTGGGTAACTTCAGCAAGCGTCTCGCGGCGTACAACATGAAGGTGTCGGAGTTGACGGGCGACCACCAGCTGACGCGCGAGCAGATCGACGCCACGCAGCTCATCGTCTGCACGCCGGAGAAGTGGGACATTGTCACTAGGAAAGGTCAGTAATATAGGAGAGTTTATTTGTGGTCGCGACAGAAAAAACTGCACTGTAAATAGAACTCTCTCGCGATTATAATAGAGCTGAAAATCCAAGTGTCATGTGTCAAATGAAAGATATGAAAACTCTATACGATTTTTAGCTCTATTGTAATTCAGATATAAACTCTCGTGGGTACGAGAACTGATGCTATGTTTACACAATAAAAAGTAGTCTTTGTCCTGTGGTCTATCCTATATTTGTATCGAATTTCATTTCAAAATCGGTCGAGTAGTTTCGGAGCCTATTCAATGCAAACAAACAAACCTTTCCTCTTTATTATATTAGTATAGATCATATTATATTGTACAGGTGGCGAGCGGTCGTTTACGAACCTGGTGCGGTTGGTCATCATCGACGAGATCCATCTGCTGCACGACGAGCGCGGCCCCGTGCTGGAGGCGCTGGTGGCCCGCACGCTGCGCACCGTCGAGCAGACGCAGGAGGAGGTGAGCGACAGCAGTAGGGATAACAACAACAAGAGGAACATAAGTAACAACAGAAATAGGAATTAGGAACAACAAAAATAACAGTATAGGAGGGATTACAAACAGTAACAGAAACATGCGTAGAAACTGTGTAGCGCTTGTTGTGCTTAAATGATTATATATTAGTATAGTTGACGACCTCTGTGGCTCAGTGTTTCAGGGCTTTGGTGCTTAAGCCGGGGGTCGCAGGTTCGAATTCCGCCGAAGGAACAAACGTTTTTCTGTGTTCCTGGGTCATGGATGTGTATTAAATATATTTAAGATTTTTATTATAATATACACAATATTATAATAAAAATCTTAAATATATGTACTTATAGTATAAAGTATTAAATATACTTCCCGTTTTCTGGTACTTGTAACAAGTTCTTTGGATACTTAGCACGGGGCCAGATTGACGTGGTGTGAAGCGTCCATAGATATTATTATTATATTATATATTTACGTACTACATACAGAGAAACGGCTTTCATAGAACGATCCAAATCGATACAAATTTGAAAATTTCGATGCCCCTTCGACGGCCCACAAATTTTCCACACAATCGTGGACACATGTGGAACCGTATGCTTGTAGTAGTGCAATCAAATAGAAAGCTAACTATGAAGCTGTTTATGTGTTCGTCTCTCTTATTCTGTGCTACTTGAGAGATATTCGAAAAACTTTAAATTAAATAACTACTAATAACATTAAAATTGCAAATAAATTACTGTAGTGATTTTAACTGTTATGCAAGTCGTTTTTAGACTTAAAACCGGATATCAAGCAATGAGGGTTTTTAAATTCGTGACATCTGACAGTTTTTTAACACGACAAGGACCGTCGGTCAGGCGGGACCAAGCGCCGCCTGGGGACAGAAAAAGAATCGAAAATTCTTATTGACCGTTTTTGATACCACTTACGCCACCAGATGACACTTTGTGTGAGTTGGGTCTGCCCCTTAACGGCAGAAAAAATATCAAAAAAAATTATTTCGTCAGGTTCGTCTGGTCGGGCTCTCGGCTACTCTACCTAACTACACGGACGTCGCTGCCTTCTTGCGTGTCAAACCGGAGAAGGGATTGTTCTACTTTGATAATTCATTCAGGTAACATCTAAACGAATACATATTTTGCATGTTAATATTTTCTTTGCGAGTTTATATAAGATTTTACAAAATCAATTGCGGATAATTCCGGCACATAATTTACTGATTACAGCTGATTTCAAGTTTTTGTTTTCCTTAAAACTTGCGTTTTCTCAGCGTTGTTGATTCATTCATACTAGATTTTTTTTTATTTTAAATTTTCTGCATATATGTATAGAAATACATTAGCAGTTTTCATGTGCCCAAAGTTTCTGTAATTTTGATTTTTTTATAAGAACATAAAAATATTTTTTTCCGACAGTCAGTAATTTTTTTTAATAAATGCAATTCCACAGACCCGTCGCACTAGAACAACAGTACATTGGTGTGACTGAGAAGAAAGCGCTGAAGAGGTTCCAAGTGATGAACGATATTGTCTACGAAAAAGCGATGGAGCACGCTGGAAGGAATCAGATCCTTGTGTTCGTACATTCTCGTAAAGAAACCGGCAAGACTGCCAGAGCGATCAGAGATATGTGCCTCGAAAAGGACACTCTTGGACAGTTCTTACGGTAAGTGACTTAAAATCGTTAGACTTGAAATTTAAAAATCAAATTTTCTAATTAAAATTTTACTGTCTCTAATACATTGCATTTGTTCTAAATCAGCAAAATTCTTTTTTTTTCCGAAAGGCAACAAAAGTTTTTAATGCTCTCCAACGGTTGATCGTAGATATGCCACTGCAAAGACAGTAAATACATTTTTCGAAAAGCCACTAAAAACAACTATGCATGTTCCCCATTGAAACGATAACAGGTTCATACTTGAATCTTTCTAAATGGCAAGATTAGTAATGATATTATTGGCAAATGATACGAGTTACAGTAGTTAATTGTTGCTTAATAATGTGCAACATCTGACTTGAGAACAGTAACAAACTGATTAAAAAACTAGAGGAAACATGTTACACAAATTTTAATAATAATATAAGGGTATCTGGCAGCGATTGGTAGTTTTTAAAGGTTCCTATCCATATTCGTTCCAATTCATAGTCGGTCCTTCGAGCCGGATACACATTATGATGCGGGGATATTGCTATGCCTGCTGTATACATGTTTTAAGATTTGAGTTTAATAAATCATGCTTATTATAAAATGATTAAATGTGTCATCATCATCAGCGAGGGCTCAGCGAGCGTGGAAGTGCTGCGCACGGAGGCGGAACAGGTCAAGAACCCGGAGCTGCGCGAGCTGCTGCCGTACGGGTTCGCCATCCATCACGCCGGCATGAGCCGCGTCGACCGCACACTCGTCGAGGACCTGTTCGCCGACCGGCACATACAGGTGACACCATGGTCTCACAGACAACCGACGTGAAGTAACTGATTTCGCTCCAAATAATTTTTCTAACGATTTTGTAGCACGATCTATCAACATAGAAACTCACAACTATCTCCTATAGTTTAAAAATGCCGGGGGGGGGGGGGGGGGGGGGGGCAACTTACATGCCTCTTTGGAGGATGATTACTCGAAAATGGTCGTCTTTGTAAAAAAATAATGTATGAAACCATGCCTTTATTTTGAAAGACCTATTCAATGATACCCCATACGATGGGGTAGAATTTTTTTTTTTTTTTTTTTTTTTTTTTTCTCTTTTAATATCTGCGATCAATCCAGGGATTATAAGCAGATGTGGTGAAGTAATGTTGGCGTTTCAGAGATTCCTGTCCAGTGACTGGATCTCTACATTATTTTGTTCCATTTTCTATAATATTATTGACTGAATCTGTTGTCCAAGTCAAGAATGTTGTGGCGTTTTAGTCTGCTATGGCGACTTTTATCCAAAAGATTATGAGCAAGGTCGTTAGGATGGATATCCAAGCGACTCTTGTATCTGGTACAGGATTTCGAAATTTCTTCCTTGATGGTTGGAATTGTTAAAATTTCATGGAGTTCGCTGTTTCGTATGAACCAGTGTGAGTTGGAGATCGTTCTCAGTATTATGTTTTCATATCTTTGTAATATCTCTATATTAGAATTGGAAGCACTACCCCAGAGCTGAAGGCCATAAGTCCAGATGGGTTTGAGAATTGATTGGTAAATTAACAATTTGTTTTTTGTACTCAATTTTGAATTTTTGCCAAGAAGCCATTTTAGGTCTTTATATCTAATGTTTAATTCGTCTCTTTTTGATTTGATATGTTGTTTCCATGTCAGGCGACGGTCCAAATGCATGCCAAGATATTTGACAGAATCAGCGTGGGGAAGCGGATCACCAGATAAGGACACTGGGGGACAATTCTCCCTTCTCAAGGTGAACGTCACGTGGGTGGACTTGGTTGCACTCGCTCTTATGCGCCATGTGCTCATCCAAATAGTAATTTGATTTAGTGCATCTTGAAGTAAGGTTGAAGCGGAGTTTTGATTCGAGTGGTTAGCCAAAATTGCAGTGTCATCGGCGTAAGTAGCCACTGTAATTGTATCTGGTACCGGGATATCAGAAGTATAGATGGAGTAGAGATCCGGGCCGAGGACTGAGCCCTGCGGTACGCCTGCTTTAATTTCGTAGAAACTTGATCTTGCGTCAGATTCTTTAACTTGGAATATTCTGTCCTTTAAGTAGGATTCGAGGAGAGGATAGTAACTGTGCGGGAGAAGCTTTTTTATTTTGTATAGTAGGCCCTTATGCCATACCCTATCAAAAGCCTGCTGGACGTCCAAGAATGCTGCCGAGCAATATTCTTTGTTTTCTAGAGCAGAAGATATGCTATCACAGACCCTGTGGACTTGTTCGATAGTTCCGTGGCCACGTCGAAATCCGAATTGATGTTTGGGGATAACGTCTCTAGCTGATATAACTGCTGATAATCTTTTGACGAGGATCTTTTCAAAGATCTTTGATAAGATAGGAAGTAGGCTTATAGGTCGATAGGATGTAACAACATTTTTTGGTTTACCAGGTTTATACACCATTATGATCTGTGAAACTTTCCAAAGTCTAGGGAAGTAGGAAGTTCTAAGGATGCCGTTCATTAGCGATGTAAGAAAGACTATACCTTTGCGTGGAAGCTCTTTTAACACTCTGGGAGTGATAAGGTCGAAGCCGGGGGCTGATTTCTTTTTGAAGTTGTTTATAACATTTTTCACTTCATTGGGTGTCACAGGTTTGATAGGCAATTCCATTTGGAATGCTTGAGAGAGAGCTTCATCAATAAATGTTTCGTCTACTTGTGGGCACGCCTCGTTGGGCTGAAATACCTCCGAGAGATGACTTGCGAATAATTCAGCTTTGTCTTTGTTAGATCTGGCCCAGCCTAAGTCCTTATTTTTCAGGGGGGGCTTGAAGAGAGCAGGCTGGTTAAAGTGTTTAGCAGCTTTCCAGAGAGAGTAACTAGATTGCTTGTCAGGTTGTAGGGATTCTACATATTTCTCAAATGCGGTGTTTTGTTCTTTTGCAATAAGGGTCTTTAAGTCGGAGCATGCTTTATTCAAGGCCCTCTTGTCTGCCGGGTGTCTACTTGTATGCCAAATTCTTCTTAGCCTACGCTTTTCCTTAACGAGTCGTTTAACTGTTGGACTGATGTTTTTACTGTCTGATCTTGTGCAAACAACATCAGGAGTATTTTTCCAAGCGGCTTCTTGAATTAGACAGGTGACATATTTGGTGGCTGATTCAATGTCGTCTTTCGATTTTAGGGGAACATTAAGTTCTATGTTGTCCGTGATGTATTCGCGAAAGCCGTTCCAATCCGTCCTGAAGTTGACCAGACCGACATCCTTATTTAACATGAAAACGCAAGACCTTAGCATCAAGAGGACTGGGGTATGATCGGTTGAACTGTCCAAGCATGAAGATATTTCTACATAATTTCTAGAGAGCCCCTTTGCTATAAAGAAGTCAAGTAAGTCTGGTAGCCTTGATTGATCAGTGGGCCAATAGGTAGGCTCACCAGATGATAGAGTTATAAGATTATTTGAGTCTAGGCTTTTCATTAGCTCTCTACCCCTTGTAGAGGTAAGTCGTGAACCCCAATGAGTGTTCTTTGCATTCCAGTCTCCACCCGCGAGAAAGCGGTTTCTGAGTGATGAAAAATAAAAATTGAATTTCGATTCGTCGATTTTATGACGAGGGGGACAGTAAACTGAAGAAATGGATAATTTTCCCATTTTATCCTCAATAGTAACTGTCGTGGCTTGGATGTGTGTGGTTTGGAATGGTACTTCTTCATAGTGATGTATAGCCTTTTTTATAAAGATAGCAGTACCCCCATGGGCAGTACCATCAGGGTGGTTTGTGAAGTAGCCCGTGAAGCCTGGAATTTTCACATTCGACTTTGCTGTGAGATGAGTTTCCGATATAAGAATTACATCAAGGTTGTAGTTTTTGATCAGCAGAGTAAGTTCGTTGACGTTGGGTGACAGTCCATTGATGTTCCAAGTTACAATGTTCAAAGAAGTCATTTGGTCAGTCTTTCGACGAGATTAACTATAAGACCCATTAGGGAGCTTATCTGTTGTAGGAGAGAATCAATTTTTTCTGATTGTTTTATGAGGAGGGTTTCGATTTGATTGTGTTGTTTGGATGTATCTTGGAGTTCGTTGCTGACAATACTTGCATATGTAAGAGGTTGGTCTGGTTTGGTCTTATTATAAAAAGTTTTAGATTTATATGTCCCGTCCTTTTGTTTATTATTGTCCAGGATTCGTGGTTCATTATTAGTTTTATGGGTTGGAGGGGGTTTTTTGAATTTTCGCTGATGGATCTCCTTATAAACTTCACAACCTTTGTAGTTGGCGGGGTGGCTTCCAAAACAGAGTGCACACTTTGCGGGGGTGTTACGGTCTTTTTTAGGACAGTCACTGGTTTTATGTTGCAGAGAACATTTGACACATCTAAAAGGTCTTGTACAGTTATTTTTAGTATGACCATACTGTTGACATCTTGTGCATTGAGCTATTGTTTTGCGTTTTATAGGATCTTCTATTTTAACTGATGTGTGATAGATGTATTTAATTTCTTTAGCTTTTCCATTATTTGGGCTAGGCTTTAAATTTACAAAGAAGGTGGATGATGGTTTCTTTTCCGGTCCCATCCTGGCGTTGATAATTTCTCCAACTACAGTGTTACCTGTAGCTTCAATTTCTTTTATAATTTCAACATGGGGAGTACTGGGATGGAGATTTTTTATAACTATTCTACAACATCTCTCGTCTTTATGTGTAAAGGTATGGCCTATTAGTCCCTTTTCTCTAACAATTTCTGTCAGTTTCTTGTAAGAATCTGTGGTGTTACAGTTGACTCGCAGTTGGTTCTTAGTAATAATTTTGAAGCTGTATTCACTACGGGTTAACTTTTCCTCTAATGTCTGTGACAGTTTTTGGACATCGTCTATTCCATACAAGATGAATGGTGGGGGTTTGTAAACTTTTTTGATGTTTTCTATTTGCTCTGTAACATCTGTATCGGTAGTTAATCCATCAAAACGGTTACGTAGTGGGATTGGACTATCCTGAGGAGGAGAATCGGATGTACGTCTTCTCTTGTGTCTTATGGTAGGAACCCTTTGCCAGTTTGGATTTGATATCGGGGGATCAGTTTGGTCTTTATCTGGTGATGTTAATTCAGAATATATAGTTTGTGTTAGATGTTCACTGAATGAATTACTTCTAGGTCGGCTAACAAACATACTTTTGTGAAAAGCTTGTTGTACAAGTTTGGTTTTGGGTCTTTCCGGTCTAGGACAGATAGCTTCTTTGCTGTTATCTTCAGTTAATAACGTAGGCGAGAGGTAGCCCCCCCCAGAATACGTGGGGCAGCCCGAACTTTGTTCAGGGAAGGATTCTCCAACACTGGTAGTGTTGGTACCTTCCTGGGGTAGTTTATTTTTTAGTCTCGCTTCCATATTTGCATTTGGTATTTACACATGCCACTTCCCACATGACACGGTCACTCTTTGGTGGGGTCACGATGGGGTAGAATGAAAAAATATTTTTCATCCCCATTTTACATGTATTGAGAGCCACCCCTAAAATATGTTCCGGGCCGGGCGGCAGTTTCATGGGGGCGCCAAATCGGCCAAATCCTTGAGAGAAGAATTCGAAATATCAAATATGAAGCCTCATTTCCTAAAATCTTATAGGTTTTTATCAAGTAATGGAATCATAATATTATGTTTGAAAAACAAACTTTTCTATTTACATACGCCCAGTTACTTTTTGAACACATAGTAAGTGATTTATGAACGCATCATATTGATTTATGAACGATTTATGAACAGATCAAGTAATTTTCTTTTTGAAGGCGTGCGTAGTGTGCGTGGAGGGGACATATCAAGTTTATGCCCCGGTTCGAAAGTCGTAGGTCCGCCACTGGCGTCACGAGGTAGATACTAAACTCCAGTCGCCTACAGGTGCTAGTGTCGACGGCGACCCTCGCGTGGGGTGTGAACCTGCCCGCCCACACGGTGGTGGTGAAGGGCACGCAGGTGTACCGGCCGGACCGCGGCCGCTGGGCCGAGCTGGGCGCGCTCGACGTGCTGCAGATGCTGGGTCGTGCGGGCCGGCCGCAGTACGACACGAAGGGCGAAGGTACGCATAGAGATGATATTTTAATGAAGGTTTTTTAATTCGTGACATCTGACAGCTTTTTGACACGACAAGGACCGTCGGGCTTCCAAGCGCCGCATGGTGACAGATAAAGAATCGACAAATTATTCTTATTGACCGTTTTTGATACCACTTACGTAACCAGGTGACGCTTTGTGTGTGTTGGGTCTGCCACCTAACGACACAAAAAATATCAAACACCCTCATTGGATTTGCTTTATAATATTTTTGAAAGCATTAATAAGATATTTACGAATGATATATTAACGCAAAAAAATAATATTCATGTTCGATTTTTATGTATGGGTGTTTCAAAGCAAACTAGCTCATATAAAAGACTAGCTAATGCCTGCAGCTTCGCCCGCGTAATTTAGTTTCCTACAGGAACACTGTACTTTTTCTGGATAAAACGTAGCCTATGTTTTAATACAGAGCCTAAAGTACTACCATGCCGAATTTCATCAAAATCTGTTTAGTAGTTTTTGCGTGAAAGAGTAACAAACATCCATCCTCACACACTTTCACATTTATAATAGTGATGCAGATTTTATCGGGCATGACAAAAAATCTGCCTAAACGTCTTTAACTGAAAGATCATGTATTCGGAGGCTTCGTAATTGCATTTT
The DNA here is from genome assembly GCA_905404095.1 of Glaucopsyche alexis. Taxonomy (NCBI): domain Eukaryota; kingdom Metazoa; phylum Arthropoda; class Insecta; order Lepidoptera; family Lycaenidae; genus Glaucopsyche; species Glaucopsyche alexis. Next base: position 25,423,182 of record FR990044.1, read on the forward strand.
GAAGACGTCACCTCTAAACTCACGGTGTGCCGCAGGTATCCTGATCACCAACCACTCGGAGCTGCAGTACTACCTGTCGCTGCTGAACCAGCAGCTGCCGATCGAATCACAGCTGGTGAGCAAGCTGCCGGACATGCTCAACGCCGAGATCGTGCTCGGCTCCGTGCAGACCGTTCGCGACGCCGTCACGTGGCTCGGTGAGTTGAAACTTGCTAGACTTGGAATGAAAGAGACAAGTGCCGTGAAAGTTGCCGCCTCTCTGGCTCAGTGGTTAGACGGAGGTCGCCGGTTCGAATCGCGCCGAAGGAACAAAAAAGTCCTGGGTCATGGATGTGTATTAGATATGTGTATAATAATAATTAAAATTTTAAATATACTATCACCATTACTTATAAACGCTGTATAAGCTTTGAATAGTTAAACAGTGTTTTGTCTTCTTCAATCGAATTAAAAATGTCAGTTGTGTGACGTGAACAAAACACTGTATAACTATTCATAGCTTAAACAGCGTTTATTAGTAAGGCGGTATATGTATAGCATAAATATAAAAGTATTAAATTTATTTCCCGTTGTCTGGTCTCCGTAACAAAAGTTCTTCGGATACTTAGCACGGGGAGATAGATATTATTATTATGACTATAACAGCTGTATTCTGTTCACTACTTTTTTCCTACTCTTTCTCGATAGAATGCTATCTTTATCGATGCATGGTCGTGACGTCACCACTCTCAACATACTATAATAGGCATGTTGCCGAAAATTTTTTTTTTCGTCTATTCGATGTTAGACAACATGTTAATAAATAATCCAGAACCCATTTTTGTATATCTGAAAAAATAACGTAGATACAAACCATTGAAATTTACAATATGAAAGAGAGCGATATATCGGCCTGTGACGTCACAGCCTGCTACCGCCATACATTTGTCATTACAAAATGTATGGCGGTAGCAGGTTGTGACGTCACGAATCGTTTTGCGAGAAAGGGATGGACAATATTTTTTATTTGCTTATATTTATAAACCCGTCACTCCAAATACCTATTTCTTTCAGATTTATGTATATTTAATCAACAATTTTAAAATTTAATTTGATATTCCACACTAGGCAACATCCCTATTCCGTTTTAGTAAAGGATTAGACTCTAACCCCCTTACTAATAAACGCTGTAATAAGCTTTATAATAATAATAAATAAATAAATACCGTTTATTTCAGGCTGCATAGGCCCATATTATAAATACCTTAAAGACTAACATACATATTACTATAATATAAACTAACACTAACACTAAACACGTATTGTCTGCGACGTGGGGCGCAAATTGTTCGGGAGTCGTCCTCTAAATCTTCTGTAGACGACTCCAATCGGCCAGAACTCCTCCTTCTCGAAAGTCGATAAATGATGGGTTGGAACTCTCACCACAAAGGAATTAAAATTCACTTTATGATGAGATTCCAACCGCTCGACCCTCAAGGCGAAGTTAGTTCTGCTTCTTATGTAGTCCACGACCTGCTCGACCGTCGTAGACCAATGAAGCCGGGACACGTACAGCGGTGTTGCGGGAGTCTCACACCGCAACAGCTGCTCGGGTCCTCCAGGTGCGGTGCCGCGATGGTTGCGGACGACGGGTTTCTTCTTCTTCCTCTCGACCTTGATGAACCCGTCATCATCGCACGTTCGGTCCTTTTTTGAAAGAGGACGTTCTGCAGGGGCCTCCTTCTTCCCTTTGTTTTTCGAACGCGGGGGAGGTGGCGGGGGGACGCAAGCGGCGACATTTGCGTAACTCGGCACCGGCTCCTGCGCGGGCGGGGAGCGGGCAGCAGGGGCGGCGACGATGTTCGTTGACCCGTCGGATAATGCTGACGGGCTAAACGTGACCGCCTGCGCGCCTCGACGACGAGTAACGTTTGCTGCATCAGGTGACCTACATATTGAATTAACACTTTTTAGCTGTGATAATTCACTACGTAGATCACTTATGGTAGACTCTGATGCCTGCAATCTACCTCGAACTCCGGCCAATTCTTCCTTCAGGAACTTGATGTCCTTCAGTAGACTGACGACGTCGACGTGGTCCAGTGTCACTGGCGGCAGCTTATGCAGTTCTTTCGCTACAAAAGCTGGCACTTCATCCGGATCCGTCTGCTTCAGCAGGGAGATGATGTCCTGCACGCTTCTTTCGGTTCCATCTCTCCGTCGCGATGGCATGTTCGCGCTCTGGCCAAGCGTCTTATACAGCAAATGCTTGCCTTTGCAAATCTCCTCACTGGTGAAGGAAGACTTGCAGATCTGCACTATGCTGACCTCGTCCATGGTGTCGATGGCGTGCTGGATAAACGCCAGCAACTCATTGGCCACGAGCGCCATGATCACGTGCAGCGGCAATTAGCCGCGCGATTCGCAATAATATTAATCAAATAATTAATATTTGCTGCATGTGTATAACGCGGAGCGGCGTCCGTTCGCTAGCTCGACACATTACGCACTTGAATTTGAATAGTTATACAGTGTTTTGTTCCCGTCACACAAGTGACATTTTTAATTCGATAGAAGAAGACAAAACACTGTATTACTATTCAAAGCTTATACAGCGTTTATTAGTAAGGGGGTAAAATTATAATTATCTGCATGCCTTCGATTTTAATCAAATCCATCATTGTTTATGATCATAATTTTGCACTAAACTAAGGAATGTGTTTTATATCGCAGGCTACACTTACCTGTACATTCGGATGCTGCGACAGCCGGCGCTGTACGGCATAACGCCAGAGAAGCTGCAGGAGGACTCCTTGTTGGAACTGCACAGAGCTGATCTGGTGCATACTGCCGCGTGTCTCTTGGATAAGTGAGTATGACGGTAGCTGCAGTGGCAAAAGCTTATCTTGGGATACCTGGCTATTTTAAGAAATAGGCTACTTGACCTTGTTTTTATGTTATGTCCTTAACGCTTCATTATTGTACCATTACACATAAAACATATTAATTACATTATTTTGAAACCTAAAAACCTTAAAAACCGCTGAAAACACTATTCGTCATGTTGGTTGAAAGATTATTATCAGTGCTGTGACGTCATACTAGTACTATTGGTAATCTGTGTCAGACAAAATGGTGGTGAGAATGTTCCGTTTCACTATTACGTATGTGTTTAGTGTGTTTGTGTCGTCACATCCTTTCCGGAAGTTACTTCGAGGTGTTTTCATCAGTAGAAATTAAAAAACAAAAATACATATTTTTAAATCAGCTTTATTTATCAATCTTAAACTTTTAATTTATGATATCGCTAAAATACGTTTTCCTAAGCCAAGTACCAAAGGAAATACTCTTTCAATGTATGAAATTTATGAGCCAAGTAGCCTTGTGAAGTCACGGTATATCTCTCAGATAGCGCCTGCCTTCTACTTAACCAACAGCTGTTTTACAAAAATTTTGTAGGTACTATTTAACGACGATCTTCTAAAATTATCTCTTTATTTTAGGGCTGGTCTTATAAAGTACGAGCGCAAATCGGGCGTTTTCCAACCAACTGAGCTGGGCCGTATCGCATCCCACTTCTACTGTTCGCACGAAACCATGCACAGCTACAACCAGCTGCTCAAACCGACGCTGGGTGAAATAGAGCTGTTCCGAGTGTTCTCTCTGTCGGGAGAGTTTAAACATATCACTGTGAGAGATGAGGAGAAATTGGAGCTCCATAAGCTTATGGAGAGGGTGAGTTTTGCTGTGTACATTTTATTCCCATGGTGACATCCATCCACAACGTTCCGAACCTCCATTTAACCATTTTTTTGTTTATAAAATAACAGCCAAAATAAATATCCCCGCAATATGATGTAACCTTGTACTTCAAATGTGTAATTTACGTACCTAACCATTCTCCAACCAGTCTCGTTACGTTTTCAATTTACAATTAACCTTCTACTTACTATAATTATCCTCTTACCAGGTACCAATACCGATAAAGGAGAGTATAGAGGAACCGTCAGCTAAGATCAACGTGCTGCTGCAGGCGTACATCTCCCAACTGAAGCTCGAGGGTTTCGCGCTGATGGCCGACATGGTGTACGTCACGCAGTCCGCCAGCCGCCTGCTGCGGGCTATATTCGAGATAGTGCTGCATAGAGGTGAGAGCCAGACTCACTGTCCTCGTATAACCGCATAATAATCGGAAGGTTGCGACTTCGAATCACGTCGTGGTCACCAATGTGAGAATATGGTGGGGGTCCCAAAGAGAGATCTCCGACCGAGCGAGGTGGTATGCTCAGGCCGAGGCCCTCGCATAGCCCTGTGGAATTATCACGTCGAAGTCACCAATGTGGGAATATGGTGGGGGCCTCAAAGGGAGATCTCCGACCGAGCGAGGTGGTATGCTTGATACCACCTCAGGTCCACTTGTATGCATTTCAGATGTCGTATACAGGTGTCCCAGAAGTCGACGTCGTCCCTTCGAAGGCTGATAGACCAGCTCATGACTCACCAGAATATCGTAATATGACCTTAGTAAAAAATATTTAGTTTTCGAGATATTGGCACTTTTAATAATTTCTTAAAAATTACACCTCATGTCAGTTTTTAGACTGCCGCAACTACAATTTCCCGTATTGTGGGATACAAATTTGTATTGCGGAATCCTGACCAGTTCTGCTATTGACCACGGTTATAAACAAAGCTAATAGTTTGAACTTTGTAGAAAAAAAGAAAACTTTTCCCTTGATCGTGATTTCAAAAACTTTTTCTCCTAACTTTCACTATCCATACTGAACAAAAAATACACCACACTAACCTGGGTTGTTACTTTAAAAAGTTGCTCATTTTATGTAGTTTTCAAAATAGCAAAATAGTTGCTATTAAGCTACGTCAAAATTTTTTTTGCTATTTTAAGTGCACAGAGAACACATTTTGAATGTTTTCTTTAGTTAGATTTTCGAACAAAAACACTCGTTACATTGAAATCACCCAGATGTTTACTTAAAAATTGTACGTTGAAGTGTACAAGATGCTTACTAAACTTAGAAACGAAACAGAATACACGGTTTTTTTTTTAAGGTATTCAAGTCCAGATTACAATGCGTTAAAAGTAAGAAAACAACAAAACGATGCACATCAATAGCGTAACGTACTTGTAACTAATAAACAAACTCATGTTACATAGAACAAACAAAAAACGTGCGTGGCGTCACCTATTCTCTCACTCTAATGAGTCTAACTCATTAAATGATATTATTAACGTGTTCTCCTTCTTTGCATTTCTCCTTACAGTTAAAAAAAAACCTTGTATTCTGTTTCATTTCTAAGTTTAGTAAGCATCTTGTACACTTCAACGTACAATTTTTAAGTAAACATCTGGGTGATTTCAATGTAACGAGTGTTTTTGTTCGAAAATCTAACTAAAGAAAAACATTCAAAATGTGTTCTCTGTGCATTTAAAATAGCAAAAAAAATTTTTGACGTAGCTTAATAGCAACTATTTTACTATTTTGAAAACTAAATAAAATGAGCAACTTTTTAAAGTAACAACCCAGGTTAGTGTGGTGTATTTTTTGTTCAGTATGGATAGTGAAAGTTAGGAGAAAAAGTTTTTGAAATCACGATTAGGGAAAAGTTTTCTTTTTTTCTATAAAGTTCAAACTCTATTAGCTTTGTTTATAACCGTGGTCAATAGCAGAACTGGTCAGGATTCCGCAATACAAATTTGTATCCCACAATACGGGAAATTGTAGTTGCGGCAGTCTAAAAACTGACATGAGGTGTAATTTTTAAGAAATTATTAAAAGTGCCAATATCTCGAAAACTAAAGATTTTTTACTAAGGTCATATTACGATATTCTGGTGAGTCATGAGCTGGTCTATCAGCCTTCGAAGGGACGACGTCGACTTCTGGGACATCCTGTATATAGTGTCGATCTCCGAAAACTTCGATAGCGCGATTCAGGGTCGTGGTGCTAATTGGTCCGCTACAGCCCTATCGTAGCATAAAACATTGGTTAAAATAGTGTACCAAGCAGTGGCTGTGGCTGGGTCTCTTTCATAGGGAAGTTCTAGCCTGTAAAGTAGGGATTTGGACGAGGGTCTTCTAAGGGCAAGTGGTAATTGAAGCCGATAGGAATGAAGTCACAGGAACCTCAACGAAGTTATACCATTTTATATATTTTTAATAAAATTTTCATGTGTCTTATAAGTTATACTGGCCACTTTTATTGACAGGATGGGCTCAGTTGGTCGATAAAACTCTGGCGCTGTGCAAGATGGTGGACCGTCGAATGTGGCAGTCCATGTCGCCGCTCAGACAGTTCAGGAAAATGCCCGAAGAAGTAAGTTATTTTTTTCAATTGAAATTTAATCTGAGAACTATGACAAGATCTTTAAAATGAGTTTTTTTTATCATTAAAAAACAATCGTTCTTGCGTAAAGCGACATAGAGTTGCATTTTTATTAAGATAGCTATTCAAAATCAAACTTTATTCATTACATAAGAAGTTACACATTTCATTGTAAGAGTTAGAATGTCATGTTACACTGCGCTGCACTGTATGTCTGTGTACTTGTGTAGTGTATGACTGTCATATGAAACGTGTACCTTTTTGTGTATCGAATAAAGTTAAATTTTCAACAGCGCCGAGTATCGTCGCTGTGAGAACTGACCTTCAGCTACCAGCAATGTTAACTTATGTACTTTTAATTATGTAACAGCTTCCGTGGTCTACTGGTTCGAGCATTGGCTCTCGACTCGGAGGTCGTGGGTTCGATTCCCGCATTGGAACAACAAAAAATGTTGTTTCTAAGTTTGTTTAGGACAATGCAGGCTGATTATTTGATTGTATGATAAGAAAGATGATCCATGCGTCGCATGGGCATGAAAAAAGTCGGACCTGCGCCTGATCTCTCGTCAGTCGTGTCGATTATCCGTCCCACTGGATTATGAGAGTAAAGGAAGGGAGAGTGCTCTTGTGTACTGCGCACACACCTGGGCACTATAAAATTACTCCTGCGTAACTGGCCTGGTTTCAATGAAACCCGCCACCGTCACCGAAATCGGTGTGGGGAGTTATATATTACATATTATATACGTCCTTTTCACTAGGTAGTCAAGAAACTCGAGAAGAAGAACTTCCCGTGGGAGAAGCTGTACGAACTGGGTCCTAATGAGATAGGTGAGCTCGTCCGGGCCCCTAAACTGGGCAAGATGATCCACAAGTACGTCCACCAGTTCCCCAAGCTGGAGTTGGCGACGCACATACAGCCTGTCACGCGATCCACACTGCGAGTGGAGCTGACTATCACCCCGGACTTCCAGTGGGATGATAAGGTACTGATATTTAAGGACATTAGACAATTCAGTCATATATTTACGCTGTAGAAAAAGTAAAAACCAAGCTAAAATATATTATAAAGATTTATGAGTGAACATTAGGTCTTTTCTCTTCTGCTCGCTCCGATTAATTTTTATAAAGAATTTGAATCAAATCACGAGATGAGACGAGAGTAAAAATTAAAAGCACGCATTTTTTGCCATCCCTATTGCAAATAATTTTTATCTAAAAATACACAATAGTGACGTCAAAACTAAATATTTTGCCCTTTTAAATTACAAACATAAATCGTTTTTATTACCATCACAGTTCCATCAGTGATTTTCACAATTTTATCGTATAACTCGATGTTTCCCGCAACTTCGCGTGCTCAAAGGAAAATCTCGCGGGAACCGAACATTTTCCCGCGATAAAAATGTAGCCTATGTTCTTCCTCGTGGCTTACTCTATATCTGTGCCAAATTTCACCAAAATCGGTCCAGTAGTTTCGGAGCCTATTCAATGCAAACTCTTTATAATATTAGTGTAGAAAACGCACTAACATCAATTAATCAGTTTCCTTCCTTCCAAAATTACCCACCAGATCCACGGTCAGTCGGAGGCGTTCTGGATCCTGGTGGAGGACGTGGACGGCGAGGTGGTGCTGCACCACGAGTACTTCCTGCTGAAGCAGCGCTACTGCCGCGACGAGCACCACGTGAAGCTGTTCGTGCCCGTGTTCGAGCCGCTCCCGCCGCAGTACTTCCTGCGCGTGGTGTCCGACCGGTGAGTATGACATCTATTGACTAGACCACGCAAGTGTATGTAAAAGAGGAGTAAAAAATACTTCCTTCAGCGCCATTTCCTCTCGAATATTCTCGGTACCAAACGTCAAACGAAAACTAAAAAACTAAAAAATCGCGACGGGGCAGCGCGTGGCGTCGGCATTTGAATCGTTTACTTGGGGATGGGGAGTTTGCATCACTAAATCGCTCTTGTGACGTCACAGCAGGTACCTGCGTTATATAGTAAATAGATGTCTGTGAGGCAGGCCAAGTAAAAACCACAGGAGAGAATCATTTATGTGAACAATGACGATATTCCCAATATAACCCAAAGTAACATATGTGTCATTCGAGACTAATAATAAGCAATTTCTATTGGTTGGGTTATTATATAGCGTCTGACATAATATGAACTGTAAACCATAGGTCATTTTTAAGTAAATTTTCCAGATTGCTTATTCAAGTCCATGACTAAGTGACGACTTTTCAATTTGATCCAAAAATTGCGAACCACTAAATTTTGGTTACATTTTTTGTCTCGTGAACTAGACTTTAGACCTGAGAGTCTAGAGGAATAGCAATAGTCTAACATATAGTTCCAAAACTGAATTACAACACTACATACGAGTATCTAAATAATCAAAGATTAACGTAAGTCCCCGCGACGTTCAATAACGTGAGTGAGGACTGTGACGCAGGGATAATTTTTCTGCTTTACCCATTTGTCATTCAACTTTTTATCTATTTAGATGGATAGCGGCGGAAACGGTGCTGCCGGTGTCGTTCCGCCACCTGCTGCTGCCGGAGAAGAACCTGCCGCCCACCGAGCTGCTGGACCTGCAGCCGCTGCCCGTGTCCGCCCTGCGTAACGCCAAGTACGAGGAGCTGTACGCCGACGCCTTCCCCATGTTCAACCCCATACAGACGCAGGTAATTTTTTTTAATCTTTATCGATTTCAAGGGATTTTTGTTCAAGAAAATGACGATGTTATTCCCAGACAACATCCAAAGACAACACACTGCGGCAATTTTTTATTAAGTCACGTCTTTGTGCAGTTTTTTACATTAAAAAAACACATACATATAAAAACACATACATACAAGGTGTACCTTATTCTGATTATACTAGATTCTTATAGTTCGGGATTGGCACACTTACGTAAAATATATATAAAAAAAGAAATATTAAAGAAAACGTTATTATAAACAAATATTGTATGTGTTTTTTAATGTAAAAAACTGCACAAAGACGTGACTTAATAAAAAATTGCCGCAGTGTGTTGTCTTTGGATTTTAATTACATATATGTATGTTAATTTAAGTACATAAAATATTTGTAAAATAATGCGTACGATTGTAAGGAGAAATGTTTATTTGACTATCTGTCGACTTTTTACAATATCTCCAGTAATATTATAATCTATCGGTTTTTACAATTTTACCGTGACATATATACGTATATAGCGCCGAACTGTGAAATCTTCGATAATAATCTTCATGATTGTGGTGCTAATGAGGGTTTTTAAATTCTTGACATCTGATAGCTTTTTGTCACGTCAAGGACCGTCGTGCTACCGAGCGCCGCCTAGTGACAGAACAAGAATCGAAAATTCTTGTTCATACCACTTACGCCACCAGACGACGCTTTGTGTGCATTAAGTCTGCTCAACGGCAGAAAAAATATCAAACACCCTCATTGGTCCGCCACAACAAAAACAAATTCTTAATGGTCAAGTTGCAAATCGATATATGCAAGTCAACACATCTTCCACCATCCAGGTATTCAACGCGGTGTACAACTCGGACGAGAACGTGTTCGTCGGAGCGCCGGGCGGCTCCGGCAAGTCCGTGATCGCGGAGCTTGCGCTGTTGCGGGCGCTGTCGCAGCCCAACCCCCGCGTCGTGCTGACGCTCCCCAACGACGCCCTAGCTGACCTCGCCTTCGCCGATTGGTACCACAAGTTTGCGAACCGGTTCAACCTCAAGGTACTTTTAACTTTTTCGTATTATATTCTAAGGCCCGCTTGCGTAGATTTGTGTTAAAATTAACCCTGGGGTGCTTAAAATTATATGAGGTTTGGTAGAATCAATTACGGGAACACTGCTTGTGTAAAGACGTTAAGGCAAAAAAAAAATTTTGAAACTCGTAAAAAAATTATACAAAATTAAATTATATTGCAAGAAATTAAGTCTATTGCATTATATCGACCGCGCGCGAATAGCTGTTCAGATATGAACTCGAATGACCTTTCCCGGTGTATGTAATATGTATCGCTGTCTCTGTCGTGCTACGTCAGCTGTCCTTGTCGCGCAGTAAATCACGTCCCCAAAGTTTCCGTAATTGATTTTACCAAACCTATAATTATATAATATATATGATGCCTTCTCTTTTATAGATACGAGGAACGTGTGAGATAACATGATATTTAACACAGGGTTAACTTTATCCAGATCTACGCTAGTGGGCCTAAAAGTGCGTAAATGGCCTATCATGCATTTAAGACACATAATATACTTAACTGAACTATGCTGGCAAAGTTGAAACTCGTTAATGAAAAGAAAAATAACCATTTGATAAATCAAGCCTATTAGAATACTAGTAAAACTCGAGTGGACTGCCTGTGACTACCAGACTCTACGGTACTAATTCATTAGAAAACTGACTCAATGTAAGCTAAACTTTAAAATGTTTTGGTTCAGGTGGTGCAGCTGACGGGCGAGACGGCGACGGACCACAAGCTGCTGAACAAAGGCCAGGTCATCATCACCACCGCCGAGAAGTGGGACGTGCTGTCCAGGAGGTCAGTGCACTTGAACTTTAGCAATGGAATTTTTATTGGATTGGCTACTAGACGTATGCAGGAGCCGCGCGGCGCGTGCGGGACGTGGGTTTTTCAAGCCAGGACTTTCGTTCACAGACTGGCCGCTGGTCGTTTCTTGCTTTGACATAATTTCGTAATATTAAGATAGATTTGTCTGACGTGACGTTTTAAATTATCTCGGTGTCAACATTAAGCTTACGGCAACATGGCTGACATTCCTTGGTGCTCGAGCTGTCATTTGTTGAGTGTCGACTCTATTCCAGAGCCCAATTTTATAATATGAAACACAAACAACCTGCTTAAATTTGCAGACCATTTTGTATTATATAATTCCTTTAGCGGCTAAAGTGTCAACTATGATAGTATAAAATGAAAATAAACTCTAGTTCCTTTCCTTCGTTTAAACTAGGGTTGTAACGGAACTCCGCCTCCGCGTCCGTTACTGCGGAACTTCCGAAAAAATTTAATCACCGCATCCGCCTCCGCAAAATTGATGCGGAGTTTTTAAGGGGGGTTTATTTACGATTACATACACGCGCAAGGAGCAACGCAGGGCGGCTTGAGATCTGTAAAAGTCTCATTGGTACAAGCCATAACCTGGGATTCGAACCTGCACTCTCTTCTTCTCAAACCAAACGGTCTACCCACTAGGCCACGGAGCTCTTCTTCACGGTGAGCAGTGACAAAAACTCGCACACCGCATGCTGATATAGGCTATAGTATAAAATATGATCGCGATTGTCCGTGTCCTGTCAGTTTGTGACATTGACGGTTATGTTCTCAGATGGAAGGTGCGCAAGTCGGTGCAGAGCGTGACGCTGTTCATCGTGGACGCGCTGCAGCTGCTGGGCGGGGAGGAGGGGCCCGTCATGGAAGTCGTCTGCTCCAGGATGCGGTACATCGCCTCGCAGATCGGTGGGTACTATCCTCGACTCGACATCCTTGTATACGTCAAATCCTAACCAAGATTTTAATGGGAAATAATTTCATAAAAAAGAAAAGATGAACCCAATGTCCTTGTTTAAAGTCTCGTCTTCTTAAACATACTTCCTTACGAATAAAACGAATTAATATGTGTTATAAATAATACTCTATCCTATTAATATTATAAATGTCAAAGTGAGGATGGGTGGATGGATGGATGTTTGTAACTCTTTCACGCAAAAACTACTGAACGGATTTTGATGAGATTTGGTATGGTAGTAGTTTAGGCTCTGGATTAAAACAGGCTTCTTTTTATCCCGGAAAAGTACAGTATTCCCGCGGGATAGTAATGCGGGCGGAGCCGTGGGAAACAGCTAGTTAGCAGATCTAAACGTAAACAAAGAGAAGAACAGCTTGCTATAATGCTACAAAATTAAATTTCATCGCATATTATCGTACGATAACGACACAATTTAGTCGTTTTGTTCCTTTTGTTTACACTTTACGTTTAGATTAAATTGATCTGAACAGAGAAAGGTTGTATACCTTAAAACTAGCATTACCAAATAACTATATGATCAACCATATCTCCAACTATTACAGGTCGTCCCATACGTATCGTGGCTCTGTCCCTGCCGCTGGCGTGCGCGCGCGACGTGTGGCAGTGGCTCGGCTGCAGCGCCAACAGCGCCTTCAACTTCCACCCCTCCGTGCGCCCGCTGCCGCTCGAGCTGCACGTGCAGGTGCGTCCACACACACACACACACACACACACACGCACACTAGATAAAGTACATAGGCGTTGAGACTTGCAACCAGCGACCACGCATCATAATATAACCCTAATGCAAGGCGAACACATTCTGGCAACACGTTAGACTTATACGTCTTACTTAAGACACCGATCGCTAAATCTGCTTTAGTATCGACTACATCCGTGACCCGTGTACATCTCGTGCGTTTATTACAAAATAAAATACGAAAGAGGAGAAACATGGCTCCCTGTACAATAAAATGATGTGGAAAATGTAGCAAGCAAGCAAGTAATTTAAAAAAAGACGGCATAACTTTTCATATGAAAGTCAATTTCAAGATATTGTCAAGAATCAATTTATTCAGAACTCAAATTACGCTGGTACGAATCCGTATCGAAAGTATATTATGTTTATCAGTACAACTCTTTCAAATACAAACAAGTACTGCTTATCCTTTCTTCCATTATTGTCACCTTAAATGCTTCCCCTACTACTAAACGGATTTCGATGAATTTGGTATGCTAGTAGTTTAGGCTCCCGAAATCCGGTTTTATCCCGAAAAAGTACAGTGTTCCCGAGGAATACTATATTTTCACGGGTGGAGCCGCGGACGACAGCTAGTATTATTTAAATTATAATTACACATTCGTTTATACTACTTATTACAATAAAACACTTTCGTATTGTCGGCCAGGGCTTCAACATATCGCACGCCGGGTCCCGGCTGGCGGCGATGACGAAGCCGATCTACAACAGCGCGGTGCGGCTGGCGGGCGCGCGCCCGTGCGCCGTGTTCGTGCCGTCGCGCCGCCACGCGCGCCTGCTCGCCGCCGACCTGCTCGCGCTCGCGGCTGCCCACGGCCGCCCCACGCGCTTCCTGCACGCGCGGCTCGAGCTCGTCCAGCCCTTCCTCAAGAAGATACACGACAAGGTATGCTATTTATCTTTTCTGTCTGTGTCTCTTTATTTATGAACGTAAAAATTATAGATATGTTATTGATTGTACTGTAGGTTCTTGGTGGAAATTCATGTTTAACAGTAATAATACACAATACTTCTTGCACTATTTCCACTTTAATAAGTATTTTACATTAATTTTAATATATTACACGACCGGTTTCGACAACGTCATCATTCAGGCGTCAAAATTATACACAGACAAAAAATAGGGAAACTAATCAAAGTGTAAAGCCGTAGCCAAGAATAGTATGCATATCATGATGTAGGATTATGGATAATAAGGATATTTGTGATAATCCTAGGATCTTTGCAAAGAGATGGGTTTATTTTAGTCGATAAAATTTCTCCATTTTACTTATTTATTTATTTAAATGCACAATACACATCACAATCATTGCTTAATATAAGTAATTCCTAATATATTATTATTTGAGCTGGATCGCAATGTGCATACAACTAAACAGTAATAATTAGGTAACAATAGCTCTACATTAAATATAAATAATTACAAGTTACAGCATTATATTTACGTGCTACGTGAGTTTAATAAGAGTCTCTTAAAGTAACTATGTTATGGAGGATGTCTTTCACAATATTTGTATAAGATTGGAAATTGTTATCAAAGATGTCTAATTCTAGATTATCTTTTACAAAATCATTGTATTGCCGGGCCATCCGCGTCAATGGGTTGAAGTAAGAGATGTTGTTTTTATAAACTTGTAGGGCAAATATATTTGTGCGTTTAGCTCTACGAGCACTAAATTTAATATTAAAGTTAACGTTAGAAGGTAAATCCGGAGAATCGATAAAATAATGTATGATTTTGTATAAATATAATAAATCGAAATATATGCGTCGGCTTTCAAGTTTTTGTATTTCAAAGTATGTAAGTCTATCGCGATATTTTAAATTTGAACGGCCGGGGTTTTGGCGATAGCAAAGAAGTTTGAGAAATTTTCTCTGAACGCGCTCTATGTCCTCTATATGTACCTGATAATTCGGCGACCATACGGGGCTCCCGTATTCTAAAATAGTTCTCACCAGGGCTGAGTATAGATATAAGGTACTTCTAGGTTTTTTGAAATCTTTAGTTGTTCTTAAAACAAATCCTTGCAATTGATTTGCTTTGCAAATTATATGACTATAATGGGCCCGAAAAGAGAGTTTTTCATCAAAGAGGATGCCTAAATCTTTTACTATTTCTACGCGGCTAAGTTCTTGACCATTAATATTATATTTCCAGCTAATTTTGTGACGCTTTTGAGTAAACGATATGATAGAACATTTACTAACGTTCAAGCACATACGATTGGCTTTACACCAATCGGATATTATGTCAATATCTTGTTGGAGACTTAGGCAGTCGTCTATTTTAGATACAACTTTAAAAACTTTTAAGTCGTCTGCATACAAAAGGCAGTTGCAAGACAGTTTCAAAACTAAGTCGTTTATAAAAATAACAAAAAACAGCGGTCCTAGATGGGAACCTTGAGGAACTCCCGATGTGACTGCAGTAGGTGAGGAGACAAAGCCCTTAAGTGCGACCAACTGAGTCCTGTTTTTCAGATACGAACAAATCCACCTGTATAAGCTACCATGTATGCCACATGATGCCAGTTTGCTACAAAGTAGCGGATGGTTGACTTTGTCAAAGGCCTTAGAGAAGTCAGTGTATATTGTGTCTACTTGACCACTAACCGAAAAAGCCTGGCATAGATAATTTTTATACTCTAACAAATTAGTAACCGTTGATTTGCCCTTAACAAAACCGTGTTGCTTATCTGAAAGAAGTGGTTTCAAGTGATTATACAAATAACTATATACCAAAGATTCAAATATTTTCCCAAAACATGATAATATACTTATTGGCCGGTAATTTTCGCATTTGGTCTTATCACCAGTTTTATATATGGGAATTATGTGTGCGGTCTTCCAACGGTCAGGGAATATACCAGGGTTCGAAAATATCCGATATTTATTATAAATATCAAAATATCGGATATTTATGATATATATCCGATATATATCCAAAATGTTGATATATATCCATTTCGTATGAAAGCCATATTATTATTTTATTGTATTATTTATGTATAGGTACTATTTGCATATGTGTTATACTATAAACATAATGAATTATTAAAAAAATGACGGGTTGCACTCCGGGAGTGCCATCAGAAGTAAAAACTTGAATATTAACGTTGTGCATTTTTGATATTTTGGAATGGTTAGGGAATAATTTTCCACGAATTGCTTTATCAGTATATAGGATTGGAGGTAAAGCTCAGTGTAAAGGTCAATGTAATAGGGATGGTTGGGGTCAAGGTCAAATGTTAAGGTCAAAGGTCGACTTGGGAAGGCTGGGGTCAAAAGTCTATACGAACTAAAATAGTTTCATGCTCGCGTAAACGAAGACAGCAAACAATTGCAAGTTGAATCTTACGTATTTTCGATCAGGACACGTGAAATGTCGCGCGAGTTTAGGGGTCGTCCATTAATCACGTGATGCCTAAAGGGGGAGGAGGGTCCGAAAAAAAACACTAAGTATCACAAGGGGAGAACGGGGTTTAAGGAGACATCACGTGTATTAATTTTCGAATCTAGTCTATGCATATCGAAATTCTTATCGGTTGTAGATTTGTAATGTGGTTTAAATACTTACAAGACAAATAACTCGTTTAGTTTTTAATTGCTTAAATTATTCGATTAAATTGTTTTAAAAGTTAAAGTTTTTCTTCAAACATTACCTACTTACAAAAAAATACACGTGATCTTAGGTGGGGGAGGGGGGGTAGTATAAAACCTCACCACGTATCACCAGGGGGAGGGGAGGGGTCTAAAAAGTTGTTAAAAACATCACGTGATTAATGGAATAAGATCACGTGTATTTTTTTTACGTAGTTGTTTAAATAGGTTGTAGATTCCTACAACCGGTAATAATTTCGGTATGTATAGACTAGATTCGAAAATTAATACACGTGATGTCCCCTTATACGCCCTCCTCCCCTTGGTGATATTTGGTGATTTTTCGGACCCCCCTCCCCCTTTAGGCATCACGTGATTAATGGACGACCCCTTAACAGTTTTTACCCATCCCAAGAAAAGAGCACAGCGCCGCTAAAGAGGTATCTACTTCAAAAACTGAAATGTTTTAATGTTTTATTTATTTAGGTACTTAAAATCATCCGAAAAAAAACCGAAATTTTTACATAAAATCTATCAGTCTCGAATCTTCATATAAAAGGTCCGGCGTTTTCAACACATCATAGCTTGGCTCTGATAACGCTTCTGTTTAAAATAAAGACATAGCCTATCCAAGCCAAGATATCTATACTTTACACTAATATTATAAATGCGAAAGTGTGTCTGTCTGTCTGTCTGTCACCTCTTCACGCTTTAACCGCTGAACCGATTTTTATGAAATTTGGTATAGATATACTTTGGGTCCCGGGAAAGGACATAGGATATTTTTTTATCCCGAAAATGTAGTGTTCTCGCGGGATAATGTATTTACGCGGGCGGAGCCGTACGCAAAAGCTTATTCTATATATTCTATATATACGAAAGTTATTTAATGCTTTAAATGAAGTAAAATCGTTTCTGTACTCTATCAATTACTTTCTTTGTAAAAAATAATAGAGTAAACACGAACAAAAACTTAAATTTTTCTGACATGACTGACACCATTAATGCCGGCAGAAGTGTTGCTATTGCTATTTATGGATTAGAACTTATTAGTAGGGAATATGTTAGGAATTTGGAGTAGAGCTCTAACGCCATATACCTAGGTACATTTAGGAAGTAGAAATACAGTAAAAAATCCAAAAATTACTTAATAGTATAAAATTTTAAAAACCAATTTTGTATTGATATATATCATAAAAAGTCCTTTGATATATATCGGATATATATCCGATATATATCATGATATATATCCATTGATATATATCCTCGAACCCTGGAATATACCACTGACTAATGACTTATTATAAATTATAGACAGAGGGGTAGATAGTTCATTTGCGACACGTTTTATAAAAGATGGGGGTAACAAATCTGGCCCTGCTCCTTTATTAGCGTCAATTTTTTTAAATTGTACTAATATACCCCTCTGATCGATTGATATTTGAGATAGAGTTCTAGTGAGGCAATTACTAACAATTGGCTGATCAGTTGAAACATCTCTACTTATATCATCATCAATATTTGTATCAAATACCGAAGCAAAAAACCGGGAAAAAAGATTACAGATCTCTTGACCATTAGATGACGACATCCCTTCAAAAGTCATGGTGTTAGGTATCGTAACTTGATCTTTTCTGCCATTAACAAATCGCCAGAATGATTTAATGTCCTTCTCTAGAAAATTTTCTGTGACTGAAATGAATTTATCATAACATACTTTAGTGAGAATTTTACATCTTTGTCGAAGCAATGAAAATATATCGTAGTCACGAGGATTTCCGTGTTTTTTATATAACTTGTGGAATTTATTTTTCTCCTGGTTACATTTAATTAAGGCTTTACTGTACCAAATAGGATATGACGATGATTTGTGTGACACTCGTTTAGGAATATTGAAAACTTGAATACTGATTGAGTATACAACAAATAAAACTACTATCAGACTATCAACAAACTCATAAACAAACACTTGTAGAAATAATATGCTCATTGACCAATCAACGCATCAGTCAAAGGTTTTATATTAGCCAATTAGCAAGTGGTGTACTTGGAAAACGAGATTTTTCGCTATGATCCTAGTGCAGTCTAGTTTTTTGCGAATTTCCTAAAAACATGTTAGGAAGATGGCAAAATTTTATCTCAGAATCATAGAATCCGGCTCTTTGCAGAGATATCTTAGATTATCGCTAAGATCCTAATTTTTCAATTATCCTACGACACATATTAACTGAATTTGAATTTCACACGTTAGTAACTAGCTACTAAGTGTAGCGTACTTATCATGATAAATGGCAGTTCCCGCTACGTTAAGCTAAAACCACAGACATAATATATTAACGAGACCATGCAAGTGTATGTACTTCGCGTGTATCTTCGCCTGTAAAAGAGGAATAAAAATTACTTCCTTCGGCGCCATTTCCTCTCGAACATTCTCGGTGCCAAACGTCAAACGAAAATTAAAAACGCGGCGGGGCGGCGCACGGTTACGGCCTTTGAATCGTTTACTCGGCTGCACGGGAAATTTGCATCTCTAAATCGTTCTTGTGACGTCACAGTAGGTAGAAAAATAATGGCATCCTTCGTTTCTATACAGACGATGACTTTCGTTGTCTAGTCAATAGATGTATGTGACTCAAGCTAACTGTACTTATCCTGCGTTGTATTGCAGACGCTGAAGGAGACGGTAGCGGCGGGCGTGGCGTACCTACACGAGGGCGTCGAGGCGAACGACAGGCGGCTCGTGCAGCAGCTGCTGGAGTCCGGCGCGGTGCAGGTGTGCGTCGTCGCCGCGGAGCTGGCGTACGCGTTCGCCGCGCGCGTGCACACCGTCATCGTCGCGGACACGCACGTGTATGTATATATCTTACACGCACACTTACCCATGCATACTTTCGTATTGTAAATATATAAGGCTTGGTAAAATCAATTACGGAAACTTTGGGGACGTGATTTACTGCGTGTATAAAGACGTTTAGGCAAAAAAAAATTAAACTCGTGGAAAATAAATTATACAATTTAAAATTATTTTGCAAGAAATTAAATCTGTTGCATAAAGCGTCCGCGCGCGACAAGGACAGCTGATGTAGCACGACAG
Source organism: Glaucopsyche alexis (assembly GCA_905404095.1). Classification (NCBI taxonomy): domain Eukaryota; kingdom Metazoa; phylum Arthropoda; class Insecta; order Lepidoptera; family Lycaenidae; genus Glaucopsyche; species Glaucopsyche alexis. Next base: position 25,442,499 of record FR990044.1, read on the forward strand.
AGACAGCGATACATATTGCATACACCGGGAAAGGTCATTCGAGTTATACCTGAACAGCTGTTCGCCTGCGGTCGATATAATGCAATACCTAGATTTAATTTCTTGCAATATAATAAATTTTTGTATAATTTTTTTTCACAAGTTTCAAATATTTTTTTGCGTACACGTCTTTACACAAGCAGTGAATCACGTCCCCAAAGTTTCCGTAATTGATTTTACCAAACCTTATACATGCACTCGTACCTACACACATACACACGGACTTACACATATGCGGAAGTCATAAGCTGTAGCGTACTCATACACGTTGGCGTACGAACGCGTTGTGTAGTTACTAGTTAACATGTATTATGTGCAGGTACAACGGCAAGCTGCACAGCTACGAGCAGTACCCGGTGACGACGGTGCTGCAGATGCTGGGCCGCGCGGGCCGGCCGGGCGAGGACGAGGCCGCCGCCGCCGTGCTCATGTGCGCCGCGCACCACAAGAGCTTCTTCACCAAGCTGCTCAACGACTGTCTGCCCCTAGAGGTATTAAAATCTCACAGGAACTCGATGATAGAGAATGATGTCAAGTGTGACGCTACTTGACACATTGGCTGTCTTCCGCAGACAATAGCGCTTGCTAGCGCTAAAGAATAAAAACAGATTATCGGTCAGGACACGTTTGCTAACTTCAATACTGCTAACATAATCCGCGATTTTACTTATTTAATGCCAGCGGTCGCCATTTTGCTTACGTTTTTCTGTTAGCGCTATTTTCCGCGGAACACAGCCATTCTGTTCTCTCTCATATTATAATAATTAATATTTTATATTGTGTCAACTTAGCTAAATGTTATGTTCTACGAAAAATGTATGAACCTCGAATAACTAGTAAATAAAACATCATTTGCAGAGCCATTTGGACCACAGACTACACGACCACCTAAACGCGGAGATCGTGACCAAGACCATAGAGAACAAGCAGGACGCCGTGGACTACCTCACGTGGACGTTCCTGTACCGCCGCCTGACGCAGAACCCCAACTACTACAACCTGCAGGGCGTCACACACAGGTAAGCCGGAGAAACCATATACTACACACCACCTACACGCGGTGATCGTGACCAAGACCATAGAGAACAGACGCCTTGGACGTTCCTGTGTCGCTGCCTCACACAGAACCCCAACTACAATCTGCAGGGGTTCCGTACAAGTAAACCATAGATACCGTAGATCTTAGGTCCTACTCTTTATTGATTATGCCTGTTACTATCCTAAAGACAGACAACATAACTTTCCGTTTCAAAATATACATCACGTCCAACGGTTCTCATATTGTCATGCGTACGGTGTGAAAAAAGATAAATAGAATAGGGTTGTGTCTGGTGATGTCGTCATTAGTCTGTAATAAATGGTTGTACATACATAGGCAGAGACCGCCTCTTTCCCGTAGGGGTAGGCAGACACCACTTCTTTCCACTTGCTACGATCCTTACATACTTGTTTCGCTTCGTCCACTTTCGTTCTTACCATCCATTCCTCCTCTTACATTCAACGTAGCGAAGCGGCTCTCCATGGGCCACTTTTCGCCTCCGCGAGAACGAGACGTGATGGGTGGCGAACCATAATTAAATTATTTTTATGATTATCCATTGCGTTTCCACGGATTGGCGGAGAGGGTAGGAATAGAGAAAGGGTATAGGTGGTTTGGAAAGGAAGATTGGTAAGTTAGAATGGGAAATAGGAAATGTAGGATATTACCGCAAGGGATAGGACAGTAATAGCTAGGGAAGCCGGGGTCGCGTACCCGTGTACTATACCACAACTACCGGACAGGTAAGTTGGGACAAGTATCCCATGACTAAATGGTTGTGTGTTAAATAAATAAAACTTCTTTCACGTGTATTTTAATTAGTGAAGACACCAAGCTCATTTTGTTCTGTTCTCAGACACCTGTCGGACCACCTCTCCGAGCTGGTGGAGACGACGCTGTCGGAGCTGGAGCAGTCCAAGTGCATCGCTATCGAGGACGAGATGGACGTACAGCCGCTCAACCTTGGCATGATCGCGTCTTACTACTACATCAACTACACTACTATAGGTGAGGATGAATATGTAGTTTATCATAATCGGAGGGGCAATTCTGCTAAAAAAAACCTGCATTAATACAATACAATACAATCAAGTCCTGATAGCTCAAACTCCACAAAAGGTGTTTTTATGAACTCTGATTGGTCGAAACGTCATGAAATCCGTTCATGGTAACATGTCGCTACACTTTCAATCCAAACAAAGTAAAATGCTGATGCTGATATAGGGTATTAATGATGAACGAACTGTATTTTTTGTAAATACTGATCAAATTTTTATTTTACAAAAACGCTTATCTAAGATGCACTCGCAGATATATACGCGAAGCCCACAAGTGTAATGACACATATACCCTACATTTGGGCTTCATCTATAAAGTACATACCTGAAGCTTTCACTCTGTATATTATTGAAACCGTAAAATAGTTTTTCTTCTGATATATACTTCGCCATATGTTATGCCATATGACATTATGTTGCTATAACATTCTATTTTAGCCGACACTTTGACGGCGACCCAAACTTGGAGAATTATTGGTCTCCCTTATCTTTCAAGTTAATATTTTTTTTAGTTAATAGAATCAGGCGTTACTTTGCGGAAATCCATAACATAAATTTTATAAATATTGTTATTTTAGCAATCTTCCGCCAAATAATACCCACAACCTGCAAGCAAATGTGTGAGTGCACGCATAAGCATGCGTAACGCACCTCCCTCCTCCCACACTGCTTATGCGTGCACTCAGATGCAAGATCGTGCAAACACCACCACCACACAAGCAACAATGTCAGCAAGATCGTGCAAAGCCCCACAACACCATGCAGGTTGCAAAACTCGACGCGCGTTTCGCCCCGAACCCGGAGCATCCTCAGGAAGTGGACCTGCGAACAAAGTTCGTGACTAACGACGTGCTTGTGTGGTGGTGGTGTTTGCACGATCTTGCATCTGAGTGCACGCATAAGCAGTGTGGGAGGAGGGAGGTGCGTTACGCATGCTTATGCGTGCACTCACACATTTGCTTGCAGGTTGTGGGTATTATTTGGCGGAAGATTGCTAAAATAACAATATTTATTAAATCTATAATATTTTTTTTACAGTGTAACATGTAAATATTACATATTTAACACTAATATTCACCCAACAGTGGCGTGGGATTCCTATAACTCTATTCCTATCGGCTTCACTTACCACTTACCTTTGAAGGCCCTGATCCAAAGGGGCTATCCACATATTACGTCACGCAAAATTTCGACTTTTTGACAGCCAACCCTTCCCCCCCCCCTCCCTGTCTTAACATGTACTGTCACATTTAGTGACGTAATATGTGGATGGACCCAAACACAGGCCAGGGCTTCCCTTCCCTTACCTTCGCTACTGTCGCCCTATTCATAATTTACACCGTGCTAATCATTATGTGTCTCCAATAGAACTGTTCAGCCTGTCCCTGACGTCGAAGACCAAGATCCGCGGTCTGCTGGAGATCATCTCGTCCGCGGCGGAGTACTCCGACCTCTGCATCCGACACAGAGAGGAGAACATCATCAAAACACTGGCATCCAAGTAGGTGGTGCTAGAAAGCAATTACTGGATGTTTGTTAAAATCTAATTGGTATGTTTGATACAAAAAAATATATGTTTTTAATGAAAGTCTTCAGACTGCCACACACGCCGGTGGCATTTTTATTTTAAACTTTTTTTTATTATCAACAACATTGCGGCACAAGATGCCGGTAATCTAATTTCTATTTTTTTTTTATTACCAGAATTCCGTATAAGCCGATGTTCTAAACTCTGTTCAAGTAGCTTAATAAAATTCGTTTTTTATCAAGCTACTGTTTTTTTTTTGTTTTGTGTGATGTGTGTTATTCAGCTGTTCCTTTAGCGCGACTATGCGCCATGTAACAAGATATGTCAAAAACTGTTTAAAACGCTAAGAATAATCACGCCATTACTTCCAAAATTGCTTCCATCGAAATTACATACGTCAGGGAAATTGTCCTTTTCTAACTGTTCTAGTAGCATTAAAATTGCTATAAACGATCTGTTCGAAATGTTTAATATTTTTGTTATTTCGCGAAATAACTTTTAGTAGTAAAAAATATCGAAATGACATCTTCTGGAACAGCTCTCTAATAGGCAAGCGGACTGATTTGTTTTTATTGCATAAATGAATAGTACTCTTAAATATGAGTTACTTCTCAGACGAAACCGTATATTAAAAGTCAATATATTCAAAGGTACAGCGATTTGTATACAAAATTTCGCAAGTCTCGTAAAAACGCTCCATACTAATCTAAATTTACAAGTGACGTCACTTGAAGGTTAGGTGTATGAAGTATACGGCCGCAGGAACATATTTGTAAATATCTCCAATATTTGTGCATTTAAATGTATTTAATTAGTAAACTACACATAAAATAATATTTTTTTTACATTTACCAAGTAGTAATGCCTCAATATTTCTGAATATATTAATGAAACTAAATATTTCAAATGTAGTCCGATCTCCTATTGCAAATGTTATGTTTTTGCTAGAGTGCCGCACAAGCCCGCGGCGCCGGCGGGCGGCGGCGCGGTGCGGTACAACGAGCCGCACGTGAAGGCGCACGTGCTGCTGCAGGCGCACCTGTCGCGCACGCAGCTGCCCGCCGAGCTGCAGGCCGACACCGCCATCGTGCTCACCAAGGTATACATCTACTTCACTAGTACCTTCAGCTCTCTATAGGACATGACATTCTCTACAAGTTGACTAATATCGTTTTTCGTCGGCCTTCCCCTACCCCTTTTTCCTTCTAATATTGTCCTATTATGAATGTGTCATAGTAATAATAATCCACCAACATTCATCACATAACGCAGTCTACTGCAGATTGCGATAAAAGGAATGGAGATAGTTGTAACATGTATTACGACGTGGCATCCGCTAAGGGTGTCTAAAGTTTGTAGCAAAACAAGCAGAAGCGTAGAAGGCCGCCGGCAAATTTCCACTCACCACTCGGGGCGGGAAGCCCCAAAACTATTTTTGATACCCCTTAGGCTCGCTATGCTACTGAAAACAATACTTTATGAAAGCGACACCTCGTATCAACAAACAGGACCTTTATCAGATGGAATTATTATTTGATGTTTTTTCAATATTAATGTGTAAACTTTGCTTTTGTAGCCAAAAGTGTAGTAAAAACGCCAAAAGGCCGCCTTTGAACTTTTTTTTTGTGCGTTAAGAGCCCCATATATGTGCGACTGATTGTTAACTTACGATCTGCGATATCGTCTGGTATACTAAGATATAATAAATACTACATTTAATTGGAGACACTTTTTGCCTCAATATGCCTCGTCTTTAATTAATATGATAATAAAATATATTAAAATTAGTGTCCGACCGAAAGTTCGGTTTCGGTTTCGGCCGAGTTTCGGCCAAAAATCAAGTTTCGGCGGCAGTTTCGGTTTCGGCCAAAAGTGGCCGAAACTTTTGCCGAAACCGAAACTGATTTCGAAAGTTTTCGTGCACGCTCGCCTAACTTCGTTTCTTGCGGCAACGCTTTGACAACGCAACTGAATTTGAAAACATAATTAAAATAGAATTAATATTTTTTTAATATTACATTAAATAAATGATTACAACAAAATTAATATACCGTGTTTCCATTTCATGTCCTAATTAATGCAGAATAATGGATAAAATGCACCAAATTTCAGTATTTTAAGAAATTTTCTGCTTGACCACGTGAGTTTCGGTTTCGGTTTCGGCCGAAACTGAAGCCACGGCCGAATATTCGGTTTCAGTTTCGATTTCGGCCGGAAAACCAGTTTCGGTCGGACTCTAATTAAAATATTTTTTTATTTGCCTGTCTATGAAGCCTTTACCTACCTACCAGTAAATTACATTTATGTAAACATGTGTCATGATTATAAAGGTTGTCTGGCAGAAATCGCTTGTAGCGATAAGACCGCCTTATGTGCTTATTTATTTTTTAGTTTCTCTATGTACTGTGTGTCCTATTTATTTTTGGTGCAGTAAAGAGTTTTTCATTCATTCATCGTTAATCCTTTAAGCATAAATAATTTTGTCCGTCGTTGGCAGGCAATCCGGCTGATCCAAGCGTGCGTGGACGTGGTGTCGTCGTCGGGCTGGCTGGCGCCGGCGGTGGCCGCCATGGAGCTGGCCCAGATGGTGACGCAGGCCATGTGGGCCAAGGACTCCTACCTGCGACAGCTGCCGCACTGCACGCCCGAGCTGCTGCAACGCGCCGCAGACAAGGTCAGTAAACATATTTACTTACCGAACATACTTACGTTCCGATCGCGTAATTTACTGTTTACAGCTATTTATTTAAAATAAGTATGAAACTTAAGAAAAATATTATACAAAAATATGGAATTACATTTTAACAAAGAGGATCTACGATACTAATAAAGGACATTAACCTCATACTATCACACAGCTGAAAACGTCTTTTTAACTAAATCTTGCGTTTTGAAATCAGCTTTGGTCACTGACCTCCGAGTCGTAGATATTTTTATCCTCGAGTTTTTTTTTCGTCCCCCTAACATTATCAGGGCTGTTTGTTTTCTTTTTGATTTCTTTTTCTTTTCTTTTAATCTCTATGTAGATAATGATATTATTGTACAGGGCGTGGAGACCGTGTTCGACGTGATGGAGCTGGAGGACGGCGCGCGGGCCAAGCTGCTGCAGATGTCGCCGGCCGAGATGGCGGACGTGGCGCGCTTCTGCAACAGATACCCCAACGTCGAGCTCACGTACGAGGTACGTGTCGCCAGTGTTGACGAGTGGACGAGTACACAGACTGTACGACTGTCGACAATGTTCTCTCAGATCAGCCATCGGAGTAATATAAATGAATGAAAGTGATTCTCTTTGCGCACCAAATGAAGAACACTTTTAAAATAGATGATACTAGCTGTTTCCCGCGGTACCGCCCGCGTAAATATAGTATCGGGTATCCCGCGGAAATACTGTACTTTTCCGGGATACAAAGTAGCCTATGTTTTAATCCAGAGCCTAAACTACTACTATACCAAATTTCATCGAAATCCGTTCGGTAGTTTTTGCGTGAAAGAGGAACAAACATCCATCCTCACAAACTTTCACATATATAATATTAATAAGATTATAAATGTAATAGCAGACATATGTCTGGAACTATATTTTCCGGAATCCGGTAGGCCTGAGAAAATTCAACTCTATTAGATTAGCATAGAGTTCCATTTTCAGCGCTCTGAATTTTCCCGGGGGCCGACGGATTCCGGATCTTATAGTCCCAGCCTAAATAAGCATAAAAGGCATTTAGAACCTAGAAACTCATTCACTGAAGTAGCATTTAACGACCTGTGTGGCTCAATGGTTAGCGCGTTTGAGTGCCAACGCGTTTGGTTCGCGGTTCGAATCCCGCCGAAGGAACACAAAGTTTTTCTGTGTTCCTGGGTCATGGATGTGTATAGTGTAAATGTATTAAATATATGTATAGTATAAAAATATTAAATATACTTCCCGTTGTCTGGTACCTGTAACACAAGCTCTTCGGATTCCTACCCCGGGACCAGATTGATTATTATATGACACACTAGATGTTGTCCCGCGACTTCGTGCGCGCAAAAGTTAATTTCGCAGAAACCGTACATTTTTCCGCAATAAAAAGTAGCCTATGTACTTTCCCGTGTTCTACTCCAGATCTGTGCCAAACATCAAAATCGGTCCAGTAGTTACGGAGCCTATTCAATGCAAACAACCAAACAAACTTTTCCTCTTTATTATATCCTACTTAATTTTATAAATGTGAATGTTTGTGAGGATGGATGTTTGTTACTCTTTCACGCAAAAACTACTGCACAGATTTCGATGAAATTTGGTATGGTAGCAGTTTATGCTCTGGATTAAAACATAGTTTACTTTTTATTCCGAAAAAGTACACTGTTCCCGAGGGATACTGTATTTACGCGGACGGAGCCGCGGGCAACGGCTAGTTATAGTATAGATTATTAAACAATTAACTATTCCAGGTAAAGAACGAGCGGCGCCTGCGCGCGGGCAAGCCGATTGTGGTGGAGGTGGCGCTGGAGCGAGAGGACGACGTCGTCGGACCGGTCATCGCGCCTTTCTTCCCGCAGGTACTTACGTCAATGTAATCGACATTTGAAGAAGATACGAGAGGCGGCCGATAAGTCCGTGCCAAGCACTAGACCAGTGTTTTTCAACCTGTGGGTCGCGAAGCTTCTGTAGGGGGGTCGCCGGAGGTCGAGAGAACTTTAGTAAAAAAACAATAAAGATTAAAAAGATTAATTTATTAAGTCTCTTACTTAATAAATAAATCTTTTATCTTATTATCTATCTATTTTCTCTATTCTAACAAAAGGATATACTCATAAATCGATATCATCGATATCATATAACCAATTGGAAAATAATGTGTTTGATATACTATATTATGCACTTATATCCGAATCCTATATATTGGAGACGCATAAAAACGTCGTATGGAATGAATATTTGTAACACTGTAACATACACATACATACATGATAAAAAAGCGAAGGGTCGGGGGGTCGCGAAATATTTTTCATACAAGGGGGGTCGCATCATGAAAAAGGTTGAAAAACACTGCACTAGACCACGCAAGTTTACGTACTTCGCGTGCAAAAGAGGAGTAAAATTTACTTATTTCAGTGCCATTTCTTCTCGAATATTCTAGGTGCCAAACGCGCCAAAGTAATCAAACTAAATAACTAAAAACGCGACGGGGCGGCTGCGACGGCCTTTGTATCGTTTACTCGGGGACGGGGAGTTGTCACCATAAAATCGCTCTTGTGACGTCACTGTAGATAGATCCAGACGATTAAACTTGCGTTATCTAGTGGTGCAAAGGTACTTCGGAATGATCTGTCTGGTAACTTATAACGTCACGTATTCATTATTAGACTACTACTCTACTCATTATTATTAGCGTATAAACCAAAATGTATGTAATTTACTTCATAAACAACAAATTATGAAACAATCAACAGCGCCGTGGCATCAACTGCCGGATAAGCTATTTGGCACTTATTGGGCGATTGTAAAACAGGCCCTTACACTATTAATATCTTTTTAATCTATCGTTTATGTACGGACGTGTGCAACACGCGTATACAATAAGAATAGGGAATATACATGAAAATTTAATTTGCCTGAAATATATTTTTTCCCTGTTCTTTATCGTCGTCACATTATAACTAAAAGGTTTTTTTTTAAATTTAGTTCTGTCTTTCATGACAATGACATGACAGACGTTTATTATATTCTATGCTCTGACTCACGAAGTATAGATAACAAGGAGTCCGAACGTAATGTTAAAATAATGGTCTCAATTACGGGGACAGATTTTTGCCGGTAGAGCGCGCGACGGTCCGACGTGCACTCGTTTGAAATTACGCGGGAAGTTTAAAGTTGCTATTGACAGCTCTGGAAAGATTGAAATCTTATTAAATAAAAGTTTTAGGAAATTCTTAGAAACTGTTCTCGAAAAATAGATACCGTAGAACATGGTAATTGCCTAACGGTAATTTAAAAATAATTGTAATAAATAATAGTATTGGCAACACTCGGTATAATAGTATTGGCAACACTCGGTACTCGTCGGTCTCGCACGCCTAGCGGCAGAAAAAAGAACTAAGATCTGGTCCTATTATTGTGTACATAATTATTATTAAAAAGCCTATACCGTTCGGACTCCTGGTATCTATGCTTCATGCTCTGACTCATCTATGATATTAACTGTCAACTGTCTTTTTCGTGTACGATGACGTCACAACCCAAGACCGCGAAAATGGCGTGTTTAAACCGCGCAAAAATTATAGTGATTTTTAAACATTTTTTCCAGCTTAATGGATAAAATTTTGGATGTGTTATATATATTATATATGTATATATATATTGTTATGTTATAACCAGTAGAAACGTTTAAAAAAAAACATGCATATTCCCTATTAGGTAGATATGTTAAATTAATAATACTCGATATTTGCACACAGAAACGCGAGGAGGGCTGGTGGGTGGTGATCGGATCTCCCAAATCCAACTCGCTAGTGTCCATCAAGCGGGTGTCGCTCGGACGTGCGGCGCGAGTGCGGCTGGACTTCGTGGCGCCGGCGGGACGTCACGCCTACACGCTGTACTTCATGTGCGACGCCTACCTCGGCGCCGACCAGGAGTACAAGTTCACGGTGGACGTGCAAGACCCGGCCACAGACGATAGCGACTCCGAGTAGACCGTGTACTGAATATCCATAAGTTCTACGTTGAATAAATAATTTGTAAATTAAGAGGTTGTGTCATTTGATTACGACGTATCCTTTTTCTTTTTGTACATGCTCTCTATTTTAATGACAAATACGTATGTTAGGTTGGTTAGGATATAATCTAGAAACCGAAAGGCTGAAGAAAATTAAGAGCATATAAATCTATTAGGTTGGGGAAAAAGTTTCTTCGCATTTTATATAAAAATTCAAAAGGTTTTTTTATAAAGTTTATTTACAAGTGACTAAAGTATATAGGTGCCATTTTGTTCGATAACTTTTTGCCATCTTGTTGGTAGGTACATGATCCCATTGCTATAAAATTTTTGGGGCTTCTGATGAAAAAACTGCGACAAGTGGTTTTGGCAGTCCTCTTGTGATGTCAACCTGACACTGCCTAAGGAATTCTGCAGCGACCGAAACAGGTGGAAATCTGAAGGTGCAAGGTCAGGACTATACGGCGGATGCATTAACACCTCCCAGCCAAACTCCCGTAATTTTTTCTGAGTGGCTAAAGATGTGTGAGGTCTAGCGTTATCATGGTGAAAAACCACACCCCTTCTGTTGATTAATTCCGGCCGCTTTCTCTCAACTTCTTGCTTTAATCTCATCAGTTGTTCGCAGTACAGTTCAGAATTGATGGTCCTGCCTGGCGGTAACAGCTCATAATGAATAATGCCCTTCCAATCCCACCACACACACAGCATCACCTTGTTGCGAGTTAACCCGGGTTTCGCCACAGTCTGTGAAGCCTGACCGGCCTTTGACCACGATCTTTTTCGCACGTTCTTGTCGTACGTGATCCACTTTTCATCACCAGTTATCAGCTTCTTCAAAAATGGTTCGGTTTCATTACGTCGTAATAAAGAATCACAAATGAGTACACGGTTCATTAGGTTTCTTTCAGTGAGCTCATGAGGCACCCAAATATCGAGCTTTTTTGTGTACCCAGCTTTTTTCAAATGCGCCAAAACCGTTTTGTGGTCAATCCCCAGTTCTTCAGCTACATCGTAACTACTAATATGCCGATCTTGCTCCACTTTTTCAAAAATGGCAACAGTTTTGTCCGTAACAGGGCGACCAGAGCGACGTGCATCTTTGATATCAAAATTTCCGGATTGAAAACGCTTAAACCAAATTTGCGCTACTCTCACAGATACTGCATTAGGTCCATAAACATCACAAATTTTTTTCGCGGCTTGTGTTGTATTTTTACCTTTTTTGTAATAAAATTTTAAAATGTATCGAAATTCTTCATAAGAATCACTCATAAGAAAAACAAATGAAAATCTCAAATTTACCTAATTTGAATTTGGAATTGTCTTCTGTAAAATTAAAACTTTTTAATGATACCAAAATCAGCCAGATACAATTGGTATAGCCAAAGATATTTTATGACAAGTTCATACATACTATAATGCGAAAAGACTTTTTCCCCAACCTATTACGTTATAAAAATATAATAATAATAATAACTCCCCACCGATCTCGGTGACGGTGGCCGGTTTTATTGAAACCAGGCCATTTATGCAGGAGTGTAATTTTGTAGTGCCCAAGTGTATGCGCAGTACATAAGAGCTTTTACTCTCGTAATCCAGTGGGACGGATAACCGACACGACTGACGAGAGATGAGGCGCAGGTCCGACTTTTTACATCTTTCTTGTCAGACAATCAGGTGATCAGCCTGCATTGTCCTAACCAAACTTGGAAACAACATTTTTTTGGTCCAATGCGGGAATCGAACCCATGACCTCCGAGTCGAGAGCCAATGCTCTAACCGCTAGACCACGGAGGGTGTATTACAATATAGTTGTAAATCGAAGTGTCGCGATGTCATATTTGACCCGACACTCATGTGTTCGATTTCCAGCTCTATTGTATTAGCGCAGAGTTCTATTTTCAATGTTCTGAACTTTCCCCGGCCTTCCGGATTCCGGATCATATAGTCCTAGCCTTAAAATAAGTTTTTACCGATGACCGGACTGTAAAGTTACTACCTACTCCAGTGGCGTAGCGTGGGTGTCTGCCACCCGGGGCGGACGTCAATTTTGCCGCCTCCTTACTTAGGTTTTGCCGCCCTCTTACTTAGGTTTTGCCACCCCCTTTCTTAGGTTTTGCCGCCCCCTTAAAATTGCCGCCCGGGGCGGGCCGCCCCCCCGCCCCTACTACGCTTCGCCACTGACCTACTCTAGTTACTGGTACGAGATAATAGCACAGCGTAATAAAGATACAGCGGGACAACGCGTTTGAAGTCGCGCGAAATGCCGCTTTTGTGTAGGTATTCGTCATTGCTGCAGGGTTGTCACAATAATGTGTTTTATTATAATCTGTTCTACATTTTGTGTATTCGTAGTATGTGTATGTAGAGTAATAAAACAAAATAAATATATAGAAGTATTAATGAAGAGTTTTGTTATAAAAAATACAAATGCGTATACAAAAGTTTAGGGTTCGCATGATATTATGTATCAATTGATATAATTATATCGGATATATAATTATCATGATATATATCAAAATTGATATTTATATTTAAAAATGTAAAATAATGTTTTAAGTGTAAAAAATCTTACATCAAGTCATAGTCTAAATACACAGGTCTTATTTTCCGAGAGATTCACAAGCCTAGGTCATCAAAAACTTGCTATTTGACACGACATTAACTAATCATAGCCGTCGACGCGGCTTGTAACTTAGGCTTATGACACCCACGTGACCCCCTATTTTTCGGAAGAAAATTCCTTGTTTGTTATTATACTATTGTTATACCAGTTATACCATGTGTCAAATTAATTCGACTGATAAAATTAATACACTTTTTTTTTTCTTCTGGTTATAAACAAAAGTCATTTTATGAATTTAATACCTAAATTGATACTCAAAAGTATCTATCGTTGATTTTTAATTTATTTGAAAACTTTGAATATTAATAATAAACCATTTAAAACAATCAAATTAAAAAGCGTCAACCCGGGCTGACGTGTCCCAAGCGAGTGTATGGCAGCTTGGGCTCGCTACCGCCCCTCTCTCACCCCGCACGCCCCGCACGATTGCTCTGTCTAGACGTGTCCGTTGGACGACTGTAAGTTCCATAGACTGTGATAATAGACTAGAAAATTGCGAGCGCTGACCCCGCGACCGCTGGGATAGCGGTTAACTATCTACATTCTACAACTTACAAGACGATAGACTACAAAAACATTTTATTAACTACGAAGGATTGAATATACGAGTAGTTCAGACTTCAAGTTTAGTCAACGATCTTATATACAATGAGTTCAGCTATATGGGAGAGGAATGCGAAAACCATATCCCACACAACCACATTTCAATGTTAAAATCATGGTAGGAAGCTTTAAAGTTTAAATCGTACCTTAGGCTGGGACTATATACAACGGAATCCGGTAGGCCGTAGAGAATTATGAGCACTGAAAATAGGACTCTGTGCTAATACAATACAGTTGAAAATGGAAGTTTCGAGTGTCGAGCTGTCATATATGACATTGACATTTGACTCGACACTCGGATGTTCGATTTTCAACTCTATTGTATTAGTGCAGAGATCTATTTCAATGCTCAGAATTTTTCACGGCCTTCCGGATTCCGGTGCCGTATAGTCCCGGCCTAAGCCATGATTTTAATAAGAGTAGTCAGTTTTTCATAAAAAACGCGAGTTGATAAACTATACTCAAACACTATCAAAAAGTCTTACTTAATTTGTTACGGACTACAGTTACATTTCTTTTCTAATAAGTTAGACCAGGGATTCCCTAAGTGGGTTCCGTAGAATAGTCATCAGGGTTCCGCGAAAATTATTAATCATTATACGTAAAACATAATATTAATGCCACGGCCCGGTTACGAATATTATTTCGAAATAACAGAAAAAATGTGATGACAAGAACTCATGACTGATATAAAAGTAAAAGTGTTCTAAGATAAACAGTGTTGAATTCTTTGGTTGAATTTTACATGCGTTTCAAATAAGAATAGGAATGTCAATGGCCTTTTCTGTCAAACATCACTTGAAAAGTGCGGTTCGCAGAAAAACTTATTTACATATCAATAATAATATAACGCGTTTTAAATGAGAATAGGAACGTCAATGACCTTTTTGTAAAGTTTAGGACCCCTGAGTTAGATACATATTTTCTAAATAGAAATAATAATATAATAACTCCCCACCGATCTCGGTGACGGTGGCCGGTTTCGTTGAAACCCGGCCAGTTACGCAGGAGTAATTTTAAAGTGCCCAAGTGTGTGCGCAATACACAAGAGCACTCTCTGTTCTTTTACTCTCGTAATCCAGTGGGACGGATAACCGACACGACTGACGAGAGATGAGGCGCAGCTCAGGTCCGACTTTTTACATGCCCATCCGACGCATGGATCATCTTTCTTGTCAGACAATCAGGTGATCAGCCTGCATTGTCCTAACCAAACTTGGAAACAACATTTTCTGTTGTTCCAATGCGGGAATCAAACCCACTAGCTCCGAGTCGAGAGCCAATGCTCTAACCACTAGACCACGGAGGCTGTTGAATGCTGTATAAATAGAAATGTAACCGTAACAAAGTGCCTACTTAAGGTTATCGGATTAACATTGAGCGCGGAAGAGCGCGGGCGGCGCAACGGGTCACACGCCCTATCTGTCACGTACCGTGATAAGTGCCATCACTCTCGATAAGTGAGATATGTCTCATACACGTCTATCGATATCGCCATCTGTCACATTATCTATGCCTATTTGTTACTTGTACTTTCCCCGTACATTGTTACCACGGCCGGAAAACGAGCGCGGAGATGTCAGCTTGACCAGCATTTCAATTTACATAATAGGCAATCGGACATTTTTTTTTTTTATTGCATAAATGAATAGTACTCTTAAATATGAGTAACTTCTCAGAAGAAACCGTATATCAAAATTCAATATTTTCAAAGGTACAGCGATTTGTATAAAAAATTTCGCGAGCCTCCTAAAAACGCTCCATACTAAAGTGACCTAAAAATGACGTCACTTGTATATGAAGTAGTATGAAGTAGTATATGAAGTATATGGCCGCAGGAATATATTTGTAAATATCTCCGATATTTGTGCGTTTAAGTTCATACTTACCATAATGAATGTATATGATGTGAGTAAACTAATGATGTAGGTTTTGTTTACCAATTTCGCAAAAAAAAAAAAAAAAAAATTTTTGATATAAAGACTCGCAAAATTGTGTATACAAATCGCTGTACCTTTGAAAATATTGACTTTTGATATACGGTTTCGTCTGAGAAGTTACTCATATTTAAGAGTACTATTCATTTATGCAATAAAAAAAATCAGTCCGCTTGCCTATACTAGCTTTTGCCAGACACTTCGTCCGCGTGAAGTCGGCGTCCATACAAAATTATAACCCTCCGGGGGAGAATTTTCAAAAATCCTTTCTTAGCGGATGCCTACGTCATTACAACTATCTGTATGCCTAATTTCAGCGAAATCCGTTCAGTAGTTTCGGCTGTGATTTGATAGATGAGTCAGTCAGGTTTGCCTTTTATATATTTAGATTATTTAGATAGGTGTTAGTATTAACGCTCTTCATAGCGTTTTTCCTACGTCGCCTACGCTATACGCCCTACCTATAACTACAACGTATGCGCGAGTAAAGGGCTAGCTTATGTAAATTCATTGTGTGAATAAAGTGGCATACTATTTTAGACATTTAGAAGGCAGGGGGTGTAACTCAGTGGTAGAGTGTCTGCTTCGCATGCTGAAAGTCCTGGGTTCAAATCCCAGCACCTCCAAGATAACTCTTTTCGTAAAAACATTTTACACTAATAACGTAAATTACTCGACTGCGTTTAATTTTCTCTTATTTTATCGTTAGTTTTTGATTTCATAATAAAATATTAATGACCCATTCTATATATCCAATCGCTCCAAAAAGCAGAACCTCAAGTAGGTCTGCTTTTTGGAACTATTGGATAATGATTTTAGGTTTTTATCATTTGAATATATTTTGTTTCGAGTTAGAATGATAAGTCTCAAAAATGGAATATTGATAATATCTCTATCTCTAAATATCAATATCTCTCTATATCTTTCTCTCAAGATAAACTAACAAAATCTTTTGTTTCATTAACAAAAGACTAAAACTAAGAACTCAATTACGAATACCACTTTTTATTGTTAAACCTTATCAAAATAAGTTGAAAATACATAAATGAAAACACTCGAAAATACGTAATAATAATGTTTAATTCCAAATTAAAAAAATCTACATGCATTACCTAATCAACATTTAGGGGGTATTGAAAATAATTACAATAACAGCCTATTTTGTACTGTTGCCATCCTAATTAAATAGTGGAGGTTATGGAGTATGGCAACACTAGATTTAGACCACCTTCTGTAGGTACTCGTCGAAGAGGTACAGAGCCAGGGACAAGTCCTGTCCGTTGTTGGCGACGATGAACTGCTTGAGGTCCGCGGTGTGACCGGCCAGATCCCTGATGGTCTTGGCGTGGTCTTCGATGAACTCCTCCTCGAGGTACTGGGCGATCTGTGAGCAAGAGGCTTTATGGATAATTTAAAACATAGCGCGAAGTTCTTTATCTTTTGAGATTTTACTAAAACGGCTTAGCGTCAGTTTAAACTGAGATGCGGCGATGCTTGAAGATGCTATAATAATATGCAACCCCGCCGCGCGCAATAGGGTATTCGCCTGTAACAGCCTCCGTAGTCTAGTGGTTCGAGCATTGGCTCTCGACTCGGAGATCGTTGGTTCGATTCCCGCATTGACACAACAAAAAATGTTGTTTCCAAGTTTGGTTAGGACAATGCGTGCTGATCACCTGATTGTCTGACAAGAAAGATGATCCATGCGTCGGATGGGCATGTAAAAAGTCGGACCTGCGCCTCATCTCCCGTCAGTCGTGTCGGTTATCCGTCCCACTGAATTATGAGAGTAAAGGAGAGAGTGCTCTTGTGTACTGCGCACACACTTGGGCACTATAAAATTACTCCTGCGTAACTGGCCTGGTTTCAATGAAACCGGCCACCGTCACCGATATCGGTGTGGGGAGTTATTTATTATTTGCCTGTAATTATGTAGGTAGATACCTAATTTAACTACTTACACCCGTTTACATTTCTTAGAAAATTTGGAACATAGTTAATACTTTGTAGTACTACAACAGTACCCCAAGCAGGAACATTGTATGAAAACCATGAAAGCGCCTCTAGCGGGCGTAAAAGTAACTAAAATTTTCATACAATATTCCTCATATTTCTCGTTTACGTACACGTAACGATACCGCAAAATGTTCCTGCTTGGGGTACTGATGTTCTGTTGCTATCTATGGATGGAAGTGATCACTTAACATCAAAGGACACATCCATCTATTCCAGTTCTTGCGCCTCCGTAAAGCATTATTTATTTATTTTATATGTACATAAAATTCATAATAAATAATTCCATAAAGATTTAGATCTCCCCCCCCCCCCATGTCATCAAAAATAAGCAAAGCAAACAATTTACGTAATGGCGGCTTGATAGATTTTTTCGGCTGCTACACAGGAAGAGTTTCCCGGACTCTCAAAGCGGCGAACTTAACAGGAGTTTGTGGCAGCCAAAAGTTTGAGAAGCGCTGGCTTTAACATAAACATAGCTCACCTCAGCATCGTGGGTCTTGTGGTTGTTGCGGGTGGCCTCCTGGTGTATGAAGAACGCTCTCTCGGCGATCTCCTTCTGCGTGTCGAGCGCGTGGGCCAGCGACTCCAGCTCATGCAGCTCGATCGTGCCGTTGCGGTCCTCGCCCGTCTCCTGAGTGCTGTGCCGAGAGAAGTCCATCACACCACCTGGAAGAATAAAAAAGGGATTTAGATACATAGAAAAAATTTCGAAAATTGTGTGGCTCATTGTCGCCGACAGACAGGTGTACAATAATAATAATATGTATCAGTAGCGTAGGGTTCCTATAACTCCATTCCTATCGGCTTCCCTTGTCACTTACCTTTTGCAAACCTTCATAGAAATCCCTACCTATTATATAGGCTCCGGCTTCCCTATGAAGGAGAAGCAGAATGATATGATATGAATGGACGCCTCACACCACGTCAATCTGGCCCCGTGCTTAGTATCCGAAGAACTTGTGTTACAGGTACCAGAAAACGGGAAGTATATGAATTAAAACTTTTACACTATACATATACCTAGTAAGATTTTTATTATATTATACACATATTTAATACACATCCATGACCCAGGAACACAGAAAAACTTTTTGTTCGGGATTCGAACCCACGATCGCCGGCTTGAGCACCAACGCGCTGATCCACTGAGCCACAGAGGTCGTCACAATATTTCGAGTTTATTACAATGACAATAAAGTCCAAAAGTGGTACACCGGGGTTTCCTTCGTGCGTACATACACATATACCTATTTCGACACTACTATTGATGATAGACTATCGTGTAAGTTTGTAATGATGCATGGAGATGAGCTATAAACACACGGCTACACATAAACTAAATAACAATATAATCTTTGGCCTAATGAATCACCATCGTATCAATGACGATTGACGCCACATACAAATATATTATCGTATTAGCACAAGTTATCCTATTTTAAGTCAAATCAAATAAGTTTTATTTCCATATAGATTATTAGAAAATACTCACCGAACTGCCTACATGATGCCTACCACAGGTTCGGGAACTAACCCATATTACTATATTAGCCCAAGAGCTACTAGGAAATTTAAAGCAAGTGTTTAGAATTAGTAACCTTTTTCCAATTCACTTTTACACTGGTTTGGCAAGGTTAAAGTCCCAACTGAATGACCTGGTTTTTTTTTCACCAACTCCATAAACATTAAACTAACCCTATATCAAAATTTCAAATTGCCTCAAATATGTTTTTGGGGATTAAAAAATTCACTTTTCGAAAATTTGTATATTAACTTACCCCCGCTTCTGACCAGCCAAACCTGCAGTCTCGTGTTGAGGTACAATAGGAGAAGTATAGGACAAGGTTCTCATATTAGCACAAGTTATCCTATCTTAAGCATTGGACAAGGTTTCGGTTTGCCTCAAACACCTGCTCCAAATTAGGTCTAAAAAAATGGCGATGTAAAATCAGCGGAATTGAAAAAAAAAAACACAGAAATTTGTTGCTTTTTTGTATTTCCTAGTAGCTCTCCATCTATATGCGTTGTAGTTGCTAAGTTCACTGACATTGATAACAACTTGTATTGAAAACATACACTCAAATTAAAAAAAATAACTTTTCAATAAGTAATAAACGATTATTACAACAGTTAATTTAAAAAACTAATCTTTGTATGAAATAATTGGTTGATAAGAAATATGTATTAGTAAATACCTCTCTTGGTAATATGCTTGATTAGTTCAATGGTCTTGGCCCAACTATCATCAGCCAGTTTTCTGAACAGCTTGTGGAATCCCGGTCTGTTTGTTTGGAAGTTGTCATAATAAGCAGCGGAGAGCAGGTACTCGTAAGACCTCTTCATATGCAAGTTAGCGTACGCCTGCATTTCATTAGCGACATTGCCTTGACGACCGAAGTTGCTGTACACGGCGTTACAACTTGGCATGGCTGGGGAGAAAATGTGACTATTAGAGACTATGCAAAATATTATCAAAATTTTGTCATTTATACTAAATAAATGACAAAATTTTGATAATATTTTCTAAAGCATAATAAAAAGTTTAAAAGAAACAATGTTACTTAAGGCAACATACATAATGTTATTAAAAACAATCTGGAAAAAAGTCTCAATACCTTTAAAATCTTTCAGAGAAAACATAATTATCTGACGCAATGTACCTATGATAAAGTAAGCAACAAAATCATATACTTTAAACAAGTAGTAAATCGTGTATATTATATTGTACTAGTTTTTCCCGCAGATCCGCCCGCGTAAATACATTATCCCGCGGGAGCACTCTACTTTTTTGGGATAAAATGTATCCTTTCCCGGGACTCAAAGTAATAAATTTCATAAAAATCGGTTTAGCGGTTAAAGCGTGACATACTTTCGTATTTATAATATTAATTTCCATAAAATTAGTATGCAAAAATCAATCTAACTAGTTCTTGTCCCTGGGAAACTGCACATTTTTAAATCGTTATATATATGATTTTTCTTTTGTCGCGTAATGAGATACAAGTGATTTCGATTTCTAAATGTCAAATCGGTTGGTGGCTTGGTCACGCTTGTTTAGCATTGTTCCTTTTTACGTTGTTGACGAATTGGTGTTTTGGGTTCGAATCCCGGTCAGACAAACATTGTTGTGATTCTATTTCTTTTATAATTTTTTATTTATTTCGAATGTATTTCTAAAACTCCAGGCAAAGCTCTGTCTCCCAGGTGATTTATAATAAAAATGTATTTTAGAGTACCTCCTCAAATTAAAGCAAATTAGTTACCTAACCAATATGCTATATTAACATATGTATGTACAATTATTTTATCAATACTATAACATATTGCATTACATTCAACTAAAAAGAAAAAATAATAACTCCCCACACCGATTGATTTCGGTGACAGTGGCCAGATTCATTGAAACCAGACCAGATACCCAGAAACAATTTTATAGTGCCCAAGTGTGTGCACAGTACACAAGAGCAGTCTCTCTTACTTTACTCTCGTAACCCAGTGGGATGGATAACCGACACGACGGGCGAGATATCAGACGCAGGACCGACTTTTTACATGCTCATCCAATGCATGGATTATCTTTCTTGCCAGACAATCAGGTGATCAGCCTGTCCTAACCAAACTTGGAAACAAGATTTTTTGATGTTCCAATGCGGGAATCGAACCCACGACCTGCGAGTCGATAGCAAAACTCTAACCACTAGAACTAATAATAATATTAACATAACAGATAATCTATTCAGTGTTAATGTCTTTGTCGGATACATTGTGAAAGTCACTTGACAGACATAGACAGCGGAATTGAGTATCTTATCCTTTGTTACAGAATGACAGTCAGTTTGGTGTGAACGCAGCCTTAATCAGGATTTAACAGTGTTGGTTACACAATCACATGTATTTTTTGTCTCTTTGTGTATCTTATTGTAAGCTTTTATTGCGTTTACTGTTGCTTGACTCAAATAAATCAATAAAAAAATTTGTTAGTAATGGAGTACATGTATAAATCCAATAAATAATAAGGTATACATATTACATGAAAAACTCTAGTCCATACTGGTTAAAAATGAACTGTAAAAAAACTAAATCACAATGACTTGCAAAAAATGTTGACCTCTGAACTTTAGCATCTTAATCATAATATTCCGTTTCTTAAAATTCTTAGTACATAATATAAGGTAGTTGAAAAACAATCTGTATTAAAGGTGTTAGATGTTAAAAGAATTTGAAGTGTTTAGATAAATCTATAAAGGTGAACAATCTTTATCATATTTTTTATATCAGTGATTGATACTAAATTTCCACATTCCATTAGCTTCTAGATATTTAAATTTTAGTGTTGTTTTCATATTATGTTCTCAAAATTTTAATGTAAATGCAGAATAAACAAAGGTCAATAACATTTTCAAATGATGCGAAATACTATACAGTACATACATTTAAAAGAAAAAGTTGTGTGATAAATACTTACATAAGCTGTTAGAGGCTTGACCACAGTCCATGGATACATCATTGGAGCAAGTCTCTGCAGATGTTGCAGCGGCCAAGGCCACACACACAAATAATGACAAAAAAATCTTCATTTTCTGCAACAAAATGTTGTTTTGTTGTATTTTATTGCTACAGAGAGAGAAAAAAAAATATATGGGTTGCACTTCGGGAGTGCCGACAGAAGTGAAAACTTATTTTGGCATGTTGGAATTTTTTAGATGGGTACTAGGGTTATTGGGTTATGAATTGTATTTTATTAATTGTTAGAAACTTTAAAATACATTTAATATTCTTTTATGAATCATCATTAACAATTTCTACAACTCTTGTATCATCATCATTATCATTAAAATTATTGCAATCTAAAATAGAAACTATAGGTTCATGGTAACTAAAATAGGGAATAAACAATTTTGATTCAAAGTTATTTAAATTTCACCATACGTCAAACTGCGTCTCGTTGTGAGTCCAGAGATTTTATCACATCTAAAGATGTTTTCACTTCAAAAATTATACAATATAAATGCTAAAATGCTGAAGGGAGAAAAATACAAGGTACAAAAGGATTTTGTCAAAATTCTAAGTTAAAGTAATGTCCTAAAGCAAAGTAGGTATCAGAATATCAGCTGTTTTTGACATATTAGTGATGGAAATTGAAAAAAAAAATTAAACGGAGGAGAATTATGAATTAAATGTATTTTTTACACTACCTACATATAAAAAAGAAATTGAGGGTAAACAAAACATGCCAAAGTTTAATTCAATCAATGTTGCATAATCTTTACAACTTGATGAAGATTGATATAAGATTAAAATATGATAAGTCATTGTTTACCGATCAACAACAATACAATAATCTTTTTTGGCTTCAATTAGGTGTAATCCTATTAGGAACGATAACAGACGATAACGATACAAAATCAAAATTAATAATTTTGTATTATGTATCTGTATAAAAAGATAATACTCTTTCTCTCTTATTGTACACAAATATACTGATTATGGTAAGCAAGAAGTTAGAAGGAAGAGCCAAATAAAGGTCAGGAAAGTAGTTGAACTTACCGAAATTAATGCAACGCAAATAAAATAAATAAATATCACAGAGTTCCGTTGAAAGTACAGCCTTTACACACACTGGCGCAGAAGGCGACTCCCAATATTAAGAACCCGAGAACTGATAAGTGCCCTATCCACAATGACAAAAATAAATTGTATTTATAATGATAAATCACTATTTTCCGCGTAGTATGTTATGTGACAGCAAACAGAACACAAAGCAAAGGTAAATTATTTTTTTATCACCAATGCTTCGTTCCATTTGCACGTTCAAAACGTTATTTTCATTATTTTCATTCACATTCTGTTCCTTTAGCACCACTATGATCATTCGTAACTGTTTTCACCCCTGTTCCACACGCAACTGTCATCTGTCAAAAAACGCTAAGAATGATCACGCCATTTTGCATATTTTTACCCAGCTCCGTACTTGGGTTAAAATTAGCACTTTTTGACGTTTTTAACGTCAGCTGTCAGTTGTTCCACTAGTCACAAAAATTGCTAAAAACGAAATTTTCGAAATTTTCATTATTAACGTTATTTCGCTAAAGAAACACCATTTTGTGGTAAAAATTATCGTAGCGTTTTGGGCAAAATAAGTGCCGTGTGGAACGCGCTACAAAATGAAGTTTGATGCAGTGTTGGCATAAGTAAAATTCGTAATTCCCAAGTAATTGATTTATTATACGTCAAAAATATCTACCTTCCTCACTTTAAAGATTAAATAATTTATGATAAAAAGTGTTTTTAAGTTATGAGCTTTATAGTGAATGAATTTATTAACATAATACACCGATACCTTTTAATTTACTTAAACAATAGAACAACACTAATCCGGACAAACTTTTAAAGGCTGGCAATAAAATTTATCTCGCCCCGCCCCCACTTCAGCTGCAGCAAAATGAATCAGACTGACGTAAATTATTTGCAACCCAAAAAAGGTTGAGGTTTTGTGTGCCAAGAAATTTTACACTGGTCCCAAATCGATATTTTGTAGAATCTTTGGACAAATTACATAGTGAATAGTCCTGTAATATACGTAATAAACAAAAAAATAACAAATTGGCTATAATCTTATTAGAAATTACTTGGAAGTGGTATCAAGTTCGATGAAATATTCCATGAACTTCTTGGAACACAAGACCTCAACGGTGTTTCAAGTATACTTCCATCTCTGTCTTTCATGATATGTCATTCTCGTTTTATTCTCTTGTCAACATGGCTGTTTGTTATCGCTGCGTAGTATAATATTTTCGTTTAATTAATATATTCAGCATCAATTCGTTGTCTTTAGTTTTGTATTGATAAGGACGCCTTCTGCGCCAGTGAGTGTAAAGGCACTTTTCAATAAACAAGAATATATTCGCGTCGCAACGCAACTTTATTGCAACTACTCGTCAGTCGTCAAAGTATCTGTGATTTATTTTAGATAAAATGAAGAGTTTCCTGTTCGCCTGCTGCATCTTCTTAGCCGTCTGCTCCAAGGCATTCGGCACACAATGTGAGTACAATGTTATTTATTGTGTAAAACGAGGGTATTTTAATATTTTCGCGATTACATAAACAAACCTTTGTTGAAACATATTAATTTGCTCTGGTTTTAGTTATTTTTATATACTTTTTACTAACTTTATGTAAATCTTAATCATTCATCAGCAATTATTAAAGATAGAAAGTATGCACCTTTAAAAACTGGAGCTTTATTAAGAGCTTACTATCAGCTGATTGTCAATTTTTTTCTTTATATAAGGTTGGGTAAAACCAATTACGGATATTTTGGGCATATGATCTATTGCTTAAGACGTTTATGGGCATTTCTTCCTAGTGTTGTTAAGTCATTTTTTTCAATGTCCTACCAACAAAGATTTTTTTTTTTTCTAAAGACTAAAGCTTTGTGTTAGGAATTTTACTTTTACCTATAGCTCAATATAATAAGCTCCTTAAATATTTACGATAATATTGTTTTCTATTATATATTTCTTCAGAAAAAAAAATTATAAAGGGTATGCTGCTTTTGCTATGTCCTCCTCCAACATTGTCAAATTTAATGTTCATTATTGAAGAAAAAATCCTCTGTGGCTTACAATATTTTTACTTAAAGACATTGGAAAATTTGTCATGAATATTATTTTTAGTTCCAATTACTTTTAAAATGCTATTTAGTAAAAATAATCACAAATTAATCAGTGGACACAAAATACACTCAAATGGAAACTCCTATTTAGTTACGCACTTTTATCTATAATTCCATTTGTAATTTCTACCAAACTGTAGTATTTTAGTGTAATTGCAACACATTTAAGATTAATGAGTCTGCCATTTTGAATGTGTGACACGTCAGTTCATAAAAAACGCCGTGAAAAGAAGACGTTTTTGGAAGATTTGCCACCATTTCCATTGATTGACAGAGTTTTCTAAGGTAAGTTACAGGTTTTACGTAAAATACTGGTATTTTTTTAATAAAGTAGTATGTATTTTCCAATAAAATAATAACTTAGGCCAAGGAAAACTTTCCAAAACTAAAAATATTTTGTAGTTCTTTCATGTCATCAAAACCGTTACGTTCCATTGAGAAATTTCGTAACTCAAGCGATCAATTTGTAACTAAATGGAAGGCTAAAGCCGCGCTATAATGTACAGTTTTAACCGACGTCGGTAACGAGATTTTATGTTTTTAATACCCTTTTATTAGCTTAGTGTGTATCTATTTTTGTATGTAACGGAAACTTTGAAAGTGATTTTGACCCCTTCAATTCGTCGGATTAATTTAAAACTTTGCATACATAAGAAAGACCGATGATAATGTAATATTATGGTACCATGTAGCTGTTTTGATGATGGAGTCGGAAGGTGGTCATAGGAACTTATGAACTAAACATGAAATACCCATCAAGTTTTGGCTCATTTGTTTTGTTTTAGCGAGTACTATCATGCTACATGATCTACAGAGTTTGATGATGAAGTCGAAAGGTGTTTATTTATAGGAACATGCTCATGATGCAAAATTTTGCATTTTTAGTTCAATTCAACCAATGTTGCGTTCTGCGCTTTTGAATATGGTGCGCAAATTTTATACTTCTTATTTAATTATTGATGTACTTAAAAAGGATTTTATAAAGAAAATAACTGTTTAGGTATAATTTCATATGGAAACAGAAAATGAAAAAAAAAAATTGGATCTTATTTAAAATACATGCATATTGTAAACCGATTTAAAAAATATATTTTTTATTTGGAAGGGAAGGGAAAAATTTTATAAAAACATACAGCCAAATTGCCTATCTTTTTTTTTTTGGAAGTCAGTGAATAGAAAAAAATATTAAATTAAAATTTGAAATTATTTTTGTTTTAGGGTTGAAGAGAATAAAATGGTCTTAACAGCGGCAGAAAGAATGAGAAAATACAGAGAGAGACTAAAAGAAAATCCGGAAAAATATAATAAATTAAAACAAAAACATTCAGAGTATGTAAAATCAAAAAATAAAAAAATTTCGGACCTCACAATAAAAGAAAAAGTAGAACAAAGAAAAAAATGGCGGTGTCAAAAAAGAAAACAAAAAGAAAAGAAAAAACAACAAGTTACAGAAAAAGAGAAAGCCTCAGAAAAGAAAAAGGAAATCAAGAAAAAACAAAATAAATTACTTAAAAATTATAAAACAGCAATAAAAAAAAAATGAAACCTTGACAAGAGTTTTACAAAAATATAGGAAAAGGCTGTGTCGCCAAAAAAAAGAAACTGAGGTGAGAGTAAAGAAACTAGAGGAACAAATACTAAAGTTACAAGCACGCGAAGAAATATTAGAAGCAACGTTGAAAAGATCGTATCAAGAATGCAAAACCTTAAAAGAAAAGCAAACGATAAAAACTATGGACCTAAAGGAGAACGTACAGCAAACTGTTAAAAAAAGTTTTGTTTCTAAGCTATTGGGATTGAAGGGACAGCTAAGAATAAAAAAGAAAATAGCAACACAGAACAAAGTACGAGAAGAAATAGAAGCATTCTATGTGAGAGACGATATCAGTAGAATGATGGCTGGGAAGAGGCAATGCCGTACGTTTAACAAAAGAAAGGAGCAGATACGCTATCTTACCGATACAGTGACTAATTTATATAAAATATATCGAGAAGAAGGAGGAAATTACAGCCTTGCAACATTTTTCAAATACGAACCTTTTTTTATATTATGCCCTTCAGTTCAGAATAGGGAAACTTGCTTGTGTATTAAGCATAACAATATTGAATTGATGTTTATTGCACTGAAAAAATGCAAGGCCTTGAAAAACTGTAACACTGTATTAGACATAATAAAAAACCTCTGTTGCAACATAAATTCTAAAGAATGTATGTATGAAGACTGCGATGAATGCAAAAATAAGAAAATAAAGTATGATGCCCTAGAAGAAAATAAACCAGCAGTATCAGTAGAGTGGGCCCAGTGGACGACTGTTGATCACAAATATACAAAAATAGAAAATAAAATGTCCAAAGAATTAACAACAAAAAAAACAGTTAAAATAAAAAAAGTTGGAACCGTAAAAGACCTAGTAACAGACTTTGAAAAGTGTTTTAAATTATTTAAAATCCACCATTTCAACTGGATTTACCAACAAAAACAATACAGAGAATGCATTAACAATCTTAAACCTGACGAAACTGTAATTATTTGTGATTTCTCTGAAAACTACGCATGTAAAATGGGCGAAGAAATCCAAGCCACGCATTTTGGCGCCTCCAAAAACCAGATTACATTGCATACTGGTATGATTTATTGGGCCGATAAATCGCAATCGTTTTGCACAATATCAGATAATAATTCTCATGAACCTCCAGCGATTTGGGCGCACCTGATACCGGTCATAAAGGAGATCAAAAAAATAAACCCATTGACGAAAATCATTCATTTCAACTCGGACGGCCCAACATCGCAATATCGCCAGAAAAAAAAACTTCTACCTTCTGAATCTATTCACAGGAAAATTGAAGTTGGACTATGCCACCTGGTCATATTCCGAAGCAGGCCATGGAAAAGGAGTGGCAGATGGTATAGGAGGCTCCGTTAAAAGAGCCTTAGACCGTCAAGTTGCATTTGGAAGGGATATTGAAAATGGGCTGCAGGCATATGATGCTCTCTCAAAATGTATAAAAGTGGTCAAAATCATCTATATATCAAGCAACGATATTGATAATATAAAAAAGATTCTACCTGCGAACCTCAGCACGTTAATTGGCACTATGAAAATACACCAAATTTCGTCTATTACACAAAACAGCATACGATACAGAATCTTATCTTGTTTTTGTGGTGAAAAGAGAGGCCTTTGCAATTGCTTTGACCCAAAAACACATACTTTTAACAATAATATGCAACATAAGGTCATTAAACAGGTAAATCCTGATTCAATGGTGATCAAAGTCAAAGCACAGGTTCATGACATCCAAACCAAGTTGAAATACTCGCTAAAATCTAACAACTCCCCTGCGCTTGTAATATCAAATAAAGAAAACCTGGATTCAAATCAGCTACGTTTTGGAGACGACAAATTAATTTCCCCGGATGACATACAAGTGTTTGTAGACTCTGAACCCGACATTGGTTTAGATTCGCTTGCGGCAATTTCTACTAAGGAGCTTTTTCCTATAACACTTAATGACCATGCAATATCTGAAATGCTTTTCCTATCTGAAACAAACAATATTGCGGAATATAAGTCCACTCTCTCTCTCACAGAAAAAACAAAAATGCTCAAATCGCCAAGTAGAACAGAAGAAGAAAATTTCGTTGCAGAACCAATTCCAAAGAAACCCAAAGTTAAAGTGTTGGATATTAAGACTATTCCAAATAAACTGAAGTCCAGTGAACGGAAAACTGATACTAAGCAATCGAAATCACTAAAAACTATAATTAGGCGCACAATGCCATGTAATAAGTGTAAAATGCATTATCTTTTTAATGCATGCATAACTAAATGTACCAAATGTAAAAAGTTTTATTGTTCAAAGTGTTCAAATAATTTAACTGATTATGTTTGTGATTTTTGTCATTGATTGACATAGGTATAGCAATAGTAAACACTTTGGTCTAAGCTGATCTCATAGTTATATATTAAGTACATCAACCAAATATTTTTTCCAAATAATTTAGTTAGGCATAAGATAAGTAGAAGCCATTTTGATATTAAAATTATTTTTGATTTATTTTGGTGATCCTAGTGACCACATCCTTATGTTTATGTTACGTTCCATTGAGTTACAGTCTCACTAAATTAGTGTTAGATTTTAATTGTTATTGTCTAGTCTTTGTTTATGAAGGTGCATTATTTCATGCTAGTTATTTTGCTAAAGAATTGTTTGTAATGGTAACCCAAGATCACTTTAAAATAACGTTCTACTATAGTTTAAGAGTAATCAGATGAGTACATACTCGTCAGTGAAGTAACTCATAGGAGTTTTCGAAGTGTGTATTTTTTTTATACTCTTGTAATGTTTTTAATATTTTGTTATGATTAAATAAATGTTCCTCATTTCTTTGAAAAACAATTGATAATATTGATTTTATGTTTTTAATTTAGAATATATTCACTTAAACATTTCGTTTCTCAGTGGAACGATTTCTTCCGACCTTTTTCTCAGTTATCACTAAATATCAGGGTTCGAAAATATCCGATATTTATTATAAATATCAAAATATCGGATATTTATGATATATATCCGATATATATCAACATTTTGATATATTTTCATACAAAATGGATATATATCCATTTTGTATGAAAATATATTTTGTATGAAAAGTCATATTATTATTTTATTGTATCATTTATGTATACTATTTGCATATTATAGATATAATAATAATATCTATAGACGCTTACCACCACGTCAATCTGGCCCCATGCTAAGTTTCCGAAGAACTTGTGTTAGGTACCAGACAACAGCAAGTATATTTAATACTTTTATACTATACATATATTTAAGATTTTTATTATATTATACACATATTTACACATCCATGGCCCAGGAACACGACAAAACTTATTGTTCCTTCGGCGGGATTCGAACCCACGACCCCCGGCCTCAGCACCAATGCAATGAACCACTGAGCCACAGAGGTCGTCAAAACATAATGAATAAGCAAACATAAACATAACGAAAAAACTAAAATGTTTTTATTATTTTATTTATTTAGGTACTTAAAATCATCCGAAATAAATACCGAAATTTTATCAGTCTCGAATCTTCATATAAAAGGGCCGGCTTTTTCAACACATAGCCTGGCTCTGATAACGTTTTTTGTTTAAAGTAAAGACAGCCTAAAAATTCATCATTTAATAAACTGTTATCTATTCTATACTAATATTATAAATGCGAAAATGTGTCTGTCTGTTACTCTGTTACCTACCTCTGCACGCTTTAACCGCTGAACCGATTTTTATGAAATTTGGTATAGATGTCGTGGCCATATCGTAGATTTGCTCACTTCATGAAATACTCGAGAATTTCATGAAATGGTCGCATTTCATGAAAAGTTCCTCTGTCTATTGGCCACATCATGATGTGGCCTGCCGCCTGGGCAGATCAATGATAAGAAATCGTTTATCGATATGGCCAACTAGGTACTCGTGGCTACTTCATGAAATGGTCCAGATAATTTGACATATTATATCGTAAAATAATTATATTAATTACCTGCAAGGAGAGAGAGGCGCTGCAAGGGCTTTGATTATGTGTATTAGATGGCGGTCGCTACGAGAATATTTTTTTTTTCGTGGTGAAAAAGTTAATAATTTATTTATAAACGAGGCAGAAAGTTATAACAAAAGAGTTTACGACAAAAACGTTCTCGAGTACCATGCAAGTTACGCAAAGAGACCTACAACCACCATCTACAATATTCACCTACGAGATACACCTACAACCTACACCTATAACTACCTACACCGATACTTACACTTAGGTATTTACTTATCTAAGGTTAGATTACAAAAAAAACCTTTATTTTTTTTTAATTTTCGCGCAATGTTTGTGTCAGCGGTACTTAAATGACAATAAACTAAACACACCGGCATATTTAGCAGTTAAAAAAGGTCCACAATTAAAAAGATATGGTTTTATTTTAAAATCTACTTACTACAATTCTTTTGTTATTTAAAGTTTTATTCGTTTTACTTAAAATGAGATCACATTAAGAATAGATTCTGCGAGTAAATGCTATTTGTGAAAAATGGTAAATTTTTTAACTTTTCATGTAACCGGGAAAAGTGAAAAATAATATAAAAATAAAAATTAATTAAAATAGAATAACCTAACCAAGAGCATGTCAGGACACGTCTAAGGAGGGTTCCGTAACTATAAACGCGTAATATCCTTTTTTTTACTGTCCGATTTGGTTCACAATAATTTTCCTAAAGAGTTTTTAGCATGATCTATCAGCATAGAAATTTGCAAGTTTCTATCTCCTATAGTTTAAAAATGCTAGGGGGGGGACCAACTTACAAACTACTTTGGAGGCCGATTACTCGAAAATGGTCAACTTTATAAAAAATTTACGTATGAAACCTTGCCTTTATTTTAAAAGACCTTTTCTACGATACCCCACACGATGGGATAGAGTGAAAAAATATTTTTCATCCCCACTTCGCATGTATGGAGAGCCACCTCTAAGATATAAAATTTTTTTTTTTTTATGATCCCGAAACCGTGATCTATACACAATCTATAACTGCATCAAATTTCATCAATTTATATTCATAATTACAGGAGCTAGAGGCGCGGACAGACAGACAGACAGACGGACGGACAGAGCGAAACTATAACGGTTCCTTAAGTATTACGGAACCCTAAAAATGGTGATTAATATCGCGTATTCCCTCCACGTGCTCTTATTAAAGTTTCTACCCGTCTAGGCATACTGAGACTGCACTTTGTCAATTACTTTCTTTGTAAAAAATAATAGAATAAACACAAAAAAACTTGTTTTTCTGACACGACTGACACCATAAATGCCGGCAGAAGTGTTGCTATTGCTATTTATGGATTAGAATTTAGAATCTTAAATGTGACAACGAATTAAAGAAATGCCCTTATGCAGAAAAATAATTGTCATACTAGAAAAAAAATTTTTTTCTTTATATGGGCGAGTTTGCGTTTTCATACTAGAAAAAAAAATTTTCTTTATATGGGCGAGTCACCCATACATGAGATGATTTTTTATTTTGAGTATGACAATTATTTTTTTGCCCAAACGTCTTTACATAAGCAGTGGATCATGTGCCCGAAGTATCCGTAATTGATTTTCGGAGACATTATATACATTAATGATAATATATTATGCTTGGTATAAGGCTTTTTCACAGAATTACAGAAAACTTTTTATGTGCAATGCAATTGTCATGCATTACATATTTTGGTGGTCATTTGTTTCCAAACTGCTTCTAAGGTAATTTATTCATGTTTCAGTTGATTCTGATTTACCTAGATGCTTAAATGCTTAGGGTTATCCAACCTTTATAAATACCTTTTGAACAATAAGATGAGTATGAAAATCATGAAATAAAAAAAGAATGTTGTAAACAGGTACATACTAGGAATATATTTTGGTAATCTGGGAGTAACAAGAAAACAGAAAAAGACAAAGAAAAACTTGTTATAATATTATAATGAAATATCTAGTAAAGCAGTTTAAATCTTATCATAAACTGTCAGTAGAAGTAAATCAATTGGTTATGCTCTATAACAGTATCAGTATGTAATTTATAAAGTTACCTTAATCATTCAAAACTCCGAGATTTTTCTTCACAAAGAACTATTTTATCTGCACTTATCTACATATCTTGAAAGATGAATAAGGTGTTAGACATAGATAAAAAGTCAAGTAGTTCTTGAACAAACAAAATAATATATAGATTGAGATAGAGAACAGTGTTACTATGGGGTAAAATTTATAAATTTGTCATATTCATTTATAATACAAAAATACTAATAAAAACTTGGCATATTTCTTGTGTAACTATGCTTGCAATACCACAACATATTATTATAGTTTCAAAAATGTAACAAAATTTATTTTCTTATACTTATTTGTTACCTATAGAAAAAGATGTATGTTGTGTAGTTCAAAATGGAAATAGATCAAAAGAGAATATAATAAACCTTGCCAATAACATGGGATATATTCTTCTAATTCCAGCATGTTGTCTAGATGCTGAGATGGATGGCTTTGTTGTTCCATAGGGTTCAAATCACATCATTATTAAAGAACTTGTTTTACTTAAACAAGTAAAACGGGAATGGGTAGTCAATACAGTTGGTAATACATCACTTAAAAATTAGTTATGTAAGTTACTTTGTTACTGACCCTTTAACCGTGACTGTTACAATTAACATTGTACTTAGTGATAGTTTTAACACAAATAAAAAACACAAGGATTAAGGATTTATCATTATGACTAAATAGTTTGAATAATGAAACCATTAAAACTCAATTGTAAGGCGAAGTAGTCGCCCATGATGTGATAAATATTTAGCAGATGGATGACAAAATAATATTTATTTACAATGTTATCATTGGCATGTTCTGATTCTATTTTAGTATTATGAATCACATTTACTTTCTAGATGCTACTAAACTACTCCAAAAGTCGACGTTTAAAAGGCACAACCAACCAAAGTAATAAAGTGGTGTCATCGTTAGTACCTCAGGTCGTACTTATAAAATGGATAGAATGAAGGGATATCTAGATTGTAGCAAACACAAACACATGTACTAACGCTAAACTATATCCGCAGGCAATGTGAACCCGGTGACGATCCCCAAGGCGTGGATCACGATGTCTGGTGGCTGCCGCGACAGCGTCCGGCGACAGATCCAGATGGAGGTCTCTGCGTCTGTACAATACCTGGCCATGGGCGCGCACTTCTCCAGAGATAATGTTAGTATCCATAGTCCATACTATCTGTCTTAGTGTTAAGTTACTTTCCTGTTTAACACATTGGCTGTGTTCCGCGGACTTGCTAGCGTTAAAGAAAAAAATAAACAGATTATCGGCCAGGACACATTTGCTAACTTCAATATTGCTAACATAATCCGCCATTTTGCTTATTTAATGCCAGCGGTCGCCATTTTGCTTACCGTTATTTTGTTAGCGCTTTTTTTCCACTGAACACAGCCATTGACGCGGGCGATAAGAATCAACAATAATTGTAATAATATCGTTTGTATAATTATGTACCTACAGTAACATAATTAGGTTCTTATCATTTACTGTCTCCTAGTTACTTTTGCGCATAAAATATGTTAAAAAACTTTCCAAAGTAGGTATATTCTGAGCAACCTAAAATTACGCAAAACTATGCGTAGGTACGTTTCAGCACACCCTCCACGCTACATGAGCATTGGCAATGCCAGCCTTTTATCTTATTCGATTTTAATTCATGCCGTTTTTCGAGAGGCCATGGTATCCGATTTGTACCGAATCATGTCTCCACGGTGATTTAAAATGTAATATGTGTCATGGTGCCCTCACTAAGTCACTACGCGGAGTTTTTTACTCTGTCGTATGCGCGCGTGTATATTCTTTCGATATCCACAAGGCGTGTCGCCACGCTTAATTATTTTTATTCAAGGTTTTGCTAATTCCATCTTAATCTGAAACAGATCAACCGTCCCGGCTTCGCTAAGCTGTTCTTCGACGCTAGCTCCGAGGAGAGAGAACACGCACTGAAGCTGATCGAGTACCTGCTTATGAGGGGAGAGCTCACCACCAACGTGACCTCCCTTATCACCATCAGGGTGAGTTCACCAGCCACTAGCACAATAGAAAACATACTTTCGTTTTATTGGCTTTCGGAATGTACGGTCACCGCTAGAACCGGTTTACCATATTTAGGTTTTTTTTCTATAGTAGTTAAAGGTCCAAAAGTGGCACTACGAATCTGTCGACGACACAGATACAATCACGTTCATAATGGTTCTCGGAATCATCGTTTCTCAATGGAAATGACAGACACTGATATATGTAAAAAGAAGATTCCCGAAAAACATTATAAACCTGGTTGACGCATTATACCTATTACGTAAAGCAGTGCGCGAACTGACAACAAACTTGTCTTCTTCCTCCACCATTTGTATTATGATTATCTACTTTAGTGCACGCGAAATAGAGCCAACATTTAAATGACAAAACATTCATGTTTTGCGAAAAAGCTAACTTTATTTCGCGTGCGCTAAAGTCGGAATGCAAATAATAAAATAGAAGACAATTTTATTACCAGTGTGCGCTTGCAGTAAGATGATTTTTTCGAGGACTATAATTATTTTTCGGCCTAAACGGATTTACTACGAGACGTTATATCGAGTATTCGTCTCACAGGAGCCGGCAGTGACCAGCTGGCCCAGCGGCCAGGCGGCCCTGGAGCAGGCGCTGAAGATGGAGACGGACGTCACGGCCGCCATCAAGAACGTCATCATCAAGTGCGAGAACGACCGCGACACCAGCGGTAACACCAACAACGACTACCACGTAAGTTCTACAAACTACAGACAAGTACCCCAAGCAGGAACATTTTGCGGTATCGTTACGTGTATGTAAACGAGAAATATGAGGAATATTGTATGAACATTTTAGTTACTTTTACGTCCGCTAGAGGCGCTTTCATGGTTTTCTTACAATATTTCTCGCTTACGTACACGTAACGATACCGCAAAATGTTCCTGCTTGGGGTACAGGGCCTCTAGTAAAATGCATTCGATAATTATTTTCGTCTATACCTATATGTATTTATAAGAATAAAATATGTCGCAGTTACTAAATCTTTAAAGCGTTACTAATTTATGGTAATATTATCTATACTATATAATATTACAAAGAGGAAAAGTTTGTTTGAATTAAATTATTCAGAGATATACTCTATCCCCCTTACTAATAAAAAATTTCACACTGTGTATACAGGCGTTTTAAGATTTCTACTACTAATAATCATTTTTTTGACATTAGGCCAGGATAGCGATGTTGTAATTTCCATACTAATTTATTCCACGCCTATACTAGGCCATACCCTAGTTTAAGCGTGTTATAAGGACAAGATGGCGGATTTTCAATTCATCAGCTGATTTTATATTCTTTCGAAACTCGTTAGCGTTCTATTTCTAGTACCTAACTTAAGAGTTGGACTACAATCTACATAAATATTGATTCTTAGGCTAGGAAATTATTCTTGCGCCCGGAAAAATACAAATGTATAATGATCGTGATGATCCGTTATTGTTGTATTTTTGGTAAAAGACAATGACCTAATTTCATCAATTTCAATCCTAATATTATGTATAATTGACTGTTCTTTACTAACGTAAGAGAAGACAGGGCTAAACTAAGTAGTTAGAAGGGTTCTCAGTAGTGCTATGGGATTCAGATGAGGGTCTTCAAAAGATAGGTACCTTATACCTATAACAATACCTAACTTTTATACAGACTAGAGCTTCCCCCGAAGGAAATGGAGTTAGACCTATTGCGAGTTGCAACCTATCAATTATACAGGCTAGGGCTATCCCCTGAAGAAGAAGAACCAGCCTTGTACATAAGGTTTGGTAAAGTCAATTAACTTATTTAAAATCAAGGATCTTCTGTGCATAATTATTGCTAATTATGATCTACTACTTACGTTAAGATGTTTAGGCAGAAATATAACATCCTAATCTCAGGCGTAGGTGACCCTTCGCCTAACACAAAACTATTTAAAGAATTATTTTTTTGCCCAAATGTTTTTTCTGTAGGTATATAAGTGTATTTACAGCAGCAGTATACCATAAGCCCAGAAGATCCATAATTAATTTTACTAAAGCTTATTATTATAGTAGAACTACGGAATGCCAGTAAATGAAATTTACTGAATTTCAGTGTTTTGAGATTGCAACGACAATCTCTACAATCTTTAAAGTACAAAGTACAAAGATAAACGCTCAAAGTGTGCAATTATTATTTTTAAAATGCGAGTTGCGATTAATCGATTATAGTGCATACTGTAATCCTTGTAAGCACCATAATAATGTAGCGTTGCCATAACATCCTATGTACCGACCGGGACCATAACAGTGAATTACTAAAATAATACAAGTAAATGAAAAATGTGATATTTATTACCAGTTAACGTTATAAGGAACCTTTATTTTCTTAAAAAAAATAGCTTACAAATATAAAAATTAAAAAACAAATATGAAATTAAATGTTCTAAATGAAATATTAATTTGTATTATATACCTTATTCAGCAGGTCCGGTTTACCCATAATATATTTATGAAATTATGAACATGTCATATTAAAATTAAATTTGCACTGTATTATACTTTCAACCATGTCTACTTGAAATGCGCCAGCCCAGCCACTACTTGCCGGGCTGTGCTGTTGCTGTATGCATATTGACGGGGACATTTTCTAGATTAACCGGGACAAAACTTTCAAATTGGTGACATGTCCCGGTATACCGGGACGGATGGCAACCCTACCATAATAGCAACTTGCATTTTAAGTACAATTGAAAATATGAAACACTTTTATGATTAATTACATATAATTATTATAGATAATTTTTGATACTATACTTTCATTTTTTATTGAAATCGAGCTCATCCAACTATTAACTAGCTTTTTTGTTGCAATGCAACCTATAATATACTTACTTTTATGAATTAAGTGTCCATTGACATTAATACTTACGGCTTACCCAGCTATTTATCATACAGCTATTAGGGTGCAGCTTTCTAGCTCTGGTTTGGTCTGTGCATTGATAAATCAGTCAATCAGCTTTGCCTTTTATATATAGATAGATAAAGAGACACAAAACAATAAACATCACATTATGTGATAGACAGTTAAAAACATAATACTTAGGATACAATACCTACAATCAGTCAGAAAAAAGGAAAAAGATGCATTACATAACCCATTATGTATTCTTGGAAACATTTGGAGTAAATTAAAAACCAATGAAAGGCATTATATTTTCATAAATATGTTTATTAATAGTTGGACACTTCACAGATGTTCGCACATACCTTATACAAATAACCCTTTTGTTTGTTACTTTTACTTTCTGTGTTTTGCTTGTGTTAATTACAACTCCAAACAATCAGAAGTTATCAGAGTTGATGTTCTAATTAGAAAACTCCAGTTTAGCTGAAAATTAAAAATCTCAAGAAGACAAGAACTACAGTCTCATTAGAAAATAAATTACGTCTAGGGATGCTCGCATCGAAAATCGATGATCATCGATGTTAGATGATAAAACATCGATGTTTTATATCGTATCGATATTGCATTATTTAAAACATCGTAACATCGATGTTATTGACCCATACATAATCGAAAAACCCAAAGTTGAAAAAACTTGCGGTAGTATATTTAACCACTATTGCGACATAAACGCCATCGGAGCAATTATTTTCTAAGGCTGGTTCAACCCTATATTTACAGCGCAACAGGTTAAAAGGTTCTGCGCTTTCAAAATTATCATTTTTACAGTCAATTATTGACAAAAAATATTGGAACTTATAATGTGCTCCTCCTTATATCTCCAATATAAAATTTCTATGTTTCATTAAAAAAACATGTGATTTTTTTTATAATTTACTAGCTGATGCCCGCGGCTCCGCTCGCGTACGTACAGTAACCCACCTGAACCTTATATGTCTCGCGATAAAAAATAGCCTATGTCCCTCCCCATGGTCTACTTTATATCTGTGCCAAATTTCATAATCGGTTTTGTAATTTTTACGTGAAACCGTAAATACATAATATATGTAATCTAGAACCTGAGAAAGGACATAGGCTTCTTTTTATCACAGGGAAATGTACGGTTCCCGTGGGATACTCAATATGCGATAAAAAGTAGCTCATGTCCATTCCCGTGGTCTACTTTATATCTATGCCAAATTTCATAATAATCGGTTTAGTAATTTTTACGTGAAACCGTAAATAAAGTATCCCACGGGAACCGTACATATAAGGACATAGGCTACTTTTTATCGCGGGGAAATGTACGGTTCCCGTGGGATACTTTATTTACGGTTTCACGGAAAGGTCCCGTGGTCAACTTTATATCTCTGCCAAATTTCATGATAATCGGCTTAATAGTTTTAACATGAAACTGTAAATAAAGTATCCCACGGGAACCGTACATTTCCCTGTGATAAAAAGAAGCCTATGTCCTTTCTCAGGTTCTAGATTATATTATGTGTACCAAATTTCATTTCAACCGGTTCAGTAGTTTTGGCGTGAAAGACGGACAACCACACACACACTTTCCCATTTATTTTTAATATTAGTATGGATGTATTACCAATATATATTATACGGCCGTGAAGACGTTTGTACAAAAACATCGATGTTGCCTGACATAGATGTTTATAGAGCTCGATAAACATTGAACATCGATTTTTAGTTATCGATCTCATTATTGATGCCAACATCGATGTTTTTGCAACATCGATCATCCCTAATTACGTCTTGTGACATTGACAAGTGTCATTGACAAATGTCAATTTCAATGACAGTTTGACAGTTTGGCAGAGGTGCGTTCAAAAATGTTAGTACCTTATTAAATTTTGTGGAACTATTAATATTTACAAAATTCACATACTTAACTAAGTGAAACTGATTAAAAATGTGTAAACATCAATTTTGTATTTAATTAAAATGACGAAGTCCATAATAACGCACATTTTATGTCAATTTTTGTCATCAACACGCGAACATCGGATACGTGTTATTTGCGTGTTATTCAATTCCTGAACGTTTTTCTTTGAGTCTTCTGTCTATGGTGTGTAGCGTGAGTATAGTTATACAAGGTCTTGAATATCTTTATTAGTAGTCAGCTGTTTATGCGCTTTATATCGAACGTATAACTTATACAGCAAGTTTAACTATTCTAACGTTATACCTCATTTTAAGATTTCTTTATTAGTAAGGCCTTATAAGTCTATAGTAAACCACGGGCAAGAACATAGGGTACTTTTTATCGCGGAAACATGTACGGTTTCCGCGAAGCCGCGCCCAACATCTTGTGTATAATAAAGATCAGATAGTTAGGAGCAGAGTCAAAGCCACTCTGACATAGTCAACTCACCGAGGCCGCCATAACTAAAAGAAGAAGTAGTTAACCGCTAAGCCCATCACTTAATTATGTAACCTCCGCAGCTGGTGGACTACCTGACCGGCGAGTTCCTGGAGGAGCAGTACAAGGGCCAGCGCGACCTCGCCGGCAAGGCCTCCACGCTCAAGAAGATGATGGACCGCCACTCCTCGCTCGGGGAGTTCATCTTCGACAAGAAACTCCTCGGCATCGACATATAAACTGTCAATTAGTATTAAATATGTAGCATTTGGTCTCCCTTCATACTTGCGGTGCCGCGATTTTGTTTATATTAGGCAATGTTACCAATGAATACCGTCAGGCTCTAGTTATATATGTCACCGTAAAATTGTAAAAGCCGTTAGTTTGTAAAATAACGAGATTGTAAAAATATGTCGAAATATTTATAACCATATATTCATAATAATCTAACGAAATATTGTGTTAAATAATTATAGGCAGAATATTTGCGTCGGAAGTCTATCAACATTTTACAATTTCACTCGTTTTATTACAATCTAACGGTTTTTACAATTTTACGGTGACATATATAATGCATCCGCGCGACCGAGCTGCTTGGCCGTTACACCACGAAATTACAAGCAACTGTATGCAACGGTTCCACTATTCAATAGCGGACGCATATAACTAGAGCCTCGGGCATTAGCAACTGCCATAAAAGGCAATGCAAAACTTTCTCGAATATAAACTTTCAAACTAAGATCGCTTCTCCACTATAAAATCGCAGTGTCGCATTTAGTATTGATAGTCCCAAAATATAATTAAGTTCAAAACTCTATTAGCATAGAAACAACTTTGTTTGATACTTTAATTTATAAAGAACGTCATATTGTAATTTTTTATGTTTAAATCATTATTAAATTGTAACCTCTAGAAACTTTTTTTTTACTTACCTTCCCATATTATGCCTACTCTACTTAACTTATAAATCTGAAATAAAACCATATATAAATTTCAACTAGTAAAAAATAATATTTTATTATTGAGATTCTTATTTACATTTATAATATACCGAGTTTAGTAAATACACAAATTAGTTGATACAACTATTGTCAAGATTTGCAGCTGCATATTTTTTTTTACTAATTACTTTAAAACAATAATTAGCCATACAAAGATATAATAAGGTTTTATGTAAGTGTGATAACTCCTGGATTACAATAGCAAAGTTC
The DNA here is from genome assembly GCA_905404095.1 of Glaucopsyche alexis. Lineage (NCBI taxonomy): Eukaryota > Metazoa > Arthropoda > Insecta > Lepidoptera > Lycaenidae > Glaucopsyche > Glaucopsyche alexis. The sequence continues at coordinate 25,483,905 of FR990044.1, forward strand.
CAAGGACGTAGGGTAAATACTGTGATATTTTAACTAATTTCAATTAATAGGTATTTAAAAAATATAATTAACAATTTATTGATAATTATATTTTTTAAATATAATTATCAATAAATTGTTAATTCTACTGAATTAAAATAATTACGGGTACAGGTCGCGTCATGTAAAAAGAACGCTAGCGGTAAAGCTGCGTATAGGCAATTTTATTGGTCTATTTGGTGGTATGAGGTGCGGCGCGGGGCGGGCGAGTCATGTGCCGCATGCTATTGGTTCGTCAGTCGACCTTTGCTTTCCGCGCTGTGTCTACGTCTCTCGTTCTCAAAATAACATCGCGCACAAAAGTTTTTAATTACGATTTTTTTTACTTTCACTTTTTTCTTATATTTCTCAATTGTCTGCTTTGTAATGTACCCCATGTGGAGAGCAACTGACTTCTGACATACACACCCGTATCATTAGTTGTTTCCTCAGATCCGCCTCGACTCAACCTCATCTGAGGTATCCTTGAGAAGTTCCTCGAGTTTGGTATTCTTAAACATAATTTCTACCTCAGCTGTTTGCTCCTTCAGTAAGGTTGAGTGAGGGTATGACATCATAAATAATCATGGAAAAATATATTTTTTTATGTTAACACCAACAGTAACCATTAAAACTCGATCAAAATTTTACAGAATGATGAATATGTATGCGCTGTATAATTATACGGATTTTCGTAAAGTAAAGGTCATCCAAAAAATCCACCATGCTTATCTTTAAATTAGTATCCCTCTATAATTGCGTAGTTACTTCAAATAATTCCACTCTGTTTGTAAAAAGAATTGATATAAACGTCGGAAATAGACGCTCGAGGGAGCCTCAAGGTACGTCCTGAGGTACCTTAAGTTTGACAGTTGATTCCTCGACTCGCGTAAGGAAATTCCTCAAGTCGAGGGAATTTTGTTGAACTAATGATACAACTTCCGTGTGGAGGTTGAGTCGAGTGGAGGAACTCTCGAGGTAACAACTAATGATATGGGTGACAGGCTTTTAGCCTAGTTTTGGAGGCAGGACAAATTTTACCTGTACATAATCATGCTTTTGTGGATAATAAAGATTATTTATTTAACAATTATTATACGAAGCCGTGAGCGAAAGGCTAGTACAAAAATATAACAATAGTACTTATAAACTTTCTGTTCGCGCGTTAGCTCCGAATATATGCGAGTTCCAGGGCCGAGCCGCCCCTATGTGCGATGTGTGCGGCGCACACAGGCGCCAAGACGATGGGGGCGCCGCGGGTGGCTAAAACATGAAGATTCGTAAAAATAAGAGGCGCTTCATAGGTTTCGCACACAGGCGCTGCCGGGGGTCGGCACGGCCCTGGCGAGTTCCTATACGAGCGCGCACGACAGTGCTCCTCCGTCCTACTCACACGCACGAGAACGTTCGCGGCGATACCCGACGCGATCCCACTACGCCTACAACCCTACTCATGGACACTCATATTTAATTTGCCTCATTTTTCTTAGTGTTAATTTAGTATATTTTGTAAAACCTGAATATAATCAGTCTAAAGCAGTGTTTTTCAACCTTTTTCATGATGCGACCCCTCTTGTATGAAAAAATATTTCGCGACCCCCGAGCCTTCGCTTTTTTATCGTGTATGTATGTGTATGTTACAGTGATAAAAATATTCATTCCATACAACGTTTTTATGCGTTGAAATGATTCGGACCTCCGGCGACTCCCCTACAGAAGCTTCGCGACCCCCCAGGGGGTCGCGACCCACAGGTTGAAAAACACTGGTCTAAAGTATTCAGAATTTCATTTATCTCTTATGTATCGTACACTTTCGTGCGCGACTGTACCCATGCGCAGACACCCCCTCCACTTTCTTCCAGCGTTCTTTTTACATGACGCGACCTTTAATGAAATAGAATCTTTTTAATCTCTTAAAATTATACCTAGTATATTTAAAAAAACGAGTAAAAACGCCCCATGTATTTTACTTCTTAAAATTATATCGCAGTTTATTTAGACCGTTGAGACGCCGATAGGTCTTATTATCACTAAGTTATAGAGGATTTTTGTGCTATCACTTAGGTATTTATTAATATTGCAATTATTGCCAATGTGTCTAACTTGCTATTAAATATTAACACCATGTTTCGAGCGCAAGTGTCCTTTCAAGCTGCAGTTTTGGACGAACGCCTGGCTGCAGTGTTCGCATTTGAACCGTCTGTCGTTCGCGTGTATTCGCAAATGTTCCCGCAAGGTTTTCTTCGTGCCGAACGCCTTCAAACATATCTCACACTGGAAAGCTCTAACGCCGGTGTGTTTCACCATGTGCGAGGTCAGCTCTCTGCTCGCGAAGAATCTCATGTCGCATATTTTACAACTGAACCTTCTCTCCATCAGGTGGTCCCTTTTCGTGTGGATTCTCAGCGCACTCTGCGTTGCGAAGCAGCGGTCGCACGCGTGACACTTGACCTCGCCGATGTCGACACCGTGGACGCTCGATATGTGCTTCTGTTTCTTCCTGTACGTGCTGAATTTTTCCCCGCAGTACCCGCATTTGCTGATCAGCTGCGAATGTATGTGGACGGAGCGCTCGTGCGACTTCTTCTTGCGGAGAGTGTCGCACACTTTGCTGCAATAGGAGCAGGCGAAGGCGCCGGTCTTGTGCCCCTCCTTGTGCAGCATGAGGATGCACTTGCTGACGAAGCCAAGGTCGCACACGTCGCAGACGTAGTTCCGATAGTGCCGGCTCATGTGCTCCAGCAGCCCCTTGAACTTGTTGAAGAGGCCCTCGCAGATGACGCATCGGAGCTCGTCGCCCTCGAAATTGAATGGCAGGATGTGGTTGTTGAGATCCCTGTACAGAGTCAGCTTGTGGCTCTCGAGATGGTCCATCATGTCGTCGAGGCCCCGGAGCCGGCACTTGCAGAGTTCGCACTGCAGGCCAGTGATGTCGAGTTTGACGACGAACTCCCAGAGTCTCTTGCCCTTGGCGAAGTTCCGCTTGGTGTCGGAGTCGTGGGCGGCGAGGGTGTGGCGCTTGAGGTCGGCGGGGTCGGGGTAGGCGGCGTCGCAGAAGCAGCAGGCGTAGCCGATGTCGCTGCGACAGCGGATGGGCGTGGCGTTGGTGTTGTTGAGGACGATGCCGATGTTGTGGCTCTGCTGCTCCAACTCTTTGCCTCTCACTTTAACGCGCGGTTTCTTCGACTTCTTATCCTTCTTGAGACCCTGTTCTAGAAGAGAAATGGTACGCTATTACTAAAATTAGAAGACAGTGGCACAAAATTACAAAGTTAGGGTGGTTTATTAATAAAATAATGTACCTATAATATATATGTAGTATAAAACTCAGGTACACGATAGGAGCGCGATGGCAATATATATTTATGGGCGAATGAAAGAGACAAGTAGCGATAAGTCAATGTACAAATTTGCTCGTGCACGAACATGCTCCTTGACTGCAATTTAGTGAGCTGTATCCAATAGCCGCTGTCCTGTCTCAGTTATGAACTGGAATAAGTAACTACCAGAAAAAAATGTGAGGAGTACTTACGTTGTAATGCTTCCCTTATTGCCCGTACTGGGACTTTATATGTCATGGAAGCTTTCACTTGAGACATGGACCCATCTCTCACAGCTTCCATACACTTCTGGAAGTTCTCCTCCGTATATTTTTTGTAACGTTTGCTACACTTCAACTCCCTTTTTCCTTCAAATGTTTCTACTTCTATTTTTATATGTTCTAATTGTGTTTTCTCATCTTCCGTTGGATCTTTAACATCCTCTGTTGGATCTAAAACAATTTTATTAATGCATCATTATTGTCCTGAAAACTCCTGAATACAGGAGATTTAGAGGATCTAAGTGCCCCCACCATAATAAGCCAAGCGCAGCGCAAGGGCACTACCAGACCACCTTTTCTCGAAATGTTTTGTCGTTTTTTTGAACCCTCATTACTTGGGGTTTGGATTATACCAGATTATACAGATAAAGTTTAATGCGGCCGTAACTATCTTTTCTCGAAGCATTTCGCAGCTTTTTCGGGCCCCCATATTTTCGTTTGTAATTAAGCTACCTGTCTAAATTATTATCATGGAGAATTCGTCAGTGGCACAATCTGATGTTTTAAATTTCATAAAAATCGAGTGCACAGTTTAGGAGTAGGAGAGATAGTAAAGTTCTCAAGTTTTGAGTCCCTCGGTAACAGGATAAAAAAGTATCCTATGTCAACTAGGACTAGGAGTAGTTGTAAGATACCTCCCCCCCAATTTTCAGCCAAATCGGTTCAGCTATTCTTGAGTTATTAATAGTATAACTTACACTTTCTTTTATATATTATATAGAAGAGATAGAGTCCAACAAATGGTTATAGCTTGCAGGCCTTTTAAATTTGCATTCAGAATTGGCATGAAACTGTTATTATTATTTATACATAACTTACCTGAACCTTTTTTAAAATATTCATCTTCTTCATAATCCATATTCATATATTCAACTGCAAACCCAATTTCTGAATCTTCCTTTTCCTCTTTAACTGCATTTTTAGATGCTGAAAATGAATACGACAACATGTCATACAATTCTTATTATAGGTAGGTATCAAAATTAAAACATGAAAATTAGAAAATTATTATTTACACTAAACAGGTTTCCTTGACAATAGCAGGACTCCCATATAACATCTATTTATTAAATTAATATCTTAATATTAAATTAAAATTATTTTAAGGCGAGGTCACTTTGACTAGGTAGACTAGGTGATGGGTAAAGATTTCCTGATGGAAAGGAAAAAATACTAAGTGATCCTAGTCTACCTAGTCCAAGTTCAATTACAAAATGGAAAAAAATATGGGATACACAATCCTTGACAGGGTCTGAACCATACTCATTTTGAAAAAGATATTTAAAATATTAATATCACCGCAGAGTCACACAATCTCCTAAAACATAAAATTTTGTGTGGCACCATACATATTTTTTTGTTAAATCATTAATATATAATATGTATATTTCAATTTAAACCGAACACTTTTGTGTTTGTACAATATTTATGAATATAGAAAATAATGCTGTGCAAAAAAAGGATCATATTACAATGTGCATACGAGTAGTGTAAATCATTTTGTTTTTGAGCTTGGTCCTTGCCTTAACAAAAAAAAAATATGTATGGTGCTGCACAAAATTTTATGTTTTAGGACAGTCTCCTAGTTTTGTTGTTTGTGTGATTTTTAAGAGGTGATTTTATGATTTTTTAACTCAGGGTTTTTTTAAAATGGTTCAGACCCTGCCAAGGATTGTGTACTTTATCCCATATCTTTTTCCACTTCGTAATTGAACTCTGACCAGGTAGACTAGGTGACAGTAAATGACAAAGTAGACTATGACCTCGCCTTAAGCATCTTTAACACCATTACATTTGTGTTACCTTTTTCAAGTTGTTCTGCAAGTAATTGTTCGGATAGTAAAACAACTTTTTTAAAACTAACAGCATCTTTGAGTCTCGATACACAGGTTTGGCAAATCTGTTCATTGAAGGCTTCTGTGGGGGGTAGCCACTGAAACCAAACAATACCTCGTTGTTTATTGTCATGTCTAAAAAAGTAGAGATTTCAAGAAAAAAACATACTAAAAATGAACGCCCCTAGCCAACATTTTAGCTTTAACCTAGCCTTTGGGCAGTTTAGAGGTGTGCTATTTTATTTATGAAGAGTGAGGAGTGTTGTTTTAAAAAAATATGATGTACTCACATTCAAAGAAAAGCATTCTGTTAACATTTGGCCGTAAATCTCTAGTTCGCCATTTGTGTTATTCTCTTCCCACAAACTTAATAATAATTTGTTTTCCTCTAAACAACATTTACAACGATAATTATTGGAAACAAGTTCCTTGTGTATTTCGTAACTCATTGTACATAATATTGAAAATATTGAAAAAAGTCTATAAAACGCAGGACGCCTTCAAAAACTTTTATATCCTGCAATTCTTTTTATTTTCCAAATCAACAGTAGCTAAGTACATAATAATTTCATTAAATAATTCATGTTTTTGTTTTCACTTTGTTTTCATTACTTCCATTTACTTCCTTCATTTTTTTACTTCTTCGCCTTCTTTCTTTTCAACCCTATTTGCTATTACCCTACATCCAAGATTCAAGAAGTTTAGGTATTTCAGTACACATTCATGATAAAGGCCTGATGCAAACGCTCGGTTTCCTGATCAGGAATTCCTATTATTCAAATATATAAAAAGTACTGTGGGAACTATTTAAATTTTAAAGTGTATATAGGTATATATTTAAAAGAAACACCTAAAAATATAAGGCTTGGCTTAAAAGTGTTGTTGCCAGGCCATTGAATCATCAAAAAAAAAAAAAAGCAAGCGCTTGTCTATTTATGAATTTATGATCTATCATCTATGCCTCTATGGTGCTTGTCTTGTCGCTTGATGGCAGGCTTGTTTGTAGAAGTTTGGGTTTTGAAACTTATTTGTTGATTAATTTCTATTAAAATGAGCGAAAATAAAACATACTTGTTACAGTGTAAAGAAGTATGTAGATGCTGTTTGGATAATCCGGGCTCAAAGAGTATGTGGGATGAATATTTATACGATAATGAAAGAGAAGTTTATGGGGAAATGTTGAGTGACTGCTTTGGTGTTACAGTAAGTACTACAATCTAATTACATGTAAGTCATTTGAAGAGTTTATTGTTCATAGCAGAAAATCTGTTTCAAAGTATTCCAAGGGCAATCTTAAAATATTGAAATTGTTGCTTATGTCGTTTCACAATTTGCATCATTAATGTTAGTGGTAAAAGCTTTGATTAATTATTACATAGATACGTTATACCCTTACAAAACTGATGATATTTCTGTACCGCGACACACATTGACAAGGGACGCGTAATCGTCGACGACGGCGACGCACACTAACACAAAATTTGGCCCGCAGTGGACCAATTTGAGTCTTCACTTTTTACGCGCATTGCATATCTACCTCTTTTTGATATAATACATCTATGGGTAAAATACTTTTTAGTTTAACTTTATAAAATCATACTCCCTATATTATTCCTTAACCAAGTTGTGAAATATTTTTCAGTGGGAAGCAGACAATGAAGAATTAATATGTGACTCCTGTGTATTTCGATTGAGAGAAGCTGTTAAGCTAAAGATTGAATTTTTAGCTGTGCAAGAGCTTCTAAAAGAGAGTGGGTCACAAACACATTTTTTTATCCAAATCAATCTGCAATTTTTCGATAAATTATTATTGTAACAGTTACTCAAAAGTACCTTTAATTGAGATGTCTATAGGCTAGGGTGGTAGTTGTATATTTCGTCACAGCGAGGAGCTCTTGTCCTAGTAGTGAGGATGGCAGTGGTAAATTTGACGAATCTGATATTTCTGGATATGACAAATCTGCACGATTACTTAGACTTGAGAAACTGTTATTCTTTTAATTACAGTCAACTCTTGTTACTTCGAAACTCGGGGGAATCTTAAAATATTATAAATTATCTAGTGTTCGAAATATCAAATTGTTCGATAATGAAAAAAATGTTTGAAACTTAACTAAACAAATAGGTGTACACATATTGGTCAAATTAATTACAAAAACAAAGGCTTATGCACAATTATACAAGTTTGGACTTTTCTCAAAATGTACTTATGTCCCTCTGCAAGTTCCGTTTTCTTTCTGTGTCTTTCTCTTTGCAACTTTGAAATGTTGTGTGTTTGAAGCCGGTGAGTTCAAATTAACACGTCGTGTATTATATTTGTTATGTAGCAATGCTTTTTTCGTTCCAATTACCAAGTGCATAAAAATGTATTGATTTATTTCGAATTATTAACTAGTGATAACTTTGTATTACAGAAAGTTTCGAAATAACACAGGTTTGAATTAACGAGAGTTGACTGTAGTTATCTTCAGCTCCCATTTCAGAATCTTTAAAGTGATGGATTGCTTATTCGGAAGTTTTGTTTCTGTTTACTTTAAATTGAGCGACAAAGACAAAACATGCAAATAAGCTATCTGACACTTATCCGTAGATTGTGAAAAGGGTCCATCCATATATTACGTCACACCTGATGGGGGAGGTCATACTAAGTGTGACAGTACATGTTAAATACAGGTACAGGGATACTAAAAAGTGTGACATGGGGGGGTGGGGGTTCAAAAAGTCAAAATTTTGCGTGATGTAATATGTGGATGGCCCCAAAGGGTCCTATATTATAATATTTCCCTATATTGAATATTACAATAGTTTGTAATAAATGTTTTATAATTTAGATATAGTGTTGGAAAATGGCAAAGAGTTAACTAAATATGAACCCAAAGCAGAACCAGAATGTGAACCTTTAGAAGAAGAATTTAATGATACTGAAGGCATGGATTGTTCTATTAGTGATCAAGGTAAATATGAAACTTGTCAATATTATAAAAAATAATATGAGAGATGTTATAAAAATAAGTAAGAAAAGAACTTCAAGTTACTTGTGAGTCTTTGATTACATTTTAGCCATTGGAGAGCCATGCTTTGGCATGAACTTATTATAAAATTGTACTTGTGTTATTTTTTGTCAAGTGAGTAATGTTATTGTTGACATACTTTTTACTTAAATTTTGTTTTTTAGCATTGTTTGAAATAAAATATGAGAGAAGGAGAAAGTCAACTAAGAGACCATACAAAATGTATACAAAAGAAGCTATGGATAAAGCAATAGAGGCAGTCAGAGTGTATGGCAAATCGATGTTGGAAGCAGCTACAAAGTTTTCAGTGCCTAGGAAGACTTTGGCACTTAGATTAATTACACCTACTGAAGAACATGGTAAAGAATAAATTTAATTTCTCGAGACAAAAAATAATACTATATCAAAACAAATAATGTTAAATCTGAAGTATGCAATCTTATTAATATTATATCTAAAAATATCCCGCAAAAAATTATCTGCAATATGCAGATTTTTCATGCACACTCTAGAAGCACCGAAGCATAGAAAGAATGACAGATTGAAGAAACATTAATACCATTCAGAGCAAAATAATTCTTGTAAGGTAGCAAGGTCGATGTATTGTCGTTATGAGAAACAACATTTCTTTTCTTCCTGAGCATGAGCTCACAAAATGGCCTCTTTTGACTAGAAACGTTTTCTTAATTTAAAGTCAAAAAGTCTTTCAATAATGTGAACCACCATGGCGATCCAAGACAAATAGTTTCTTTACGCTCAGTCATTTAGTTGACAATTTGATCATTTTTAACCAACTTCCAAAAAAAGGAGGCGGTTATACGTTCGGCTGTATATATATATATATATATATATATATATATATATATATATATATATATATTTTTTTTGTATGTTAGACCACAATTTCGCCGTCTGTGGAACGATTTTCAAAATTCTTTTTTTGATGTAAAGGGTATAATCCCAACTTGGTCCCATTTTGAAAAAAGTGGTGACCTGATGATGGGATCCATGAGGAATCGAGGGCACTCCTCGAAATTTATATGGAAACATATGGTGATTTTAACTTTTTTTGAAGTAAGTAGTCCAAGCATATGCTACCAAAAAGTAAGATTTTGCTCCAAGGCATACCCTAGATCCAAAAGTACAGAAGAGAACTCCTGACTCCTTATAGATACATGTTTGGGGATTTCGACGTTGTTTAAAGAACTGCAAGCATATGCCACCATGTCAATTAGAGTACTCATCATCATCACCACCAACATCACACCATACATCATGACATATAAAAGATACTTCTCATAGTATTTTACACCAACACGGAGATTTTTGAACATTACTCTGCCGTTTATTTGCAATTTTTTTTTTGTTGTTGTAAAGGGTGTAATTCGAAATTGGTATTTTAGTCACTAAAGTGGAAACTTGATGATGGGATCCATGAGGAATCGAGGGAATTCCTCGAAATTTATATGGACACATATAGTTATTTAGACTTTTCCTGAAGTAATAATTAGGTAAGCATATGCTACCAAAAAATAAGATTTTGCACCAAAGTATACACTGGATCCAAAAGCACTGAACAGAACTCCTCAGTCTTTAAAGATACGCGTTTGGAAATTTCGGCATTGTTCAAAGAACTACAAGCATATGCCACTAACTTACAGTAATCATCATCATCGTCTTATTTACAATACCTAATAGAATCTTAGCGCCTATACAATTATACATTCGATCGTTTATTTTAAACGTTCATAAGATTTATTAATAATAATTTAACAAAATATATCACTAAAAAGTGTGAAATTATTATTTTTAAATAAAAAATTAAACCGACTTCCAAAGTAAAAATACACAAAAAAGTATGAAATAAAACTTATTTTCTAAATAAGTCCCCTTTCAAATTCGGCTTAAATTTTAACTATTTCTCTACTCAATCTTCTTAATTTTGAAGTCGGTACCAGCAAATTTGAACGTGAGTTCTAAGATATATAAATATTGTTTGGGCTGGTATCGACTTCAAAATTAAGAATATTGAGTAGAGAAATAGTTAAAATTTAAGCCGAATTTGAAAGGGGACTTATTTAGAAAATAAGTTTTATTTCATACTTTTTTGTGTATTTTTACTTTGGAAGTCGGTTTAATTGACAGAAGATTCCTAGCAGCCATTTTAAAAATATTGCTGTTTAGAAATGTTGACTTCTATTGACGACCTTGTTACTATGGATTAAGAACTATTTTGCAACGAACTGTTTTGGATAAAATATTTTTTCTTTAAAATTATTTCTTTGGATCACCATGCTAAGCCTGCAGCAAGAAAATATGTAAGTGTATGCATAAGCATGCGTAAAGCACCTCACGCCCTACCCGCACTGCTTATGCATGCACTCAAAACAAGATCATGCTAACACTGCCACCACACAAGCAACAATGTCAGTAAGATTGTGCAAGGTCCATCACCACCATGCACTTTGCATATTTCTATGTGCGACTGTGCCTAGGGGTGTTTGCCTGCATTTTAAGCACACATCAGCTATAGATACATTTTGAGCATTCATGCTTAATGTACGGTGTTCTAATATCTTTAATGCCGTATTATAACGTATTATGATATGATGCAGTATATGACCACACTACTTCCATGTTTATAAACTTGCGCAACACATGTTCACATCTTTTGTTTATATACAATTTATAAAAAAAAAATTAAGAAAAATATAGATGTTTCGAGACATTCTCCACTCGAAGTGGGGAGCATGGCAACATGTTCCATAAACAATGTTTCATCATTTATAACCTGTATATAAACACTTTACAAACAAATGTTGCCTAACATGGCTTTATATTTATATAATTTAACAACCACATTGTCCTACAAATTGCGAGGTAGATTATCCTGGTCCTACGTTCAAAAGTTGAATGAAAGATACCTGATGTAAAATTAATTAATAACAAGCTGAATCCTTGTGAACAGCTTCGTTTCGATGAGACGCCCAACAATTTATCGTAAAAAATTCTCGATTGTGGTAGCTAACGTTTGAACTTTGAAGCAGAGATAAAATATATCGATTTAACGACTCTCAAAAATTTATTACTAACTCGTTTCTTTTTGGTAAATCTCAAGATAATTATCTATTATTTAAAAACTATCAGTTCTACAAAATAAATTTTAAACAATGAGTAAAACCTCTCCAAATTTCCAACATGTAACGATAACGCGCTTATCAAAAGTTATTATTATCCAGCTATTTTTTATATTTATATAGGTCCTTTTGAATTGTATTTATAATCATAATCATATTTATTTGCTTTAACAGAACTCCTGACTCCTTATAGATACATGTATGGGGATTTCGGCGTTGTTTAAATAACTGCGCAAGCATATGCCACTATGGCAATTAGAGATTACATCATCATCACCACCATCATCACATTATCTTCTATATTATAACTCAAGAACGGCTAAACCGATTTGGCTGAAAATTGGTGGGGAGGTAGCTTAGAACCAGGAGACCGACATAGAATTTTTATCCCGTTCCCAATATTATAATTTACATAATTATAAACTTATAGTATGCAAAGTAACGCCTGATTCTATTAACTATTTAAAACTGACGTGGCTGTTGAATTGTATAACATATATAATCATACTACGTAGTATTAATATCTGTAAGGCTGCGTTCACACCAAACTGACTGTCAGCCGCCGAATGCGAGCAGGCTCACTGTGAGCCCCAGTGTAAACGTGAAAATAAAGGGTATTTTACGTTAACACTATACTGACAAATCGGCCGCCGAATGTCAGCGTCTACGCATCGCGTAATAACGTATTGTCGGCTAGGTGTGAACGAAAATGTGAATATGTATGGAAATACCATAAACTGCGTAACGCTCGCTCACTTTCGGCGGCTGACAGTCAGTTTCGTGTGAACGTAGCCTAAGATTCATTGCATAAAATGTAATCAAGTTAAAAAATATAATAGGCTACTTGACTCATTTCTAATTTCATACGTTGATGGAGTATTTCCTATAGTACTTGGCTTAGGAAAACGTTGTAATGCTCGGTTATCCTCCTACACTGATGTAATGTTCGGATATGTAACGTTACATTACACGCGAATGCTCCAAAAACCTTAATGAAACAATAGGGAATATGCATAAAACATAAAAATAACTTAAAACATAATAATATGATACTAGACTGAAAAATAAAGGAAATGGCGAGAAAATTTTCAATATCTGTTGATAAATGAGCGAGATATGAGCGGTCAAAATTTTAAATCTATCTCTTTTTAGCAAAACGAAATTACTTAAGAACTTTCTATGAAAGAACCGTGTTATGTGACGTCATGTTTGACGTTACACATCCGATCTCCCTGTCTAATAGACTACTTTATACGTTCATATATTTGTTAATTTTAATGATATCCAAAAACTGATTTTACCACATGGTTTACCAAACAAGATAGAACTTTATAAAAAAAATAAAAAAAAAATACGTGCATATTCCCTATTATGAAGCGTTTAGGACATAAATAAAAACAAGGTCAAGTAGCCTATTTTTGATTAATGCTGTGTTTGTAGCACCTATTTAACTGTTCTTGAAAAATATTTATTTACAGAAGCAAAACACATGGGTGGTGAAAAGAAGTTGAAATTAGTGAAGGAAATTAGAACCCTGTTACAAAATACTAACGCTGTACCATTCAAGACCAAACTCGCCAAACGTTACTGTGCCTTCTGCTTCACTGACGGTCCAGCCTTCGATGATGCTATTGAATTGAGATCCCATTTAAATTTCTATCACAAAACCAATTACATTAGAAATATTGATTTTATGATGCGGCCATGGCATTTAAACGAAGTCCTAAAAGTGGACATTACCGACCTAGAATGTACATCCTGCAACAAGAGCATCGATGATTGGAACTCCATGTTTGTACATTTTGCCGAGGTTCATCGCAAGGAGTTTGATGATGCTTACAATAAAATTATACCGTTCTCTCTCGACGGAAATAACGTAAAATGTGTTTTGTGCTACGAAAGCTTTAAAAACTTTGGCAACCTGAACGTACATATGAACGCCCACTACTGCAACTACATATGCTACGAGTGTGGAGATCCTTTTTTGTCGTCGTCACGCTTGGATGCTCACTTGAGACAGCACAGAATTGGAAAATATCGGTGTGAAATGTGCGACAAGGTGTTTGCGTTGCAGCAACATAAGATCAAACACATCGAAACTGACCACAGTGGTGATGCCAAAGACAATGAAGTAGTATCTAACAGTATGAATGATGAGAAAAGTGAGAATTTTACTGAGATGCCTTGTGAATATTGTGGCAATTTTTTCAGCACGAGCACTTCTTTAAATATTCATATAAAGAAAATGCATACTAAGAAAAAGAGATCTAAGAAGAATTATGTTTGTGGTGTGTGTGGATTAGAGTTTGAGAAGTTTGTGGACTTGAAGTACCATTGGCGTGAGCATATGGGGTCAATTCCCTATCGAAAAATGGGAGATGTTACAATTGCATAAGTTTTATTATTATCTATCTATAAATAAAGTTTTTTAGATTACATAATATTTTGATTATTTTATTTATTAACTATTGCTCTAAAAACCTACGAACTTTTGGTTAAAGCTTATACAAAATATTATGAGACAAAATATATATTACTATCTTTAGTTTTAAACAATACTTGAGTAAGCTACATAAATTGATATTGATTAATATTAATTCTCTAGTTAGTAAATTATAATAATAATCAATATTGTATGGCATTTTTTTTTTACACCTTGAGTCCAAATATTTCAAAACTACCTTGAGTCACATAACACATAGTTTTAGCAGGTATCCCTTTTTTTCTAGTAATAAATATATCCTTAAAGAAATGTAGGGAATATGCATAAAAATTTAATTTGCCTGAAATATTTTTTTCCCTGTTCTTTATTGTCGTCACATTATAAAAGGATTTTTTTAAATTTAGTTCTTATTTAAGCCGAAAAAAAAATATATAAAAAATGCATAATCAGCCCGGGTTATTTAAAATTGCGAAACGCGTCACCATTGGTCGCGACTCGCGACCAATGGTGACGCGCGTGTGACGTCACGCTACCATGGATATAGTACCTATGGATAGAAGACTCCGAATTTTGTAATTGCTAAAAAGAACTGTATTACCTTAGTAATAGAGTGTATTTCACAATGCACGTATCATAGAGGCAAATCCGAGCCGAGCAAGATAGCCAGGAGAGAGGCTGTGTGTCTCGTTCTTGCATGTTGCCAACCAGAAAAATGTTGGTATTTATAAAAAGTAACTTGAAAAATCTTAGATAAAACGAGTGTACTATATTATTATTTTAACAAATGTTTATAACTATATCATATTCTAATTAAAAAAGTTAGAAATAGTCATATAATACTAAATAAAAATGCAGTTCACATTAAATCCTTTTCCTTCTTTTTTATTAGATGGTATCATTCGCAAGACAATAGATACGCCATTACACATATTTTATGCTGAACACCGGATAATATTAAATTTGAAAATAGTTTTTATTTCTTACTTCATGTATCTCCGTAACTATGTTTTTATTATTTGTTTGATGATTTAACAGTCAAAATGGTGAAAAAAATGTTGTATATATTCTTGTCGAAGTGAAAGTTCTGCTGGTTGCAATATTTCGTTTATTAGTAACATTAGTAAGTTAATTGTTAATGTTAATCTAGTTATTCTAGTATAAAAGTGTTAACATTATAGTAACTGACGTTATTAAGAGTTATAATTGTACTACGTTTTGTTATAAACTAGTCAGTAGGGATAGCGACTCGCCTAGAATCGTAGTAAGCTGTAAGTACCTAGTTACTGAGAAAAAACGTGTGAAGTCGAGTAATGCCTTTAATGATAATATAATACAGTTTTTATAGATTTTCCAACAATGAAGAAATGCGACAAAAATGGCTCAATCGTGTTTAAGTAAGGCAGAGAATTACATAAAAATCTGTTACATATTAATGCAGCCGTCACTTCAAACCTTCTTGATTTTACACTATTCAATCTAGTCGACTTTTAAAGCCTCAGCTGTATGTCATTCAGTGTTTCACAATTTGTCTCACACAGCTTTGCAGTTTGCCACAGCAGAAAATATTATTGTCACCCTACTAGAAAGGGACACACGGCCTCTCTTCCAACCTCTCGCTCGGCTCGTTTTTTTGCTCACAGTAGTCTGTCCTGTTGTTATACTAGGTCCATTCACGCTACACGATGCTGTCTTTCGTGACAATGACATGACTGACGTTAAATTGAATTATAAGCTCTGACTCGTCCATGATTTTATCTGTCAACTGTCTTTTTCGTGTACGATGACGTCACAACCCAAGCCCGCGAAAATGGCGTGTTTAAACCGCGCAAAAATTATACTGATTTTTAAACATTTTTTCCAATTCAATGGATAATGTTTTGATGTGTTATATATATTTTTGGTAATGTTATAACCAGTAGAAACGTTTAAAAAAATAAAAAAAAAATACATGCATATTCCCTATTGGAATAAATGATGTAGCATTCTAACGGTGCCTTTTTAAAATCGTTCCATGAATTCGATTTTTTTACGTGATTCGGAAACAAACATACCTACGAAAACATAAAAATACAAATCTTTCCTTTTTGTAAGTATTTTAAGTAATTTTTTTATTATTGTTACCATAGAAGTATACTTAGGTCCACTTGCGCTCAGATCAAAATATAAAAAGTTTTTTTATTTGATCTGAGCACTTGCGCAGATGTGGGTTAAATATCATGTTATCTCTCTTGTTTTACGTATATAAGATAGAGAAGGTACGATAATTTAGATATGTCACCGTTAAATTGTAAAAAACGTTATATTGTATCATAATAAAACTAGTGAAATTGTAAAATGTTGATAGACTTCCGATGCGAATATGCTGCCTATAATTTAAGACATATTTTTCGTTAAGTAGATTATAAATATATAGTTATAAATTGTATAAATTTTGCAATCTAACGGTTTTTACAATTTAACGGTGACAGATATATTTTAACCCAAGGTTAACTTTAACCCAGGTCTGCGCGAGTGGGCCTTAGATATTGATTTTGGTCATCCACTGGAATCATAGTAGCAATTAGCATACTTTATACTTCCGCATGTAGGTACCTATACGAGGCAGTTAGTCTTGAGGGACAAAAATATCGCCACGGTATTCACCGTAGATTAAAGAAAACTTTTTAACCGCCTTGGTTTTTGACCCAAAATCAAAGATGGACGTGTCTGTGAACTAGCTGTGAACAAGTGTGAACCATTTGTGTGAACCTGAGACCTGTGTCATGGAGAATAGAGTAGAATAGAGGTAACCATCTCGTATACCTAAAAGGCCTTACTAATAAAGAAATCTTAAAATGAGGTATAACGTTAGAATAGTTAAACTCGCTGTATAAGTTATACGTTCGATATAAAGCGCATAAACAGCTGACTACTAATAAAGATATTCAAGACCTTGTATAACTATACTCACGCTACACACCATAGACAGAAGACTCAAAGAAAAACGTTCAGGAATTGAATAACACGCAAATAACACGTATCCGATGTTCGCGTGTTGATGACAAAAATTGACATAAAATGTACGTTATTATGGACTTCGTCATTTTAATTAAATACAAAATTGATGTTTACACATTTTTAATCAGTTTCAATTAGTTAAGTATGTGAATTTTGTAAATATTAATAGTTCCACAAAATTTAATAAGGTACTAACATTTTTGAACGCACCTCTGCCAAACTGTCAAACTGTCATTGAAATTGACATTTGACAATGACACTTGTCAATGTCACAAGACGTAATTAGGGATGCTCGATGTTGCAAAAACATCGATGTTGGCATCAATAATGAGATCGATAGCTAAAAATCGATGTTCAATGTTTATCGAGCTCTAAACATCTATGTCAGGCAACATCGATGTTTTTGTACAAACGTCTTCACGGCCGTATAATATATATTGGTAATACATCCATACTAATATTAAAAATAAATGGGAAAGTGTGTGTGTGGTTGTCCGTCTTTCACGCCAAAACTACTGAACCGGTTTAAATGAAATTTGGTACACATAATATAATCTAGAACCTGAGAAAGGACATAGGCTTCTTTTTATCACAGGGAAATGTACGGTTCCCGTGGGATACTTTATTTACAGTTTCATGTTAAAACTATTAAGCCGATTATCATGAAATTTGGCAGAGATATAAAGTTGACCACGGGACCTTTCCGTGAAACCGTAAATAAAGTATCCCACGGGAACCGTACATTTCCCCGCGATAAAAAGTAGCCTATGTCCTTATATGTACGGTTCCCGTGGGATACTTTATTTACGGTTTCACGTAAAAATTACTAAACCGATTATTATGAAATTTGGCATAGATTTATATCTATGCCAAATTTAATAATAATCGGTTTAGTAATTTTGGTGGTGGTCTACTTTATAGTAGACCACGGGAATGGACATGAGCTACTTTTTATCGCGGGGAAATGTACGGTTCCCGTGGGATACTTTATTTACGGTTTCACGGAAAGGTCCCGTGGTCAACTTTATATCTATGCCAAATTTCATGATAATCGGCTTAATAGTTTTAACATGAAACTGTAAATAAAGTATCCCACGGGAACCGTACATTTCCCTGTGATAAAAAGAAGCCTATGGCTATGTCCTTTCTCAGGTTCTAGATTACATATATTATGTATTTACGGTTTCACGTAAAAATTACAAAACCGATTATGAAATTTGGCACAGATATAAAGTAGACCATGGGGAGGGACATAGGCTATTTTTTATCGCGAGACATATAAGGTTCAGGTGGGTGGGTGTACGTACGCGGGCGGAGCCGCGGGCATCAGCTAGTAAATTATAAAAAAAAAATCACATGTTTTTTTAATGAAACATAGAAATTTTATATTGGAAATATAAGGAGGAACACATTATAAGTTCCAATATTTTCTGTCAATAATTGACTGTAAAAATGATAATTTTGAAAGCGCAGAACCTTTTAACCTGTTGCGCTGTAAATATAGGGTTGAACCAGCCTTAGAAAATAATTGCTCCGATGGCGTTTATGTCGCAATAGTGGTTAAATATACTACCGCAAGTTTTTTCAACTTTGGGTTTTTCGATTATGTATGGGTCAATAACATCGATGTTACGATGTTTTAAATAATGCAATATCGATACGATATAAAACATCGATGTTTTATCATCTAACATCGATGATCATCGATTTTCGATGCGAGCATCCCTAGACGTAATTTATTTTCTAATGAGACTGCAGTTCTTGTCTTCTTGAGATTTTTAATTTTCAGCTAAACTCTAGTTTTCTAATTAGAACATCAACTCTGATAACTTCTGAATGTTTGGAGTTGTAATTAACACAAGCAAAACACAGAAAGTAACAAACAAAAGGGTTATTTGTATAAGGTATGTGCGAACATCTGTGAAGTGTCCAACTATTAATAAACATATTTATGAAAATATAATGCCTTTCATTGGTTTTTAATTTACTCCAAATGTTTCCAAGAATACACAATGGGTTATGTAATGCATCTTTTTCCTTTTTTCTGACTGATTGTAGGTATTGTATCCTAAGTATTATGTTTTTAACTGTCTATCACATAATGTGATGTTTATTGTTTTGTGTCTCTTTATCTATCTATATATAAAAGGCAAAGCTGATTGACTGATATATCAATGCACAGACCAAACCAGAGCTAGAAAGCTGCACCCTAATAGCTGTATGATAAATAGCTGGGTAAGCCGTAAGTATTAATGTCAATGGACACTTAATTCATAAAAGTAAGTATATTATAGGTTGCATTGCAACAAAAAAGCTAGTTAATAGTTGGATGAGCTCGATTTCAATAAAAAATGAAAGTATAGTATCAAAAATTATCTATAACAATTATATGTAATTAATCTTAAAAGTGTTTCATATTTTCAATTGTACTTAAAATGCAAGTTGCTATCATGGTAGGGTTGCCATCCGTCCCGGTATACCGGGACATGTCACCAATTTGAAAGTTTTGTCCCGGTTAATCTAGAAAATGTCCCCGTCAATATGCATACAGCAACAGCACAGCCCGGCAAGTAGTGGCTGGGCTGGCGCATTTCAAGTAGACATGGTTGAAAGTATAATACAGTGCAAATTTAATTTTAATATGACATGTTCATAATTTCATAAATATATTATGGGTAAACCGGACCTGCTGAATAAGGTATATAATACAAATTAATATTTCATTTAGAACATTTGATTTCATATTTGTTTTTTAATTTTTATATTTGTAAGCTATTTTTTTAAGAAAATAAAGGTTCCTTATAAAGTTAACTGGTAATAAATATCACATTTTTAATTTACTTGTATTATTTTAGTAATTCACTGTTATGGTCCCGGTCGGTACATAGGATGTTATGGCAACGCTACATTATTATGGTGCTTACAAGGATTACAGTATGCACTATAATCGATTAATCGCAACTCGCATTTTAAACATAATAATTGCACACTTTGAGCGTTTATCTTTGTACTTTGTACTTTAAAGATTGTAGAGATTGTCGTTGCAATCTCAAAACACTGAAATTCAGTAAATTTCATTTACTGGCATTCCGTAGTTCTACTATAATAATAAGCTTTAGTAAAATTAATTATGGATCTTCTGGGCTTATGGTATACTGCTGCTATAAATACACTTATATACAGAAAAAAAATTTGGGCAAAAAAATAATTCTTTAAATAGTTTTGTGTTAGGCGAAGGGTCACCTACGCCTGAGATTAGGATGTTATATTTCTGCCTAAACATCTTAACGTAAGTAGTAGATCATAATTAGCAATAATTATGCACAGAAGATCCTTGATTTTAAGTCAGTTAATTGACTTTACCAAACCTTATGTACAAGGCTGGTTCTTCTTCTTCAGGGGATAGCCCTAGCCTGTATAATTGATAGGTTGCAACTCGCAATAGGTCTAACTCCATTTCCTTCGGGGGAAGCTCTAGTCTGTATAAAAGTTAGGTAGTGTTATAGGTATAAGGTAGTATCCATACTCCTTACCTACCTATCTTTTGAAGACCCTCATCTGAATCCCATAGCACTACTGAGAACCCTTCTAACTACTTAGTTTAGCCCTGTCTTCTCTTACGTTAGTAAGAACAGTTAATTATACATAATATTAGGATTGAAATTGATGAAATTAGGTCATTGTCTTTTACCAAAAATACAACAATAACGGATCATCACGATCATTATACATTTGTATTTTTCCGGGCGCAAGAATAATTTCCTAACCTAAGAATCAATATTTATGTAGATTGTAGTCCAACTCTGTTAGGTACTAGAAATAGAACGATTAACGAGTTTCGAAAGAATATAAAATCAGCTGATGAATTGAAAATCCGCCATCTTGTCCTTATAACACGCTTAAACTAGGGTATGGCCTAGTATAGGCGTGGAATAAATTAGTATGGAAATTACAACATCGCTATCCTGGCCTAATGTCAAAAAAATGATTATTAGTAGTAGAAATCTTAAAACGCCTGTATACACAGTGTGAAATTTTTTATTAGTAAGGGGGTTTAGTGTCCGTTGAAATGGAGCAAGATAAGGTGGCGCTATAGTATCGGGTGGAAGAATTTCAAAAAGAGCGCTACAAAATGGCCACAAATTATTAAACTAACCCCTCTTTTTAATATTATATATCTATGAAGTATGAACTACAGTCGGACAAGGATCTTTTGGCACTTGGATGGGGGCATGAGTGTCGCAAATAAGAACAATATTTATTAGTAAAAGTGAAATTTTACAAGACGGCGATGTTATATAGTACTGATTTTATCCACGTGCCAAAAGGTAAGTGTCGCAACTACAAAACAATAGCTAATACTAAAAGTGACATTTTACAAGACGGCGATGTTAGTTCGATGATTTTGTCTTGTTATACTAGGTCCATTGCTGTAACTATAGTTGCAAAACTTCTGAAAAATTCCGAATAATTCCGGAATACTTCTGGGAAAGTTTCTTTAAATTAGAATTATTCAAAATGAATTTAATTAAGATTTTTATTTTTGCTGAAAAATTGTATTTTGCATCAATCGTCGATCGCCGCCGCGCCGCCCTCTATGCGTCGCCCGCCGGCCGCTGCCACACGAGCGAGACGGCGGGGCGGGCGGCGGGAGGGAGATGCTCCCCGGAGAAGTTTTCACCCGCGCGAGAAAGATTCGTACCTCTGCAATCGAATGTTTCCGAATGTTTCTGTCGAATATTTCGCCGGAATAATTCAATGGTAATATACCTAGGTGTTAGTTTATGGTGTATGGTGGTTGAATGAATTATTTGTTCAGTGGCACATAGGTACGTAAGTAAAATATAAATGTGTATTTTATTATAAATGGGATTGATTAAGTATATAATGTTGATATTTTTTGTATGTACGATAGCTCTGTATGCATCGATTTTGATGCAGTTTTCAGAACAATATTATTTAGTACCTACTATATGTATACGTGACATAAAAAAATGTTGAGATAAATAATGTTTAAATAAGTAAAAAGATGAAACCTGTAGTAAGGACGAGAAATAAAAATACGTGTAGGTACCTAGCTCGAATTAGAATATGTATTCCAATTCCAATATCTATACTAATATTATAAAGCTGAAGAGTTTGTTTGTTTGTTTGTTTGAACGCGGTAATCTCAGGAACTACTGGTACGAATTGAAAAATTCTTTGTGTTGGATAGTCCACTTATCGAGGAAGGCT
The DNA here is from genome assembly GCA_905404095.1 of Glaucopsyche alexis. NCBI lineage: Eukaryota > Metazoa > Arthropoda > Insecta > Lepidoptera > Lycaenidae > Glaucopsyche > Glaucopsyche alexis. The sequence continues at coordinate 25,506,182 of FR990044.1, forward strand.
TTAGGCTATATAGCATCATGCTAAACTCAATACGAGCGGAGCACCAATCAAGAATGTTACAAAATCGGGGGTCTTTTTTTCCTTTTGAGAGCTTTCGCTACGTACGCTGCGGAAACGGTTAAAGTTTCGCTAAAATGATGTATGGCAGAATTGTTCCCCTGTAAAAGTTCTAAAAAAAAGTCCGCGACAGTATATGTCTATCTTTTAAGGTTGGCTCACTATAACCTTTTTATACTAACCAAATTTGTTCTAAAAGTAAGCATTATTTGTGAAAGTGTTTTCATAAAGATTATATTAATCCTTATCCAAGTAAATACGTTATTCATTACAAGCATTTAATCTAGAAGAAATTTGCCATTTACATCATTTGATTTCAATGAGTATTTTAGAAGATATCGCAGTAATAAAATAATCGTGCGCGCTATAGTACGGCGCACGGCGCGGGCGGGTAGTCGTGACCGTGAGGTGGAAGCGCTTCTCCTTCTACGTACGATAAATGAAGTCGCGGGTAAATTTTAGCGATATCCCAAAGTAACTATTCCACGCGGACGAAGTCGCGGGGAAAAGCTAGTATCAAGATAAAATTATTGACAATATAAGTCAAAGTATTAATTCACTTTTTAAACTGTTATACAATACAGAGGTTTTATTAATTGGACTTTTGTAGATACCAATAGAACCGACTTCAATGAAGCCGGAACACCTCAATTAACCTCAAACCACCACCAAGCGAAGACTTTATTGAAGAGGTGCTCTGACGACTTTATTAAATGATGCGAGTGCAATCAAGTCACAACCATAAACTCAAATATACCTACCGCTCACAACACAACTGAAGATAAACCCCCTTACTAATAAACGCTGTATTTAAGCTTTGAATAGTTACACAGTGTTTTGTCTTCTTCTATCGAATTAAAAATGTCACTTGTGTGATGTGAACAAAACACTGTATAGTCTATTAAAAGCTTATACAGCTAGCGTTTTAATAAAGTTATAAAGTTGTAAAGTTGGAAGTTGTAAACTAATACCCCCTTACATTAGTAAGGGCGTATTAGTTTACAACTTCCAAGCGCAATTTTTCTCGTTTTTTTTTGAGTTGAAATATTCCCAAAGTTTCGGAATATTTCGGAATACTTCCGAAGTATTCGACGGGAATGATTCGGAATTTTTCCCGCCACCATCTATAGCTGTAACCAATAATTTTGTCGATGCTCCAAAAACACTTCTATTCTCCAATGATTCTCCATGAGAGATTGTCAAAAGCAAAGCTGTCAAATTTGACAAAATCAAGAGAAAAGGCCTTGCGTTCGTCCCTTGTTCGTCTTTTGTCCAAGTACAGAAATACGAATTAAAAAATACATTACCGGCCGCCAAAATTTATTTGTAAACAAACAAACGGATGACTGAAAAAACAAATATGAGTGATGGACATGATAATATTAAAATTGAAATAAAAATAAACACAAAATGTAGATGTTGTCTTAGCAATGAAGGATGGCGTTGTATGTGGGAACGATATGAATACAACAACTTGAAAGAAGTTTATGGTGAAATGTTAATGGAGTGCTTTGCTCTTTCGGTAAGAATATTGTTTATAGAAATATATATTGTACAAGTAAAAGTTAATTGGGTACCAGCTACCCATAAGTATAATTTTTGGCAGGACAGTAACTTAATTTATAACCTGAAAACGTTATGTTCATAAACATTTACCGGCCCTTACTTAAAAAAATATACAGTGGATAAGCTATTAAGTTGGAAAGTAGCTTGACAGACAAGGACAAAACACTGTAAAGCTTATCATCTGTATGAATATTTCTTTTAGTAAGTGGGTTATAAATATACAGTTTACTAAAGGCATAACACTATTGTCTATTACAGTATGACCTTTTTAACTATCTAGATTTTAAATTTCAGAATAATTTAAGAAAATTCAGTTTAGATCTATAATACTATTGATATACAGTAGGCCCTCGCTAATCCGGAGAGGGAAAAACAAGCCCCTACTGAATTATCTAAATGTCCGGATTATAGAATGCAATATATATTTTAATGGGAATCCGATGTCCGATGTCCGGATTATAGAATGCAATATATTTTAATGGGAATCAAATGAATTTTTGTGTTGTTTGATAATGTATAATCTTCATGTGGCGGTGTCATTTTGTCAATGAACGCATATAAACTGTTAATTTAAGTAACACTGCAGGGTGACTAAATAAAAGATGGTTGTCGAGTATTCATTCTCAAATTATTGAATATTGACACGTCGTGACTTGCACCTGCCCTTCCCATGGACAATAATTTTGCCTGTCTAGATTAATTCTGGCCTGTGCACCAAAGTAACGCGGGTCCAGATTAGTGAGGCTCTACTGTATTATTTGCTGCATTCAGAGACATTCAAAATACCATTAGAACTTTATAAAATATATGGTAATGTTTTTGCATGTGTTGGTTAATGAGACAATAATCTTTGTAATGATTATTTACAGTGGGATGTTCAATCTCACGAAATGATATGTGAATCCTGTGTGCTACGGTTAAGAGAGGCGGTGAAACTGAAAATAGAGTTTATGGCCGTCCAAGAGCTGTTACAAGAAAGTAAGCATTGCCTCTTAAGAGTTATATTTTACAACCTTGCTAGCCTGCTGTTTTACAACCTTGCTAGCCTGCTGTTTTACAACCCTACTAGCCTGCTGTTTACAACCTTGCTAGCCTGCTGTTTTACAACCCTACAAGCCTGCTGTTTACAACCTTGCAAGCCTGCTGTTTATAACCTTGCTAGCCTGCTGTTTTACAACCCTATTAGCCTGCTGTTTACAACCTTGCAAGCCTGCTGTTTAACAACTCTACTAGCCTGCTGTTTAACAACCTTACTAGCCTGCTGTTTAACAACCTTACTAGCCTGCTGTTTACAACCTTGCTAGCCTGCTGTATTACAATTTACAACCTTGCAAGCCTGCTGTTTAACAACCCTACTAACCTGCTGTTTAACAACCTTACTAGCCTGCTGTTTACAACCTTGCTAGCCTGCTGTATTACAATTTACAATGTTGTTAGCAAGAAAAATAAGAAAAGAGTTTCCATACATTTCTTCAAAATATGAAGTTGTTTGTCACAATACAATAGGGTAACCAATCGTTTGGCCGACGTTTGGCGTATTTACCCTACTTTAATTAAGTTTGCCATATAAGTACCATTACTTTCGAGAAACTGATTCTACTAGCGACACATATTTTAAAACTATTTTAACTTTATTCTTCCATAGTTTAGAGATTTACGCCGTACATTAAAATGCACTTTTTGTTCCCTTTAATTTGATATAAGTCATGTGTGGTAGTGCTACAAGGGTTTTGACCCTTCTTCTTTTACAGATTTTCTAGAAATTGAAATTCCTGGAAAAATTGTTTTGGAAAATGGTGAAGAAATACCCAAAGCTGATCCAGATAATAAACATGAATTAGAAGCCTCTGATACGTATGTATCTGAACATGATACAGAAAGCATGGATCATTCTAGAAGTGATTCAGGTAATTATGAAAAGTTGTCACAGGCTAGTAGTGTTATTATTGAATATTAGAAATAAACAACTCACCCATTCCCACTTTATTGGACGTTATACGTTTTTACTAGTTATGAAATTACGAGTATGAGTGTGATTCTGTTACTATTGAGTGCTATGATTTATTTTATACTGTCGAAAGGAGGTAGGTATATAATATTATGTTTACTACACGTGTGTATGTATGTATAAACATACAAATTTGGCTATATTATAAAAAATGTAGAAAGTGTGCATATTGTGTTTTTCGAAAATTTTAATTTCAACAATGTCATTTGGCAAAAAAGTTATAGCGCGAGTTAATAGCCTAATAGGACCTTATCTCTTTACCCATTCTTCCAAATAATATCCAGTATTAGGAAAAAATCTTGTGTTAAACACTTGAGATGACCAATTTACTTATTATAATTCATAATAGGGATGTTGCCTATAGTGGAATATCACATTTTTGCAAATTAAATTTTAATATTGTTGTTTTGAATAGATCTATACATAAATAAAAAAGAAATAGATATTTAGGTTGAAGTGATAAAAATTATAAGCAAATAAAAATGTTGCCCATCTTTTTCTCGCAAAACGATTTCTTACGTTACAATGTGTTATGTGATTGTAATGTGATTACAAAATACCGCCATACATTTTGTAATCACAAATGTATAGCTTAACAATCGCACAGTCTTGAATCATGCTCACACACATACACACACATGTGTGTGTTCATTCGTCTCTTGATTTGTTATAAGACATTATATTTTTTATTCTAGAAACAATATCAGATCAGTCATTGAGACAACCAAAAAAAAAGGGACCAATGGATAGAAGAATGTATAAAAAATATAGTATAGATGACATGAGGAATGCCAAGGAAGCGGTCAGAGATGGTAGAATGACAATTTTAAAAGCAGCAGAAAAATATGGCATACCTAAGAAAAGTCTAATTAACAAATTAGCTACCAATACTGAAGAGAAGGGTATGTTTTGTAAAACTATTACATAAATTGTATATATAACTATAATATATAAGCCAGTATATTGCTATTAGCATTCCAGGGACTGCCTTGTCTGTAGACATAATTATTACATTATAATTTTATATCTTGTTACAGATGAAGAGAGGGATGCAATACAGGAGAAAAATTTGAAATTATACGAAGAAATAAGAACTATAATTCAATACACTAATGCATTACCGTTTAAATCTAAAACAGCTAAATATTATTGCGCCTACTGCTCTACAGACGGACCGTTTTTTGAGAATCCCCACACGTTGCGTCAACATACAAGATCCTCTCACTGTCACGAGCTAGCGAGACTCGTGCAACAAATCATGAGACCGGCGTGGCTCAATGAAATACTCAAAATTGATATCACCGACTTGCAATGTAACGTATGCAATGTAACGTTAACCGATTGGAATAAAATGTTCATGCATTTTGCCGATGCTCACGATATACGGTTCGACGAGGCCTACACCAGAGTCATACCGTATTCGTTGACTGATGACTTAAAGTGCGTGCTGTGCTTAGAAAGTTACCTGAGCTTCGGTCAACTGGACGCACATATGAACGCACACTACTGCAATTACATTTGCTACGAGTGCGGGGACACGTTTCTCGCCAACTCCAGGTTGGAGAAACATTTGAAAATCCACAGAGTGGGCAAGTATCCATGCGACAAGTGCGGCAAAATGTTCACTTTGGATTTGTACAGATCTAAGCACATCAATCTAGTCCACAAACAGTTGGCCCAAGTGAAGTGTTTGTATTGTCCAGAGAAGTTCCTCGGCACCCTCATTAGACACCAGCACATGTTGGAGCACCACCCCACGAAAGTGAAAGTCATGAGTTGTGAATTCTGTGGCAAAAAATTTACATGGAAAAAATATTATTTGGATCATTTGAAGAAGGCGCACTCGCAGCCCCAGAAGTCTTACAAAGAAAGACGGATTAAGAAATCATTTGACGGAAAAAGTTCGAATGAACGACACTGAGCACACATAACATGTTACAATGTATAATGTCCCCGAAAATCAATTACGGATACTTCGGGCACGTGATCCACTGTCTATGTAAAGACGTTTGGGCAGAAAAATAATTGACATACTCAAAGTAAATTATTTTTAAACAAAAAATTAAACCGACTTCCAAAGTAAAAATACACAAAAAAGTATAAAATAAAACTTATTTTATAAATAATTCCCCTTTTAAATTTGGCTATTTCTCTACTTAATCTTCTTAATTCTGAAGTCGCTACCAGCCCAAACGATATCCTACAATATTTTATAGAACTCACGTTCATATTTGCTGGTACCGACTTCAAAATTAAGAAGATTAAGTAGAGAAATAGCCAAATTTAAAAGGGGAATTATTTATAAAATAAGTTTTATTTTATACTTTTTTGTGTATTTTTACTTTGGAAGTCGGTTTAATTTTTTGTTTAAAAATAATAATTTCACCCTTTTTAGTGATAATATTGTTAAGTTATTATTCATACGTCTTAAAAACGTCTAAAATAAACGATCGAATGTTTAACTGAATACGTGCCAAGCTTCTATTAGATATTGTTATTAAGATGATGATGATGATGATTACTGTAAGTTACAAAGTGGCATATGCTTGCAGTTCTTTAAACAATACCGAAATTTCCAAACGCGTATCTTTAAAGACTGAGGAGTTCTGTTCAGTGTTTTTGGATCTGGGGTATACCTTGGTTTCAGCATCTTATTTTTTGGGAGCATATGCTTGTGTTACTTCAGTAAAAGTCAAAATCACTATATGTGTCGATATAAATTTCGAGGAGTTCTCTCAATTCCTCATGGATCGCATCATCACGTTTCCACTTTAGTGACTAAAGGACCAATTTCGAATTAAACCCTTTACAACAAAAGAATTTTGCAAATAGGTCCATAAACGGCAGAGTAATGTTCAAAGATCTCCGTGTTAGTGTAAAATACTATGAGAAGTACCTTCTTAATCATCATAATGTGATGATGTATGTAGTGATAGTGGTGGTGATGATGATGATTACTCTAATTGACAAAGTGGCATATGCTTGCAGTTCTTTAAATAACGCCAAAATCCCCAAACATGTATCTATAATGAGTCAGGAGTTCTGTTCTGTACTTTTGGATCCAGGGTATACCTTGGAGCAAAATCTTACTTTTTGGTAGCATATGCTTGGACTACTTCAGAAAAAGTCGAAATCACCATATGTGTCCATATAAATTTCGAGGAGTTCCCTCGATTCCTCATGGATCCCATCATCTGGTCACCAATTTTCTAAAAATGGGACCAACTTCGGAATATACCTTTTACATCAAAAAAAGAATTTTGAAAATCGGCCAACAGACGGCGGAGTTATCCGCGAACATACAAAAAAAAAAAAATATATACAGCCGAACGTATAACCGCCTCCTTTTTTGGAAGTCGGTTAAAAACCATCTCATGCATGGGTGACTCCGCAAAACGCAAACTCGCCCATATTTTTTTTTCTTGTATGTCAATAATTATTATTTTTCTGCTTAAACGTCTTTACATAAGCAATATATCATATGCCCAAAATATCCGTAATTGATTTTACCGAACCTTATATATGTTTTGCCTCTTTAGGTGTATAAGATATAATTTTTAAGAAACTTTTCAGTTTTACGATATACAGGGCGACCGGTAATAGGCCTGTTTCCTTTTAACATGTAAAAATACATCACTTTTGCAGCCTAAAAAGCTATATCATACCCTGTCCAAAAGCTAACGGTTTTTGAGATATTCAAGATTTTGTATTTTTTTCAAAAACACCCGATTTTAAAGGAAAACTTGAAATAAACAAAAATCTACCTTTTAATTTCTAAATCTTTATCATAATTTTACTTCTTAGGTAGATAAACTACAAATACAAAAGTTATTTATCCATCTAAACAGGAAACAAAAATTAGCAGAGTGTTTCAAAAGTCTTAACAAAAAAATTGAAAATGATTTTCCCTCGTTTCACCCCTTATTGTTTAAAAAAATCAATAAGACATTAGTCGTACAAATTACTTAATTAAATTCCTTATTTATTAAGCTATCCAAAAAGGTATAATTTGTAATGCAAAAAGCTAAATTTGCCGATTTGTCCTAATGAAAAACCATCTAACTACCTGAACTAGCAGGTAGTAAAATTCTAATTAGCAAATTGGAAAAGTCTAAATAAACCTTTGCTACGTCAGATTAAGTTAAATAAAAGTCTTTGAATAAAAATTAATATTTTATTTACATAATAAGTTGATAATTACGGTAAATCCTGTTCGAATTGTCGTCCTCGATTTCTGATGCACTTGCGTAATCTTAAGCGAAAATTAGATCGCGTTACTCTACTTGTTAAAGTTTCTCGGATTTCGTTTGCTGCATTAATTATTCTTCTCCTCAGTTCATGTACATCGCTAATAGGTGTTGTGTAAACCAAAGACTTCATGTGGCCCCATCAATAATAATCGCAAGGAGTCAAATCTGGAGACCTTGCGGGCCAAGGTATTGGACCGCCGCGGCCAATCCAACGCTGCGGGAAATTTTGATCCAGCCATTGCCTAACTGTCACTCTGTAGTGTGCCGGGCATCCATCATGTTGGTATATCATACCTCTTCGGGTTTCAATTGGTACATCTTGCATGAGCTCGTGAAGATTATTTCTCAGGAAATTTTCATACGTCTCCCCGTTTAAATTGTCCGGTAGAAAAAACGGCCCAATGCAATGATTATGCAAAATTCCCATCCATACATTCAGGGAAAACCTCCTTTGATGAGCACCTTCTTTTGCCAAGTGGGGGTTTTCACCCTTGGGAGCCCAAAAGTGTATGTTGTGGTAGTTGGTTATGCCGTCACGCTCAAACTTCGACTCGTCGGTCCATAAAATCTTTTTTAAGAAGTTATAGTCGTTTTCATCGGAGTGCAGCATAAAGCGGCAGAAATCGAGCCTCCTTGCAGGGTCTCCTTCTTCTAATGCTTGTACTGGTGTGTAGTGAAAAGGGTATAACCGAGCGCTATGTACGGTGAACCACACTTTCCACTGCGTTAAACCCAGTTGCTTCGCTACAATTCTTGTAGAGGTGGTCGGATCTCTTGCAAAACGTTCCAATATTCTCTCTTCGTCTTCTACAACATAGCGAGGAGATCTTCCTGCATCACGTCGCCTTTGATGAACAGAGCCACTTTCCCGCACGCGTTGGTACGCCGCGGAAAAAACTCCAGCACTTGGTACATTATTTCGACGGGGAAAACGACGCCGGTACTCTTCCCGTGCAGCGGCTGCGTTGCCATCACAAAAACCGTAGCAGTACAGTATGTCAGCATACTCTTCGTTGCTAAAAGATGCCATTTTTGATAAATTAACTTGATCAGAAGGAATCGCAAATAACACGTCAGCGCGCTCAGGACGAGAAGCGTTAACTAAACAAAAACTCTACATAATGCTCTTTAGACGGACCCGAACTGTTACGAACCGACGCGAACAGTTACGAAGAAACCGGATTTTTTTAAACCGACCAATAATAGAGCGCTTCTTCCTCCGATAACAAAAGAATTTGACTACCTGACTACCTAATCCTGAACAAATTGTAAGGCAAAAAAATGGTGCTGAGAGTTATTAACTTACCTTACCAGATGTTTGTGAATTTTTTGCACACAAATTATACCTTTTCGGATAGCTTAATAAATAAGGAATTTAATTAAGTAATTTGTACGACTAATGTCTTATTGATTTTTTTAAACAATAAGGGGTGAAACGAGGGAAAATCATTTTCAATTTTTTTGTTAAGACTTTTGAAACACTCTGCTAATTTTTGTTTCCTGTTTAGATGGATAAATAACTTTTTTATTTGTAGTTTATCTACCTAAGAAGTAAAATTATGTTAAAGATTAAGAAATTAATAGGTAGATTTTTGTTTATTTCAAGTTTTCCTTTAAAATCGGGTGTTTTTGAAAAAAATACAAAATCTTGAATATCTCAAAAACCGTTAGCTTTTGGGCAGGGTATGATATAGCTTTTTAGGCTGCAAAAGTGATGTATTTTTACATGTTAAAAGGAAACAGACCTATTACCGGTCGCCCTGTATAAGGTTCGGTAAAATCAACTACGGTCGTTTTGGGCATATGATCTGCTGCATATGTATCATGGGCGTAGCCAGGATTTAGTTTCGGGAGGGTTAAAAAAAAACGACTACAAGTACATTAAATAACCAGGGCCGTCTTTAACCTATTAGAGGCCCTGGGCATATTAGAATTTTTTATTTTCGTTTTTACCTGTTTAAGCTTTAAACCCTGAAAGACTATGTAGGTAATTCGGAAAACTAGAAATATCTATAGTCTAAAACTAAACGTCAGTACTAAATTTTATAATACGTTTTTTAAGCAAAAAACGAGCGAGCGAAGCGAGCGAGCAAATTTTTTTCCTATTTTACAGTTTTAACGTTCAAATCTGTTCAAACGTTAAGCTAAAATATAAACACTACAGTAAATAACGGTGAACTTCGTAAAAATACCATTAAATCAACCGGCTAAAACAGAACATCGATAATAAATAATATAATTGCCTTTATGTTACCAGCGAGCGAGCGAAGCGAGCCAGCAATTTTTTTTCCTATTTTAAGGGTTCAAACGTTCAAATCTGTTCAAACGTTTAACTAAAATATAAACACTACAGTAAATAACGGTGAACTTCGTAAAAATAACATTAAATCAACCGAATAAAACAGAATATCGATAATAAATAATATAATGGCCTTTATGTTACCCGCGAGCGAGCGAGCAAATTTTTTTCCTATTTAATAGGTTAAATCTGTTCAAACATTAAACCCTAAAAGATTGTGGAAATAAGATCATTTTATAATATAACAGAATAATTGGCGCCCATTTTTTTCGTTTTAAACTACTTAAGCTATTAAGCACAGTTTTTCAGGATTTGCCCTGAAAAACTGTGTAATTTGAAAAATACAAATATCAAAAGCCTAAAACTGCACGTCGGTACTAAATTTTATAGTAATATGTTCTGTAAGCCAAACACGAGTGAGCGAAGCGAGCGAGAAAAAAATATTTCCCATTCTATAGGTTAAAATCTATTCAATCGTTAAACACTGAATAACGGTGAACTTCGGAAAAATATCATAAAATGAACCGGCTAAAACAGAATATCGCTACTAAATAATATAACATTATGTTCCTTATGTTAAACGCGAGCGAGCGAAGCGAGCGAGCAAATTTTTTTTCCCTATTTATAGGTTAAATCTGTTCAAATTTTAAACCCTAAAAGACTGTGAAAATAGGATCATTTTGTAATTTAAATTAAAGTAAAAATAGTGTAATTTCTGATGTTACAAAAAAGATGACATAACTTATTATGTTAGGTTTGTCATAAATAATACCTACTTATTTCACACTTTTTTCGTAGTACATAATTACAAAATTTTGTGATCAGTGACGTGCCCAAAATATTGTGTCATATGCTATACGTTAAGGGATTCGGTGGCACGCGTGCCATACAGCGATTCGCGATCCCAGTTTTAGGCTATTGATTTTATTGTTAGTAGGTACAACATTCTTTCAGGGCTTAAAGTATAAAAAGATTTTAACAGGTTAAAGCGTAAAAACATCGCTCGCTTTCTTAGTTTGAACGCATTTAACATAAACACATACCTACATATAGAACAAGTTAGTATTAAAGTTCTGTTTTCGGCTGTTGATTTTTTTTCTAAAATAACTTTAAAAAATCATCTTTCAGATAGGGTTATTGGGGCGGCAAAATATTTTAATTGGCATGGGGCACAAAATTTCTAAATATGCCTCTGTATATGTTATTATAGGTCATCCATATGGACCAGCCGGCCCATTTCGGGGGGGGTTTGAACTCTCTAAACCCCCCCCCCCCCACATATCATGGGCGTAGCCAGGGGGGGCCCTGGCTACGCCCATGATATGTATAGAAATATTACTAAATACGTTTAGGCAGAAAAATAATTGTCATACAAGAAAAAAAGCTTCCTTTATATGGACGAGTTTGCGTTGAACGGAGACTTTCCCGTAGACAAGATGATTTTTTTTGAGTATGACAATATTTTTTGCCATAACATCTTTATAATAAGCGGCAGATTATATACCCAAAATATCCAGTATTGATTTAACGAAACCTTATACGTATATTTATTTTACTGTTTGATTTAAAAAAAAAAACCGGCCAAGTGCGAGTCGGACTCGCGCACCAAGGGTTCCATACAAACTTGTAATAATAATGGTTCACAGTTTATGCATAAGGCTTATGTCTCAGATCAAATAAAAAACCAAGATAGCGCGTGGCGTTTGTTTGAAGTGAAGCCTAAAAAACTACGCTACTTCAATTTTACACACGCGCTCACGCACACACAAGCAAAAAAGTACGCTACTTTTCGACAATATCAAATGAGTCGTCGCGACGACTAATCTATACTGACAAAAAGTAAAGTAATTTTTTGCTTGTGTGTGCGTGAGCGCGTGAATAAAATTGAAGTAGCGTAGTTTTTTAGGCTTCACTTCAAACAAACGCCACGCGCTATCTTGGTTTTTTATTTGATCTGAGGCTTATGTTTATGTAATTAAATGTTTTTTTTTATATTTGAGTTGATTGAATGAAAGGTAAATTGTGGTTTACGATTTATGACGTATTAAAAAAAACTACTTACTAGATCTCGTTCAAACCAATTTTCGGTGGAAATTTGCATGGTATATTTTAAAAATGAAGAAAAAAAAAATGATATAAGACACCTCAATATCATTTTTGAAGACTCATCCATAGATACCTCACACATATGGGTTTGATGAAAAAAAATTTTGAGTTTCAGTTCTAAGTATGGGGAACCCCCAAAGGTTGTTTTTTTTTCTATTTTTGTGTGAAAATCCTAATGCGGTTCACAGAATACATCTACTTACCAAGTTTCCACAGTATAGTTCTTATAGTTTCGGAAAAAAGTGGCTGTGACATACGGACGGACAGACAGACAGATGACGAATCTATAAGGGTTCCGTTTTTTGCCATTTGGCTACGGAACCCTAAAAATATGTGTTCTCAATACTATTACAAATTGTATTTAGAGCATAATAGTTTAACAGTTGTGTTATGTACATGCATGTTTTACAGGGATTGTGCCTAGTGTGGAATATCAGTTTTACAAATTAAATTTTAAAATTGTTGATTAAAGATACATACATCTGAAAAAAGAGTAGGTAAGAAATAGGTATTAAGAGTGACGGGATTAAAGATATAAGCAAATAAAAAATATTGTCCATCCCTTTCTCGCAAAACGATTCGTGACGTCACAGCCTGCTACCGCCATACATTTTGTAATGACAAATGTATGGCGGTAGCAGGTTGTGACGTCACAGGCCGATATATCGCTCTCTTTCATATTGTAAATTTCAATGGTTTGTATCTACGTTATTTTTTCAGATATACAAAAATGGGGTCTGGATTGTTTATTAACATGTTGTCTAACATCGAATAGACGAAAATAATTTTTTTCGGCAACATGCCTATTATTATGTTATATTTACTGTAAACTGTAGTCTATCGAGTGCAGTTAAATTTAAACATGTTTTATAATGTATATAAATCACTTTATTAAAAATAGTTTGTTGTAAACTTACAAAAAAAAAAGATCATAGGTACTTAATTATTAATTATAATAATTATTATTATGTAACATAAGACAAATCGAATAAAAAATAAAATCACTAAAAATTATTATTATTTACACTAAAAGGTCCCTATGAATTAAAAATAAATATAATACTACTTTTAAATCACGTATTAGGCAATTAACATTGTGATGGGATTTGAGTATCTTCAGGAAATTAACAGATTGCCGATAAATTATAGGGCAAGCTGCATTTAGGTCTGGTCATGTTTAAGACCAAATAAATAAATCACTTATTTAACTACATTCATTAGATGATAATAGATTATTATGCATTCCATTAGACCTTATATCACTCGAGCAATGGAGCGCCAGGTATAAAACTCATTGAATATGGCAATATAACTCAGTACACTCATTAGTCTAGAGACTCTAGACTCTAGAGTACGCTTAACAGTAGTCAGTAGTGTCAGAATTCAGATATTTGCCTGTTTTATTCCTGTCGCCTGTCATATTAGCCCAAGAGCTACTAGGAGAGCAGGTGTTTGAGGCAAGCTGAAACCTTGTCCTGTACTTCTCCTATTGTACCTCAACACGAGACTGCAGGTCTAGCTGGTCAGAAGCGGAACTTAGTAATTATACAAACTTTTGAAAAGTGAATTTTTTAAGTTAGTTTAATGTTGTAGGAGTTGGGGAATAAAAGCCACGTCATATAGTCGGGGCTTTTTAATCTTGCCAGACCAGTGTAAAAGCAAAGAATATATATTACTAACGTAGTAAAATTGGAAAAAGGTTTAAAAAAATATATAGAAACAAGACAAACTTAAACATAAAAGAAAACCGTGGGTTGATAGTTACGGAACCCTCCATAGACATGTCGTATGCTCTTGGTTATGTTTTTATCCTAGAGTCATAAGACTGGGTATAAACCCAGACTTTAATGTTTAAGTTTATATCGTGTTTTTTTTTAACCTTTTTCCAATTTACTTTTACACTGGTCTGGCTAGGTTAAAGCCCCGACGAAATGATCAGGTCTTTTTTCCCCAACTCCATAAACATTAAACTAACACTATATCAAAATTTCAAATTGCCTCAAACAGGTTTTTTGGGGATTAAAAAATTCACTTTTGAAAATTTTGTATATTGACTTAACCTCTCGTCTAGTCGTCGTCGTTGTCTCGTGTTGAGATACAATAGGAGAAGTACGGGACAAGGTTTTAGCTTGCCTCAAACGCCTGCTCTAAATTTCCTAGTATCTCTCCATCTATAAAGTAACAGAAGATTGTGATACACGCCCTAGGTTTGTATGCCAAATTATGTACATAATTTAATAAAATTCAGGAGCATTTATTACAATATAATATTTGTTGACTGAATTTCTGTTTCACCTCTGAAAACTAGCCTCTTTATTTTATGAACATTGCTGTATAAAATTATTCATTAATTGCTTACCAAAGTAAGAAACGATTTTAAGGTTTTGTTGCCAATCTAATATTTTACGACCTGTCAGCAGTCAGCACTGATGCTGAATGTATCAGTGTAGCCGCCAAAAGTCAATATGTACTATCAGGAAATCTTATTCTTAAGCGGGTAGTGTTCTCATAATTTGTATTATAATGATACATGCAGTCACAACTCACAATACAGTTGCCAATGACATGTTAGTAAAATTATGATATCAAATTTTATTCTTTTATACAAATTATGATAGCAGTCAACCTGCTTATGAATTAGATTCCCCAAGAGTACAAGGGCCCATAATCTTGCTGTCTCACATGAAACTAATACAATAATCATTGACTAAATTAAATTCAGAATGAATTGGCAGACAGGAAATAAATATTTTAGGTATGTTTTTTATGAAATAGATGGAAATGAGCAGACGGATCGCCAGTTACAAGTGCATTCCTGAGCCAAGGTTTGTTTTAAGAACAAATGCGTATCAAGGCTAACCTTAAAAATATAATCCCTCAATATCACACTCTGGGTGATGGCTTTTTATGTGTGATTTTAAACTTGCGTTTTGAATGAACGCTTGTGCACATATGTGACATCTGTATCTACGGTCATTGGTGTGGGTTCTAATGTGATATTGCAGCGATTTCAGTCTCGGATAACTCTTCTCACAGTATTCACACCTGAAGTTCCTTTCTCCTGTGTGCGTCGCTATATGTTCTTTCAAACGAGAGGGCAAATAAAATCTCTGCTCGCAGTATTCGCACTGATGTTTCAAAACCTTCTGATGATTCCTCCTCTGATGCTCTGTTAAAGTTTTCTGTCGGTTGTAGACTTTGTCGCACAAATTACACGGATATGTTCTCTTCTGTCCGTGTGCTTCCGTTAGATGTTTGTTTTTCAACGCATAAGACATAAAACATTCATCACATTTCGGACACCGTATAATAGCTTTTTTCTTGTGGACGATATCTACATGCATATCCTTGTAGTGGTTTGATTTGAAAACTTTACCACATATCTCGCACGTGTGCCGCTCGTCGTCCTTGTGACGTTTCAGATGTGCATCCAGCCTGGGTTTCTCCAGGAAACACATTCCACACATGTCGCATGTGAAGTTGCTGAAATGTTCTATCATGTGAGCATTCAACGTGTTGAAATCTTCAAAGACATCATTGCACATGACACAGACTAGATCATTCCATGTGAGTTTAAATAGGAGCATCTTATCGGGAGCTTCGAAATATATTTTCTTACCATGATCTTGGTCTATGTGCTGTTTGAAGGCTTCTAAATTATCAATTTTTATTGGACAGAGCTTACAATCTATTCTTGTGATGTCTATTTTTGGCATTTTTTTATATCCCATCAGCAACTGGAAAGGTTTGGTGTCGTGTGATGCCGTATGCTCCCTCAGATCTTCTGGCTTTGGGAAATAATCTTTACAATAGAAGCAGTAATAGTTGTTCCTTCTATTTTTGAAAGGACAAACATAGGAATACTGTATTATAGTGAACAAGTTCTCTTCCGACATGCAATCTAAGTCTCTATCGTAAGTATTTTTCTTTTCTAGTGGTGGTTTCTTTACAATAGCTTTTGCCGCTTTTTCTATTGCACCTGTAATTATAAGTTTATTTTTTATTGGCACCACTAAATTCTTTGAGTACTAGATATAAGCTCTGATAACACATAAATAGTAATATAATATAAGGTTATTAAAATCAATATGCTCAACTGCTTATATCAAGATGTTTAGTCTGACGTCAGTTCGGCCTGAACGGATTCGAGCACACACACAGAAAAAATCGCATCCGATCAAACTAGGGTTGCCACCCGTACTTTATAATAAAGTATTGTACGTTATTTCAGGTAATTGTACTCTATACTTTATGAGAATAATAATACTTTATTACGAAAATACTTTACTTTCACGATTTGGTTTTTTTAGGATTTTGAAAAGTTTAGTCGTAATAATATTATGACTTTTTCGTACATATAGCGAAATACATCGATTGCTCAATCGATGTCGATTGCATGTTAAGATATTATTGAAAATATATCTGCAAAAACTTAATGTAGATATGGATGATCTATAAGGAAAAATTTCTTTACTCACTAGCTAACTTTATTACAATATACTTTAGAATCATATCAACTGCACAATAAAGGCAGCAAGTGTTTAATAAGAGCAATGATAATAATTTATTAAACTTGTATATAGTAATTTAATTTTTATTATATATTCCGAAAATGTTCTGTGATCTATAGCAAATGGAGAGACGAAAGAAACAAAGTGTCTCTGAATTTGATTAAAAATGTATTACTTATTTAATTTAATTTAAATATGGACTGTAAAGGTAGATATACTAATTTGATACAAAGTGCAAAAAACACTAAAAAGTAAGTATGTATTTAAACATAATAATTTAAACATAATAATGATAATAAATAAATTGTACTTTATTTTAAATACAATGCACTTATTTCCTCCCTATAATAATCATTGTACTTTATCTGCAAAAAAAAAAAAGAGGTGGCAACCCTAGACCCAACTGACGTCAGTTCGGCCTGAACGGATTCGAACCCACACATGATACGATTTTGCATCCGATCAGGCCGAACTGAAGGCAGACCGGACCCCTTAGAGAGTGCAGTGTATATTTCAATTAAATTTATAATTACTTTTTAATTCGAAATGTTTAATTATTTTTTAACCTTAACATCTTGACATAAACAGTAGATCATATTATGCCCAAAATATCTGTAGTTGATTTTGAACAACCTTGTTTACAATAGGTAGGTACCAGTGGCGAAGGCTGCTTCTCCTTCAAAGGGAAGCCGGAGCCTTGTATAATAGGTAGGGATTTCTATGAAGGTTTGCAAAAGGTAAGTGACAAGGGAAGCCGATAGGAATGGAGTTATAGGAACCCTATGCCACTGGTAGGTACATATGTATTATAATAAAAGTTACTAATGTTGTATTTCTATCAAAATCACCTTAAAAACTATCAAAACTTACTTTTCTTTTTCTTCTTTTCTGACTTTTTACTGGCTTTCTTTTTAACACTATTTTTTTCCGTTTTACTTTTGACTTTTGCCTTCTTCTTTAGAGGTTTGTCAGAGTTCGACGAAGAGTCTGAATAATTATTGTCAACATAGTCATCATCATCCAAATCATCAAGTTCCATTTCTTTCGGCAAGTCCTCAAGCGGCAGATCGTGTTTCACTTCCTCCTTTTTTGGTGGTTTCACATCTAGCAACAATGGGGATTTTAAAGATTAAATACAGTGCAGGTGTAGTGCAACCATGTTTCTAATGGTTTTTAGCAGTTGTCATTTTCATACATTGTCTTATAATTTCTATAGAAAAACAAATATTGTCAAAACTATTATGTAGCTAATTTGTTTTATCGTAAATAATGCTATAAAAAGGACAAGAGGAAAATTATTGTAGGGAGCTTGGGCTAGACTTTTTTTTTTTAATAAAGTGTCGTTTAAAATTAGTGTCAAAATGACAGAGAAGGCATAATTTTTTAATCCAGGGTTAACTTTAACACAGGTCTGTGCAATGGGGCCTAAGAGAAAAAAATTACCTGCAACAACAAGTGGCGGCTGGTATTGTGCTGTATCCTCATGGTCTTTTTCTGAGCTTGGAACTTGGAAATTAACACCCTGCTCATCATCATCTTTTGGTTCAGTTTTTAGCTCCATATCCATTGGTTTTTTTGATTCTGCAGTTTAAAATATTGAGGTTACAAAAATAAAAAATGATTATTAGTACAATTTTCTATGTCTTTTAGGGCCTGGGTAGACATATACAATATACATATTATTTTATAGACGAGGCATGTTGAGGCAAAAAGTGTCTCCAGTTAAATGGCACACCTTTTGAAATTTTTGGGACCTTTTTGACATTTGAAGTATGGTGAAAACCAAGATGGCGCGACTTTTTCTTGTATGAAGATATTTTGTTGTATCAATAGGGAATATGCATAAAATATAAAAATAGCTTAAAATATAATACTATGATACTAGACAGAAAAATAAAGAAAATGGCGAGAAAATTTTCAATATCTGTTGATAAATGAGCAAGATATGAGCGGTCAAAGTTTGTAATCTATCTCTTTCTAGCAAAACGAAATTTAGTATGAACTTTCTATGAAAGTCGTGTTATGTGACGTCACGATAAACGTCAGATCTCTCTGTCTAATAGACCACTTTAAACGTTCATATCTTCGTTATTTTTAATGATATCAAAAAACTGATTTTACCATATGGTTTACCAAACAAGATAGATCTATATAAATAAATAAAAAAAATATGTGCATATTCCCTATTGTACGTCATAGCCCTTATCTTCAGTTTTGAAATCTTTGCCTGTTTCACAATCTACAGATGAGTGTCAGTTAACTTATTTGCCTGTCTTTATTTGTCTCTGTCGCTCAGTATAAAGTAAAAACTTGGGCCTTTTCATCCATTAATGGATGATTTATACAGTATTCACCACTCTTGAAATAGTGCCTGGGATAGTTGATTTTTAAATGTCGTATGGTTGCCCAAGCACATACAGCATTCTCACAACACAGACAGCCTAGTCCAGAGGAACGACTGTATGTCTGTCTCAATATGTCTGGGGCCAACTATGTGCGGGTTTCCTCACAATATTTTCCTTAAACATTAGAGCGTCTATATAATGTAATTGAGATCTAAAAAAGTCTCATTGGTACACGCCACGAAATTCAAACCAGCACTCTCTCGAGTGTGAACCAAATCTACCCACTAGGCCACGGAGCTCAGTATAGTATAAAGTAAGCAGCCACAAAATTTGCAGACAGGCTATCCAACACTTATAAGGTTGTAACAATTGTGAATCATGCCCTCAAAGTAATTTCAGTGTTCTCTGACATGATTTATTTGTATTCTATGTTTGAAATTGTTTATGAATCCTACTAATGTATTGATGGATGGATGTTTGTTACTCTTTCACAAAAAACTACTGAACGGATTTTGATGAAATTTGGTATCTTAGTAGTTTGGGCTCTGGATTAAAACAGACAACTTTTCATCCCAAAAAAATACAGTGTTCCCAAGGGAAAATGTATTTACGCAAGCGGAGCCACAGGCAACAGCTAGTAAATAATAATCTACAGCTTACTACAAATATAAAAACAATATTACTGTACCATCCTTGTCTCCTAGTTTTGCACTCAAAAAGAGATCTTCACAAGTCAGCACTTGGTGTCTGAAGGCGCAGGCGTCTCTCAGTCGGACTACACATGTGGCACACACTCCACTATCTTTCTCCTCTTCATCAACATGGGAGAGCTGAAATCATGTTATCATTCATCATTTCTTTTGTCTATCTACTTCTACAAGTACACTTAATTTGAATAGGTACTTAACCAATAGATAAATAAACCAATATTTTGTTGGCCTCACATTAGAATTTTTGCAGTAACTCTAACAGGAATTAATTGCATTTTTTTTTTGTTATAACTACATGACAAACATTTCAATTTATTTACTTAAATTTATAGTCATAATAGGGATTGTAGGTAAATACAAGCTATTGTATTAGAAGGCGAATAACTTACAAGTATACCGAAGCAGTCCATTATCATGTCCGCGTATACTTCTTTTGTTTCCATCCAGGTGTATTCGGCTGTAAGTATTCTGCATTTCTTTATAGCCCGACAGCATCTACATAACGCTGGATCTATGAGGGGGCCATTACTCTTTATTAGCGACATATTTAAGAGATAATGCTAAATAACTTTAAATAAACCTTATTTTAATTAATCATTTATCATGGTCGCAATTTAATATAAATAAATATGTATTCGAAATTCGAAATATTCTATTTTGGATAAAATTGTGATGCAGTTCGAAGCTAAACAAGTGTCAAATACCTAATGACAACAAGAAGTCAATATCCGGATGTATTTTTTATGGAAGTCCGAAATAGCCTATGGTTTTTTAATTGAAAGTCCTGTTTCTTCCTCTAAGCTGCTCTCATATTGTCCGGTACCTAGGTACTGAATGGTTTTTAGGTTTCAACGGTATCCTGCCTATTCTAATAATTCTTTGAAAGATTTCATGCAATTTGGAATATATTCTAAAACTTAGGGATAATATGTAAACCGCTGTATTTAATAATTTTATTTGTAGTTGGCAAGAGCTGCTTTTGTTTACAATCATAAAAGAAGGCGTAGTTTAGTTTGACAGTTTTTGATTGAGTGATGACTGATGATACTTTTCGCGTAAAATTCGTAATATTTGTTTTATTTTACTTTGTATGAAAACTGTGTTTGTTTTGTGTAACGATCAAGAAAATGTCCGTACCTTTAGTGAAAAGTAAAGGTCCGTTGATAGATCCAGCACTATGTCGATGCTGTGGGTCGATAAAAAAATGTCGCCTTTTAACTGTAGAATACGACTGGCAGGGCAATAAAGAAGTATATTCTGATATGTTTATGGATGTATTTGGTCTTCTAGTAAGTTTTCCACACTACTAAATATATTTTCGTACTTTCTATCGAATAACCATCACTCATAAAAGCCATGTATGTGCCGTTGTTTTTTTAGTACTTTCCAACTTGCATACAATCTTGTATTTTCTATGTTCTGTATTGAAATATAATACACATTTACATCCTGATAGACAGCAATTTCTTTTATCTGCATAATGGTTTTGAATTATTTGTACATTTTCAAAAGGTATCCAATTTTTGTTATGTATTTCTTCTATTTTTGTTTGACACACACACACACACTTTGTGTATATCGACGCGTACTAAGTACGTTAGTAATATATATTATTTGTACTAAGTGTCAAATCTTCGTTAGTGTGAGTGCGTAGTAAAATTTCTTACACTTTGACTTCCGCATTGTCCACAACTTCTGTTTTTTATGGAATAAAATTGTAGTCTTTTTGAAAATAATATGATGTTTTTATTCAAATTATCAGTCATACTACTATGTCTGAACCTCCTGTAAAAATTTGGTATACCTCCCTGTATTAATACCTCCTGTAGTCTTTGACCAAAATATTATACCCTGTTTACATAAATCTCAATTTTTCTTTTCAAATTTAATTATGATTCTTTTAAGGCTTCCAGTAACAATAATTTTATAATATTTACAGTTATCGAGTTTGGATGGTGAAAATAAGGATGCATGTATATGTGCGACTTGTGTTTTGAGACTACGAGATGCTTCTGCTTTCAGACGTCAGGTTTTAAGAGCTGAGGAAATGTTTTTAAAATCACGATTAAATAAAGAAGGTTGGTTTGGTAACTTTATTATACGGAAGATTATTTACAAATGTTAAAAAAAATTAAAATTAAATTTGAATGTTTCCTCGCATGTACAAATGCCTAAACAGCTATAAAAGGACAATGCTCGTTTTGGACCACAATGTCAAGTATGCGCCCAATGAAAAAAATGTAAGAGTTTAGTAGAAGAAGTTGAATTTAATATAGATAGACTTCGCCTTGCGTACGCTCAAAAACTTTCTCTAGGATCGCTGGTTCAAAACATATACAATGTTTTGAACCAGCAATCCTAGAGAATTGTTGCTAGTAAAAATATTCAGTTTGACTTCCTCCACAAAGCTATTACATGTGTATTTTTTGTTGGCCTAAACTTGTATGAAGTGTCAAGTATGAGCGTTGTCTTTCAAGATATTGCTCACGACTTAGTGCGCGCATATAGAAATCACTCGGAAACCATACATTTTGTGGCGATAAAAAGTAGTATATGTCTTTCCCGTGGTCTAATCTATACCTTTGCCAAATTCCATCAAAATAGGTGCAGTAGTTTCGAAGCCAAAGTAACAAACCCTTACTCTTTATTATATTAGTATACTGTACGATGACATATAAATAATTAAAGCATTCATAAATAAATAAAAGAAACTTATATTTTTGCACTTTTATAATATTTTTTTTTTTTCAGGCGAAAACATAAACATAGAAGTTAAAGTCGAACCTGACTTTCATTCTGATACAGGAGCTGATGATCATGATATAGGTAATAAAAAAAGTCTTACCAACCACTTTTATCTCATCTCTTTTTTTATCTAGTTTTTTACAGAGGCTTACACAGTGTTGTAGTGTCCAACCGAAACCGGTTTTTACGACCGAAACCGAATTTCGGCAACGGTTTCAGTTTCGGCCGAAACAGAAACTTCCTTACAAGGATCATGGTTTGAGCGAAAAATAAAGAAAACGTTAGTCTTTTTAGAGTTTTAGGGTTCATACATGACTTTTTTACAAAGTCAACCATTTTCGAGTAAAAGGTTTTCAAAGTGGTTTATAAGTTGGTAAAAACCCCCTGGCATTTCTAAACTACATACTAATAACAACATATCTGAAGTAAATGCAACAAAGATAAATAAATCATGTCCTGTAATAAGATAACTTTATAGAATATCATCGTCGCTTTAAATATGGAATTAAAAGCTCGAACATGACCAATCACAGCGCGAGAACTCCCGAATGTAGTTTTGGTTTCGGTCGTAGTTTCGGCAGGTTTTCCGCCGAAACTACCCAACTTGACCGAAACCGAACATTCGGTCGGACACTAAAGTGTTGATGCCTCTAATCTCTTTACTAGTGTGAAGACTCTGCCTACCTTACGCAGTAGTGTGCAAAGGTAGCTTGCTGCGAGATTGATAAACAAAGTTAAATATTATCCCCCTTATTAACAAACGCAGTATAAGCTTTGAATACAGTCTGACAAGGATCTTTTGGCACGTGGACAAAATCAGAACTAACATCGCCGTCTTGTAAAATGTCACTTTTAGTATTAAGTATTGTTTTGTAGTTGCGACACTTACCTTTTGGCACGTGGATAAAATCAGTACTAACATCGCCGTCTTGTAAAATTTCACTTTTAGTAATAAGTATTGTTCTTATTTGCGACACTCACGCCCCCATCCAAGTGCCAAAAGATCCTTGTACGACTGTAGTTATACAGTGTTTGGTTCACATCACACAAGTGACATGTTTAATTCGATAGAAAGAGACAAAACACTGTGTAACTATTCAAAGCTTATACAGCGTTTATTAGTAAGGGGGTATATGTCTTTCAGTTTCAGATGAGGAAGTTGTCACTAAAAAAGTGAAACTAGAAAAGCCTTCGCCTAAGAAAATTCCAGTTAAAAATGGACAAAAAAGGGAGAAAATTAAATCGGCAGAAGCAAGAAAATTAAAATTGCGTCATCAATACGGAACCATCGTTATTGAAAAACCTGGTAAATAGCATGTTATTATTATATATGTATATAATTTATCACTTTTGGTCTTTGATAGCTGCTTCGTTATTTGCTTTTTCCTACAGCGGGGTAATCAGGAACGATAAAAAACGGCGTATTTGTAACTTCATCGAATGAAAATTGTATAGGCATTTGATAACGTTGTTGTGAATTGTTCGTGCTTATCCCACTGAAAGCTTTTGCTAGTGTCTAATGTAACTCAATGGAGTATTTAAAAAGTAAATATCGTATATTTTGTTGCTTTTTAAAAAAAAAATACTAAGAAAATTGCTTTTAAGTTGCTGAAAATGATATTGCTTTATTTTATATTATTATGCTTTTGTGTTAGCATAATAATATTATGTTTATGCATTATAATATTAGGTTGGGGAAAAAGTTTCTTCTTGCATTTTATATAAAAATTCAAAAGGTTTTTTTATAAAGTTTATTTACAAGTGACTAAAGTATATAGGTACCATTTTGTTCGATAACTTTTTGCCATCTTGTTGGTAGGTACATGATCCCATTGCTATAAAATTTTTGGGGCTTCTGATAAAAAAACTGCGACAAGTGGTTTTGGCAGTCCTCTTGTGATGTCAACCTGACACTGCCTAAGGAATTCTGCAGCGACCGAAACAGGTGGAAATCTGAAGGTGCAAGGTCAGGACTATACGGCGGATGCATTAACACCTCCCAGCCAAACTCCCGTATTTTTTTGTGGCTAAAGATGTGTGAGGTCTAGCGTTATCATGGTGAAAAACCACACCCCTTCTGTTGATTAATTCCGGCCGCTTTCTCTCAACTTCTTGCTTTAATCTCATCAGTTGTTCGCAGTACAGTTCAGAATTGATGGTCATGCCTGGCGGTAACAGCTCATAATGAATAATGCCCTTCCAATCCCACCACACACACAGCATCACCTTGTTGCGAGTTAACCCGGGTTTCGCCACAGTCTGTGAAGCCTGACCGGCCTTTGACCACGATCTTTTTCGCACGTTCTTGTCGTACGTGATCCACTTTTCATCACCAGTTATCAGCTTCTTCAAAAATGGTTCGGTTTCATTACGTCGTAATAAAGAATCACAAATGAGTACACGGTTCATTAGGTTTCTTTCAGTGAGCTCATGAGGCACCCAAATATCGAGCTTTTTTGTGTACCCAGCTTTTTTCAAATGCGCCAAAACCGTTTTGTGGTCAATCCCCAGTTCTTCAGCTACATCGTAACTACTAATATGCCGATCTTGCTCCACTTTTTCAAAAATGGCAACAGTTTTGTCCGTAACAGGGCGACCAGAGCGACGTGCATCTTTGATATCAAAATTTCCGGATTGAAAACGCTTAAACCAAATTTGCGCTACTCTCACAGATACTGCATTAGGTCCATAAACATCACAAATTTTTTTCGCGGCTTGTGTTGCATTTTTACCTTTTTTGTAATAAAATTTTAAAATGTATCGAAATTCTTCATAAGAATCACTCATTTTAACAATAAGAAAAACAAATGAAAATCTCAAATTTACGTACCTAATTTGAATTTGGAATTGTCTTCTGTAAAATTAAAACTTTTTAATGATACCAAAATCAGCCAGATACAATTGGTATAGCCCAAGATATTTTATGACAAGTTCATACATACTATAATGCGAAAAGACTTTTTCCCCAACCTATTATATTATGCTTTGCTTGTGCTCACATAATGGCTAAAAGTTATGAAGGCGTCTGATAATGACAAGAAAATATTTTGTTTGGACATTTGGATATAACGCGTTTCATATGAGAACGTTAATGACCTTTTTCTGTCGAATATCACTTGAAAAGTTCGATTTTCAGTCTAGTCTTGCATCGAATTTAAATAAAAATGTTTAATAGTCATCAATTATCTAAACATAAATTGAACTATCATAACAGTCTATATTCGAAACAGTATGGTGCCGACCCGATCCTATTCTCATTTGAATCGCACTATACCTTTATTCACATGACATTGGCCAAGGTTGAAGGTTCTTATTTCACTAGAAAAATTACCGGACACTTATGTCTATAGCCCTAGGAATAAATAGCTTTGTTAATGTTTTTTTTTGACGCCATACATTTTTGTTTTAGATCCTACAAAACCAAAGAAATTACCGTCGCGATCGCTCGTTACGGACCACGACGAAATGCTGTACTTGAACACGATAACTATAGTGGAAAACTCGTACGTCTGTCCGTTCCGCAACCGGATTAGCTTCTACTACTGCTACTACTGTAGAGACCAGTTCACGAACCCCACAGAACTGAGGGAGCACACTCTCACCCACAATCCAAAGATGTTCGAAATGGAAAACAGGAAGATACCGAAAGTCGACGTGACGAGAGTGGATTGCAGACTGTGCGACGATAAAATAGACGACGTGGAAACGTTGAAAACGCATTTAAGAGAAGTGCACAAAAGGAAAGTGTATGATGTTAAAAATGAATTCCTAAAGTTTCGGTTGACGCCGAACAACTTGACGTGTACCGAGTGCGGGAGCGCTTTTCCGTTCTTCGACTCGCTGAAGAAGCACATGATCGATCACTTCGGCACTTACACGTGCGACATGTGCGGCTCGTGCTTCCTGGAGCCGACGTCGCTGCGGTCCCACATGAAGACCCACAACAAAGTCGACGCCAACTTCCCCTGCGAGATATGCGGGAAGAACCTCAAATCGAAGTACAGCATGGGCTTGCACGTCGCCACCGTCCACGAGAAGAAGCCCACCGTCAACTGCTACAAATGCGAGGCGGCGTTCCTGTCTTACGCGCAGAGGAACAAGCATCTGATAGAAGTGCATGGGGACCAGCGGACGTTCCCTTGCGAGATGTGCGACAAGGTGTACAACAGGAGGAAGACTCTAATGGAACACACCCGGCGGTCGCATCTGAAGGTGTACAAGCATCAGTGCGATCTGTGCGACCAGAAGTTCTACCTGCCGTCTCGGTTGAAGGAGCACATGGCGACGCATACGGGAGAAAGGAATTTCAGGTGTGAATTTTGTGACAAATGCTACCCGCGACTCCAATCCCTGCAGGAACATAAGCGGACTCACACCACGGAGAGGCATTACGAGTGTGATGTCTGTAATATATCCTTCGCTCAAATTGTCAGCCTAAAAAGCCATATGAAAACACACAATCAGTTTGAAATGCCGAGCAGTTATTAGTATAAGACAAAAAACAATTATTATTATGTAAATTATTTATTTGTAATTTATTTTTAAATTTTATATATTATTGTGTACGTTTTTAACAAATAAATTTATAGCTTAACTAATATTTAAGAAGTATATAATTTTATAAAATTGTAACCTTGTTTTACTAACGCAAAAATAACATGGTACCTATTTCTGTTACTATTATTTCACGTTATTGAAAGGTTTTTCAGAAGTGTCTTCAAAATTATATTACATACTTTTTTTTACAAATATATTTTACACAATATTTGCAGGATTCAAATATACTAAGTCACTTATAAATTATAATAACAATATACAATTATGAATTAATTTACTTACGCCCATTGCCCGGTTTCTGATAATTTTACATAAACTCAAATCTAAACTAAGTTTAACTGGCGGCGAATCTCAATAGGTTTATCTAGTGGTTAGTAGATGAATCTATTTCACACTAAAGTTATTTTGTTTTGGTAAGTATAATTCGGTAATGTAACTAGTTTTATGAAAATGAACAAAAAATATGTTGCCAACGACTTCGTGCGCGCAAAAAACGAGATTAGAAATTATTCTACTTGCCAATAGATGGCGTTCTTAAGTTTTGATCAAGGGAATAAAAATATATTCTAGATACGTACTAACTCAAAATTAATTTGTTATTTTGATCATCATTCGTACTAAAGACTTCAGCCGTAAAGCAATAATTAGTTTCATGTAAAGATGTAAGATGTAATCTGACGTTTGGTGCCATCTAGTGTAAGATAGCAAAACTACTAAGTAAGGTCGATAACGAACGTAATACGTATAGTTTTGCCAATGACCGGTCACTACCACTACACTACACACTCACCATCTCACCCCGCAATACACGAAGTATAGATACCAGGAGTCCGAACGTAATGTTAAAATAATGGTATCAATGTAGGGGATAGATTTTTGCCGGTAGAGCGCGCGACAGTTCGACAAGCACTCGTTTGAAATTACGCGGGAAGGAAAAATATTATGAGAAACGTGGATTTAAATCTAATTAAATAAAAGTTCTAGGAAATTCTTAGAAACTGTTCACAATAATAGATACCGTAGAACACGGTAATTGCTTAACGGTAATTTAAAAATAATTGTAATAAATAATAGTATTGGCAACACTCTGTACGTAACAAATTCTAGCACAGCCAGTGGCAGAAAAGAGAACTAAGATCTGGGTCTATTATTGTGTACATAAATACTATGGAAAAGCCTATACCGTTCGGACTCCAGAACCTCAATTCTCGTATTTAAGTAGACTTTCATTTTACTTCATTAGTTTTGTAAATGTAGTGACATGTTACCGTGAGCGGATTTAAGGCGCTGTGAGTAGTCAACTATGAAGTATTCGAGGGGGTGAAGGAGATGAGCGGGGGACGTGCCGCCCCCGTTACTGCGGGGGGCTTCATGCGAAATACGTCAAAGTGATGTGTCTATAATGTACAAAAGCGTAATTTCGATAAAATCGTAATGTGCTTCATAGCCTAGCGGTATTTTGCCCGCCTAAAGCAAAGCGTAGCGTCTAGGTTCAAATCTCATTACAATTTAATATATTTCAAAATGTCTATTTTCTGTCTAGGTCAATTATAAGAAGTCTAATTCCTAATTTTGGGCCAAATTTAGCCATTGCGATTTGAGAAAGTTAAGCTTTTAAGTAAGTAGTTAAAGGGAAAAAAAAATCTAAAAAATAAGCTCAATTAAGTCACTGAACTCCTAAACGGCTGGACTGATTTTAATAAAAAAAATTGTGTGTCTTCAGGTTGATTCGAGAATGGTTTAGATTTGCAATTGGACCTGGTAGGTGGCGCTGCTGTCAGTAGTCAGTACGTCAACAAATTTAATTCTATGGCGGTACGAAGTTTGCCGGGATAGCTAGTATTATAATAATATTATGCAGTTAAAGTACTGCGGAATACGCACTACAACATGTAACACAACACAATACACATTATGACATTTTACACACATTGACGTTTCTTCCTAGGACGACATTTCAAAATTTTATATATTTCGCATTTTTCAGCGGTTACAAAATCTAAACTTGCTTTTGCCCGCAACTTCGTTCGCGTAGCACAAAACTAAATTTTATCGACTGATTTTATACAATACATAAATACACAATAAAATTCAATATCAAATATTCCCCTTCTACATACATGAAACTTCGGCTATCTGACAGCAAAAAAAAGTACAATTTCAAATACCTAGTTTCTGACATTTGTGGTTTAACCAAATAGTCTCTTCGGCTACATCATTTTAATTGTAAATATTGTTTTATTTAATCTATTATATAATACAGAGAGAAGGTTTATTTGTTTGTATGTTTGTTTGTTTGCATTGAATAGGCTCCGAAACTACTGGAACGATTTTGATGAAATTTAGGACAGATATAGAATAGACAACGGGGAAGCACATAGGCATACTTTTTATTGCCGAAAAATGTACGGTTCCATCGAGATTTCCTTTTGCGCGCACGAAGTCGCGGGCAACACCTAGTCTAAATATATAAAAGGCAAACCTGACTGACTCATCTATCAAAGCACAACCGAAACTACTGAACAGATGTTGCTAAAATTTGGCATACAGATAGTTGTAATGACGTAGGCATCCGCTAAGAAAGGATTTTTGAAAATTCGCCCCCTACGGGTGTAACAAAGGGGTTAAAATTTTGTATGGAAACCGAACTTTACGCGGACGAAGTCGCGGGCAAAAGCTAGTAAAAAATAAACGTAGATTACTGAATACATGTTCCTAATATCTGCTCATGGTGATTAGAATTAGAATTGATTATAATAATTGATATAATTATATGTATTAACTTTACAAACCAACAGAATAATATTTAGGTATATATATATTTAATCATTCTGTTGTCAATCAATGTTGTCAATTTTGTATCAAATATGTTTTTTCTTTCGTCGTGTAATAAATTATATCAATAATTTCGGTTATTTTACGTCAGTCTGACTGGCAGCTCGGTTTACGTACCGACGTTTGATTTTTGGTGGTGAGTTCAAATCCCGGTAAGATAAATATTATTTTTGTGATTCTTATAATGTCTTTGTTTTTCTTTAATATTTTTTTAATAATTTTTATCGTTGTACTAAAACTACGACCAAGCTCGGTCTCCCTAGTACCTACTTATAAAGAGTTTTTGTACCTCCATCTTAAAACATTGGACTAAAAATTTGGACATTCATCGAATACAATCTTTTCATATTTTATATAATCTACACTAATATTTACAACAACTTAAAGTAACTAATAATAAAATAAGTACATAATTAACCATATACTTTTATTACTGGGAAAACAAGCATTGCTCGGAGTTTTATAGTGCGACAAAAAAAAAAAGAAAATAAAATCGTCTGACCGGGATTCGAACCCGAGATCAATTGGTCGCAACAACTCAAAAAGCCAAAGGGCTACCGAGCTTCTTACGTCAGATAGCGAAATTACGCATATTATGTTATAAGTATTACACGACGAAAGAAAAACTAATATTTACCCCCGACTTGACCTTTATGCAGACGACATAAAGGTCAAGTCGGGGGTAAAATAAATTTGAACGGACTTTCAACAATAAATTAGAATAATTTTTGAGCAGAAAAGAGGGGAAAAATTTGACATACGTCTCATTAGCAAGAGGCCTAAGCCGGTACTGTCTTATTCAATAGATATGAAAGAGAAGGAATGACAGGTCCCCATTTCGCGATGTTTCATTCGACTTGTACGAATTATTTATCATTGAAATAAATTAATACTAAAGTTCGGCCGTTCAGAGAATGCGTTCCTGACACCTATCAGTTAAGTTTTCAAATTCTTAAAAAGAAAAACAAAACATATTATTTTATAAAGTATAACTGTATAAGAACAGATTACGATACTATTATTGCCTGTTATTGTTAGCACAGCACTATTTTACAAATATAAAGTGCTGACATAACCTTGTAATAGCGCAGTATAGATTTAGAAAAATATTGTTTACCAAGTTATTTGACACTCAGTTAGGCACAAAATTATAACATTCATTGATTATTGATATAATAATGTTGTTTTAATGCTCATCAATTGTTAAAACGGTAAACAACCAGCAAAAATATTTTTATCGTATCTCCAACGCCATTACAAAGTTACGTCGTCAGTTCAATCGCGACGTGTCAGGAACGCATTCTCTGAACGGCCGTAGTATAACAAATATCACATTCTATACGAAAAATTAAAACAACAATTCCCTTCCTTTTATTATGTTTTACGAAACTGCAAATAATTTTCTAATTTTTGTTCACAAATAATACAGTTACAACTCCAAGAATTTCTATTTTAATGGTTACTTTATGATTTTTTTTTATCGAGAAATTTTTCAGATAACGTGTTTTGAAAACAAAGGTCCCCTAGCAAATATGATCAAAATTAACATATATTTTTTTGCTGCACTAAAATGTATCCATTCGTCTCAAAAAATTTTTGAAAGAAGCGTATTTCTAGGGTAAGAGCGCCTTAATGTCGTTTCGACCAATCAGAGCGCGTTTCACGTTGGTTTAACGTTCATAAAAACACCTTTTGAGAGTGTGTCGGGACTTGATTGTAATTGTATTAATGCAGGTTTTATTTAGCAGAATTGCCCCCCTGGTATCTCTACTTCGTGCCGCAATATATCACGTTCTACCTCCTCTCTGTTATACCTCCATGGTTTACGTATCGGAATTAGACTATCCAGCTCTACGTAATCATTTTCGTAAAGTTTTACAAGCCGCTCAGTTGCCTGTTTTATTCCATTAAAATACCTTCATTTTATATTTCACAAATCGTTTTTACATATTATCCAGACTGCGCGTATCTTGACAAAGATATTTTTAAACATATTTTCGAACGGATTAGACTACTTTTATTAACTTAGCTATATTCGGGATGCTGGCTTTTCATGTGACCCTTCAGGCTGCAGTTCTGTATGAACGCCTGACCACATATGTGGCAGCGGTACCTTCTGTCGTTAGTGTGTATTCGTATGTGGTAGTTGAGCGTCTTCAGTCTCGGGTAGGACTTCCCGCAGATCTTGCAGTTGAAGTTCCTCTCTCCCGTGTGAGTCGGCATGTGGTTGTTGAGTGCGAAGCGCGTGAAGAACCGCTGGCCACAAGTTTGACATTCATACCTGGGTGGAATAACACAACATTTTGATATAAAATATTTTGGTACTAGCTTTTCCCGCGGCGTCGCCCGCGTAAATGTTGTATCGGGTATCCCACGAGAAAATTTACTTTTTCGGGATAAAAAGTATGGCCTATGTTTTAATCCAGAGCGTAAACTACTACCATACTAAATTGCATCGAAATCCGTTCAGTAGTTTTTGCGTGGAACAGTAACAAACATACATCCATCCATCCTCACAAACTTTCACATTTATAATATTAGTAGGATAATATTACACAAGTTCTTCGAGTACTTAGGCCATATTGACGTGGTTGGAAGTGTCCATAGATTTCCTACTACTATTGTAAATGCGAAAGTTTGTGCGGATGGATGTTGGATGGATGTATGTTAGTTGTTACTCTTTCACGCAAATTTACGGATTTAAAATCCGAAAAAGAACAGTGTAAGATACTATATTTAAGCGTACATCTACATTAAATCACAAAGGACTGACTATCTAGATTCTAGATTAAATATCTTTTCATACCACCTGCTCGACAATGTCCGATTATACAGGATGTTTGGAAGATGGGTGCAAAGCTTTAACGCCTTGTTAGTATAGACCATTTAGAACCGTATTTGACCATTCTTAGCGTTCGTAACGTACGATTTTATTTTTAACGAATTTTTAAAATGTTTGTTGAAAAAACCCAAAATTTAAAATTATTAACTTCAAACTTGTAACAGGGTTACAAATTTATCTCATGATATAGATATGTACATCAAGTCTTATTAACCGACTTCCAAAAAAGGAGGCGGTTATACGTTCGGCTGTATATATTTTTTTTTTTTTTTTTTTTTTTTGTATGTTCGCGGCTAGCTCCGCCGTCTGTTGACCGATTTTCAAAATTCTTTCTTTGATGTAAAAGGTATAATCCGAAGTTGGTCCCATTTTCAGAAAATTGGTGACCTGATAATGGGATCCACGAGGAAACGAGGGAACTCCTCAAAATTTATATGGACACATATGGTGATTTCGACTTTTTCTGAAGTAGTCCAAGCATATGCTACCAAAAAGTAAGATTTTACTCCAAGGTATACCCTGGATCCAAAAGTACAGAACAGAACTCCTGACTCCTTATAGATACATGTTTGGGGATTTTGGCGTTGTTTAAAGAACTGCAAGCATATGCCACTTTGTCAATTTGAGTAATCATCATCATCACCACCACTATCACAGCATACATCATCACATTATGATGATAAAGAAGGTACTTCTCATAGTATTTTACACTAACACGGAGATCTTTGAACATTACTCTGCCGTTTATGGACCTATTTGCAAAATACTTTTGTTGTTGTAAAGGGTTTAATTCGAAATTGGTCCCTTAGACACTAAAGTGGAAACGTGATGATGCGATCCATGAGGAATCGAGGGAACTCCTCAAAATTTATATCGACACATATAGTGATTTTGACTTTTACTGAAGTAACACAAGCATATGCTACCAAAGAATAAGACGTTGTACCAAGGTATACCCTGAATCCAAAAGCACTGAACAGAACTCCTCAGTCTTTAAAGATATGCGTTAGGAAATTTCGTAATTGTTTAAAGAACTGCAAGCATATGCCACTTTGTAACTTACAGTAATCATCATCATCATCTTAATAACAATACCTAATGGAAGCTTGGCGCCTATTCAGTTATACATTCGATCAATATTTTAGACGTTTTCAAGACGTATTAATAATAACTTAACAAGATATATCACTAAAAAGGGTGAAATTATTATTTTTAAATAAAAAATTAAACCGACTTCCAAAGTAAAAGTACACAAAAAAGTGTGAAATAAAACTTATTTTATAAATAATTCCCCTTTTAAATTTGTCTATTTCTCTACCTAATCTTGTTAATTTTGAAGTCGGTACCAGTAAATATGAACGTGAGTTCTATAAAATATTGTAGGATATCGTTTGGGCTGGTAGCGACTTCAAAATTAACAAGATTAAGTAGAGAAATAGACAAATTTAAAAGGGGAATTATTTATAAAATAAGTTTTATTTCACACTTTTTTGTGTACTTTTACTTTGGAAGTCGGTTTAATTTTTTATTTAAAAATAATAATTTGGTTGTTTACACATTAATTAACTCAAATAAAATAAAAAATAATTCGATTATCTTCCAGATCGGCTATTATTTGCAATTGATTCCGGAATTTGGGGTTTTTGCAACAAAAAATGTAAAAATTCGATAAAAAAATAAAATCTTACATCACAAACGCTAAGAATGGTCAAATACGGTTCTAAATAGTCTATACTAACAAGGCGTTAAAGCTTTGCACCCATCTTCCAAACATCCTGTAGGTATGTCACGCAATCTCAACGTAAAGCAAGTCATTGACTCCCAAGGGAGATAATGTTGTATGAAACTCCCAATGGATTAAAGTGATTTGAATTTGGAACATTAAAATTCGTATGAAAACTCCTAATAGATAGTGAAATCTATCATAGAGTTTTTCAAAAATAATATGGTATCGCTAAGAGAGTTTATTCGAAAATCGAACTGGCCACCTATAATTTTAATATTCTCACGTGTCAAAATCGTCAGCCACAAGTTCCTGAATCTTTAAGTACTTACTGCTCAAATAAACTCCACCACAACTTCCATAAACGTTCCTAATAAAAATATTACTCTGTCCCTCCATAACTGGACAAATGTGTCCAATATCAATATTAATTTTTAACAAAATAAATGTTTTATTTTTGTAGCCCTGAGTTTTTATTGCCTCGCAGTAGGTATGAAAAGTAGAGTATGCACCTCTGAGATGAAGCCTGTCTTCGTCTTGGGCAGCTTGAACCCCTCGCTTTACTCAGGACTCTACATAACTCCCTCGCTTCGCTCGGGAACTAAGTTTTAACTCTAGAGTCCCTCGTTACGCTCAGGGTCCAATATGCTGCCCGTGACGCAAGACACTGCTTTACCCCCTTGGTGCATAATCTACTATTACATACTTAATACCAACTGCTACAGGTTGATCACGATATTCAAATCGTGATCCAGTATTACGATATTAATCGAGTGTATAGTGGAGCTCCGTGGCCTAGTGAGTAGATCGTTTGATTCGCACTTGAGTGAGTGCATGTTCGATTCCCAGGTAGTGGCGTGTACCAATGCGACTTTTTTAGACTTCAAGTACATTATACGGACGCTCTAACGGTGAAGGAAAACATCGTGAGGAAACCCGCACATGGTTGGCCATAGACGTATTGACCAGTCATTCCTCTGGACTAGGCTGACTGTGTCGTGAGAATGCCGTATGCGCTTGGGCAACCATACGACATTTAAAAAATCTACTGGCCCAGGCACTACAGTATTTCAAGAGTATAGATATCACGAATAGAGCTCGCTGGAAAGAAAAAATATATGTCACCGTAAAATTGTAAAAACCGTTAGATTGTAATATAACTAGTGAAATTGTAAAATGTTGATAGACTTCTGACGCGAACATTCTGCCTATAATTTAATACATTATTTTTCGTTACATTTTAAATATATAGTAATGAATCTTTCGACATATTTTTACTATTTCGTTAGTTATTTTACAATCTAACGGTTTTTACAATTTTACGGTGACATATCCAAATAAACTGACCTATAATCCTTCAAATGCACCTTCCTCTTATGCAGGGTGAGGGATCTCCGGGTATCGAAGGTCCTGTCGCAGGCGCTGCAGGGGAACGTCAGAGGCTCCTCCCCGTGCACCTCCACCAGGTGTTTCAGTTTCTGGGGGTACGACATCAGCATGACCTCACACTTGGGACAGTATATTCTACCTGAAAAACATTATTTTCTTATACATATTTATGATACGTCAACTTGCACTAATTGCTCCACAAAACCCGACAAGAAATATAGAGTACCTTGACATGTATTTGAGAATTCATATTTCATTTCGATTGAATTCGTGATTAAACCAAGGATTTAATATAATAAAAATCGTTAATGGAATCAGCCGTTACTTTGCTGAAATCCATAGCGTACAATTTAATTAATGTTATTCTTTGCAATTTGCCAGGAAAAAATACCCACAACCTGCAAGCGAATGTGTGAGTGCACGCATGAGCGAAATATATTCACCTTGCATTTTTCACTCACAAGTTCACTTTATAAAAAAGTCGTGTATGAATAAAATACGTATTCAAAAATATCCCACAAAATTAAACTATGACAAAAATTCATCCCCACTTCATATTATATTTGGAGATTGGGGTCTGGGAATGGGGGTATTATTAGCAGGGGCGGACAGTTTGAAATTATATGGGTTCCATGTAGCACTAACGTATCCATAAACATTTTGAATATGTTACCTTTTTTATTGTGTATCCTATCTACATGTAAGTCTCTGTTGTAGGCGGCCTTGAACACTTTCCCGCAAGTTGGACAGGGATATTCGTTGGCCTCGTGCTTCTGCTGGTGCATCACAAACCGCCCCTTGTCCACGAAACCCAGACCGCACGTCTCGCACACGTAGTTGCTAAAATGCTCGTTCATATGCTTGTTTAGGGCATGAAAATATGGAAATATCGCGTCGCACAGCGCACACTTCATCTCGTCTTTGGTAAATTTGAACGGCAACACCAAATCCCTGTGGTTCAAATAGTATTTTTGTTTGTGTACACTGCTCACGTGTTTTTTGAATTGATCTAGACTGTCAATTTTCTCGTCACACAATCTGCAGTCGATGCGCGTTAAATCCATTTTGAGCATGTTCTTATGTTCCATGAGTTTGAATTTTTTCGGGTTGTGCACCTGTTCCGTGTGCTCCCTTAGGGGGCCGAGGTCGGTAAAGTGTTGCCCGCAGTAGTAGCATAGTAAATAATTATGTCGACATTTAAAAGGACAGATATACGAATTTTCGATTAGAATTTGAATATTTGATTCTGTTTTATACGATAGATCCTTTTCACGCATCTTCAGTTGTATTGATGACATTTTTTCTGAAAATTACCAAACAGGTTCTTGTAAATTTATAATAATATATTTCAATTATTTATTGTGGTATAAAAATTACCCTTATCAATCTTCTTTACACTTTCTTTAGACCTGTTTTGAGTTCTTTGAGTAGGAATGCAAGTATTTAAGGGCATGTTATCAGAATCAGGACTGCTAGGCTTCATTTTAACGATATCACTTTTTGTTTCGACTGAAAAAAAGACACATAATTAAATTTTTTATATCCATATCAACCTATATTATGCGATATGGACATCGTAGTTCATAAAATCACCGTTAGTAGTCAGAATAGCATGAAATATAAGCCAGCATATTCTTGATTTTCTAGGTCAGCTGGCAGGTGGAAAGTCCCACTAAAATTACCTCGCTTTTTTACGTTATTATTTTTTAATAAGAAATAACACCCTGCTAACATTTCAAGTTGCCTCAAACACTATTTTTTACTTTTTTCCAATTTACTTCATATATTTAAAGCCCCGACATTAGTGTACTTATGACATGGCTTTTTTTCCCCAACTCCATAAACATTTAACTAAAGGCCCCCACAGACGAGAGGCCGATCGTTTCAGTTAGAACTGACGTCAGTTCGGCCTAAACGGATTCGAGCACACACACGGAAAAAATCGCATCCAACCCAATTTACATCAACAGTCAGGAACAGTCGCATCAGTCCATTCTGGTTTGCCGCGCGCTACGGTCGTGTTTATCAATTTTGTATTTAAACACCGCGAAAACTCATACAACGCTTGTACACGATACACGCCCGCACGGCCGCGGCTCGGGCAAGAACTGAAGCGATTTGTCCACACACGGTCAGGACAGGCCGCGCGTTCAGGCCGCTCGGTCAGGCCAGAATTAATGTTGCCAACTTAGTTATTTTACAAAATTTTACTAAATTGAATATTTTATTCCCTCCTTGGTAGAAATTTTGTTATTAGTAGTGTTTTAGTAGGAAAGAGCCAGACAGTAATCATAAGGAAAATGGCCTAGGTTAAACACAAAAAAAAAACCTATCATAATAATACATTCTTCCGTAATTTTCTTAAAACTACCCGTTTAATTACTATATACGTAATATTCATGGGCGTAGCCAGGGGGGTGGTTTAGGGGGTTCAAACCCCCCCCGAAATGGGCCGGCAAGTATATATAATACAGAGATCTAACCAATATACAGAGGCGTATTTAGAAATTTTGCGCCCGAGGCCAATTAACATATTTTGCCGCCCCATTAACCCTATCTGAAAGATGTTTTTTGAAGTTATTTTAGAAAAATAATCAACAGCCTAAATCAGAACTTTGATTACTACCCCTCCCCCCCCCCCCCCCCCCGTAGTCGTTTTATTTTCTTGAACCCTCCCCGAAACTAAAACCTGGCTACGCCCGTGGTAATATTTGCTAGTATATTTTAATTTAATGGTAAAATTTATAGTAAAATTCAATGAATGAAAAAAATTTAATATAACAAAACCTAAAATGCAATGGTTTTTGGGAGGCTTCAGGAATTCCTAAGTAGCTTCTTTAGTAGTTATTTAGTACTTTTTACTAGAATTCAATACGAGTTTAGTAGTTTCACAAAAACAGAGCTGGCAACACTGGAACGAATCGCTTCAGTCCGTACGGCCGACTGACGCGATCTCGAAATTGCACACAGACGATACGATTTTGCATCCGTTCAGGCCGAACTGAAGGCAGACCGGATCATGTATGGGGCCCCTAAAACATTTAAAAATTTCAAATCGTTTTTAATTTTAGGCTGTAATTATTTTAATTATTATTATTTAATGTTTTGTTTTAGCACTTTATTTTATTATTTTCAAAATAAATACCTACGTGATTAATGGTAAATTGGTAAGTAATATGTATTTAAAAGGGATGTCAATAAAATACCGCTTTGTGTGATCAATAAATCCCTTGCTACTGTTATTATGTACACTTATCAGAATAATGAGATACACAATTTATTCAATTTTCCTTTATACAGTCCATTCAGAATTATTTTACCTCGGAGATTGTATGAGAGTACCTAATCCTTATGTTGCTGTAAGAGGTAAAATAACCATATGGACTGTATATCCACGCAGTGTGTTTTCTGTGGTCTGGATGCACTTTAAGGGCTCCCACACATAATTGCGAATTCGCGTCTTATCCGCGAGATTGTATACGGACAGGCTGTAGGTGCAAGCGAGAGATATTTGCGATGCCATGTGGATTCGCAATTATATGTATATAGTAGGCCGTAGCCCTAAAAATATGTTTCATGCATCCTATCAAACTACCTCTCGGCGCTTAAGCCATTTGTCGCGGGCTTCAGATAGTATCCAAAGAACTAGAAGAAAGAAATAAAGTATCCAACAGATACTTAGAATAAGACTGGATTGACATGTGGAAGTGTCTAAAGATATTATTATCAAAGAGTTTTTTACCCATATCATCACTTTGTATATCATCATCTATCAGTGGGGAGGGAGAGTGATCATCAACCTCCATTGACTCTTGTCGCTCAACCTTTATTACTGTTTTTAACGCAGGTGCCAACTTGGGAGCCGGGTCATCCTGT
Source organism: Glaucopsyche alexis (assembly GCA_905404095.1). Lineage (NCBI taxonomy): Eukaryota > Metazoa > Arthropoda > Insecta > Lepidoptera > Lycaenidae > Glaucopsyche > Glaucopsyche alexis. The sequence goes on from FR990044.1 coordinate 25,546,001, forward strand.
TTTTCAAATTTCTTTTGAACTGAAATATTATAAATAATGCAATCAATAATTTATCCTACTACTATTATAAATATGAAAGTTTGTGAGGATCGATGGATGGGTGGATGTTTGTTACTCTTTCACGCAAAAATTACTGAACAGATTTTGATTAATTTGCAATCACTGCTAAGATTTTTGTGGACCCTATCAAGTCATGTCTTAATTAATTACTAGATGTTAATCTCATGGAAACCGTACATTTTCCGCGTTCAAAAGTAGCCTATGTCCTTCCCCGTGGTCTATTTTATATCTCTGCCAAATTTCATCCAAATTGGTCCAGTAGTTTCGTAGCCTTTATCAATGCAAACAAACAAACTTTTCCTTTTTATGATATTAGTATAGATATAGACTAGGTTTTGTGTGTCACTTCATTCAAGTGGAACCACTTATTCATTTGTTCCATTGCAATTTCATTGAGGACCAATTCCGAAAAATCCTTTTAAATAACTGATGTCCACATCATCATTATCTGCGTGCCTAAATTCAAAGTAATACATTCAGTTGTTGATATTTCAAGAAACATACTTTGGAAACAAAATGGGGGTGCATTTTACTCTTTAGGGGACGAATAAAAAAAATATGTACTTGATTATTTGTATTTACTAGCTCAGATATTCATGGAATACCCCGATTTCACATATTTTTCATCTCAATTTTCAACAAAATTGGTGCAAAAAAGATTTTCCACACAAACTTTTTCAGGAATTTTTTTAAAGGAATTTTTCAAAATCTCTTCTCAGTGTGCATTTCCTTTATCAATTAAAACAACTGTTCAAATTTCATGTTCCTAATATTAGCAGTTATAGATGTGCAAGCTCCCATATTATGTCAGTCACTCATCTCCTTTTATTTATTGTACTATTTGCAAAAAGAAATCCCGCAAAAACCGTATATTTGCTGGGAATAAAAGTAGATGTCTTTCCCCATTGTGTACTCTATATCTGTATATCTGTGTCAAATTTCATCAAAATTGGTCCATATTCAATGCAAACAAAATTTTCCTCCTTACAATATTGGTATCTAAGATATATATATTGTGCTAGACATACCTTTACCTTGTGAAGTATATACTTTTGCTTTTAGAAACGTCTCCTCACATTTTATTACTTGCTGTCGGAAGTTACAAGCATCTCTAAGGCGCTGCACACAAGTTGCGCATACCAATCTATCTGTGGCCTTGCCATCCAAATGTGACAACTGGAATATACATTTGTAATTTGATAAAATATTAATTAAGATCTCATCAGATGCATCACTGTCTTCAGACCATGATACAAGCAGGCAATGAACACTCAACCTTTTTTATGTTGCGACCCACGAAAAAGCCAAAAAGTTAAGTAAAAAGTTTTGTGACCCTGTCACAATTTTTTCGACATTCGATACCAGATTCATTCGAAAAACGAATCTTTTGTACCTATATATATAGTTTGTATTTATTATTTTTCAACAGACTGCGACCCCTTTTAAAAACAAACTTGACTCCTGACGGTCGCGACCCACCCCTAAGGTGAACCCAACCAGAAAAACTTTTTTTGGCGAGAGGGTATTTATAGTTAACGTTAATTGTTACTAATATATTTTTTCTCTAAATCTTTCATGCTACTATTAAATACTTTCCATAATGGGTTTTGAATATTAAATAATAGAAGAACAGAATACATCAATGCCATAATTATTCCATAAATACTATTCAAAGTTGATACTGTACCAATAGACCAAAGCACTCCATGAACATATCCGAATATAATTCCTTTTGAGTAGAGTTTTCATATTCGTAATTTAACAATCTGCATTTTTTTAACGATCCACAGCACCGACATATTCCTGGGTCTATTACTGGACCTTTCTTTCTCGTTGTCATCTTTTAAAACTTTATATATTTACACTTTATACGTATTTCGCACGATATAAACATTAAGCTACAACTTTTAAAAATATGAAATATTTTTAGCTAAAAGAAAAATTATGTTTATAAAAATTTTGGAATGAACTTCTTCTTCTTCTTTTAGTTATGGCAGCTTAGTGATTTGCCAATGTCAGAGTGGGATGGAATGAACTTGTTTTCGATTTTTGACAGATTACTATCAATTATGTCACATTGACATAACTTTTTTTTAACTACGGCAGTATAGCCTAAAGCTGCGCGTCCACTGCATCGGAATCGGAGCGGACAAGGAGCGGACGGAGCGTCGGCATTTACAAAATGCCGATGGGGTGCGTCCACTGCATTCGGATTCAGCATCGGCAATTTAGTTATTTTTAGTCCGTCAGCCTGAACGTGCATTTGCATTATGGAGGATAGTGACGAGATATATTGTTGTAATCTCAGACCGAATAGGTTGTAATTAGCTGTATTTTATCAGAAGAGGAAAAGAGAAACAAGAGGAAACGAAAGATATGGGTTCATAAATAATAATATAAATTCAAAAAGATTAATTTTTGGAGAATTTCATACATTTTTTTTTTTAATCTTTATTAGATAATAAGGGGTTTTAATCTATAAAGATTATGCCATCCCCATAGTTATGTACAAAAAAATTACAAACAAATAATAACTACATAGTTACTTAAGGTGGCTCGCCTCCCACACAAAAAAACAATGGACACTACCTAGGTAACCCCACACCACCACTACATAAATCCATACGCACATCCATTCACTCTGCAATACGACTGTCGCAAAATACATTTAAAACACTTTATTTCACACAGAAGTCACATTCCCATTGAATTTTCCACAAAAAGTGACATTTGTAACTTATGTCACTTTTTGTCGAAAACCCAATAAACATGTGACCCCTGTGTGAAATAAAGCACCCCAAACATATCTTGCGACAATTGCACTGCAGAACAAATAGATGCGCATATAAATTTATGTAGTAATAGTATGAAACCACCCAAACAATGTCCACCGTTTCCCTGTACGGGAAACGAACCACCCCAACTAATTATTGTTTAAGAATTAAATCAGAATCCTATTTCTTAGTTTTGTCGCTGATTCTACTAGTTTGTATAGCATCTTGGCTTCGTCCGATGTGGGACAAGCCAAAATGCTATTACATACACCGATTTCGTGTAGATTTATACCGTAAACAATGCAAAAGGTACTCCTCTCCGATTCGTTACGAACACATTCCACCATCACGTGATAGACATCCTCAACTTTGTCACAATCAATACAATTTCTGGTATTTACTTTGTTCATCATAAACGCGAAGCTATTTAGTGGGATGTGTCCGGAACGAAGTCTCATAGCAGTTACTATTGTATTTCTAGAAAAGTTGGACTTCGTAAACCAGGCAGACGATCGTAAGTTAGGTTGTATGGTCTTATACCATATTCCTTTGGCTTGTGAGCGCTCATCGAAATATTCATTCCAAATTTTTATACAGTTTTGTTTGACTAAGTACAATGTGTCAGTGTAATATGGCATACAATCTATCGTCGTACCATCGGATATAGCTTCTCTGGCGAGACGGTCTACTGTTTCGTTACCCGTCAGCCCTACATGCGATGGTATCCACTGTAATACTACCCGATATCCACAAGATGAGAGTGTTAGTATGGCGTCAATCACTTTGTAGGCTATCGGTGCTCCTCGACCGTTCGAGGTACACCGAGCCACATGCTGAAGCGCACTTTTAGAATCGGTGAGCACTACATAGTCGCCCGGCTTAAACGAAGAAATGTACAGGATGGCTTCTAATATGGCAATTAATTCCAAAGACATAATTGATAAATTTGTATTAACGCGAAATTTCATTGAGATATCTAATTGTGGATCATACATAGCTAGTCCGCACTCGTTATTATATTTGGAGCCATCTGTATAAACTTTATAATATTGATAAAAATTTTCACTTATAAATTTGCTGCAAATACGTTCTAAATCCAATCTTTTATAACTTCTTTTTGCACTGTTCACGGTTTCTATATTATGTTTAATTATATTTTGAAGATTCACATTGCTTATCCAAGTATTAAGTGAGAACATACCCAGTTGTTTACTTGTATATAAGGCCTTCTCTTTTAAGTCCCTATGAACTGAGATCAGAATAGGTTTATTTTTGCATTTCCAATAAGAATTTTGACATAAAGGTTCTACCTAGTTCATGTAAAATACTTAATATATTGTGGTTCGAAAAGGATTTAATTTTAAGATAATATTTACCAGCGAGCATCCAGCGAGATATTGTCTTCTAATGAATAAAGGCGGTAGGTTTAGCTCTGACTCCATTACGTGAATGGGTGTAGTTCTTATAAATCCCCCTACGACGCGCAAACATTGATTTTGTATTTTATCTAATTTCAACAAAAGAGTCTTACAAGCGTTACCATAAAGAAAAGTTGCATAATCAAGTTTACTGCGAATACAAGAAATATACAGTCGTCTCATGTGGATAGGATGAACTCCCCATCCCGGCCCAGACAACACTTTAAAAACGTTTATTATTTTCGATATTCTACTAACTAAATCATTTATCTGTTTAGACCAACGTAATTTTCTGTCCAGCCAAATGCCTAAATATTTGATATCTTCTACTATTTCTAAGGATCTACCATAAACATTAAGAGAAACTGAGTCACTTCTATGTTTATTTTGAAAAATACATATTTTAGTTTTTGTGGCCGATACGCTCAAACCTACGTCAGCGAGTTCATTAACAAAATTATTTAATGCTATTTGTAATTTTATTCTAGAAATTTCAATATTTTGATTCATAGTGTATAGTACAAAATCGTCGGCGTATTGAGATAAACAGACTTCAAGTTGAGGTTTACTTACATCCTTCGTCAGAATGTTAAAAAGAGTAGGAGATAAGGGATCTCCTTGGGCTAATCCCAATGAAGCATGTCTACTTATTATACTATTATCTGTAAATATACTTAATTTCCTATCTTTTAAAAAGTTCCAAACATATAAACATATTTTTTGTCCTAGACCGAAACTATCCATTTTTGTAATTAAGCGTTCTATGTTAACGTTATTATAAGCGTTGTCTATGTCAATAAAGCAGGACAAAAGCAGGACAGAGAGGGCGCCACCTAGCCACTGTTAACATCTACTGAGTGTTCTTTTTTTAATTAAAAATAGAAAAAATTGTTTTTAACCAAAAAAGTTAAGTGCAGTGTGACTGTAAGCCAGTGTATTTAAACATAAATTGTTATCTAAGGTTAAAACTTGGTATATACAATAAAAATCTGTGTCAAAACATTCAAAAATAAACCGGCAAATACTAAGTTTTTTGTGACTTAACTCGAAATAAAATAACTGTGGTAGTGCTATCTAAGAACAGAAAGTGTAATAGTGACAAAGTACACATTAGAAGCGACGAACTTTATAAAATCATCAAAAATTATATGATGAATTAGCAAAATTGATCGCGAACCTAGCGCCATCTATGTGATACTGCCGGAACTAAAACAGGTAGTAGTTAACGAGTTAATCGTTACACGATAATCAAGTACGGCGAATACAGAGACAATCCACGAGAGGGCGCCTCCAGTACCGATTCGACCTCAAACTCACAATTTTGTTTGCGAGTGCGTCATCAAACATGCCGCTCAACAGAACCCCACCCGCTGCTATCGCTGGCCCTATGCACGCTGAATCTGACATAAGCTGCAATTCTGTACCAGCACCTGATATTGAAATTGAGACCAACAATGCCACAAGGCCGCGCGCTCGCAAGCGTCAGCATGATGATGAATTTTCAGCGTTCATGTCAGATATAAAAAAGTCCATTGATATTTTGGCCAAACAGCAGAGTGTTCTGCAGGAAACTGTAAATGGCATCCAAAAACAAAATGCGGATATAATAAAATCCATGGATTTCATTTCCAAACAATATGAGGACATGAGCGATAGATTATCTAAAATGGAATCGGAGAGAAAAACCCATTTGACGTATATCCAGAGCCTTGAGCAGCAGGTGCAAGAATATAAAGACAGCACAGAAAAAGTTCAAAGACAGAGTTCTATTGAAATAAGAAACATTCCGCTACAAAATAGAGAAAACCAAATTGACTTGATAAAATTGGTTAGAAATATCGGAAACGAGATTAATGTGAGTATCGATGAACAGCAAATTGGAGATGTGTTTCGTTTGAAAACCAAGAAAAGGGATAATAACCCTATTATAGTAGACTTTACGACAGTCATTCTTAAAGATAAAATTATAAAATCATTAAAAACATTCAATAAAACCTATAAAGACTCTAAATTAAGTACAGCACACTTAAAACTTGAAGGAGGGTCGAAACCTATTTATATAACAGAATGCCTTACTCAGAATACCAAAAGACTGTACCACCTTGCTCGAGAATTTAGTAAGAAGCACTCCTATGCATACTGCTGGACGGCTCATGGCAAAGTGTTCCTGCGCAAGAAGGAGGGTGCCCCCTGTCGACGTATAGCATCGGAAATGGACTTAGACAAACTTTGCCACTCACATGATAATATCTGACTAAATAATACTTTGTTCTGCCTTACTTCATATCTCCTGCTAAAGTTGAATATAATTTTATGTAATGTGTCTGTATGTTTTAAATATAAATTTCATTCAATTTTTAAGATGTACTATAAAATTTTAATATGCAAAAATTACTATTGGATTTTATGTATGAAAGCAAAACTATTAATTTGGTTTAAAATAACAATAAGTATTAATATCTTAAATTTACTCCTATTAAAGTTGAATTTTAATTTATATAATTTGTTTGCATGTTTCAAATATAGAATACTTTTAACTCTTAAGATGTACCATAAAATTTCAATATACAAAAATTGCCATTGGATTTTATGTATGAAAGCAGTATTTTTAATTTGGTCTATGATTACAACAAGTACCTTACATTTACACAAAATAAACATTCATAATTACATACACAAAGAACTTATATATTTTAAAATGTTATACACTCTACACACACTATATAATACAATACGTAAACACTATTTTCAGGAGTATATCTATCTGTACATGTCGTACGGTCTACCACTAAGGGTATACAATGTTAAAATTCGATCCCACAACAAATATATCGCGTGATATTGACCTTATGGAGGTTTCACAATTAACTGTATGTAGTCCAGAGATGCTAAAACTACAATCTGAAAGCTTATCAGGGTCTCTTAAAATAATGCATATGAATATTAGAAGCTTGAGCTGTAACCTAGACTCATTGTTTGTTTTGATAGAGCGAATTAATATTCAATGCGATGTAATAATCCTCTCTGAGTGCTGGTTGAGTAAACTGACAGTGACCCCTGATATAAGGGATTACACATCGTATACATCAAATTTTTGTAACCAAAATGACGGTGTTGTTATTTACGTTAAGTCTAATATTCAGCACAATCTCATAACAGACATTACTTTAATCGACGCAAATAGTATTATTATTAAACTTCATGATAATGACACTGTACTTCTGGGAGTATATCGTTCACCATCTTACAAAAATACAGATAATTTTTGTGATAGCCTAGATTCGTGCTTGTCAAGGTTAAGTAAAGTAAAGTCAGTGATTTTAGTTGGTGACATCAATATAAATATAAGATGCTGCGATACGAACAGTAATACATATATGGACACTCTAGCTACTCATGGTCTACTTCCATCGCACTCTCAGCCCACACGCCTTGACAGCTGCCTTGATCACGTTATGGTCAGATCGGATCGTAGGTCACAAACTTTTATCTTGGACACGTTTATCACCGACCATGCACCACTTTTATTTGCTTTGGAAAGTAGAGTCAAACGTAATGTAAAAAACGATTTTCGTACAAAAATAAATTATAAGAAATTAAATAATGATCTTGCATTGGCAGATTTTAGTCGGGTATATCTCTCCTCCGATGCAAATTTGGCCGCGGCTGCCTTTGTTGAAATCGTTTCTAACGCAGTCTCTACTAACTCTACAAAAGTACGAGTTCCCCATAAAAAGCGTCCTATTAAGCCATGGCTTACACCAGGTCTTGTACGATGCATCAGAAATCGTGATAGGTTGCATAAAAAAGCCAAATTAAACCCTAATAATCCTATTTTACAGATGACTTACTCTAGATATAGAAATTTTTGTAATAATTTGTTAAAAAAACTTAAAACTACATACGAACAAAACGAATTTAAAAAATTTAAAAATAATCCGAAAGGTATGTGGAGTACTATTAATAAAATAACATACTTAAAAAGGACAAATGCGCCACCAATCGACCTATTAAATATTTCCCAGAATTCTCACGACTCGCTGAATTATGTTAACAGTTATTTTGCAGAAATAGGTAAAACTTTAGCTGATGCGATATTACTTAAACGAAACACTAACTCGCCAAATCTAGTCAATAATCCCGAACAATATTCACAAAGAGATTCAATGGTACTAAGTGATGTGGATCACGCAGAAGTGGAAGCCATAATAAAAAATTTAAAAAATGATTGTGCAACAGGTGTAGATAATATCTCGACACTGGTTATAAAAAATGCCGCGACAAACTTGACATCCCCTATGACATTTTTATTTAATTTATGCTTCTCTACTGGTATTTTTCCAGAGATCCTCAAGCGTGCACTCGTTCATCCCATTCATAAGGGTGGTAGCAGGGATTGTGTAGGTAACTACAGACCTATTTCTGTTTTAACTATCGTTTCGAAGATCCTGGAAAAGCTTCTAAATACTAGGCTAATTGGGTTCTTAAGCAAGAATCGTATTATTGCTGAAAATCAATATGGTTTTTCTAAAGGTAAATCGACAGATGATGCTACTTTACACCTCACCGAAACGATAGCTAAATGCTTAGACAAGGGTGACAAAGTTTTAGGAGTGTTTTTGGACTTATCAAAGGCCTTCGACACGGTCTCTGTGCCACTTTTATTGAATAAGTTAAAATCTATCGGGGTGCGTGGTGTTGTTTTGGATATTTTTCGGGACTACCTTTCGGAACGCTCTCAGTGTGTAAAGATAGGAGAATTTCTGAGCAGTCCCACTCGGCTCTCTTACGGTGTGCCGCAGGGAAGTGTTTTAGGACCCACCCTGTTCCTTATATATGTAAATACCTTATGTACTCTCAAGCTAAATAACTGCGACATTTTCGCATATGCTGATGACACGGCCTTGATTGTGTATGGGGGTAGTTGGGAGGAGGTTAAGCTTCATACAGAGGTTGCTCTCAGAGAGATTATGAAGTGGTTAGATATTAATTTGTTAACCTTGAACCTGGACAAAACCAAATATATACCATTTTCTGCACGCTCTAATCCTAAACTACCAGAGAATTTTTGTATTGTGGCCCATACCTGTGCTGGTAATGTCTGTCATTGTTCCAAATTAACGTTAGTAACCAATATTAAATATCTAGGACTTGTCCTAGACAACAATCTCTGTTGGTCTTCCCACATACAAACTCTTACATCCCGCATAAGAAGGCTGATCCCTGTCTTTCGCAAACTAAGGAGCTCAGCAGATATCAATACGTTAAGGTGTGCATACTTTGCTCTCGCGCAATCTCTTATACAATACTGCATTATCACGTGGGGAGGGTGTGGAACCCGTACTTTACTGCCACTGGAGCGTGCTCAGCGCGCTATCTTAAAGGTCATCTATGGGTATCCTCGTCGCTATAGTACTCATCTTCTATATAAAGAGTCTGAGGTGCTCACGGTTAGGCAATTGTTTATCATGAGTGCAATTCTTCGTAAGCATAGAGAGCTTCCCTACGTACAACCTAGCAAACGAAGTACATGGAAAATTTGTTCGACAGTTCGTCACCGGACCGCACTTGCTAGGCGACAATTCTACGTCATCTCCTCTCACCTCTACAATGCAGCGAATAAACATAGTACTTTGTATCCTCTTACATTGAGCAAATGCAAACGAGTTATTTTAAATTGGTTAGTTACTTTAGATTATAATAGTACTGAAAAATGTTTACAAAATCCATATACATAATAACATCCCTATGAATATACAATATATACACACACACTACACAACACACATATAAACACACACACACACACATTCACACACAAACAACACATTGCATGGTATCATCTTGGAATTTACTAATATTTTTGTTATGTTAACTTAATTCAATTATGTTTGAATGTATTTATTTACCTGTATTAGTTCAACAGTCATATTGTACTTGTATTTTAAGGCTTTTTCCTAGTTCCTTGAGCCGAAAACTTAGGCAGCTGTGACACAGTTAATACTAGTACGGCTGCCGATGTTACCTTTATAGTCTACCTTGTGGAAATGTCTTTGTTAATTGAAAAAAAAATAAAAAAAAAAAAAAAAGTGTGCTGTTTTTTTGAAAGGCCTACTTGAATACTTGACACTAGTCTCGACAAATTATCTATAGTAGATCTACATTTACGAAAACCTGTATTCTCGTCACATAACATATTATTGCTCTCTAAGTGCCATTCTATTCTATTCAGTAAAATATTATTAAGAACTTTACATACGCATGATATTAATGATATGGGTCTTATAGCAGATACAGACTGGGGGTCTCTTCCGGGTTTAGGTATCGGAACGACAGCTATGTTATGCCACTGATATGGTATAATGCCGCTTGTAAATATTATGTTGTAAATACTTAATAAAATGTCTTTTCCATTTTCTGGTAAATGTAAAAGCATGGAGTAGGATATGTTATCACTACCAGGTGAGGTGTCGGCATGACGCAAACTGACATCCAACTCATGTCTTGTTATAGCCGATTCTAATTTTAAATTTGAGGATTTAACTAATGGGAATACATTTAAAACATAATCAGGGGCTAAGTTCTGTAATAATTCGTACGCCGTATCTTTACTTATATGTTGTCTAGGAGAACTTAGCCCTTTAAACCACCTCATTCTTTTCCATAAGGCAGCTTGGGAAGTATTTTCATCTAAACATGAGCAAAATTCTTTCCACCCTTCGTTTTTAGCTTTACGTATATGTTTTTGGGCTACTTTAATTTTACTTTTCAAGATATCAAAATTTCTTGGGGTGGGATTACGTCGAAATTTAGATAAGGCCAAACGTCTTTCGGCAACTAATTTGGACAGCGAGCTATTCCAATACGGTTTTGGGGTAAAATTATTAGAGGGGTTTTCATTAATTCTTATGAATGGAATGTGTTGATCTGCCGAAATATATATTAATTTAACAAAAGAGTCATATAACTTCTGAAGGTCTTTAAAAACATTAAAATGAGTAAAAAGTTTTTCTAGGGTATTATGATATTGTGTCCAATCAGCTTTTTTATAATTAAACCTTCTTTGTAAATTACTGTGATTATTACTAACGTATGTGGTAATCTTAATAATGAGGTGGTCACTTCCCAACGACTCATTGGTTATATCCCAATAAAACCTACAAGCCACATCCGTAGAAACTAAAGAAATATCTGGAGAAGATTGTTGAATTTCATTATTAACGAGTTTAATACGTGTGTATCTCCCATCATTTAAGCTTACTAAATTTGAATCCGCGAGTGCATCATATATTTGAGAACCCCTTTGGTCTATTTTATGGGACCAATTTGTGTAGTGTCCATTGAAGTCGCCTAGGATTAACAATTTTCTGTTGAATCTCGAAAAAACATAATCCCAATCTTCTTTGGATGTATGTACAGATGGCGCGCAATACAATGAAATAACATATTCTAGATGTGAGCAGTTATAAATCCTTACGCAAATTAGTTCTATACCGGTATTTAAACTATCTAAATGTATGTAATTTGATTTGATCGATTTATGCACCAGTATAGCAACACCGCCATAGCCGTCGTTCCTGTCCTTACGGTATACAGTATAACTATTCACCTTAAGATGACTGTCGGATTCTAACCACGTCTCGCTGAGACAAGCAATGTGAATCCTCATGTGAAATAATATGTGTTCCAGATCTATTAATTTTGGTCGAACACTTTGACAATTCCATTGAGCTAAATTTAATCTAAAATTAATGTTATTAGGTTCCATAATTTAAGTACAAATAATCAAACAATAACTTACAGAGAGGCCAGTCGGAAATATATTCTACTACACTCAAAATAATCCATTCTAAGCAACACTTGATCACACTCGTAAATTTTGTCCCTACAGATGTCTCTCTTAAAAATATAATTTCTTTTATTCGTGTTACCAACTCTTCCACTCGTACGGATTTATGCGGTACTTTTTCTTCTTTTCTTTCTTCTGATTTCGACCCTGGATCTAATGAAGTCTCCTCTAATATGGGACTTGAAGTGATATTTCTATCAGGTCTAGTATGAAGACGATCCTTATCATTTCGGGAGATTTTACGTTTGTGAATAACATTCTTCATCGCTGCTTCTAAGTACGAAAACGTTGGTGTCTTTTGCTGGCTTTCTGTCTTATTTGTATGAGTTTTTTCGTCTGACAAGTTGGAAGATAGTTGCGAAGGAGGATCGAGACTTGCAGGGTGAGAAGGAGGAACATAAATAGTTAAAGCTTTCCTATAAGTACAATTAAATTCTACCATAATTTCTCTTAATCTTTTTTCTTTTTGAAAAACAGGGCATAATGTTTTGTGTAAAGCCATATGGTTTCCATCACAATTAATACACTTGTAATTTCGCGTTTCACAATTAATATGGCTTTCACCGCATTTTGGGCACACAGTTTTATTAGTGGGACATTTTTTTGAAGTATGGCCATATCTCCAGCACTTTGAGCACTGGGAGACAGGAAAGACGTACGGGTTAACTTTAATACGTAGACTATCGACATAAATGTATTGTGGAATAAATGTACCTTTAAAGCATACTTGTACCGCCTCACTTGGCATCCATCCGTCTCCCTCCCGGTTACGCTTTTGTAATCGACGTACTGATATTATTTTAGCTGGATCGTTACATGAAATTGATTTAAATATGTCTTCTTCGGATAGGTCTTGGTCCACGTCTTTTATTACTCCAAAAGAAAAGTTTCTTTCCATTGCCCTTGTTATTCTCCATCCTTTTTCTTTAAATTCTTGACAATTTTCAATTTTATGTGCACTTAGTTCACTTCCAATATCCAAACGAATTTTAAAGGGGTTAATGTATTTAACATTTTCTATATCGGCAATGTTGTAAGCTTTAAATAATTTAGCTAAAGAAAAGTGCTTAGGCATTTTTTCGTTACAATAAATATATATCTCAATTTTTTCTTTTAACTGTGTTTTAAATCTTTTCTCTTTACTTTCTACTTTAGTCCATTCCCCTTCCTCTTCAATTTCTTGATTAATTTCGTCTCTTCTTCTTTTGTCCCTCCTACAATCCTGGTCCTTTTCTACTAAGGCTGTTACTATTAACTCTTCTGAACATACTTCTAATTCTACGTCTGACATGTCTTGTTCACTCAATTCCGCCATAATTTCTTGTTGTAAATTCGTACTATTCATTCTAGTAAATATTGAATATCGCGGGCGATAAACTTGTTATCGCTCGCATCCACAGTAGGTATCGGGCAACGGTGCGCCGCGCCGATGCAACGGCGCACACAACGTAGGTAAACACTTGTCTATTATTTAGATTCACTTAATAGCTGGAGAGCTACTAAGAAATTTAGAGTAGGTATTTGAGGCACGTTGAAACCTTGTCCTGTACTTCTCCTATTGTACCTCAACACGAGAATGCAGGCCTGGCTACTCAGAAGCGGAACTTAGCCAAGTTACAAATTTTTGAAAAGTCCATTTTTTAATGCCAAAAATCCATGTTTGAGGCGCTTTGAAATTTTGATATACAGTTAGTATAATGTATAAGAAGTTGGGGGAAAAAAGGCCATGTAATTTAGTTGGAACTTTAACCTAGCCATGTCAGTTTAAAAGTAAATAAACTGGCTTTCGATTCATGATTTTCTGACATCTATTGGTCATTTTATGAACTGCAATAATACGTATGGGCGAAAATGCGACATCTATGAAGCCCTCAAAGAACTACGTGGTCAAAAAATAAAATTGCGTATTGTGCAATAAACTTACTCGTCAAAATGTATTTATAAAACAAATAGGTATTATTGAAATAGAAATGGCATACGAACTAGCATAACCTACCATCTATATGTTTTAAATAATAGTTTAGTTAACTATAAACGTAAAGCGACATCTAGGAAGAATCAAAGAACTACGTGGTCTTGATAATTTTCGCAAAGTCGATATGAGTCGTTTTTAATTGGTTTTCCTATAAAAAATTGAAGACATCCATTCGTTGTTTATACAATATTGTGTGCAATAAAATTATATATTGTGCAATAGTCTAATTAACTCGACAAATTGTATATAAAAAACAAATCTAGACACGCGGTAGTGTGTCAAGCCAAGTTCAAGTAACAGAACTGACGAGCGGCACCGTGTGTAATATTACACGAACCATTTGGAGCCCAAACGGTTATTTAGATACTAGCTTTTGCACGCGACTTCGTCCGCGTGGAATATTTACTTTGGGATATCGCTAAAATTTACCCGCGACTTCATTTACGTAGAAGGAGGAGCGCTTGCCCGCGACTCACGACTGCCCGCAGCGCGCCGCACATCATTATTGCGCGCTGATTATTTTATTACTACGATATCTTCTAAAATACTTATTGAAATCAAATGATGTAAATGGCAAATTTCTTCTAAATTAAATGCTTGTAATGAATAACGTATTTACTTGGATAAGGATTAATATCATCTTTATGAAAACAACCTCACAAATAATGCTTAATTTTAGAACAAATTTGGTTAGCATAAAAAGGTTATTGTGAGTCAACCTTAAAAGATAGACATATACTGTCGCGGATTTTTTTCTAGAACTTTTAAAGGGGAACAATTCTGTCATACATAATTTTAGCGAAACTTTAACCGTTTCCGCAGCGTACGCAGCGAAAGCTCTCAAAAGGGAAAAAACACCCCGATTTTGAAACATTATTGATTGGAGCTCCGCTCGTATTGAGCTTAGCATGATGTTATATAGCCTAAAGCCTTCCTCGATAAATGGACTATCCAACACAAAAAGAATTTTTCAATTCGAACCAGTAGTTCCTGAGATTAGCGCGTTCAAACAAACAAACAAACAAACAAACAAACTCTTCAGCTTTATAATATTAGTATAGATTAACGTCCAAAAATCGTCATTTTGATCACTGACTAACCTATAGATCAAAACTCTAACCCAGTTCCAGATGACCTAAAAAATCAATATTATGTTTGTTCGCAGATAACTTCGTCGTTTATGAACCGATTTTCAAATATTTTTTTTTGTGATGTAAAGGGTTAATTTAATAAATACATCATCACATTATTATGATATAAAAGGCTCTTCTCATAGTATTTTACACTAACTCGGAGATCTTTGAACATAACTCTGCCGTTTATGGACCTATTTGCAAAATTATTTTGTTGTAAAGGGTTTAATTCGAAATTGGTCCTTTAGTCACTAAAGTGGAAACCTGATGATGCGATCCATGAGGAATCGAGGGAACTCCTCGAAATTTATATCGATACATATAGTGATTTTGACTTTTACTCAAGTAACATAAGGCATATGCTACCAAAAAATAAGATGTTGCAAGGTGCAACATTTAATTTTTTGGTAGCATATGCCAGTTTGTATCTTACAGTAATCATCATCATCTTATTAACAAATTAGTGAAAACTTAGCGCTTATTCAATTATACATTCGATCGTTTATTTTAGACGTCCTTAAGATGTATTAATAATAACTTAACAAAATATATCACTAAAATGTATGAAATTATTATTTTTAAACAAAAATTAAACTGACTTCCAAAAGTACACAAAAAAATGAAATAAAACTTCTAAATAATTTCCCTTTTAAATTTAACTTAATTTTTTTACAATTTCTCTACTCAATGTTCATAATTTTGAAGTCGGTACCAGCAAATTTGAACGTAAGTTCTATAAAATTTTGTAGGGTATTGTTTGTGTTGGTAGCGACTTTGGAAGTCAAACCGACGTTTTTGTTTAAAAATAATTCACTTAATTGATTCTATTAGGAAAACTTAACTTTGGTAATTATTTTGTTATAAATAAGTACCTACTATGTATAGTTTATGTACAAAAAGTAATGATATTCTATCAAAAACATAAATGTGAAACGAGAGTCAATTTCAATATTATGATATATGCCTTGCTTGTTGACTTCAACCACAAAAGAAGTGAGATCTAAATGGGTGCCATTCTCATTACTAATGGGTAAACAAAAAAAGTCGGTTTGACTTCCAAAGTCGCTACCAGCCCAATCAATACCCAACAATATTTTAAAGAACTTACGTTCAAATTTGCTGGTACTGACTTCAAAATTAAGAAGATTGAGTAGAGAAACAGTTAAAGTTTTAGCCCAATTTAAAAGGGAAATAATTTAGAAAATAAGTTTTATTTCATTTTTTTTTGTGTATTTTTACTTTGGAAGTCGGTTTATTTTTTTGTTTAAAAATAATAATTTCATACTTTTTTGTGATAATATATTTTGTTAAGTTATTATTAATACATCTTAAGAACGTCTAAAATAAACGATCGAATGTATAATTGAATACGCGCTAAGTTTTCACTAATTTGTTAATAAGATGATGATGATTACTGTAAGATACAAACTGGCATATGCTTGCAGTTCTTTAAACAATACCGAAATTTCCAAACACATATCTTTAAAGACTGAGGAGTTTTGTTCACTGCTTTTGGATCCAGGTTATACAAAAGATCCAAAAGCAACCAAGGTGCAACATCTTATTATTTGGTAGCATATGCTGATGTAACTTCAGTAAAAGTCAAAATCACTATGTGTGTCGATATAAATTTCGAGGAGTTCCCAAAAGCACCAAGGTGCAACATCTTATTTTTTGGTAGCATATGCCTTGTGTTACTTGAGTAAAAGTCAAAATCACTATATGTACCGATATAATTTTCGAAGAGTTCCCTCGATTCCTCATGGATCGCATCATCAGGTTTCCACTTTAGTGACTAAAGGACCAATTTCGAATTAAACCCTTTACAACAAAATAATTTTGCAAATAGGTCTATAAACGGCAGAGTTATGTTCAAAGATCTCCTAGTTAGTGTAAAATACTATGAGAAGAGCCTTTTATATCATAATAAAATGTGATGATGTATTAAATTATTCTAATAGGGATGTTGCCTAGTGTGGAATTTCACAGTTATACAAATTAAAGTTTAAAATTGTTGATTAAAGATACATAAATCTGAAAGAAATAGGTATTTCGAGTGACGGGATTAAAAATATAAGCAAATAAAAAATATTGTCCATCTCTTTCTCGCAAAACGATTCGTGACGTCACAACCTGCTACCGCCATAAATTTTGTTATGAGAAATGTATGGCGGTAGCAGGCTGTGACGTCACAGGCCAATATATCGCTCTCTTTCATATTATAAATTTCAATGGTTTGTATCTAAGTTATTTTTTCAGATATACAAAAATGGGTTCTGGATTGTTTATTAACATGTTGTCTAAAAAAATTTTTTTTCGGCAACATGCTATTGACATGGTGGCATATGCTTGCAATTCTTTAAACAACGCCGAAATCCCCAAACATGTATCTATAAGGAGTCAGGAGTTCTGTTCTGTACCTTTGGGTCCAGGGTATACCTTGGAGCAAAATCTTACTTTTTAGTAGCACATGCTTAGACTTGTTCAGAAAAAGTCAAAATCACCATGTGTATCCATATAAATTTCGAGGAGTTCCCTCAATTCCTCATGGATTCCAAGATCAGGTCACCACTTTTTTGACAACCGGACTAACTTGGTATTATACCCTTTACATCACAAAAAAAAATTTGAAAATCGGCTCATAAACGACGAAGTTATCTGCGAACAAACATAATATTGAATTTTTAGGTCATCTGGAACTGGGTTAAAGTTTTGATCTATAGGTTAGTCAGTGATCAAAATGACGATTTTTGGACGTTAATATCTAAATAACCGTTTGGGCTCCAAATAGTTCGTGTAATATTACACACGGTGCCGCTCGCCAGTTCTGTTACTTGAACTTGGCTTGACACACTACCGCGTGTCTAGATTTGTTTTTTATATACAACTAGCTTTTGCCCGCGACTTCGTCCGCGTGAAACATTTACTTTGGGATATCGCTAAAATTTACCCGCGACTTCATTTACTTAGAAGGAGAAACGCTTCCACCTTACGACTGCCCGCCCGCGCCGTGCGCCGTACATAATTGCGCGCTGGACTATTTTATTACTGCGATATCTTCTAAAATACTCATTGAAATCAAATGATGTAAACTGCAAATTTCTTCTAGATTAAATGCTTGTAATGAATAACGTATTTACTTGGATAAGGATTAATATCATCTTTATGAAAACACCCTCACAAATAATGCTTAATTTTAGAACAAATTTGGTTAGCATAAAAAGGTTATTGTGAGCCAACCTTAAAAGATAGACATATACCGTCGCGGACTTTTTTTTAGAACTTTTAAAGGGGAACAATTCTGTCATACATCATTTAAGCGAAACTTTAACCGTTTCCGCAGCGTACGCAGCGAAAGCTCTCAAAAGGGGGAAAAAAACCCCGATTTTGAAACATTCTTGATTGGTGCTCCGCTCGTATTGAACTTATCATGATGCTATATAGCCTAAAGCCTTCCTCGATAAATGGACTATCTAACACAAAAAGAATTTTTCAATTCGAACCAGTAGTTCCTGAGATTAGCGCGTTCAAACAAACAAACAAACAAACAAACTCTTCAGCTTTATAATATTAGTATAGATTTGTCGAGTAAATTAGACTATTGCACAATATATAATTTTATTGCACACAATATTGTATAAACAACGAATGGATGTCTTCGATTTTTATAGGAAAATCAATTAAAAACGACTCATATCGACTTTGCGAAAATTATCAAGACCACGTAGTTCTTTGATTCTTCCTAGATGTCGCTTTTACGTTTATAGTTAACTAAACTATTATCTAAAACATGTAGATGGTAGGTTATACTGGTTCGTATGCCATTTCTATTTCATTAATACCTATTTGTTTTATAAATACATTTTGACGAGTAAGTTTATTGCACAATACGCAATTATTTCATTTTTTGACCACGTAGTTCTTTGCGGGCTTCATAGATGTCGCATTTTCACCCGTACGTATATTGCAGTTCATAAAATGACCAATAGATGTCAGAAAATCATGAATCGAAAGCCAGTTTATTTACTTTTAAACTGACATGGCTAGGTTAAAGTTCCAATTAAATTACATGGCCTTTTTTTTCCCCAACTCCTTATTCATTATACTAACTGTATATCAAAATTTCAAAGCGCCTCAAACATGGATTTTTGGCATTAAAAAATGGACTTTTCAAAAATTTGTAACTTGGCTAAGTTCCGCTTCTGACCAGCCAGGCCTGCATTCTCGTGTTGAGGTACAATAGGAGAAGTACAGGACAAGGTTTCATCGTGCCTCAAATACCTACTCTAAATTTCTCAGTAGCTCTTGGGCTATAATGCGTGCACACGACCAACTCGTACGCGTACCGCAACGAGACTCAATTTCATACATTATATTCTGATTTATTAGAAGATGAAAATAGATTTTTTGGGTACATTCATATGACTCGAAAAAAGTTTTTTGAACTTCACTATATTCTACAATTTTTATTTATTATTTGCCTAATTTCATCCCAAATATCGTCTCTCCTCAGTTGGTTATGATAATGTTGATGTTTTAGATTGTAAAGTTCATCATATTTTTCCACTAAAGTAATAAAATATCGTCATTCATCGTGAATAAGTATTTATGTATAGCCGTCGCGTCGTCGCAAACACGTCAGAACTTAAAACGTTCGGAATCCGAATGACTGGTTCACTGCCGATGACGTCATCGCCATAAATACCGGTCGCAGGCGCAGAAATGCCGATCCAGTGGACGCAGTCCCATAGAAATCCATACAAAGCAACAAATCCGTATGCTCCGTACGCTCCGATTCCGATGCAGTGGACGCGCAGCTTAAAGGTATTGCCAATGTCAAGTTAAGGAGGCGGGAAAATAGAACTTTCGTTGTTTTCTTTCAACCTACCTAACTAACCTAGTGAAATGTTAAGTTTTCAACACCGTTTTTCATAATCGTCAAGTCCAATTAAGCCCTAAGTTAGTTATATATATTCATTGCCGTCAGTGAGTGCCAGTCAATGAGTCACTCACTGACGGCACTACAGTCAATGAATCACACAATTTATAGAAAACACAAAATACTTTGAGTATCCAACCATATGGATACTCAAAGACAAAATATCACGCCTTTTGAAGTTGTAGCACTTGCCCAAACTATTTACGCGCCATCTTTTTCAGAATCGTGAGAGGGTCAAGCCACGTTTTTTTCTTGCACCCTTATTTATTTCTGAAACACAATAGCAACGTGATAAATAATATATCAATACTAAAGTGATCAACAAAATCAAAGGCTTTATTTTAATTCTAATTCCAGTGGATTTTTAACAAAAGTAAGTAATTATATCTCTTTTTCTGATACTTGGGTGGGCTTGTGGTATTTATTTTTTTAAATTTAAGATATTTAAGGTTAACCTCAGTTTCTGATTGTAAAAAATTCAGAGCACTGAAAATAGAACTCTGCCAATGCGCTGCCGGCCTTTTAGGAGGGAATATATTTTAATAATAACTTATTCCTTATTCCACAAATCTCTATCTATATTCTAGCCTTTACTATATCTAAGAATCTTTACTTTTTATCTACTGTTTCGGTAGTTATATAACCCTTAAGGGCGTGATACACTTACACAATCAGTATGGATCACGCGCGTAGAAAGCCGACGGAAGGACAATACGTGAAGGCGTGACTCCTGTTCGAAACATTACACAGAAAACATGAAACAAAAACATTTGTTTTCATACACAAGCTGTCTCCAGCTACAGAAAATGTTTTTGATCGAAACAAAACATTTTGTCCAGACACGATCTAAGTTCCGACGAGGAAGACGTATTAGCGCTCGCAGTTTTAGTGATTGTAGGTGTAGAATCTAGGAGAAAAGAGGGGTTCTGAAAAGGCCACTTTAGGTGTTTCATAAAAGTATTTTTTTAACTCATAAATATGTGCGCCATTTTACGCATTTCTATTGAAAACTGACAAAATTGGTGTTTTTTAATTAAGTCAGCCATATATTATGAGCGATCACAAAAACAAACACAAAAAACACAACAAGCAAAACTATAACCCTAAAAAACCTGTACCTAGCTGTCATGTGAACGATGTGAACACTAGGTGAGAAATGAAACATTTCTTCCCCTCTCTACCCGCGCGGGAATGTTTTCCGTCCGTCTCCGAAAACAAAAACATTGTCTATTCCTAGACAAATGTGTATAGCCACGCCCCAATGTTTCGTGTTTTCTGTGTAATGTTTCGAACAGGAGTCACGCCTTGATAGTGACTACTTGCGTAAGCCAGGATAAGTCACTTGTTCGGACATGTTCTAGTTCATCATCATCATCATCATTATCATCATAATCCTCGTTTTAGAAACCTTTCATCAAATTGTCACAGTGTACCTATTTTTAACTGACTTCCAAAAAGGAGGAGGTTATGTATTGCAACCGTGGATTTTTGAGTTCTTTAGCGGCATTAAGAGCGCAATTCTAAGGTCGCGACATGTCACGACACGATTTTGAATAAAACGCCATCTGTCGTAAGCTACTTACACATCTTACATAACAACCTAACTTGCTATAGTATAGCTCATACACAGATGTGAAGGCGTTGTTGAAGATCAGACTCTCCCGTGCCAGAGCATCAATGTTGGGCGTCTGGCAAATCTTGTTCCGGTATGCTCCGATCTCAAATCCCGCATCATCAGCTATAAGTATTGGTGATTAGTCGTTTTACATTAAGCACAAATTGCGCACACACACAACAGGCGCTAGGTGTACTAATTTAATTTTTTCCCTAATTTTTCGAATTGATGCCATTTAGGCACAATGAGAGTATTTCTGGATTTTAAATCATGAATGAAGATTCACTTCTGTCCCGTGTACTCTGTACACGTCATGTATTTTTTATAGACAAAGTGATTCAATAGAAAGGTTTTTATATAAAAAACATGCATATTATAGTGGAGAAACACAAATAATTTTAGAGTTTTCTAATGTCCTAAATAAATATTTTTTTGCGCTTACATTGCAAACGTTGACTGAACATTATGTACTCCAGTATTGTAGGTACACCATAAAAAGTTCTACAAAAAAGTCCACGATGGCATATGTCTATCTCTAAGGGCATCGTTTCTCAACCATTTTTATGTCGCGACCCACCAAAATGCCAAAAAATTTAAGTAAAAAGTCTTGCGACCCGTCACTATAAAACTTGAATACCTACGTAGCGCGCTATTTTTATCGGCTATAGGTACAATGTATTAGCCTTCACTGGACGTTCATACGTTTATTTTGACGCTCGATATAAAAGAATCGTTCGAAAAACGAATCTTTTGTACCTATATGTAGGTAGTTTGTATTTATTTTAACAGATATTTTCAACAGAAGACCCCCTTTAAAAAAAACTCGACCCCCCCAAGGGTCCCGATCCACCGGTTGAGAAACGATGTGTTAGGGATAACCCACAATAACCATTTCTTATCCTTTACTTTTTACGAGAAAGAATGGCTTATTTACGAAGCGATTTTAAGCAACACTTCGTTAATTCTTATCCAATTAGGTACCTTAATAACATTGTGCATTTAATATAGATCAATATGGCCCTTTACCTACAGCATGTCATTTAAATGAATATTTACGAAAATATTAAAGATTTAAAATGCAGAGGGACATATTGCAGCGACACCAACCGGGGTAAGTGACCTACGAAAAAACGCCAATTTCATATTTAGGGACCTAATAGTATATAAGGTTCGGTAAATTATATACATTAGGTGATTTTTTACTCAAAAGTAAGACAATTATTTTTTTGCCTAAACGTCTTTATATAAGCAGTGGATCATGTGCCCGAATTATCCATAATTGATTTTCGGAGACCTTATATTAGCTCATAGCACTACAATATCGCGCACCATACATTGTTATGGACACGTTCGCACGGTACTGTAGTCTGTACTTTACATTATTGGCTAGCCGCACACGTGCAATATTATTGACAGAATAAAATTGTCAATACTAGTCAACACATACAAAAAAACGGCAATATGGCCCGCACACAGGGAATATTATTGTCAATATGAGCATTATTGACAATAATATTGCACGTGTGCGGCCAGCCATTGGCTTACTATGCTATAAAATGATGCGATGCGCCGAGTTCATGCTGTGCTATATCGCGCGCCGCCCTTTTCCGCCTCCCTCAGTCCGGCTGTCCCGCAAGCGAAACGAGCGTCACAACCATACTGAGCTTGTTATATACTTGCGATAATATCGCGTAATGTAAACGCCATGCTATATTATAGACATTATAGTATAGCATTAAGTCCTTCTTTGCTATACCATAATTTATTCTGTGGCTATACTATATAGCACAAGCAGTAGTCTGAAATGAACTTTAGGATATTATTTTACATTATTGGCTTACTATGCTATAAAATGATGCGATGCGCCGAGTTCATGCTGTGCTATATCGCGCGCCGCCCTCTTCCGCCTCCCTCAGTCCGGCTGTCCCGCAAGCGAAACGAGCGTCACAACCATACTGAGCTTGTTATATACTTGCGATAATATCGCGTAATGTAAACGCCATGCTATATTATAGACATTATAGTATAGCAATAAGTCCTTCTTTGCTATACCATAATTTATTCTGTGGCTATAATATAGCACAAGCAGTAGTCTGAAATGAACTTTAGGATATTATTGAAATTAGAAGAATTTCTCTTTAACCTTGGATAAATAAATTATGATAAATATTTTTCTCGTAGACATAAGTAACAAAAAAAATTGACGACCTCTGTGGCTCAGTGGTTGAGCGTGTTTGTGCTCCACTAGCAGAAGGTGTTGGCTCAAGCCGGGAGTCGCAGGTTCACACCCGCCGAGGGAACAGATTTTTTTTGTGTTCCTTCTTCAAGTTCTTCGAGAAATTACCACGGGACCAGATTGACGTAGTGTGAAGCGTATATAGATGTTATATTATTGTATTAAAAATCAATATTTTCAAAGGTACAGCGTTTTTTTGTAATACAGAATTTCGCAAGTCTCGTGAAAACGCTCTATAGATACAAAAGTGTGACGTCACGCGTTTCTACAATTTCATGAAATTGTATAGGCCTAGGTCTTACCTCCCCCCGATGGTTGCACGCCTTGTCGTGGCGGTGGGGCTTAGTAACCGTGGACTGGTCACCCACGGTGAAGCTAAGAGGCAACCGGGGCCGGCCTGTTTGCCGCCGGCTGGCCCGATGAGGGCGCTCCCAGCGGGCTGAACATGCCCGCAGAGGACGCGCGTGGAGGTGGGACCGCAGAAGAAGAGGAGTGCCGGTATTACGGTGCGCCGTTCTCCCTATCTTCTGCGGCCGTGGAGAGATCGCAGGGGGAGAGGCGTGATGGTATTACGGTACGCCACTCTCCCTACCCCCTGCGAGCTGGCGGGGCCGTTCCGTCAAAACGGCGTTGGTGGGGCCGCAGAGGAAGAGGCATGTCGGTATTGCGGTGCGCCGCTTGCCCTATCCTCTGCGACCGAGGTGTGGTCGGTGGCAGAACCACAGACCTGATCTGCCACCGAGTACCAGTTTATCTGGTACCCATGGCCTCCTAGTAGCAGACTCAGGGGGAGTCTGCTACAGTACTGGTGGAGGCCGAGGAGGAAGCGCACCTAATACCATCTGGTGCGCCCATCGTGGAGGGCCTTCGGGCTTTGAAGATGGAGCCGCTTGTAGGCGGCTGCCGCCGGCGGGGTCGCGGATGTGTGTATCGTTCCCGTGGCCCCGTCAGAGGGCGGTGAGGAGGAAGATGGGGGGGTTTTTAGTGGGTATACCACGAGTCCCACATCACCACTTGGGTGCCCCCTGCGCCTGGGTGGTATGCGTAAAGCATTTTCCCCCCCGGAAAAAAAAAGGCCTAGGTCTTACGGTCTACTTACCTAGGGGGTCGTCCATTAATCACGTGATGCCTAAAGGGGGAGGGAGGGTCCGAAAAAAATCACCAAGTATCATCAAGTATAACGAGACATCACGTGTATTAATTTTCGAATCTAGTCTATGCATACCGAAATTATTATCGGTTGTAGATTCGTAGTGTTGTTTAAACACTTACAAAACAAATGACTCGTATAGTTTTTAATTACTTAAATTATTCGATTAAATTGTTTTTTAAGTTAGTTTTTCTTCAAACATGACCTGCTTACTATGTAAAAAAATACACGTGATCTTAGGTGGGGGAGGGAGGGGGGTAGTATAAAACCTCACCACGTATCACCAGGGGAGGGGAGGGGTCTAAAAAGTTGTTAAAAACATCACATGATTAATGGACGGCCCCTAGGTCGCAAGATCATTTTTGCTAATATCTCCGAAATAATTATAAGTTTATAATAATTACTATAATGAACGTCTTTTTATTTCATGTAGGTGTACCTAAGTAAATTAATTATGTAGGTTTTGTATACGGCCTCTAGAGGTTGCCCTATGGCCGAAATTCCAAAATCTCTAATCCTTAATTTAAATTTTCATGCTCATGTTTTAATTTTAAAGTTCCGACATTTTTAGGTTTCTTTTGGCTCTTAAATTATACGCAATGAAAATAATAATATTGTTATTGTTGTGGAATGTGATAGTTACTTATATCCAATAATTAACACTCATTGACAAACTCAGTGTCAAACCTACTGTACTTATTTCATACAAAAATCCTAGTGTGAGTGAGGTAGTGTGTTGCTGATATTTTCATCATGTATTTCTAAGCATTATTTAAAGAAATTTAAGCTTTTCGCAAGCCTTTTTTAGCCCTTGTTGTGCTTTTTGTGCCAAAGTTCACTTTAATCCGTACACACCAAGTAGGTACACACAATTCTCGTAAATCTGTACTTACTTACTTGAAATTTTTGCTTCACGTATTAATGTAATTGTTGAGGATAGATTTAAGTAATTCATAATATTATAATGTATATAATAAATAAATATGTAAAAACATAGTAAATAAGAATATGTAAATATCTGTAAAAGTATGAAATAGCATTTTATAGTCATTTTGTATAAATTGTAAACTTTTTGGGCAATTTCGTAAAAATATGTCCACGTTGTGTTATGGCCTGTCCTATCAGTTCTTACTTATTTTTCATAGAAACGGAAGACTTTGTACATTAAGATATTCACTTTATTTGATTACTATGTTCAAATTATATTGAAAGCATATACAAATAACTCAATTATTATAAAATATATTGAAATATTTAATAAAATTTGGTTATGTACCCCCTTATTTTCACGTGTCCTATAGTGACCAGTTACATTTTGTATTTGGTTTATTTATGTATATTATTCAGTGCGAAGCTAAAGAGGGTTTAAGGATATTAAAATATGTTAGAACTATCATAATAAAACAAGAAATGTGGGTATATAGCAGTACCCACATTTCTTGTTTTATTATGATAGTTATATATAGTATTTTTCATAAATTTTTTAATTTATATTGTGTCCTACGATTTCAGCCATGTGCGGAAATTCCACTTTGAAACCCGTCTATAATAAAAGTTTGAAAAAGAAACTACTAAGTTTATCACTCGTTTCATTCCTGGCAACATTACTATTTTGATACTGCCATTTTGAAGAGATTATCGTTTAATACTAAAAAGTTAATTCATTTTGGTTATTCAAAGCGTTACTGTGCAAAATCTTTGTTCCGATTTGTAACTGTGATTTTGCTGGTAAATTTGTATATTTTTATTTATCAAGCGATTTAAATTGAAAGAATAAATAATAGGAAAAATTAAGAAACTATGTTTTTGGTAATTTAATAACAGCAAAGTTAAAGTACATGCAATTGTATCATAATATTCAGTAATCCGTTACTTCCATTTTGTTTGGTTACATACATGGGGAACATTGAAGTTACAAAATGGAAACATAAGGTCAAGTTCTCATACGTAATTGTATACATTTTTTAAAGATGAATTTTAATGTTACTTATGAATTTCAATAAAATCTTTTGACATTTAAATTTGAATAAATATTATATAGCTAGGGTTTTCGGCGATTGAGAGGCATTTTTATAGATTATTACTTACTTAATACTTATTTGTTTACTTTTTAACAGATATCATTTTTCAATATTGAGACACCTTATATTCTGATTATTAAATAAATTTTACTGAAGTCGGAAGCCAATTTTTTTAGAAAATATTTAATTTAAACATATAGTTTGTTTTTAAGTAAATCCATTGTGCATCTTATGAAAAAAGTAACAACATTATAGAAAAAAAATCAAAAATAATTTGGAAAAAGAAGAAGAAATATGTAAAAATTAAAAAAAAAAATACAATAAATCTTCAAGATATGACTAAAGAAAAAATAATTAAAAAATTACATTTTTTGTAGCTTTAGTTAAGCTTATTAATACAAAGAAAGTGTTACATGTTATAGTATAAAACAGTCCTTTTCAAGTTCATTTTATACATATTTTACAAAAACTTCTTTTTTAGTTTCGAAAGCATAATCATAATTTAAAAAAGTTCAAAATACATAAAACAAATTCAAAGAAGTTACCTTAAGTTATCTTAGTAGGTACAGACTTGTGAACTAAGCTTTATACTTTCCAACGCGTTACTGCGTCTTTCCAATTTGTTACTGTCTCATGATTTTTATGTTTAAAATATAAAATATTTCGAGTGTTTTATAGGACAATATATTATATTCTTTTGGTTTCTGGTAAAACAGATTATAAGTTGTTATTTCATACTATTATCAGTTTTAAAAATGTTATTACAGTTATCACAATCAAAAAATAATGAGACTACTTTACCTAAAAGTTACAAAGTGGATATAATTTTAAGATTTAATGTTTGATAGATAAGTATTTGAAAAAAAAAACTTTGTTAAAACATAAATACTATGTTGTACATTTCGTAATAAAGAAGTTCTTTAATAAAAAACTCTGCGTTGTTAAGTAGTATTCGTTTCAAAAAGTTACAAAATGGAACCCAGAACCCCCATCATGTACCAAAAATTCATACTTTCTGAAAAAAGTTAAGGTTTTTGGGTAATATTGTTATGAAAATAATATATTTAAAGAAAAAACGAAGCAATCGGCATCCTGAAAATAGTTGTTCTAAACTTTATTTTTTATTGTACTCTATTTTGTAACCGGGACATATTTTTACGAAATTGCTCTTTTACCTGTCTAGCTATCAAGGGAGCTTATCGGGTTAAAGGCCCCCACAGACGAGAGGCCGATCGTTTCAGTTAGAACTGACGTCAGTTCGGCCTGAACGGATTCGAGCACACACACGGAAAAAATAGCATCCAACCCAATTTACGTCAGTTCGGCCTGATCGGATTCGGGCCCACACACGGAAAAATCGCATCAGTCCATTCTGGTTTGCCGCGCGCTACGGTCGTGTTTATCAATTTTGTATTTAAAAACTGTGAAAACTCATACAACGCTTGTACACGATACACGCCCGCACGGCCGCGGCTCGGGCAAGAAACTGAAGCGATTTGTCCACACACGGTCCGGACAGGCCGCGCGTTCAGGCCGCCCGGTCAGGCCAGAATTCAAGACTTCAGTCCGTACGGCCGACTGATGCGATCTCGAAATTGCACACAGACGATACGATTCAATCCGAACTGAAGGCAGACCGGATCATGTATGGGGCCCCTAAGACACTTGACCGTCAGACGCGAGAATGGGACGCAGCGAGTTTTGGCGGGAAAACGTCACCTCTAACCTCAAGGCGCCCCTGAAATTTCTAGTATAAGGGGCCCCATACATGGTCCGGTCTACCTTCAGTTCGGCCTGAACGGATGCAAAATCGTATCGTGTGTGTGCAATTTCGAGATCGCATCAGGCGGCCGTACGGACTGAAGCGATTCGTTCCAGTGTTGCCAGATCTTTTTTTTGTGAAACTACTAAACTCGTATCGATTTCTACTAAAACTACTAAAAAACTACTAAAGAGGCTATTTAACTTAGGAATTCCTGAAGCCCCCCAAAAACCACTGCATTTTAGGTTTTATTATATTAAATTTTTTTCATTAATTGAATTTGATTATAAATTTTATCATTAAATTAAAATATACTAGGAAATATTACGTATTTAGTAGCTATTTTGCATATCATTACTGTCTGGCTCTTTCCTACTTAAACACTACTAATAACTAAATTTCTACCAAGGAGGGAATAAAATACTCAATTTAGTAAAATTTTGTAAAATAACTAAGTTGGCAACATTAATTCTGGCCTGACCGATCGGCCTGAACGCGCGGCCTGTCCTGACCGTGTGTGGACAAATCGCTTCAGTTCTTGCCCGACCCGCTGCCGTGCGGGCGTGTATCTTGTACAAGCGTTGTATGAGTTTTCGCGGTGTTTAAATACAAAATTGATAAACACGACCGTAGCGCGCGGCAAACCAGAATGGACTGATGCGACTGTTCCGTGTGTGGGCACGAATCAGATCAGGCCGAACTGACGTAAATTGGATTGGATGCGATTTTTTCCGTGTGTGTGCTCGAATCCGTTCAGGCCGAACTGACGTCAGTTCCAGCTGAAACGATCGGCCTCTCGTCTGTGGGGGCCTTAAAGATAGGCTGAAAAACTGAGGCCGGCAGATTCATCTCAACTCGGAAGAAGTGCTGGCTCTCAGTGGATAGTAAATGGACGTATTGAATCTTTGCTTAAATAATCACTGAGTAGCTAGTACATAAAGTATTACTCTAAATCACGAAGATCATCGAACAGAGCTATCGAAGAAGTATCTATACAGTCCCAACAATAATGATTCCAACTTTATTGCAACTTTTAAATGCATCAATATTACACAAAACTACTAAGCATATTTTTTATATTTCTTACATTTATCAATACCCCAATAATTCAGAATACATAATAAGTACTAAATATTTTACACGTAGTCTAGTCTAGTTTAGTCAAATACCCTATTATGCATTTGATCGCGGCGTCACAGAAATCGGCGTAAAATAACGCACTCACTTAGTGTAAGACATGGAAGGAAAAAAAAAAAAAAGTGCTTAACACTTCAGGGCGACTGTTCCTGCCTTATGTTTAAAATAATTATTTGTTCCACTCCTTTAGACAGGATAGTAAATACACAATACATAAATTGAAATGATTCAAGTTTATATTAAGTACTATAAACTATAATATGTTGCGACTTGCAGGCTTTGATTAATTAATTATTATTTAATCAGTGGTTGCCAATATCACACACATTTCGCAGACTAAGATTAATATATTTTTATTTAATCATTCATTATAGCTATTATCATTCAATTCCATATTTTGATGTTGTCTGTTTAAATGATTTTTTAATTTTACATTTTGTGTGAATGATGCATCACATAACGTACACTTGTATCTGTTTTCATTCACATGAGACTGCATGTGAACTTTAAGTCCACGTAATCTTGGATAGCTTTTTCCACAGTATTCGCATCTAAAATTTCTTTCACCCGTGTGACTGACCATGTGTTCTTTCAATCTTGACGGTAGATAGAATCTCTTATCGCATAGGTCACACTGGTGCTTTTGTATTTTCAAGTGGAACCTCCTGCAATGTTCACGTAGAGATTTGCGACTGTCGTAAGCTCTGTCACATTGATCACACTGGTACATCCTCTCTACACCGTGCACTTCGATCATGTGCCGATATCTAATGGTGTAAGAGAAGAAAACTTCGTCACATTTAGTACATTGATATGCCGCTTCTTTTTTATGCGTCCTCGCTATATGTATGTATCTTGTGTATTTCGATTTAAATGTTTTTCCACATTCTTTACATTGGAAATATTCGTCGACTTTTTTGTGGGTCTTTTGATGCAACATAAGCATTCGCTCCTCGAAATAGTGTGCGCCACATATATCGCAAATACAATTCCCGAAATGTTCAGCCATGTGCTTTTTTAGTGCATGAAAAAAATTAAAATTAGCATTACACTCCAAACAGATTAGTGTGCCAGACGTAAGCCGAAATTTTAAGAATTCATCAGTTGCATTATGTAACATTTTCCCATGTGTGTTATTAAGGTGATCTTTAAAAATTTCTAGATCATCAATTTGTTCTGAACACAATCTACAATCTATTCTAAATATATCTATTTGTAATTTTTTATTTGATACATAAACATCTTTAAATGTTTCTGGATCGTGGGTGAGTGAATGTTCTCTTAGCTTGTTGGGATCAGTAAAAATCTGCCGGCAATATATACAAAAATAGTCACTAAAAGATGTATCAAAGGGGCAAACATATGAATTTTCCACTATGGTAAATAAGTTTTGAACAGATTTGGAACTATTGGTATCTGGTACAGCATATTCATTTGGTGTTTCGCCTGAAACAGAAACAAACCTAGTATATACGTTATACCATAAAAAATATAATAAATACTATTGGGAACTGAACTTATCATTTAATATAATCAAGAGACCGAGCTTTACTCAGAGTTTTAGTATAAAAATAAAATTATTAAAAAAAAAAAATTTTTTTTTATATATCTGACCGAAATTGAACTTATGGCACCAATATGCCAGCAACTCAAAACGTCCAATGCTTACCAAGCCTCCAACTGGACATTACATTTAGAAATTGAAATCACTAATATATTACGCAAACGCAAACATTTAGATAACTTTAAAATATGCAGTATTAATAATTACCCCACACCAATTTCGGTCACGGTGGCCGGTTTCATTAGCAAGGAGTAATTTTATAGTGCTCAAGTGTGTGCACAGTACTCTTCCTCTGCTCTCATAACCCAGTGACACACGACTGGCGAGAGATTACCGACTTTTTACATGCCCATCTGACGCATGAATCATCTTTCTTGTCAGACAATCAAACAGGCAATATATACAAAAAAAAAAAAAATATTTTTGTATATATTGCCTGCATTGCCCTAAGCAAACTTAAAAACAAAATTTTTTGTTGTTCCAATGCGGGAATCGAACCCATGACCTCCGAGTCGAGAGCCAAGCCCAAGTACAAGACCTAAATAGATCAATTTTTCTTTGCCAAAACTACCTACATATTAAATTTCATGGAAATGTTGAAGCCATTTCTGAGATTCCAAATATAAATATATGCTTTCCTTGTTTAAATTATAAGTTTAAAATATTCAATCAAGTTAATACCACTAGAAAATAATAAATATTATTATAAAGTGAATGTCATGCCTTACCATAACTTTTAACTTTTATTTTCTGTGATGTTTTCTTGCCTTTGTTAGATTTAAGAGCAATTTCTAGTTTTCTGTCTTTTTTCTTGTCTGGTTTTGATTTTTTTCTCTTTGTTTTTGGCGATATAGTTTCTACTGTGACTTCAAAGTCTTCATGACCTATAAGTAATTAAATAATAAAATTTTCTTATACAGACATTGAGCAAACGATAAATAATCTGAAATTTTGCACTCATAAAAACATTGGCATTTGCCAAGGCCATGGAATTGTTTTACCTAATTTAAGGATAATTTTGATATTAAGCTTCTTCTATACTAATATAATAAAGAGGAAAAGTTTGTTTGATTGTTTGTTTGCATTAAATAGGCTCCGTAACTACAGTAGTAACGGAGCCATCAAAATCTGGACTGGACTGATGAAATTTGGCACAGATGTAGAGTAGACCACGGGAAAGGACATAGGCTACTTTTTATTGTGGAAAAATGTATGGTTTCTGCGAAGTTAACTTTTGTGCGCACAGTCGCAGGCAACATCTAGTATATGATAATAAGAATCTTTAACCATGCAAAAACAATAAAACAATTTCCATTACATAATATAGTACATATACCTACTATTTTCTATATCAGTATCATCTAAAACATGATCAGATAATGGGAATATTTCTTCTTTAAGCCCTTCCTGTTTGAATTTTTCATTTGGCTTTATTCTTGAGTCTGAAAAAATATATAAGCATTAAATTAAAAAATTAAGAATTATGCAAGCAAGATTTGAGTGAAAAAAATACAAACAACGAAAAATTAAGCAAAGCACTCAAAGAAGGCCAATTTAAATGGTAATTATAAATGGTTTAATTAAACAGATTCTCAATTGGTATTTTAGGCAGGTAAGGCTTTTTTACTCATAGAATGTAAATACAATATTAGTAAGCAAATATTAGTGCCATTACCATTTTCTCCTTGTAGTTTAGCACGCAATAACTTCTCTTCACATTCTAGAACTTGAATGCGAAAGGAACTCGCCTCTCTTAGCCTAGTGACACATGTTGCACATATTAAACGCTCCTCAGGATCTCCATCTAAGTTTGAGAGCTGAAAATTACTTCAAAATTAAGTCTCTGATGATGGAAGTCTTTTGGAAGAGATCTTGTTCATTTTAAGGTTTAAATAATCATGTATGAAACTTTGCCCTAGTTATAAAATAACTGTTCGAGGATCCATTTGGATGGATTAAAAACGATTCAACTTACTAATAATCCATAGCAATCAACAAACATATCCGTATACACTTCTTTTTGTCCAAACCACTGATACTCAACATTCAACAGTCTACATCTTTTAATACCACCACAGCACCTGCACTGTCCAGACTCAATAACAGGCCTTTTATTAGTAATATTACTCATTTTTTCATTCTTCAATATTAAATAATAACCAAAAATTTTAAAAATTGTTATTTTCAAGAATTTTTCAAGTAGTATTTTTGAAACAAAGACAGCTGACAAACAGCCCGCAGCCGTCAGCCACAACATAATATAAGATTTATATAAGATTTACACTCTCGCCTCGCAACTCACTTCGCCCTTCGCCTCGTTTCTCACCTCGCGCGACGCGCCTACGAGTGGGTGCTTACACTCTCGTGATGCGTACTGCGTTCAGTTGTCTGTATTAGTGATGTAACGAATGTCTTTTTTTTAACATTCGCGAATGCGAATGCGAATGCGAATATCTGCTACCGACATTCGCGAATGCGAATGCGAATGCGAATATTCAGTTTTTGTTCATATTTGGCGCCAATTTGTCTATGACAAGGTTCGTTACGTTCGTATCTTCCGAGTATTGTCGAGTCCATACGAACTCATCTATGATCTAAATAAAGCGTCATTCATTCCGCTCCGCTCACTCAAACTTAAACTCAAAATTTTTATTTCCATGTAGGTTATGATATAACGCTTATAGAATTGTCCTACATGATGCCTATCACCGGTTCAGGAACTAGCCCGGCGAAAAGAACCGGCGTAAGAAACTCGCACATTTGCTTTAGTTTTCTGAATTTTTCTGATATTCATATTCGCAAAACATTCGCAAAAATTCTGCGAATGCGAATGCGAATGCGAATATACAAAAATGTGCGAATATTCGCGAATGCAAATGCGAATGCGAATATTCGTTACATCACTAGTCTGTATACCATTGACAATAGAGGACGTCGAAGTTTTAGCGGCAACAAGTCTAACTTTGTTGAGTTTTATGGTTCATATAATTATGCTTTGGGTTCCATATATTATGCAACTTGACCTTGTTTTTATTTAAGTCCTAAACGCTTCATAATTGTTTTATTACACAAAAAAATATTACATTATTTTGAAACCTAAAATAATAATAATATAATATCTTAGACGCTTTACACCACGTTAATCTGGCCCCATGGTAGGTTCTCGAAGAACTTGTGCTACGGATACTTTTTTATTATACACATATTTAAGTTTTTTATTATATTATACACATAATATGAATTAATATTAATTCACATCCATGACCCAGGAACACGGAAAAACTTTTTGTTCCTTCGGCGGGATTCGAACCCATGATCCCCGACTATAGCACCAACATGTTGAACCACTGATACACAGAGGTCGTCAAAACCTAAAAACCTACATTTTTTTAAATACACTTTTTAAAAACAGCCGAAAACACAATTCGCCATGTTGGTTGATAGATTATTATTATTAACAATCCGATTTCTGTGTAGGTCAGGTGTTTGATCTCAAGCATTAACAAATTTTTTTTTAACTTGTCTAAAAACAATGAAAATTAAAAAATTATATAAAGTAAATTTATATAAAAGTAAATCACCGAGCGGGGTTTGAACCCGTAACGCTCGTTTCTTGCCATCCACCTCTCAAACCGCTGGACCAAACGGACATTTGCCGGCAGGACGAAATTAACGAACATATTCTGCGTGGAAAGAAAAACGCATGAAAACTCGAAAACACGCATTTTCCCAAACATAAGACTATACATACAAGAATTGCTCGTTTAAAGGTATAAGATAATATGTGCTTAGTGTGTTTGTGTCGTCACATCCTTTCCGGAAGTTACTTCGGTGTTTTTATCAGTAGAAATTAAAAAACAAAAATACATATTTGTCGCATCCGGTCATAAAGCGGAAACGGAACTTCAAGTGCGCCATCTTGTTTGGCGCGCTTCGACAGAGTCGGGACGTGTTGGAAAGCAGTGCTGGAGTGGGGGGTGTCCCCTCCTGTGCCGACCAGGCATTCGGGGCAGCAGTTCAATCTGAGCCACCAACTAGTCAACACGTCACGGAACTGTCCAAGTTTCGTTTTAGTGCGAGTGTATACAAAAGTGCTGTGATTTTAGTGTAGTACATTTATGAAGAAAGAATTGTGATTCCGAATAAACGAGTGATATTGTAAGTCTATAATTCTATTTGCACGATTTACCTATGTCTGAATGGTATAGATCCAAAATCTAGAGCCTCAGACGACATCAGAATTGGGATCTGATACCCAATGACGCGCCCTGTTTGAAATGCAGCAGAAGAACATGATGCTGCTCATTAACACTATCAAATCGCCGACGACGACGCCTGTGATTGTTTTACCCGAAATCAACCCGGAACAGCCAGATGTGGACCCAAAAAAAAAAAGTGTAATCTAGCCCGCACAAATGCTACAAAAGATGATAATAATCATTGCGAATGATTTGGATCGACTTTGGCAGTATGTACAACAAGGCAGCATGCCATGCATACGGCGTAATTGTGAAACTACGGGACAGCAGTGAACTGAATGCTGCAAGGTGACCTTGTAACAACAACCATTTGTTCGTGCCCGCCACGAAGACTGGATTAAGACGGAGTTGAAGGACAGCGGTGACGTGATGACGACAGTGACATGACGTCTATGGTGGTGACACGAGCGCGGTGGCGCATCAGCAACAGGCTTTGATTATGAATTCGGTGGTTTTGGTAACAGGTGGTAGCCAACTTTTATTTCTCGCTATAATTTTTAAGACCTTCAATACAATAGTGATTTATCTCGTATTTCAAGTGTTCATGAAATTGCTTGCTTATATCTCAAAATAACCTTTAGTTTAGTGTTCAGTTGTTTTGCTGTTTTATTTTATATTGTGCAGATTGACGATCGACTGGGCGATGCACAGTCGCGCCAAGGGGACAACAAGCGGCGCTGCGTGGCCGAGCAGCGGCAGCGCGGGCGGCGGCTACCTCCATGGCGGCAGTGCCAAATGGATGTGAATTGCGCTTCTTCTGGGCTGGTCTATTCGCTTCACAATGATGCGAACTGGTTGTATCGAACTTTACTTATTTCATTGTAGGGTTCTAAATTATTCTGGTTTTATAACCAAAGTATTATGAAAAAGAAACAAAGTAAATGAGCAGAAATTAACGCAGAGTAAAAACGAATACTCAGTACATACGACATACGTCTTACAGACTCATTATTATTACTGTTTGATTGACCAAAGCGTGATCTACGCTTGAATATAGCAGTAGGTACTAAAAAGCTAAATTATTTCTGGTAATTAAAAATCATTATCGACACTCCATTTCGTGACATCACATTGAACTTTGTAATAAAATGACAAGTCACGACAGTACGCGCAAGTTGTAAACAACTCTTGCGAAAACAAAGACAATCCTTATCAATTGCAGGTATTCCTGAAAAACAATAGCTGGTGCACTGCATAAACAAAATCAGTTGACGTGTACTTTATAAATGTTGTTTAGGCAGTATTAGTTTGAAACGACTTCAATTAAATTTTACGTCTACCTACCTATTAAATATTGAAGCTTAACTTTGTAGTTGGTTTTTAATCACAGTACATACAGTTTGTGAATAGTCTTATTTCTTATTTGGCGTTACTGCACACGTAGTAAGAGAAATTAATAATTAGTCAGTTTCAAAAGTGACTTTAAATAATGTCATGTATGTTGTTATTTATTCTGAGTGTCTAAAAAGAACTGTTAGATGTTAACATGATAATAATTAGTTCTAGGACATTCGCAATTCGCGAGAAAACTTTGCCAGTTTATAATATCGTTGTTGTAAGCTGTTAAAATTTGGAACATTACATGTTTGTCTATCTATTACTTTTTAATCTAGGCGGATTGAAATGATTAAAAGTGCGAAAATAACATGATAATATTGTTGGTGTGGTAGGTCCATGAGCGAGCGAAATAGCCTCCGTGGTCTGGTGGTTGGAGCATCGGCTCTCGACTCGGAGGTCGCAGGTTCGATTCCCGCATTAGAACGACAAAGAAAAATGTTGTTTCCAAGTTTGGTTAGGACAATGCAGGCTGATCACCTGATTGTCTGACAAGAAAGATGATCCATGCGTCCGATGGGCATATAAAGATTCGGACCTACGTCTGATCTCTCGTCAGTCGTGTCGGTTATCCGTCCCATTGTGAGTAGAGGAACAAAGTAAAGTAAAGTAAACGAGAGTAAAGGAAGAGAGTGCTCTTGTGTACTGCGCACACGCTTGGGCACTATAAAATTACTACTGCGTGTAACTGGCTTGGTTTCAATGAAACCGGCTACCGTCACCGATATCGGTGTGGGGAGTCATTATATTAGTTCCATGAGCGTGCATCAGTATAGGTTACCTAAATTGTAGGGAATAATAGTTTAATTGACATCAAAAAGAAAAGAGGTTAAAAGAAATAATTTGACAGTTTCAGAAGTTGCGGTATGCGGTAAGTAAGTACCTATGGCTGGTGTTGGTGGTGATCGCGGCAGCACACGTTCAACGGTCCATTGGCTGTGAATGAGGCGGATAAGAAAGCTCATCGGTGAACTTGGTTATCATGTAAAAGGTTGTAAGCGCACTTGGAAGTCTTATGAAATTAACTTTATTGCATGATCAAATCTGACATTTTATCTAAAAAAAAAAAAAAAAGGACATCAGTTTTCTAGTTATCGCAGTTCTTGAGATACAGCCTGGTGACAGGCAGACATAGAGCAAAGTCTTAGATTTTTATGTTCCTGTTTTTACCCTTTGATACGGAACCCTAAGAAGAAAGTAATTGTACATACTTTGAACATTTTTTGTGCTGTGTTATTTTGTGTACAGATGGAGGTTGAGGACGCGAAGAGACGCGACGAGTCGCGACGAGACGCGACGAGACGCGACGAGACGCGACGAGACGTGACGAGACGCGACGAGACGCGACGAGACGCGACGAGACGCGACGTGACGCGACACGACGCGACACGACGGAGCGCGGCGGGAGGTGTAGGCCGTGCGACGGGGTGCCTCGGCGGCCAGGTGTCGGCACTCTGTACTTTATTGAAGTATTAGATTTGGAGCTAAAGTTATTTGGTGAGCGTAATTGTTTATCTCGTGACTGTAGTCTTAAGACTCGGTATAGTCTTTTATGATCGCATTAGAAAGATACTCGAGAGTCAGGTGCCTATTGAGATTGTAGAGTATAATGAGGAGAATGAAGGGACATCGGGTACGATGTCAGGGCAGGTTCACAATTCACAAGTTCGGAGACTGTACCAGGATACTATAGGAGGTAGTCCTGGGTAGTACAGTCGGATCTTGCCTCGTAGCAAAGATCATAATATTTTGAGTTAAAGGTTGACTTGGTCTCTCCTTAAGAGAGCTACTCTTGTGTGTAGTGTGGTTAAAGGTATACAAACCTATGAACTGTGAATGTGAAACCTGAAGCTGTTAATAATTTTTGTTTTTCTGATTGTTTATTTAAAGATGATTCTCAAAAGGTACATGATTCAAAATAGAAGTCTAAATTGAATAGTAATGTTACGAAATAGCTATGCTGCATAATCAACTCTTTATGATTAATAAGTGATGATACTTGATAATTCTGGTTGGTTAATGATGAACAAATTTAAGTTGTAATCAAAAGTCAAGTAAAATCTCTATCTACCGTACTGTGTTCGATCATACCAGTTATTTAAACGTCCGGTATAATAAATATGCTCATGATCGAGTCCGAAAAATGCCTAAGGGCCAAGTACCTATTGAAGTTGTTGAAGATGATGATATTTAATGAGATTCTGTTTCTTTGGGTACTCTATTCGCTGTGTCGGAGACCATACCATTGTACAGTAGCCGTAGCCTAAATCGGCATCGTCCGTGGGTAAGCGGTAGTGCTGTAGCTCTGGATGCTGTGGTCGGGTCTAGCCTTGAAGCCAAGACCATATAGTCCGTCTGCGACTCAATTTCTGTTTGACCACGAATGAGTGACCCAAGTTTTAAAATGTGATTAAGTTGTACAATGTTTTGTTTTTGAACGTCAATGGTACTTGGTCCAGGTTTGATTAAAACTATCATTAATTTTGTGTAAAGTTTTGAGATGAGATACTTTTTCTATGAACCTACTTAGTAAAATCCTAATGATATTTTGGATTAATGCTGTCTATTTTATGTTTTCTTTGGTTTAAATGATATTGTTAGTAGTCTAAATCATTTTAAAATAAAACGATCAATTTTCGAAGCGAATAAAGCATTGTCAAGCTTTATTTTTGAACATGAAAGATCAGCATTAAGATCAGATCGTGTCAGGATTGGACGAGCAAATACTGTGCTGTCTTAACATTGTTTCAGTTTAACGCACGGGGACGTGCGTCTCGCAGGATGGCCGTGTCGCATCCGGTCATAAAGCGGAAACGGAACTTCAAGTGCGCCATCTTGTTTGGCGCGCTTCGACAGAGTCGGGACGTGTTGGAAAGCAGTGCTGGAGTGGGGGGTGTCCCCTCCTGTGCCGACCAGGCATTCGGGGCAGCAGTTCAATCTGAGCCACCAACTAGTCAACACGTCACGGAACTGTCCAAGTTTCGTTTTAGTGCGAGTGTATACAAAAGTGCTGTGATTTTAGTGTAGTACATTTATGAAGAAAGAATTGTGATTCCGAATAAACGAGTGATATTGTAAGTCTATAATTCTATTTGCACGATTTACCTATGTCTGAATGGTATAGATCCAAAATCTAGAGCCTCAGACGACATATTTTATATATCAACTTTATTTATCAATCTTAACTTTTTAATTTATGATATCGTTAGAATACGTTTTCCTAAGCCAAGTACCTACTAAATGAAATACTCCCTTAATGTATGAAATTAAATATTTGGGTCAAGTAGCCTATATATTATTTTTTTTTAAAGTTCTAAGAAACGCATTATTTCGCGTGCGAGAGAAACAACCGTAGCGCATGAGAACTAGCAACAGACTGAAGCGAACGCTAGAATGTGAACACCCGCTCGTACTCGTCGCGAGGTCCTTTGACTCGTGCGCAAAAAACCGCTCCGGACGCGAGCGTCGTGAGTGGCGAGGTGAATGGCGAGGCGAGGAACGAATGCCCGTTTACACATTCGCCTCGCGACTCACTGCGGGCCTCGCCTCGCCACTCGCGCGAGAGTGTAAATCACTTATAAGATTTTTTTTAAATAAATGTCGTCGCCCGTCGCGCGTCGGCTTTTAACCATTTGCCAATGTCAAGTTAAAAAAGCGAAAAATAGAATAGGCAATCGGACAAATTTTTTTTATTGCATAAATGAATAGTACTCTTAAATATGAGTAACTTCTCAGAAGAAACCGTATATCAAAAGTCAATATTTTCAAAGGTACAGCGATTTGTATAAAAAATTTCGCGAGCCTCCTAAAAACGCTCCATACTAAAGTCGACCTTAAAATGACGTCACTTGTATATGAAGTAGTATGAAGTAGTTTAAGAAGTATATGGCCGCAGGAATATATTTGTAAATATCTCCGATATTTGTGCGTTTAAGTTCATACTTACCATAATGAATGTTTTTGTATATGATGTGAGTAAACTAATGATGTAGGTTTTGTTTACCAATTTCGCAAAAAAAAAAAAAATTTTTTTGGTATAAAGACCCGCGAAATTTTGTATACAAATCGCTGTACCTTTGAAAATATTGACTTTTGATATACGGTTTCTTCTGAGAAGTTACTCATATTTAAGAATACTATTCATTTATGCAATAAAAAAAAATCAGTCCGCTTGCCTATTCAAAATATCTTCATCACCGTATCGTCATTCAAAGGCGAATGCTACACGCTCGATATTTATCGTGATACTAGCTGTCCCGACACACGTTGTTCTGTCTTAAATATGAACTAAAATGAATAAATAACTACACCTACTGCTACACCTACTCCTATAACCTACACCTTTTCCAATATTTCTCACCGTTTAAACCTTCCCTGATATTCCACAATTATTTCAAGACCAAAAATAGCCAAACCGGTCCAGCCGTTCTCGAATTTTGAGTCCCGCGGGAACGGGATAAAAAGTATCCTATGTCCTTCTCCTGGTTTTAAGATACTTCCTCACCAATTTTCAGCCAAATCAGTTTACCCGTTCTTGAGTTATAAAAATAACTAACACGACTTTCTTTTATACATACATACATATAAATAGATTTATCTAATATTTTTTTTGGTATATAAAATATAAAGAAAAATTTATTATAATCATAGAATATATAATATTATGTTACAAAATAAAAATTATAATACAGCATAAAATTTATTGCACCAGTAAGTAAGTCACTTATTTACACATTAAAAACGATTATTTTTGCTTACAACCTCAACTTCCTTCAATTTATAACAAAAATAAACATAACGGATGGGACTAACTAATACTAACACGCCTACAAACAACTTTGTCGGTGATACATGATCTCTGATTAAAGTTGAAAAATACGACTGCAATGTTCGTTGCGTTCGACCGCGAGTGAGTATCGAACGACGACGCCCTTGCTTATAAAATTGCGGAGACGAAGATGCGGCGCGGGAGCTAAGCGGTCAGGTGCGAACACGGAATATAAAACACAAGAGGAAATGGAAATTTCTTAATTGGTCCACCCCCCAGACCGGAGGCCAAATCGAATTAAGGGTAGAGATATACGCACCGGAATCCGGAAGGCCGTAGAGAATTCTGATCATTGGAAATAGAAATCTATACTAATGCAATAGAGTTGAAAATCGAACACATGAGTGTCGAGTTAAACGTCAATGTCATATATGACAGCTCGAAACCTGACACTTCAATTTTCAACTCTATTTTATTAGCGCCGAGTTCTATTTTCAATGCTCAGAATTCTCTACGGCTTTCCGGATTCAGGTGCATATAGTCCCAGCCTAAGATTTGGCCTCCGGTCTGTGAGAGGGGGACTTTCTACTTGCGTCGCTAGTGCCAGATA
Organism: Glaucopsyche alexis; assembly: GCA_905404095.1. Lineage (NCBI taxonomy): Eukaryota > Metazoa > Arthropoda > Insecta > Lepidoptera > Lycaenidae > Glaucopsyche > Glaucopsyche alexis. Next base: position 25,588,606 of record FR990044.1, read on the forward strand.
CTCGTAGTCCCATTGGGTAGGAACTGTGATGCTGCTGAACGGGCTCCAGTGAGTCGGAGTGCTGTCGTGTGGGGCCGATGGTTTGTGATGTTGACCAGAAGATAATATGTGATCACTCACACACGCACCACCACCACCACCACCAGATGAGTGAAACTTATCTGAGAACTGAGACTCGACAAAACTACCCACAACTCTAGACTTTTATTAAAGTTTTATAAATCTAATAAATTTTTGGATAAATTATTATTGTGAGCCTTTGAGTTTGTGAGCATATATTTAGGCCGGGACTATACGGGACCGGAATCCGGAAGGCCGTGAAAAATTCTGAGCACTGAAATAGATCTCTGCACTAAATACAATAGAGTTGAAAATCGAACATCCGAGTGTCGAGTCAAATGTCAATGTCATATATGACAGCTCGACACTCGAAACTTCCATTTTCAACTGTATTGTATTAGCACAGAGTTCTATTTTCCGTGCTCATAATTCTCTACGGCCTACCGGATTCCGTTGCATATAGTCCCAGCCTTAAAAGCGTAAATCCGTGTTTGTTGGAATTTGGCTGTTGACAACACTGAAGAGTGACGACTAGACCAAAGAAATAGGAGTATAATAGAACTAAAACAAAAATCGAAGCCGTAGACAGCTATTTGTCTCACAAAACATCAAAGGCAAAACCAATAAGAGTGAAAGAGAAAGCCATCTATATGTCTATACGTTTTTTTCGAAGGTTGCTCCAATTTGGAGTCCAAATTGGAGTCCAATTTTAGACGTTGGAATTACGACTTTATTGCTTTAACAATAAGTGACATTTTGAATTAGTAGCAGTAGATGTGGCCTGAAGTTAGCCACTGACAGCTAATGCCATTTGTTTACGTGTGCATTATGATACAAGAAGAAGAAGAAGCAAATCATGAATTTATAGTGTGTTTGGTAAAAATCTCAGTTTATATTAAAAAGTCTTATTAGAAAACAAAGCTGTGCTCAAGTTAATATGGCCCGTTTGGTGGAGGGCTGTAAATCACACTCTGCGAGGAAAGAAAATCGTGAAGAAGTGTTAACTTTTCACCAGTATGTTGAGAATTGTTTCAGGTTATATAAATACAAGCAATTACACTGAAGTTATTATATTCTTGTAGATAAATGTGTTTATTGTCCATTATATGCGGATTTCAACAATATAATATAATAGAAATTTTGTATAAATTTCAGAGGTTGTGTATTTACATAGTGATGTTTTGGATATAGATAAACCTTCGAAAGAGAAAATATGTTAATCTGAAAGAAAAATGTTTTGCCTACTTCATATTTACCAAACACCATACAATTATACAAATTAATAAGATCTAAAATATAAACTAAGTGATAATATATAATATAAAATAGTGTGGTGTATTTTTTATTAATTATAATTATTAATTAATAATTCCTGTATATTATAATGGAGTTACGGTTGTACATCATCACAAAAACATGTCACAAATTTTCAAATTTAACTTTGCTTTTTGGTTTTGCAGGGAATTAGGTGGCCTTTTGCAAAAATTTAAAATCCGCAACTACTCCTTGAGTACCCGGAGGCCGTGGTATTTATCTGGTCCAGGTGGACCGTTCGTGCCAAAGCATGGCTCTCCCACGTAAACGGACTGCTGTGCACTGTTTTCTTCACATATTTAGCTCCATACTGACAATCTGAGAGCTTTTTGGTGTTATCGTAACGTGTAAGCTAATAAATGATGTCCAATTGTTAATAAATAATAAATATATCTATTAAAATTTCCTGTTTTCATTTATCTTTCCACGTAGGTACCCCAACTAAAGGGAGAAATGCATAAAAAGTCTATACGTCTACTGTTTATATATTTACCAGCTGTATCCAAGGGAAAAGTATCCTATGTTTTAATCCAGAGCTTAAACTACTGCCATACCAAATTTCATTGAAATCTGGTCAATAATTTTTGCGTGAAGGAGTAACAAACATCCATCCATACATCCTCACGAACTTTCATGTTTATAATAGTAGTAGGATATAGAACTGACAAGTCGATTGGACGATAGCCTGCATAGTGTGTGGGTGTATAGTGTAGTAAGGACGAGAAATAAAAATACGTGTAGCTCGAATTAGAATATGTATTCCAATATATCAAGATAAAATTATTGACAATTATATGTCAAAGTATTAATTCACTTTTTAAACTGTTAACAATACAGAGGTTTTATTAATTGGAGTTTTGTAGATACCAATACAACCCCTCAAAAATTCAATTAAGTACCTAAATAATGCTTTAACAGTATAGGCAAACATTTAAATAAGTAACTGATAATATTTCATCTTTTAACACGATGATATTAATTTATATTTTCCATGTTGTTCCTTGAAATTAAGGAACTACAATGTCTTTATATAATTCCTCCATGGTATTTTCTGAAGATATCTAAAAGTAATTATTCTGTGGAAAATATTACATTAATTTTAGTATATTATCAGCTGTTTAGGATTTTTATCCAATCATTAAATTATCTTACATATTAAAAATTACATATAAAAATATTTGCTATAAGCAGATATGCACTAATAATAAAATTTTGTTTCATGCCTATTTAAAAACCAGCATCGCAAATCTGTTTGCAACATAATGCTGAATGGGATTTGATAGAACTTCATGTAATTAGTTACTTTATATTATTGTAGGTACCTAAATATATCTTAATTGGGCAAGAACGCGAAAAGTTGTACATTGGACTTTTCTACATGTCCCCAGGTTATATCGTACTGCTGCATGACTTTGATAGGTTTTACAAGACTTGTTACCATATTATTTGATTTTAAATGAAATAGGCATGTCATATTTGTTAAAATATTACACATAAACCTTTATTATATTGTTAAAATTCAAGTTCAAAAAATCGCAAATTCGTTGTATAGTACTGTCCCCTAAAAAAAACCCGGCATTTAATAGCGTTTTGTAAAAAATAAAAGTTACTTGACTGGCAAACCTCTGGTTGCATTTGAAATTTAGCGGGATTTTAATCATTTATTAAGTTTATTGTGTTGCCAAAGCCCGAATTTTTACTAAATAAGTAATTTTTAAACTTGTCCCCGACGTATGGACCTACCGGACATGTCCAGGTTCCGTTACCGCATTTTCCTTTAAATTTTTAGCATTTTTGCTCGATGTGGTATTCATATTGTACGTAAATGGCAACATCATAGTGAGACCGAAAAAATAAAAAAACAGGTGTCTAAGGTTTAATCAGCCATTTTATTCAAACGGCTGTTTAATTTTTCTGTTTGGTGAGTGGTTGTGTTTCTACGGGCACTGTCCGGTGAGTATATATATTTGTTTTTTGATGTTTTAACGTTTTTCCAAGACAGATTTAATGTCTAAAACTTAAATAAACTATTTAAGATTACTATAATGTGAAAAAATGTGTGATAAATATCAGCAATTGTAGAAATTTTATAGTTTTGTTTAAGAAGTACTCGATTCCGTTACCTCATGTCCGTTACCATCACGGTGGTAACGTATAGGCCGGACTTGAAAGTCACGAACAGGATCACGTAAAGCAAGGTTTATATGGTGTAAGCTTGATTTTTTTTTATTATTTTATTTATTGCATATAATATTTTCTTGCAATGCGAGGCAAAATAAGGGTTTTGTTTTTAGTAGTCTTAATATGAGTGTGACCTTTATGTAGGGTAGGCGGGTACCTAACTACCTACCCTACATAAAGGTCACACTAAATACAACTGAATATATTTTATGTAGGTACATAAAATATAATTATTTAATTGTATTTTTATGTTTACCACTGAACACTGCACCGTCATTTATATTCATTGAAATGGAATGGAAATATTTTTTGATTTTAATTATCTTCTGGATTAGTTAAATAGAATTACATCAAAATTGATCCACTATTTTTGTTTTTAAGTTAAAATAGCTAAAAAAGTATGCTATTCCAGATACCAATTTTTGTTTTATTTTAGTTCTATAGAGAAAGTTACTGAATTTTTCGTTTCGTTTCGTTTGGCTTTCAGCTCATAGTCTAGTCTGTTTTCTCAATCTTGTTTCGGAATTTTAGATTTTTTAGTTTATTCAACACACACTTGGTAGATTTTAAGCAAAAATACGACTATTTGAATGCATTGATTACAAAATTAGTCGAATGATTAAAATTGTTATAATTATTCCTGGTTGAATTTAAATACATGACATATGTATATTTTTGAAATCAGCTTTTAATTTCCTTTATTATGATACCCTACTTGATAGGTTTGGTTAAAAAAAATTTGAACTACTTACAATTTGGCGCCAAAATCCTTCATTTTCTTTGAACTACTTATACTAAGGACACTTGGGTTTTTGGGACAAATCAAACGATACCTTAATTGTTGAAATCCATCCAGCCATTTGGAAGATACGTGGGAATAAAGGAATTTACAAACATACATGCATGCATACATACATACATACAAGATATGCGCGAAAAATATAACCCTTCTTGACAGTCGGGTAATTAAAAAGTGAATCCTTATATTAAGCGTCATGTGAACTCAACCTTACAGGGTCCTGTTCGTTGACAGCATGTCCTGTTACGAGACTGTACCCTAAACCAATGTAGCTAAAAATGTTAATTTTATTTGAGAAAGTTTAAAATATGTATACACATTTTTAAATAAATAACGTAATTTATCAAAATACTAGAAATTAAAATAGTTAAATATCAGAACAGCCAATTTTGTGAATTTTATGAAAAACTTTTGGATACATTTTACACATTAAGTAACGTACAGGACAGGAATACTAGATTGATCTCGTGTATTTCTAAGTTATCGAACTGAAAATATATTTTATTAATTTAAAAGCATGTTTTCTTTCATTCAATAAATTATATTTGCATACATTTTAAGTTTTTACAATATTAATCAACCAAGAACCAGCGGTAACGAACAGGATTCAAATTAACGCCTTCTTTTAGAAATTTACTAATTTCTCAAAAAATAACGATTTTACGTAAAAACTTTTATGATTAGCGGAAAAATGAATTATTGGAGATAATATTATGTGAAATATCCTAGGAAATTTCACCAACAAAAATCAAAGCTCAATATTGAAGCAGTGTACTACTTTTCGCGTTCTTGCCCAATTATTAATTTCTTTGTTTCCTTCTATACCAATGTGCAACAACTGTTGTCATGGTTCATTCATATAAATAATATTAATTATGCTGCTAAAATATGAGCTTTTAGTTTCTAGCTATTATACATAATAATATAAACATTTATGCTCTTTTATAGCTTCACAAAACTGTGTACATGCCTGGCTTATGTTTCTTAGACAAAAATATTATACACTTTGTTTCCGTTAGAGTCCGACCGAAACTGGTTTTCCGGCCGAAACCGAACATTCGGCCGAAACCGAAACCGAAACTCACGTGGTCAAGTAGAAAAATCCTTAAAATACTGAAATTTGGTGCATTTTATCCATTACTCTGCATTAATTATGACATGAAATGGAAACACGGTATATTAATTTTGTTGTAATCATTTATTTAATGTAATATTAAAAAATATTAATTATATCTGGGGGCACGGTAGTGCACCCGCCAAGTCGAGCGCGAAGCAAACACTGCCGTACCATCCTTTACTGGAATCATTTCGCCGCATTTTCAGGCCCCTATTTGAGAACCTCTGGATAAGACCAGAACGCAGAAATTTTCGTCATCGAGTAAGCTATAATCACATACTTAAAATCCAAAATTTCAAGTCTGTAGGTCATTTAGTTCCGAAGTTAAGCGAAAGCAAAGTTTCGCATTTATTACACTCACTCATTCACTCACTCACTCATGATCATCATAATAGAACTAGTACTTCCCATAAACTCAGAGAGCTGAAATTTGGTACAGAGTTAGGGTTTAATGGCCCCATAAAGGGAAAACTATAAAAACTAGGATAATCGATCTGGGGGCACGGCAGTGCCCCCGCCAAGTCAAGCGCGAAGCAAACACTGCCGTACCATTATTTACGGGAACCATTTCGCCGCATTTTCAGGCCTCTATTTGAGAACCTCTGGATAAGACCAGAACGTTGATCTGGAGGCACGGCAGTGCCCCCGCTAAGTCGAGCGCGAAGCAAACACTGCCGTACCATTATTTACTGGAACCATTACGCCGCATTTTCAGGCCCTTATTTGAGAACCTCTGGATAAGACCAGAACGCAGAAATTTTCGTCATCCAGTAAAGTATAATCACATACATAAAAACCAAAATTTTAAGTCTGTAGGTCATTTAGTTCCGAAGTTAAACGAAAGCAAAGTTTCGCATTTATGACACTCACCCAGTCACTCACTCATGATCATCAGAATGGAACTAGTACTTCCCACAAACTCAGAGAGCTGAAATTTGGTAAAGAGGTAGGGTTTAATGGCCACATAAAGGAAAAACTATAAAAACTAGGATAATCGAAGATCTGGAGTACCTGGTGACCCTTATTAGAAAACACAAGAGCCCAACCAAACTATTAGAGATCGACATACTGCCTTTACAAAAAATATTCAACTTGGTGGGCCACTTCATTTGATGTCAAAATCGAAGGTCTGAATTATCTGATGAAGAACCCTCAGCTGGTCTCAGCTGATTAGAGATATGGCAGTGTCTCCTTCTACTATTGGTACATAAAAAAATCGACTGTCATTGCAAAAATCCAGTGAAGTGGGACACATCTTCTAATTTAATCTAGCCGGTAGCGTCCCACTGCTGGGCGAATGCCTCCCCTTCTGCTTTTAATACGCATAAAAATAAAATTAAAGGAAAACTCTGGATAAGACTAGATTGGCTTTTATGCTTATACTTACAAGTTTACAACAAGAAATAGTCGAACAATGAACTTTATTCTACTCGAACATTACACAAATTAAATAAACAAATTATACTAAAATCTAGTAAAATAAATCAATATTCCTACGTTTCTACAAAAAGAAGTGAAATCCCACCAAAAACATTCTGTAAAAAACTAGCCAAGTCTCGATGGAGCTGCTTGTTTATCTCTAAAAAGTAATGAAATCTAGACTAAGTCGTGCCAAGTCTAAGGATCCTTACTGCGATTTATTTATTATTATAGTTAATGTTGTGTGACTTGGCCGTTGAAGAGTACACAAGGGTACAAAAGGGGCTCCATAACACCATTGCTCCAATACATGTGTTATACAATCAACAACAGCCTAAAATAAGACACTAGCGTCCAATTACCAATACCAGTATGGGCTATTATCTCGCTTAACAAACATAGGTAGTTACAACAGAATCTGATATAACATTACGTGTAAACAAAATTGACTTCTAACGTATAAAGAATTTTCAAGGGCCAAGTCACACAACTAATGTTAACTATAATAATAAATAAATCGCAGTAACGATCCTTAGACTTGGCACGACTTAGTCTAGATTTCATTACTTTTTAGAGATAAACAAGCAGCTCCATCGAGACTTGGCTAGTTTTTTACAGAATGTTTTTGGTGGGATTTTAATTATGTTTTCAAATTCAGTTGCGTTGTCAAAGCGTTGCCGCAAGAAACGAAGTTAGGCGAGCGTGCACGAAAACTTCCGATATCAGTTTCGGTTTCGGCAAAAGTTTCGGCCACTTTTGGCCGAAACCGAAACTGCCGCCGAAACTTGATTTTTGGCCGAAACTCGGCCGAAACCGAAACCGAACTTTCGGTCGGACACTAGTTTCCGTGTATTCAATGCCATTGTACACTTAGTAACAAATAATAAAAAATACATATAAATTAACATTTTAAAATTTAATATATTTATATAAAGATCCATTTTCCAGAATCGATATTTACATTACTAGAATTATCAACTAAATACCTAGGTACTTATTTGTTTTATTACATATGGTCTACTTTGTAACGAACCAATTTCGTTTTGAGTGTTTGACCATTTTTCTCTATCTAGCCAATTCATTAACGTAATTGAAATTATTATTATTATCAATGATAATAATTATAGTTATTCACAGCTTAGTATTATTTAATTAGACATTTGAATAATCTATATTGAATCAGTTGCTTAAAATCTTAGGAAGTATGTATACCTATTGTAATATTCTTCCCTTTCAACTCCGCCGGTTTGACATCCGGTTTGTTGATTTTGGCTTATTGTGTTTCTAATTTATTGCCTATCAACTTCGCCTGTTGACCATCTTTGGTTTGTTGATTTCGGCGGGAATATTTTCAATTACAAATCTTCTGCAGTAAAACTTCTGCAGGAATAATTATTATAATACATATTAAATATTTTTCGGGTTTATACCATGTCACATCGCTTATTAGCTTTTTCTTTTCTTTTATTACTTAAATAAAATAATAAATTAAATATTAATTGATTTCCATATGCTGTTGCCTCGATTTTTATTTAATTTCATACTTGACGCCATAGTGAATTAGGTAAACGTATGAATTATGCGTTTGGCCACCGCATTTTATCGGGGAACTTCAGCGATTAAACTAATTATGTTATTCCCTTACAAACATCACTGCTCATTTTTTACAGAATTTCATTATTGTAATCGACCATTAAAAATAAAACATTCATGTAGTAGCTGACAAAAAAAAATTAAAAATCAGCTTTAGAAACAACAATTATTAAGTAACAGATTATTATTATTTGTAAGTAGTAGTCGGGGCTACCAGACTACACCACAAAGACATCTGCTTGTATTTTGTAATACAACATATTTTGTACATCTCATTTGAAAGCGATATTCCCAACTAGCAAAAACTTACTTTATAATTGCTATGAAAACAATATTTCTTTGCTTTACAGTAGTTCTTTAATTAACAGTCATTAAACGTATTATGGGCACAAATTATGTGTTAAATCGTAGTAGACGTTTTGTTGTTACCAATTTATCATATTATGATAAGCAATCTTTCATCTTGCCATGTAAAAATAAAAACGGATAATCTTTCTATGGACAAGGAATGTATGGCTTCCAGCGTTTACCGACAATTAAAAAATTATGATCTCAGTAATTCATACTCTGACCGTTATTTTACTTGATATCTTTATATTAAGCATTTCAGTTCTTATTTCATTTTTAGGCGTCTGATAATTTATATTATAATAAGAATTATCTGGTACAATGCTTTTATATAAAAGTAATTTTCTCTTATAGTTGAGACTATAAGATGCCTATTCAGCCATATTGAAGAAATTAGGGTTCAGTCTCCACAATCTATTGCTTAAAACCCCTTTTTTCTTGCATCATTAACAAGTAAACATAATGTTTATAGATGGATTTGTATCAAAATTGGTTTTCACCGTTTAATATCACATGTTTTTAAATCCATTTCTGGCTGAGGAAGTTACATAATGGCACAATTAAACAAATGTATAACAATACTGGTTTTTGTAGTGCACAACCACAGAACCAGCCAAAAAAAAAATATTGATTATAAAAGCTATGACATATCTTGCTTTTTGCATTATGTGCATTTTATCAAACATTGCAAAGGTAAAGGTTTATAATAGTTTTTAATTGTCATATAAGGTAATATTTCTGATCTTATGAGACTTCAACTTAGTTTTGAAATGTTTGCTTCAACCATAATAGCCATAATATTATGCTTTTAAATACACTATTAATATAAATTTTAAGATCCATAATACTATTATTAGCAAAAGAATACTTATAGCATGCAATTATAAAGGGAAAATATTAAGCTATTGCTTTTATAAAATATAAACAAGAATTTTAACCCTATAATTAATCATCCTTTATATAGCATTTTTGCTTGTTGGGTTATATTATTTAAAATTCATTATAAATATTGTATTTTCTATTGTGTATTAAAAACAATTAGTATATTCCTGCTTATTGCATTCTACTATACTATATTGTATATACTAAAAATATATACAATATAGTATAGTATATACCTATGTGATACCTCGGTGCACATAATATTATAAAATCCTTTTGTGGCCCTGCGCTCCTCAGTTGGCTGGATGCACTAATAGGGCTTTGTACTTTTCCATGTAGATAGTACATACCGATGATCCAGATTAGGGTAAAAATTGTTTTAGTTATACTTGGGAGCAAATGTATCAACAGAAGATTAACAGACGTCCTTCACATTGACAATATTATTGGTTGCTCCGGGATCTAAAACAGAATTTCTGAATATTAGTGTTAATTTGACTGCGCAACTAACATTGCTAGAACATCACACGGTACTCTCCTGATTGTTGTTGTTGACTCGAAACGAGTGATTCTGATGAGCAGTAGAGCTTTAAGCTTCTCGTTGCAAAAATTCAACTCTTGTGTTAATCCTTTCTAACGTGATTCCTTTCGATCCCAATGCTCACAAAGTATCCTTGTAATGGTAACTCCAAATTTTCGGTTGCTTTTCCACGTTATTCTCTCTGCTTGTTATTTTGGATATGGGTAGATACTGTTTTTTAAGCCACAAACTGAAAATGGTGCTGAAAGATCTTGGGCTGAAAAAAAAAATGGTTTCCCGATTTTGGGTCTGAAAATTTTCCTTTTACTGAATTTCGAGATACGTTTTACAGAAACGTAGGGCACATAACCTGTAGTAAGGACGAGAAATAAAAATACGTGTAGCTCGAATTAGAATATGTATTCCAATATATCAAGATAAAATTATTGACAATTATATGTCAAAGTATTAATTCACTTTTTAAACTGTTATCAATACAGAGGTTTTATTAATTGGAGTTTTGTAGATACCAATAAGTATATAGTTCAAGAGACTAGCTTCCCCAACATATTTCGGTTTGTTGTAGACAATACTGCATAAATTCGTTTTTGATCGACTGATAATAATTTATAAATCACAAAGGTGCATAGATCATTACGCATAAATCTTCCACTTTAATCATTCTATCTATTGGCTGCAAACTGCATTTTAAATTCATTTAATAGTTTAAAAGATCTAAGCAAACATAAAGCGGAATAAAAGACTTCATTTTATGCTATGAAAAGATTAACATTTTCATCCACATTTTGATTTTTATCGACACAAAATGCCGACTAGGTGTAGTGTACATTTAGACCTCCTTTATATCTTTAGATGTCTCTTATATTGATCTCATGTTGTTGTCATAGCTTGACATGTATTACTAATTTAAGTAGCATTTTATTTGGAATAAAACCAAATATTCCTTGGTTTTGTCTTTTTATTACATAACAATTTATTCCAAATAACAATAAATACCATTACAAACCTCGATGTCTACTATTGCGCAATTACTAAAGCCAGAAAAAATCGACGTCGAACCTGGGTCACCGGCAGCCGAATTAAAGTACGAATACTGGAAAACAACGTTCTCAAATTATCTCAGTGAAGGGATAGGAAAAGAAACGATTTCAGAGGAAAATAAACTAAGGTTATTACAATGTGTATACGCATATCCGTGAAGCAAAAGATTATGTCTCGACCATTCAATTATTAGATAAAATGTATCTCAAAGAAAAGAATAAGGTTCACGCCAGATACATACTTCTAAAATCTACACAAAAATCGGATGAGACCATTGCAGATTTCTTACGTACACTACACTAGGGACTTCACTGGCGGACGGGAATATATTTACATATGAAGTTGCTGATAAATACGAGTATGGCAACTTGTAACCAACTTCAGACAGCTGATCTGTCTGAAGTTGGTTACATATGTTCAAAACCTGTAACCGTCTACAAAAAACGAAACTAACGAACAACTAGACATCTCTTTCTTTCTCATTGGCATGTGTCATATAGGGGGATAAGGAACGATGTATAATTTTCCTCTTGCTAATAGCCTTTACTCTTTATACTCTATGGGCGGATCGTTCCACATTTCGTTAATTGTCAAAGTTTTGAAGTCTAAGGTTTCTAAAATGAGCAAAAACAAAAATATTGCTGTTTCTTCTAACATGAAAATTATTGCATTAGATAGAAAGAGACCAAATGATATTTCACCGTCTGTCTCATATTTCCATCATATTTGTATAAGCGCTAGTATGTATAGAACTGTAAGGGCCCCTCCATGTATATACCTCAATGAGTCAAGCGCAAGCGGCAAGCTTGACTTTTGTTTGATAGACTATTTTTTTTTATTAGACATGGCGTTTGTGGCGTCCGCGTCTGTAGGCTTAAAAAGTTCATGGCTTTTGGTTAAATATTTAGAGTATTTCCTTGCTAAAATGTGATTAAATGATTGCTTGGAGTGTCTTATTTAATTATAATACTACCCTGTAAATAAAGCAAGAATGGAATCGAAGACTACAGAATGGCGACCCGGTCCCGCAGTATGCCGCTGTTGTTTAACAGAAGGTTGTTATAAGGACATTTCAACAGAGTATTTTTGGATGGGAAAAAGAGAAGTTTATGCTGAAATGCTCTCAGAAACTCTAGATCTAACTGTAAGTAACAAATTGATACCGTTTTATGTTGCCATTTTGTTAATCCGACTAAGTTTAATAGTGTGTCAAAGAAGGATCTACCAGCTATTACGTGTGTCAACTTTATTTAGTCGGATTTCCAAAATCAATAAAATAAGCTTTTACTTTTTAGTTTTTTTAACATATTATAAATTAAAGCCTTTATAGGACCTTATAAATTAAAGCCTTTATAGGATTACAATAATCAGTAAAAGCCTTTATAGGCTTTTACTGTTTAATGTAAGGACTAAATAATAAAGTGCTTTCAACCCCACTTTTTTGTTAACTGTCATACCAATTGTCTACTGAAATTTGAAGCTGATCTGGAATTATTTATACTCTGGATTAATGCTCTAAGTACTCAGTCTATGAGCATGTACTGGGTTTGACCACCAGATTACCATCTGGATTAGTCCAGACTCTGGACATGTCCGGACTTACAGGCTTTTGAAATTGGCAGGTTTTTTTAACCTCTCGGGCGTCGGACTGTTAAAATTTTAAAAGCGGGTGGTGTCAGCGGGTCCGGCGTCCGGCACTGAAGGCGTTCGCGCGGTTTCTCCGGTTCCGGTTTTTCAAGATTATATTAATCAATTGATTTTAAAACTATTGCATGTTATATATATTTAGAAAATAGAATAAATTCCTTATATGATGATGTAACTGGAATTTAAAAAAAACTTAACGAATAAAAGCAATCATGATGTGAACACAAAAGAATTGTTTTTTTTTCCCAATTCTTAGTTTTTAAACTCAACAAAAAACATTTTTAATTTGATTTTGCGTTAATTACATTCTGTGGATATATTGTTCATATTATTTAATAACAAAACAGGCCAATGTAAAAAAAAAATCCATGACCCCCCTTGAGCGTTACGCGGTATTATACGCCAGAAGGCACCCGCGCTTGTTTTTTCGATTTTTATTATTGAATTGTTAGTAAAACCTTGGCACATTATACATTTTTAGAAATTAGAAGAATCGTTCTACACAATGAAAAAATAAATTAAAAGAAATATAAACTACATAATGCAAAATATCAAACATGATTTCACTGGAAATGAATTTTTTAATGTTGGTTTTTGAAGCTAAATTATGGCGAAAATTTATATCACACGCATACGAAAGTTTTTATTTAATTAAATAAATACGTGTTCAAATAACGATATATATAAAAAAATTCGTGATTTGTGCACAAAATTAACCAAACATCAATGATTAGTGGAGTGGAGTGAAATTGGTGTCAAATTTCTTTACTCTGAGACAAACAATTATTTATTTTATTATTGAGTACAACAGCAAAGACAAAAAACTATAACAGCTTTGTTTTATCCCTGTACTAAGTAAATAAATTTCAATCACAGATAAAAATCCAGATATTTACAAATGAGAATAAACAGAAAATATAGCAATAAAAATGGGCAAATGTGCCGGCCGACGCCCATCCTGGTGGTTTTTATTTGTATTTATGTGCCGCGCGACGCCCGAGCGGTTAACAGTTTCAATGCAATACGAGCAAAATAATTATTGAATAATATTAAATCTGTCTTTAATGTTTATTTATTTCCCACTAGTCTGAAGAAGAAACTAAACTATTTCTCTAATAATAATCAACTAGAAAGAGATCAAACAAGGTCAAACAAAAATTTTGTGCTTCAAAACAAAAACATTGAAGGTAAAAGCACAAATGCTAGACACTTTAAGGACAAATCAAACTTCATTCTCAAATATAAAGTGTATTTATCAAGAAATTACAGTTGTAATTATTTTTACTGTTTGAGCAACATTTAGAAATTAACTTTTCATCTAAAGCCTGACCAAAAAAATAGAAAACCTGCTCTGAGGGTGCTAAATGAAGCATGAACTATGATTATGGCAACATCTAGTACAGTCATACACTTGCAAATTGGCTAGTGTACAATTTTTAGCTAGTGTTTAATTTAATATAGACTAATTTTAATATAGACTATTGCAGAAATAAATTTACAAAAGCATAGCATTTATGTATAGTTTTAAAGTATTGCGAATTAAACTCTAACCCCCTTACTAATAAACGCTGTATAAGCTTTGAATAGTTATACAGTGTTTTGTTCCCGTCACACAAGTGACATTTTCATTTCGATAGGAGACAAAACACTGTATAACTACAGCGGCGTGCACAGGATTATGACACTGGGTATGCGGCAGAGTAGGTCACAAAAACTTTTTCTTTTATACATTTTTAGCATAGCCACATCCAAGCGACGGATCTCTAAGTCGGAAACCATGACAACAGAACAAGTCTTAGATGTACTACTATTCATGTACATCTTCTACGGCAACTTTAAAATTTCAATTCTAATAAGTAAAATAATAAGCTAAAATATAATAACTACTCACCTAATCAGCTTCCATTTTCATTTTCATATATTCAAGGTTCTGGTTACTTGAGATTACTATATCCCGATGTAAATAAACGCAAGACTTCGGCCACCTCAAATATCTTATCCAAGTGAGTGATAGTTACAGAACACGTCCCTTGCAAGATATCCGATGTGGCCTTTAAAAAGGACGATTTTCATGTGATTCGCAAAATATATAAATAAATATAATAATAAAACTCGAGTACACACCTACCTTTAGACACAATTTGAATCTTTTCACTGAATGACAATTGTGAGAAAACCTCACAATCAAATAGCATTTTAAAAAAATCAACAAACGCACAAAATCAACAAGCAAAATTATAGAAACTCAGTAATAAACTGTTAAATATACACACTTTCAAATTTTTAAATGAAAAATAGTAAACAAAGTAAAATGGCCTCTTCCTAACTCTAAACATTTCTGCTATTTAAGCAAATAAAACCATACTAATACAAAAATGCATTATGTGCATACGTGATCAATGTATGTGAATGTCAATTATATTTGATCTGATTATAATACGAATATTTCCGATTACTCCCGACATCTGCCGAAGTACGTAGCCTGCGGCGGGAGTCGCGGCTATGAATATTCATAGGTGTGTGCGTTTACGAACTGTGTACGGATACCAAAATTACTACACACATGCGAACAAATGTACTGCAGGACGCGAAGGCATTAGTTGGGTACATTAATTTGCAGAGTCGGTGCTGCCGCGAAACTCCTGGCAAATAATGTTTGTATGCTTGCAAATAGGTGCTATTTATAAAATATTAGGCGTTTTTAAGTTATTATATTTTGTTTATTCATTTATTTACTATTAATTAAAGACATCTAAAACGTACGAACGTTTTATTAAAATTTATGTGAATTTTTTATGTGAATTTATGTTCCATTCTCGTTTTGATAAGTTTAAAGATAGTAATATGGGAGCTTATTTGGAAGAACAAGGGGAAGGATTCCATCGAGATATAGTTGGAACTTGAGAGACCTTCCCAATGCCAGTATACATACTGAAAGCATGTTGAGGATTGAGGGACTATATTTGGTGGTTAATAAGATAACTTCTACTGAACATGGCAGGAGAAGCAAAACTGTTAATTTTTAAACATTTTAACACTATTTTAAAACTTATTTTGTAAGATTATATCATAAAATTGATGCTCAGTATCTTTTAATAAATCACCTCTATGTAAATTTTTCATGTATTTTCATTGATTTGATTTTTTACATTTTTTACACTTAAAAGCAAATACAGAACAATTTTTTGTTGTTGTTATTATTTCTAGGTATAAAAGTAATAAAAATAATGTATGTATAACCCGTGCGCAAAAATGCTGTTGACTATTGTTATGCTTGCAGTTCTTTGAACAATGCCGAAATTTTCAAACGTGTATCTTTAAAGACTGAGGAGTTCTGATCAAAGCTTTTGTGATCATCAGGTCACCATCAGGAGGACCAACCTCGGATTATACCAATAAACGAAACTTTTATAGCCGGCCGAACTTCACCTCTCTTCCCACTGTAAACTTCCGTTTAGAGTTCTGTTATAAAGTTTTCGGAACCAGAAACAGAAATGAAAGTGAAAAGACATGCAGAACTTCCGCGGAAGCGGAAGCAGAAGTTTGTTGCATTACTAAGTTGAATTGTGTTTATTACTTTAGCTAACTTTGGCCGCTATTATGAATAATATCCGGACAAAGTGATTAATTTATCACATTATCTAGACAATACTGTTATTATATATAATGACCAGTCATTATGTATAATAGCTATTTAATCACAATGACTGTAACATAATATATAAAATAAGTGGTAACTTCTTGAAACCAGTTATTTAGTTGAGATGTAATTACAGATGTTCTGGAAACTGTCAAATTTTGGGGTTGCCTTGTTATAAGGTCAGGGTGACTATATCCATTCTTGAAGGAGTCAAGAACAGACCAGGGATGAGATCGTAAAACAGCTTTTTGTTAATCATCAACTATTTTCTTAACCTTATCGTGTAAATTCTTTTCCTATTGGGAACCCTTGTTTGTAATGAGATAATATATAAACAGGTTTAAAACAGTGTATGAAAGCCATATAATTTATGGATACTACTTGCATATTTATGCCTAACAGCCGAAAAGGACCTCCACTTTTCAAATTTTACAGGAGAAGGATTTAAAGTTAAAAATAATCAAAATAATCATAAAAAATAAGTTAAGCTCCCTAAAATGATTTTTTGTAGCATATAACACTACTATCTATTGAATGATAGTAATATTTTAAATTTGTAAAACAAAGACAATTTGGGGATAACCGACACTAACTAGTGTTTGTAAGCTGTTTTGCATAATAATAGTAATATTATTATGTAAAACGGCTTACAAACACTAGTTAGTGTCGGCTATCCCCAAATTGTCTTTGTTTTACAAACAGCTAAAATGTCGTAAACGAAAGGCAAATATTCACTTCCACCAAAAATAATGTAACTTCACTTTGACTTTAACTTCAAATTTAAGAAAAACGGCACAAGTGTGTTTTAGGATTTTTCTTGCTGGTTTTCTCATTTTTTAGTTTATTTTCTTCTCTAAGTCTCTTTCTGTTTTCTTTTTCTTGTTTTTCTTCAACTTTTTTTTGCTTCTTTTCCTTCATAACATATAAACTGTAATAATTGGACGTCATAGCAAATAGAAGCCTTTCAATTTCTCTCTATCCTAAACTATTAGGTGATTCCGGCCACATTGTTCTTTTTAAATAGCTCTCCAATGATTGATTAGACAGAATGCGAACATTTAGTGATTCTTCCTTTTCAGTAACTGTTGGTGATGAAGTAACACTAGATTTTGTCTGGGATGAGTCTGCACTAGAATTACTTGCTACATTTGTGATTTCGTCATAGCGAGCTGTGTTTACTTGGGCTATTTTTTTGTTGTATTAAAGGCATTTATTGTAACTTTACTGCAAGTTGATAATCAATCCAGATGTAGGTACACAATTTGTTAGAAGGTCCAGTAATTTATATCCATTTGTTTCTTTAGTTGTTAGTTCTTCAATGGCTTCGTTTAAATAAGTAGATATCTTTACCAATTCATGCTTTTCTTTTTCCAGTTTTGTTAGAGTTTCAGTAGTATCTGGAGACTGTGACGATATCTTCGGTTTCATGAAACTTTGCACAAAGTTTGTAGATCATCATAAAATAAGCGTCCTTAGAAGGCATTTCATCCAAAGTTACTGAAACACACTTGTCTATAACTTGTGTACCAACAACTTAACAATTGTCTTATACGATACCGTTTTCATATTGCTATTAAGTATATCAGTCATACATATTGCTATTAAGTATTAAGTACAGTCTGCATTTTTGTATTCGACAATCTGTCAGCATATTACAATATCTCTAGTAATATTACAATCTAACGGTTTTTACAATTTTACGGTGACTTATATAAACCAGAGACTCGAAACCCTTGAACTAAAGTGCTTTCTTTCATAGCAGTATCTAAAATAGATTTCAACATTGGTGCAAATTTTTCTTTGGTTAATGAAATTTCATAGTTATTTGAGCTGTACGGTATGTTGGGATAAGTTCGGATGCTTTTTTGCATGTTTCGACAAAAACTAAAAAATATTCATATTCGGGTAGATTTCTTGACTTATAACTGAATTTGTATGAAAAAAAGAAAGATTATAGAGTTAAATACCAAAGATGCAGTGGGTATTGATTAAAACTGGGTTTGAAGTGAAAGTTTTGTTTTATTTCTACCAGGGAAAGATCGTACTATACATAAAACTGAATCTTATTATCATAATACGCCTAAGCTATGGTTCACAGACAAACATGATTCGATCTTACCCCAGATTAACCACAAAAAAAAAAAACTATTTCGAGGGATTCGAAATTCCAGTCCTAACTTTAAAAAAAATATATTGTACGTCCGATCTTACCCCTAACAAAATATAAACAACAGTGTGTTTCTCAAACATTATTATAAATTACCTAAGTAAGTAGGTACCTAGTAAGTTTATGAAAAGAAAAATACAGTTTGATAAACAGAAAAAAAGTATTAACGTACAAGAGCATAGTAATCAACATCTCTAACAACATCTAGAAGTTAAAGTCATTTACTTAAAAAAACAACGGAAAATATTTTGCAACGTATTAAACAGAAAACTAAACTCCGCCTATCTTCCTGTAAATGGGAGATTCTACTCATCAATACGAAAGACTTTAAGTAAGTACGGGCAAAACTGTGCCAAAAAATTTATCAGCTGTTCCAAAAAAGCAGTAACGTAAGTAGTAAGTACCTAATGAAAAGCAAAATGTTATGGGACAGCTGCTTTTTAAGTTAGAAATCCCATTGATAACACAAGGGAACATCATTTTTGTTGCATGAAATTTTACAACTAATATTGTATATTTTCGGGGTGCTGATTTCAGATCTGAAGTCAGATTGTTTGTATCAGCTTTAGTTTTTGAGATATAAAGAAAAAAGTGATTTTCAAGAAACAAATAATTTATTTAACAAAAAACATCAAAAAAACTACTATTACGTATAAAAAAAACTTTATTTTATAATATTTTCTTGCTTGACTTGGTTCACTAGGGTTGTTTTTTTATTGCTCCAACAGTAGTCCGCCATCATGTTGGCAATCCAATGCCCATGGTAACGCTCTTCCATAGTCCAAATATCTTGATGGAACCGATCCCCCTTGTTCTTCACTTAGATCACCTAGATTTTCAGGGAAACGGTCCAAATGGCTATGCAGGAAGTGTACCTGCTTATATTACGACCAAACTGCTGGAAGTGCGACAACATCTCTTCAATGTGCTTTCATACTTTTTGTTTTTGAAATTTTGTGCAATCCAAACGAATTCATTCCAGGCATTTTTTACAATATCGGTCATGTAACTATGAAAGTTTTCATCCTTCATCAACCTTCTTATTTGTGAACCATTAAAAAATCCGGCTTTCAATTTCTCTGTACTCAAATTATGGAACTTTTTAGAGATGTAAACAATCCAAGTCGTAATCAATTTGTGTACATGAAGATGCTTGTGGTAGGTACCTACTAATGCATCGCCGGAGTACATGACTGGTCGGGTAACAGATAACAAGTAAGGGTAAAACCATTTGGACCGATTTTTTTTGTTAATCCTGTTTATATCAATCACGTAAAAATAACAATCGTCCTGATGATTCGAGGGTTCCCGCCAGAACATGGGTGTTTGGTACTTGAAATGGGGTATTTTCTTATTTGCCCATAATCTTAAAGACTTAACGCATGATTTACATACCATTTTAGGCACCTAGTACCTGTCGCGGGTGTCCAAAGAACATCCAAAGTAATCAAAGTACACCCATTTTACAAACTCCGATATACTTAGACTACAATATTTTAATGTATATTCGCCACATATATTACAGAAATAGTTAAGATCATTTTTTCAGATATTACGCGATATGGATTTGGTAAAAAATATATACTTTTTAAATAAACTGCTCGGTTTTATGAAAGTTAAGTGTAACTAGTACGAAAATATGGTCAATAGCTGTATCTCAAAAACTAAAGCTGTTAGAGATGAATTGCGGGTAGATTTGAAATCAGCGACCTGGAATTAGTAAACAACAATCATAAAATTCCATGCAACAAGTAAAAAGTCTCATTTTGTTCCCTTGTGTAATAATTGGTGACGCTTTCGGAATGATATGAACCAATCTGGACCCGGTGTGTTATTTTTAAATGATGTTTTTAATTATTTTTTTTGGACAAAATCTGAAACCAATTCTAGAACTTCATCTCGTCACAAGCCAAAGCCCCACTTCTCTAATGTCCGGATGCAATTAGCGAGCCGAAATTCTGCTTCCGTGGGTAATGCAGTTGGTCTGTCCAATGTCTCACTGTGAACGCGCGTTTTAAGGCCTGTATTCACTTTGATTAGTGCGAGTAGTGTCCAATACTGTTTAGTGGCTCTGTTTAGTAAATTCATTTGAAACCATGTCCAGACGTGTTTAGTAGCAGGTACGCTGCGAGTGAGGGGGAAGGGGGGCGCGCGGGACGAGGCTACTCGCAGTCCACTCGCAAAAAAATAGAACACGTTTCTAATCACTTTACCACACAGCCAACTAAACACACGCACTAAACAGTCGCTGTCCACACGTCAGTGCTGCCAACTAGTCTTAGCAAAAACGCGCTGCCAGCGCTATGAAAAGGCGCTAGAAAGCGATGGCTTTGTAGAAAAAAGCGCTATATTCGCGCCAACTACAAATGGTTTTTAAGTTTTAACCGACTTCAAAAAAAGGAGGAGTTTTTCAATTTGTCGGAATCTTTGTTTTTAATGTATGATTACTCGAAGGAAAAATTTTTTTTTGTCTGAAAGGGTATTATATCCAATCCAAATTTATAAAGATCTGTTCAGTACTTTGCTTGAAGTGTTTTTTTTTTTATTTGAAAAATCATAAATTATAATATAAATGAAAACGCAATGAATGCAACATATGAATCAATATTTTTTAATAATGAAATAACAATGACATAAGAAACAATATTTTTTATAAAAAATAACTGATGATTTAAGAATCAATCAGGGTTAAATCTTCATTATCGTCGCATCCTTGGATTTCCTCTTCGTTTATATTTATTCCAGGCGAAGTAGAAGGTTGATCGTGATCTAGTTTTGTTTTGAATTTGTACTTATCAGTCGATATTATTCTCATGACGTCGTTAGGCAGTTTATAATTTGCGCAGTTGCTTCTTTTGAATAAAAGTCCATAGCGCACATGTAAAATGGCATTTATAGTATCTAAACCTAAGGAGTTTCTCAACTTATTTTTAATGACATTCATCGTGCTGAATACTCTTTCAATATCAGCGTTCGAGTGGGGTAATGAAAAAACTTTCATTGCTAAGGAGAATAATTCTTTCTGCTCAAAAGACGCCTCTGGGCATATGTACCAGAGGCATCTTTTGAGTCTTTTACTTCACTCCAGAATTTAACGGTGTCCTCCTTGTGAACCCACTCTTGTAAAATAATAGTGCGCCACTGTTCGAAAATTTTATCAATGTCTTCAGGTGCTGAACCGAAACTTTCGCATAGATGTACAATTTCTTGTAAGGATCTTGTTGGCTTTAATATTCTTGAAACAGAAAGGCAAGAACTGTTCTCTAGGCATATCAAGTTTTCAGGCAATCTATGCTGCAGTTGTAAAATTAACTTAATGACAAAATTAACACATCTTTCTTTAATACCGTTCTTAATATCATTGGGCAGAGCAGATTCTTGTAGTTTAGTCTCAAAAATGTAACCTAGATATGGATTCGGTGAAAGGTATCTTGTGACATCAAGGGAATTAAAATTAAGACAAGTCTGTGATATTATAATCTTGAGACATAGTTTTTTTATAAGATCTTGCAGGGTATTAAATAGTAATGTAGGGTCTGCCGATTTCTGTTCAAATATCTTAAGTGCTGACTGTGTTTCATCCAGAACACATCTCAAAAATTGAAGATAGAGTTCATTTTGCGTAGCTTTAAACATTTGATACAGCATCTCAGCTTTGTAATAATTATCAGATAAAAGAGCTTTTTCAAAGTAATGTTAATTCTCTCCACTGACTTAATATTCGAGTAATCGCCGGTTCAATAGAAAGCCATCGTGTGTCACAAGTTTTTAAAATTTTTAATGGTTTTTCCCCGCAGTTCAGAGATTCATACAAGTTTCTATACTCAAATTGCCTTTTCGATGATATTTTGAACCAGTTATGGGTCCCTCGAATCAAAAACTCAATTTGACGTGGTATACCTACAGAGGCGTGTGATACGGCGAGCTGTATGGAATGACACACACATCTTACTAATATCAAATGCTTTAAATCATATTTTTCCTTTAAATTTTTGTACACACTTGTATTGATCCCGGTCATCACAAAAGCGTTATCAGTGCCTATACCACTTAACTTTTTGATTTGCAATCCAGCATCTTTTAATAATGCAACCAAAGATGTAACGATTCCTTCAGCGTCAGAACTTTCTAATTCCATGAGTCCTAGAAATGAAGAAATAACTTCATTTTGAGTGCGACTGAAGTATTTTACCACCACTCCCAAAATTTTTTTCACTGAAATATCTGTAGACTCATCTAATAATAAGCTGTAGGGCTCATCTCCTATATCGTTAATCAGCTCGGTTTTAAAGTGAGGTGCCAGTACCATTTGGATGACAGCTGTACATTTAGTACGATGAATTTTAAGATTTTTAGCCGCTTCAGATTTCACTCGTTTGGTTTACTCGCTGCAAGTTTATTTTTTGCTGAGATGTGTGCAACGATGGTTTTACCTTTTTTTGATGAGATGCTGTTTCATTATGGCTTTTGATATCACTGATCTTAGCCGAAAACTCCCGTTCACAAAAGTACATTGAGCTTTTGTTGAGTCACCAGGTATAGGTTTTAACCAATGTTTAAAATCGTTATCCTGCTCCCACTCGCTCTTATAATGTTGTTTATAATTTGTACGCTTTGATAAAGGCAAATCCATTTTTACAGCACAACTTGACCGTAGATCAAACTAGAGAATGAGACGATCGCGATGAATAAAGAAATAGGCGGGAATTTCTTTATTCCACCGGGAATCCCCATGTCAAAATCTTTTTCATAGACTATGATGAAAACATAGACATCTTTTTTTTTAGTTTTTCAATGTTGGTAGTAGGTATAGTGCGTCTAAAAAGTGAAGAAATTAAAAAGTGGCAACATCGTAGTGTCATCCCTTTCAAATCAATATAAGAAAAAAAGGACGACACTACGATGTTGCCACTTTTTAATTTCTTCACTTTTCTGACGCACTAAAGTAATAAGATTTTGTTTCGCTGATAGTTTTTTTTTAATAAAAATAGAATAAAAAGTATAATTTTAAAAAGCGGTAGATTTAGCGCTAGGCGCTAAAAAGCGCTTCGTGACAAAAAAAGCGCTAGATCTGGCGCGAAAAGCGCTAAGTTGGCAGCACTGCCACACGTATTTTCTACTAATCACTAAGCACTCGCACTACACACTCGCACTCGCACTAATCAAAGTGAATACAGGCCTTTAGCGTGGACTCTATCATTGAGAATTGAAGCAGGTATGATGTACAATTTTGCGGCAGTATAGTTAGTTAGTTCCTTGCTTTTTACTTTTTGTACAGCAATATTTAAGTCTTCTTCAGAATATTTAGTAGCTCTGCCTCCGCCTCGTCCTCTTCCTCTGCCTCGACCTCTTCCTCTGCCTCGACCTCTACCTCTTCCTATACCTCTATCATTTGTATTTTCTTCAATTGCTGCAGAACTGTTCATATATTTTAAATTAGTAAAATATTCTTGTGATGTAGGCTGACAATTTTTTTTTTAAATCTTGCAAGTCTGTACTTTGGCTCAGAAATAGGTATAGAACCATTATATGCACAGGGAGGTATTTCAAATTCTCCTGCTGGTGCATTTGATGGTATTTTACCAGGTTTGTGATCGCTGCAGAATACCATGAACCATTAAATGTTTCTTGGTAAAATATAAGAGCAGGGTGGTCTCGTCTAAATTGTAGTTCACGAATGGGTCATGACTGAAATCCAAGTGTTTTGTTGTATAATGGCTCCAAGAATTTTGTCCATTCACAGAAAGTATTTTGCAGAACTTTAAGTACAGGAAAAGGACATGGGCGAATTCTTGCGTCTCGAAAAATCTGTGCCCAGTCTTCTGGGATCTCAGCTGGTAACTTTTGATTAATGTTACCCATATTTTTATCACACTCTAGATAAGAGTGACCTCTTATAGGAAATGCCATTTTAATTTTGTCGAATCTGTGATGAACATGGACCAATTGATGCAGAAAGCGAAAAACTGTATAGTTTTTGTTTTGGCCCGCACAGGAATCACAAAATATTTCGAGAGTTCTCACATCGTTATCTAGTAGATAATATACATAATGGTATAAGAGTGAGCAAACTTCATCCAAATACTGTTTTCCTGAATCTTTCAGTCCATAGTGGCTATTTCGAGATGGAAAAGAGCTAATATGCTCTTTTACTTTATTTAAAACTTCATCTCTAATATTGTGAGGTCTATTGTTATGCTGTCGTCTAGTATCAGTTGGTGCTGTAGCATTGAACTTTAAATTCTTTACAAGGTGCTCTATTTTACCTTTGTTAATCCCGTGAATTGCCAGAAAAGCACTTATGCAAACCGTTATCTCTTTCATTATATCATCTCTTGGAACACATACCTAAAAACAAGATTTTTAATATTATGAATAAATAAATACCGACTGTTCAAATAACAAAGAGAAACGGCCTCCATGAAGTCAGTAAAAAACTAATTATTAAAGGTTATTAAATGAAGAATTAGGTAAATAAAACTTATATGTAGCATCTCTCAATTTTGCCTGAGTTTCTGGTTTCCTGGGTCTCTTTCTTTTTCTAGTTTTATGATCAGATACTGAATGATTTCCTTCATCGTCTTCGCTCATTTTGTTTATTAAAAAAGAATTAAATAACGATTTCAAGCAGTAGAAATCAACACAGACCGTGAAAAAGAAATGTCGCTTGTCAACTTCATTCTGAAACTTGATTGCGTTGTGTTCGTTCCTTTTTGTTGGGAAGTAGTGGTCAAGTCCATAGACTTAGCCGGTTATTCCCTCGTTATGTAGAAATTCAGCAAAAAAAACTTGTGACTCAACGAGTTTTACCCTTGTTTATGATAGTCGTATGATGAACTGCGTATTTTTGTGGCCATAGACAACACAAAATCAATTTTAGAAAAAATGGACTCCAGTTTTCCCTATGGCCCTTCAATTATAATTTAATTAGAAGTCAATTTATATAGCTAACAATAAGAATTAACATAGATAGGTACTTATAAACATAACAAAGAATACTAATTTACAAAAGTAAATTGAGACATCTAAACCACAATCGCAAAAGTTATATGGCAGATAGTCGCTTATGCCTCGCTTATGTCGTAACAAGAAATATCACGGTTGACTTATTTTCATAATTACAACTACTAAATATGATTTAACTTCAAAATTACAATAACATTAAACTTATATTATAAAAACTACGTACCAGAACTAGTTTTACGGTTGTTATCGATAAGTTGTAATAGATCTTCTCGGTTCATTATAGCGCATTGTCGTCTCGTTTTGCCCAAATTCACCAATAATTTACGTCTTTCCATGTCTATTGTGTTGAACTCGAACTGTTTACTAATATGGTAACACTTTTAGACGTTTTTCATCACTTGACAAACCAAAATAAACAAATATTCGTGCCGGCCGGCGAAGCACATGTCATCTGCCCGATGACGAAATATGACTGACCGCCGGCCCCCCGCGCGTTCCGCGTATAGGCGATCAGTGGTAGTTATTCGCATCTACATCGTGCAATTTCACAAAACAGGTGTAGAAGTCTTCTTAAAAAAACTTAGGCCTTTGCATCCGTTAATGGATGATTTATACAGTATTCTCCGAGCAAAGTAACTCTTGAAATACTGTAGTGCCTGGGACAGTTGGTTTTTAATTGTCGTATGGTTGCCCAAGCACATACGGCATTCTCACAACATAGTCAGCCTAGTCCAGAGGAATGAACTAGTCAATACGTCTGGAGCCAACTATGTGCGGGTTTCCTCACGATGTTTTCCTTCACCGTTAGAGCGTCCGTATAATGTACTTGAGATCTGAAAAAGTCTCATTGGTACACGCCACAACCTGGGATTCGAACCTACACTCTCTCGAGTGCAAACCAAACGGTCTACCCACTAGGCTACGGAGCTTTCGAAGAAGTCTTCTTATACGTGACAAAATTACCAAAAATAAGGTGATATTTGAATTTCTGTTTTTGCTATGTTGTAGAACATGATATTTTAAGCTAGTTTCTACAAAAAAAACAAAAAACTCAAAATTGCAGATGACTTTTTTTACTTTGCACCCGTCGAAATAAAACTTATAATTTTAATAATTTAAAATATTTTCATAAAATTTATCATAAAAATATTTCTGATTCAAAGTATTATTACTATACGAAATAAAATAAAATGAAGGATATTTTAGAAGACCTTTCACCATAAGACCGTTTTACCATAAACCTACTAATAGGATAAATGTGGGGCATGATTCTAAATTTTTATATATTTATTTTTAAATATTATTGAGTTATTTTGTAACATGCAGTATATTTAGCTAGTGTTAAATCCTATCTTGTTTTTAAAAAAAATACCTAATTAACCTTACCAACAACTTGTGATTAGTCTGTTAAGGGAATATGAAATAAAAATCAAAAATTTTAAGACATTTATTATTATGTCCCATTTACATGTTTTATAGCATTTAAGAGTTCTTCGAATGGGTCTTTGTGATTAATTCTTTTTTTCTACTCCAAGAGTATTCTATCAGCCAGTCAGAGAAATCAGTTTTGTGTTGCTGTTGTCTAAATTGTTTTTTTAATCCTCTCCACTGGCTTTCAATTCTCTGCGTGTGTGTCCCATCTGGTGCCACAAATCTATTTGTAGGATCGCTATGATTCACTCTTGTGGATGTAACCATGCTCAGTAAGGCTCATAATATAAGCTCTCCAATAATCGGTGTGAATGATGGAGCCTTCCTGAACATGTTTTTGTATGAGTGGCACCAACACTTCAGCAGACCGCTCATTATCGGGACACACCTCAAGCCGCAAATCGTCACTCCCATCTTCAATCATTTCAATGATCCAGTGGCCTTCAATGTGTCGTCCTCTGTTATACTTTCGCTTTACAAACTTGCTTTCAACGATTTGGACGATTTTCCCCGGTCCTCCAATCTTACTTTGTGTTCCTTGGTTCTCCAGTTCATAAATAACAATAGTTTCTCGGCAATAATTGAAACAATCTGCCACAGTTCTTGTTGAAAGGACCGGGTTCTCATCACTGGCCACCTGTTTTCTCACTTGCTCGTAGGATAATCCCTCGCTGAATCCATACATTATTCCGAATACTGTGTTGAGAGGCAGCCGCACATTCTCAAACCATGTCCCAGTTGCACGGCTTATAGAGCTGGATCGGCAGTTACTCTTTCGGCATCTAAACTTGCCGACTTGTCCAGCCGTACGGGTTATTGTCATAGGTCTGTGGTGATATGAGCACTCCTTCGCCATTGGAAGCAGCTCCCGCTCTTCAGCAAATTCCAGACACTGGGCATCTGGTCCTAGCCTACTAAATACCTTTCGCCAGTTCCACATGGATCTGTAACAAAATGAAACAAATTAATACAAACACGTATACAGGGTGGTTCGTCTCTTAAATAAATAATTAAATATAAAAAAAAAACTATTTATTATAATAAATTTTCAAAACTCCTTCCTCCAACTTGAATACATAACCGACAACGTTTTAAAAAGTTATGCTGTAATTGCCTGAAGCTATTCGAATATTCTTGTTTTATTTTTCTTTCCGCTTCTGATATTCTTAGTCTGAATTCTGTTTCATTGTTGTTTTCCTTCGCGTAAACCAGCTCTTTAAAAATCCCCAAACAAAAAAGTCGATGGGGTTGAGATCTGGCGAACGCGCGGGCCATTCGATCGGCCCTGCACGCCCAATCCATCTTTCTGGAAAAGTGGTATTCAAATGCTCTCTTACTTGTATTCCATAGTGACAGGGCGCGCCATCTTGTTGAAAAATCATTTCTTGTCGAATATAAAGGTTAACATCTTTTAACAATTCACAAAGATTGTTTTGCAAAAAAATTAAATATTCCTGGCTATTCAACCTAGCAGGTAATTCAAAGGGTCCAATTAACTCTCCGTTTAGGACCCCAGACCAAAGGTTGACACTAAAGCGCGTTTGGAAATTTGACGCCCTTGCCAAATGTGGGTTTTCGATGGCCCAGCTATGATAATTATGAAGGTTGAATACTCCAGCCTTTTCGAATCGGGACTCGTCGGTCCATAGTATTTTATTAAAAAAGTCAGGATCTTCTTCAGATCGTTGGATCATTATTTCACAAAAAGCCACTCTTCTTGGGTAGTCGGATTCCTGGAGCTGCTGAACGCGTTGGATGTGGTACGCATGGAAACCTTCTGTGAACAAACAAAAAACACCGATAAGTACCTATCACAAGTTAACTGGTTACAACGTGGTGTTTACCAAATAGATTTGATAAAAAAAATATTGAAAACTTAGGTACCTACTTTTTATGACTCACCTTCCTTAAGAATTCTTAGAACGGTAGTTCGTGGAATTCGAGTTCGTCTCGTTATTTTTCTTGAACTAGTAGACGGGTCTCTTTGAATTTCTTCCAAGACTTCTTCCACTCGATCCGAATCCTGGGGTATAGCTCCGCGAGGTTGATTTCGCCCGGGGATACGTCCAGCCATCAAAGTGTTGTGTGTAGGGTTGCCAACTTTTTTTACAAGAAATAAAGCATATTCAGGTCTATGAAGATTATCAAACAGTATTTTAGAAAAACGAACATTATTTTATTTATTTATTGTTTTAAATACATCTTTTTTTTTAGAGCTTCTCGCACAACTTACTAATTTACAATCTTTTTTAAAAACTTCATATGCCTCATCACAATTAATATCGAAATTAAAATAAATGAGGAGCTCGTTTTTTATTAATTTGATAGCTTCTCTATTTCTATCATCCCGCCAATTAGCATTCATTACTGAAAAAACTCTTTCAGTAAATGCTGAGGTGGCGGGAACAGAAAGTAGATATGAGACAATTTTAGTGATGTTATTAAATTCTTCTGAAGTGCTTACTAATAAATGGCTCCATTTTTTGGCTAGTACTCATCAGGTATACCTTAGGTAGACCTTTATGTAAGAGTAATATGAACTCAACGCTCCATATTCTGTATGTTAGAAAATGAATCAGGCAACTCTAGAACCATACTTTTTATATTCATTTGTTGAATGGAAAATATTTCATGTGACGCTGGAGAATTGATTATGAGCTGATCATTCATTCTTTGCCTTGAAATGACAAAAAAGGTGGTGTGAAGTAATCGTTAGCACTCATACAAAATAAAACTGTTTTATAATAGGTAAAGTCCCTTTCAGCAGAAGTTAGATTTCCTACTTGGCGGACAGTCTTTGGAGCCATAACTTTCTGATGTTTATTCAAGCTGACTTCAGTTTCATAACAGTTGTATCATCCATTAGATTTTTTTATAATTGTTCCGTTCCGTTGTCTAAATTTTAAACGCAAAATTATATTATTGCTCGATTTATAAAAAAAGACTATTAAACAATATTAGAAGTACACACCTGACGCTTCACTCTCCATTATAAAACTCAAAGTTAAAAATAAGCACTGCAGCACGTAATAAGCGTGATTACTTATCAAGTTTTTCATCGCAAATGACCAACATTTTGTTGTGTTCGCGCAGCCTTTTTTTGTTTCTGTGGACTTGATTGTTTTGTGATTCTATTTTTCGTTTATTAAGAAAGCTATAAAAATATTATATACCAATAGGTACTATTGTAACCTTGTGTTTCCGATCTTGTCAACTACAAATTTTTTTACTGGCCATCTTCATATAATGGAATGAATAGGTAGCCTTGTCATCTGACTCCACTTTCAAAACTTTTATGTCTCTCATCCTAACATTCTGATATTCTGTACTTTTGGAATAGTTTTTTCCTATTTCTGTCGCTAAACTTTTTATGTGGACAAAATCGTCATAGCTCAATTCATTAACTTCGTACGGTTTACCAGTTTTTCCCGTTTCTTATTATTTGGGGGTACTCATCAGGTTTCGGAGCTTGACTGCCAACCTTCAGTGATTTGAGAGACACTTGGAAACTCAGATTCAGTTTCATGTTCACTTTCCAAGTGGAAATCCGGATCAACTTGGTCGTCATCAACATTGCTCAAATCATCATTTCGCTTCTGTTCCACGTTTGTATGGTTTTATCGAAATCTGGAGCCCTGTGTTACACTACTTTTCTTCTTTTATCTCTACTTCCAGAAGTACTTTCTTCGTCCATCTAAAAATATTAACTATTAGTGATGTGACGTTAATGAGACACTTCTGAAGAATCACACAATAAGGACGTAATGTCCAAAAAAATACACTGAGGTCTCACATCTCTCAGAAACCAAAGCACTACGGTGTACGCGTGAAACTATTTTGACGAGCAGAGCGCGAGCTCGACATACCAATGGGAAATAGGAATCCTAAACCGTGAAGCTAGGGGGATGCGCGGGTGAAAAATATTTATAAAGTTACAAACATAATTGTCAACACACTGTCTGTAAGACACCCACGCTGCCGTCCTCAAACTAAAAGGCGCTAAATGACAAAAAGAGTTTTTGAGGTAGAGCTGAAAAACGTGGGATTATTTTGAAATTGATGCTAGTGATTTTGTATAAACAATTTTTCATGTTGTCGTGAATGTCTTATGACAACATTAAAAATTGTTTATAGAAAATAACTAGCATCAATTTCAAATAATCCCGTGTTATTAGCTCTACCTCAAAAACTATTTTTGTCATTTAGCCGCCTTTTAGTTTGAAGACGGCAGCACGTCACTACTTAAAGGTTAAACAACCAATTTGCCGGTTTACATTTTATCCCAAAACCTCCAGGTCCCGTCTACTTTTTCTGAACGATGCATCACTCGTACAGAAATGATTACACTTTTAAGGGTTTAGTAATTTAGTTTTATAGTTTCGTTAAACCCTTACAGTTTCGTCATCTCCGCCCCCGTTCGTCCGAAAGCTGACAGACGGACTTTGCAAGGGAGATTGCAAGTTGGTGACATTCAATGTTATTGCCCTTTAATTAGGTGTCTTCTGACCTTTGTTTTGCAGATTGCCTATTCAACGTCTAGCGGACCCAACAGTAACAGTCGGCTGATTTGCGAGCAGTGCATATCGAAGTTGAGGGACGCTACTGAGTTCAAACGCCAAGTGCAGGAGTGCGAGCGCACGTTCATGCAGTGGCTGGACCCCGGAAACTCCGTAGCAGATGTAACAGGTTCGTAATCCAATCCTTCATAAATTTAGCGAGTTCCAAATAGAAGGCGGTTATACAGGGCTATAGGTTAGGTCAAAATTGATTCTTTAAGGGGTATTAGTTCTCAACATTTCCATATAAGGTCCGTTAAAATCAATTACGGATATTTTGAGTATAATATAATGATATACTGCTTATTTAGATACATTTAAGGCCCTCACAGACGAGAGGCCGATTATTTCAGTTAGAACTGACGTCACTTCGGCCTGAACGGATTCAAGCACATACACGGAAAAATAGCATCAGTTTTTTTTCTGGTTTGCCGCGAGCCACGGTCGTGTTTATTAATTGTATTTGTGTTACACTCGAATTTTATGAATTAGTACACCTCGAAAACTCACTATGCTTGTAAACGATACACGCCCGCACGACCGCGGCTCTGGCGAGAACTGAAGCGATTTGTCACACATAGTCCGTTCAATCCATCCTATCAGTTCAGAATGAATGTTGCCAACTTAGTTATTTTATATAGTGTTACCATTTTTTTATTTTTTGCTTTAAATTTATTTAATTCTATACTTTTTATGTAGGTAATAAGCTGTTTTATTCTTTGAATAGCATTATTAAATATAAAACAAAAAATATAATATAAAACTGTCGTAGTAAAGTATTGAAAAAAAAAAATCAACTTTGTTAAATTTCTAAGTGTTTTCTTACGCATATCTAAGAATTGTGCATAAGGATTAATAATATGAAACTTTGCACATAAACCCCCTTACTAATAAACGCTGTATAAGCTTTGAATAGTTACACAGTGTTTTGTCTCCTTCTATCGAATTAAAAATGTCACTTGTGTGTCGTGAACAAAACACTGTATAACTATTCAAAGCTTATACAGCGTTTATTAGTAAGGGGTAAAAAGTTTAAGTGGAGGAACGCCTGCTGAAGGCTAATATTTTAAAAATAATGCTTGGAAATACATTAAAATAACAACAACACGGAGCATACTAGCATTTTTGTATAAATTAAAGTAGTTTGACACAATAATTGTCAACGAGTGTCAATCTTTCTTTCACATTCCATAAAAAAACATTTATATATTTTTATTGCGTATCTAAGAAGCAAAAGAAATCTAAAAAAGTTTAAGCTTTAGATTTTAGAATTAAAACATTAATTATGACCATGGGGCGACCTCGTCTAAATAAAATCTTAAATTGATAATGTTTAGGAGTGCAGATTATTGTCAATTTTTATATAATATGTTAATTATTTTTTAGTGACCGGAGTCAAGTTAGAACAGGTTAAGAAAGAAAAAAATCACAACAGTGATGTTGACGACGACTTTGATGATCAACCTGACTTTGGTGATGACGATGGCTATGATGATCGTAAGTTATTATATTAAAAAACCGACCAAGTGCGAGTTGACTCGCTCACGAAGGGTTCCGTACAATTATCCTTACAACGTTTTTGTAACATACAACTCAATATTTCGAGCGCCGCTGTTGCCGTTATTAATATCAAGCAAAAAATTAAGTTTTTTACGTGACCCTCTAAAATATTTGTTGTATTCTGATTTTACCCGACTGCTCGACGAGGGTAATGTACAGATATTTATTAGCCTATGTATGTATTTATGTATGTTTATTGTTTGTACCTTTGTGGTAATATATAGAGTGTAGACCAATCGTCTGTGCCGATTTTGATAAATGACGCGTCGCGTGTTTGATTTGTCGCGACGGAAAAAAATTCGCCATTATGTGAAAATCAAAAAAACAATGAACCATGTCAAGTGGGTTATCGTTGAATAGGTATTTAAATATTTTTTAGATTTTTCGTTTTTCAATCAGAATTACCATTTACGAACTATGACTGTTTAAAGTGTGTTCGTAACGATTAATTTCGATTATATTATAGCCTTTTAAACATAACTAATATTGATACTGGGCTGTTGACTGCAGCTGGTCTTAAGGTAAAGGAAAGACAAACAAGAACTTAACCCAAGCTACTAAGAAATTTAGAGCAGGTTTTTGATGCAAGCTGAAACTTTGTCCTGTACTTCTCATATTGTACCTGAACACGAGAATGCAGGTTTGGCTGATCAGAAGCGGAACTTAGTCAAAATTTTTAAAAGTGATTTTTTTATTCCCCAAAAAAAAAACATGTTTGAGGCGATTTGAAATTTTGATATAGTGTTTAAATAGTATTAGGTCATTACATATGAAATTGACGTTTTGTAAAGAAGGAACATAAATAATATTTAATCAAACTATATACCATTGCTATGTATGCACTGCTGCAGTTGTTGGCAATAAACATCTGCCGTAATCGTCTGGCCAGATTTAAGAAAGCTGTAGTGAACGATACCGGCACAGGGTACTAGTTCACCAAACGTTCACAAATAACTTTTTTGAGTCAATTTTTGCTTGGGGCAGGCTTTGGCTGGTTCGCCAGGGTTCAGGCATTGCGATGAGCGTTTCCGATTTCGTACAAGATCCACTTTTCATCGCAGGTTCATTTCATTCGATTTGAAATTCCTTCATTACTGTACCGGTTGAGTAATGTAACGCAGCAGTCGACGCGCGTTTGTCGGTTTATTGCACTCAATTCATGATGTACCCACCTTTCAAGCTTTTTTACATTCCCAATTTGCTTCAAGTGGATTAATTTTATCACTAACACCGCAGCCTGCAGCTAACTCGGACGTGGTTTGTGATGGATCCGCTTCCACAATAGCCTTCAATTCTTCATTATCAACATTGGTCTCCGGCCGTCCACGGGGCTTATTCTGCAGGTCGAAATTTCCAGAACGAAAATTTCCAAAAACGCACTGTGTTTCTTTTGCGATAGCGCTGCCATACACATCATTAATCTTTCGAGCCGTTTCTGCAGCACTGGTGCCACGGTGGAACTCGTACTCGAAAATAATACGATATTTCAAGTATTCCATTTTATAAACAGTGACGCAAACAAAAAACCAAAAGAGGAAAAAACAAATGAATTACGGTTTTCGAAACACAAATGCATGAGTAAATTGCGGTATAAATTTGAAATTGGAATTCCTAACCAAAGAAGATATATTTGAGATCAAAGTGGACACGTACGACAAAACGCCAATTTCATAATATGTAAGGACCTAATATTATGATTTTTTTCTCACATCACTGGTCGTTTCATTTATTGGACGACAGAGGGGCCAAAGGACCAGTTCGGGTGTTTAACACTAGTACAGTTACTATCTGTCCCGACAGATTTTGTTCTATCTTAAATATGAACTGGAATGAATTAATGACTACACCTACAATGCAACCTACGTCCTAGTCCTCCACCTACTCCTACAACCTACATATTTTCCAATATTTCTCACTATTTAAACCTTCCCTGAACTTTCATAATCATTCCAAGACCAAAATTAGCCATATCGGTCCAGCCGTTCTCAAGTTTTGAGTCCCTCGAGAACGGGATAAAAAGTATTATGTGTCCTTCTCCTAGTTTTAAGATAACTCCTTACCAATTTTGAGGTTCGGCCGTTCTTGAGTCACAGATAGTACGGAACCCCTAAAACTTAAAATACTTTTCTCTTTTCAGTGTTTCTTAAGCCATATTTGATATTTTCAACACCTTAAATTCAAGCGTCGTTATGCAAAAATTAGAATAACACAGGAAAAATAATTGCATTCTTT
This sequence comes from Glaucopsyche alexis, assembly GCA_905404095.1. NCBI lineage: Eukaryota > Metazoa > Arthropoda > Insecta > Lepidoptera > Lycaenidae > Glaucopsyche > Glaucopsyche alexis. The sequence continues at coordinate 25,624,100 of FR990044.1, forward strand.
ATTTCAGTCGACGATGATGTCCCTTTAACGAAATATGCTAGCAAAACTCCAAAAAAAGAACCTGTTGATTTACAAGAACTGTTGGACAATGCGAATCCACCTTCAAAAAGGAAATCTACTACTAAAGTTAAATCAACAGGGAAAAAGACAAAAGTGAGCAAGGAAAAGGCTACATCGAGCAAACCTAAGCCGGAAAAGAAGAAAAAAGGTAGGCTTACTTTTTTTAATACCACATTCGGTAAAGGAAGTTGCGATGAACTTATTAGCGTAAATGTTAAAGCAGTTAGCAGATTAATATTATCATTTTATACAAATTTAAAAAAATATTTGGTATGCCAAGTTGCAAAAGATGTTATTGACATCCAAGTATATAATTTTATTTTGGAAAAAACGATAGTGCTATCCCTATAGACCCGCATCACCAGAGGAGTTGCCAATATCTGCCAGTGTCTTTACCCCTCACCCCATCTTGGGCTTTCAAATTCCTGTTGCAGATATTATATCTTCAATATCGGATACTGCACATAAAATGTGTTATAGTTAGTAGATATTATCTATCTGTTTTAGAATAAGTTCAACGCATCTTGCTTACGAATGATTTTGGCAGAATTTCTGTAGCAAATATCACTAACTTCACATTTAATATACGGGTATAAAAATATTTTTGGCATTATTGAAAAATACGACAAAATTAAAAAAAGCGTACGGACAATATCCTTTTTTTTTTCTTATTACGTAGTTAAAATGATTATTATTTGAACACGAATATGATATGCTTTTGAAATTCTGTCATGTTTATAAACTTTGTTTTAGTAGTATGTAGTTAGAACTTTAGGGATTCCTCTTTTTCGTGTGTTTTACGTAATCAAGAGTAATGGAGTAACATTTAGACAGGGTTATTTATATTTTAAATGCGCTTCGATCATCGATAACATGTTAAAAAATGTAATAGGACTTACAAGTAATAAATGTTTGGATCTAACTTTTCTACCACTGAATGTTTCTCAAATCTTTTTCTCAGTTCAGCGTTAATAAACTTCTCAATTATACTTCACGGCCTTCTTTATACACTGATGAAAACTTTTTCTCATAATAAGCCTTCATTATAAATGTACGTAGTTATGTACCATTCACCACCACACAGGATTTACCACCGTAGCTACGGTATCAAATCCTTTGCGTCTTCTGGACAACTTATTTATTACTAATTAATAACTGTAATCTGACATGTGCTATTTGGAAGAGATTCAGTAAAAGCTTCGAAGAATCCATGTGCTGTTCTATTCGTCGTGTGATATGTTTAAATTCTGTACGGTTTCTAACGTTATGAATACCTAAAAACGTTAGGTACCTAATGAAAGACCATTATATTATTCTGCGGTATTTAAATAGTACGGGGCTCATAATGTTACCTTGGGAGAGATATTTTAAGGACTTACACAAAGTGCGGACAGGTTGATAATATGTGAGTGGAACTTATGGGGATCCTACATAAATGGAATTATTTTACTACTCGGCCTGTCGATCGATCGAAAATACTGACCATAAATTAAACAGCGTTGTTAATTAATAATATTATGATAATTATTTTACCAATGTCATACATTAATTTTTTTTTACAAATACTTTTAGTAAAATGAACAAGCAAACACGATTATCTGATCAAGATCTAACTTTTTAAGCTTTAACGTGTGAACTCGTTACTCGTAAACATATTTGAGTATAAAACGCAACCGGTATAGCGTATTCTTTTTGTTTTAGAAAGTATCAATCCGGCGCGAAGTAACGCTGAGATTATCATAATAAACACGACCGCGTACCCGTTCAGAGTAAACGATAAGAGCATGTTGTGTGTGTTCTGCTTCGATCTATACGACGATGCCGAAAAGTTCAGACTTCACATGCAAGAGGAGCACTCCGAGTTCTACCTCGGTGCAGTGTTCAAAGGTTTACCTAAACTCGAATTCATCAAGGCTGACATCTCGGACATGAAATGTAGGATATGTGGGGAGAAATTCATGAATTTGGAAACTGTAGCTGAACATTTAAATAGCAATCACGATCTCAAACTCGACCTCAGTGGCAAGCTAGGGATTATGCCGTATATGCTCAAAAATAACACGTTCGATTGTGCGCTTTGTGACAAGAAGCTACCGACGCTTTTTCACCTGAATAGACATACTATATCGCATTTTCTATCCTACGTTTGTCACGTGTGCGGGAGCAGCTACGCCGCGACCACCGGTCTACTGAAGCACGTGCGATCTAAACATCAAACGTACGAGGTGACATGTAAAAGATGTCAGAAAACGTTTCCGAGTATAGATGCAAAGGAGAAACACAGGAGGACCGAGAAGTCATGCATGCCCTACGGTTGCACCAAGTGTTCGGAACGATTCTACGACTGGAGACTTAGAAAGACGCACATGGAACTGGCACACGGACAGAGTAGGAGAGTAGACCGCTGCAATGAATGTGACATAAATTTTACTAGTGGCAGTGCATATTATTTGCACTTCAAATTAAAACATTCGGCTGAATGTGTTATCTGTAAATACTGCGGCTCGAAATTCGCCTCTCGTTCGCGGCTTAAACGCCATCTCACTAAACACACGTTCTAAACAAAAAATTATTGTCTTTGACGCATTAAAATTTACACTATGTATTTATTAATGAAACTCTTTTTTTATTTCCAAATAAAACTTAACAAGCTTTTTTCTAAAAGTCAATAGAAAAAGCTAAAGCTAGCTAAAAGAGAAGAACCGACGTAAGAAACTCGCACGGAGCCATCTTTTAGCAAAAAGATGTAAAATTGTTCTTTTAAAAGATATATTTTACATTGTGAATTTATCTATGTCCGGTTTCTGAGATTTTTTGTCGGTAGTTTACCTTTGCAATAGCACTTTTGTTTGCATAACGTCAACGCGTCATCCAATCAAAAGCGCTATTGAATAGATAAATTACCGACAAAAATCCCGAGTAACCGGGGATAATCGTTCGCACCGAGATCACGTTAGTAATATAATATATTCTTTGCCGAGACGCAGTGTGCATTTTTAAGATAGCGATTAATAATTGAACTTTATTCACTACACAAGAAGGTATACGTTTCATTCATGGAGAATAGAGGTAAGGAGAACCATCTTGTATGGGGGATAACTTGAAAAAGTGTCCGCCTGCAAAGATCAAGTTATAGTTCGAAAACTCACCGAAATAGAGCTAGTGTAGAGGGTGGAAATGAATAAAAAGTTAGCAATAAGAGATGGAGTGAAGTTATTTAAAAGTTAGTTATTGGTTAGTTACTTTATTAATTTATGGCCATTTTGTGGCGCTCTTTTTGAAATTCTTCCACCCGCTATAGTAGCCATCTTATCTTGCTCCCTTTCAACGGACACTTTTTAATACACGAGATGGTTCTCCTTTCCTCTATTCTCCATGGTTTCATTGCAAGAGTTTGAATTTCGAGTTGCACCGGTCTGCGTAACGCTCCTCTCCTTGTGCAGTGAATAAAGTTCAATACTTAACCGCTATGAGCTAACTGAAAAATGCAGCCAAGCGGCCCGCGTCGCGTCCCATCGAGTTTCGGTGTGAGATGACCCTCACTCGTGTGCACAGAACACTATTACTCGCGGAGAAGAATGTCGAGCTCATACAAAAGATATGGGACCAAAGGGACAATTTTGCAAAATAAAGTCCCGATACGCTAAAACTCTCAAATGGTGTTAAATACGAGAATTGTGGTTCTGATAAGCGCCACTAGTGAGTTGCCCCCTCAAACTTTTAACCGACTTCCAACAAAGGTGGGCTATATTAAACTAAAAACATTAGTGTTTAATATAGCCCACTAGGAGTAAAACCAGGACCCTATCATATCGATAACCTCTAAAATTATCCGTGTTTCTCTACTATGTTATGCATGTTAAATACATAAAAACCTTCCCGTTGAATCACTATCTATTAAAAAAACCGCATTAAAATCCTTTGCGTAGTTTTAAAGATTTAAGCATACATAGGGACAGACATAAAAGGGACTTTGTTTTATACTATGTAATGATGAATATAGCAGGGAATTGAAGATACGTAAATATAGTTTAAGTTATCGTTAAATTTCTCATTATTTAACATTCCATCAAAACTGATCAACCACCTCCATGAACAATTTCATAGTTACTGCATTACAAGATATTCGTGAGCCTCTTATACATGTCACCGTAAAATTTTACAAACCTTTAGATTGTAATATTACTGGAGATATAATATGTCAACAGATTGTCAAATAAAAATTTCTCCTTACAATTGTACGCATTATTTTTCTTTATAATTACTATTATGAAAAAGCAAACAAATATGGCGGCGCTTGCCGTATAACCAATCGGCACGATAAATATTACAATATAACGAAAATAACGTGTAAAATTGTAAGAAGAAAATTTTTTTGGACAATAAGTCGACATTTTATAATATCTCTAGTAATATTACAATCTAACGGTTTTTACAATTTTACGGTGACATACATACGTCTAGTGTTTTCGGTAGCGCGAGGCAGAAGCGGCATAGTGTCATCTGTTGTGTTTTTTAAGTAACTTGTATGTAACATTAACCCTGTAAGATGAGTATTATATATGAGTACCAAATTTTATTTAATGAATTACAAAAAAAAAAAAAAAACATATTAAGTTACCAAATATAAAATCAAATGCGGTTTAAGCGAGTCCTTACTAACTTGTATCTACAGAAGATATAAACGATTTGGAAGTGCGCATTGTCACGAGTCTCTTCTCTTTGTTCTAGAGATGGATTGGTTAACAGTGGCTCGACGCAACGCAAAGGTAGTCTTGAAATATTCAACGGCGTATCCGTTTAAATTGCCTTCTGACTCCATGGTATGTGTCTACTGCTGCGAACAGTACGATGATCCGAAGTGTTACAGACAGCACATGCGGGAAGAGCATAGGACATTCAACGTGGACACGGCCTTCGCGCATTTGACAAATACCTGTAGTGAATACGTTAAAGTCGACTGCACCGATTTGGCGTGTAGGATATGTTCAGAGACTTACAATAATCTGGAATCACTCAGCGCACATTTAAAAAGTACTCATGACAAAGACGTAGACACTAAAGTCGAAGTAGGGATGCAAATGTTTAAATTGGGACCAGAGCGTTGGGTTTGTGCCCTGTGCGATGTGAAACTCCCGAGTCTGCGCGAGCTGAGCCGACACACCAGCTGTCACTATCATAAATATACATGCGAGACCTGCGGTAAATCTTACATAAATAGAGAAAATTTACAGCGTCATTTACTTTATGGACATACTCAATTCAAGATATGTATTAAGTGTAAGCTATCTTTCCCGAGCTGTGAAGAGAGGAGACAACATGTTTTACAGTCCCCTCGTTGTTGGCCACAGACGTGCTCGTACTGCAGCGAACGGTTCGTTTCGAGGAAATTAAAACTTGAACATTTGGCCAAAGTGCATGGCAAAGCTCCCAAAACATACACATGCCCAGACTGTAACTTGACTTTTGCCAAGTGGCACACGTACCGGTCCCACTTTGTAATATCACATACGAGTGACACCTTCGCTTGTTCGTTTTGCGGCCTTAAGTTTGATAAAAAAAGGTCTTTATTGGAACATAGAGTAACGCACACAAAGGAAAAGTTATTTTCGTGCCAAGTATGTTCGAAGTCGTTTTCGAGAAAGAAGAATCTGATTCAGCATAGCTGGATACACAATGAACATAAACGATTCGAGTGTTCTCTATGTAATAAGCAATTTAATCAAAGAGTTAGTTGGAAAACGCACATGAAATCGTACCACCCGGAACTAGTAAATTTTTGACGTTAATTAATTATATCTTAGATTAAGACCTTCGTTGTATGTATTTAGGTGTAAAAAATGATTATTATTAAAATATGGAGCTCTTCAATAAGTAAAACATTTCTTTTATCCCAAATTCAGCATATAAATCAACCAGTTTGAAGCATGTTTATTGAAACGTCGTCTTAAGTTTTTGGGCATCTCGCAGTTCCTTATGCCTGTCCAGTGTCCACTGGACAGGCATAAGGAACATCAGAGGATAGGTTAGTTGAGGCTTAATGCGGCTCATAATGTTTCCTTAATATAAACATCTTTTCGCAATTAATATTATTTTAATTATTTGCTTCAATTAACTGAATGTTTTCTTCGATGAAACTAATCATAGCGAACATTGAAAGGAAGATAACGAGAGAAGCTTATATGAGAACAAATCGAATGACCAGGATATTTTCTTTTTTGTTCTAGAAAAAAATGATTCGTTTTTCATGGCGAGGTGCAACGCGAAGTTATTAGTGAAATATACAACAGCTTATCCGTTCAGACTCCCCGAAGATTCCATGGTTTGTGTGTACTGTTGTGACAGCTTTGAGGATCCATTGCTGTTTAGGCAACACATGGACCAAGAACATCAAACTTTCAAAGTCTGCACAGCCTTCGCACATTTAACGGACGGGTATCTTAAAGTAGATGTTACCGATCTTCTTTGTCGTCTGTGCTCAAAACGATTTGAAAAAATAACGGATATAGCAGAACATTTAACTGAAGACCATAGACAACCTATAGATTTTACTTTCGAATTAGGCGTTAAACCGTTTAAGTTGGAACAGGATAAGCTAATGTGCGCCATTTGTAATACAAAATCCATGTGCATGAGACAATTAAGCAGGCACCTCCAGACACACTTTTTGAAATATACATGTGAAGCTTGCGGGAAAAGTTACGCTACTAATACATCTCTGAAACACCACATCACTTACTCTCATCCAAGCGAAGAAAGAATATGCAGGAAATGCAAAAAAACATTCAAATCGTTACAGGAGAAACGGAATCATTTGAACGAATCTAAGAAGTGTTGGCAACATCTGTGCAATGTTTGTGGAGAAAGATTTTTATCTTGGACGAGTAAACAATTGCATTTGACTGAGGTTCATGGGGCAGCAAAAAGGTCGTATGTTTGTAAGGAGTGCGGAGAATCGTTTCAGCAAAGAAAAAATTATCGCATTCATTTTAAGCTTACACACACTGAAGACAATTTTGTGTGTTCCTGTTGTAGTCGTAAGTTTGATACTAAGCTTAACCTAGAAAACCATAGAGTAATACATACTAAAGCAAAACTTTTCCCTTGTCTTATCTGTTCCAAATCGTTTCCAAGGAGAAAAAATTTAATACAACACATGTGGATACACAGTGCATTGAAGAGATTCTGCTGTACTATATGCAATAAACAATTTAATCAGCGAGTTAGCTGGAAAACACATATGAAATCCTATCATCCAGATATAGTTAATTATGAATATATGCAAAATAATGTAGCTCAGATATCGTTAAATGATTTAAAAAGCGAATAGTTATGGGCTTATTTAGTTTCGGGTATTTTTTGCTTTTTTTTTTAATTTGTTACCGTACCTACCGTATACCGTACTTATGTGATGGACATATAAACTGTATACCCTTATTATGTTAATTTTTTTTTGTTGACCTGTCTTCTTTCGGGCTCGAAATTTTGTGGAGCGGTGAATGATCTTCTTTAATTGCCGTTTAAACCAGATATATACGTGTAAAAATCATTATGTGAATATCTATATCAAAAAGTAAAGATAAGGATACCTATATCATTTAACAAGAACAATTTTAATTTTTGACTTGAATATTACCTTTGAAAAAAGGTGATTAAGCTTTTGGTAAAATGAAAAATGACCAAAGCATTTCTGTCTGTTTTAGACATATCAATCGTCGTCATCAAACGTCCAATAACCTGCGCAAGGCGTAACGCTGAGGTTGTCGTCAAATATGCAACGGCGTATCCATTCCGATTACCTGGGTCGTCGTTAATGTGCGTATATTGCGGCGATAACTTCACAAAGCCGTCTGTGTTCAGGCGGCACATGGAGGATGAGCACAAAGAATTTAACATAGACACAGCTTTCGCGCACTGCTTGAGTGAGGGATATTTAAAAGTCGATTGCACTGATTTGCGATGTCGCGTTTGCAATCAAAACTTTGAAACCATTGAAACGCTCTCGAAACATATTAATGATTACCACGAGATAAAACTCAATTTCTGTTACGATTTGGGATTACATCCATTTAAATTCGAAGACGACGATAAGACAAAATGTGCGCTGTGTGAAAAGAATTTCCCAGGTTTGCGACAGTTAAGTCGACACATGTCTTCACATTTTCAGAACTTTACGTGTGAAGAATGTGGTAAAATGTTTTCGACTAAGGGCACATTACAGAACCATGCTAGATTCACGCATATATCTAATGAGCGAATATGTAGGAAGTGTAAAATGACATTCGGTTCACTGGAAGACAAAAGGAAACACATGGAAACCTCACAAAAATGTTGGCCTTATCAGTGCAGTGTGTGTCTTGAAAGATTTATGAGATGGAGTGGCAAGGAACACCATATGGTTAATGTACACGGTCATTCCAAAAAGACTTACTTGTGCAAAGAGTGTAACACTACTTTCCCATCTAGAAATACGTACGCAGAACATTTCTACGCTGAACACACAGATGCTAGTCAAATATGTCCCCATTGTGGTCGAAAATTTATCAATGTTACGGCGCTACATAAGCATATTGTTATTCATACGAAAGAAAAACTTTTTCACTGTGAGGTTTGTCCCAAATCATTCTCGAGAAAGAAAAATTTGATCCAGCATATGTGGATTCATAGTGAAGTAAAGAGGTTTTGTTGTACGGTTTGTGATAAACATTTTAATCAGAGAGTTAGTTGGAAAACCCACATGAAATCATACCATCCAGAAATTGAAAATTATGAGCAAATGCAAAATAACAAAGCGCAAATAATGTTGTATAATGTGGTAAAGGCAGAAGCAGAAATTAATAACTGATTAAAATCTTTAAAAGAGACTAATATAATTAATATACTAAAATAAAGTGAGGATTGGATTAAAACTAGATTATCCTACAATGGCTTGTAAGGTGGCCTAAGGTGGCCCTTAATCCTAGAAAAATAAATTTGGTTATGCGCCCGCAGCAACCAAAACTCTCTCCGCGGAGTTTTCACTTTCAATCGATACATTTAGATAAGATAGGAGGACTAGTTTTTTTCGTCCTTGTCGAGGCTGTATGCGGTAGAAAATACAACGAGGTGTGATTTGTCTTCTCATTCTGGGGGTTGTTTACATTTTTTAATATCTTTATGAGGTAATTGGTCACTGTTACCTACTTGCCAGTTGTAATATTATGTTAAAACTTAGCAGTAAGACCACAACACGCTCGATGAGTTATCTACGGTAAAATAAACAGAGAGCTCTTGAATGTTATAAACTAATACTATATTTTTAAGTTAATTATTACTTTAATATGGAATAAGAGATTTTTATTTTTAATAGCTTCATTATATTTTATACATACTTGGGTTGGTTATAAGGAAAAATTGTAATATAAATGGTTTATTTTGTACAACATAGCTGTTTTTGTTGTTATTAGTTATCGATAATAAACGTTAAAAATTAAAAATTTCAACTTTAATTTCCGCTGTAAACATCTAGAAACATCCTTACCTTTTTGTAAAAAGATCTAGATTTCGTATTTGCAGTGTTTATCAGAACCAAGATAAAAAAATATAATGTTATATTTAGATCCCTAAAGAAATTTCAAAGTGATGTTAAAATAGAACTCTGTCTGTCCAAACTTTGCTCACTGAAAGAGGTTTGAAACTTGTTTAAATATTTTATTTTAAGTGGCTGGTCGACTTCAGAAAAAAAATCACCAAGTATCACCAAGGGGAGGAAGGGGGTATAAGGAGACATCACGTGTATTCTATTTGAAATGCACTGAATTTTCCCCGGTCTTTTGAATTCCGGACAATATTATAATACCAGCTTTACTTTACATGATATAAGATTTTTTCTCTGTTTGCCAGATAATAGAATTATCCAATTTAGTGTAGGTTTTTGGACGTGATGAGCTTACCTAAGTATCTATATTTTGGGAGTTTCATTTTTATACATTATTTTTTATACATAATTTATGTTTATTCGCAGAAACCGTACATTTTTCCGCGATAAAAAGTAGCCGATGTCCTTCCCCGTCGTCTACTTTACATCTGTGCCGAATTTATTCAAAATCGGTCCACTAGTTTCGGAACCTATTCATTTTTTTTATCATTTATAGCAAGAATGTGGTGGTATACATGAGGTCTTAAAAATTACAAATTAAATAGATCCTACATTCTGCCATCAAAATGGCGTGTGCAATAATTAACATGCCAGATGCGTAAACTTATTAATATAATTAAGCCACAAAATCTTAATAAACTCAATGAAAACCAACAAACAAGCAAACTTCTCCTCTTTATTATATTAGTATAGAAGGTATAGACTAGCTGGTCCCCGCAACTTCGTTTGCGTAGAACCAACAAAAACGGATCCTTACTTTTTTAAACGGATTACGGAACCCTCACGGAACCTCAGATAAAAGTAGCCAAAATTACTGCTTATAACATCAGCTATCTGCCAGTGAAAGTTCCGTGAAAATCAATCCAGCCGTTTCAGAAATTAGCCGGTACAAGCAGACAGACAGTCGGACAGACAAAAATTAAAAAATAGATTTTTACTGCGAGTACCTTATAATATACTTTTAAATTAAATAATTAAAAATCTGTTAATTTAAAATTACAAACAGACACTTCAATTTCATTTATTTGAGTAGATATTTAAATAGATAATTGATTATTATTATACGACCTAGCGATCGCTTGTGTCGTAGGACTCGCGTCAACTCGCGTGAAGCGTGCAACGAGCTCCATACACATAGTGCAATCCACGAAGACGCGCCCCACCAATTTTAAGTAGAGCACCTTTCCCTTTGACCGTGACGCTTTCTCTTAATTGGTATATTTATTGTAGTGTGCGCGTGCACTCATAGGTAATTAGTGTGTACCGATAACACTCAAACATTGGCGAAAGCTTGCACATAAACGATTAGGAGGAATAGTGGTGCGCGTCTTCGTGGATTGCACTATCTGTACCTTCCTATTGAATAAAATTGCGTAGGTAAAGTCTGACAAGGATCTTTTGGCACGTGGACAAAATTAGAACTAACATCGCCGTCTTGTAAAATTTCACTTTTAGTAATAAATATTGTTCTTATTTGCGACACTCGCGCCCCCATCCAAGTGCCAAAAGATCCTTGTCCGACTGTATGTGTGCGTAGCGCATAATAAACTTTACAGAGCGGTTATACATATGTATGTATGTGTGTATGTATGTATGTATGTATGTATGTATGTATGTATGTAATGTATGTATGGATAATATCGGTTCGGATATTGTATTATTATTTATTTTATATATACATGTACAATTGTCTGTCTGTATGTCTTTTTTTTTTTTCTATAGTAAGCTATTGTAAGCTGTGCGGCGTCTCTGTCTGTCTCTCTCTCTCTTATAGAAAGCAAGCCAAATATTTTCATCCGGAACTTCGTTCCATCCGGGTGTCCCTTGACACCTCTCAAGTTTTTTATTTATTTTTGTTCAAAATTATTTACTACCCCACTAACAAAATCGCTAGTATTTTTTATTTTTGACAACTATTACGTATGTTGATTTATTGAAACTCTGTACTGGTGAAAAAATAATCATGTATAAAGAAAAAACAAACAAAAAAGTTATTTTTTAAAATAAAACTTAAAAAAAAGTAAAACTTCAAAATTGCTTCAGCCTGCATGATTACAATTTTTCATTTACTCTTTGAGAAAAATACGTGTGCTTCTTAAAGAAATAAACATCACTGAAAGTTATCTTTTGATTTTTGTGCCTTTAATTATGCACTTAGGACTTAGGTGTAACATTTTGTGATAAAATTATGATCAAAAGTTAACTTATCTCTATATCTATATTTATAAAAGGCAAGGCTGATTGACTGATGTATCAACGCACAGGCCAAACCCTCAAGGATAGAAATTCGAAATTTTACACACGTATTTCTCATATGACGTAGGTACCCACTAAGGAAGGATTTTTCAAAATTTAATACCCCAAGGGGGAAAAATAGGAAATTTATGTTTGTATGAAACTTTTTATTCCTTGGACATATTTGCATGAAATTTCGTATTAATTGAGTACGGAAAAATTACATTTTCTAAAATTTTGCCCTTAGGTGGGTAAAATGAAAGTTTAAAACCTAATTTCACGCGCGCACGCAATTTAACTTAAAGAATATGCTTACTATAAAATCTGTTTTCTATAAAATTTAGAAGCTAATAACGTTAAATTCAGCGACTAGTATAAAGTCACAAAAGAAATTTTCTTTCTTTTCTAGCCTTGGAACAGGATCCACGTAAAGAGAAGGCGAAAAGGAACGCTGAGATTGTATTGAAATACTCCACGCTTTATCCGTTTAGACTGCGAGGAGAGTCAATGCTATGCGTTTATTGCTGCGAAAGATACGAAGATCCAAAAGAATATAGGAATCATATGGATGCTGAACATAAAACATTCACAGTATCTACAGCATTCGCACATCGACAAAATTACAAAGAATATATTAAAGTTGACTGTACGAATTTGAGATGTAGACTCTGTTCCTGTGGATTTGAAACTGTTAGTGACGTAGCGAAACATATACGTAATGTTCACAATTTTATGGAACTTGATTTGACTCATGATATTGCAATGGAACCGTATAAACTTAACTTACAAAAATGGACTTGTGCTATTTGTAATATAAAATTTCCATCAATAACAAAATTGTGTAGGCACACCACATCCCACTATACGAAATACACTTGTGATGTATGTGGACGAAGCTATCTGAGGAGTGAAGCATTAAGATACCACATACGATGTAGTCATTCGGGAAATAATGTTTGCAGAAAGTGTTGGACAGACTTTCCTACGATTGAGGAAAAAAAGGAGCACATTAGGGTGAGCACAGCTTGTTGGACGTTTTGTTGCATACATTGCGGCAAGCGATTTCAATCGTGGGAGAAAAAGCAAGAGCATTTAGTTGCAGTTCATGGACGCCCAAAGCGGATCTATGCATGTCCAGATTGTGGCGAGAAATATGAATCGAGAAAAATTTTCTACACACACTACAGTCTAAGCCATTCCGATAAATATTTTAAGTGTCCCTGTTGCGAACTTAAGTTTACTAGTAAGTCAAAAATGGAAGAGCACAGACGAACCCACACGGGAGAAAAAAGTTTTCAATGCACAGTTTGCTCTAAAATGTTTAGTAGAGTTAAAAGTCTAAAGCAGCATATGTGGATTCATAGTGAAAATAAAAGATTTGTTTGTGTCGTTTGTGAAAAACAATTTGCACAGAAAGTTAGTCTTAAAGGTCACCTTAAGTCACGTCATCCGGAAATGTATAGTATTATTTAAAATACTAAATTTGCTTTGTTTCCTAAATAGTATCTTATACTGGGTGACTTTTTATTCCGGCGAGAGAATCAGGGTATAAGGCTAGGACTATATGATCCGGAATCCGGCGGGATGGACGGACGGGAGAAATAATCCCACCAATCACCATAAATTGTACACCATATACCTATCTCCAACGGATTAGGGAGCGTTTTTGATGAAAGCTTCCAGACTGCTTGATGTTGAAATGCGCATAATTTCAAAACTACAATAAAATCTTTTTTTTTATCAAGTTGTAATACTTCATTATTTCTGAATGTATTAAAAATACAGCATTTTTTGCGTGATGTGAAATACCCAAAATCGTCTCAAACTTTCGCATTTTTTAATGTTATTTAACTCAAGAAAATGAAAAGAAGTTTGATTTTCATTTATTGCAACATTACAGGCGTTGCTGCGGGCTGTTTTTATACTTTTATCACCTCCCTATACATTATTAAGTTGATTTAATGAGTTAGTTAATAAACGATATTCGCGAGCATAACATCTTTGTTTGGACTCCCCAAGCCTTACCTACATGTCTTGCCTTCCTAAAAATATAATTACCTTCATAAAATGTAATGTTTATTTTAATTATTAATACAATAAATATAATAATATTATCATCGATCTTTAATCTAGAAAAAAAATTGGCTCGCTCCGCTATCTTGAAAAAGAGAAAAATATATTTTTAATTTAAGTATTTTGATTAGGTACTTATTAATATTATTCCAAAAATATGTTCCATTGGAAAACAGAAAAATACGACATAAAAAATATGTTAAAAAACTGTAATCCGACTAGTCAACTACGTAAAAAGGGGTCTAAAAAGACCGAAACAAGAAAATATTGAGATAGAAATCCAGAAATGCACAGGTACAAAAATGGTCAAGGTAGAGTCGTGGTCGCACCTACTTTATAAGGTTCGGCACAGTCGATGTCAAATCGCAGCCCATCTTTATCTATCTTGGGGTATAGTACTAGAACGGTAGAAACTTCTCTAGGTCAGCTTATAACTAGACGCGATACATCTGGGTGTGAACTGACGCTTAGTCGTCATTAGTGGGTGCGACCACGGCTCTAGCTTGACCCTTTTTGTACCTATGCATTTCTGGATTTCTATCTAAATTATTTTCTTGTTTCGGTCTTTTAAGACCTCTTTTTTACGTAGTCTGACTATTATAATTTTTAACTTATTTTTTATTAAGCTTTATATAGAATAGAATACTTAATGGTCCTAATTGGTTATAAAATTGACCAATTTCTTTTTTGTTTTTAGGGACGTTGGCAATACACAGGCGTAATGAGAGTGACGATGAGAAAAAGAAAATAATACTCTTATACCAGACCCCTCAGCGCTGTAATGCTGAATTAATATTAAGATTCTCGACCGCCTATCCCTTTACTATGCGATTTAATCAAATTCTCTGCGCTTTTTGTCACGATGAATATACCAGTCTATCTCATCTTCGTCATCATATGTCATCCGAGCACAGTGGTTCCGATTATCAAAGTGTATGTTTTCGCGTGAGAGACAATTTAATAAAAGTAGATATAACCAATTTGAAATGTAAAATTTGTAACCAATGTATGCAAGATGTAGACTTTTTAATGGTTCACTTATCTCGTGAACATAAAAAACTAGTCAGATTTAATGAGCGCTTTGGAGTTTTACCGTACAAACAAAATCAGAACAATGAATGCATCTGTGTTTCTTGTCATAAAGTTTTCTCCGACTTCATTGAGTACAAACGCCATATTGCATCTCATTTCATGAATTTTAGTTGCGATAAGTGTGGAACGACGTTTATTACCGATCGCTCGCTTCGTGATCATCACCGACAGGTGAAGTGTTTTAGGGCCGCATATAAGGCTCGTAACGGTAGCGTTTTAAGGCCTCGGAATAACGCTGAAATTATACTGCAATGTTCAACGGCCTGCCCTTTTAGAACTTGGAGGAATCATTTTAATTGTGTTTTTTGTAGAGTTCAGTCCAGTGATCCTAGTAACTTGCGGAGCCATGTTGCCACCCATCACGAAAATTATGATGTGTCTACGGCGTTTTATAAAAAGTTAGGAAAAGAATTTTTGAAAATAGATATTACCGATTTACAATGCAAATTATGTTTTATGCAAATAGAAAATTTTGACAGCCTAATTCATCATTTAAAAAATGACCACCAACAGCCAATTAATACCGATTCACAGTTAGGTGTTTTGCCGTTTAGACTAAACGATGGATCTATTTGGAAATGTACCATATGCCCGAATGAATTTAAAGATTTCCTATCTTTAAAAAAGCACACTTCTCAACATTTTCAAAATTATGTCTGTGATACTTGCGGTGAAGGATTCATTACTGAGTATGCAATGATTGCACATACAAAGAAACCACATGAAAATAAGTATAATTGTAATCGATGCGTTGCTACTTTTTCGTCATTGGAAGAAAGAAATATCCATGTAAAAACACAGCATACGTCTACACCGTATATGTGTGTATATTGTAAAGATAAACCTAGATTTGCCAATTGGGAACTTCGAAAACGTCACCTAATGGAAGTTCATAATTACAAAACTGGTGCGGATAAATATGAATGCGCAACTTGTCAAAAATCTTTTAAAACACGCTCCGGAAAATATAACCATATGATGAGAACCCACAGAATGAAAAAAGATACAGACTTAAATTTTCCTTGTCCAGGGTGTCCTAAAGCTTTCACAACTCAATTATTTTTAGATAAACATATTGCAAAGAAGCATTTTGATTAACATGCTAGATGAAAATAGTCTGTTATATCTACATCTTTTAAATTAGTTTGTTTGTTTTGGTGAGTTCAATAAAATCGTAAAAAACAATATAAATATTACAAAATAATTATATGGTCTGTTTTCTTTTTTAGGCCCAGAAGATAAAATTAGTAATGAGAAAGAAAGGATACCAAAAAAGAAATTGTTTGAACGATCTGTTAACCAGAATCCTCAACGGCGTAATGCTGTGCTCTTACTTAAACATTCTACAGCAATCCCATTTAAAACTAGATTTAACAGAATAATGTGTTCATATTGTCATGATGAATTTGAACCTATGGATGCATTACGGAATCATGTTAAAACGGTACATGGAAATGCTGACCATAATAGTGCATTTTATAAAGTAGTTGATGACCTTAAAATAGATATAAGCTATTTTAAGTGTACAATATGTTCCCAAGAAATACAAAGCGTTGAACATTTTATGGATCATCTGTCCCGTAATCACGAGAAAGCTGTTAATTTTGATGTCACATTTGGGGTCTTACCTTATAAACAAAATGAAGCTGGTGTTTGGATGTGTCTTGATTGTGATAAGGTTTTTCCAGAATTCTGTCAAATTAATGGTCACTTACGGAGTCACGCTAAAATTTTCACATGCAATAAGTGTAGTGCTACATTCTTATCCGAACATGGGCTAAAACAGCATGAACGTAATTTTAAATGTTATAAGGCGACATACAAACCTCGCTATGGTAAGGCATTAAAACACAGATTTAACACAGAAATAATACTACAATGTTCTACTGCGTGTCCTTTCAGAACTTGGGGACAAAATTTTAACTGTGTTTTTTGTAGAGTACAATCGAATGATCCGAATGGTTTACGTTCGCATATGGCTTCACATCATGCAAATTCTGACATACAACTTGTATTCAGTAGAAAGTTACGAAAAGAATTTCTGAAGGTGGATATAACTGATCTTCGGTGTAAGCTTTGTTTTTTACCCATAGAATCTTTGGACGAACTAATGACTCATTTGAAGAATGATCATAAACAGCCTATCAATATCGACGTTCAACCAGGTGTTCTGCCATTTAAATTGAACGATGGGTCCAGTTGGAAATGTGCGATATGTTCCATGCAATTTACTGATTTTATCTCTTTAAAAAAACATACAGCGGAACATTATCAAAATTACGTATGTGATACTTGTGGCGATGGCTTCATTACTGAAGTTGCTCTCACAGCACACACCAAAATACCACACGATAACAAATACAATTGTAGTCGATGTGTAGCAACATTTTCTACACTAGAAGAACGAAATATACATATAAAGAGTCAACATACGACTTTACCATATATGTGTACATATTGCAAGGAGAAACCACGATTTGCCACGTGGGAATTGCGAAAAAGACACCTCATGGAAATTCACAATTACAAGCCCGGAGCAGAAATGTATGAATGCACAACATGCCATATGACATTCAAAACCAGATCCCAGAAATATCACCATAATGTTAAAGCTCATCGGTCCAAAAACGAGTTTGAGTACGGATTTTCGTGTGGTCACTGTTCAAAAACATTTGCAACTAAAATATCTTTAGATAAACATATTGCAAAGAAACATTTTAACGCGTAAATAATAATCTGTAATGAAAGCTTTTGTAAATTAATACTTGGTAGGTGTAAGGAGAAATAGGTTATCTAATTTTTAACCAACTGCCAAAAGTGAGGAGAATAGTAATTTATTGTGACTACATAAACTCGTAATTAGGGTACATTAAACGTAAATGATACGTAAACACGTAATTAGGGTTTAATATTATGCTAACCTCAGCGTCAAGGTGATAATTTGCCCCCTTGTATAAATGGCGTGGCCAATAAATAAAATAATTGTGCATACATGGATAATACAATTATGATGATGATAAGTATGGATTAACGGCCCGTTTTAAATAACCTATCTACCGATAACTATTTGTTAATATGATATGAGAAAAGTCAAGATACCTGAGTAAATAAAAGCAGTCTTGCAAGGGACATACAATTATGGTGTGCTAGTTAATCGTTAATTTAAAAATGTCTTTGTGCTAAAGCTTTAGCTTTAGCACAAAGACATTTTTTACCAACTTTTTTAAATTGATTAATGGAAAGATATTGAACGTTTTCTGGGATTCTATTGTATAGGCTAAGATTTACCTACGGCCGAATACTGAAACACTATTCAAAATTTCGCCCCCTCCCATTCACTGTCTCTGATAGCTGAAATGACAAGGACAGCGTGTGACTTGAGCGTCACTTAACTATCGTTCCAGTATTTTACCGTAACTTGCTAAGTTTGATCACCTATATTTATATCTTTATATCAAGCGATAGAAACAAAACATGTAAATAACCTATCTGACACTCAACAGTAGACTGCGAGGCCCTTAAATACGCAAAAAAATGTATATATAATATGTTGTTTATATAATGTAAAAGAATGATTAACAATTGTGTCAAACTCTTATTCCTCCATTTGCATAATTTTCGTAGAAAAGGGTAAGATGTTTTCGCTTCGCGCACAAATCGTAAATATATATAATTGCAATTAATTGTATAAATTTAATGATATTATAAAAACTGCAGGCCAAAGGCCACATCGCGCAATATACTAATGTATGCTAAAAGTAAATCATTTGCAGAATTCCTTGCAATTCTGCTAAAAGTTCGTAATATTGTTTCGTTTTAGAGCAAAGTTGTAGCAATAATTCATGTCGTTAGCAGATTCATATTTGTCGGTTATGTTGCCACATGAAAAAAATATGTAACCGTAACCAACTGAATAACCGCATATTCTGTATTTGTGTAAAAAATACTTGTCTTAGAGGTTAACCTGGAAGAACTATTTTAGTACTTGCCATATGTAAATAAAATTTATTAATAAGAATATTTAAATATTTATTTTTAGGTTAATCAATGAAATACTAAAAAAATCGTGATAATTTCTTGTACTTCGTTGATATTACGCGGAGTTTCGATTGACGGGCCGTAGAAACCAAATTGCTTTTATGGTCAAATGCGTAGAATACATTAAACAAAAATTAGGTAAACAGTTGACCTTGGCCATCCGTGCAACTTCTCGCTAAGCGCTTAAATTTTATCAAATGCGTCATTTTTGAGCTTATCGAGCTCAAAAATAAAAGTTCTAAAAATTTTCACTGATAATAATTTTCGTTCGAAATCGTTAAGTATAATAAAACACAATTTAATAAATTATAGATAATCAAAAGTTTAATAAAACACAATTTTTGTGAAATTTAAACTGTGATAACTTTGGATGCAGTTTTTCATGTCCTTTGAAAGAATCGACAACATTTTTTTTTAAATACATAATTTCGGAGTAATTCCGAAAAAACACTTGTTTCGGTTTTCTGTCTTTCACGATATCTCTCGAACGAATCAACCGATTTTGACCGGATTAGCGGCGATCGACGTGGTGTTACAAGGTTAAGAGCTGACCAGTTTTTGGAGTTGATCGATATAGCCGTTTAAAAGTTATTAAAAAAAAACAAAAAAAAAACATCACAGTTTTTTTAGTTTTCTTGAAATCTATCTATCCGAATCGGTCCAAATTGTATTCAAAATCTAAGTTTGGCCTAGGCCTTACGAATGGCGCCAGCCGCTATAAAATCGGTCAAACCGATCAAAAGTTATAAGTGGTTTACATACTTACACGCACACACACATACATACATACAGACATGTGGCAGTGACACCGAGATCTGATGAGAATTCAATTTTTGCAAAACGGGGTAAAACCAATAACTTCCCGATTTTTGAAAATCTTAGATTTTCTTAGCGGGAAGTTAAAAATAAAGAAATAATTACTAATTGGTTACAATCCTACTATATACGAGTATTATAAAAATGTCGTAGAAAACTGTGATAGTTCAGTGGCGTAGCGTGAGTGTTAGCCGCTCGGAGCGGATGCCAATTTTGCCGCTCCCTTATATGCATTTGGCATGCCAATCTGGTCCACTGTTTGCCAGCCACTTCGACTATTCGTCGTCCCATCTTCTCGGGGGTCTACCCTTTTTCCTTTTCTCCCCTCTTGGGTACCACGTTGTGATTGATTTTGTCCATTTGTTTGGCCCTGCTAAAACATGTCCAGCCCACCTCCATTTTAATTATCTGCCTTACTTAAACACTATTGAACCATTTCTTCATTGTTGGGAAATCTATAAAACAGTATATTATCATTAAGGGCCTTACTCGACTACACACGTCTTTTTTTAGTACTCACTATTCTAGGCGAGTCGCTACTCACTAGTTCTACAGATAAAACTCTTTAATATTAACGTCACTTGATTTAACACTTATACTAGAATAACTCGATTAATATTACAATTTTAGGCATAATATTTCGTTATATTATAATATAAAGAACTGGAATTCGTCATATTCGGAAATTCGGTTGTTTGTGTGATCTTTTTTGGCTTTTAATGTATTTATTAGATATAAGTTAAAAAGATCTCCGTAAAATTGACGTAACTTGTATACCATCTAATATTGACTATTGGTTAATAATAATTTAATATTGCTTATAATGTGTAAAGCATACCACAAAAATATATGTATTTATAACTGATTACTGGTTTTCATTTAAGCAACACCCAGAAAGTGAATTCAAAAACAAGCGACAATATAATGATTGTATCTACTTAAATGTGAGCAATAAATCTGTAATCTATCTGTAAATCGATTTATTACTATCACGACCTCTGTGGCTCAATGGTTCAAAGCGTTGGTGCTCAAGCCGGGGGCTCGAGTCCCGCTGAAAGAACAAAAAGTTTTTCTGTGTTCCTGGGTCATGTATGTGTATTAAATATTTGTATAATACAATAAAAAATCTTAAATGTACGAGGGCGGCACTGAAAATTTCGGGAATCAAGGAAGTGACACAACATTACTATTTAAAAATGTATTTATTGCTTTTCGAAGTATTCTCCGCGAAATTTGACACAATTTTCCATACGATGGAACCAATCATTGAAGGAACCATTCCATTCGGAAGTTGGGGTCTCCAAAATGGCCGTTTTGTAGGCGTCCACAGCTTCTTCAGGTGATGAAAATCTCTGACCACGCAATTTATTCTTTATTTTAGGGAAAGTATAGAAATCATTAGGGCTTAGGTCGGGGCTGTACGGCGGATGGTCTAATAATTCTATGATTTCTTGCTCTAATAACTCTTTTGTTCTGTGCGCGGTGTGAGATCTCGCATTGTCGTGATGGAGAATGATGCGGCGGTTGCAGTTCTCTTTACGGAGTTCAGAAACGACCTGTTGCAAACAAATGTTAGCATACCATTCTGCATTAACCATTCTTTGTCCCTCAAGAGGAATAGTCGCAACGTGGCCGGTTTTGGAGACAAACGTGGCCACCATTTTTTTTGCAACACTCCGTGAACGAACAATTTTTGTTGGCTTTAACTCATTTTCGAACACCCAAACTCGTGACTGGTTTTTTGTTTCGGATTCGTACCCGTATATCCAGGATTCGTCACCTGATACGATGTTGTATACAGCATTTGAGGATCCTACGTGGAATCTTTCGAGAGTTCTGATGCACCAAGTAACGCAAGCCGCTTTTTGCTCTTCACAGAGCAAATGCGGTATCCATCGGGAAAACAACTTTTTTACTCCTAATTGTTCATGTAAGATTATTTGTATTTGACTCATGCCAATGTCTAAAGTTGCCTGAATTTCGCGGTATGTCACATGTCGATCTTCCTCAACCAGCTTACGCACAGCATCAACGTTTTCTTGGGTGACTGCAGTGTTTGGACGACCTTGACGGGGATCATCACTGAGCTTGACACGTCCACGTTGAAATTCAGCAAACCAGCGATAAATTGTGGTCTTGGATGGGGCTTCATCACCAAATGCAGAAATCATCCGGTCAACACACTATTTTTGTGTTAAACCACTTCGAAAGTCATAATAAATCATCGCTCTAGAATTTTCTCGAGTCAATTCCATTTTCTTAACGACTAAACAAGTTTGACAAGACCTTGTGACAAGACCGAGAATCTTTTTTTAAATAAATAAACGGTATTCGATTTTTAAACCTTGGTTTTAAATTAAAAAGATTTTAATATGACAGGAACAGTGGAAATATTCCATTCCCGATACTTTTAGTGCAGCCTATGTATATTGTGTAGTATAAATTTATCAAATGTAACACAAGTTCTTCGGATATTTAGCACAGGGCCAGATTGTCGTAGTGTGAAGCGTCCATAGATATTATTATTATTATATTATTTTAAATATTATACCTAGTCTTGCCATAAATACTGAAACAGTTTTTTTTTCTATTGCAATTTTTGCAAATAACATTTATTACTTTTACAGTGTGTTAGTAAACTAACATACATAAAAATAAACCATTTAAACTATAAAAAACCTTATTCGAAGTTGTCTCCATCGGCTGCAATACAGTCCTTTAAACGTTGAGGCCAGTTAGCAATAGAAGCACGCACTTTTTGGGAAAATTCTTCACTGCCAATCGCACGGATTGTTTTAGGGACTCCAAATTATCATGGCGTTTAGAGCAAGCCGTACTCTCTAAAACTGATCATAAATCGTAATCCAGCGGATTAAGATCGGGACTAAACGACGGCCAGTCTTCAGCTCTGATGAAGTCTGAAACGTTCGTTTCCAATCAAGACTGCGTAGACCGAGCTTTATGACCCGGCGCCGAGTCTTGATGGAAGGACCATTCTTGGTTATTGAACATGTTGTTAAGGGGCTTCACTACTTCTTGGGACTTCACTATCTTGATTGATACACTTGTGCCGATGTTTTGATACCTTTTTCATAAAAGTATGGCTCAGTCACTCCTTCATAGCTAATACCCCACCAAACCATCACTGAAGTCGGAAAGTGCCCACGGTGCACTCTATCGACTAATTGCGAAGCTTCCTTAGAGCTTTGAGCATAAATACGGTCATTTTGTTTGTTAAAATGTTGCTCAATAAAATTTCTCATCCGTAACCAAAATGTTTCTGTGACCTCCCTTTGCGTACCGCTTCAGTAGTTGTTTCGATTTTACCACCTTATTATTTTTTAAATTATCAGTTAAGAAATGATCAGTACGTCTCTTATAGGCTGCAAGTCCTAAGTCATCTTTTAAAATATGCGATATGGTTCTAGGTGCTATCTTCATCTTCCGAGATATAATCTTTTGCTTTCGGACAGGATTTCTTCGAATTCTTTCCCTTACTGCTTTGACCAACTTTTTCTTAAAAACACTACGTGGACGGCCAAATTTTGTCACAAACAGAGGAGGTCTCATTGTACCTATTAATAGCCCAGTACACAAACATTTTACTAATACCAAACGTAAGGAGAGTTAAAAATTGCATTTGGCTCCATACCTACTTTGTGTAATGCAATCATAGCGATTCGGTACTTTTTATCACCCCACTCCGTTTTAATATCGCAAAATATTGTACAATGTATTGGCGTCAAAATGAGAAAACACAATGACCAATCATATAAAAATGACAGATTCCAAATTCAAATGTAATATATTTTTTTATTTTTTATTGTAACAGTTTTTATGGTCAGACTAAGTAGTCAGAGGTTATTTTTGACTTTCTAACTGTTTTGACTTTCTAAATCTACCACTTTATTAACTTAACCTACCTTTATTTATAGCTAGATTCTTGTTTGTAATTTAAAAAACTGATAATTGATAAACGTTCACCGAGCCAGCAATAAAATGCAGTTACATCTCTTATTTACAAATGTTTGTAGTTGTCAGGACATCTATTACACGACAAAAGACATAATGATAACAATAATCTGGAATCAAACAATAAGTACTTGTTAGAATTGACATATTACATTTTCTATTTCTAGGAAACTCCCGACTTACAGTAATGGAAGAAGTTTTAGATGATAAAGATAAGGGTAGAACTTACCAAAGATCTGCCAAGTCGGAAGCACGCTTTATGACAAAAAAGAACGCGACTTCAACGTTAGCGTGTTGGTCAGTGTCGCCATTTAGATGGAAGAAAAATAAATTTCAGTGTGCCTACTGTGAAGAACAATTTATGGAATGCCATGAACTAAGATGTCATGTTCGCGTATGCTCTGCCCACCACGATGTCAAAGATATTTATAGCAAGTTTAAAGAAATGACGCTCATAAATATTGACGTCACTCACGCTGCCTGTCAGCTCTGTAATGTTCCATACTCAAACGTCGAACACATGCGGCAACATGTCATCGAACACGGTTTCGATTTTAACTTGTCGTACCCCGACGGAATATTGCCGTTCCAGTTAGACAATCCCTGGAAGTGTTTACTATGTAATATTAATCATAACAATTTTCTCAAATTATACGAACACATGAATTGTCATTATCAAAACTATATCTGTCCCGCTTGCGGTAAAGCGTTTATGGATGCATTGCGTCTCCGAAAACATTCGGAATTGCACGTAACTGGCAACTTCCCTTGTAAAAAGTGTAAACGTGTATTTTCACGTCGACGAGCGCGAGATAGTCACATTAGATATATCCATCATAAAGGTCCACGTTACGAATGTCCGCTGTGCGGTTTGAGGTTCGTCGGATATTATGACCGAATGAGGCATTTGAAAGATGAACACGATCAAAAGGAAGTTTCCTACAAATGTTTGCAGTGTGATCTGTCGTTTAAGACCAGCGGGATGCGATCCAGACACGTGAGATCGGTGCATTTTCCCCAGCGACAAAACTTTTCGTGTGAATATTGCGAATGGACATTTCAAACTGGATACGAGCTCAAGAAGCACACGCTTAAACATACCAGGGACCTTAATTACTCGTGTACCATGTGTGACAAATTCTTTTCCACAGATAAAGCCCTAAAAAGTCATTTAAGTACCCATGAAGAATTGTCTTGCAAATGGTGCGGCTTAGTTTTCAAGCAACGAACACAAGTACTGGCGCATGTGCAAGAATGTCACCAGGATATAAAGGATTTTATACTTTTAGATACACGAAAGAATAAATAACTATTGAGTTAACATTAGGTCTTTGTAGAACTTAACTTCGCGATTATTTATTGTATCCAATTGATTGATTAGCACGATTTCTTGTGAAAAATATACGCTATTAGAGATTGTTTTTCAAGTGTATGCGTTACGCCTACTGGGGAAAAACGTTATTATGAAAGGATTCTTTACATCACTTTGATTTATTACTGTCTTTTTTATCTTCATCAAATTTATAACAAATATTACTATAATTGTATTTTTTTCCAAGGATTATTTAAATTGATAGTTGTACGGCGGATACGTTTAATTTTATTTTTTTCTATTGTGAAGAAATGTTAAAATATTTGTATTGTTCTTAGACTTTTCTGCGTTTATAATAATTTATCAGGACTAGAAAGCCAGCATACATGTTGATCTGCGTTTTAAACTGAATTACCTATTAAATGAATGAGAATATTATTATCTATAATTATGTTTAAAGCCGTTACAGACACTCGAAATTGGTCCGCGAACTGGATTTCACACACACACACGGATTTGGCACTGCGGACCGAATTAATAGCTCGAAACTCGTGTGATCGATTTTCAGCTCTATTGTATTAGCACAGAGTTTTATTTACAGTGCTGTTTTTCAACAACGACGACGATTCCCGCAATCCATTGATATCATGTAGTGATACCAATTCTCAAAAATATTTCTCCCCAAATTTAATCCTTAATTCGACCCTAATTAGTATAACCTAATTCATTCATTCATTCATATAATCACGCCTCTTTCCCATAGGGGTAGGCAGAGACCGCCTCTTTCCCGTAGGGGTAGGCAGAGACCACTTCTTTCCACTTGCTACGATCCTTACATACTTGTTTCGCTTCGTCCACTTTCATTCATACCATCCATTCCTCCTCTTACATTCATCGTAGCGAAGCGGCTCTCCATGGGCCACTATAATTATAGGTTATAACCTAATTATAACCTATAATTATAGTACAATAAAATTCCAAGCTATTCAAAATATATCTTTATCGATTATTATACACGTTTCATTGTAAAAGTTCGAATGTCATGTTGCACCACGCTGCACAACGCATGTGCATTGTGCGGTGTATGACTGATGTCATATGAAACGTGTATCTTCCTGTGTAGTGAATAAAGTTCAATTTTGAATAGCTGTCTTTGAAATACAGCGCCGCGTAACGTCGCAGACTGTGAACTGACCCTACTGACTGATCTTGGAATAAGAGATAATAAGCTAGAAATTTCGAACGCCAATAGGTAACTAATTGTGAACGACATTTTTGCCCCCTGGTCGGCAGATATTATCTTAAAACATGAATAACTAGGCTATAATCGATATTCAATTTTATATCCTAATTATATACTCGTAACAACAAAACAACTTAAATAATTAAACAGTTTTTATTGCTAGTTAGTTTTCATCTCAAAATGACAAAAACTAACGCATCACTTAATCTGATTTTAAATCTCCCTATAAATTTACATACCCTGGGCTATATACATGAAAATAGATTCATAAGGAGTAAACTCCAAATATTCTCCCCTCTAGAAAACCCCCTGTAGAATTTTTTTCTTAATTTTGGTGGGAAAATCCCTAAGTTGGTAACACTGAGATCGTTGTACGGTCTAATCGCCGGACTGCTCTACACACGGTCGCATTTGGTACGAAGCGGACCAAATCCGCTGCCTGCTCCGTACCAAATCCGTACGTCGTTTAAGCACTGTTAGTAAATACTTGGCACAAAATGTGTGCAAATTTTATCACATTTAAAGTTTGACTTAAATTAGTTCACTTATATTTGTTGGAAAATTATAAAATGCTATTTGATTTTTCTAAATGAATTTTATCAAGCCAGCAATAGGTTTTGTTTAGGTCAAATGTAGTGTCAGGCATTTCTTTTTTATAAAACCGCTCATAATGTTCATTCTTACTTGCTTCCCTATACTTATTATGATTTTTTTATAATTTTCATATTCTTTTTTTAGGTTCCGCTATTGCGGATTCAAAAGAAGGTTTGATAGTAGTTAGGCGACATAGAAAGTTAGCGGAGAACGTTTGTGCTCGACAGATGCGTAGACGTCGGCGTGCAAACAACGAGTTGGCTGAAGAGTCCGACAAAAGGATAGCCATAACGATGATGCGCAGAAACGCAATGACAATTCTGGAATGTTCTACCGCGTGGGCATTTCGATGGTGTCATTCTGCGTTTTACTGCTCATATTGCAATAAAAAGTTTGTTGATCCACCGTCTTTGCGAGAACACGTCCAGAATCATCTGTCAGAAGAAATAACTAAGCGCGTCTTTTCAAAGCTAAAGGAAAATAATATGGCTAAGATAGATATATCAGAATTACGTTGTAAAATTTGTAACGAAGAATTACATGACATAGATTTTCTCAAGAAACACTTAGTCGAAGTTCATGATAAAGTATGGTACAAAGATTACAACGACGGCGTTCTGCCTTTTAAATTAGATTCTAATGGTTTAAAATGTCAAAAATGTTTAAAGCCTTTCGTAATGTTTTCAAAGTTAAATGAACATATGAACAGTCACTATAAAAATTATATTTGTGACGCATGTGGGAAGGCGTTTATATCTAACTCGAGGTTTAGGACTCATATTCAGTCACATGAAATTGGAAGTTTTCCTTGTGGAGAATGCAACGAAGTATTTGATACTAGAGCAGCTAGAAGATCTCACAAGTGGAGAGTACACAGAAATGGAATACGTTATTCTTGCCCTCGTTGTTCTGAAGTTTTCACATCTTATCATGTCAGATCTAGACATTTACTCGATAGACACGATCAAAAGCTCGACTGCGAATGTTTAATTTGTGGAAAACTTTTTGAAAACAACTGTAAACGTACTGCACATTTTAAGCTCATACACAAATCCAAATAACAATATAGTAGTCCTTCTTTCTTGGAAGTGTTTGTTAATAAATTGGCCATAAAACTTTTACACAGAACTTATAATGCTTAAGATCTATATTTTATTTAGTTAAAAGAGACAATGCCGTTTATAGTCTGTTTTTATTTTTAGGAAACGATGGAATAACAACAATATCAAAGTCTTCTATAAAAATCGAGTGGAAAAAGAAACAGTCAGAGGAAAGCGCTAACGCTGCGAATATTTTAAAATATTCCAATGCAATACCTTTTAGATGGACGCGGGGAAAATTTTTATGCGCATATTGTTGCACAATTTGCGTGGATGTTAGTGAAGTCCGCGCTCATTCACAGCAACATCAAAAACTCGACATATTTAATACAACGATTATTCGGCCATATTTCCCGCTACGAATTGATATTACCGACTTAGAATGTAATATTTGCAATAATCCAATTGGAAGTATAATTGATCTTAAAAGGCATTTGTCGGAAAAGCATTTAAAATTTTTTAACCTCGACTGTGGAGATGGCGTAATCCCATTTGTTTTAACCAAAAAGGAGTTCCATTGTGTGAATTGTGGAATTTTGTGCGAAAGTTTCATGAAGCTTTTGGTTCACATGAATAAACATTATCAAAGTTTTGTGTGTCACGTATGCGGTAAAGGGTACTCTGGGAAACATAAGTTAAGAGCTCATCAAATAAGTCATGAATCAGGTGAAGTGCCCTGTACAAAATGTGACAAAGTATTTCCAAACAGAGCTGTTAAAAATCGACACGTGGCGGTAGTGCACGGTCCAAAGAAAAGATACCGTTGTCCAGTTTGTGATGTCGCCTTTGAGTCTTGTCATTCACGATTGGTCCATTTAGACAAAGAACATAATCAAAAGTCCGAATATAAATGTACTTTTTGCCCATCTGTGTTTAGAACGGGAACTTCGCGATATGCTCACATTAGGAAAGTGCATAATAGAAAAACAAATCTTTAATCATTATGACGATAGCTTATATGCTAGTCACTTGTGAATGTGTTGTTGAATATTTTATACACTGTTTGAATCTTATGAGTGATCTACAACTTATGTAAGCCTATTAACATTAGCCTCAAAATAAGTTTTAGTGTTGTCATAAGAATAAATTCACTTGTTGCTTTATTTTTGACTTATAGCTATAAGTTCTTGTGATTTATATCCGTTTAGATTATAATTTATTTTCCTGTAAATTGGTTTTACAAGTTGTTACATGATTTCTATATCCAGGGCACGAAAATAGTGAGTTACAAGTTATGACTAAGTTTTTTGAAGTGAAAACCTCTTTAGCAGCGTTGTGCACTTTTTTTGGGATGGGTAAAAAATGTGAAACTCGCGTCAGGACACGTGACCTGAACCTCAATTCTCGTATTTAAAGTAGACTTTAATTTTACTTTGATTGTATTGTAAGTTAAGCGATATGTTATCATGAACGGATTTTATGAAGTTTATACCAATCAGAGCGCGTTTCACGTTGGTTTAAAGTTTACGAGAATAGCGTTTGACAGTTTTAGCGTATCGGGACTTGATTGTAATTGTATTAACGCAGGTTTTATTTACCGACTTCCAAAAAGGGGGGCGGATATACGTTCGGCTGCATATATGTTTTTTTTTTGTATGTTCAACGATTACTCCGCCGTCTGTGGGATGATTTTCAAAATCTTTCTTTTGATGTTAAGGATATAATCCTAAATAATTGGTCATTTTGACATCAAAGTGGTGAACTAATGATGGGTTCCATGAGGAATCGAAGGAACTACTCGAAATTTGTATGCACATATCACAGTATCACTATACCATACAGTGATTTTTACTTTTTCTGAAGTATACAAGCATATGCTGCCAAATAATAAGATTTTGCACCAAGGTATACCCTGGACCATAAAACACTGAACAGATCTCCTTTAAAGATACGAGTTTGAAAATTTTGGCATTGTTTAAAGAACTGCAAGCATATGCCATTTGATCCTTTATTATAAACGTTCTTACAATGTATTAATAATAATTTAACAAATATCACTAAAAAGGGTAAAATTATAATTTTTAAACAAAAAATTAGTAATTCCAAAGTAAAAATACACAAAAAGGTATGAAATAAAAATTATTTTCTAAATAAGTCTCCTTTAAAATTCGGCTAAAATACTATTTCTCTACTCAATCTTCTTAATTTTGAAGGCGGTACCAGCAAATTTGAACGTGAGTTCTATAAATATGTAGGATGCTGTTTGGGATTATTTTTAATTATTGATAAATAAAGCAATTCGTGCGAAATTATTCCTACCCATTCCAAAATATTCAAAAATGCACAACGTTAATGTTCAAGTTTTCACTTCTGCCTGCACTTCCGGAGTGCAACTCGTTGTTTTTTTTAGTACCTACCTATTATTCTGTAAAAAACTTAGGTATATTAAAAATAAAACTATATTACGTCATTACATAATATGAAATTGGCGTTTTGTAAAGGAGGAACATAAAAGTCGATTTTTTTTAAACATAATATATTTATTAATATATATATTTCATTGATTCTTTTACGAAACCTAAACCATTCGGACAGGAACAACACAGCTCCGCTCCTCTAATTTAGGAGCCGTCTATTGTGAAGTGTGTGGTGGTTCAGCCATTGCGATGAGCGTTTCCGATTATCGTACAGCAGTGCTATTCTCTAAGAACATTTTTAAATCTCGACAGCTGAATCCGCGGTGAGTGTCAAATTCGTATATGATGTTTAAAACTCACCGCGGATTCAGCTGTCGAGATATATGAAAATGTTCTTAGAGAATAACACTGCAGTATACGAATTTGACACTCACCGTGATTCAGCTGTCGAGATTTGAAAATGTTCTTAGAGAACAGACAGGCTGGATCCACTTTTCATCACAGGTAATAATTCGATTTAAAATCCCTTCATTATTGTGCCGGTTGAGTAAAGTAATGCAGCAGCCGACGTGCGTTTGTCGGTTTGCTGCACTCAATTCATGAGGTACCCACCTTTCAAGCTTTTTCACTTTCCCAATTTGCTTCAAGTGGATTAAAACAGTTTTATCATTAACACTGCAGCTAACTCGGACGTGGTTTGCGACGGATCCGCTTCCACAATAGCCTTCAATTCTTCATTATCAACTTTGGTCTCCGTCCGTCCACGGGGCTTGTTCTGCAGGTCGAAATTTCCAAAACGGAAACGTTGGAACCAAAAACACACTGTGTTTTCTTTTGGGACACCGCCGCCATACACGTCATTAATCCTTCGAGCCGTTTGAGCAGCATTGGTGCCGCGGTGGAACTCGTACTCGAAAATAATACGATATTTCAAGTTTTCCATTTTGTAAACAAAGAAAAAACCAAAAGAGGACCCTAACCAAAGAAGATATATTTGAGATCATAGTGGCCAGTACGACAAAACGCCAATTTCATGTAAGGACCTAATACGTAAATGAACTTAATCAACATTTTCTTGCTATCTGAATTCACGAGTTAGCTGGGGTATTTTCCTCCCTTTATTAATAATATATTATTAGGCTGTGAGTAAATATTAGCTATAACGAGCTCTGTAGAAATAAAAAAAGAATATTTTGCTGTCGTGCCAAACACAATACAAGTACGGTCTTAATGTCGGTAATCGTCCATTTTTTTTTTCGTAAAGAAACGATGATTTCCAGAGACATTGAGAAAGTTATTTCACTGTATGTTACAATTGGGTATTTGACAACATGTAAAATTTTTGTTTGTTTTAATACATTAAAAAATAGTGATGTACAACTTGATAAAATAAAATAAGATTTTTTGTGTAGTTTACAATTACCTACGTGTATTTCAAAGTTGTAAAAAAGTTTTGGAATATTTTTTACACAATTAGTGTAAACAAACCTACACACCTACCTAATTAGTTTATAATGTAGGTTTTTTTACGCTAATTGTGTAAAGTACCTACCTATAATTTTAAAGATGTGAATTATTTACAACGTTGGTTCATTTTCGTACACATTGGAATGATAATAATAATAAATATTTATCAGCATGTAAGATTTTTAATTACGGTTCTTATTGGTAGTTTCGTTTAGTAATACGAAAAAGTTCAAACTAGAATGGAAAATATTTTTTTGAATATGTATGTGGCTTTCTTTTTTTTTTCAACTGTTTTCTTTTTGTCGAAGCCAAGCTGACTCCTACTATCAGTTTATATTTTTAATGATTATAATAATTAATTGACGTACCATTATTACTACCTCTGGTAAACGCCACATGGTTGGTTGACAATTTGGAAACGCTCGGGAAATAAAGTGGCAATATTGGGAAATTGAAGGAGGAGGAAGGAAGGATAGATAGTGGAAAGGATCAAATACTATGAAAACAGGGTACTTATCTCCGGTCTGTTTTTAGTAAAATATGGAATTTGAACGCTTCTAGTAACTATTTTATTCCTTGATTTTTAACCGACTTACAAAAAAGGAGGCGGTTATACGTTCGGCTGTATTTTTTTTCTTTTTGTATGTTCAACGATAATTCCGCCGTCTGTGGGCCGATTTTCAAAATTATTTTTATGATGTAAAGGGTATAATCCCAAGTTGGTCCCGTTTTCAAAAAGGTGGTGACCTGATGATGGGATCCATGAGGAATCGAGGGAACTCCTCGAAATTTATATGAACACATATGGTGATTTCGACTTTTTCTGAAGAAGTCCAAGAATATGCTACCAAAAAGTAAAATTTTGTACCAAGGTATACCCTGGATCCAAAAGTACAGATCAGAACTCCTGAATCCTTATAGATACATGTTTCGGGACTTCGGCGTTGTTTAAAAAACTGCAAGCATATGCCACCATATCAATTAGAGTAATCATCATCATCATCACCACCACTATCACACCATACATCGTCACATTATGATGATATAATTTAAGGTACTTCTCATAGTATTTTAAACTAACACGGAGATCTTTGAACATTACTCTGCCGTTTACGGACTTATTTGAAAAATTCTTTTGTTGTTGTAAAGGGTTTAATTCGAAATTGGTCCTTTAGTCTTTAAAGTGGAAACCTGATGATGCGATCCATGAGGAATCGAGGGAACTCCTAGAAATTTATATCGACACATATAGTGATTTTGACTTTTACTGAAGTAACATATGCATATGCTACCAAAAAATAGTATGTTGTACCAAGGTGTACCATGGATCCAAAAATACTGAACAGAACTCCTCAGTCTTTAAAGATATGCGTTTGGAAATTTCGGCATTGTTTAAAGAACTGCAAGCATATGCCACTTTGTAACTTACGGCAATTATCATCATCATCTTAATAACATACCTAATGGAAGCTTGGCGCGTATTAATTTATACATTCGATCGTTTATTTTAGACGTTCTTAATACTTATCAAAATATATCACTAAAGAGGGTGAAATTATTATTTTTAAACAAGAAATTAAACCGAGTTCCAAAGTAAAAATACACAAAAAAGTATGAAATAAATTTTCTAAATATTTCCCATTTTAAATTTGACTATTTCTCTACTTAATCTTCTTAATTTTGAAGTCGGTATCAGCAAATATGAACGTGAGTTCTTTAAAATATTGTAGGATATCGTTTGGGCTGTAGCGACTTCAAAATTAAGAAGATTAAGTACAGAAATGGTCAAATTTAAAATGGGAATTATTTAGAAAATTTATTTCAAACTTTTTTTGTAATTTTACTTTGGAAGTCGGTTTAATTTTTTGTTTATTTTTATTAAATTCAGATCTTGCTTAAGTAACTTTAGTAGCGAAGGGATCTAAGCCGAGTTCCTTTCATAATGCTTAAAAGGTATTATTACTTGTTCGCACCAAAAGGAATTTCTTCTATATTTGGTGTTGTAAATTGCGACTAACAGTATAGGGTTATATCTACGGGATCTAGAAGGAATATTGAAATTAAACTTGTAGAGATTAGGATAGTCAATTTCGTTATTTATGATTTTTAGGGTAAAATATGTGCAATCAGCAATACGTCGACGGTTAATTAAGAATCGAATGTGAAATTTTCTACAAAGTACAGTATAGTTATCAGAGCTGTAATTTATTTTGAGTCGGTAACATAGAAATCTAATAAACTGTCTATTTATAAATAATAAACCATTGAAACACACAAAACTTTTAAAACTTTTGTGTGTTTTAATAGTGTTTTAGATGAGGATGAAGAAAAAGATTTATTAATTTACATTCAGAATGTAACTCAAATGTTGTAACTCAAGCTATTTAATATTTTCGTCGGTCCGGTAGTCATGTGTATTTTTTTGGTTTTAGGAGACCCTATGAAAATTATATGGAAAACGAAACGCAAGTATAATGATCACAGAGACAATGCAGCGGCAATAATTGAGTTTTCCAATGCCTGCCCATTCCGATGGAGACGCGGTGTATTTATTTGCTGGTGCTGCCCCAAAACTTTCGCCGACTTTATGGGTATCAGAGAACACATGAATGAACATGTATCTATTGTCGACGCTATAAAGTCCGCTAAGGCATTAGATAATATAAAAATTGAAATATCTGATCTAAGGTGCGAAATTTGTTTTGAAACAGTGAATGATTTGGACGCTCTCTGTGATCACTTGTCTATCGTGCACGAAAAGCAAATACTGAAAAAGATTGGTTTGGGAGTGACACCATTTCTGTCGTCCAATAAGGAATTTATCTGCGCGTTTTGTCACGAACGATTTTCTTTATTTAATAATTTAAATAGGCACATGAATCAACATTACCCAAACAATATTTGTCCTCATTGCGGTAAAACTTTTTCGGCAATACATCGTATGAAGGCTCATCAATTAACTCATGAATCGAAAGGAAAAACTTTTAAATGCTCAAAATGCAAAGAAATATTCGAAACAAAGGCACTCAGAGATAATCATTTTAGAAATATACACGGTCCCGAATATAGATATAGATGTCCGTACTGTAATGATACATTTATACGTTACATAGATAGGTTGCGCCATATGAAACAAATTCATGGTAAGATCGTCGAGTATCCTTGTCATCTATGCTCTGCCGTGTTCGCTTTAAGCGATCAAAGGACAAAGCATATTAGACACGTGCATATAAAAAATCAAATACATCAATGTGAATTTTGTCCGAGTAAATTTGTTACTTCTTACCGTCTGAAGAACCATTTGGTCCGGCATATTGGAGTAAGGAAATTTGAGTGCGATGTTTGCAAGAAATGTTATGCAAGGGCGAAAACATTGAAAGAACATATGCGAATACACAACAATGATAGACGGTTTGTCTGTGAGTACTGCAACAATTCGTTTGTGCAGAAATGTAGTTTAAAGAGCCATATACGGACGCATCATTCTCATGCAGAAGCCATGAAGAAAATGGAACTATCGTTGTGATCGGTTAGTTTTATATATTTTGTATTTTTACTAACATAGTTAAAAGTCTGAAAAATAATAAAATACATTATAAATTCACAAATCATGGGTCTCATTTTAATTATTTATAAAATTTATTTGTGTAAAAAGTGGTACAGTTGATATTAGTTCTAGTTAAATTTGTATAATTGATGAAAAGAAAATCGCGACGGAACTGTACCTTTTCCCGCGATTTAAAGTAGCCTATGGCCTTCCCCGTGGTCTACTCTATGTATTTACCAAATTTCAACGAAAATCGGTCCAGTACTTTCAGAGCTTGCTGGTTCCATTGTTGGAAGCAATATTAGGCCTGAAAGGCTTTTTGGGCAACTAGATCAAAGTCCTTCCGAAAAAAATTTTATATTTGTTATTGATTGTACTTCAGGTTGTTGGTGGAAATTCATGTTTCACAGTAATAATATACAGGACTTCTTGATCTGTTACTTTAAATAGTTGACTTTAAATAGTATTTTAAATTAATTATAATATATTGTACTATATCCATACTATCCATACTATAATATTATAAATGCGAAAGTGTGTCTGTCTGTCTGTCTGTCTGTTACCTCTTCACGCCCAAACCGCTGAACCGATTTTGATGAAATTTGGTATAGGCATACTTTGAGACCCGAGAAAGGACATAGGATACTTTTTATCCCGGAAAAATGTACGTTCCGCCGCGATAAACGAATTTTGGCGCAACGGAGTTGCGGGCGTCATCTAGTGTACAATAAATTAATTCCAAATTACAAAGTTTAGTGCAGTGTAATCTATTAAAATTAATCTATACTAATATTATAAAGCTGAAGAGTTTGTTTGTTTATTTGAACGCGCTAATCTCAG
Organism: Glaucopsyche alexis; assembly: GCA_905404095.1. Lineage (NCBI taxonomy): Eukaryota > Metazoa > Arthropoda > Insecta > Lepidoptera > Lycaenidae > Glaucopsyche > Glaucopsyche alexis. Next base: position 25,660,483 of record FR990044.1, read on the forward strand.
GAACTACTGGTTCGAATTGAAAAATTATTTTTGTGTTGGATAGTCCATTTATCGAGGAAGGCTTTAGGCTATATAATATTACGCTGCGACCAATAGGAGCAAGCATCAGTGAAAAATGTTGCAAAAACGGGAAAAAATATTCATATTTGAGGGCTTCCTTGCCCTGCGTAAACAGTTCAAGTTACCCAAAAAATATATTGTATGAAAGAATTATTCCTCTTTAAATAATCAATAAAATAAAATAAATAAAAATAGTTTATTTCCAATAAATCCAATAATTCCAATGATCTAAAAAAATGTCCGCAACAGTATGTATATGTCTATCTTTTAAGATTGACTCAGTGATAGGCCCTTTCACCCTTATTAATAAAAATATTTACACCATGGATAAGCAAATCCAAATCGCTCTCTTTGTCTATCAAGTGACTGTTCCAAAGTATCTGACAGAGACAGCCATGTTGGATTAGCTAATCCGTGGTGTAAATAATTTTATTAATAAGACTGTTTGAGTATATAACCACTATAGAAGTCTTTGGATAGGCCTCTTGGATATCGTGGCGTAGTTATGGCAACGCCATCGGTCGGTTGACGGCAACAACTCGAGGTCGTTTTTCTCATAAAAGTGAACATATGATTCGCATAAAAGTCACTGCGCTTTTTTGGTGATTGTTTATTTTAACACAAAAAACAGTATTTGATCAATATTATGAGCCAAACTATTATTCAGTATGGATTCTAGAATATCTAAGCAGACCTTTTCCGCGGATAATCTGTGTCGAAAGATAAATTATTACACGAACCATGAAAATATGTTCTTTCAAATTTATTGTATGTAATTTTTACTGTGTATTTATTTATTTGTAAGATCATCGTATTAGGTATTAGTACCTAATAACAGGAGGATTATAGGGCACAAACTATTCCAAAGCCATCATGTTCAGGTCTTCGAAATCCCTGATGGTGGAGAACGAATCATCCGTGGAAAACTAATACCACAGACCAGAATATGTATTTAATACCCAGTAAGCTGGTTGACCGTCTGTTCTGACGCTAATCAGATCGAGCAAAACATTTAAAAAAATAGAGAAACTACGCATAACTGCAACGTAGTTTTGTCAGATTCAATATCAGAGAATCCTGAGATAATGTACAATATCGTCAGGGTTACATGACGTTTCGACGGTTTTCAGCATTTCGACTGCGTGATACGTCGAAGCTTCATTTCTATCGTTATTCCAACTCCAGAAAGTATTTCTTGGGGTTTATTTTCCTGTACACAGGGGGAAAAATTGTTGGGACATACGCTGGGCTGTTTTCCACGTTAGACTGCTTGCCTCCAACAAAATAAGCACTGTAGATTTGAGTGTTATTACTCGGCTGCCACGGCTTGTTAATATCTGATGTTCTAAAAAATATAAAAGTAAAACATTGCTGTATGTACACACACAGAAAATTTGGAGTTTAATAATAATAATAATATCTATGGACGCTTCACACCACGTCAGTCTGGCCCCGTGGTAAGTATCCGAAGAACTTGTGTTACGGGTACCAGACAACGGAAATATATTTAATACTTTTATACTATACTTATATTTAAGATTTTTATTATATTATACACATATTTAATACACATCCATGACCCAGGAACACAGAAAACTTTTTTGTTCCCTGGCGGGATTCGAACCCGCGACCTCCGGCTAAAGCGCCACTGCGCTCACCACTGAGCCACGGAAGTATGTATTTGTATGTATATTTTCATAATAGTATCTACTTACATTCTTCTGACATCATTTTCCACTCAAAACGAATAAAACGTTAATTCACGATTCCGATATTGGGAATTTTTACACCCCACAACATAACAGTACCTCGTACCACCCATTTTTTTCTTTTTTGATTTATGAGAGGAATTTTAAACGGAAATTTAAAACACTCAAACGACCGGTTGTTGCCTGAATCTGCCAAGCGCCGCGCCACTAGCGATATCCAAGAGCCCTATAATCTTTTTTACCCGACTGCGCGACGCAAAGACGCAAAGGAGTGGTAATGTGTTTATCAGCCTATGTATGTATGTATGTATGTATGTATGTATGTATGTATGTATGTATGTATGTATGTATGTATGTATGTTCCTTTGAAGCACTATACAGACCAAACGCCTGGGCCGATTTTTATGATTCACACGTCAATCGATTCCTCTTAGTCCGGCGAGTGTCACTAAAGACATGACGTTAGTGAAAATTCAATATGGCGACTACTGGACGCCATATTGTGAAAATGAAAAAAATGAAAGTCAACAAACTATAGTATTAATTCAATAATATATTATAGATATAATATTTAATATAAGCATAATACTTTTTTTATAAAGCAACTTGTAAAGAAAACGAGATATTCTTAAAAAACAGATTTTTGCGCCCTTTGACCTCGAATAGCCCAAGAGCTAGTAGGAAATTTAGAGCAGGTGTTTGAGGCAAGCTGAAACTTTGTCCTATACTTCTCCTATTGTACCTTGACACGAGACTGCAGGTCTAGCTGGTCAGAAGCGGAACTTAGTCAAAATACAAATAGGACAAGGTTCAGCTTGCCTTAAACACCTGATATAAATATTCTAGAAGCCCTCCATCTATTACCATGTGTGGATTTGAGCAATGAACATGACAGACTTCGGTATTAAAGTTTTATTTTAATGAATAAATAATTCATATCGTATTAATAATGGAATTTAATAAATATTACTAGCGTTAATTGCCTGCGGCTTCGCCCGCGTGAAATTAGGTTTTAAACTTTCATCACCTATTTCACCCCCTTGGAGGTTAAATTTTGAAAAATCCTTCCTTATTGCCTACGTCATATAAGGCATAAGTGTGCAAAATTTTAGTTTTGTAGTCTAATGGGTCATTTCGGTGTGAATAGGCCTTTAGGGTTTGGCCTGTGCGTTCAGTCAATCAGCTTGCCTTTTAAATAATATATAGATATAATCATACTTTAGTCGATAAACACCGTAATTTAGTATTTCTATAATAGTAGAGAAAAATATGGCGTAAGTACAAATTTTGGTGTTATCGTGCCTATTGCTGAGATGTGGGGAATGCCGGTGTACGGGTTACGTCACCTACAATGTGACTACATAATATTATATTTTCTTGAATTCTTCTTCGGTATACAGTACACTAGGGTTGCCAACCCCAAAATAGAAAAACCAGAAAAAAAATAGGACGCAGTAATAGAGTTGCAACAGACAATTTAATAAGTTAAATTAAATAATTGTAATGCTTATAATCATATTTTTTTCATAAAAGCATTTGAATAAAATTATATTGCAAAGAAAAATTGTAAAAGTGGCGCGCTGATTTTAAAATACATGACTTTATCAGGGCACTATAAAAACCCAGGACGCTGCTTTGAAACTATCTAGGACAGCCCAGGACACTGTAAAAGCCAGGGCATGTCCTGGGAAAACAGGACGGTTGGCAACCCTACAGTGCACATAGGTAATAATAATATTATTACCTAATATCGAACATTTTCGTACGTTCAGCGCCACTTAATAACTAATTTAAAATAATGGAAGATTTCACATCCTATATCGGACCTTTTTCTATTTTTAGGAACAAATACTGCTGAGGTTGTCGTTGTGGAAAAGGAAACCGAAATTACAAATAATATGAAGCTAATATTCCCAAAGGTTGAAAAAATTGGAAAAAGATCCGAAGGAAAAGAAAGACGAGCGGCTTTTAAAAATAATATAAAAATTATAATGGCTTCATGTACAGCATACCCATTTAAATATAGAAAGGGCACGTATTTGTGTTTCTTTTGTAAGAGTACATTTTTAGAACCTGAGAAATTAAGAGAGCACACACAAACACATCACTCAGACCACTTTCTAAATATTAATAAGTACGATCCCATCAAAATGGATTTCGGAGTAACCATTTGCAAGATATGTGGTGATAATGTAAACGATTATTATTCACTTAAATCTCATCTAGGTGGCCATGGAAAACTTCTTAATGATACATACGGTGAAAGTGTCTTACCATATAAATTGAGCAAAGGCGAACATTGCTGTCAGATATGTGGGAAACGCTACGAAATGTTCCTCAGTCTTCACAAGCATATGAATGATCATTACGAACATTTTATTTGTGAAACTTGCGGCAAGAGATTTGCGACAACGCAAAGAATGTTAAACCACTGCCGAACTCACGAGCGTAGAGATTTTCCGTGTAAACATTGCGGAGAAACGCTTTCTACGTACGCAGCCTTATATGCGCACGTCGCTAAAATACACCGCTCAAACAAAAGATACAAGTGTCCATTATGCGATGAAAAATTTGCGTCATACAAATATAGGATGAAACATCTAAATACTGTACACGGTGAAAAGACTGCACTGTTTCCTTGTCCCACGTGCCCGAAAGTTTTCGATTTGTGCAGTCGTCGTACAGCTCACATTCGATCTCAACATTTACAGGAAAGAAACCATTCGTGTGCCGTGTGCGGAATGAAATTTTTTTCCAACTACGAATTACAAGAGCATAGTGTAAAACATGTAGGTGCCAGAATATATCATTGCGATGTGTGCAAAAAATCCTACGCAAGAAGAAAAACTCTGAGGGAACATATGAGAATCCATAACAACGACAGGCGGTTTGTTTGTCCAGTTTGTGGGCAGTCATTCATTCAAAAATGTAGCTTAAAACAACACGTTAGGGTTCATCATCCTATGCAAGTGAAAATGGAAACGTTTTAGAAACTTATTATTGGTGTACAATGATGTTCTTAAAATTATATAAAAATTGACCATACGTAGTCAATAATATAATCATAAAACAAAAAATGTGATTGTTGCTAAAATTTAAAACATTGGATAACTAGATGATTGTTCTACTTCACAAAACTCTTTTACATTGAGTATCATTTCTCGGGCAGCACTTTTTACAACCTCAGGTATTGTAATAACAATTTAACAAATTTCAGTTCCACTAATTGCCACGGGACTTCTTTTGTGAAAAGGACTCTAGCAGAGAAAGTATAATAAATACTCGTACAAATATTGTATTGTATCCGAGTATGTCGATTATTTTTCTATCTAAACGTTTCTCGGAATAACAGCATAATTTCTAAGTATTTTTAACAGAACACATTCTAAGGTGTGTACTTGGATTTATGTATATAAGGATGGAAAAATAAAACACACAGTTAAACAAAAGACAAGTTATTTAATCACTTCCAAAATTACAGATCACTTTCCGAAATTCAAACGTGCTTTGACTTTAAAAATGTTATTATATGTCCCAATACCGCCTTATCAGTTCTAAACTCTATTACGAGGGGCGCGCGAGTCGGTGGTTTAGTGTTGTGCCGCTTTCATTTGGTAATCGATTTATCAATAAAGATTCTCAAAGTTATCAATAGCCCAGTGACATAAGGATTTCTAGGAATTAATAGGAATAGGGTTCTAACGGAACGAGCAGAATTTTTGTACAAACTTTTATTTTAGTATTACAAATATTGTCCCAAAGTCGCAAGTGCCAACGTGTAAGATACCTGAGATATTTAAGGTCAAAGGGCACCAAATCAGTTTTTTGGGAATATCTCGTTTCCTTTACAAATTTTATATCTATACAGGGTTATGGGTTAAGTCGATGTTGATCCTTTAAGGGGTTGCAGCTCCCCTGATTTTCAATATTTTTACGATTCAACCCATATTCCAAAATTAATATTTTACGAGATTTTGGTATTTTTAAGTTTTTACAAAATTTGACGATTTTTTTCTCTTCTCGATTTTCTTAAAAAATTGTGTTTTTACCCGACTACGCCGAAGCCAAAAGAAAGGATGATGATTTTGGCAGTCTTATGTATGTATGTATCTTTGTTCCATCGTAGCGCTTAAACTACTGATCCGATTTTAATGAATGAGGCGTCAAAAGAAAATAATAGCCCTGGTAACATTGGCTGTACAATTTGCTTAGTCGGGTAATTTTAACTTTTGAATATTAATTGATTTGTTTTTATAGTTTTTATGTAGCTTATTTATGTAGTTTATGTAGTTTTTATGAGTTATAATTCTTAATTCAATTATTCCCGCTGTCTATGAAAAGTGATGAAAAGTCGTAGTAGAAGATTGAAAATTAAAAAAAAATCACACCATACATAATCATATAATGAAATAGGTATTAGGTACCTCTCTAGTCTTTTACATCAATATCGAACCTTTGAACGTTAGCTAGTCCTATCCTCATCAGTAAATAATGTGTGTCAACTGTTACATCACTTTCGCTGTCAACTTCATTTACTGTCAAAATAGTTCCCCTTTTAAATTTTGCTAAAAGGAGATGTTTGACTTTGGGCCATATCACTACATAGGCCAATAGGAAATATATGAGAATTTCATAAAAATACAAAAAAAAAATTGTTTGAAGGATGGGTGCATGCGTACAAAGATGATTATTTGCAAAGTTTTTATTGCGAGAATCCTATTTCTAGGGCGGCCATGGGAGTTATTTTAACATGACTTTTGATGTAGTTGACAGTTGTATGAAGAGACTTCTCCTTGAACGTCATACGTCTTTCTTTGCCAAAAGTCGTGCCATTGTCAAAATGACATTCTTAGGATAATTCTGATTAATCCACCTTGTTTAATTTTACGTTGTGCTCTCTCTCTGCTGCTCTCCTTGACGAAGTTAATTTAAATGTACATTGAAACGAAGTGAAATAAAATAAAATAAAGAATAGGAAACAGTTACTATATTATGTAGCTATATTTACAAATAGTGTACATAGTGCTGGCCCACGCGGCACGCCCCTGAATACATTTCTGATAACATCTCTTTTAACAATTTCTCTATTTCTCTATCTTACTATTCTTAAAGTCGGTACCAGCCCAAACAATTGTATAAATCCTTTAATAACAAATATCGTTAATTTTAACACTATCACAAATTATTTTTATTTACACTGAAAATTAAATGATCAATTAATATTGATCTGAATACTTACTGTTGATGCACTTGTTTTATCATTTTAGGTAACATTGTCGACCATGAACTTCAAGATTTTCTCGCAAAAACTAAAGTAGAAAATACAAAGAAACATGACATCGATGCTGTTATGGCAAAAAAACGGAATGCAGCAATATTACTCGAGCATACAAGATTTTGTCCATTTAAATGGAAAATAAATAAATATATTTGTTTTTATTGTGACCAAAAGTTTACTGATCCGGAATTGTTACGGCATCATAATATTGTGAATCACGATGCACTGAGCTATTTACATATAAAGAGTGCCTTATGTAAATTGAAAAAACACGAGCTGGTCAAAGTAGATATAACTGATTCTTGTTGTAAAGTTTGTTCGAAACAGATTAATTTTAAAATAATTCGGAATCACCTTAATACCGAACACAATAAAAACTTAGATTTAAGATTAAATAACGATGTCTTGCCATTCAAAGTTACTAAGTATACCTACAATTGTGCTATGTGCGACGAAAAATATGACGACTTCAAAACTTTGAATCATCATATGAATTTCCACTTCCAAAACTTCATTTGTGAACAGTGCGGGACAGGTTTTATAACACCAGATCGGCTGAGAACGCACTCTTTCTCCCATGAAGCAGGAACATTTGCTTGTGAAATGTGCGATAAAGTCTTCCGTTCTATGAATTATAAAAATGAACATATCGCAACTGTTCATAACCAAGTGAAACGACATTGTTGTATACATTGCTCGGAAACATTCAAAAATTACTTCCAAAGAAACAAGCATATGTTGGTTGTCCACGGCGTAAAGTTAAAGGAATTTAAATGTGCTTTGTGTCCAAAAGTATTTACGTTGAGTGGAAAATTGAGAGTACACATTAGAACAGTCCATTTAAAGGAAAAAAGATATTCATGTGATAAATGTGAATGGAAATTTTATTCAAAATCTGAATTGAAAGAGCACATGATAAAACATGGAGGGGAAAGGAAGTTTCAATGTATGGTGTGCAAAAAGTCATACGCTAGAAGATATACCTTAAGAGAACACATGCGGATTCACGACAATGATAGAAGATTTATTTGTAGCTTTTGTGGAGGATCGTTCATTCAAAAACAAACTTTAAAGCAACACGTCAAAATTCATCATCAAACTGAAAGCACTCTATGATTCGAAAAGTGTTTCTAACAACACCACACTGAAAAGATTTAACTACTTACTTGTAATCTTAGATAAGGCTTTAAAAAGTTAAACCTAGAGATGGGTAACGCAGCGAAATTTGTTAATTCAGTACCTCAGGCGCAGTCCGATTCCCCAGTCCTTTGTGCCTCAAAATTGCGCCATGGCGCACCGCGCGATTGATTGGAACGTGCCGAGTGAACAGTCAAGCACCATCTGCACGCCACCAAAAAATATACATTACTAACGTATTACGTAACGCTACTGTCATAATCTCGTGAGTCGTGACAGTTTGACGATTCCTTACGGCTGAAGTCAGCGCAATGAGTGAGTTATAAAATGAATGAGATCGGGATGTGTTGACTTGATTGTATTTATTCTGGTGGCGTGTTAATTTATAATTTACATAATTGATGATAAGTTATTAATTTATTCAAATATATTATGTTTGTTAGTAGTCTTATAGACCAGTGTCGATAATTTTTGAAACCAAAAAAAATAAAAAAAATATTGTGCAATGAAACCCATTGTAAAAGGAAGAGAATATAACAAAAATAAAAGGAAAAATAATTTACATTTGAGGTCTCGAAGTGTAAGGGGGTGAGTTTTAAGGGTAAAAAGTCCAATGGAAAAAGGTCAAGTGGCTAAGTTGTAGTTAATAAAAAGATCTATAACTTTTGTATTATATATACATCGAAAAAGCACCCTAATTTTAAATTAAAAATTTTCCCGTCAAAATATTAACTTTATAAAAAGTCGGTGGGCTTTTTGTTGGTTGAAATCTCTCCTTTCTGATAATGTAAAAAAATATATGTATATACATTACCATAGTAAATGCTCTCAGAAAATACAAAGATAAGATCATGTAGCAAGACCAAGACCCGCCTAGCACCAATCGCCCGTAAATGATTTATCTTTTAGTTTTTGTTATATTCTCTTCCTTTTCCAATGGGTTTCACCCTACTATTTTTTTTTTCACTTTTTACCATTTCCATTTTCAAAGGCTTTTGCCCTGGTCTATTATTCTATGGTAAAACTTTTCAAATAGTGAATTCTGATGGATACATTTATTGATTGATTATGATGAACCTAAAAATAAATGGAATTTAATTAATTTTGTGACGAAAAATACAAAACCTACCTATTTTAACCGTTTTAATTTTAATAAACCTATGACATTATTAAATAAATGAAATAGAACATTATTTTCAAGGTTCACGTACAAAATAACATTATTTGTATGATAAAATATAAATTTCTTGTTTAGGCAATTCTCAGTGCCGGATATAGAGGTGTAAACATAGATATATAATATTAAAGAGAGGTAGATATGTTATAAACGCGTAAAAATGAAGACTCGAATTGGCCCGAGTCGGGCCAATTTTGGTTAGTGTGCTCCGCGAGTAATAGCGTGTTTTGTGTTACTATGCGACGTTGACACATCGACACGCGTCCCATGTCAATGTGTGTCGCGGCACAGAAATATTGTCAGTTTTGTAAGGATATAACGTATCTATGTAATAATTAATCAAAGGGTGTAAAGGCCTCAGGCAACAAAGAAGTGGGCTGGCCCCTGGCCCCAAATTATTTTCTAAATAAAATTGTAAATTTTTTTCAGTCGAGTTTTCCGATAAATTATTTATTGTGAAAGCAAGTATAGATTATTTTATTATTTAACAAATATATAAATATACTCAGAAACAAGAGTTATCTGAAATTAAATTTTAGCTTTAACGAACGGAACCTTCCGAGTTTTTTTCGCCTAAAAATCGTTGATTTTGCTGAAATCTACTTCCCGAAGTAAACATTTTCCACGCTCAGGAAAGAAAGCATGTGTACGTGTGGTTTGAGGGACCTACCTGAATATCCCCAAAATAAGTATAGCAAGTTTTAGTAGAAGTCTAAAAAAAATTGTAGAACAAATCTGGGAATTTGTAAAAAGATAGTTTAAAAGATATAGCCCTCAGAGTGTGGTCCCTCAGTTCACACACCGCTATTTTCCAGATCTCGAAAAGTATGTGGAAAATTATGGTTTTTTCACTACAGAATTTTAGTAGAACTTTTGTAAAAGTTTTTACAAATTTATCAAATACATAGCATTAGAAATAAAAAAGCTACAACCACCGAAGTGTGGTCCCTCAGTTCACACAAAAATGACATACTCATTTCGCGATATATTACTGACTTTTTTAATTATTTTTCTACGTAGAGTTTTAGTAGAAAATTTGTAGAATTTGTAGACAAAATTTCAGCAAAATCTATCGGCGCATTTGGAAGATATACCATTATGTTGGGTCCCTCAGTTCACACACTTGTGTATAAGAAAAACTCAAATAACTTATAAACGAGAAAACTAACAGAAAGTCTACTATACTTAAATTTTAGTAGAAGTTTTTTTCTCTTGGATTAGCACATAAAATATTTAATTTATTGCTTCCTAGCTGAGATAATGTTAATTTTTTGATTGTATGAAAATGCAGAGTAGGTTACCACACAAGAGGCAAAATGAGGACAAGTCCTAATATTATTGTGTATGTTATACCTTATTAAATTTATGTTTTGCTCGCGGTTTCGCACTTTAAAACTATTTTAGGGGTTCATAGTACTACAAGCAACCCATATACTTACCAATTATTAACTATGTACCTATTTGTGGTTTTGCTCTGCCCGCCGTTTCTCTGTCCGTTCTTTCTAACTCCTTATATGTAATTACATATGTATTATATGAATAAAAAACTGGCCAAGTGCGAGTCAGGCTCGCGCACAAACGGTTCCGTACAAAACGGCAAAAAAATCACGTTTGTTGTATCGGAGCCCTCGTCCTCGTCTCGTCGTCGTCTCGCCCCCAGCACCAAAGATTATACATACTCAATGTAATATTATGACTGCACCTAATATTTTTGTTAAATTAGCTTTTGCTCGCGGCTTCGCCCGCGTGGAATAGTGTTCTTAGAGAAAAAACTACTTCGGCGAATAACTCTCTAAGTCTCTACTTACAGCAATATACTTCTGATACAATACTGAAAATGTTTTTAGGTTTACCCAATGCAAATGGTTAAAAATTGGACCCTTTCGAGTTTTGCCTCGACACGATATGAGCGACCGCTTGATATATACATAATATTATATTTGACGCGCTTGAATATACATTCGTAAAAATGTAAAAAATACTAAGACCACTTGTGAACTGTATTTTAAAAGTGGAATGCTATCGTGTGTTGGTGTACCTACAAAAAATGCACACAAAAAAAGCACACACACTTAAGAATAACATTATGTACACCGTACATCCCACAAATAAACTTTTTCCTTTTCATAAAAGCTTGACATTAATTTGAAGACATAAGATTTCTATATTTTTTTTATAGAAATAGGTAGGTATAATAAAAATATGAAATTTCATCAATGAGGGTTCCGTACCCAAAGGGACCCAAAATATTATTAAGACTTTGCTGTCTGTCCGTCCGTCTGTCTGTCACCAGGCTGTATCTCAGGAACCGCGATAGCTAGACAATTGAAATTTTCACAAATTATGTATTTCTGTTCCCGCTATAACAACAAATACTAAAAACAAAATAAAATAAATATTTAACGAGGGCTCCGATACAACAAACGTAATTTTTTTGCCGTTTTGTACGGAACCGTTTGTGCGCGAGCCTGACTTGCACTTGGCCAGTTTTGTATTCATATAATACATATGTAATTATATATAAGGAGTTAGAAAGAACGGACAGAGAAAAGGGCGGGCAGAGCAAAACCACAAATAGGTACATAGTTAATAATTGGTAAGTATATGGGTTGTTTGTAGTACCAGGCCTGTCCCACTCCCCGTGTAGGTATTAAAAATGTAAGTACGTGCGGCGGCCTCCTTAAACGGGCCAATTACGAGGGACTCGCGCGCGAGCAGTGAGCGACGTATGCGTGAGATTTGTTCGTCACAATGTTTTATGGATTGGATTTAATACCTTACAATCTGTGCATATAATATTACGATAGGTACTGTGTAAGTTAGGTAAAAATCACCCGGCCAGCTATAACTATAATACCATATAACATAATGTATAACAATATTTAAAAATATAGTTTGAGCTACTACTGCTACTGCAATTACTTGATAACCAATATTTAGTGTTTAGGTGTTGGCTCCACAGTCCACTTGAACTATCTGTTCGCGTCTTATGTTATTCCGATGTGATACGATTTGAAGAATCATTTATTGACAAAAGTACCTAGTAGTACCTAGTAGTAAATATAAATAAAAATAAGGCGGCGTGATTCAACTTCTTCGAGTAATATCAGGCCGTGAAGGTATAAAAAATGCTTACGTTTACGCATAAGTATGTATATACCTACTTATAGGTATGCGCAAATTTATTATAATAATAATAATAATAATATCTATGGACGCTTCACACCACGTCAATCTGATCCCGTGGTAAGTTCTCGAAGAACTTGTGTTACGGGTACCAGACAACGGAAATATATTTAACACTTATTTAAGATTTTTATTATATTATACATATATTTAATACACACCCATGACCCAGGAACACAGAAAAACTCTTTGTTCCTTCGGCGGGATTTGAACCCGCGACCCCCGGCTTGAGCACCAACACGCTCAACCAACTGAGCCACAGAGGTCGTCAAATTATTACAGTACTATTAACACCTACCTTAGGTTTATTTGGAAAGCAATTTGTTCAGTAAAGTACAGTAGGTAGGTACTAGAAAGTAGGTAAAAAAAGTTGTAATTAAATATTAAGAAAAAAAATATATAATACGTATAACCGCCTCCTTTTTTGGAAGTCGGTTAATAATTTTCTAAAATGAGACAACCCTAATGTCATTAGAAAGGATAAGAATTACGCGATAGAAAGAGACGCAACTTCTAGGTAAATATAATCGTAGGTAATCAAGCGTTGTGTTAGCTGAATTGAACCTTATCGCATCGCAGAAAGAGTCCCTATTTCTTCTAACCATTTGTCGGAGTGGTTCTTCTGTACCTCTAGGTACTATTATTTATTCTGTGGTAGTACTATGAACCCCTAAAATAGTGAAAAGGTGTGAAACCGCGAGCAAAACGTAAATTTAATAAGGTATAACATACACAATAATATTAGGACTTGTCCTCATTTTGTGTGGTAACCTACTCTGCATTTTCATACAATCAAAAAATTAACATTATCTCAGCTAGGAAGCAAGAAATTAAATATTTTATGTGCTAATCCAAGAGAAAAAAACTTCTACTAAAATTTAAGTATAGTAGACTTTCTTAATAATATAACACAACTTTCTATACACACTTTTCCACTTTATTTAGATTTTTACAATAATTAAATATAAACACGACCGGTTTCGATTAACTCATCATCAGGTGTCCGTTAATCGAAACCGGTCGTGTTTATATTTAATTATTGTAAAAATCTAAATAAAGTGGAAAAGTGTGTATAGAAAGTTGTGTTATATTATTATGAACATGAATTTCCACCAAGAACCAACAGTACATTCAATCAGTTATAGTAGACTTTCTGTTACTTTTCTCGTTTATTAGTTATTTGAGTTTTTCTTATACACAAGTGTGTGAACTGAGGGACCCAACATAATGGTATATATCTTCCGAATGCGCCGATAGATTTTGCTGAAATTTTGTCTACAAATTCTACAAATTTTCTACTAAAACTCTACGTAGAAAAATAATTAAAAAAGTCAGTAATATATCGCGGAATGAGTATGTTATTTTTGTGTGAACTGAGGGACCACACTTCGGTGGTTGTAGCTTTTTTATTTCTAATGCTATGTATCTGATAAATTTGTAAAAACTTTTACAAAAGTTCTACTAAAATTCTGTAGTGAAAAAACCATAATTTTCCACATACTTTCCGAGATCTGGAAAATAGCGGTGTGTGAACTGAGGGACCACACTCTGAGGGCTATATCTTTTAAACTATCTTTTTACAAATTCTCAGATTTGTTCTACAATTTTTTTTAGACTTCTACTAAAACTTGCTATACTTATTTTGGGGATATTCAGGTAGGTCCCTCAAACCACACGCACACGAAACCATTGATAGATGACCTCTGTGGCTCAGTTGGTTGAGCGTGTTGGTGCTCACGCCGCCGCCGGGGGTCGCGGGTTCAAGTCCCGCCGAAGGAACAAAAAGTTTTTCTGTGTTCCTGGGTCACGTATGTGTATTAAATATGTGTATAATATAATAAAAATCTTAAGTATATGTATAGTATAAAAGTATTAAATATATTTCCGTTGTCTGGTACCCGTAACACAAGTTCTTTGAGAACTTACCACGGGATCAGATTGACGTGGTGTGAAGCGTCCATAGATATTATTATTATATAGACGGTTTTATCCCATCATGGTTCGAAGCCTATCTATACTAATATAAATAATAAAGAGGACAAGTTTGTTTGTTTGCTTGCATTGAATAGGACCCGAAACTACTGGACTGATTTTGATAAAATTTGGTACAGATATAGATTAGACCACGGGGAAGGACATAGGCTATTTTTATCGCCGCAAAATTTTTAAACTACCGCGGGATTTCCTTGTGCGCGCACGAAGTCGCGTGCAACATCTAGTTTTTTATAATTTTCATTTTTGAAAATGAGTTCTCCTCATTGAGCTCTCTCCAGTCCAATTTGATACCATCAAAACCAAATATATTCTTAATGCCATATAAAGGCTTGGGAATGTAGCTCTGAAATTTTAATCTTCTAGAATTTAGTAGTAAAATAGTTCCAGAGATTGGTCTTTTCCATAGTCCTTTTTGTATCAGTTAATCAAAGACACAAATTGAACCAACTCAATACCAAGATTAGGTAATGAACTAGTTCTAAGTATTCCGATAAACTTTCGTCTTTCACCAATGCCTCTGCTGCGGCGTCCAAATTTTCAGCATTCGTCTTCTCGATGTAATTATGAAATTCAAATCTCGAACGTACAGGCATGAAATTTTTCCGTAAGAGAAACACAACTGGTCGACCACCGGGATAAAGGCGGATGCTTTGTATTTCTCCTTTGGTAACAGATTTGCGTATTGTGCTTTCCCGTAATCCAGCGGTTTTTTTTCCGAAGTCACTACTGTGCCCCCTAAGTACCCCGATTGCCCTCCCCTAAATCCGGCCATGGCAATTCTGATTAGATTCTCTAAAGTTTTAGTGCTGTAGCTAGCACGATTGACGATAGTGCTGTGCGCCGTAGTGAAATGAGATGGAGCAATTGTGCAGCGCAGCGAAGTTTTACATATTAAATTACATTAACACATCTTTAGTTAAACCTTCATTGAATACTGCATGAATGCCTATACCACTTAATATTCACTTACCACTACTTTATTATTGCAGCGTTACTTAAAATAAGTACATACATTATTTATGTTAACAATAATAAATTCTCTGCCAACTATATCTGTGACCTATTATTTTTAAATAAAAAATGAAACCGACTTCCAAAGTAAAAATACACAAAAAATTATGAAATAAATCTTGTTTAATATATAACTCCCCTTCGACCAAAATTGTTTGAACTGAAACTGAAAAAAAAAAGTGAACTTTTAATGTTCACAAATAGTTTAAACTCTACACAATTTACATTATTTTGAAGTCGGTACCAGCCCAAACAATATCCTGATAAATCATTGTTTTATAGAGCTCACATTTAAGTTGGCTGGTACCGACTTAAAAATTATGAAGTTGATATGCTTGCAGTTCTTTAAACAATGCCGAAATTTTCAAACGCGTATCTTTAAAGACTGAGGAGTTCTGTTCAGTGCTTTTGGATCCAGGGTATACTTCGGTGCAGAATCTTTTTTTTTTTTGTAGCATATTTTTTTGTTACTTCAGACAAATCACAACATGTGTCCATAAAAATATCGAGGTGTTCCCTCGATTCCTCATGGATCCCATCATCAAGTTTCCTCTTTAGTCACTAAAGGACCAATTTCGAATTATACCCTTTACAATGTGTCCATAAAAATATCGAGGTGTTCCCTCGATTCCTCATGGATCCCATAATCAAGTTTCCTCTTTAGTCACTAAAGGACCAATTTCGAATTATACCCTTTACAATAACAAAATATTTTTGCAAATAGGTCCATACACGGCAGAGTAATGTTCAAAGATATCCATTATCCATGTCGCTGTAAAATACTGTGAGAAGTACCTTTTTATATCATCATTATGTGATGTATGGTGTGATGATGGTGATGATGATGATTACTCTAATTGACATAGTGGTATATGCTTGCAGTTCTGTAAACAACGCCGAAATCCCCAAAGATGTATTTATAAGGAGTCAGGAGATCTGTTCAGTACTTTAGGTATACCTTGGAGCAAAATCTTACTTTTTGGTAGCATTTGCTTGGACTACTTCAGAAAATTGAAATCACCGTAATAGGATCTCATCATCAGGTCACCACTGGTGAAAACGGGACCAACTTGGGATTATACCCTTTACACCAAAAAAAGAATTTTCAAAATTGATCCACAGACGGCCGAATTATCGTTGAAGATACAAAAAAAATGTGTATAATGATGTATTGCATAACCGCCTCCTCTTTTGGAAGTCGGTTAAAAATTAACTTGCATACTTTGAGGAAATACGTTTTTATAAGAGTACTAATTAAATTAAGCAATGGTTGTCTAAAATAATCTTAATCTATTTTAAGAAATATTGTTTCTTTATACATAATAATAAACTCGGTTCCCTATTTTTTCGCATAAAATTATATGTCATAATTTTACTTGGCATAATTTCATTTGACCTAATAGTAGTTTCGCATAATATTCATTTGTCATAACTTTCTTAGCATATTTTTTTTTTCGCATAATTACTAAAAGCATAATAATTGTTAGGCATACTTATTGTAAGGCATATATTTTTTACGCATAATATTAATTAAGAATAATATTTTTATGCATAATATTAAAAAGCATAAATATATTTACGCATAATGATATTTAAGCATACTATTTTATTTACGCACACATCTTTGTAGCATTTTTTTTCACATACTAATGAATGATAAATTCTACTGGGTGTGCGAGTTGAGACGAAATAACAATTATAATTGTAATTTTCGCCTGATTACGAAATTAAACTCGGACAAAAAACACGAACTGCTATCTAATAACATGCCGAGCCACAGTGCACTTAAGGATAAAGTAAGTTTTTATTTGCATTAATAACCTTTCGTATTAATTATTTTAAACATGTTAGCGGCTTACGGGTGGCCCAAGGGCCACCCCGCCGCAACTTATCCTATGTTACACTAGGTATAATGAGTGTAATACCTGATTTTAATGTTTCATAAATATGCATTTAATTACCTTATGCGTGTTTTCATTATGTCGATCCATTTTATGCATATTTGTGCCTTGTGACAGAATGCCTTGAATTTATTATGACAAAAAAATATGCCTAACGAGTTTATGCTAAAAAAATATTATGCCAAAGTTTTATTATGACAAGAAAAATTATGCCTTACGAGTTATGCCTCATTAAATTAGGACAACCAATATTAGTCTAAATGAAATTTATGCCTAATGATGTAGTATGCCAAGAAACCATTACGCCAAATTAATATTATGCCTAATAAAATTATGCCAAGTGAGGTATGCCAAATGAAATTATGACAAATAAAATTAAGCGAAAGAAGAGGATCCCAATAAACTTTCGTCGATTTCCCGTAGGGGTAGGCAGAGACACCTTAATTTAATGCCATTCTGACTTATATTTTCGTCTCATCCACGTCACATAACCGGTTCCAGGTCTTAGCTCTTTCTAAAAAGTAGGTCAAGTTTTTCAGCCTAATAAAGTTTTGAGTTTTTTAAGAAGTTCACTCTTATTCAAGTTACTTATTAATTTGTGACTAATGGATACAGTAACTTTAATGATAGTATATTTAAAAGTAATATTCTTAATTATTTTTCTGTTCATAAATTTATTTAAATAACGATTTTTGACATAAAACTAATATTTGGCATAAAAAAAAATACATTTTTAATCCAAAACATTAGAATACAATTCTATTTTTGTTTCTAGGCGTGGACACAGAGTTATCAACAATTAATCGACCGACGTCAAGCAGAATCGTCCCATTGTTTCAAGTCGCCTACGATCGGACGTTATGTAAACCTTTGGGCACTGTTACTAATTTAAAAAAAATTAAAGTTTTGACAAAACCTTCAGTCTCAAGGGACACTACATCACGATGTTCATCGCCTATTTTACCAGAAAGAGAAACATCACCTGATATGGACACAGGAGCCAACTCCGCAGAATTCGATAAATATGAAGACAAAGGAAAATGTGATTATCGTCAGAACGCTTTAACAATATTTGAATTTTCAACAGCTTATCCTTTTATTTATGGAAACAACAAATTCAAATGCTACATATGTTCACAACCTTTCTTGGATACATCTTTATTAAGGCAACACATGAATGAAACTCACGCTTTTGCACCGTTAAAAAGACTTCTGAAAAACAGACAGCAAAACGTTTTAAAGGTTGATATTAGTGAACTATTATGCAAAATATGTTCATTTCGTCCAAAAAATTTCATGGATCTGAAATTGCACTTGAGAAAAGATCATCATAAACAAATAGACCCAAATTTAAAGGATAATATGATCCCATACAATTTGGACGTTGATGGATCAACATATAAATGTAGTATATGTGATGAAAGCTTTATAAAATTTAGGATTTTGGTTATTCATATGAGTGTGCACTTTAGCAATTATAGTTGTGAAATCTGTGGATCAGGATTTATGACATTGCGTCTTTTAAAAAAACATTTAGAAGTTCACGAAAGTGGTAGCTATCAGTGCGACAAATGTAATAAAGTATTTAGTACTAGTTATAAGCTTTCCATTCACGTTCGTGGTGTTCACTTGAAACTATATCCAAGGCGATGTCCCATATGCCCTGAACGTTTTAACTCGAGTTACAGAAGAGTCATGCATTTGCAAGATGTACACAATCAGACGACTCGTGTTCACAAGTGTGATACTTGTGGACGTGCATTTAACTTGAAATATCATTTAATATGTCACACACGATCTGTCCATCTACAAGAAAGAAACCACCAATGTAAAATTTGTCTTCAAAGATATTTCAATAAAGAAACACTGAAAAGGCACATGGTCATTCACACAGGCGAAAAAAATTATAAGTGCGAATTATGCGGTCTGACGTTCCTTCGTCGAAAGAATTTGAGAGATCATTTAAAATTACACGAAATTTGACTTTTTAAAAAACTGGCATTGGATTGTAGAATCTGATAAATAATTATTATATATTGTATTTATGAAGTAATAATATTTCGAATAACACATAAAAATATTGCTTCAGATCTTATTATTGTGCTATAAAGAAAATTTTAAACTCAATGAATTTTACGACCTACCTTATTAATTCATTTAGATATATCTTACTATGATAAGACAGGATGTTTGGGTGAAAATGTCCATCAAAGAACCCTTTTCGTCGGCAGTCGGGTAAAAAACGGAGATCGGGAGTAAAAACAAATCATTTGGACGATATTTACGTTGATGATGTGACGAATTTAGATCATCATAATAAAACACATAAAACAAACACAAAATGGTTTTTAACTTCGAAATTATTATTTTTCTCCTTTATTTAAGGGTTTAAAGACTTTGTGGCTAATTTTACCAGAATTAGTTTTGGTTTGTTTTCTATATTTTGTTTTTTGGACCAAACAGAATTGGATTGAACAATGGGAATGGACGCATAACGGTTCCCTATTTTTTCGCATAAAATCATATGTCATAATTTTACTTGGCATAATTTCATTTGACCTAATAGTAGTTTCGCATAATATTCATTTGTCATAACTTTCTTAGCATAATTTTTTTTCGCATAATTACTAAAAGCATAATAATTGTTAGGCATACTTATTGTAAGGCATATATTTTTTACGCATAATATTCATTAAGAATAATATTTTTATGCATAATATTAAAAAGCATAAATATTTAAGCATACTATTATATCTACGCATACATCTTTGTAGTAATTTTTTTTTCACATACTAATGAATGATAAATTTTACTGGGTATGCGAGTTAAGACGAAATAAGAATTATAATTGTAATTTTCGACTGATTACGAAATTAAACTCGGACAAAAAACACGAAACGCTATCTAAGAACATGCCAAGCTAATTATTTTAAACATGTTAGCGGCTTACGGGTGGCTCAAGGGCCACCCCGCCGCAACTTAACCTACTGTTACACATGTTATACTAGGTATATGAGTGTAATGCCTGCTTTTAATGATTCATAAATATGCGTTTAATTACCTTAACCGTGTTTTCATTATGTCGTTCCATTTTATGCATATTTGTGCCTTGTGACAGAATGCCTTGAATTTATTATGACAAAAAATATGCCTTACGAGTTTATGCCGAAAAACAATTATGCCAAAGTATTATTATGACAAGAAAAATTATGCCTTACGAGTTATGCCTTATTAAATTAGGGCAAACAATACTAGTCTAAATGATATTTATGCCTATATGCCCATACTACATATGCCAAGAAACCATTATGCCAAAGTATTATTATGCGTAGTAAAATTATGCCAAATGAGGTATGCCAAATGAAATTATGACAAATAAAATTATGCGAAAGAAGAGGATCCCCGCATAACTCTATGTTAGTATTCTCTCCAATAGAATCACTGTAAACTTCTTTATAACGTGTCAAGAGACACTCTTGCTTAGCTTATTTAACCTTGTCAGTTTGTGGCGGCAAATTAATGATGTTTTGCTGTCATTTTACTGGGAGATTATAAATCAGAGATAAAGAAGGTGCACTATCAAAATTATATTGGTTATACCTTGGTTAAATAAGGCTAATTTTCTGCATTGATTTTTCCAAGCTATTTTGTAGACTATGGTGGATATATTGCTTGTACAAAATATACTTAATTCTTTTTAGGAATCATCGTTAAAACAGATTATACAATATTAATAAAAGACTCTAAAGGAAATGATTTGTCTCTAACAGTTATCAAGAATCCTATTGATATTACCGAACTCGGAAATGAATGCAAAGAAAGTAAAAATAATGATGCAACTGGTTTATCTGAAACCAAATATTTATTTGAATCCCAAGTTAGAAATATCCGTAGCATAAAGAATCTTCATTTGAAAAATATTCTCACACAACCACTATCACTTTACGATTTACAAGAAAGCGGAACTGACCTGAAAATAATAAGATATGACAAGACAGAATCTAAATCCAAAAAATATTCCTTACACGATACTGATAAACTCTCTGTTCAATGGAAACAAAATGCGCTTACAATTTTTCAAAATAGTTCTGTATATCCTTTTATTTATACATTAAATAAATTTAAATGTTTCGTTTGTTCTAAGGTCTTTTTCGAACCCATGCACCTTAAAGAACACACTGAGCAGTCTCATAATTTTAAAGATTTTGAAGTTGCATTAAGTAATTACACTAGAGAAAAGAATTTGAAAGTTGATTTAAATGCTATGAAATGCAAAATATGTTCAGCTTATTTTGATACTTTTCTTTCTTTAAAAAATCATTTAAAATATCACGGGAAAATACTGAACATTGACATTCAGGATAATATTATACCATTCAAACTAGGAAGAAATATTGAATTTGAATGTCAAATTTGCCGTGAACTATTTCCAAAAATTAGACTATTGATCATACATATGAGCAAACATTTTAACAATTACAATTGTGAACGATGTGGGGCAAGTTTCATTTCTCTGCATCTTCTTAAGAGACATCTACAAATTCACAAGATTGGAAACTATCCTTGCGAGAAATGTTATAAAATATTTAATAATCAATCAAAAAGAAGTTTGCATTTTAAAAGTGTGCATTTAAAACATTTTTTGCGAACATGTCCCATTTGTCCTGAAAGGTTTAATTCCAACTATAAAAGAACTAAACACTTACGTTTAGTTCATAACCATCACATCGTACAGTACAAATGTGAAACGTGTGGAAGAGAATATGACTCAAAATATCAATTAGTGGTTCACAGAAGATCAGTGCATATGCAAGAAAGGAATCATGAATGTAATATATGTCATGCAAGATTTTTTTCCAAATATTCTTTACTGAGGCACATGATTGTACACACTGATGAAAAGTAAAAGTAAATGCTATGTTTATGGAAAATTATCCAATAGTCTATGGAATTTATGGAGCATCCAAAACACGACTGTCGGTAGCATGTTCATTGTTCGTAATTTAGTCAATTTAACAAAAATAATATTATGATAAGCAGAGCAAATGAAAATTCGTCGTACATATAGCTTCAATAGATTAATAATTCTTGGCTGCTACCTGACATAAAATGGAATTACGTTTAAGCAATTTTAGGTTCGTGTTTTTTTTATTTTTATTTTTATAGCATGTATTGCACCAAATACATAATATAATGTAAACGTTACTTTTTTCAGCTTTATCGGCTTCAGACCAATCTACTCCAAGAACAAGCATATGGCAAATGACTAGATTTGAAAGGCTTAATGCTGCTACATTTTTTGAATGTACCACTGCCAAACCCTTCTTCTACCATCAAGGAAATTATAAGTGTTTTTACTGCAATGAAGTTTTTCCTGATATTCATACAGTATTAGACCACACTGATTTTCATTCGACGCCAGACAGATCTAGTCTACTAAAACAACATATAAGAAAAGGAAAACGTGTTATAAAAGTGGATATCTCAGGTTTAAAATGCAGAATTTGTGAACAAAAATATAATGACTTGGACGATATTAGAAAACACTTAGTAGCAGCACATAGAAAAGAATTCAACTCGGCTGGCAATGGACTTATGGCTTATAATTTAACTGTTAGTAATGGTCTTCTCTCTTGTCACAAATGCGGAAAGAAATTCAACACATTTTTTCTCCTTAATCGTCATATGAATGCCCATTTTAGTGTTGTATGTGAAACATGTGGGCTTGGTTTTATATCACATCAGCGTTTAATTAGCCACAGGAGTGTTCACCAAAATGGGACACACAAATGTGACCAATGCCAAGAAGTATTTCCTACTAAATTAAAGTTACGTTATCACATATTTAAAAAACATGATGTAAAAAATGCAACAAAAACTAAACGTTTAAAATGTCCGCACTGCTTAGAAAGATTTGCTGAACATTATAGAAAGATGTCTCACCTCAAAGAAGCTCATGGAATCGTATTTACTTTTGAGTGTCAAGCTTGCAAAGCAGTATTTCCAACTCGCCGGGCTCTAACTGAACATACTACTAAACAACACACACAAAAAATTCTATGTAAAATATGTAAAAAGTCTTTTGGAACACAGACATTGTTAAAAATGCATATGCGTGGCCACACCGGTGAGAGGAACTTCACCTGCAATATATGTCAAAAGGCATACATGCACGAGAAAACTTTAAGACAACATATGAGAGTTCATGGGCCTGTTTGGAAGTTTATGTGCTCTGAATGCGGAAACGGCTTTCATAATCGTAATGATTTCAATAGACATGTAAAGCAATGGCATCCACAGTGGCAATTCAAGACAATAGTCAAAAACTTTGGTACCAATAATGCTAATCCTGATTAAAGACTGTACTACAGTGATTTAATTAAGCTAAGCCGAAATAGGCAGTAGGTAAGAGTGTTAATATGATATAGTGATTAAATATATTGTAGACCTTTTGGATCTTACGTTTTGGTAACTAAAAGGCTAGTAATTTAATAAATTATAAGTTGTTTTTTTGCCATAACCTACAAATTAAAATCGAAGTATATTTAAACAATCACATAAGCGGTTAAAATCGCCAGTGAATTAGCTAAAAGTGTTCAATTGAGTCTAGAATCCGAATCCTGAGATTATTTATTTTGTGTAATCAGTACGAAAAAACACACCCTGCATTATTATTGCACTTGATTGGTTACTAGAAAGGTAATTGTTAGCGGAAAACTTGTGGATAATATATCTTACTAGCTGTTGCCCGCGGCTGCGCCCGCGTAAATACTGTATCCCTCGGGAACACTGTACTTTTTCGGGATAAAAAGCAGCCTATGTTTTAATCCAGAGCCCAAACTACTACCATACCAATTTTCATCGAAATCCGTTTAGTAGCTTTTGCGTGAAAGAGTAACAAACATCCATCCTCACAAACTTTCACATTTATAATACCTAGGTAACACTGAAAATGCTTAGAAAATGAAAAACGGCTTAATGTCTGGCTTAATGTCTACATTAAAGTTGCCAATACTTTTATTGTTTTTCGAAGTAATCTCCGTTCCTCTCTACACATCGTCGCATTCGATGGAACCACTGAGAAAATCAGTGGGCCCATTCTTCCTTAGGGGTCTCTTCTATGGCATTTTTGTACGCTGCCGCATACGAAAATGCCATACCGCATCTTCAGGGCTCGTAAAGCGAATACCTTGAATTTTATCTTGAGTTCTTGTGAATAAATGAAAGTCGCAGGGCGCCAGGTCAGGACTGTATGGCGGATGACTCATTATCTCGACACCGGCCATAGTAAAATATTCAACAGTCCGTTTTGCGGAGTGTTGTGGTAAAGCAGGATACTGCTTCGAGGGCGCTTCTGTCGAATTTTTTCCAAGACAAGTCTTTTGGTTTCGGGTTCGTAGAAATATATATCCAGCTTTCATCACCTGTGACGATGTCAAATACAGCATTTGAGTCACCGCTGTTGAACTTATCTAACATTTGGTGAATTTGGTGACATCAGTCCATGCGAAGGTGTTTCTGGTCGTCGGTTAAACTATGGGGAATCCATCTGGTACAAAGCTTCCTGACGCCTAAACGTTCGTGTAAGTAATATTTTTTGAACTTGACTCATACCAATGCCCTAGGCATTGGTATGAGTCAAGTTGCCCGTATCTTTTGATAGGTCACTCTCTTATCTTCCTCTATCATGCGTCGCACAGCACTGATGTCAGGATCATCATTGAGATTGCTACGTCCACGCTTAAACTCGTTAAACCAATGGTAAATAGTGGCACGAGATGGGGCTTCATTAAGAAATGCTAATCGCAGCCTATAATATCTTTGTTGTTGAGTAAGCACACAACGAAAGTTTTATTAAATCATTGACCGAAAGTTTTCTCGCGTTGGGTTTATTGTCACGTGTAACAAGAGTTTTAGATTTGCCGCCAATTCACAAAAAACAAATGACTAATGAATTCAATATACTACATTAGGTTACCTATGAGTTCTAAAATTGAAATTCAAATAAAGTTTTCATTAGCAGGACGAATTCAAGTACTCGTGACACCCCCAGGTGTATCTTTCGGGGGTGCCATTAGACCGGAATGAATGTTTTTAACTGGCTAGTTCTAAACATTTTCAGTGTAACGTATTAGTAGGATTTCCACAAAATAGTTGATTACATACCTGACTCTTCATTATCGTAACCATAGTATAAAGAGGGGAAGTAGGCTATTCGCTATATAATTGCCTACTGTCTCAGGGTTGTCACTTTTAGCTAAATTTTAATTCAGTGCATCAAAATTGGCAAGGGTCGGGAAGTTGTATTTTTTTCATGTATTGTCTGGGTTCAGGGTTTGTGAGGTCGGTTTTACCTAAAGTCCTAAACGATGATGATACCTTTCACGATGAAAGAAAGAGCGACGGGCCAGCAGACGGCGGCGCGGGGCGGATAAGATAAGCACAAGTAAACGGTAGGTTACTGATAGTACTGTCACCAATTCATTAGCTTAAAGCCCGGCCCTTGCCAAACATATCACATCTCTGTATAACTAATTCAGTTAACATTAGTCAATAAAGTTCAACAATGGGTTTCCTAACAAATACAGAAATGTATTCAAGATTCAGAGCAGTATTATTTATAAAAAAAAGGGATAGAATAAACCGGCGGGGCGGGGCGCGACTGTCCGCTCTTCGACGGAGTCGGGTGTCGCCCAAACCGCTAACAATTAATATTTATAGAGTAAGAGCTTGTGTTTAAATTATTTGCTTAGTGTATACTAGTCAGTTTCTTGTATTTTTTTAATAAGCATAATGTAGTATTTGTACTCATAAAGGAAGAAATAATACAAACATATCTATTGAATCACACATTTATTCCAAAACTATATAATATATGCGGAAGATTATATTTATATTGAGTTTTAAGAATCACATAACCGCTGTCAGTTCCGATGCCAATTAAATTTTGTAGGTCCAGGTCGTGATCTTTTAAACATTTTACCAGAGCAGTTACTATACCAACAGCATCGGAGCTTTCTTGGGCTTGCAAAGCTAAAAAAGCAGATATTACTTTATTTTCTTTTAAACTGTAATATCTTACAACGATCCCAAGGTATTTTTTGACGCTTATATCTGTTGATTCGTCTAAGGGTAAACTATATTTTTTATCACCTATGTCACTCCGGAGTTCTTTCTTGAAATGCGGCGCCAATATATCATTTATGATTTTTGTACACTTCGTTCTGTGCAATTTCATATCGATAGTCGATTTTGAATCCTTGAAGCATTTTTTACATATATCAGTCAAGTGGTCAATGTGGCTAATAATTTAACTATGTTCAGCAATGTACAAAGCTAATGTGCATTCAGTTCTTAAACAACCTTTACATATTTTTGTTGCGGTGGAAGAAAATATCAGTTGTTTATTTTGGGAAAGCAATTCGAATTGTTTTTTATGTTTCTTAGTTTCTAAATGTTTTTTATGGTCGTTCAATTTCGCGTACATTTCAGAGCGACAATAACTAAAAAGGCTTCACTTGAGTCACCTGATACAGGTTTCAGCCAATGTTTGAACTTTTCATTATTCTCCTACTCACTTCTGTAATGCTGGGTGTAGTGCTTCTTTTTTAACGGAACTTTCATACTGCCAGATCTTAAAAAGTAATCTTTTTTTCACGCAGAATATTCACAAAATACATGTGAACTCTAAAGAAATGAGCCTGAATGAATGCTTGAGCATTATTTTTATGTCACTCATTAGTAGCAGTAATAAACGAGAAAGATTGTAAGTGAACGAACGACATTGAATTGTTAGTTTGAAATGATATGACAGAACAGTGTTACCAGCGGTAGATTACAAAATTAGACATACGATAAAAGTAAGTAATGAACTTATTTGAAATAAATTGCTTACTATAAAAAAGTCGCCATCTCAAAAGTCCAAAAGTCGCTAGAAGTCGCTAAATCATTATTTCTCGCTAAAACGCTGTTTAATATTCTTACCCCCTTACTAATAAACATTGAATAAGCTTTGAATAGTTATACAGTGTTTTGTTCACGTCACATAAGTGACATTTTTAATTCGATAGAAGAAGACAAAACACTGTGTAACTATTCAAAGCTTATACAACGTTTATTACTAAGGAGGTATAATTTTTTTATCCGCTAAACATTGTTAAAATCCGCTAGATCTAGCGAGTAAGTCGCTTAAACGGCAACCCTGCTGAGAAACGGGTCGAGATTATAGGCCACTAAATTATAGTAGTAAGTTTATAAAACTAAACTAATAAAAGCTAAAGAAATTAAGTCTACGCTTCACAAACTCGGCTCGAAGGACCATGTTGCAGAACCAGAATTACCAAAAATACTCAATGAAGCAAAGGTAACACAACCTATATTAGTACCACCGTATATTTATGGTAATTAAGCTTTTCCTGAAGGCTACCGTATAATGTATAGGTACGTATGCTATAATTGTTCTGAATTTGTTCGTCATTTACACTATCAAGTGGTGCAATAACAAGTTGTGAAGCATATGTATTTGTTTTCAAAACTAACGAGGTCAAGATACGTATAGGATTTATATTTTAAATAAATTAAAAGCAAATAAAACCTTTTTTTAAAAAAGCTTTTATTTAAATGCTCTAAAAAGAAGAAAATAAAAATTTCCTTTAAAATTTTAACTATCAACTTAATATAACATCCTTACACAATTTATATGATAGTAAAAGCTTGTCGAGAATCAAAAAAACCAAACTAGTAAATTAAGTAACTTAATCTCCTATATTTATAAGATAATTTATTGCCTAGGATTCTCAAATTTCCATGTAGGGGACGAAAAACGGCAACGTCCATAGGCTGGAGCAAATGTGTGGAGTTTGGATAGAGAGCTATAAGCTCAATGCTCTTATCTTTACATAATTCTGACAGATGTATTCTCATATGAAACCTGTGTCCATCCACAAATAACAAGACAGGTTTTTGTATTTTGTTTTTATCTAACCAGGGGATAAAAATGTTTGCCGCGTATTCAAAAAATGTTTTAGCGGTCATCCACCCAGAATCAGACTTGCTGATAGCACTTTTGCTTATTACCCTTTGCATACTAACACCCCTCCAAGCTTTTGTTTAAAGAAAAAAAAAAAAAAACACTTTCATCACAATTGAAAATACGTGTGGGATCATTTGACGCTACCAAGAAATCGTTACTGTCAAAACACTCTTTATTTATTTTGAACCAATCGTTTAATTCTTCTTCCGTACCTTATTCTCTGGCCTTTGTAAAGTTTTGTGCTGTTCTTTCGGCTACTTCAGGGTTGTCTTTTCAAAAATAACCAGTACCATTTTTTTCCCGGACGATTATTCGTAAAAGAGCATTGATCAAGCTCATTTTTCCACTATTTTTTTCTGGACACTCTCTAAAAGATAGTCTCTCGTAATGTGAAAGTAGTGTTCTGCCATAAAAAATATCCATGTAACCAGTAGTTTCTCTTTTTCTGACAGAACAGTTGCTGGACCCAAATTACAGTCCCTCTCCCCAGTAAATCGGCCTTATGCCCATTACATAATTTATTTCAGCCCCGCATCTACAATTTTCTTCGAACCGGGGCAAAAAATTGATAGTGGCCACGCTTTGATAAAAACTGTTTTTTGACAAATCAGTAGCATTTTTTGTGACCATTTGTGAAAAAAATAATCCTTTCATTATAAGCTTTTTATTGTCTATTAGCTTAAACTTTATTTGTTACATAAAAGGGAAACATAGAAAAAATACATGTCCAGAAAAAACTACAACTACTACTACGGCGTGCTATCTTTTTGCGAAAGAATCTATTAGTTCCTCAAAGTCCATCGCCTAGGCAGTATTGTTTTCAAACACTACGTACGCGTTCAAAAATATTTACTTGATCTGTTAAGATGCGTTCATTATATTAAATGTTATCTTATATCCATCAATAGAATTTCACTTGAGTAAAGAAAACTTGTAACATACTATAATACCCAAAGATTTTAAAAAAATATTAATTTTTTAATCTATCCTAGTGTAAATAGCAGCATTTGGTACTATCTCTTTTCCAGGTTGAACAGGTTGTATATTGGAAGCATTATCATCGTTTAATCTCCAGTTATCATTATATCTTCTACAGTATACTAAAAATGCCCATTGTCAATTTCAATTATTCAACATATTAAATAGAAACATTAGGGGCCATACTCACGGCGCATCCTGCAAGTCCAGCGGCTTGTCATTAGTGTCAATTTACTGTCAATAGTATCATAATTATTCAATGACCAAAGAATTCAATGGACAGGCCCTAGCTATGACAAAAACGTGTCCAATTTATCAGCTGATTATGAACAAAAAATGGCTGCCGAACTAGAGTTGCAATTATGGGTATCGACAGTATCGATATTTTAAATTTTAGTAAGTTTTACAATAACTTACATGTATACGTAAATAAAAAACTTATTTTACTAATGACATTGTACATTTAACGAGGTACTTTTATTAATCGATAATATCTTTTAACGAACATCCAAAAAAGTAGTCGATGCTGACGATAGATTTAGGTATGCATTATATTTGTTCTAACTGGACCACTTTCAAAAAAGTTTTTGTAATATCTTTATTAATCATGTAAGATTTACCTTTATTTACCATGGGAAAGAAGTGCCATTTCTTTATTGTAGTCAACACGCATAACCTTTATTAGTTAAGGATACTTTAACTCCTAGGTCCTTAGAGGTTATAATATGGTTAAATATTTATTTTTATACGAGCTGAGCCAACTGTATAAATTGGTATATGAAATGAAATGGTGCTTTTTTTATTCTTTATTTAGGGACTTTTGATGTACAGCGTAAGTCATTCCCATCGTAACCTAATCTTATACATAATAATGACAATATGCTTTATTTGGTAAAAATATGGTTACAATTATTAGGTGTTACATTTTTACAGCTTGGCAAATAATTAGTCCTTGTGGCATCGACAGATGGAACTAAAAACTTTTTGAACTATCTAAGGTGGAATAGAAATAAAAGACAAAGGAATATATCCACTTATATTAAAATGAATAAGTCTTTCCATTTCTAAATAAAATTAAGTTTGTTCAAAAACTGGCTATGCTATTCTCTTGACTGGGTCCGGGGATTAATATTTTCTTCTCCAGCTTTCAACCATAATTTGCTTATTGTATCACTTTTGAGAAACCTATAAAAAATAAGTATTATTAGTTTTATCATTTGTCAAATAATTTTGATCACAACAATATTATTAAAAGCTATAAAACTTATATTTTTAAAACCACATCGAATACATAATAATATAACACAACTTTTTATACACACTTTTCCACTTTATTTAGATTTTTACAATAATGAGCTAGATGAGTGTAATTATTTTATAATGTATAAAAATCAAAAATAAAATCTCAAAAATATTAGTGAAAGAATTTTTTCGATATCTCAAAAACTGAATTTTTTATTAACTTTTAAAGTTGGATGTTTTTAAAATCAGCGCGAGCTTGACCGCTCAACGCGTGACGTCATTTCGCCGTCTCTGACCGCCGCGGTAAGGAACTCGTGCAGTAATTTTGAAGTTTTATTGAAATTTTTGGAATTATGGTGATAAAATAACATATAGATATAATTGTATAACACCTTTATGTATAATACAACGGTTAGCACTCCAGAAAAATACTTTTTTCATGTGCCCAACGACAAAATCTGAGAAAATTAGTTGTGTAAAGTGTTGAAAAAAGTGTTATAGCTACAAAAATGAGTAGACATTTATTGCGAAGAATATTTTAATGTGAGTACTGAGTAGGTACCTAAATAAATACGAAACATCTACCTACATTTTTTTTGCATTACTAAATGTTTAGTTTATAGAATATGCTCAGAATGAATTCAGTATTTTAGTGACAATGTATTTTAAACAATGGGTTTTACATAGAGAAATAAAACACGAGTCACGCAGATATGTTAGGTACCTACTTAAAAAATATATTTAATCTATTGAATGAAACTTAAAAGATGAAATAAGACAATACAAAAAACTCCCTACCTACTTTTTCCCTCGCTTATAACTATGTTTATGGTGTAGTCACTTGTTTGAGATCTCGACAAAAAACTTTATGAACAAAATGTCATAGATTGACTATTATATTTTAGTATTTTTTAACCGACATCCAAAAAAAGGAGGCGGATATACGTTAGGGCTATATATGTATATATATATTAATTTCTCACGTTTTTGATCAAAATCAGCCAAATCGGTCTAGCCGTTCTCGAGTTTTAGGGGCCATCCATAAATTACGTCAGACGAATTTCATGATTTTTGACCCCCTCCTCCGTCCTTGTCACATTTGTGAGACCCCCTCCCTCCCTAGCGTGGCGTCACATTTTACAATTTTACATCTAGAAATAATTATTCAATTAAAACAGCAGTTCCGAAATTATCACATAATCCTGAAAACCAAACTCCCTGCCAAAGCGTTAGTCGCTCATTCTACTATAACTGATCATGAAACCATCACACTTTTCCTTTCAAAACAATCTCCAAAACCACTGACTCGCAAAACTACTACCCAATTAAATTTTCAACAAATATGTACCGAAATAGCCAAACTAGACTACGCCCCAATATACCATATGGAAAACCCCAATACGGCTGCAGACTATCTTGTCGCTTCTATTAAGACAATAATAGAGTCGAACACAAAAGTGACGAGTCTTCCCAATCGTAAAAAACTTTTAAAACCGTGGGTCACTCCGGGTCTTCTTCGCTGCCTAAAACATAAAGATAAAATGCATAAAAAACTTAAGAAATTCCCGGATAACAACTCTCGTTACTTCATACTCTCGTTACAGAAATCACTGTACGAAAATTTTAAAAAACTTAAAAAATGAATATATCCAAAACGAGCTCCAAGCCTCCCAAAAAAACACCAAAGCACTATGGCAAACTATTAATAAAATAACTAATAGATCGAAAAACATTAGCGGCGCCACCGATATTCTCACAATCGCGTCTTCGCCGGATCAAGCTGTGGATACTATCAACCAATTTTTTGTCAACATCGGTAAGACGTTAGCTGAAAAAATACCCCAGACACCACAAAATACTGAACCCACCAATGATACCCCCTGTCACTCGATGACGCTGCTACCTACGGACGAAGAAGAAGTGGCAAGAGTGGCAATGTCTCTTCGAAGTGATTGTGCTGTGGGATGGGACAGAATACCAGCTAGTATCCTAAAACAAAACATACAGTTCATTGCCCCTCCCCTAGCTCATATCTTCAACTTGTCCCTTTCAACAGGAATATTCCCCAAAGCATTCAAGAAAGCTGTCATACATCCTATCTATAAGGCGGGAAACAGAAACGAAGTCACTAATTACAGGCCAATCGCCGTATTGCCGTCCTTGGCGAAAATACTAGAGCGCTTAATGAACAGCAGACTAACAGCGTACCTCGAAAAGAATAATTTACTATCGACTTCTCAGTACGGTTTTCGTGCGGGAAAGTCAACAGGCAATGCAGTCCATGAACTCACTGACTATATCATAAAAAAACTAGATGACGGCCAAAAAGTCCTGGGGATTTTCCTTGACCTAGCTAAAGCCTTCGACACGGTTTCTGTTCCTATCCTTATAGAGAAGATGGAACGAATAGGCATAAGGGGAACCATATTAAAACTGTTTAAGGACTTTCTCAGTAACCGTACACAGAGCGTTAAGGTGGATGGATATTCGAGTTCTGAATTAACCAGTACCCACGGTGTCCCCCAAGGCAGCGCAATCGCCCCAACGTTATTCCTCATCTATATTAACGACCTGTGTACGCTCAACCTACGTCACGGAAAAATTATCACCTTCGCAGATGACACGGCCCTCTTGTTCCATTCAGACACTTGGACTGACGTTTACAAAACTGCCCAAAGTGGCTTCGATCTTGTATCGAAATGGCTACGTAACAATATCCTCACGCTCAATGGCCACAAAACAAAATACATCCCATTTTCTATCCGAAACTCCCATCCTTCAACACAAATCATCACGGCACACATATGTTCTAACCCCTACGTTGTGCAATGTTCATGTCAGCTTTTAGAAAGAGCATCAACAACCAAATATTTAGGAGTTGTTCTGGACCAATCCCTTAACTTCCGTCCACAAATCGATGCTCTCTCTTCAAGAATAAGAAAATTAATTCCGATATTTAAGAGCTTAAGAGAGGTAGCGGACAAGGGGCTAAGGAAGATGGTCTACCACACACTTTGTCAGTCTTTGCTTACTTATTGCATCACAACGTGGGGCGGTACACATAAAACCACCATGTTGCAGCTAGAGCGAGCGCAGCGGGCTATCTTAAAGGTTTCCTACTCCTTACCTTTCAGATATCCTACTGCAGATCTCTACAAAGAGATCAAAGTTCTAACAGTGCGACAATTATTTATATCCCACACAGTCCTTAAACAGCATAGTCTCCTCTCCTATAATCCTTCTTCTCTCCTAAACAAAAGGCGCTATCCTGACATCACCGGACTCCAATTCCATACCCGTTTCACCAATCGTTTCTTCTGTTTCACTGGAAGATACTTATATAAAAAAATCAATAAAGTATTAAATATTTACCCACTTACAAAATCAGCATGTAAAAAACAATTAACCGAATGGCTGTTGACATTGAATTATGATAACACGGAAACACTAATCACAATTCCTGACTAACAAAATCAGCTTGCACACACACGCACACACACGCACACACTTGCACACCATGCACACACATGCACACCCACTCACAAACATACACTCATATACTCTCACACACACACACACAATTCTCTAACGTAATAATAGGACATCACCAAAAATAACATACCTATGATAACAAATTGTCTGCTCTATTGTAAAAATATTAGTCATGTTACCTGGGACGGAGGCCTGGTGTCCTGAAATACAGGCTTACGCCTAGTTTAGGCACCAGTCTCCCACAAAATCTGTTCTAAATAGAACTGTACAATCAATGTTGTGATATTGTTCTTGTGGTGAGAAAAATAAATATTATTATTATTATTATTATTAATTTGTTTAATTTGAATTGGTGGGACGGATGACCGACACGACTGTCGAGAGATTAGGCACAGGTCCAACTTTATTATGCCCTGATTTTATCTGACGCATGGATCGTCTTTCTTGCCAGACTCTTATGCCCAGGCTCACGCGATCCCGTGGCCCGCCAAGGGTGGTATGGAGTGGAGTACCGCCGAGTTTTTATTGAGTAGGGGCTGCGCCCACTCACCATCTTTTCGGGTGCAGCAGAGTCTCACATACTCACGGGTAGGACCGCTATCCCCTAGTGGGATGCTGAAACGCATTTTCTCGGCGAAAAAAAAATAACTTATGTAATAAAAAAACAACATTATGATCTCTTAAACATCTCTGGGGCTGGGGGGTCTCGACACTGGGGCAATAGCTATCATAATATCATATAGCTATTACTTATGATTACTATATTAACACTTAGATTAAAATAGATTTTGAAATGTGACGTCACGAAAATTAGGACCCCTCCTACCCCCTTGTCACACAATGTCACACTTCGTCGACCCCCTCCCTCCCCCCTAACGTGTAACGTTATTTATGGATGGCCCCTAATTTGAAATTGGCCCTTTTAGACTTTAGTCACTAAAGTGGAAACCTGATGATGGAATCCATGAGGAATCGAGGGAACTCCTCAAAATGTATAGGTATATCTTTAAGAATTTGGCCAATGTGAAGTAAATTAAGCATATCATATCAAAAAGTAAAATTTTGTGCCAAGGGTATACCCTAGATCAGTGTTTTTCAACCTTTTTCATGATACGACCCCCCTTGTATGAAAAAATATTTCGCGACCCCCCGACCCTTCGCTTTTTTATCATGTATGTATGTGTATGTTACAGTGTTACAAATATTCATTCCATACGACGTTTTTATGCGTCTCCATAATTAGGATTCGGATATATAATAAGTACATAATATAGTACGTCAAACACATTATTTTACAATTACATACATCGATGATATCGATGATCGATTTATGAGTATATCCTTTTGTTAAAATTCTCTTACTTAATAAATCAATCTTTTTAATCTTTGTTGTTTTTTTACTAAAGTTCTCTCGACATCCGGCGACCCCCCTACAGAAGCTTCGCGACCCCCCGGGGGGTCGCGACCCACAGGTTGAAAAACACTGCCCTAGATCCAAAAGCATTGAACAGAACTCAGTCTTTAAAGACACACGTTTGGAAATCGCGTAATAGGTTTTTCAAGTTACTTCAAAAGTTACTATCCGATTTCGCTTAAAATAATTTTCCTAAAGAGTTTTTAGCATGATCTATTAGCATAGAAGCTTACAAGTTTCTATCTCTTATAATTTAGAAATTCTAAGGGAGGGGGGACCAACTTACAAACCACTGGAGGCTGATTACTCGAAAATAGTCGACTTTGTAAAAAAGTAATGTTAAAAGAAACCTTACCTAAATTCTAAAAGACCTATTCAACGATACCCCACAAATGGGGTAGAATGAAAAAATATTTCATCCCCCCTTCAGAGCTACCCCTAAAATATAAAATTATTATTATTTTATTATGCCAAACCTAAGATCTACACACAATCTATAACTGTACCAAATTTCATCCATCAATATTCATAATTACGGAGGTATAACAGACGGACGGACGGAGCGAGCGAAACTATAAGCGTTCCTTGTGTGCCCTAAGTGGAGCCCTAAAAATGGAAAACATTATAATTTTGAAACAAAAAATGAAAACAGACTTCCAAAGTAAAAACGCACAAAAAAGTATGAAAAAAATCTTATTTTCTAAATAATTCCCTTTTTAAATTCGGTAAAAATTTTAATTATTTCTCTCATAGACGTATTACTATCTCCAGTTAAATGGTCCCATTTTTGAGATTTTTGGGGCCATTTTGACATTTGAAGTATGGTGAAAACAAGATGGCTAACATTTGAAGTATTGTGAAAACCAAGATGGCGTAACTTTTACTTGATAAAGATTTGTTCTATCAAAATAATGTACTTCATAGCCCATTTTGAGTTTGAAATTATTGATTTCTCTACTCGATTTTCATAATTTTGAAGTTGGTTGCCAACTTAAATGTGAGTTCTATAAATATTGTTTTATCAGGATATTATTTGGGCTGGCACAGACTTCAAAATTAAGAAGATTGAGTAGGGAAATAGTTAAAATTTTAGCCGAATTTAAAAGGAGAATTATTTTTAGAAAATAAAATTTATTTCATACTCTTTTGTGCGTTTTTACTTTAAACGTTGGTATTAATTTTTTGTTTAAGTTTAACAATTTTACCTATTAAGTCATATTTATTATAATAATATATAAAAATGAATCGAAATGAACGAAGGTAAGTTTACAGAGCGCGTGTCAAAAACATACTGTATGCACATTGCATAGTTAGCTAGCTACGCACGGCGATGTGACGTCACAGCCATTACTCGACGGGCGCAATCAGTTTTCGCGCGTTCCCATATTGATTTGCTTATAAAAAACTCAATTTTCGTGATATCAACACAATTTTTTCACAGTTAGTCTTATTATTGCTTAAATTTTTTGTTAGGGCTGAAAAAGGGGAATAAATTTTGATTAACATCTTCCTCATTAAATATAAACACGACCGGTTTCGATTAACTCATCATCAGGTGTCTTTTAACTCATCATCAGGTGTCTTTTCGATTAACTCATCATCAGGTGTCAGTTAATCGAAACCGTTCGGTTTTTTTATTTAATTATTGTAAAAATCTAAATAAAGTGGAAAAGTGTGTATAAAAAGTTGTGTTATATTATTATGAACATGAATTTCCACCAAGAACCAACAGTACATTCAATCAGTTATACACATCGAATACATTCAGATTGCTTTTTGAGACATAACGCAAATGTAATTAATATATTTTTATCGATGTAATTATTATTTGTACCTTTATCGATAACTATTACAAACGGTAGGTACAACACTTTTCAATTACGTAAATAAATCTAATGACTTAAAATGCAATTTAAAGGACTGTTCTAATGAAATATATGTGGATACGAATATAATAAATGAAAAAATCAAATTGCAACGCAATTATTTCATAAAGTCACCCATGTGGCCTTGAAATGGACCATAAACCTCGCTGGACAGTGTTGCCAACTCTATTTATGAAAACATAAACACTCGCATTGTTTTCCATGAAAAAGAAATTCAAAAATTTAACGTAGCATTTTAATAGGTTTGAGAAACCTAGTAAAATGCTACGTTGGTAATCTCATGAACCGTAATTTTATATTTCTGTAAATTGTGACAGACGACCAAAATAGCTGTACTCTACCATTAAATAAATCTATTAATGCACTAAGAAAACCTTTTTTTCTTATGTTTTTGCAAATATTACTTATTATAAATAAAACTATCATGATAAAACTAGGTGGTATAACCCGAAGTTTGAGACGAGAAAAACCCAGTAGCTGTAAAATCTACACGAGCAACGCTGCTGCAGGACCAACAATATTGGAAATTGATTAGAAACGTTCTTTGAAACCACGAAGCATAGATACCAGGACTCCGAACGTAATGTTAAAATAATGTTCTCAATTTAGGGGACAGATTTTTGCCGGTAGAGCGCGTCCCAGTCCCAGTAGCACTCGTTTGAAATTACGCGGGAAGTTGTGTTGCTATATTGATAGCTCTGGTAACTAATATTTTTTATGAGAAACGTGGATTTAAATCTAATTAGATAAAAGTTTTAGGAAATTCTTAGAAACTGTTCACGAAGTATAGATACCGTAGAATACGGTAATTGCCTAACTGTAATTTAAAAATAATTGTAATAAATAATAGTATTGGCAACACTCGGTACGTAACAAATTCTCGCACAGCTAGTGGCAGAAAAGAGCACTAAGATCTTGTCCTATTATTGTGTACATCATGAAGCATAGATACCAGGAGTCCGAACGTAATGTTAAAATAATGGTCTCAATTACGGGGACAGATTTTTGCCGGTAGAGCGCGCGACAGTCCGACAAGCACTCGTTTGAAATTACGCGGGAAGTTTAAATGTTGCTATTGACAGCTCTGGAAGAAAATATTAAGAGAAACGTGGATTTAAATCTAATTATATAAACGTTTTAGGAAATTCTTAGAAACTGTTCTAGAAAAATAGATACCGTAGAACACGGTAATTGCCTAACGGTAATTTAAAAATAATTGTAATAAATAATAGTATTGGCAACACTCGGTATAATAGTATTGGCAACACTCGGTACTCGTCGGTCTCGCACAGCTAGCGGCAGAAAAGAGAACTAAGATCCTATTATTGTGTACATAATTTGTTCCTATTATTGTGTACATAATTATTATTAAAAAGCCTATACCGTTCGGACTCCTGGTATCTATGCTTCATGGTGTACATAATTACTATGGAAAAGCCTATACCGTTCGGACTCCTGGTATCTATACTTCGTGTTTGAAACGTTGGAAAGGATTTTTGACACATAAGGTCTCCTTCTTCCGTTAGTCATCAAACGCTAAGGATTTGCCAGTACAGATTGGTTACAATTTTTATGAGCATAACGCCGGCAAACGAGTATTCGTATTTTAACGGTTAATTATACGACTACCACGCCACATGAGTTCAAAAATAATTCTTTAATGTCCCAAGTCCCCCCTATCGCTATAGGCTATCGGGAAAAAGGACCAACACTGGCGTCCATAATATCTATTCATTCATGATGGGATCTTCGAGGTCTTGGTATTCTCTAGTCGAGTCGGCCCATTTGTGTCGAATCGTGGCTCTCTCAGAACATGAACAAAGATTTCAACTCAAGATAGGCTATCACGTACATTTAGCCGAAAAAATTTTCATACAAGAAAAAATTACGCCATCTATGTAAAATCAACGGAACTCCGATGTTCCTTTGATTTTACGATTTTACCATTCCGATGGAACAGTCGCTAGTCGTATGATATAACTTTGTAAGGGCGTACAACGCATACATTTTTTTTAAATACATATCTTGACTAAAGAAATGTTAATAAAATTGTCCGGCGTAATATAAGTTTAGCTCGCATTAATACTGGAATTACTAAAATATTAGCAACAATAAATCAATAAGGCTTACAAACAAATATAAATTTTACAGGTACGTAATGTAATTTAAATATTTCATATTTCTTATTACATTACTCTCATTATCATAAAGCATAGACGAGGCGTGTTGAGGCAAAAAGTGTCCACACTTAAACTACCCCACTTTTGGGGGTTTTTTTTGGGCAGTCGAGGTTTCATATTTTGTCATCTTGACATTTCGACATTTGCTTTCCGCAGATTTTTCAGTCCACATTTATTTGAAAAAATCTTCTGAAATCAAGATGGCGTAAGATTTTTCTTATACCTTCATTATTTGTCAAATGTATGCCAAAGATCAGGAACGCACTTTTAACTCCTCTGGTGATTAGTACCCATAGATGACGATAATTAAGTACATACTAGAATATTTTACAGATATTATAACGGTGTAATAGATTAGCGCAATGGCTAATGGTGTATGCATACTAGATATTTTAACCTAAGCAAGATATTTTAAAGGATTTTACAAGAAAACCAATTTTTTTCTTCTATACGGCGTATGGACCTAGACCAGACAGCAAATTTGTTTTTACACATGTGCCGTAGCTCCAGCGGCGCCACAGAAGGGGCGGAGCCGTAGGAGCTGTGACGTTTCACAGCCAGCGCTGCAGCAAAAATTACATACAAATCCTAGCGCAACAGCACTTAATATTCCTTTATTACCTAGATAAATAAATAAACTTATACATATTCTAATTCAGTTTGAAAATAATAATCTACATCTACACTAATATTATAAAGAGGAAAACTTTGTTTGTATGTTTGTTTGTTTGTAATGAATAGG
The DNA here is from genome assembly GCA_905404095.1 of Glaucopsyche alexis. Taxonomy (NCBI): domain Eukaryota; kingdom Metazoa; phylum Arthropoda; class Insecta; order Lepidoptera; family Lycaenidae; genus Glaucopsyche; species Glaucopsyche alexis. The sequence goes on from FR990044.1 coordinate 25,700,903, forward strand.
CTCAAAAAGTACTGGACCGATTTCAAAAATTCTTTCACCTTTCGAAAGCTACATTATCCACGAGTAACATAGGCTAAATTTTATTTTGGAAAAAATAGGGTTCCGTAAGATATTTGGGTTTTTCGGACACAAGGTGTAAAAATCAACCAGAAAAGTTACTTATTTTGCGTACGCTGCCTAAACTATAAAAGATAGAACCATAAAATGTTCTAATTAATTGTAGATCTTATAAATATCTACAAAAAAGTCCGTGACACACTATACCTATCTATGTCAAGTGAGGCATAACAACCATTTTTTTTATTTAGAAATCTTGATTTTTTTTTGGACTATATTTAAACGCATTTATTTTACTCATGCTATTAATCCGTATCAAAATAAATTATTTCATCACTAAGTACAGTTTATGTAGATAATATTTGGTCTTTGAATTATTCAAATTGGACGTTTGGTTTTGAAGTTATGGCGAAATTAAAATATTACGATTTCTGCTACGTGTAGCGGGCCGTCGCCCGTTGCGAAGTGGGTGTCACCAAGGCGCGAGCGGGAGGGGAGTTTAGATCTATGAGTAACTTTTTTGTTAGGCTCATTTCGTTGTTCTCGAATAAGGCGAGTCCAAATCTCTTTGCGCTCTGGATCATTGGGAAATCTGTAATTTAAATACTATAAATTTCTGCGATGTTTACAACAAATGTTCACTAAATTAGACAAAAAAAAAAAAAACTAAGTATGCCAAAGTACTCTATTTTGTGTAACTATTATACACTGTTTCTCTTGAAACGGATTAAAAAATCACTCGGTATAAAGGTGCTTAGGAGTAGAATAGACAGTAGGTGCAGGTTGTAGGTGATCTACATCTAATAGATGTAGCTTGTAGGTGTAGGGTATGACTTATGGGTGTAGCAACCTACGCTTACAACCTTCAAGTGTAGTTATTTTTTACCCGACTGCGCAACGCAAAGGAGTGGTAATGTGTTTATCAGCCTATGTATGTATGTATGTATGTTCCTTTGAAGCACTATACAGACCAAACGCCTGGGCCGATTTTTATGATTCGCACGTCAATCGATTCCTCTTAGTCCGGCGAGTGTCACTAAAGACATGACGTTAGTAAAAATTCAATATGGCGACTACTGGACGCCATATTGTGAAAATGAAAAAAATGAAAGTCAACAAACTATATCAAGTGGGGTATCGTTGAATAGGTATTTAAAAACCATTGTTAGTTTTCTCTCAACATTTTTCGATTCGACTGACCGTTTAGAATCTATATCGATTTAAAGTTGCGTAACAACCATTCTCACATTCCAGTGCAATTGTGATGTATTACTGATGCTTATAGGAAATCCAGTCTGGTAAATAGCTAGCTAGGTACTCATAACTAAAAAGTATAAAATAAAAAATAATAATTTAAAAAATTTAAAAACCCGACTGCGTAAAAAGTGAACCAAACTAAGTACATAATTAAAACCGAAAAGAAAAAAACAAGCACTTAGATATCCGGTGGCCTAGAATTCTATAATATATTATTGAATTAATACTATTGGAACATAACAACTGAACAGTCGGGATCCATTATTCGACAGCCAATCTAATTTTTCAATGGATCCTGACTGTTTAGTTGTTATGTTCCAATAGTATTAATTCAATAATATATTATAGAATTCTAGGCCACCGGATATCTAAGTGCTTGTTTTTTTCTTTTCGGTTTTAATTATGTACTTAGTTTGGTTCACTTTTTACGCAGTCGGCTTTTTAAATTTTTTAAATTATTATTATTCAATTTCATAATTCACAAAACAACGTCTGTCAGGCCAGATAGTAAATAATATTTTTAAATATATGTAAAAATCAAATAAATAGTAAGTCTTAGTTTCATTTTATTTAAATTAATCAAAAATGTGAATACTGACGGGTAAGGTTAGGTTTGGTTAGGTACTGAAATAAAAAAAAACTTAATCTCTTATTTCTGTAATAAATCAATAATAAAAATGACGTCCCTACAAAGTTACCTTTTCACTGTTGCGCATACAGTAACCAGTGTTATATTTCATAGTTGGCCGCCATTTTTTGAATATTTATTTAAAATTCCATAAGTATTTTAATTGTAACAAACAATATTGTGATAATTACCTGTGATAAGATATCCCGTCTATCTTTTTTACACGTTTGTCATAGTTTTTACAGCCTTTAATTACGCAACTACTCGGCTTTTTATGAATTATATGCGGACTGGATAAACTGCATACCTATAGCAAATGTAGAAATGGTAAGATCACAAGTGCCAAACCTCAACTGTCAAAATGGCCCCAAAATTTAAAAATTGGGGCCATTTTATTGGAGACACTTTTTGCCTCAACATGCCTCGTCTATAATATACGTCTATGAACATGAATCATATTGTTACAACATTTACCGAACATTTAGGTAAATGTAACCTTTGATTAATTATTACAAATATACGTTATATCCTTACAAAACTGACAATATTTCTGTGCCACGACACACATTGACATGGGACGCGTGTCAATATGTCAACGTCGCATAGTAACACAAAACACGCTATTACTCGCGGAGCGCACTAACCAAAATTGGCCCGTCTCGGGCCAATTCGAGTCTTCATTTTTAGTGTGCTTGTAGTTTCCGTCCATTGCCCCCACGCAGTTTGGGAAATCCCATTTATTTTGGAAGTATTTCGCATTTCTTTCCACTCTTCAAAAGATGACGGCAACTGAAATAAAAAAATACATATCCCTTATAGCCGAAAACATATTATCGAACTTTTCAAACGTATCTACATAACGTACTGTTGAAACGTAACTAGTTTATTTATTTACAAAATGAGTTGTAAGTAGTAACTCTAATGTACGGGACTGTTTTTGGGCAAGTGAAGATACTATCGAAGGTCCAGGCGAAATACGGAGAAGAGAGGGAATAACAAAACTCAGGAAGAGTTAGTAAACGTTGCTAAAAGTTGCTATTGGCCGATAACTCGGACAATACTGCGCGGGGCGGTCAAATCATGGTAATTGTTCTCGTCGAATTCAGCGCTTAAATTTTTTTGTGGCGAAATGTTGCCACATAAAAAAAACACGTTTTTTAATTTTAAGCGGCAAAGTTAAAAATCTCCATGATTGGTGCACTGTCCGTCATTGGTTCCGTTACGTTAGTACCAGCCTTTGGGTGGGGATGGGAAAAAGCTCTCATCGTGAATTTACGTTAAACACACAAGTAACAGAAAACTTACAATATATTAAAGATGTCCACAGCGCGCCGCCGACAGGCGCAAGTAAGGTTATCGATAGCTGGTTGTAAAAATATGTATAGTTAATGTCTTGTAGTATTTTATCTTCTATAAGTGGTATAGTAACAGGTATTGCATAAATTTATATTTTTTAGATTTGAGCAAAGAAAAGGATTGGAGAAGAATTACGGAACATCGTGGAAAAGGTCCGATACTTCGTGAGAATTCCTTAAAATTGCTTGCAAATTCTACAGTGTTTGTTTTTCAATGGAATAAGAGTAATTTTACGTGTTTTTGTTGTAAGAAACCTTTTTCAGATATAAAATTATTGCGAGAGCATTCCTGTAAGGAACATAGCTTAAAAGAAATAGAGAAAAGAATTATACTACAGCAGAATAAATTATTAAAAGTTGAAATTTCCTTCATAAATTGTAAGAAATGCCACAAAGTTTTGAAAAATTTGTCAGATTTGCGATTACATTTAAATATAGAACATGGAATTAAATTTAACATGGAAGGAGATCTGTTAGTGCCTTTCAGAATACAAAACGATACACTTCGATGCCAAATCTGTTTGGAAAGTTTTAGCACATTTAGACATTTGAATATTCATGTAAATAAGCACTATCAAAATTTTGTTTGTCATATATGTGGATCTGGTTTTTCGAATTTGGTATTTTTGAATTTACACAAGTCTCGAACCCATCGTATGTTTGAGTGTAAACAATGTAGTATCGTATTCAAATCAAAAAGAGAAAAAACGAACCATGACTCTGCGATACACAATGCTATGTGCGAAAGGAAATCTAGATTTCCCTGTCCTTATTGTGAGAAACGTTTTTATCAGGAAAATGTAAGAGTTTTACATTTAGTAGAGGTGCATAGAATCAAAAAGCCGGAATACAAATGTTCGTTTTGTATTAAAACTTTCGTAACAAAAAGTCTTTGTAATAATCACATAAAAGCCGTACATAAAAAAGAAAGAAAACATGAGTGTAATGTATGTCAAAGCATATTTTATACTAAGTATGATGTTCTTAGGCATAAAGTTACACATACAGGTGAGAAAAACTTTATTTGTACAATATGTAATAACAGTTTTTCTACGAAAAGCTCATTGCGCCGCCATATTTATAGAACTCATAACAAAAATAAAGCCTGTATTGAATAAATTGTGTGTTATTTATAACCCCAATTAATTTTTATAACAATAAATTAATATTATGTTTTTTCCAAAGAAATCAGGTTTCATTTAATTTTTTTTTATTATTATGTAAAACCTTGTAAAACATAGATATATTATCAGATACATATTATATATTATAACTTATGGCTGTGAAACCTGGGCTCTTACCAAACAACACAGAGAAAAGCTGGAACGATGTCAGAGATCTATGGAGAGAAGCATGCTAGGTACAAAATAAATGGAGCACAGCCGTCACTTACTGGTACCCAATAGATGGTAAACGGAAAAGAGGTCGCCAACAAACCAGATGGGGAGATGCCTAACTAACAGCTGGACACCATTGAAGAAGAGTAGCACTAGACAGAATAGAGTGGAAAATGCTGGAGGAGGCCTATGCCAAGAGGCACACTGACCTTCGAGACATTTTATAGCTTGAAGTCAGAATAAAAAAGACTATTATTATTATTATATATTATATTAAAACTGCATATTATAGGTCTTTACCTACGAAATTGCCGTTCTGCAGTACTGGCCATTTCAAATCAAAATAACTTTTGTTTGGCTAAGAATTCTAATTTCAAATTAATTTTATAGATTTCTTTTAAATAAAGAATTAAATAGAATTCTTTTTCAAAAAGTATTCATTTGTTTATTGATTAGTGTTACATTTTCATCGAATTTCTTTTTCGTCATCATGGATACGTTAAAAATTCGAGTAATTATGGAATATGAGTGCCGCTTGTGTCGCGTTGCTGCCACGAGGCAGCAACGCGACACAAGCGGCACGCAACATCAACGACGTTTACGGAGCTAACACTACAAACCAACGCACCACCTGTTATTGGTTTGCTTGCTTCCGTGCTGGAAATTTCGACATGAAAAATGAACCTCGCGGTCGTCTGAAGACTTTGGTCGACAATGACGAATTAAAGGCGATTGTGGAAGCCGATGATACACAATCTACGGCTGAATTAGCAGCAGCTTTCGACGTAAGCGTCAAAACAATATTGGTCCATTGGCGTCAAATAGGCAAGATAAAAAAGCTTGACAAACGGGTGCCCCACGAACTCAGTGATCGCCAGCACGAAGTACGCGTCGAGACGTGCCTTGCACTGCTCAACAGACACACAAATGAAGGAATTTTGAACCACATTGTTACCATCGATGAAAAATGGATTCTGTTTGATAACCGCCAGCGCTCAGCAAGTTGGTTGGATCCTGGTTCAGCACCTAAACAATGCCCTAAAAGAAAACTTACCTCTAGAAAAGTGATGGTCCTGTTTGGTGGTCTAGCGCCGGTGTGATTCATCACAGCTTCTTACCAAACAGGGTGAGCATTACTGCAGATGTGTACTGTGAAGAACTGAACACAATGATTGAAAAACTGGCACATCTCCAACCAGCATTGGTCAATCGCTCGTCTCCGCTGCTCCTGCACGACAACGCGCGGCCTCATACTGCACAGCAGATGGTCTCCAAGTTGCAAGAACTAGGGTTGGAAGCTCTCCGTTATCCGCCAGACTACTCACCAGACCTTGCGCCTACAGACTACTACTTTGTCCAGAATTTGGATAACTTCTTGGCAGGAAAAAAATTCAATACCCGAGAGGCAGTACAAAATGCCTTTGAAGAATTTGTTGCCTCCCGTCCAGCTGATTTCTTTAAGAAGGGCTGTAAAGTTTCAATAAACTACTAGGTACTGCGTTGGCAAAGATGCATTGATTGCATGGGTGATTACTTCGATTAACACAAATAAAAATTACTTGAAAATAACCTAACCAAGAGCATGTCAGGACATGTCTAAAGAGGGTTCCGTAACTATAAACGCTTAATATGCTTTTTTTTAATTACTCCAAAAGTTACTGTCCGATTTGGTTCAAAATAATTTTCCTAAGGAGTTTTTAGCATGATCTATCAGCATGGAAATTTGCAAGTTTCTATCTCCTATAGTTTAAAAATGCTAAAATGACCAACTTACAGACTACTTTGGAGGCCGATTACTCGAAAATGGTCTACTTTATAAAAAGTTACGTATGAAACCTTGCCTTTATTTTAAAAGACCTATTCTACGATACCCCACACGATGGGGGACAGACAGACAGACAGACAGACAGACAGACAGACAGACAGACAGACAGACAGACAGACAGACAGACAGACAGACAGACAGACAGACAGACAGACAGACAGACAGACAGACAGACAGACAGACAGACAGACAGACAGACAGACAGACAGACAGACAGACAGACAGACAGACAGACAGACAGACAGACAGACAGACAGACAGACAGACAGACAGACAGACAGACAGACAGACAGACAGACAGACAGACAGACAGACAGACAGACAGACAGACAGACAGACAGACAGACAGACAGACAGACAGACAGACAGACAGACAGACAGACAGACAGACAGACAGACAGACAGACAGACAGACAGACAGACAGACAGACAGACAGACAGACAGACAGACAGACAGACAGACAGACAGACAGACAGACAGACAGACAGACAGACAGACAGACAGACAGACAGACAGACAGACAGACAGACAGACAGACAGACAGACAGACAGACAGACAGACAGACAGACAGACAGACAGACAGACAGACAGACAGACAGACAGACAGACAGACAGACAGACAGACAGACAGACAGACAGACAGACAGACAGACAGACAGACAGACAGACAGACAGACAGACAGACAGACAGACAGACAGACAGACAGACAGACAGACAGACAGACAGACAGACAGACAGACAGACAGACAGACAGACAGACAGACAGACAGACAGACAGACAGACAGACAGACAGACAGACAGACAGACAGACAGACAGACAGACAGACAGACAGACAGACAGACAGACAGACAGACAGACAGACAGACAGACAGACAGACAGACAGACAGACAGACAGACAGACAGACAGACAGACAGACAGACAGACAGACAGACAGACAGACAGACAGACAGACAGACAGACAGACAGACAGACAGACAGACAGACAGACAGACAGACAGACAGACAGACAGACAGACAGACAGACAGACAGACAGACAGACAGACAGACAGACAGACAGACAGACAGACAGACAGACAGACAGACAGACAGACAGACAGACAGACAGACAGACAGACAGACAGACAG